>JAYXSF010000032.1:0-1345201 GCA_037356135.1 Talaromyces sp. F31 | reverse complement strand
TTATTAAATTCTATATCTATAATATTTATATAGTAAGATATTATATAATCTTTATATTTATAATATATATAATAATATTAAATTATTTATATTTAATCTACTCTATTAAGAATTTATTTAAATTAGATATTCTTTAATAATAAAATATTTAATTCTTAAGAATATAAATATATATTATTTTATATAAAAAGACTCTAGTATAAGAATTAATAATAAAAATATTAAATTATTTAAAATTATAAATTATTATAATTTAGAGCTTACTACTAAGAAAAATATTATTATATAAAAATATAACTAATCTAAATTTATAATTAATTTTATATTTTTATTTATAAGTTTTTTTAACTATTTTATTTTAATAAAGTATATAAATATTATATAATATAACTCTAATTACTAGCTAATTTATATAAAAATTAATATTTAAATTCTAATTAAAGAATCTTTATAGTATTAAAATTAAAAAGCTATTAATATAGAGAAATTTATTAAGATATTAAAATATAATTTTATAATTTTAAATTTTAAAAATATTTTTAAATTTTATATTAAATTTATTACTATTATATTTACTAATATAATTTAATATATAATTAACTAATTTATACTATAGATAAAGTCTAATAAATAAAATAATTTTAATTTTATTTTAGAATATAAAAAGACTATATAAATATATTATTATTTATATTACTTATATTCTAATATTTATAATTTATAGATCTAGTATGTATATTTATATATATAAAATTATAAAAAATAATTTATAAATAAATTTTTAAGGCTAGATTATTACTATTATATTTAATAAGCTATTAAATAGAGTTTATTAAATTTATAAAAACTAATAAAATAGATATATTTATAAAAAAATATATATAAATTAAAAATTATATTAATATTAAAAATATCTAATAGTAATATTATAGAATTAATTAAGAATAAAATAATATTTTTTAATAAAATCTTTTTTTTTAGATTCCTAAGATAGATCTATTAAATATTAATAATATTAAATATTTTAAGTAATTATTATTCTCTAAGATTCTATATTATAAGATTAAATATATAATATATTTAATACTATTAGATAAAATATTAAATAAGAACTTTATTTTTAATAATTTTTAATATTTAATAATAAATATTTTTATAGTACTTAATATACTTTATTAAATATATAATATATATATATATAAATAGATTATAATCTATCTTATTTTTAATAATTAATTATAATTATACTATAGAAGATAGATATAGATTAAAATTATATAATATTAAAAATATATTATTTTATAATTTTATTTAATATAATAAAAAAATTTCTAGAAATAATTATTATATAAAGAATTAATTATATTATAGAATTAAAAAATTTATTTTTATAAAATTATCTTAGAAATTATAAGAAGATATTAATAAATTATATAATATAAATTATCTTAGATAGAATATAATATATTTAAAATAATAAATTTAATATAATATTAATACTTCTATTAAATATATTAAATATATATAATAATATATACTATTTATAACTACTATATAATATATAAAAACAGCGTCTTAGTTATTTTATATTATAAATAACTATCTTTTTTACTAGATAAAGCACTAAAATATATATTTTAAAAAATATATTAGATATAATTTTTATATTAATAAATATTTTATAGAGATTATTAATATTATTAATTTTATATCTTATTTATAACTTTAATTTAATAAAAAACTGTATAGATTTATCTAATTAAATATTTATAAATAGTTAAATTAATAATATAGATATAATTATTATAAATTATAATAAGAATAAAATTATTAAAAAGTTTTAATATATTAATATTATTATAGATTAATAAACTCTATATTATATTTTAATTTTTAATAAGAAAAAGTATTAGTTTATTTATTTTATAAATTTATAGAATAGTCTTATTCTAAATTTATAATTTATTATATTATAGAATAATATAATAAAAAAGATAAATAATATAATTAAATATTTTAAAATCTAGCTTAATTCTAAGCTTATATTTAAGATATATTATAAAAAGATAATTATTAAAGTTAATATTAGTTTAAAAATATTATAAGAACTAATAAAATTAATATAAAAAATAATATTAAAATTAATATATTAAATTTATTAAATAATTATAATTTTATAGATATTTTATAGTATTATAATATAATATTAATTAGAGAATATAATATAAAGTTAATTTACTAAAATTATATAAGAATTTATAAATATTTAAAAATAAATAGTATATTTAATTATAAATATATTTTATATTATTATAATAGAAGCATTTAATATAAAATTAAATATTATATTAATATATTAATATCTAAATTAGTTTATTAAAATTACTATTATCTAGATATATATAGATCTAATATATAGTATTTCTAAGAGTATATTAAAATAATATATAGATTATTAATTTATATTTAATAATTATACTCTAATAGAGACTTATACTTAGAAAAAGAATAAATATTTATATATTTCTCTAAAAATTTTAATTAGTTAATAAAAGAGTTATAAAATATATATTTAATTATTCTAGTAAGAATTTTTATATATAATAATTAATAAATATAAAAAGATAGTCTTTATATATAATAATATATTTAAAAAGAATATATATATATTATTATATATAAATAGCAGTAGCTATTAAGACTATATTAATATAATAATAATAATTCCCTAATTATAGTAATAGCTTACAGAGTATATTAATATAGAAAATATATTAATAATATATATTATAGAGATATATAGAATTAAATTTATATTATAAATATTAATATAATTTATAGATGATAAAATATATTTTAAAATAGTAATAATCTTTTTTAATAACTAAATAGTATTCTAAGTAATACTTAATCTAAAAATAAACTTAGATTAAATATATATCTAGAATTATATTAAATTATACTAAAAATATATAGAAATAGGTATTAATATAATTCTATATTAGATTCTAAATTATAAAGGCATTCCTAAGAATAAAATAGCAAATTAAATAGTAAAATATATAATAATAATAAATATATAATAATAAATTATATCTAGCAATATTAAGAATAAAACTATACTTAATATTATAATATATTATTATATTTACTATAAAGTCTATAATATATAGATAAAAATATAAAGTAAGTAAAAAAATAGAAAATCTACTAAAAAGCTAATTCTATAACTATTTAAAAATATTTTCTAGCTTAGTGAGGAGAGTCACCGAGAAGCCCAGAAAGCCTACTACACCACTATACGACAAGCTAAAAGAGAGTGCTGGGAGGCCTTCTTACAGGGAGCGGATGAGGGCTCTAAGGCAGAAGAAAAGCGGTGTTGGATAGCATTACACTACACAAAGCCTACTACCAACAGCACTACGCCAGCCCTACTAAATCTAAATACAGAAGAGGTAATAGTAGTAATATTTAATAAAAAAAAACCTTTTTTTAGAAAATAGACTTTCTTATAAGTCTTAAAAAATAATACTAAGATTAATCTTTTAAAGCTTAGTAATACTTATAATCTAATAATAAAATTAACTATATAAAATATAATTTTTAACTAAGAGGTTAAGAAGATTTTAAAAATAGATTTATTTAATTTTAAGATTATTTAGCTATTTTAGTAACTAGATTAAGCCTATATAATAATACTAATTAAATAATATATTAAACTTAGAATATACTTTAAAATCTAAAAAACTACTAAAAGAATACTTTTATAGAAGTTTAATAAGATCTATTATATAATAATAAAATATTATAAAATTATAAGCCTACTTAAGTATCTAAATAAGATAATAAAAAAATTAATAATAAAATTTATTATTAAATTTATTAAGTCTAAAGAGTTATTCTATAAAAATTAATTTAATAAGTATTAATAATATTCTATAATAGAAATTATAGTATATTTTATAGATAAGATTAAGTATACTTAAAAGAATTATAAGATTAAAATATATTTATTTATAGATATTAAGAAGATTTTTAATTATATAATAGAAAATAAATTTATAAAGAGTCTTTAAAAAGCTAGATTAAATAAAAATCTAATATACTAGATAATATTCTTTCTAATTAACTAATAAATATTATTTATTATTAATAATTATCTAGATTTAAAAATTTTTATTAACTCCAGCTTATTTTAAAATTTATTAATATTACTAATTCTTTTTATATTATATATATAGTTGCTAATAACTATTATTAAGATTATAATTTTAGATATTAAAAATCTATCCTTTATAAATAACTAGGAGCTTATTATAGCAGCTAGAATAGTAAAAAAAGTCTATAAAACTCTATAATATATTACTAAGATAATAGTAAAATAAAAAATTAAGAATAAAATTTAATTTAATTTAAATAAGATAAAGCTAGCCTTTTTTATAAAAATATATAAGAATTAATTTAAAAAGAAAATTAAAAATATTAAAATTATTATTAAAAATATTATTATTAAAATAATATCTAAAATAATATACTAATTAAATATAATATTAAATAAAAAACTTATATTTTAATATTATTATATAATATATCTCTAAAGAGTTATAAATATTAAAATATAACTTTATATATTCTATAAAATTAATAATCTTATTTTAAAGCTTATTTAGAGATTTTAATAAATTATTATATAAATCTAAGCTCTTTAAGGTTTAGAGCTCTGAATAATAAAATTAAAAAATATAAAATTAAAATCTATAATATCTTATTAACTACTAAATAAGGTTAATTATAGATATACTTTTAAAAATATTAATAGAAGTTTTAATTAAAAAGATAATCTTAGAATTAATAAATATATTATTAAATATAAAAAAAATAAGATATATAATAAAATTTTTAATATTATTTAATATATATCTTATAATATAGTTATTTTTAATTATATTCTAATATAGGAATGTCTATGCCTAGTCTAAAAAATAGTCTATAAATAACTAAGAATAAGCCTAAAATAGAACTTAAATACTTAAATAGATAGATTAATAACTAATAAAATATCTAGCTTAATATCTAACTAAGAATCTATTAAAAAGGATTAAATAGATTATAAAGTAAATATAAAAAGCTTTTTCTAGATCTATTTAGATAACTAGTATAGAGATAATATTATAAAAAATAAATTAATAATATTTAAGAATAATTCTCTAGTTAGATAACTTTAAATAAAAAAATAAATATATAAATACTAGAATAATATTCTAACTAATATCTAAAACTTTATAAGAAAATCTAAAAATATTTATAAATACTAAATATAAAGTTTTTAATATAAAATTAGTAGTTATCACTTTAATATTAAAATAAGTATTAAATAAATATTTTTTAAAGTCTATTTATATTCTTTTTAATATCTAGAATACTATTAATTATTTATAAATAATAAAAGTAAGATCTAGATAGGCTTTAGCTTTTAAAATTTATAAAATTATATTATATTTAATCTCTAATAGTTATTTAGTAATAATATAATAAATATTTAAGTATAGTAAAATAAAAGAAAATAAATTTATAAATTAAGCTATAAAATAAATTATTATTAAGTTTATAAAGTCTAGTTTTAAAAATTTATTATTAATCTAGATTAGATATATTTATATAAAAATAAAAAATAAAATAGTGTAAGATTAAATTTATAAGAATATAATTTAAAGAACTTATTAATAAGAAAAAGTCTATAAGATATTATAAAAATAAGTATTAAATAAAACTATTAGAAAAATATCTAAATATTTAGTTAATTATTATTATTAATTAAAAATTAAAAATATATTTTAATAAATTTATATCTATACTAAATTAATATTTAAAACTCTCTAAACTATAAGACTTATAAAATATTAAAAAAAATAATTACTTATATTTTTTTTAAATATAATAAGTATTTTAAATCTAGAAAAACTTTTTATTAGAAATTTATTAAGACTAAAATCTTTTTATTTATAGTAACAGAGAATATTTTAAAAATATATTTATTTAATAAATTTAAGATTATATTAGTACTACTTTATTTTTTAAAAAATATTAATTTTTTTTAAAAATAATACTTATACTACTAAGAAAGTAGAATTAGGAGATTAATAAAAGTAAAAAGTCCTAAAAAAATAAGAAAATAAAAAGAATAAATAAAAAAATAAATATTCTAATACTTAAGTATAGCTATAAGAGTTTTTATTTATTAGAGATATTTCTATATTAAAAACTATAAGGGACTCTTATAGTAGCTTATAAGTATGCCTAAAGACCCCTAGCGAAAATACTGAATAGGGGTGAGATTAAGGCTTAGAATTATATACTATTGGGGACTCTAAGGGGTGAGCCCCTAGGCCCTAGGCCTAGGGCCTTACCCGAACACGTGTCTGTCATAACCCATAAGGTTGCATATAGACGTTAAATATGAATAATAATAAAAATATTTTCTAGTATTAAGCTAGGCTATATAAAATTATATTATTAATCTTAATATAACTCTATATAGAGTGAATTAGATTGGCATAATATTTTTAATATATTAATAAATATAATAATCTATAGTATAACTATAGATTATTTAATTAATTTATATATTATATTCTACTTACATGTCTGTTCTATATAGATAAGTGAGTATTTATATAAATATATATTAAAGACTTTTAATATATTATTAATTTATAAATATTACTAGATAAAAAGAAGATTATAATAATAATTATTTAATTTATTTATAATATAAAAATCTTATTGTTGGAACGTCATTATTAACACCAGATATCTGACCCTGGCATCTAGCAACTCCGCACCTACCATACGTGCTTCGGGGAATAGTTATTCCTTACCGAAGCACGTACGCGTTGTTTATATATCGCCGAACCCCCAGCATCCCCCTTTTGTAGGAATTAGATATAAATTAGGAATTAAATATTAACTCTTTTATACTTTATTTTATAGACTTATTAGACTAGTTTTTTCTAATCTAATTAAGTTGATTTTAGACTAGATAAACTAATACTAATTAGTATATAGATTAGATTTATTACTTTTAATCTATTACTCTTAATTTATATATATTTATTTATTTATAAATTAATCTTTCTCTTTTAATATTAAATTCTTAATTATTGAGAATAATAATAGCATTAAATCTTATTAATTTAGATTTTAATCTAGAAGGAAAGGATTATAAAATATTTAAAACATATTTTATAAAATATATTTTATATAAGGATGTATATAATATTTTATTATAAATTATATTTAAGTAAAACTTTAAGAAATAAAGTCTTAAAGATTTTAAAAAAATTCTATTTTTATATTTATACTAATTAATCATACACTTATATATAAATGGTGTATATATTAGCACTAAAAACTCTAATAATATTATTAAAAATATCTATTCTATATATAAAAAATTAACACTAAGGTAATAGATAGAAAAAAATATTATTTATTATTTTAAAATATATAAAAATATTAATTTAAATATTATATAAGACTAATTTAAAATATTAATATTAATATATAAAAAATCTAGATATAAATTAATATTAAAAAAGATTATTTCTAAGATATTAATTATTTTATATTATCTCTATAGTACTAGATTAAAATTAATTTTTAAATTATTATAAAATATTACTTCTATTCTAGTTTATATAAGCTTTATATTTTATATTTTTAAAAATATTACTATATTAATCTCTATTAAGAGTCTTAGAACTATATAAATTATATTTAGATTAATATTTTTATTAAAGCTCTATATAAAAGATATAAAATATAAAAAAAATAATAATTTATTTAATTTTAAATTAAATATTTTTTAAGATTATTACTATTATATTTATCTATTATATATATAAGAAATATATTAGTTAGTATTTTTTATTATATTATATAGTTAAGTCCTTATCTATTACTATTTATAATAATATATATAGAAATAATAAGGCACTAATTCTATTAAAATAATATATAAATATTTTAAAAAAGAAAAATATTATTATATTATTAAATATAAATAGTTTTATATTATACTTTAATAGACTATTAATAATAACTTTAATAAAGATATTTTTTAATATTTTAAAATTATAATTTAAAATCTATAAAATCTAATCTATTTATTAGATTTTTAATTTTATATTTTAGTCTATCTCTAGAGTAAGATTATTAAAATAATATATATATACTCTATATATTAAATAATAACTAGAAGATTTTTAAATATTATATTAGACTTAATTAATAATTTTTATATAAATATAAATTAATATTAAAATATATATTATATTTTATAAAATTTAATTTAATTCTTAATAATAAAGCTTACTATACTAACTATTATTATTATAGATATTAGTTATATTTATTATATAAAGAATAAATATTAAATTATTTTTACTCTAATAATTATACTAATTAATATTACTATATTTATAAAAAGTAAGGATATTAGTTAATAAATTATAATATTAAAAAATATAATAAATTATATTAAAAAATATATTAATATTTAGATAGTAAGACTATTTAATATATTATAAAATATAAAGAATAGTCTTTATTAGATTTCTATATAAATACTTTAAAAAAAATTAAAGTATTAAAAAATATATTAATTTTATACTTTATAATAGATTCTAATTTATATAAAAGTTTTAGAAAAATATTAACTATTAAATTAATAAATTATACTATAAATTATATTCTAGAATTATTATTAATATTTATATAATTTAATTTAATAATTTAATTAGAGCTTACTATATCTATATTAATATATTAAGAATTTAAAAACTATATTTTATTTTATTAATATACTAATAAATAGTTCTAAAGTATATTAATTAATAATAATACTATTTAATTCTTTATTATTAAATAAACTTAATTTCTTATTCTTTAAAAAGTTATTAAAAAGATTATACTAAAACTATTTATAATAAAAATTATTAAAATTAAATTTAGATCTAGAGACTCTTTTATATTTATTAAAATTAATTAATTTAAAAATTCTAATTAGTATTATATAATTTTATATACTAGAATTAATAATTTTATTTTTATTTTTACTTAATAATCTAGACTATTTAAAAATATATTTTAATAATATTTATAATATTTTAATAGAATTAAACTAGAAAGTATTTTTTTTAATAATATATTATTTTAATTATTTATTCTTAGTCTAAGATTATAGCTTTAAATTATATATTATAGAAATATTAGATAAGAATTTATATTTTTTAATAAATATTAAATTATATTATTTATATTACTAATTTAGATATTTTTTAATTAAATATTTATTTTAATTATTAAACTATACTAGCTATAATATAAATATTAAAATATTAAAGTATATTTAAAGCTTCTATTATTATTATTAAATTTATAGAAAATCTCTTAGTCAATTTAAATTTATTATATAAAATAATATATACTTTAACTATTTAATTATTATTAATATTATATATATTAAGAGCTAATCTATACTATATATTATTAATAAAATAACTTAATATAATATTATATATTAATTATTAAATATTAATATTAAAATTATATAGAATATATTATATATTATTTAAATAGATATATATCTAGAATTTTTAAATTTTATAATAACTAATATTAATAAGAATTTTATAAATAAAGAATTCTCTTAATCTATTATAATAATTAATATTATAACTATTAATATATCTATTAAAACTTATTAGTTAATTAGTATTATTAAATATTATTATATTATATTATATTATATCTACCTTATTATATAAAATAAGATATAGAATATAATCTTTAAATTATTACTATAAATAGCTATTAAAACTATTAATAATACTATTAATTTTAATAGACTTATATTAATTTTATTTATATTTAAAGTATATTTATATATAATAAAATAAGACCCCTTTATTCTATTAATACTAAAAAGAGTAGTAGCTATATAAAAAGTAATAACTAAGATCTAAAAAACTTATATTAAATATAATATTAAAAATATATTAAATACCTAAAATAAATCTTTATTAATAATAATTTATATATTATTATTAAATTTAAATATATTTATATAGTATAAAGAAAAGATTAAATATATAAATAAATAAACTAAACTATATAAATTTATAAATATTAATAGAAAAATATATATAATTATATTTTTAAATAGATTAATTTTATTTTATATTATTATTATTAAATTTTATTATATATTCTCTAGTAAGAATAACCCTAATAAAACTAATTTTAAAAAAATTATTTAAAATAATATTATAGAAAACTTTTTTAAGATTAAATTTTTATATTATATATTATAATTTATTATTAAAATCCTACTATATTACTCTAAATTATATTTTTAAATTATATATAAAGAATTAAAATACTAATTTATTAAATCCTAATATAAAAAAATTAATAGACTAATTAAAAAAGAAATTTTTAAAATAATAAAAATAATAAATATTCTTTTTAATATATAAATCTTTAATCTATAATTTATAGATAAAATTAAGAATTTTAAAATAAATAAAACCTTTAAAAAATTATACTTAATTATATAAATCTATAATAATATTAATAAAAATTTTATTTTAATAGAATCTTTTATAATTTAATATTATAATTAATATTTAATATTATATCTTATATTATATAAGAAGGATTCAAAGCTCTATTTATAGAATATAATATAAATATATATATAATTAATAATACTTTTTAATTAAGATTTTTATATATAATTATTATTAAAGTTTATTAATATATTTAAAAGCTTAATTTTTAAGATTATTTAGCTTTTATATAGTATTTTTAAAATAAATAATTACTAGTTCTATATATATTATTATTATTATATAAATTAATTTAATATAAAGATTTTTATATATAATTTATATCTTTTATATTATACTAAATTAAATACTAGCTTTAGAATAATTAATATATAAATAAATAATACCCTACTTTTTACTAATAATAAATTTATATTATAGAAATAATAAAAAATTAAAAATATTAAAATTATAAATAAGTTTTAAAATATACTTTTATATTAATAATTATTAAAATTTAATAATAATCTTATCTTAAAGTTTATTTAAGAAGTAATATTAAATTAAAAATATATTTATATACTAATTTATACTATATAAGAATAGAATACTAATATAATAAATTTAAAAAGTAAAATCTAAAAGAATATAATTTTAATAGAGTAGTATATTACTTAATATATATTAAATATTTATATTATTTTAATATATTAATCTAAAGCTTTATTTAATTTATTATATATTACTTAAGCTATAAACTCTATATAGAAAGATATTAAAGTGCTTAATAAATATCTAAAATAGTAATATAATAATACTATAAAAGAATTATATTTTATATTATTTAATATTAATTTATTATACTTAATATACTTTATTAATTTATTTTTTATTAATAATAAGGATCTTATTTTATAAATTAGCTTTATTATTATACTAGCTAATACTATAGATAATATAAATATTATATATTAATTCTTTATTAAATATAAGTATATTATCTAAAATATACTTATTTTAGAATTATATATAATAATTTATAGATTTAATACTACTATAGCTATTAAATTAATTATTATAGAATTATTATATTTATTTAAATTATTATTATTTATTATTTATATTAATTTAAAGAGTCTATATAAATATTTTATTAAATTAAGTATTATCTAAAAAAAATATTTTATAATAGATCTTATATATCTTTATTAATTATATAAGCACTATGAAATTGCTAAAATTAAATAAATTAATAGTAATATTAATAT
The DNA here is from genome assembly GCA_037356135.1 of Talaromyces sp. F31. Taxonomy (NCBI): domain Eukaryota; kingdom Fungi; phylum Ascomycota; class Eurotiomycetes; order Eurotiales; family Trichocomaceae; genus Talaromyces; species Talaromyces sp. F31. Next base: position 1,333,323 of record JAYXSF010000032.1, on the reverse strand, counting down.
AGTAAATATTATAATAAAGAATAAGTTTTATTATATTCTAGAAATATTTATTAATATAAATAAACTCTATATTAAAGTAAATATTTAAATTAAATACTTAATTATACTATTAATTATATAAATATTAAAGTATAAAAATATAATATTTATAATATTAATTTCTATTATTATTAATTAAATTAATATATTATTTTCTTATATTAATATCTCTTTATTATAATTATTTAAATTATTATTTATTATTATTTTAATTATTTTTATTTACTATCCTATTAACTCTAATATATATAAATTATATTATTATTATTTCTATTTTTTCTTCGCCTAAAGAGTTATTAGTATTAGAATATTATTATTAATATTAGATATTTAATTCTAGTATTTAGTAATTCTATATTTACTATATATATTTTAAAGAATAGTTATTCCTTATTGAAGTATATATATGTTATTTATATATTACTAAACCTCTGGCACCCCCCTTTCGTAGGAATTAGATATGAATTAGGAATCAAATATTAACCCTTTTGTGCCTTACCTTATAGGCTTGTCGGACTAGCCTTTCCCAATCCAATTGAGCTGATCTTGGACCGGATAAACCGACACTTATCTTAATTTGCTGGCGCAGATCTATAAATAATAAGTATAATAGAATAAAATAATAAACTAAGTAATAAAAGTATTAATTTAATTATATATATTATAATATTTTTTAAATAATATAAGTATTAGATTTATTTATTTATCTATAAAAACTAATAATAATATAGATATAAGCTTAGAACTAATATAAAGTAAACTATTTAATAAGAATAAATATAGAAATAAGTATAGAGATATAAATATATAAATAAATAAGAATCTATATATTAAAGATATATAAATAGATATAAGAATTAATATATATATATATATAATTAATATATAGGATTAAAGATGTAAATTAATATAAAGATTAGTATAGATATAATATATAAGAATATAAAAATATAGAAGTTATAAAAAGATAAGAACTATATATAAAATTATTAAGGCTATATATTTATACTATTTAATTATTTTAATTATTTTACTGTGTTTAACTACTTTTTATTTATATATTTATATTCTCTATAGCTTACCTCGTGGTATGCCTCTCCTGTGGCTGCGCCACAATTTATATTAGTGCCTGCCAGCTCAGGCATACACCTAGATAGCGGCCTTTTAGATATAGCTAGCTACAGCGGGTATATCAAATCTAACTAACTAACTAACTAAATAATTATCTTATTATATTTATTAGAGATTATAAAATTAAATTTTAAAATATTTTTTTATAAAGTAGTAAATAGATACTTAATATATATATTAAATTAAAATAAAATTCTTATTTAATCTAAGCTAAGAGCTATCTTAATTATTAATTATAATAAAATAGATTTATTATTATTAAATAATATCTTAGAATTTAAATTATTATTATTTATATCTATAGTATATATTATTTAATTATTATTAATATAAAAAGTTAATATATAGTATAAATTCTATAAAAAAATTTATTAATAAAACTACTTAAAATATTAAATATAAAGTAAAAATAAAATATAAAAAAACAATAAAAAAAATTATAAATTAATTTATTAGATTAGCTAATTTTTACTTAATTTTATATCTAAGTTAAAGGTATTTATTATTTAGAGTAAAAGAAGAATTAATTTTAATAAAATAAATATTAAATAGATATTAAAGATTTATTAAAAATATAAATATATATTTTTTAGCTAAAAGTAGGTCTAGAAAACTTATTAGACTATATTAAGAGTTTTAGATCTAGATAAATATTTTCACTCTAGCTGAACTTTTGGACCCTGGTGAAAAAATTTTGACCCTTGCTGACCTACAACCTGTAATAATACCTTCTTTAGTAATAGGCTTAAAATTATAATAATTTATAATTTTAAGTAATTTAGTATTTTAGATATTAATTTTAATCTTTAGATCTTTTTATATAAAATAATAAATATTTATATCTTTAAGAATAAGATATTTTATAATTAGAGATTATTCTAACTTAATAAATTTTTAATAAAATAAATTAAATATAGCTAGTCTAATATTATTATAAATATTATAAATATAAAATTTAATAATCTAATAATATTATAATATATATCTATATAGTAGAATTAATTTTCTTATTAATATAGAATATTATATAAGCTTATATATTATTTATAATCTTTAAATAAAATAGTTAATAAGTTAGTTTTATAGATTAATATATAATATTATTATATTTATTCTTTTATAGCTTTTAAATTATAATAATAAATATTTTAAGAATCTTAAAATTATAAAAAAATATTACTATAATCTTATTTTTTAATTTATATATATTATACTATAAGATTTTAAATAATATATTTATAAAAACTTATCTAGAAATAATTATATAATTATATTATATTTATTAAAATTATTCTTATTATTATCTTTCTTAATAAATAAATTCTAGGAATAGTAATTCTAATAATTAATAAATTTTAATAATAAATTCTAATAAATATTTAAATTAAATTCTTTATTATTAATCTCTTAATAACTTAGTATATTATTTAAAATAATATTCTCATTTTTAATATTTATATTTATTAGCAGTAATAGGGGTAATAATATATTATTATATAATTAAAAATAAAAATATTTTTATTAATATTACTTCTAAAGAGGTTAGTTTAAGTTATTATATATATATTAATTAATTAATTTAAATTTTATAAATAAAACATCTTCTTTAATATTAATAATAATACTATTAATATAACTAGATTAGAATTATTAAGTTAATTAGAATTAATTATTATTAATTAACTTACTAATAGAGTAATATTAATATATTTATAAAATTTTATAAATTTCTTATTATTAGATAATTTAGATTTAGAAGATTATTTCTAGAATTATTTTTTTATTAATTTAAAATATATAGATTTAATAAATTCTTATATAGATTATTTTATTATTAGAATTATTATATCAAACTCTAGTACTAGTTTATAAATTAATATATAAATAGATTTTAATATTAATTTAAAAATTAACTTCTAAAATAATTCTAGAATAAATTTAAAAACTAGCTCTAGTATAATTATTAATATAATTATTATTTTTATATTTTTTATAATTATTTTTTAAAAGTCTATCTCTAGGCCTATATAATCTTTTTTATAGTTATAATTTTTATTATTTTAGTAGAAGTTAGTTCTAAGATTATTTACTTAATTATCCTAGTTTATAGATATTGTAGAATTTAATATTTTATTAATCTTATAATAATTATTTAATATATTTATTTAATCTCTAATTTCTAGATCTTATATTTATTATTAAATATCTTATAAGGCTTCTTATAATTAATATATTTTAATATATTTTAATTCTAATTAAATAAATATTTTTAAATTAAATACTCTTCTATATAAAATCTATAAATATATTATTAATTAAAGCATTAGATTTATATATATTTATATTTTTAATATTTTTTATATATCTTTATTTATTCTTCTCAATAATAAAGCTAATTAATAAAAGAATAAATATATTATATTATTTTATTAATAATAGTATTATTAGCTATAATTAGACTAATAAACTTAATTATAAATAAGTTAGAATAGCTTTTAGACTTTAATCTAAAGAATTAATTTATATATATATATATTAAGTTATTAAAGATTTTAATTTAACTAGTATAATATTTCTAGAGAATTTTAGCTCTAATAATATAGTTTATATAAAGACTAATATTATCTAAAAATAATTAATATATAGTAATAAAAATATAATTAATAAATATTAAATTTAAAATAATCTTTATTATATAATCTTTAGCTTATTTAATTCTGTAAGGCGGAGAGCTTTCAGGCGGGAATAGCTTCATGTCGAAGCGTGGGCGATCCCTACGGAGGAGCCCTAACCACCTATGGGACCCCACATAGGGTTGCTTAGTCATTACCCGAATCCCACACGATTCACCCATGAATCGGTAGACGATTCAACTTAGAAAGGTAGCAAATAGCTATCTTATAGACCAGACCCTACGTTTAGGAATATAATAGGCTACGAATCGTCTCTCACACTCACGCCCTCTTACAACCCTCTTACAAATTCTTTAGCTTATTTAATTTATTTTATAAAAATTCTTTAATTAAAATTTCTTTATATTTATATAATTTAATTTATTATAAATTTTTATTATAATTTTATTATTTATATTTAGCTCTGTATAGCTAATATTAAGAATTAATAAACTAGTATTTTAAGATTAAAAGAAATTTATATTATAAATAATAATTTATTAGATCTAGATTTAATATATTTTTTATTAAATAATAAAATTTAATATAAATATACCTAATTCTTTATTTAATTATAATATTAGTATTATAATTATATAAATTACTATAATATTAATCTAAATATATTTAAGAAGTTTTTTAAATTTTATTAATATATTTATATACTTATTTTATATAATTATAAAATTCTTAATTTCTTAAATAAATATTTTAATATAAAGCTTATTAAAATATAAATCTAATTTATATTAAATAATTTATAATATTAAATTTATAATTCCTATAAGTTACTCTATTATAATAATCTTATTTTTAATAATATTAATTATATAGTATTTTATTTTTTAAATCTAATCTAGCTTAAATTTTTATTATATATTTTTTAAATTATTATAATTTTTAATATTATTTTTATATATAGAATTTATATATATTTTATTATAGTACTAATATATTATAATAAATATATTATAAAATAAGATTTTTATCTATTAATAGTATTATTATAGTACTTTTTTTTATTATTAGCAACTTATCTAGTTAAACTAGGATCAGTCGATAGCGCTGGATTTAGTGAATAAACTACGAAAATTACAGCCGTTTCCGGCCGGATCTGGGCGCGCAATTTCAAAAATTCGATTCACGCTGACGGAGATGTTTTTTAGATTATCTTCTTATGGGGTATACTTTGCACTAGTGAATCAGCAGCCAGTTATGGCTGCTCTACTAATTATGTAACTAGCACTAAGAACTAATCTATTGGCCATGACGTCCTATTTCTCTCACAACATTAATATAATATAAGAATATACAAGAATATAAATTAATAAATTATATAATAAAGAAAGTAATAATATGAAATATGTTATATAAAATTATTTTTATCTGACAGCTCTTTAGGCCACAAAGGCCTGATATGGCACTGTTGGGAGTCGACTGGGACAGTCCCATCTAGGGCAAAGACCCTAGGCGGTGCCATAACGGGAATCTCCTCAGTGGTGCCATACTGGGAAATAGGAGAACAAAGAGAGCACATATGTAAAAGAGCCCTTAGGTGAGGGGTGTTTGATATTCGCTGTACGTAGGCACCTAGATAGCTAGATTGGCCATCTGTCACATTTATTATAACGGTGCTATGTTTTTCTTGGTGCCTTAAGACTTAGATATATTCTAGATAGCGGCCAATAGTCAGGAGCTAGCTCTAGTAGGTATTAATACTACTACTATTACTACTCCTACTCCTACTCCCAAATGCTCTCCCGTAATAGCACTAGTTTCTGCCTAGTCTCTTGCAAGCTGGTTTTGTAACACCAGTGTACTTATTACTAGTTTTGGTTTAGCGTGGAGTGCGGGGATACCACGGATAACCTTAATCATTTTCTTCTCGAGGACTTCCTTTTCATCCTTCGTAGCTCGTAGAACTCTTTCACTTCCATACAAGATACTGCAGCGCTTCCAGTCCGATCGCTAGTCACTACTCAACACCGAAGTTCAGTCTTTTCGTCGCCATGCGTACTGCTCCCAACATTATAATCACCGGTACCCCCGGCGTGGGCAAGACAATACACAGTGAACAAGTCGCTCAAGACACCGGTCTGCACCACATGTCCATAAACGATATTGCTAAGCAACGCGATTGCTACGATGGGTATGATGAGGAGCGACTGAGTTGGATTATTGACGAGGACAAGGTGTGTTTTCTCCGCTTTCTTTCTTGCACCCTAGTTTATTCCCCCACTCTTGACCCTGTGCTGATAAGTCTCTTCTCTGCCCGATAGTTACTAGATGCCATTGAGGATGATGTCACAAAGGGCGGATATATAATTGACTGGCATGCGTGCGATCTATTTCCCAAGTCCTGGATAGACTTGGTGGTTGTTTTGCGTTGTCCTTCTACGGCTGTTTACTACGACCGATTGTCCTCGAGGTACGGTTTATACATGTGGTATCTCTGCTAAATACGAATCGTTTCTGACTATATCTGCTTCATACAGGGGATATCCTGAATCAAAGGTGGACGAAAACATGGATGCTGAAATCTTCGGACTATTACTCGAAGAGGCCAAAGAGGCCTACGACGAGGAAATTGTCATTGAACTGACGAGCGAGAATAGCGAGGAGATTGAAAGCAATTGCGCGAGGATATCTGCCTGGGTGGAGGCTTGGAAAAAGTCTCATTCCGAAGAAGCTACAGATGCCTGAAGTATACGCCACCTTTGCTCCTGCATATTTACAGGGTATAATAAGAGAGGGCTGGCTGTCTGTGAATAAACGCTGTATGCCAGCGACTGACACCTCTTTATGAGCTCAGATTCGCCTCGTTCTCAATCAACCACGCTTTCAATTTCATGAGGGCTCTGTAGCGGTGAGAGATTTTGTTCTGGAAGATGATGTCAACATGGTTGTTCTTGACTAGACGCTGCCGCCGGTCTCATTCACCTTTTCCTCTTTGTCCATCTCTGCGTATGTTTTGCCCTGGTATTCGAAGATGGGGTCCCAGCCTATATTGTGCGAGAGTCAGTCAGCCATCCACACCGGACAAGCTGGCATGCAAATCAGATTGAAGAAATATTCTCTGAGAACAACCGTCAAACATACCAAATTTTGGCGGTCCTCGAGCGGGAACAATTTTTCCCTACATCAAGAATCCTCAGCATCGGTACCTCATTCAGACCAGGTGCCACAAGAGAGATAGATATACCAACGTCCTCCCTTGGAAGATCAGGGGTTCTTCACCGGGTCCATTCGAGAAAGCAAATGTACACACTGCCTCTGCAGAACGGTCATCGAAGGAATCGAGCATTTTGTTGAGGCCCTCATGCCCTAGAGCCTCGAGAAATGATTTACTATATGTATATGACTATGGTTATTTGTTTCTCCTTGCTTAATAGTTTGTAGGCAAGATCAATGTAAGAGTTGTAGTAGTGACATACATGTATGGACCCGGAAGGCCTTTGTAGGCGTGGAACTCGAGTGCAGTGTCCTCTGTCAAGACTGGACCTCCCACCTGGTACTAAACGTAAGCATCTCGTACATACATGTTTTATTACAAATTGTGAATATTGGTCTCGATGCATGAGGAATCACAATTCCCTGGTATGTCATCAAATGAACCAATAATTCAAACACCACCAGCAAGGGGCACACAAACCTCATCAGCAGCCCTCCGACACTTCTCCTTCGCAATCTCCTCGATAGTCCCCTGTATCTCGGGCACATCGACAGACTTGTTGTCGACGACGACAGCATCACCCAAGATGGCGCGGACCTCGCTGAGTTTGTTTTTGTTGCTGGTTATGAAGTTGAGCGTTATCATATTGGCGGTTCGTAGATCGGTCTGTCCGGGCTGGTGTATGGATAGTTTAGAAGGTTGGATCAATAGTGTTGAATGTATGAGGGGAAGGTATACATTTTTATTGTGGAGAGAGTGGGTCCCATGAATATGATCAGGCATTTACATACGATCAAATACACCAGCAGAAGAAGATTTTGACTCATAAGTATCATGCATGATGATTCCTGTATACAACATATTGGAATAGCGCTCTAAACAGGAAGAAAAGAAATGAACATTACAATACACTAACCAGGTGCTCTTCAATAACCACACACATGGTCAGACAGGTATGGTCTCATGAAATCCATCAAGAACTGCAGCTAGTCTCTAAAGAACAAGATTTGAAGAGAAAAAATGGAAACAAGATTTTGTTATACTTACATACATCTTGGAAGATCGAAGAAGAAGAAGAAGAAGAAGAAGAAGAAGAAGAAGAAGAAGAACAAGAAGATGGGAAAACTTTGGGGATATGATATGGGGAAGAGAGAGAACAAAGTAAAGTCGTAAACTGGTCATAGAACGAACTTTCAAATGATCAAAAAGGCTACTCAGTATCTGTCATTGCGCCGTTCTCTGTCACATCGATCTTGTCTTGTTGTGCCATTGCTTGAGCTGAGACTATCTCTGCGAGCCGTTTCAGTCGAGGTGTTTGGAGCCCTGTATCATAATCGGTCAGCACGAAGAAGAATAATGTACAGGCAGGATATACAAACATGAAGGGGTGTACGTCTCTAGAGCTGTGATCACTCGTGGCTCAGCAATCTCATATGGTCCACTGTCATCCATGTCGACTGCCGTAAGAAGGAGGACATCACTCTTTTCAGTCACGCGAGATGCGACTGCCTTCATAATCTCTCCATTGATGGGCTGCTCGTAATCTGCTACAAGATACTGATTCAACAGTTTCTGAATCTGGGTCGGAGATAGCCTGAAATGAGGAAATTAGCGCTTGGTCTGATTATATGCTGGGTCAATGGAGTAAACTTACATCCAGCAGATATCTTGTATAATCTCGATATCATTCAAAGTAGCCTTCTTAAGTTGAAGAAGCTTAGTCGCTTGCTATTCGACAAAGTTAGCATCCAGTACTCTATATGTCTGGACATTTTAGACATACCATGAGATGTTCCAGTTGTAGGGTACCCTCCGGCATGTCATGACTCTTGCACCATTCCTCAATGCGAGTAATGTTGTAGTTGATTTGTAGACCACGCTTCCAGGAGAGGAAGTTGCGTCGCATGAGCAGATCGTTAAATGCAGTGACGCCGACAAGTCGCAATAGTTCCGTAATTGTCTGGTTGATGATCGTGTCCTCGAGATAGTAGGCCTTCATTGCCTTGAACACATTGTTCAAAAGACTGAGAAGGTTGTCCATGCTGTAAGCAGGAGAGTTGTTCGATGGTAAGAGCTTGCCCAAGAATCGGTTTGTTTCACTTGTGACAAATCCAGGGAGAGATTGAGATTCAATGATAGCTGGCACAATCATCTTGTATAATTTCTTTTTGAGAACCTTCATCCATGTGTGGTAAATGTTGAATTCAAGACTCTCAAGATCGTGCTTGACGATCTCCAAAAGACGATCATACTCGTAATTGTCCGTCTTCTGAGCCTCGTACCAATCTTCCGCCAAGAATACGAACGAGAGCATCTCATGAACATTTGAAAGCCAGAAAGCGCCAGGGTTGACGGCTTCCTCACCGTCATGCTGCATGACTTCCTGCTGAATGGACTGCATGACGTTCGCCAGGAAGCGTTCCGACTCCTTAACAAATCCGTTGTTCCACATCTCAGATGTGACGAGATTAATAAGGTAAGAAGGAAACAGAACTTCCTTCTCGGTGGGCGGAGGACTCGCTCCAGGCAAGGGAATCTTCAAGTTGCGAATGAGACCCATGGTGACTTCTTCGTTCAGCTCCTCTTCCGCAGACAGCAGATTCTCTAGCTCGCTTTCAATAGAGTCGACACTAGGAGAGAAGTTTGCTCCTGATACAGCCTGACGCACCATGGCAGAGTTGGGAATCGCCATAGATACTGGTCGAGGATTGTATGCACCACTGAATCGATCTGTCTCGATTTTCTCGGCACCAGCACTCCTGCGCTTAGGCTTGGACTTCTTGGACGACACAAGGTTGATGAGACCGTTCATAGGAGTTTGGGTAACAGCGCCATTCTGCAGTTCTCCGGCAACACCATTCACAGGCGCGGACTTTCTTGCAATTTCTAGTTGCTCTTGAAGCTCTGTCAATTGACCTCGCAATGAAGAGTTTTCGTCCTCGTGAATTGATGCTATTTCCCTCAATTTCTTGAGCTCAAGGTCAGCGACACGAATCGACTCACGTGACGTCCGCTCCTCCTCCTGCAGACGTTTGATAGTAGATAGGGCTTCAGTGTGATTTTGCTGAAGCTTGGTCATCTCCTCTTCCATGGCTGATAGACGAGCAGCTGTAATACCGGCCTGGTTCGCTTCGGCTTGGAGTTCCTTAGAGCGAGTCTCCAAAGCAGTATGGCGGCTACGCCAGGATTTGAGCTGATTCTCGTAATTCTCAAGCTGTCCGACAAGTGTCTTATTCTCGCGTTTTAACGAGCCCAAAGACTGAGTCAGTTCGACGACTTTATTTTCAAGTTTGTAGGAAATCTGCTTGAGGTCGCGAGCTTCCTCACGTAATTTCTTATACTCGCGACGGGCTTTCTTTCCCCTCCACAGGTTCTGGATGATGATGACGTTTCGGCGGTATTGTCGCCACTCACGCAACTGTTTCCAGGAGCGCCATGCACGCTGGATTTTCTTCGCTGCATCGCCAAGGATGGTGTCCATAATGTTTCGTCGTCGAATGAAACCCTTGGCGATCGATTCGAAGAGAACGATATTGGCCCTGATCTCGTTGTACGCCTTTCTTTGTTTTTGACCCCTCCATACTCTCTGGATTGTGGTAGCTGCCTTGATCTGACGAATCTCATCGGCACGTTGTCTTGCTAAGAACCCACGAATGACCGATTGTGTGGTCAAGATAGATGCGCGGGCCTCTAGATAGCGACGCCTGTAGTATTTACACTTGAGGTTCTTCTGGATCATGATGGCACACTCATTCAACCTGGAAGTTCTCAAATTCTCCAAGAAGGCAAGCATACCGGCCCGGAAGAAGATCTTGGTCAGACCGAGTTGGTACTTGTCTTGTTTCTGTTGGCTTATATCTCCGAGCGCCTTTCGCAAAATTGCATGGCACATCTCTTTAATCTCAGATGTCCATTGAGAAGAATGGCAGAGCATATAATATCTTAGAGCAAACTCTTCGTATGTCCATCGCGTAGGATAGCCGGCGGTACTGATTCGCACAGTTTCCAGAACACCACAAGCTCGAAGTTGGCTTAAAACCATGGGCCCCTCAAATTTCCAGGCTTCTTTGGCTTCATTGGGCTTGATGCATCGGATATAGTGTACATCTGTGGAATTGATCGTATGCATGAGCTCAATGAGCGAGGATTTGAAGATTCCTCCCAATGTGGGTTTCCTGTTCACTGCGACACCAACGCGTCGGCCAGGAGCAGCCACAGGTTTCGAAGCAACTGCTGCTGAATCTTTCTCACGAACGACAGAGGCAGCTTCAAGTACTTCCTTGACAAAGGAATTAGTGGAATTTCTGAGAATCTCCATGTGCTCATCAGGCACAGTATCCCTGTTTTTCTCGATGAATCCCTCCGATTCGTAGGTGACATCAATCGCATAATGGCACACAGTGAACGCGGACTTTCCAAATCGAGGTTTCTTGTAGAACTTTTGTTTATCGGCTGCAAAGTTATGGTGAAGTTTGGTAACGAATTGGTCATCAGAGCCCATTGGCAATCGAGACTCCTCATCAAGAAGAGACAGGATACCGAGTTTGCCCTCGATCAAGTCGATACAAGGTTGGTTGTCGGAGAAATCAATAAAAGTCCAGTCAATCTGTTCGCGCACGTATTCTTCCTGTTCCAACTTGAAGACATGCTGATTGAATTCCTGTTGCAGCTTTTCGTTTGCATAGTTAATACAAAACTGTTCAAAGGAGTTCTTTGCGAAATGCTCAAAACCGTAAATATCCAAAACACCAATGAAGGATTTCACTTGACTCATGACTTCGTCAGTAGCTAGAGCTCGGTTGATCTTGTCTACGAGCCAGTCGAACAGACTTGAATAAATGAACTTTGCCACGGAGTCTCGGACGACTGTAGCTTGTTGTTGAGTGAGATTGGATGTGATCTTCTCACCACGAGTGATGAGCTGTTTCTTCACGATCCACTTCGCGAACTCGTTGGCATCGATGCCCAGCATCTCGCAAGCCTTTACGAGCGATGGCTCCGTTGGGGATAACGTTGAGTCTGTACGGGTTGCAGTGATTTTCACATTCCCTAACTGGAGCAGTGAAGCCAAGATCTTGAAAATGGAGGATTGGGTATCTTCAGGAACACCAATGGTAGTCAATGATTTCTTTGTGGCCTCGAATTCCGCCTTGTCATCGACGCCGTCGATTGTGGGGGTTGAGCCTTGGTTCAGATAATCAAAGTCCTCCACGGAGACAAGCCCAAGCGCTTCACGCTCGGCGTCTGTAGCACCAGCAACTAGTTGATAGAATATATGGTAATTTCGTTCTTTCAGCGGCTGGAAAACGAGCCTCGAGCGTTCCAGCAGGTATGTTCGTATTTTGGCGCCAATGATGTTGGTCTTCTCATCAAACATGATCTCAATATATTTTCCAAATCGTGACGAATTGTCATTTCTCGTGGTTTTCGCGTTACCGAAGGCTTCCATGACGGGGTTGGTAGCCAGAATCTGCTCTTCGGTTTTACTGATTGTCTCCGACCGACCTGTCGTGAACCGGCCTGGCTGGTCTGAGAAGTCTCTTGTAGCAAAGTATCTCATAATATACTTGGCGCTAACAGTCTTTCCAGCTCCGGATTCACCGGACACGACGATAGTCTGATTTTTCCCATCTCGCAACATATCCCTGAATATTTAGTCAACACAATTTCTCGAAAAAAAATCTTGTATAGATGCGGCACTCTTACGCAAAAGCTTCCTCGGCGATAGCGAAGAGATGCGGCGCTTGGGAAGCACGTTGCTTCCCGGCATAAACCTGTACCATCTGAGGGACGTAAAGCGAGTCTACTCTGGCGAAGGGATTCGTTGCGATCAGCACAATACCACTGTATGTATAGATTTCTTTCTGTGAGTATCGCAATTTGATAGCCTGCAAAACTGCAAGGTGTCAGCGACGGCAGTTGCGCAATCCTTCCACATTTCTTACCAGCAGGCTCATTCAGATGTGATAGATTCGTAAGATCCTCACTCGCCTCGAGCATCGCTGGGTTCATCAATGGCGGTAGCGACGGGTTGTTCGGTACTTGCAACTCTGCGAGTGTGGTCTCCACGGTTTTGGACTAATATGCATTCCGGTCAGCGCATATTCAACACTTTCCTCTTCTGCTGAGGAACGCAACAAGAATATACCTCGCCATTCTCCAGCAAGAAGATAAGCGTCACCTTGTCGCCATCAACGGCCTTCTCCTTGACCTCCGACGCAACCCAGCCCTCTGTCTGATCTGGCTGCCACGCTGCAGTGCCAACCTCATAGTTATTGGCCATGATATATCGAGTATTTTTCTATAGACCGGACGTGATCGAGGAGAGCAGACGCAGAACGAAAAGGACAGGAAGTCACGAATCTGAGGTGGGAGCCGGCATCTATGACCGGAAATGCAATCACAGACGAAGGGACAGATGGACGGGGCCGTTGGTCGATGATGCGGGATAAGAGAACAGAAAGAAAGAAAAGCAGGAAGCTAGACTGAGTTGATAGAAGACATAGAGAGAAGGATGTAGACGCAAAGCAAGTGAACGGCAGGTAGGTAGATAGTATCTAAAGGAATAATAATAATAAATTATCGAGATGGATGAAGGCTGGGTTAAAGTAAAGCTGGCTGGCCACTAGCGAGCCGCGGCGGCGCAACCCCTGAGGAAGTCCGAGTGACGGCCAAAGCTTCTTGGTGTCCACCGTACAGCTCAGTTTCAACACTGCGATAAATACTATGAAGACTTAAGATTCTCCTGAAAACTTATTTCTCCAGGTGATACTAAAATGTCTATTTACTTCATAGCTACTGGGTGGTTCATGCTCTTCTCCATTACACGCTGGCTCTTGGCCCCGACGTGATCCGCAACAGGTGGCCCCTGGGGAAACATACTCAGTTGCCAACATAGAAACGGAGCTAGAACCTTTCGATACCAACAAAGTCACCTTTGATAGAAAGATGCAGTAGGTGTTTCGACCGCAAAACGAAACATGACGAGTAGAAACTGTTTCGGTATGAAATATCGACAAGCCAGCTCTTGTCAAAACATATACTACGATGTGATGCACGTTTCCAAAGACGTAACTTAATTATGAGCCATTTTAAAGTCTGACGAGGTGTATGACTAGCAATAGCACAGAGAGAGGAGTAAGGAAAACACGAGAAGAAAAAGAAATGATGAGATGAAAAGTGAAATCACCCTAACTCCGCCGATTCTGATCATTTGGTGACATCCAAAGAAATGAGGCGGCCTTCCTCTGCATAGGAGGCGTTCTGTCGATAAAGCGCTCCGATGTTTTTTCTATTGACATAAGCGAGCTTGGGTCGAAGATGAGAGCAGGTATTATATGTATTAGGCTTTGAATGAGGTGTGGGGGGTAATCGGCAAAACTGGATGAGATTGCTTGGACGAATTCGCATACGGCTGTACCGTTAGACAACTCGAGAACACTGGGGTTGAACTAGTCGTGGACACTTCAGCTCGTCTTGCACTCTGCCTGTTCCTTTTTGGGCTTCGAGGTTCCATCCTGCAATGAATTAATAAACGGGGTATACATAAGCTTGAAGGTGCGGAACATGCAACGTACCTCCTCATCGGATTCCTCGTCACCGTTGTCAGACCGCCTCTCCTCGTCGTCGTCGTCTTCATCGTCCTCGTCGTCGAAATCAAACTCTTCGTCATCTTCCATTTCCTCTCCGAGCTCCTCAAATTGAAGAGCTTCACCGGTGAACCAGTCAATAGCACGTGGAATCAGCTTCTCCTTGATATCTTCACCAAGCTGGTAGTCGAGCTCTAGTCGTTCCTCAATATCACTGGTGGCATCATCCTCCTCAACGGGCGGTTTAGGCGGGGAGAAGAAGTTGAAGAAGGACTCAGTAGGCACTGTGACCTTGACGACACGAGTCTGTTTTGTGCCTGGATTCAAACAACATGTTAGCACGATGAATTTTGACTCCCGATTGCGAATAAACGTACTTCTGTTTCGCTGTTTCTTGCTCTCTACACGAACAGTAAGGTTCTTGTCTGCTTTCCAGTCGATCTTGTCGCCCTCGGCGTGGTCGTAGATGAAGTCGCCGCCGTATCCACTCTCCTCTTGGTAGTAATATGTCTTGGAGATTGTTTTATTGGTAAAGAATTCGTTCTCAGAAAACTCAAAAATAAGGCGGAATCCGGGTCGGTCAAGGTATTCCATGCGAATATCGGTGAGATGTTTAAGGGCTTCCTCATCGCGCTCAGTGATCATCTCAACAAGGGAAACTTGATTCTTCATAGCGGAAAGCCAGAACTCTGGGATACCGGACACGTTGGCTTCCTCGGCCGAAGGCTCGGTTTTCTCCTCAGGCTCCTTCTTGGGCTCGTCGTCGTCATCAGCCAACTCAGCCTCACCAGCTTCGACCTCCTCTTCAGTAGGTTCGACAGCACCATTCACAATCGCGGAACGTCTCTGATATAACGGGGTGAATTTTTGAAGATATTTCTTTTCCAATTGTAGCACTTCCTCCTGAAACTCGGCCTCGAGCTTGGCGTGGTCCTTTTGGATACCCTTGAGACCGGCGACACGACGGCGGACGGGCAAGGGCAGTGATTCAATATAGCCCGATGAGCGTCCGATGAGAGAACCCAGACGGCCTTGGATCATTGAGACCAGAGCTGGGTTCTTTGCGAATAAGCTTGCGGCAGCGGCGGCATCAAGATTTTCTGTACGAAGACGATTAGTTAGCTTCTCTAGTGGCGAAAGCGGTGGAGATGAAAACGCAAAAAAAAGAACAAAAAAAAAACAATAACATACCCTCTGAGATGCTGGCTACACCTGGTTGCTGAGCATGAGAAGAGATAGGAGCATTGGTAGCAGGTGTATTCTGTGGGGTTCTGTAGCAAGAAAGTGAACTGTCAGCTTGTGGCTATCCCTGTGCAGCAGTTGCGATCGATGCATGATTCAATGAGGGGTAGAGCGCTGGAATAAGTGGTTACGCACGGAGCGACTGGGAAATCAGCCTTTTTGTTTCTGATGGGTTCTGACATGGTGGCGACCAAGTGAGAATGCGATGGGAAACGCGGTGATATGAAAAAGAAGGGTCGGTGGTGAGGTGGGAGAGGAAGAGTAGGAAAAAAAAGCGTTGTTGAGTCTGGAGTTTTGGAGGTGAAGAAAGGAAGGAGCGTCTCTGGTGGGAACCTTAGCGTTGGCTTGGCGCTTGTTGAGAATTTCCGCATCGGTATTACCAGTACATCTATTACACATACTTTATGCTATATAAGTACCATATACCCTATGTGGAATTTGCGTCCTTCTTGGTTGGTAAGGGGCATATCTTTCTGTCAGGCAATACGTCACATCAAATTAATACTTAGACACTGATGCAGCTCCATGTTTTGAATGGTCGATATATATCACGACGGTAACGGTCGTATTATATACGTATCGGGAACAAGATCGTAATTTGTATATTCAACCGTCAACGTAGCACGGCGAGCTTTGCAAGTATGAATCCTGCTATTTGAATACCATCAAGAACTCTGAGTCAGATATAGCACGGTTTCACCCAATCTCCAGCTCATCACCAAGCATTCTATAGCATGTCTCAACTCCAGGATATTCAGTTTGACTGCCCTCAGTTCATAGGTATAATGGTACGTATGGTCTTTCGGAACGTTTCGTACAATACACACCAAATTTACAGAGCTCCGGCGATATGATAAGCAATGATGGCAACCCACTCTTGCCCTTCGACGCTATCCCACCAGCACGACACATCAAAGATCATTTCAGATTGATCTTTACTGCTGCACACGACACCGCATTCCAACCCCGCCGTGCTGGATGTTATCGCCGGGGAAAGCTATACTACGTCATGTGCCTCTATTACTAGGCTGGGCTAAAAAATCTCTATAGTTCCCGCCGCAAATATAGACCAAATCAAATCGTCAAAAATACCTGCAGCAAAATGTCGCGGCAGGGCCCAAATCATGGGTCTTGGGTGGCCTCTAATGGATACAGGAGGGACTCCATGAGAAGCAGGTTGGTCACAATTCAGAAAGTCTAGCCAAGGATACTTACTGAGCATAACCTCCAGTGCGAGCATCGCGTCCGATGTGGAAATGGCGCATGACGAAGTAAGTACTTCTTGGATTATTGAACTCTCTGATAGCAAGCTAATAACCCTTTGAAAGGTATTCTCCGGACCCATGTCCGAGAGCGTGCCATCTAGCATTGCATCCTTCGCTCACCGTCGTCCCCGTCAAGACTCGATAGTCACTTTCACCTACCTCACAGAGGATGAAGATGATCTGGAACAAGGCCCCGAAGAAGCCGTTACATACGACAGCGATCTTGAGGATGGAATTTTGTTCAATGACCGCGACGGCGTCGAGTCTGTTGTTTCCTTTTCAAAGCGCCACCGACGATCTACTGAATCTCACGTATCCGCCGAACATCCGCTTTTGGATAGGCATGAATCAACTCAATCATTCCTGGACCGTAAAAAGGTGGGTAACCGCATTAGCCAAAAGATTTACATTGCGACGGAGGACTTGACCGCAGTGATTACCGGATTCTGTACAAACACCTACGGTTTCGCGCTATACATCTTTCTGTGCGTGATTTCTCTGGGTGTGGGCTATCTCGTCCTTCGTTGGATACCAAGATGGCGCCTTCGATTGATAGGGACCCCTGCACCGCTCAAGGACTGTCGATGGGCTGTGATTGAGGTCAGTCATTTTTTTCATGTTGAAATTGCGAGATGCCGCAGGAGCTAACATGGTTTTATAGGATCAATATGGACAGTTTAATATTTACGAGGTCTCTAAACAAGCCTATGGATCACCACTTTCTACCGTCATTGATGTGGCATCACTCGGCATCCGCGCCGATAATGAGGAAGAGAATGACCCAATTTTGAGTCATCTTAGGCTTTTGGAGTATAGGTATCTACGTTTCGTATATAACCCTGTGGACGATACATTCCAGTCCGTCAGTGGCTGGAAAGACCCTACATGGACGAGTACCAAACTTATGCGATCAGGTTTGGATGCCGACGAGAGAGATAGTAAGGAACTTGTTTTTGGTCAAAATCTGATCGATGTGCAACAAAGATCAATGCCTCAACTTCTAGTTGATGAGGTAAGTTTTCCGTGTCATAGAGAGGGATGCTGTTAACTCACAGTTATGTTTAGGTCCTTCATCCTTTCTACATCTTCCAAATTGCAAGCTTGACCTTGTGGTCCATGGACCAATATTACTACTATGCTGTCTGCATTTTCCTTATTTCTGTCTTCAGTATTACTGCAACTATACTTGAGACACGCTCAGTAAGCAAACCCGACAAGTACTGGTTTGTTTAAAACAACTGACTTGGCTAGACAATGGCACGCCTGAAAGAAGTTTCCCATTTCGAGTGCAATGTACGAGTTTTGCGGAACGGATTTTGTAGGTCAAAATGGCCCTTCTTACGTGGAGCGTGTATCTAATCATATACACAGGGCGAACGGTTTCATCTGTCGATTTAGTTCCAGGAGACGTCTTTGAAGTCTCGGATCCATCTCTTACCCAGGTGCCATGCGACTGCTTGCTATTATCTGGCGACTGTATAATCAACGAAAGCATGCTCACAGGTGCGTAGTCTTTACAACGTGTAATGGTGTATTCTGACAGGCATCATCAAGGTGAATCCGTTCCTGTATCGAAGATACCGGCTACAGAGGAGGTACTCGACTATCTTGACCTGAAAGCCCCTTCCATCCATCCAACAGTGGCCAAGAATTTCCTCTTTTACGGCACAAAGATTATTCGGGCAAGGCGGCCTCGTCAATCCAACGATGATGTCGAAGCCGTTGCTCTCGGTATCGCGTTACGCACCGGTTTTTCTACGACCAAAGGCTCCCTTGTTCGCTCAATGCTCTTCCCTAAACCATCAGGATTCAAGTTCTATCGAGATTCGTTCCGGTACATCTCTGTTATGGGAATTATTGCATTGATCGGCTTTACGGCATCCTTTGTGAATTTCATCAGGCTCGGGGTAAGTAGATCAGACGTGAAATCACCGTGCTTGACATCATCTAATTCTTGTAGCTTCCTTGGCACACTGTCGTGGTTAGAGCTTTGGATCTCATCACTATCGTCGTCCCACCGGCTCTTCCAGCCACTTTGACCATAGGAACGAATTTCGCTATATCTAGGCTGAAAAAGCAGCAGATATACTGTATCAGCCCTCAAAGGTATGCCCAAATCTAGTTAAGCCTTTTATAATTATTGCTAATTGAATCAGGGTCAATGTTGGAGGCAAGCTAGACGTTGTCTGTTTTGACAAGACGGGCACTTTGACAGAAGATGGACTGGATGTGCTTGGCCTTCGAGCCGTTAACAAAGACAGAAGGTAATCAATCGATAGTCTTAGGTCTTCCGTATCAGCTCTTACTGACTGTGCTCATAGTTTCAGTGACATGTTCTCAGATCCCAATGATATGGTGTCGACTGCTCGTTCTCAGCAAGGCCCTAATATGGACTATGACAAGTGCCGAGACATAATATGTACGATGGCTACTTGTCATTCTCTTCGTGTCGTTGACGGAGAACTTCTCGGTGATCCGTTAGACATCAAAATGTTTGAATTCACGGGATGGAAATTTGAAGAAGGCGGAAATACCCAGGTTGAGCAACAAGAGAACGCTACTGGCGATACTATTATACCGTCTGTGGCAAGACCTCCAACTGGCAGTCACGATTTTCAAAAAGACCAGGTTCGTCTTGATCCCCTTCAGAGCCTTAGTTGATGTTCGGCGTGCTTATTCTTTCGTCTAGGTCCCACTAGAACTGGGTGTTCTTCGGTCATTTGAGTTCGTGTCACACCTTCGACGTACTAGTGTCATTGTACGACAATTTGGTGAAAATGGGGCTAGCGTATTCGTCAAAGGCGCGCCTGAGTGTATGAAGGAGATTTGCCATGCCGATACTCGTGAGTATAAATGAATATTCTAGCTCTGAAAAAGCTCTAACAGGATCTTATTAGTTCCGCCTGATTTTGAGGACTTGTTGAGTCATTATACGCATAGGGGATACCGTGTCATTGCCTGTGCCGCAAAATATGAGCCCAACTTAAGTTGGAGGAAAATTCAGAAAATATCTAGAGAACAGGCTGAATCTGGTCTCAGCTTCCTAGGTTTCATTATCTTTGAGAACAAATTAAAAGACACAACTACGCCGGTCATTACTGAGTTGAGAGAAGCCGGCATACGCACTGTCATGTGCACGGGCGATAACATTCTCACCGCCATCAGTGTTGCCAGGGAATGTGGACTCATAGACCGAAATTCGCCATGCTTTGTTCCCCACCTTGATAGTAAGTGTATAGCTCTTCTGTCAAGACGAGGTGTGTCTGACCCGTCTAGGTACTCATCATCTGGATCCGAGTTCCTCTTTGACATGGGAAAGCGTGGATGACCCAACTGCAAAGCTTGATGAGAAGACTCTTATGGTGAGCATACCTTGCCCTACTGACAACCTACTTCTACCTACGTACTGATAAGAGAATAATAGCCAGTGTGGAACCCTGCAACGCATGATGTCTCTATACCTTTGAATAAGCTTAACGCAGATTCGTATTCGTTGGCTGTTAGTGGAGACATATTCCGCTGGCTCATCGATTACGGCTCCGAAGATTTGATAAAAAGAGTGAGCAATATAGGATGTATAAAGTGGAATGAAATTTTGACTGACAAAATTTAGGTCCTCGTCAAAGGTCAAGTATTTGCTCGAATGTCACCTGATGAGAAGCATGAGCTCGTTGAGAAGCTTCAATCATTAGATTACTGTTGTGGATTTTGCGGCGATGGAGCTAATGATTGCGGCGCACTCAAAGCAGCGGATGTTGGTATATCGTTGTCAGATGCTGAAGCCTCAGTTGCTGCTCCTTTCACCAGTCGCGTATTCGACATATCCTGTGTTCCGAGATTGATAAAGTAAGTGGCTCGAATCTATTGCATCTACACTTCTGACCTTTCCTAGGGAGGGCCGAGCCGCATTGGTCACGAGCTTCTGCTGTTTCAAATACATGAGTCTTTACTCCGCTATACAGTTCACATCTGTCAGCTTTCTGTATACATCTGCGTCTAATTTGGGTGACTTCCAGGTCAGTCCCAAGATCTTCTGCACAATGATTATGACTAACAACTCGAAAGTATCTCTACATTGACTTGGCCCTTATATTGCCAATTGCCATATTCAGTAAGTTTGTAGGGATCAGTCAAATACAAGGAGAATTTGTTGACTTGTCATCTAGTGGGATGGAACGATCCGTTTCCAGTACTGTCTCGAAAGCGGCCAACGGCCGACCTTGTCTCTCGAAAGGTCTTGACACCTTTGATCGGTCAGATAATACTTGCAGTCTTGACACAATTTGTTGTGGTTGAAACTGTTAGAACTAGACCTTGGTATGATCATATTCATTAATTCGCCTGGATGTTAGCTTATATTCTGGGTAGGTACATACCCCCGAAGGTCGATGTCGAAGACACCAACATCGAGAATTCTGAAAATACGACACTATTCCTTATTTCATGTTATCAATATATACTTTCCAGCGTTGTGCTGAGTGTTGGACCGCCATTTAGACAGCAAATTTATAAGAACGGTTCGTACGGTCAATACCACATCCGGAACCTAGCTTGCTAATACACGTTTAGCTCCCTTCCTCGTCACATTATTCCTGACACTCGCACTTTCGACATTCATGTTGAGTGAAACATCAGATATCGTCATGACTGTAATGCAATTGACACCGATCACTTTGAACTTCGAGTTCTTCCTTGTGATTCTGGCTATATGCAGTTTTGCAGCGTCATGGGTTGCGGAGAACTACGTTTTCCCAACCCTTGCTCGTATCATTGGTCGTGCAATTGCTTTCGTCCGACCGAAAAAGGAGAAGAACCGTCGTCGATATAAAGTCCTTTTGGAACGGATGAGATCGTGAAAGGAATGTGTTATGAACTGTACTATTATCGGCTGCATGTGTCAATAGCCAGGTCGGCCATGATCTCAGATCTAGTTGAAAACCTATTATATACACAGATCACATGTATTTTCAAGTCTTGAAAAAAGCCATGAATTTCCTATTGAATTATACAAATCTATGAGGTCCGCAATTTTTCCTCTACCTCAACACTGATATCACGTAACACACTTTGATTGAGACTGGGATCAGCGCTCAGAAAGCAGGCTGATTTTGCGACCCGCCACTGAAACAATCGGATGGAGAAATCCTGCGTGCATAATTTCCACATTTTTTCTTTTTTGATTCAACGAAGGACGCGGCGAGGGTCTTGATTCGAGAATAAATCAATGGTCCCAAGGATGTTTCCAACCAAGAAGAGCAGGGCCGTCTTTCTTTGCGCGGTACATCAACTATGACGAGCAATTAGTACATATCACCACTAATTCCCTGAAGCAAGCCCTGCGTTGCACGATGCGGATAAATCAGACGTACGAAAAACCACATGCTGGCTCCCAATGCGGTTGCAGTGAATCGGTATAGAGGCCGGGCCGGATGAACGTGGATGGGGTGTTTGCCAGACATGGCTTTCTAAAGTCTATGGTCAGAACTCTGAAAATAGACTGCATAAATCGAATAGCAGAAGGAATTGACTCACTTGTTGTCTGGGAACGCCACTCGAAATTTGATTCCTGTGAATTGAAGATGAAGTACCATTTCAGTACGGTTGTCCAAGCGGATATCTCGACGTTACGGAGGTGAAATCACGTGATCACATAGCGGAGATCATCGTTCTAATCTTATCTGCCGCAGCTAGCCTTGTCAAGACGTTCATCACTGAGCTTCTACAACTCACTAACATTGGATTGTGCCAGACATATGCTAAACATCATAATATAACGGACCAGCTATTCAACAGGAAAAAGTCCTTTATCTGGAATTCTATTCAATAATACGTTTTTCTTTCATTCGCTCGACAGAATGACTCCTGTCTTGGTTACATGATACCTCCACCAACATCCTCCGCGCCCTTTTGCTTGGATTAAACCACAAACGCTCCGGTCATTCTCTCCTCGCTCAGTCTAGATTGACGTCGGTCTCACTTCATTACGAAATACTTTTAAGCGAGAGAATGGCCTCAGAATCATCTCCGTCATCGCAACGGCTTTCCCTAGAACGGTATGAGGACGGTCAACCACGTTTCCAGGGATGTTCCAAAATAGGCGACTTCGAGTTCTTGGAAAAGCTGGGTGAGGGTACATTTGGGTCAGTCTATCCCGCATATCATTCGGCGCATAATTGACGTGGTGATTTGATGAAGAGAGGTTTACAAAGCTCGAAGTAAGAGAGATGGCACTGTTGTTGCCTTGAAGAAGATTCTCATGCACAACCAGAAGGATGGGGTTAGTATGACTTGTTGTACCGAAATATACGGAATGAACTAACGAATTACTGTTCAGTTCCCCATCACCGCATTGCGAGAGATCAAATTACTCAAGATGCTCTCCCATCCAAACGTGTTACGCTTGCCTGAAATGGCAGTGGAAAAAAGTAAAGGTGCTCGACACAACCGCGCGTCTGACTTGAGCTTAGCCAACAATCTACATAGGTGAAGGACGGAAAAAGCCGATTATGTACATGGTCATGTTCTACCAGGAACACGACCTGGCGGGGCTGCTCGAGAATCCTAACGTCCATTTTACGGAGCCACAAATCAAGTGCTATATGCTGCAATTGTTAGAGGGAGTGCGCTACTTGCATGAGGTATGCCTGTCCATCATGTTTGCGTGTTCAGGGTGGCTGATACCCTACCGGGTATAGAGTGGAATTCTTCACAGAGATATGAAAGGTTCGTCTTGTCAACCGCGCCAAAGTACGGTTTCTGATTTGTGTGGAAGCCGCGAATCTTCTTATTAGCAACAAGGGCATCCTTCAAATTGCCGATTTCGGTCTCGCTCGCCCCTACGACGAAAAGCCTCCGCAGCCTGGAAGGGGTGGCGGCGAAGCAAAGAGAGATTACACACCTTTGGTGGTCACAAGATGGTATAGGCCTCCGGAGCTGCTACTCCAACTACGCCGGTATACAACGGCCATTGACTTGTGGGGTGTTGGGTAAGATTGCAGTCCTTATCTGATCATGTTCATCACTGACTTCACTTAAGATGTGTATTCGGCGAAATGTTCAAGGGTCGTCCAATCCTTGCAGGGACTAGCGATCTCAATCAAGCACAGTTGATCTTTTCGCTTGTTGGATCTCCGACAGAAGAGACTATGCCTGGTTATACTTCACTTCCTGGGTGTGATGGTATCAAGGATTTTGGAAACAAGCCCGGAAATCTGAATCAGGTTTTCAAGGAGTAAGACTATCAATGCGACTCATTCGAAGCTCTGATTTTAACCAGCCGTATAGACAAGGACCCTTGATGATATCCCTACTCAGTGAATTCTTGAAACTCGATTGGCGGAAACGAATCACTGCCGTGGATGCTTTGAAACATCCATACTTTACCAGCCCTCCACTCCCTGCTCGTCCCGGTGACCTACCTCAGTTTGAAGACTCACATGAACTTGACCGTCGACAATATCGACAAAAGCCGAAACCACCTGCCCCTCCTAATGGCGCAGCAGGTGAAAGTGACTGGTCGACTGGACCAGCTGCTCGCGCCGCAGCCGGACAGAGCAGCCGAGTTCCTACCGGTGTACAACGCGGTGGCCCTGCTCCTCGCGGGGACTTCCGTCGAGCTCCTGATGTACATTCACCTTGCCTCATTTTCGGGTCGAAATTAAGAACTAATATGTTACAGGACGGGCTCCCACCAAAACCCTCCCCTGGCTCACAACCAGGATGGCCCAATCGCAAAAACGACAATCGTCTCCCTGACCGCCGCCACGGCGGCCGTGGCGACGGAGGACGACTTGATACATATGTACCTAGATACGACGGCCTTCACAACAATAACACTAATAACAGCAGCAACAATAATAGAAACGGCCATCATCATCACTTAGACAACGGCCCTGGTATGGGTTATGGCGGGCCGGAGAATAGCCGATACGGTAACCGAAGTAATAATTTTAATTCCAACAATGCCCGACGACGGAGTCAAAGTCCACCGGTGAGGGATAGGAGCCGTGAGGACAGTTATCATTTATACCGTCGATGATTCATGCGTGCACTAGTACTTCCCTTTCCGAGGTCGAGGGGGGTTCTTTTCTTGCTGATTAGGGAATAGCTAGCGAGGCGAAACGAGATAGAGTCTTTTTATTGTACTTTTATCATCCTTGAACAATATCAAATTAAAGTAATATTGATACCACATTGAATAAGAGGATCCACATAGCAAAGCTCTCAAGAGCATAGTGGGTCATAAATGAATAAATAAAAATAGAACAGCCTTTGAGGGATATAATCGTAGTATAAAACAAGTTTGAAAAACATGATTCTTTTCCAGCAGTACCGTTGAACGTGATTGCTTCTAGCTCTTTTCTTTATCGTCAAAACTTCAAGACTTTTCCTTTCCAATTGATAAATCATCATCTCCACAACGCCGGGCCATGTTGAAATGTTTAGTAGATGTCATAACGGGCATCTAGAGTCTATTATAGGCTAATAGAGAATACGTGTCCTGATACGGGCTGTAGGAAGGTCAATGTTAGCAGATGATAATCGAAGCAGCGATAAAAGAAACTCACATGAAAGACTCTCCAATTTAGCATAAAGATCTTTGATAGTTGGTGTGTCGACGTTGCTGATATCAGCCATCAGGTAGGCGACCTAGAACGTAGTGAGTAGAGTAATCATGTTGTCAGCTTTTGAATTCACTTACATCGTCTCTGCTATCAGTCATCTGCTTATCAACATTGTGATCACCGAGGATTTCGTTGACTAGAGCGGTGTTAGACACTGTATTCTCAAGACCTGAGAGAATACGTACCTTTTCGGAGCACACCAGGCACGTTCTGGTGAATATAGATTACCTGTAATGCATTTTTAGTTTCGTGATCGCAAGCGATAGGAAGCAGACTACATACTCGGGCATGATCAGGCTCGTCAATGGTCAATGAACGCAAGTTAACTTCTGGCAAGTTGACAGCTCCAAGGGTTGAACCTTCGTTGACGTATTTCACCAAAGCCTGGGCAACTTCAATACCAATAGCGCTCTGGGCTTCTTCGGTGCTACCACCAATGTGAGGTGTAAGAATGACGTTCTTCAAACTGCGAAGGTCCTTGGCCCAGGCGTTGAGATCGTTTTGGAAGTAATCTCCGTTTCCAGCGGGCTCGTTCGGGTATACGTCAAGAGCGGCACCGGCGATCTTTCCAGCGCGTGATGCCTCAATTAAAGCAGGAATATCAACCACGCTTCCACGGCTAGCATTGATCAGGTAGCTTCCGGTCTTCATCTGCTCGAACTGCTTTGTGCTGATCATGCGGTGGGTTTCGGGAATCTCAGGAACATGGAGAGTGATAAAATCGGCCTCACGGAGGAGGTCTTCGAGTGTAGGGACTTGTCGAGCTGTGCCCATGGCCATCAAGTTGACTACGTCGTAGTAAATGACGTTCATACCCATGGCTTCAGCCAACACGGACAATTGTGAACCGATGTGACCATATCCGACGATCCCTAGAGCATTCATGAGACATTGGCGATTGTAGACAGAACGACCGAAATAACATACCGAGTGTCTTCCCACGAACTTCCCAGCACTTGTTGCTTACCTTGTTCCAGGTACCATTGTGCATCTCATTTGAGCGGTCACCGAGTTGGCGGGCTAGGACGACAATCTCGGCGATGACCAATTCGGCGACACTTCGGGAGTTGCTGAAGGGGGAGTTGAAGACAACGATTCCATTGTCGGCAGCAAACTTCAAATCGACTTGGTTTGTTCCAATGCAAAAGCAGCCGATGACGATCAGGTTCTTCGCTTCCTTGAGAACTCGCGCGGTGAGTTGTGTTTTTGAACGAATGCCAATGACGTGGACATCTCTGCATCCAATTGTCAGCATACATCAAGAAAGCTTTGTCCCTGATTTGAGGAATGAAAATTATACCTGATCTTTTCAATGAGCTGGTCCTCTGGTAAAGAAGTCTTCAAGAATTCCACTTGGTACCCTTGAGCGGCGAGAATGTCACGACCCGTCTGGTTGACATTTTCCAGCAGCAAAATTTTAATATCTTCGGTAGCAAAAGGCTTCAAGTGCTTTGCAGCAGAGGCAGCAGCAGCAACAGATGCCGCAGTGCTGTGGGCAGCAGCAGAGAAGCCAAAGCTGGATGCAGCAGAAGCGACGGGGGCTGCGGGCGACGTCGATAGCCCGAGACTGCGGGACACTCGGTGTGCTAGGTCATCTTGGGGTAGATTGATATCCCTTGCGGAGGACATTTTCTGTGTTGGTCTGGTTGTTCGATAAAACAGTCAATTGATTGATAGTTCGGAATATCGAGAGATCGAAGTAATTATTAGGACAGAGAGAAAGGATAAGAAGTATTGCCACGAAGAAAAAGAAAGAGTGAGTCAACGGCGATTGCACCTTCCTTGTGCTCCCCCACCTTCAACCACCGCCAGCTCCGTTTTCGGGCTCCGGAGAGAACTTTTTTCCCTCTGGCGTCAACTGATGATGCTCACTAATTGCCGTGACTCACCTGGCGACTACGCTCGGAATGTTTTTTACGCTCTTATGCTATTGGATATCTCGATTGACAAGCTATAAACTACCGCACCTTTTGCATGATCATATGTTTTCACACACAACACAGCTTTCTAAACCTTGAGATCCTTGAGCTGCTTTGCTGCGCCAGCCACGGCGCCCTTGCCCTTCTTAGCAGAGGTCGTGTCCTTGGGCAGTTCGCGGGTGAAGGGGAGGAAAGCGGGAGCTCCGGGGATGTATTTCCGGAGAGGCTCAGGAACGTTGAAACCCTGTTGAAGTGCATGTTAGCTCAGCGGAGTTGTCAATCTTTACCAGAAGTATGACTTACATCCTCGGTCTGGTAGTTTTCCAAGATACAGCATAGTGTTCGCTCAGTGGCACATAGAGTAGCATTCAATGCGTGAACGTAGGCTTTCTTCGAGTCGGCTTTCTTAGCACCGAAGCGAATCTCCAACTCCCGAGTCTGGTAGTCTGTGCAGTTGGAGCAGGAAACGAGCTCCTTGTACTCGCCCTGGAAGGGGAACCAGGCTTCGAGGTCGTATTTCTTTGCGGCCGCGTTGTTCAAGGCACCGGACACGATCGAGACGACTTGGTAGGGAAGGCCAAGGGACTTGTAGAACTCCTCGGAGGTGGCAATCATCTCGTCAAAGGCCTCCCATGACTTTTCGGGCTTGGTCAAGACGAATTGTTCGATCTGTGATGTGAGTGATCTTACTTAGAACACGATGTAGGGAGTGATTACCTTTTCGAATTGATGGACACGGAAGATACCCCAAGCATCTTTTCCGTGAGAACCTGCCTCTTTACGATAGCAAGTACTGTAGCCAGCATATCTAAGAGTGTCAGATATATCGTCCATGAAAAAGTGTCATGAAACAGACTCACTTCACGGGAAGATCCGTCTCCTGAAACCACTCCTCGCTATGCAAAGCCGACAATGGCTGCTCCGAGGTCGCAATAAGGTATTTGTCCGTATCCTTATCCTCGCTGTCAGAAACCTTGTATAATTCCTCGTCGAACTGCTCAAGTTGCGCGGTCTTGGCCATAGCATCCTTCAACATGAAATGCGGGGGCTGGTTGGGCTTGTATCCTTTGTTAAAGAGAAACTCCAGACCGTAGTTGACAAGCGCAAGATTGAGGAAAAGCCCGTAACCAGTCAAGCAGTACCCACGATGACCGACGATTTTCACTCCGCGTTCGGGGTCGTAGCCGTCTAGCCGGGTGAGGACTTCGTGATGGGAAAGGCAATCGCGCTTCTCAACCACGACGTTCTCAGGTGCCCAAGTTCGCTCAACGACGTTGTTATCCTATAACATCATGATATCAGAATTCATACGCAAGCGATGAAGTAGCGATGGAACCCACCTCATTATCACTGATAGGAACTGAGTCATGAACATAATTTCCAATAGTCTTGATCTTCCTATCGCGCTCCTTTTCCTTGGCAATTGCGTTCTCTTCGGCCTCCTTCTTTTGCTTTTCAAGGTCGATCTTTTGTTGTAATAGTTCAGAAGCGTCCTCCTTGTTCTAATTGCCCAACATATCAGCAAGGGGTCACACTTTCTTATGTCCGACTACTACCAACCTTCTTCTTTTGGCCAATTTCCTTCTGCACCGCGTTGGCCTTGGAGCCTATCTGTGTGACTTCGTACCTAGCTATTTTCGAATCAAGTCAGTCAGATTGAGCGCCAAATACATTCACAGTAGAAATCTTGCATACCTCGTCGGGCAGCTTCAAACAACTCCAAAACCTCTTCGACCACGCTTTCGGGCGCATATCGACGACGCTGGCTCTCCCTGATTTTGTTGAGATCACCGCCACGGTCGGCGACAAAGTCGTTGATGTCCAGCATTGTGATTGAGGTGAGAGGGAAATTCTGGCTTGTCTGTTCTGTTGGCGGGGTTAGTATGGTGTAAAATAAAATCAAAAATGGCCGTACTAGAGAGGGGGCGGGGATCAAAGTTACAGGCGGGTGTGTATATGTATTGTGTACGGTATCGTGAAATACGCCGATAAGACTGATAACGATTTTATTCACTCAAAAAACACTTAACGACTTTTGTTTGTATAATACATATACCACGACATGTATACACAAGAAGCTTCAATTTTCCTCAGTACCATGCTGGAATCCATACAACATAGAGGCAGTCTCCAGTCCAATTCCTCCTGTGCCTTAGGCCCCTCTCGAATCGTCGTCAGCACATATAACCTTGTAACCATCCTGATATCGAGGTATCGCGGCATGTTATTACATGCTGTGCCATTCGACGGAGTGCAGAAATTCCGTTATATCGGGACTCACGGATACATGATCCATCTATTGTACTCTGCCGTCAAGTCTAGGGTGTTAGTTATCACGCACTTTCTCTATCTCATGCCTGAATCGCATCTCAGAAAGCGTCCGTACCGGGCCGTCGGCTTGGAGGACTGCGTGAGTAGATTTTTGGGACGAAGAGTTCTCTGGCAAGTTCGATAGTGTCTATAAAATTAAATTCTTTTGCAATTCATGGGCTCCAAACTCGTACGTATCACCGCTATAAACGTCATAATCCCCGGGCTGAAGCGCGTTATTCGTAGGAGACATAATCCGCTGGGAAGCCCGTGCTTTGACTTGTATTTCACCAGCTTCTGCGACAAACAAGACATCCGTCAACATCCAAGGAAACATGGCCTCAGTCAAGGAGCCACACTGGTACATTCCCCTGAAGCAATCACCGCTGTCGCTGTGGTGTACGTGTACATTACGATACCGTTTCCAGTTTTCTGAAGACATTATGCGGGATGCATTCAAGGAAAGAAAGTATGTGGCAATGCTAGGCGGTGTTGATGTTCACCTTAGTGACGCCAGCTGCCTAGAGTTGACACGTTGACTAAAAAGTCATGATGAAAGTCAGAATAGTATAATTAGTATAGGTTCAATATAATCATCCAGAGTAAAGAATCGTCATGTAATCAGTAATAGTCATAATCAAATCCCAAAGATGCAGCCACAGCCAGCGATTTATAACCTAAAGAGTAATCAACAACCATCCATAAGATACCAAAACACATCTCATCAACGACGTTTCAAACACGTAACTGCAGAGTGTCAAGCAAACAGGCCCTGCGCGAGTCATATACAAAATTTCCAACACCCAGCCCCAAGTTTGACATCACATAACAGCACACTTGCTATCTCCCGTCGGCTGAGAGGGGTTTTGCGACTTCTCAATCTCGCCAATCATCAGATCAAAGGCCCTGGCAACATTATAATCGAGTCGGGCACTGGCCTCTGTGAAACCGCAGTTGAATTGCTGCGCTAATTGGCGGCCTTCGTCAAGCTGGACTTGTCGTTGGTCTGTATTAAGGTCGCTCTTGTTACCGACGATGACCAGTGGCACCCAATCCGCGCCCTATTCCGACGATGTTAGTACAACGAAAAGCTTGTTGGAGGCTGGGAGGAAAGTACCAGATGGTTCAAGATTTTATCGCGAATGACCGTCACCATGTCAAAAGATTGGCGCGAGGCCACCGAGTATACAATGATGTAGCCATGGATACCAATGAAATGCTTCGAATTCAAGATACTATATTCATCCTAGACAATGTCAGCGGGGTTGCTGGCCAAAAAGGAAATCTGCATACCTGGCCGGCAGTATCGACAATCTCCGTTGCGTAATCCTGACCCTTGTGCTTGATAATGCGACTGAATGTATTCTCAATCGTGGGATAATAACTCTCCACAAAGTGATGGTCCACAAAGCGCACGGTGAGCGATGATTTGCCTAGTTGCGATAAAACGATAAGATTAGCGCGATACCGCACATTTATAGATTCATAGACAATACGGCCAAAGAGATATCGACTTACCGACGGAACGACTGCCGACTATGGCAATCTTGCGCTGTTTGGGAGGAGCAGGCATTGTGTTTGCTTTTTCTTCTGTCTGCTGGTCTTTCTAGGCTAGGCTGGGCTTGTGGTGCAATCGCCAACGATCAAAGCGCAAGTCGAGAGCGCTTGATTGAGCGATATTCCGATGGTGACTCGGTGCAGGGATATGCGTTCTTTGAACCACGCAGACAAGTAGATACGTATATGGTCAAGTTGGGAAATACCGCGTATATGGGATGTTGTATGTGGACTTGGGCAGTGAACAAGCAGAGAAGTAGTTTAGCGGTGACTGTCAACCAGACATGCCTAGGTAATAATACATTGGCTGGCCTGGACCGGTGGGGACCGATCTGGCCTGCCTTCCGTCTGACCTTTTGAGCCTACTCGCATTTAGTATTTACACAACTACGTTTTCGAACGAATCTGTCGTTACCAGCAATTGATGAATTGATAGACTATCTCATCGATCATACACTCGCCATCCAGCTTCATGATATACAAAATACACCCAAGAACGATTGCTGTGCACAGTTACATGCCATATCAATGACGTCAACCGTTTGAAATATTCACAGGCAACGTCACGCGCTGATCGCGTGGATCTCATTGAGGATACGCTGCAATCGACCTGTAAACTCCTTGACCGACTGCGGCTGCTGGAGCTCTTCATCTACTTTGCGATGATAATGCAGAAACTCTTCTACCGTGGCTAGCACTTTCGTCAAGCCCGTCCCCTTCATGGCTCCCTTGACCACGCCATATGCTTCTGGTTCAAGACAAAGAGTACACAGTAGTATAGAAAGGTATCCGAACGCGACATTCGAATGTGTTTGGACCACCGAATCAGCCTGTTGTTACCAATCTGTTAATTTTTGCTTGAGCATGTGAATATTATCAGCTTACCTCGGATACGCTGCCTAGACCGCGGGTGAATATCGAGAGAAGGTGCTCGAGAAGTGATTGATATTCCTCTGTCTGGACCAGGATGTTCCGTCTCGCAGCTTCGCTGACCTCGGTCAAATTGATTAGAGCTCCCAGTGCGAGAATAACGATATCCAGCGAATCCTTCTTCTCATCGATAAAGAAATCTCTAAAAGTCGTGTCATAATTTGACAGAACAATGATCGTCAATCCGTGTATGACTTCCGGCGTTGCAAAATGCTCACATAGACTTGCACTAGCATTGGTGATATTCAAAATAAGTCTGAGATGTAGTGTCAAGAGCTGGATATCCTGGGGGTCGGTTTTGCGACTCAATGAAGATAGCAGGTGACTGGACTCGATCAGAGGTAGTAGAACATCCTGCTGCGCTTTTCCTGTGATGTCCGAGGTGGTTGTATAGGTTTCCAAAATAGTGATGATGCTTTCAATAAGTATAAAATTTTCCGCAGTGGCATCACGATTATTCGCATCTTGCGTGAGTTCTAACAGAATCTTAACCAAATGAGACACGACTTCTTCCGGTATTGTTCCCGTAATATCCTTTTCTCGCACTTTGCGAATAGTCGAATATAGACAACGTAATAATAGGCGGCGCGGGGATAATCTAGACCATTCTCGCTCATCCAATCCCGAGACACGGTCGAATTCAGACGCTATCTCACGTATAGCTGCCTGATTGACCTTGGAAAGAGAATAAGCACGCTGTGAAACAAGTTTTGTGACACTATCGTCCAAGGGCAACAGCGCAGATGCCAAGGTAATAAGTTTTGCCCAGGCACTCGTCCAAATGATGGAAGGAATGTGACTCAACCGAAGAACTAGCGCCCAAGAATACACAGACAGTAAGGCCGAGATCTTGTCAGCCTGAGGCGAGTTGAAAGTCGCTAATCGGTCGAAACCTCTGATTTCGACGAATTGCTGCGCAAATTTCTCATCGAGTAATTTCTCACATAGCGTAACAAAGCCGCTGCGTCGGGCGGAAGCGGAGCGGTCCTCGATATCTTCAAAGATGGAATCGACAAGCCCTTGAAACCGAGCATTTACTCCTGCTCGACGTAGTTCATGGATACTACTGATAGTTCCCATGCTTTCAGTTTGACTGGGATCAGTGTCGTCTTTCAGATCAGGCTGTAAAGGCAGTGACAGTAGACTGGCTGAGAAGTCTGTTGCGGGATCATCGTTAGCATCGCCATGGAGATCAATATTGCGGAGGAATGACCGTTGGCGCGCATAGGTGACCTTTGGGCTTGCTGACTGTGGTGATGATTCGATCATGTCTTGGGCCTTGTGGTTCCACTTTAAAGATGTTTGACTATCAAAGTACGAACTTTGCGAGTCACTGGCCACCGGGGTGGTTTCTCTTGAATTCTTGGCGTCTATTGCTTGTTGCGGGGAGTCACGACCACTGTTCGAGGCGGAGTCGTCTTCACGCTCGTCAAATGAACCCAACGCATCAACCAGACGTCGCCGTAATGGAGTGATTCCTAGATCACCCTGGTCGCGCGTGAGAGAGGGATTATTCGACGTGGATGGGCGGGAGGAACGATCTGGCGATAGACTGAGCCTATGATCTATACTCTGCGCCAAATAGGTAGCATCTGATATATCTGACACGGAACGACGTGGTGGATCTCCTATTTCTAGTGTAAGTACGAGATGATGAGATTGAATATGTTGGAATCACTTACGGCGTCCGTATGTGTTTTTCACAGGAAAACGCCGAGTCCGCTGTTGATGATTCGTCACAGTAGTCACCTTCTCTTCCTCCTCATCATCGGTCGGTGTGAGCTTTCGTCGTTTTGGCGACCTCAGGCTTGGTCGGCTGGGTGACTTGAGTTCAGGCGCATTGTCTTTTGCTGTATCGCGCAAGTTGCCGGGTGGAGTAACAACTCTAGAGCGTCGCGCTGTCAAGCCATTGCTGTTTGGATCTTTTGGGGACTGCAAATTTTGGGATTGCGCCGCTCGGTTGTGCGCCGACTTGCCATAAGTTACTAGCCTGCGAGGTCGGTCGGGTAATGTCCAGTCCATCTTGTGCGAATTATAATGAGCCCATTGATCAGTGTATTTAGGACGCGCAGGTCTGTTATTTTGCTGATTGCTTCTAATGAACCGGTGTCTCAGACTGTAAAGTAGTCGTCGCGAAGAACGAAGTGCCGTTTGTATCGTCGCTCCATGCCAGATACCGTCTTGAGGTGGGGGTTGTAGGTGGATCGTCTGATTCTCCGGCAAGTTCACGCTTCAGACGTTGCAATTAGCGTTGTGAGATATTCTTGATGGATCACGGCGACTGTGTAGGGTACAATTTCGTCTGGATATCAGAAGTTGACGGAGTTCGACGTCGACCGCATTGAGAGGGAAGGTATGCGTACAGTGGATCATGAAGTCATGGAGGCTCGATGTATTCGGCCAATCAGACTGCTGTCTCTCATCCCACACTCGGATCAGTCATTTTATGCGCATTTTGCCTGGACCGGTCTGACAAAGAATTGTTCGCATGCTTTTCACAAACTGCCAAACCACTCCGGCTCTAGAGGTTACTACTTAGATACCAATTGCTCAAGAATTGGCAAACCCTGCCATAGCCGGTGTCTACACCGTATACTCCAGTCAGATAAGGTTGGCTTCGCGGCGGACTCCGTAGATAGTACTAGGATAGAAGTAGAAAGGCAGCAGACTGGCAGTAGAGTTTTCGTGATGTGATAAGATAGAGTCAGCTGATACTTGAGACGTGCCTGACTTTTGAGGCAGGTCTGACAAAGAGCTTTCTCAGGTCTCCCAGGAAGGAAGGTGGGCAGCGGTGACTGTTTGACCGTCCGACTGAGCAGCGGCCTTCTTAAGGTTTCTCCACACTCGATCGATCTTTATCTTGCGTCCAATCCCTCCTCCAAAAAGTCGAACATTCATTTACGACCCTACCATGGCCCCAACAAGACCTGAAAATGTGCCCTCACCAGCGCAAGGTGTCGGCCCTTTCTACAGACCTGAAGGCGAGAAGCCTACCGCAACCGTCTCGAAAGAGGTCTCCTTCGAGAATGTCCACGTGCTCCCTCAGACTCCGCAATTGATCGCTCTTCTAACGTACGTAGTCCGCCATATGCATGCCGCTCGACTGTGCTAACGAGAAGGATAGTATGATCAGAGACCAGAATACCCCGCGCGCAGACTTTATCTTCTACTCGAATCGTATCATTCGTCTTCTGGTCGAAGAGGGATTGAACCATCTCCCCGTCGTGGAACACTCCGTTACAACGCCAGTCGGACGCTCGTACCTCGG
The DNA here is from genome assembly GCA_037356135.1 of Talaromyces sp. F31. NCBI lineage: Eukaryota > Fungi > Ascomycota > Eurotiomycetes > Eurotiales > Trichocomaceae > Talaromyces > Talaromyces sp. F31. The sequence goes on along the minus strand of JAYXSF010000032.1, from coordinate 1,297,605 downwards.
CGTCAAATTCGAAGGAAAGATATGTGGTGTTTCTATCATGAGAGCCGGTGAGGCTATGGAGCAGGGCTTGCGAGATTGCTGTCGGTCCGTCCGTATCGGCAAGATTCTGATTCAGAGAGACGAAGAAACTTGCCAGCCGAAACTCTTCTACGATAAGCTCCCCGCGGATATCGCGCAGAGATGGGTTCTTTTGCTTGACCCGATGTTTGCTACAGGCGGTTCAGCCACCATGGCTGTGGAGGTGCTCAAATCAAGAGGCGTGCCGGAGGAGCGCATCCTCTTTCTCAATCTGATCGCCAGCCCAGAGGGTGTGGCAGATTTCGCTGAGCGGTTCCCGAACTTGAGAGTGGTAACAGCTTTCATTGACCAGGGACTGGATGAAAAGAAGTATGTGCACATTCTGTTCTACGAGTAGTGATGCTAATTTCTCAACAGGTACATTATCCCAGGACTCGGTGACTTTGGCGACCGATATTATACCCTCTAAGCTTAAAGCTGTCAGCATGGTTTTGGAGCAAAGTTGGAGTTGTCTGAACAGAACTGTAATCAGTTTATTCGATGTTATATGTCATCCTTATACGAATCAAAGATACTTCCAAATATGTAAAGATCAAACGCCGCGCCAGTAGATGACTCCCTCCTCCCATACCAAGACAAACAACTGTTCATTAATATAGAGTGTATATCAATATTTGATAGTTCAACCAACCTTCCACAGTGGTTTCACCATTCAAAGATCGGGAGCCTCGAGATCTGCCTCGGCGGGCGAACCGCGCGAGTACACGGCTTGTGGATCGGGGGCCTCGTACGTATTTGCTTTTGACTTGGCGACTGCATCGCAAGCATCCACCCAGTCGGAATAAACATCGACGGCGGCGGAGAGATCTGTATGTAATCAATCAGAGGTAAAACCTTTGATGAGGCCGTCAAGGTCACCCACAGTTTATACCAGTCTGGAATCTCTGGCCGCAGACTTTGCACGACAGATTTCCGAGACCGAGCTTCTTATCTAGCTTGACCGTGATCGAGTTCTCGTGGTTACAGAAGAGGCAGGCAAAGGTCGTCGCAAGCGGTTCTCTCTGCGGACGGTGTTAGTTCCGAGCTGACAATCGACTCTTTATGGTGGCGCACCTTCTTTGGACCCTGAGGGCCTCGGCTCGACTTCTTACGCTTGCCCTGTTGATGTTAGTAAAAGCCTCGCCATGAGTAAATAAAGCATACCATGGTTGAGTCGGTGTTGTTGATGATGAGTAGATTGTTAGCAAGTTTGTACGATGTAGTTTAATCTGTTAAAGTAATGACGATTTGAGACTTTCTGAGCCTGTGATTGGTCTGAAATTACGACGGGGCCACCTATCAGCAGCCACCATGCTAGTCGTTTTCGGGCTAGATGCAAATGCCAAGAATGACTCACGTGACATAGGCTTAGGGCGGAGCCCCGTCGAGAAAGCAAACCTCGCTTAGCGCAGATTGTGGGATGTTTTTCAGAGAGGTTTTAATCTCAGGCTCAACAATTGAACCGATCCGTGACAGCGAGCGACCACCCAATTCTGTCTCATCGCAATCATGGCTGTTGGAAAGTAAGCAATTCATTTATCGACGATGGGATTATCATCAGAACTCGAATTAATCATTTATTGCTCAGGAACAAGCGGTTGTCGAAGGGCAAGAAGGGCTTGAAGAAGAGGACCGTGGATCCCTTCTCTCGCAAGGATGAATACTCCGTCAAGGTACGATCGTAGAACGTCTTCATTACGACCAGATGCTAATTTGAACAGGCTCCTTCCACTTTCCAGATCCGAGAGTATGCTCCCATTGAATTCGAGACTTGGTGAAATAAGACGCACAAACTAATTGACAAAAGTGTTGGAAAAACCCTCGTCAACCGAACCACCGGTTTGAAGAACGCCAACGACTCCCTCAAGGGCCGTATCTTCGAGGTCTCGCTCGCCGATCTCCAGAACGACGAAGACCACGCTTTCCGCAAGGTCAAGCTCCGCGTCGACGAAGTCCAGGGCAAGAACTGCCTCACCAACTTCCACGGCTTGGACTTCACATCCGACAAGCTCCGCTCCCTCGTGCGCAAGTGGCAATCCCTGATTGAGGCCAATGTCACCGTCAAGACCACCGACGACTACCTCCTCCGTCTTTTCGCCATTGCTTTCACCAAGAGACGCCCCAACCAGATCAAGAAGACCACATATGCCGCTTCTTCCCAGATCCGCGCTATCCGCAAGAAGATGACTGAGATTATCCAGCGTGAAGCCGCCAGCTGCACCTTGTCCCAGCTCACAACCAAGCTCATCCCCGAGGTTATTGGACGGGAGATTGAGAAGTCCACCCAGGGCATCTATCCTCTCCAGAACGTGAGTCACCACGACGATCACTATCATTAGCATCTATACTGACTTTTATTTTCAAGGTCCACATCCGCAAGGTCAAGCTCCTCAAGTCCCCCAAGTTCGACCTCGGTGCTCTCTTGAACTTGCACGGAGAATCCACAACCGATGACCAGGGCCACAAGGTGGAGCGGGAATTCAAGGAGACCGTCTTGGAGAGTGTTTGATTCTAGTCTAACCATTTTCTAGCATCAAATCAAACGTTTATTCAAAAGGCCTATTCATAAAAAAACCTGTTTCCAAAGGATTCCAAAAATGTCATGACGGTTTCAATTTCTTCTTACTTTGCGTTTTATGAAAATACCTGGTAGTTTAGAGGAGCACATAGGGTTTATTGAAGTATTCCAGTGTGGTCTATCGATATTCATCTATGGTTCTATGATACTCTTTCTATCAACGCTGTATGGTAGTGGTTCAATGTCATGATGATATTGTATTTTTTTAAAGACCCTTTTCACCTACTTGTATGTAGATACGGAGCACTTTTACAAGATGCGAACGCCTAGCTTTAAAGAGTAACAGGGTACGTCTTACCAACCGATGTCGAAATCGATCCAATATTATCCCTATCGTTCACATCAATATCAATCACAAAATTGCCGCGAGCAACGAGGCCCTGAACAGGGCCACTAGGAATCGCAGACGGGAGAGCCGGCAACAAATGGACGATTCCAGTATGATTCTACAGTAGCATCTCCGTGACACCGCTGAACACCCGAAATTACCATCAATCTGAAAGTGATACGGTCCCACTGAGCCCTCGTTGGTATTGTAAAGATTGTAAGGGGTCGGGATACACAGCAAACCATTCAGTGAGTTGAGTCAATGCGTCGTCACCACGGAATACTCGAGCATACTGGTTGATGAGCTGAGTACGTGACCAGCCCATTGATCCAGAGCCGTGCGAGACGCGGCGGTCCAAGAGGACTTCTGCCGCTGTGCCCAGAGTTGAGTTCAAGAGTGGACTGAATTGTCGTCCTGGCATCAGAGCCCATAGCGGACAAAGGTGTCTTTGTCCAATGGCAGACTCTTGATACTCGATACGACATTCGAGGGCCTGTCCTAAGGAACCGATCTGTTGTGGTTTGATAGTTGGTAGAAATTCCTCTGCAGCAGAGACAACATCATCGGCAAGACCCAGAATTTCGCCTGCTTCGATCAGATCATTGAATACTTCAAGAATAAACTGACCAACCATGGCGGGGGCAATATTGATCGCCACGTTTGAGCCGGCATCAGTCAAGTCATCTGGGACAATGAACGTGTTCTCGGGAGACAACGAGGGACCGGTAACATTGTATCCCTCATAGTCAAAATTATAACATTGTTAGAAATTCACCACGTCGGCCAAAAGGGGGTAGGCTGTGTCTTTCAGAAAGTGCTCGTCACCAGTAAAGCGGTAATGGTCCATCGTATGTCATGAGGGCCACGCCGGCCCCATCAGCTACATTTTCGATGCTGTATAATTGTCTGTCCGAGCCGGGTCCCCCCAGATGTCCAAATTGGGATGAAACACTGTCCCTGAACCATTGTACTTTGCCACGAGCATTCGTAACGGCCATAAGATCAAACAACGGCTCTTGCGTGTCAATTAGATTCGTCGGCCCAGCTGGCTAGTAGTTCATTTCAATGTTGATGTTTACTTTGTATTTACTACCCCATGGAGGGGAGGTTGGGTTGTTCCAGATTCCTTGTAGATTAATAGGAAGTGATTTGCCATTCGTATCTGTTCTCCGTGAAGATGCGACAAGATGACGGCCAAAGTTGAACATCAGAACTGTCAATTGAACATCGCTTGATGAGTTCCTGACATTAGCGATTCGTTTATCAGTTGGTAGGTCGGCCCAACACTTTAGATGAAGTGCCTAGATCAAGAGGAACTCGTTCTAATAATGAGCTTGCATCCACAATTGCGGAAGCTTTAACGGCATCGTAGCCCATTCCATGTGCCTTGTCTACTTTGCTTCTCATTTCAGCTTCCAATTCAGGTTGCGTGGTATATCTGAAATTCGTCTCGGGATCAAAGTACATGTCTACCACGTTTGCGCCATCATCAAACTTGGGCCCGATGTTGTAGTAGAGCCTAAGTAAGTCAGCCTGATGGACGAGCTTAGGATTAAGTAAGGAGTGCTTACCAGTGTCGAGCACAAACCGAGTCTAATCAGTCCACAAGATTGGATCTTCGGAGGCAGCCTATCTGCTGCTACCCGACCAACGTAACCGTATTGTTGTTTGAAGTCGCAGTAGTAACCAAGGCTTCAATGCTATCTGTGCGGTCCATCGTGATATTGATGTTCAAAGCACCTAGGGAATTGGCTATGTATCTTGCCACTAAAACGCCCTGCGGATAGCTCGCAACGTACTCTCGACTGACAAATATAGTCAGCGTAAATTCACCGGTACCTAGGAAGCCTATATCTATGTAAAGTTAACACCATAAACTTGATATGATATTCCTACAATTCCTTGTTTTGTATCAAGCCACCGGGTACAGTTCGACATGTCCGCAAAGCTATAACCGAATTCAAGAACGATATTTCCCAAAAAAGCCATACGAGCGTGGTGAATTGTTAGCAGGAATCATCTGAGCCGTCGTTAACGTGTTTCCCTCCGTGATGTTATCGTCGAGAAACAGCTCGCGCACTATAGGCTCGTTGACAGTGTCATTGGTGGGAGTACGGTTCTGGAAAGGATCGGTCCATATGGAATTCTCGTTGATGCCCAAAATCACTACTCCATCACCGTAGACTGCTACACCCAGTCTACCATTACCAATTGGAATCTCTTCTTCAAAGGAGGAACAGCGTCCAGGCTGTTCCAACCACATGTAGCGGCTTCCGTCGAGAGTAGAACATACAGACCATACATGCATGAAAAATAGGAGTAAGAGGTGATTAATTTTCATTTTTATTGACTTTATTAACCTGGTTTCTAGGATATCACCAAATCGAATACCAAAAACCGAGAGAATGGTGTCATAGAAGGATATCGAAATATGTCTGAAGAATGTTGCTTGGCCCTTTTTAAGACAACTTTCATTCAACAGACCCGGTATATTCAATGCCCGAAACGAGGTACGATACCTCGAGAAATCATCGAGCTTTGATGCTGTAACAAGTCTACTCCTGGCGCGTCTATGCATATTGCGGGTGAACCTCCATCAACTTGTGCAGATCAGAACATTAGCCGATCAACATCATGGCATATTTAACCGGCCACGCTGAACTACAGGATTAACTTGATAGTTGCTCCGTTCTTAGTTCTGTTTCATGTTACATCGTAAGAGTGTATGTGGTCTTGGTTATTAGGATCTTCCCAAGACTAGCCGAGTATGCTAATTTGGTAAATATAGATTCGTAAGTTTTGCCGGTCTGATTCGATCACTCATGAATCAGTTTCAATATCTCAAACTCCTTATACTTCTGCAAATACGGTGGCCCCCTCCTCCAAGCTTTCAATATCCGAGACGGGTCTGATGGTCTCACAAACTTGCCAATCAGGCGCTGGATTGCTGGCGACGTCCTGAACATTGGATCAAAGACTAGTAGATTGGCACTTCCGGCAGTGGTAATTTCAAAGCCGATAATCGTCAAAGAGTGACCTTGATGTTGAAGGTATATGGGCGGAAGATTAGTCTCTAGAATTTTCTCGTCGCTTTCTAGGAGTGATGTAGGACAGCCGGATCGAAAATAGTTTGCTACATCCTGTAGGAGCATGTCGTGTGCTCGAAGTCCAGGACTTGAAGCAAAAGCACCGGGGATACATCTATGACCAAACCGTCAGAAGGGTTTGTAGAGTTTGAGATTGAGGATCACTTACTTGATTCCGAGACTCAAGAACAGAGCCTGGGCCTTTGTATTTGAAGTCACGTTAGTAACATAGCCGGGTGGTGTTGATGTGAAATATACCTCTGGAGTTCCAATATACTTTCTGGTCCCCTTGATGCCGCCAGTCTCGATCCGTCCACTACTATTGAACCCCATATCCCATGCCTGCTCAATCATATTCTGCAATTCCAATATCGAGGGTATCCGGCCAGAAAAGTGCTCGTAGCCTGGTATACGAGCATCGATGATGTGCGATATGAGCATCTGAATATTCCTATAACCGCAAAATCCGCCTTCTCTCAAGAATTTGAAGATGTGACGAACCCGGGGACTACAGAAAAACGCCCTCTGGACATTGGGGTCATCTCGACACAACTCAATCAGCGTTGGAATAACTTTCGAGGTTTCATTCTCGGCGGTATCTTTCTCTTTGATGAGTGATCCGTTGGGACTGATCCTCGTTTGTGTATTTTCTATCTGACCAGATAAAAGTAATTTCTGTAACCATGAAGGCATCTGTTTTTCGTGGGCGTACGGGCCCAGTTCTTTCCGCTTAATCCGAAAGTCAGTATGTCCGTTAAAAGACCATGCGCATTCAGGAAGAGGGAAACCTACGCCTAACCTTCTGATACCCTTGTGCCCATGCTGACCCGATTTCGGCGCATCTTGCTTTTTTCTTCGGCGATTATCTGTACTCTTTCCCGTGAGCACGATATCTCTTCCATGTGCAACTATGTCGTCTTGATCGAGATCTGCATCGTCATTGTTGGTACCGTGCATCGCTTTCATGCTCGCTGCACCATGTTCGCCATCATCTGCAGACTGTTGATGAAGACCACCTGTCTCATCTAGGGCTACTGACTCTGCTACATGCAGATCTAAATGCAGCTGTAATTCGATCTTGGCGACATCCACGCCACAGCCGTGGGGGCAAGGAATATAGCGATCATCGGTGTCCTGAGCAGCTACAGAGTCATCTGACGGCGCTGCTTGCATATTTACCTCCGCTGCCGCCCAGTCTTGGTGTGTACGTGTGGGCGGAGATGCAGTTGGGTCTTCAGGATGACAGTAAGCCACGTGCTGACTAAGAAATTCCGCGTCGTAGTCTTCGAAATCGCAGAATGGACAGGACAGAAGGAAATCCTTTGCTGTCTCCTGGGTAGCCATGCTGATTATCCTTCTTTGCTCAATAGCCCGCTGGGTGTAGAGTATTCTGAGGTGTCGCTGAATGGAGACGATGTTCTGGGGAAGGTGGAACAATCTTTATCCCCGAAAATTCAGGCAGGCACCTTCAGGCACATCCGCTCTTACTTACGTATCATTGAAGCAGATTTACCACATCAATACGGTATAATAATCATCATTCGATTCAATTGGCAGTCAACAGATAGTACATCCTTGCTGGGACACAGAATTTCTCGGGCTTGCCTGTCAATTCTACTATCAGCGACCCCTTAAGATTACATATGAAGCTTCCGCCGGTGCCTGTGAGTCAAGAGTCATGGCCAGGGGTCTAAAAAAGATACTCAGCGCTTTCTCATGATAGTTTACATGAAGCTTCAACTGTCGTCCTGATTTACTCACAGCCCTTTTGACTCCATCGTCATTGCTTAGCGACAAGAGCGGCTTGATTGGACAGGCGGACATCTCGAGGGGCAAACGGGGAGGGCTTACATAAGGCGCCTACCTAAGGAACTGACTCACAGCGGGGCCGCATTCGCTCTGCCCGCAAAGAATTAAATCTGAGGTGCGGAATCGGCCTGTCCATCCAATTGAGCAAAATTTCAACCACGCACGCAATTCACCCTGAACAACCAAGTTCATTCGCATATACGATAACCTACACCAGAAGAACATCAATTCGTCCACTGACACCTTATATGCGCCTCGATCCCTCTGTAGATGTCTCTTTCAGATCGTACCCCGCCATCGGCGAATGGCAATGATAGCACTGCTTCGGCAGAGCCCGCCTGGACTGTGCAAAAGTTTGGAGGAACCAGTGTCGGCAAGTTTGCTATCAATATAGTCGATCACATAGTACTGTACGTTGCTCTGCTCAATCAGTTTCCTATTCCCACTGACCATTGCATCAGACCGAGTTTGACGGATCAAAGAGTTGCTGTCGTATGCTCAGCACGCAGCAGTTCTTCTAAGGCTGAGGGTACCACAAATCGGTGAGTACAATCTTTAATACCAAACGTCCGTATGTCTAATCAGGACCTGGAATAGTCTTTTACGAGCCGCTCGCGACGCTCAAAACTCCTTGTCGAAAGCCTACGATATTCTAGTGGAAGCCGTGAGGCAAGAGCACGTCGAAGTGGCTGAGCAGCAAATAAAGTCCTCCGAATTAAGAGAACGATTAGTGTCAGAAATCAACCATGAATGCGCCCACGTCCTTAAAATACTCGACGCCGCCCAGACGCTCGGAGAAACTAGCGCTCGATGTGTCGATAAAGTGATTAGTGCTGGGGAGAAGCTCAGTTGTCGGTTCATGGCTGTTCTCCTGCAAGATCACGGCGTTGATGCCGAATATGTCGATCTTTCAGAAATTATAGATTTTAACATCAGCAATGGCGGTCTCGACCAAGCCTTTTACGATCAATTGGCAGTGAATCTGGGAGCTAGAATCCGAGCTTGCGAGTCAAGGGTACCCGTTGTGACAGGATATTTTGGACCAGTTCCGGGAGGTCTGTTAGATAAGATTGGTCGAGGATATACCGATTTATGCGCTGCCTTGGTCGCTGTGGGCATTAATGCGCAAGAGCTGCAGGTGTGGAAAGAAGTTGATGGTATATTCACTGCAGACCCCCGCAAAGTCCCAACAGCTCGTCTCTTGCCAGCAATCACGCCAGCCGAAGCGGCCGAATTAACCTTCTATGGATCCGAGGTTATCCACCCCTTCACCATGGAACAAGTCATCCGCGCAAGAATCCCGATTCGCATCAAGAACGTTATGAACCCCAAGGGAAATGGAACAATTATTTTCCCCGACTCGACAGCCGATCTTGAACGTATAGCAGGTGGTTATGAATCCAAATTGTTCCGATCAAGGAGTGCTAGCGTCTTGTCTGCGCAGCTCCAGGGTCCCAAGAGACCGACGGCTGTAACCATCAAACATAATATCCTCGTTATCAACGTCCATTCCAACAAGCGATCGTTATCCCACGGATTCTTCGCTGGTATATTTTCGGTGCTAGATCGATGGCGACTTTCGATTGACTTGATCTCGACAAGTGAAGTTCACGTTTCCATGGCTCTTCATTCTGAATTACCACTACTGAACGGGATTGGCCGGGATGAGTATCAGATCATTGATGAAGACCTGCGTGGCGCCATTGAAGATTTAAGGAAGTACGGAGCAGTAGATATCATCCCGGAAATGGCGATTCTGAGTCTAGTTGGCAAGCAGATGAAGAATATGGTCGGCGTTGCGGGAAAGATGTTCTCAACACTCGGGGAGAACAACGTGAATATTGAGATGATTTCGCAGGGTGAGCCTCCTTGACAGCTGACCTTGATAACGAATGCTAACCAAATACGACAGGAGCTAGCGAAATCAACATCTCATGTGTGATCGATGAAAGAGACGCCGATCGAGCTATAAATATCCTCCACACGAACCTCTTTACTTTTTTGGAATAGTTTTACAAAGAAAAGTCTCTTTTTCTTGAAGATACCAGATGCTGCGTGATAAAAGTTTTGCTTGCATTTACTATCATTGCAATCATACATGCACGCTGTGAAGAGATTGATTTATATGTTCAGCGCAAGCGAGGGATACAGTTAATTTTTTTTTTTTTTCTTGTACTTGATTATTACTTTTCGGTACTGTTATGGTACTGCTTTCCAGATTAGAATTTTGCATATTGTTGCATTTCTCTGAAGTGCATTTCGGAAGTTTGAGACGGCGTCGTTGTATTTTGTTTTATGCGTTTTATTCCGGTTCGTTGGAGATTGGACAAAGACCGACTTTTGATTTTGAATGTACATACAAAAGCGTCCGAAGTCTTTCAAGCTTAGGATTAGGGCTACACGGAAAGGGAGCTGCAAGGAATGCCTCAGGCCTCAATGGGTCTGCTAGGAACCGGCAAAAGTAGACGAAACGATCCACATTCATTGATTCTATTTCTCGATTGATAAACTTTATTCACTCTCACAAACTTAATAACAAGATTGCAGTCCGAGTCCCGGCACAGGCTCGGAATCTCACGGTGCTGGACTAATGCACCAGAACGGAGCATGTCCTCTGGCCTCGATACACCGCACAGTTCCGGCTCCACAGTGCGACTTTGACGATCATCCAAGACTGCAAGAATGGGTGAAACGCTCCTCTAAGTTGTCGCGACCAACACCCTTGCTTGTCCTCACCCTGTCATTTCTGCTGGCGGCCAGGATGTGCGACTCGTTCCGGACGCAGGCACGGGGTCGGCAGAGGTATGCGGCTATTGGACGTCGGAATTTCCAGCAAAGAGCGCAGCGAAGAGAAGAGAAGAGGGAAAAAGAGCAAGGGATGAGACCCAATCATTCCAGGGCAGCCCCGATGATGGCATGGGTCACGGGATGCGCGGCCTCTGATTGGCGTGCTGCAAACCTGGAAGTGGGTTAGCGCTGCCAACGCATCGACGCGACGCGCCTTCCTCATCAACAACAACGCGTCGTTCCTCCCTTCTGTCTCTTCTCTGGCATTTCATCCATCTCTTCTCCCATTGCCATCCTTGAGCCTTCACCCCATTTCATCGCCCCTTCCATCTTTCATTCAATCAATATCCATTAAGCTTAGAAGGGGAGCCCCATTTAGAGAAATCGCTAGCTATCGATAACTGCGACCCTATCGCATCCGCCTAGCTTCGTGACTCGTAGGCCTCGACCAGCCAATGCGGGACTATCACGACGCGACTGGCTTTTGATCCTCGCTCCTAGCTCAGGACGCCACACTTGTGTGACGGCGTCAGCCCTGGTCTAGTGGTCCGCTATCTGCTCCTGCTTTAACTGGCTCGACTCGATTTCCCCATCGCCTGCTCCTCTTTTCTCTCGCCTTGTATTCTTAGTATTCCCCGTCGGGCCTCGCCGCCTTTTTTCTTCTTCTCAACTTGACCTGGACTGGGATCTACCGCGATTGTTTATTGCAAGTCTCGAGAAGATCTTTAACATCATCGTCTAAACCGTTAACATTAACCATAACAACAACACGAACAGCATTGCTCAATATATCGTCGCATTCGACGCGTCGCGCCTATGCTCCAACATCCGACTTGCGCCTCATCATAGAACCTGGCGGTGTGACAGTGATCACCCCATACTGAACGTTCTATCTGCAGCCGCTGGTTTGCCCAAATGGCCTCAACACATAGCCAACCTGGCTTAAACAACATGATGCCTCTACCACCCTCGGATTCAAGGAAGCAGCCCGCTTCCTTGCAACCCTCTCCTCTACCTCCTCACAATGGAAACACCGTAAACTCTGCGCCATACGTGCTTAACCCGCCAAATACTCTGGAACGCCGGAAATCGTCGCCAACGAAAGGATCTCAGCGGCCTAGAACGTCCGACTCAGGTCAAGGCAGACTTGGCTTCGTATCGATCACTGCGCCTTCTCCATCCATGTTCCCTACGGATTCTCCCATGAAGAGAAACTCAAACCAACACATTCATCGACGAGCTCCTTCATTACCCATACAGGCCGCTTTCTCAACCTTTCCAAGCGCGCCATCTCCATTCCCAACTCAACACCGCTTCGCCTCTAGCTTTCCTAATGACGCCTTCGCCGACTTTCCTGACCCGTCATGTCAAGTGAGACCACTGAAGAGAACTCTAATGGAATCAGCCCCCTTGATTGATCGACCTGCAAATAAGAAACAGAAGCGCGAAGACTCGGCGACATTTACACTACCAGAGCCTCACGAAATGCCCCCTGTTGAAGATGATGGATCTAAACCGCCTTATAGTTATGCGGTTCTAATTGGCATGGCAATTCTGAGGGCGCCTGGTCGAAAGTTGACTCTGGCGCAAATTTACAAATGGATATCGGATACCTTTGCGTTCTACCGTTCTGGAGATTCTGGCTGGCAGAATAGTATTCGCCATAACCTAAGTTTGAACAAAGCGTTCATCAAGCAAGAGCGTCCCAAGGATGATCCTGGAAAGGGCAATTATTGGGCCATCGAACCTGGAATGGAAGCTCAGTTCGTGAAGGATAAGTCTGCTCGGCGTGCGACACTGTCCAGCATTCCACTCCCCCCGATTATCCTACAAAGGGATGCTCCTTCATTTGCCCCTCAACCGAGCACCTCCATGTGGAGGGTTCCTCCGCCACCCCTACCTCCTTCATCCTCTCACCATCCAATTGAAATCTGTCAAATCCAAGAGCCGTCTTCGGATGCCACTATTCTTGCCTCGGACCCAGCTCTACAAGAGGACAGTCCAGAGCAAGAATCTCATATCGCTCAGACCAATGTTCCTCGCTCCTCTCCTCCTCAAGTTATTCGCTCATCTCCGCCAGTCGTTCCCCCTTCAGCCCGCTTCACTCGAGCAGGAACACCACCTACGCCATCTCGCCCAATGGCATCAGCAGCAGCTTCTCGCACACGCAATCAGCCCTCTGCTTCTGCCAACGACAGCGGTTACTACTCGTCTCTTGAGTCTTCAGTAATGAGGACAAACAAGACTGGCGTTATGCTGACTTCTGATCTGGACATTGAACCTCCACGCCTGAAACGCGGTCGTGCGGAGGAAGAGATTGCCCGGATTAGGAGCTCATCTCATGATATAAGTCCTAGCCACTCCAAGGTTCTCAAGAAGAGCACAAACTCGATTGCTGGCTATTCACCTGTGCGCGGCGAATATATCAGCTTGCTACCCCCGCCATTGACGCCGATGATCAAATTCAAGAAACCACTTAAGCCACCACCATCTTTGTCGCCTAATACGAATCTTCGTAATCATCGACGCAAGATTCAACAAATGGTCAACTCGCCTATCAAGCATTTGGGTCTTGCCGAAGAAGAACTTCCCTGGAGCCCAGCATTTACTATTCATGATGAGACAACATCTACACCTCACGACAATATTCAGTTACATTTCGACATCTTTGCCGATTCAGTGGCGGATGTTGTGTACACTCCAGCTCGCAAGTCTCCCGAGAAGCGCAGCATCAAGCGTGAGGCCCAAGCTACAGCTGGATTAGCTGAATCAGCGCTTGCAGACATAACCACGACCAGTGTCAACAAGCGGATTGGCCGTTCCTTACTATCGACCGGCAAGGGGTTGTCTTCGCATTTCCAAGATTCTCCGTCGAAAGTCCCCGCTCATCAGTCAGCTCGGTTCCTCGATGCGTCGAACGATGACTTTTTCTCCTTTAGCATGTTTGACGATAGCCCTGAGGAAGTTGACGGTGTTGATCTGCTGCAAGGATTCAAGAAGATTGGCGGCAACGCCGCGAAAGACAATACTAGCAAGGCCGGCATCAACAAAGCTGGTGGGCTTAGACAGCCACTTAACCAGCGAGGCTATAGCTCTTACTTTTGATGTCCGAGCTCTAATGACTGTACGATGATACGCTTGCTCATTCATCGGTGTTGGTTGATATATCAGGTTCTTTTTACGGTGTTCTTTCTTGGTCTGGCGTTTTCTTAATTGATTTGTATTTTAATTTTTTTTTAAGGTTGGGAAGGACGGATAGCACACTGGGATCGGGAATTTGGATTCGATTTGCTCACGATGTAATGAACAAAATGTTTGATGTACATGATCCTTTTAGCTAGCGTTGTTATGCTTGTGTTGCTTCGTTTGTGACGACCATTCAGTGTCATTTTGTTGCATCTGATTTCCAGCATGTTCTCTGTCTTTCTTGTACGTTGATTGGATCGGATTGGGTCTTGGTTGGTACTGGTTTCTTATATAGCGAGGGTTCATGTATGATTTGGATAGCGATACTTTAGGTCTAAATTGAAAATTTCAACATCTCATCAATGAGTACTTTGATATTGCGAACTGCAAGTTGAATTGAAGAAGTAAACCATGGGTATCATCATATTATATCAGTTCAGTAATCATAATACATATGAGTAATGCAGAATCCAGTTATTCCGAAGAAGACGCGCCAACACCGATAAATCCTTAGAATATTTAGGACAGAAAGAAAGTTAATCACTACTCGAACAACCCCGGCACCCACAGCTAACGCACTGTATCGCCTGCTCCTCCTTGAGCTGCGCCTTGGGCACTCGACAGATACACGTGGAATTGAAATTGGTTTCTTTGGTCTGTATGCACCGAAGGCAGCACAACTAAATGTCATATCAGTCATCGATTTCCATTAGAATCCTGAGGACAAAACGCACCTTTTCATAGCCCTGCTTCTTCCACTTCGCGATCAGCATTGCGTCCGCATACTTGTTCTTCAAGAGCCAGTCATAGAGCTGTTTTGAGATAGCTTCTTTCTCGTAGTAGAGTTCGTAGATATATCTAGACCCTAAACCCAATCATCAGCCCCATTATCTTTCCGTTGGTCGGTCTGTTGGTTGATGAGACGTACGTTGATGCGTAATCTGAAATATGGGCCAAAGCACTTCGTGCCTTTTCTTCCCGTCGTGAGATGCATTCTCGGCATCTTTCATTTTGTTGCTGAATTCTAGGAGGGTATCTTCGATGTCATCGAAGCCTGCGGGGGGGGGTTTTGCGTTGCGGGTTGTGCGGATTGGTGGCATTTTGCTTTCTTCTTTTCCTTCGTTTGTTTGTTGCTAAAAGAGAGTAGTTTTCGGTTGTTTGGATGATAAATGAGTGAATCTGAACAGGTATCTATTGCTGAAGTTGAAGTTATGCAAGAGTAAAGTGGCGGAGCTCGAGATATTAAATCCAGGCCAGTATATTTCTGCCACCTGCCACCGCCCGGAAATGCTACGGAGCTCTCTGCAAAGAGCTGATTTATCGTTTTCTCGGAATGCATCGAGATATATCAGCATCTGCGTCTCTGACTTCACAATTCTGCCCGATCCAATATAAAACGAATACACCGAAAATACTTTCTAGCCACATTTCTAAAGGCCAACCTCTAGAAAACCCTCAAAAATGGACGGTCAACCGCAATTCGATATCAGCAAACTCAGCATGTCTGATCGTCAAGAATTGAACCAATTCTTGCAAAACGAGACACAAAAGTCGAATATCCAGCAGAGTATGTCTCTATCAACCCATCTTCCTATTTGATCAACTCTTCTTTTTCTGTGTCAGGCGATAGTCGCCAAATGACGTCAACTCTCTTAACACATACATACTGTTATACATCGACGAAGCAAGCTGACATTCATCACAGCCGTTCACCAGCTTACCGATATCTGCTTCAAGAAATGCGTCACCTCGAAAATCTCATCCAAGACACTCGACAGAACCGAGGAGGCGTGCGCACAAAACTGTGTCAACAGATGGCTGGATGCGAATCTTGCTATTGTCAAGCATTTGGAGGTTATTCGCGGATCGCAATAAAATCTTGGATTTCGAAGGACATAGATGTACAATGGGGTCCAACGGGGAATGGATGTACGGAATCAGGACATAGATTTGGATACGGTCGTGTATTTTTATGCTGTTCAATTTCCACTTACTGTAACATTACAACTACGAAATAGACGCATTCCTGCCAGTCTACAACACTTGCCAACAACCTCTACGGAGAAAAATTAGGGTGTAGATCATAGATCGTATTGACCTTCCGACATCATTCATTTAGGACGTATTATCCGCCTATTTATTGAGGGTAAAAAAGAATAAATTTTTTCGAACCACCATGCAACCAAATGAGAAAGAAAAAGAATTGCCATTTTTAGATCTTCTTTAAACAATAGCAAGCTTAGTAGCGGCGATATCAAGAGCGTCAACATCAGGGGTCAAACGAGCATAGGCCTTCTTGGTTCCGTCGGGTCTGCAACGAATTAGCATTATGTCTGTCATTCAAATGTGGCACACGGATGGAAACGCACCGGATAAGAGTGTTGATCTTGACAGTGTCAACGTCGTAAAGCTTCTTAAGAGCAGCCTTGATCTGACGCTTGTTGGCCTTGACGTCCACAATGAAGACAAGTGTGTTGTTCTCCTCAATCTTCTTCATGGCGCTCTCGGTGTTGAGAGGGTGCACAATGACCTTGTGGTGGTCGAGGCGGGTCTCGTGGGGGACGGACTTGCGAGGGTATTTGGGGGAGCGCGAGAGTTGCAGAGTCTTGGGGAGGTGGAATGTGGTCGAGGTACGGATCTTGCGCAACTTCTTGGCCTGTTCTTTTCTTAGTTTTTGTTATATCGATTCATTCCCAGATCTGTAGACGTACACCCTGTCCCTTGAGGACGGCTTTGGCGGCAGCGCCGGCCTTGGTGCTGGGCTTGCCCTTGGCTCCTAATTCATACCGTTAGCCTTCATATTCAATTCATCCGACCAAATGCGTATGTAATCGATGAATCCGTGTCCCTCTTTATCTCCTCGACTATCAAAGCACCGCATCGAACGAGTCGGAATCGTGAGTCGTCAGTATTAAAATGAATTGGTCGTATTTGAATTCAGAAGAGGCGTTCTGTCGTTCAATATTCATCCGTCACGCATGCTTGATATTCGAGGCGACCAAAAGAGAGACTATGGATTTGACGATTCTCGCATTCGAATCCATATTAATTGAGGATTGTGGTGATGGAATACCTTTCTTTTCCCCGGCCATGTTGTCGAATATGGGCGTCTGCTCGTGAATGAACTTGTCGAATCTCAAATCAAGATCAAGATCGAAGCCAAAGACCAAAGCCGTCACTAGAGTAATTTTTCTAAGCGAGGAAAGATTTGTGTGTGGATGGTCACGGGTTGTGGGCGCTTGCCGGCCAATGGGGCTTCATATGTGGGGCAACCAAAACGGGACTAGCTCTTTCCATCTTGAATCTCTACAGACATACAATCTTCATTTATTATACAGATTTTGCTATAATAGAGACACTAGTTTGACCATGGCAGTCAAAAAGCGTAAACGCCCAGGTCTACTCTCTCACACTCGCCCCCGACCCCTCACGGCAAAACTCCTCACCCCCTCTGCCCCAACAGCCTCACTGTCATCCAGAGCAACCAGAAACCTCATCAACGCTCACCACCAACTCCTCAAAGCACGTGAAAGAGCAGTCCTTGCTGGCGATGAAGCTTTGGTTAGTCAGATTGATGCTCAGATAGAAGCTAATGGCGGGTTGGAGAGTTATCAACTCGCCAGCAAGACGGGCCAGTCCCGTGAGCGAGGCGGTGATTCGAGTACTGTCTTGCTAGAATGGATTCGTCCATTATTGAAACGGATTAAGCAATCAAGGCAGACTGAAGATGCATCTGCAGGAAAGCTTAGGTTACTGGAAGTCGGTGCACTTAGTACAAAAAACGCATGCTCTCGGCATGATTGTATCGATGTGACCAGAATCGATCTCAATTCTCAGGAACCGGGAATCTTGCAACAGGACTTCATGGAAAGGCCGCTTCCGGCTGCTGCTGCTGATTATGATGACAAAGAGCGGTTTCATGCCATTAGTCTATCCCTGGTACTCAATTATGTACCCTCTGCTGCTCAGAGAGGAGAAATGCTGAAACGTTGTTCTGCTTTTTTTACTACGTCTGCTCCATCTTCGCTCCATCTAGAGAACACGAACTTTACTCCGTATCTCTTTCTGGTACTCCCGGCAGCATGTGTCTTGAACTCAAGATACTTCAATTCAGAACGGCTCAGTGAAATAGCTACAAGTCTGGGATATAGCAAAGTCAAAGAAAAAGTCACCAACAAACTCATTTATCAATTATGGGAGTTTCGTCCACTCCCACCTGATCAGACCAAAAACAAACGCGCAAGGATATTTCGAAAGGAGGAACTCAATCCCGGCAAGACGAGAAACAACTTCACTATTACCCTCAATGACAACCGGGAATCATGAATAAGTCGGAAAGAACGCTACAATATGCCGTATACGTATATGTGCATGTGCTTGAACGACGGGATCAGAACATCAACTCGAAATCACGAAACAACAGGCGCGCTTGATTCGGGGAATGGTAGGAAAGCCCATGCGGTTCCGACGATGGCCATGACTGATGAGACAATCACCAGGAACCAATCAAAGATCCTCTCACTAAGAGAAATCTCGTTTCCAAAGATCTTGAGGTAGAATGCGAGTGGCAAAATGATGCAGATAGTAAAACACAACAATGAACCCATGAGCGCCATGATGCGGTCGAATGACGGAAATACGATCGCGATGAAAACAATCAGAACGAGCACAAAGATGCGTATAAAAGCTCTGCCAATCAATGCTGTTTTTCTGGGCGCTTCGCTGCTGTCCTGCGGGGAGTGATTGTTCGAGGAATCCAGGCCGCACAGGACTTCAGCCGTTGCAATGAGCGGCCGGGCACTAATTGTGTCAGCTTTCGAATCAAAGCTCTCCTGAGATAGACACTCACTTCAAAGGCACCTTTGTGATCGGGATGATTGCAGTAAACAGAATCATACAAATCGAAAGGGCGCGAGGATAGCCAGTGCTCTGCAGTATATTTACGATAACTTCGTCACGGACGCCCTCCCCAAACATCAGCCAGCCGATTATAGCCATTGAACAATCAAGGCCAAACTAGACAGTCCACATTAGTATATAGATCTGAAGATTGCCGTAACAATACTCAACAATCATACCGTGAAGATATATGTAACGAAAAGACTCCTGCCATATTTATGGGGATGTCTCATGTCACGGTATATATTTGGAAAAACGCCGTGGCCGCCCCAAGGAGCTAAAGAGTCAGAAGTCGTGTGCATATTTCTCAGGGAAGGGAACCTACACATAATGAGGCCAAAGCTGAGAGGTAAAGTCGCCCAATTCTCAGGGAAAAGCGATGTGTTGGCAGGTTGACGAAGAGACCCCGGCGGGTCTGGCTTGACAAGACCATCTATGAAGACGATTCCAACGACTATGGATGTCAGACGACTTCTGTGGGGTAACAAGTACATGGAAAGCGGTAACTTACTTGCAGTACACGACAGTATACCGAGAATGCTAGTGACACTTAGGAAACGCAGTGGAACAAAGCTGAGTGGCAGTAGGACGACACCACAAATTATTTTCCACTGTAAGAGACTAAGACCAGGTAAAAGAGTACCGAGGGAGTCTCCGAACAACACCACAAGTGCAACACAAGCGCCTAAAAGTTCCAGGCAAAACAACAGACTAGTCACAACACGAGCCTGGTGCCCGAAGCTTATGTATGCGAGGTCCCCATAAGTCACTAGGTGGTGGTCGACGTCCATACATCTAGCCAAGACCCTCGCAGTGTAAGCCGTAACTGCAGCCGAGAAGCACAAGAACGAAAGACCAGGTATCCAACCAGCATATTTCATGCCGAGAGGCAGACTTAGCAACCCGACACCAATCAAGACGTTGACTGAGTTGAAGATGGTCTGCGGCACCGTGCTTTGACCGACGATGATGTTCTCCTTCGTACCGTCTTCATGCTGAATTTGCTTCACCAGTAGTGGTTCTCTATCCGGCTCCGGCTCCCCTCCGGATATCAGTTGGTGTTGGTTTTCATTATGAAGCTCAAGTGCTCTATGTCGGGCGGTCTCACTTGCGCGAGAAGCAATCGTACCATAGGAGGTCCCGAAACTCCTACTTGAGGAGTAGTCGTATGCTCGGAGAAGATCACCTGGTGTTGTCGGCGATTCTCTACTCAGTAGCGGTCTCAGGTCCTGGGGCGAGCTGTCCCTTCTATTAGCACTGCCATGCACACTGTCTGAAGGAAATCTTGATCGTCCGGAGCGATAGCTGGCAGACAAATGTGGGTGTGTCGTTGATTTCTGATCCACATCGTCCTGTGCGGGCTGGCCCTCATTTGTCTCATCGGGCTCTTCGTACTCAAACACGAAGGATGAGCGCCGAGGAATGATTTCTGGGAATGCTGCTGCTCGTTGCCATGACCGTGCAAAGTTGTCCAAGCTGTTTACACCACCTGCTTGCCGAAGCCGCAAAGACATCTGCCGAGCTCTAAGATCATCATGAGTACAATGCAAGAAGCTTCAATATGTCAAAAACAGCATTTTCATACCTGTGATGAGCTGCGTCATCGTCGTCCTCGAGGTCACCTGCGACATCGTCACCGTCCAAGTAGTTTGCGGACGTCGAGGGCGAGAAGCGGCCCGAAAGCCAGGAATTCAGATAAGAGCCTGCGGATCCTTGACTGAAAGACCGAGCTTGTCTCCCCTCGGCGGAGTGTGTTTGGTTATTGTTGTTCGACATGAGAAATTGGAGTTTCTGCCCGCTGTTGGTAGGACAAGGTGGTGAGTGACTGCGGAAGGAACAAGTCGAGAAGGTTCGGGCTGTCGAGCTTAATCATACACACAACGTCATGTTGCAAGCCGGCTCTTAAAGTGAGAATTATAGGACAAGGAGGGGGAATGTTTGTCAAATATAACGATAGCTCTATGCCAGCCGGTACGTAACAGAGCTTGGTCTCTGATAAGAAGGAGGAGCGCATCCCCACTTAGTCTGATAAGCTTGGTCTCGTGATAAATCTTTTTGATTGGGATGACAGTGCAGAAAACACCAGTAGAAACAGGTTGAACAAGTACATCTACCGACCAATGACAGTAGATGTTCGCAATATTCTTATACCAACCGTTTCCCCTGCCTATACCATACCGTATGGGTTTCCTCTCGACTGCATCAGCGCAGTCACAGTACGAAGCCGTACATGCTGTACGTCCGAGATTAAACAGCCGGGTAATTAATACCGAACCTTATTTCCGCACAGAGCACTTCCCTGTATTATTACGCCATCAACCCATACAATCTCGGAGCTTTGTGATGTTTATACTACTCTGACACGAAGAAAGTGGTTTTTCATTAGATATGGCCTGATCACGGTTCTGTTGCTCCTCTTTGTCCCAACCTCCATTTCGTCACCGCGGTTTCTTGACGACCCTGAACGGCGAATAGCGTAGGATCGAACGCAAGCCGACCAAATCGGGACGAAAAACTGCATTATACAATGGGATACTACAGGATCTGGATCCTTTTCTTCTTCCAAATAGCCAACAATATACCAAACGGAGGGCTTACAATGGCGAATTTCTGGTGGCTACGCACAGCTCACTCCAATTGACTCATTGGTCCTTCCAGTTTGGTTCACTAGTACTCGCCGGGTATGGATATTCAACTCTGCATGTCTAACTCTTGCAAGTACCTATGAGTACCGTCCATGGCTTGTTTGCTGTGGGAAGATTCGTCCCTCGCAAGGCGCTCCCATGCTACAGAGAGTATACCAAGTCTCCATGAACATAGCACTTACCTTGCAACTTAAGTTCCATAACATTCGATGTGTCTCGGTAGCATGTTACACAATAGTGTCGTGAGATTGTCTATCTTTGCCGTAAGGTCTGAGGACTCGGTTGACGACATGCTATGCTGCAGACTCATTGGTTGTCTGCTGATATACAGATGTTATAAAAATGGCGGCCGCTTGTTTGGCGTGTTCATCTTCTCGGCCTTCGTAGCTGGTATCCCGATGACCCTATCAGTGGTGTCTTCTAACGTTGCAGAATTTACCAAGAAGGCCACTGTCAGTGCGATGATGTTCGTCGCATATTGCCCATTGGTAATATCGTAGGTCCATTCTTGTTCTTCTTCCGTGAAGCACCGGCGTATAAAGTAAGTGGCGAACTGTGCTTCTCCCTGCATGAGTGATCGCCAACGTGTGTCTAGAGCGGGTTCATATCTATCATCGTCTGCCTCGCTGTTACCACTGTCCTCGTTCTTTTTTTTGGCTCTTACCTGGCGGTGGGGAAATCATCGACGCAACCAACAGTACGGACCGCCCGTTGATGTCGCTATACACGACGCAGGAAAGACCGAGACCATTCCCGCGTGGCTGTGGAGGACTTGACGGATGTTCATAACTGCGCGTCTCGCTATGTATTCTGAAGAGTCATTGTGCAGTCGCCCGAAATGATTGTCATGCTCAAATGTCGGCAAATCTGATCCTTGTTGAATCATCACGGGTTGGCCTCTGGACAGTCAGTATACGTACTACTCCCGTTTGTCTTGCCGGCTTCGTACGAGAAGATGTTCCAACTGCAAAGCCTAGCATATCTGCCCACCACTAAATACGCTAGTCAATCTATTACCATTTCCACAACGCGAAGCGACCTTGGAAGCCTTCAATGATCATAGCGGTGGACCAGAAACAGACTAGTCGTAGAACTGGCACTGACAGCCAGCAAAAACACCTTAGCCCCAATCATGAGATGGTAGTATTAGTGGTCTTATACGTGCGTTTATAGGAGTCTGGATGACCTCCTGTCTGTACGTGTACCAGTTTATCCTTGGTTTTGATTGGATTGACGATTTCACGTTGGGTCACGTATATAATACAGCACATGGCACAGCCACATGTTTGGAGACACCACATTACCAGAATCATAATACCAATCATTCCACCCGTCGCAAGCTAGGTATTATCTGTGTTGTGCCATGTTAGTTGCCATGTGTATTGAGAATGGTCTGCAGTAGCATAGTCCTTGGGCATTGTGTAGGTACGCGGTGGCTCATTCACTGATCCTGGCATATTGCTTCAAGCTGCAAGGGTCTACACAGCGAATAAAAGCAAGAGCCCTAGGTCGTATGCCTAGGTAGTGCTGTTTGCTAGGTAGAGAGAAAACAAAGGCAGGCAAATAGTGTCATTACAAACTATGTAACTTAGTATATCTTGCGCTGTAACAGTGTGTCGCTCTTATTAGCAGAGGGCAAACCCCACAGTACAAGCGTGCCTGGCAAAATCCAACCCCGCCCAGCCCGGACAGATTTTCTCTTTTTTCCCTACGTCAGCCACGCAGTCTCTGGCAACAAGACAACACATTCTCTTACTCTGTCTCTTGCATATATCTGAGACAACAAACATACCTGTACTGACGACTTTCTTTCCTTCTTCATCCAGGGCCTTCTCACTGCGGTCGCGACTCTCTGCCCACCATGAGCGCACCTCAAGCCAACGAGGCGGAAAAGAACATTGAAATATGGAAGGTGAAGAAGCTCATCAAGCGGCTTGAAGCCGCCAGGGGAAACGGAACCTCCATGATTTCGTTGATTATTCGTACGCACTATTCAACAGACTAGCAGAACTTCAATACTAACAGCATCCAGCTCCCAAAGATCAGGTTTCCCGCGCCGCGAAGATGTTGGCCGAAGAATACGTAAGATCCCCCCAGCAGTCGAGTATTGGGAATATACGACATTGACATATCGGATAGGGTACCGCTTCCAACATCAAATCCCGTGTCAACCGTCTCTCTGTGTTGTCCGCCATTACCTCCACCCAGCAACGTCTCAAGCTTTACAACAAAGTCCCCCCCAACGGTCTCGTCGTCTACTGCGGTGAAATCATCACCTCCGAAGGAAAAGAGCGAAAGATCAACATCGATTTCGAACCGTTCAAGCCCATCAATACCTCTCTCTACCTTTGTGACAATAAATTCCACACCGAAGCCCTAAGTGAGTTGCTGGAGTCCGACCAGAAATTCGGTTTCATTGTCATGGACGGTAGCGGTACCCTTTTCGGAACTCTGAGTGGAAATACCCGAGACGTTATTCAGAAATTCTCGGTCGACTTGCCCAAGAAGCACGGTCGTGGTGGTCAATCCGCTCTGCGTTTCTCCCGTCTGCGAGACGAAAAGCGTCACAACTACGTCCGCAAGGTCGCTGAATTGGCTGTGCAGAACTTTATCACCGCCGACAAGGTCAATGTGGCTGGTATCATCCTTGCTGGTTCGGCTGATTTCAAGAACGACCTCAACCAGTCCGATCTGTTCGATCAGCGTCTGCAATCCAAGGTTATCAAAGTCGTTGATGTTTCGTATGGTGGTGAAAACGGTTTTAATCAGGCCATTGAGTTGGCTGCAGAGACTCTTGGAAATGTCAAGTTCATCCAGGAGAAGAAGCTCATTGGCAAATACTTTGAAGAAATTAGTCAGGACAGCGGAAAAGTTTGCTATGGTATTGAAGATACCCTCAAAGCTTTGGAGTTGGGTGCCGCCGAGACCTTGATTGTCTACGAAAACCTTGACGTGACCCGCTGGGTCCTCAAAGCGTCCGATGGCTCGGAGATCATTCTTCACACAACCAAGGCTCAAGAAGCCAACCGAGAGCAGTTCATGGACAAGGAATCCGGCCAAGAGATGGAAATCATTGAACAAGGCTCTTTCCTGGAGTGGCTCGCTGAGAAATATAAGGACTTTGGTGCTGCCCTAGAGTTTGTGTCTGACCGTTCTAGCGAGGGTAACCAGTTCGTCAAGGGTTTCGGTGGTATCGGTGCTTTGCTCCGATACAAGGTCAACTTTGAGCAGCTCGCGGACTTTGATGACGATGACGAGTTTTACGATGGTATGTCTTTAACATTCGCCTCTTGTCACTTAATGTATACTAATTTTCTCATTCAGATTGACGGTTCTGCGACCTCGCAGGGAGCGAGGATGAGCGCCCAGAAATTTCCCCAGCGGATGTTCTGACGGCTCGCCGCGTCAAAAGCAAAGCCGTTGCCAAACAGATTTTCGAGGCCGTTCTTGTGAAAGTCGGTTGTCTTGAAACTGAGATATCCGCCAATTTGGTCCGAGGTATGCCATTCTACTTTCCTCTTTTTCTGACATTTCAACTAACCTTGACAAGGCCCATCCAAGCTCCACATAGTGGATGCATTCACCAGTACGGCATGTGTGACTCGAATTGTTTGAGAAGAGAATGGCCTTTTCTCTCTTTTGACATGTCACGAGAAAGAGAACAGATTCTTTTCTTGCGGTGTAGGAAAAGAGACTGGCCAAGCTCACGTTTACGATTATACAAAAATAAAACCCTTACTTGATAGACCGTTTCAAACCAATGCAACGACAAGCACTAAAATTGTTCCATGTATTGTCGTAGTTTGGAGATGATTTGAGATCATCAGATAGCTAGATGTAGTTCTAACCCCTGCACTACCCCGTGTTCGATATATTCCCACTAACAAAAACCACCAAAACGGCCGCATACCTATTGCAAAATTATGATCAGCACCGACCTCAAACATATCTGTTTAGAAAGTCAACCTCACCCAGCAGTAGCACCAAAAATCTCTGCCCGACGGGCATTCATCAGGAACCCAACACTCAGCGCAAATAGCGCTGTGAATCCAGTGGCTCTTCCAAGCTTCGCGGCGTCGTTGGTGACATAATACAGACTCGTAATGGTGCCGATCAAGACCGTCGCGGCGACAAAGATGGTTATGAGAGCGACTGCTCTTGAGACTGAGGATTCGTTCAAGACGCCTATGTTTTGTAGGCCGTCGCGGGATAGGTCTTTTTTCTTAGAGATTGTCAGCCAATCTCTTATCATTGATGGAAAGAATGCCTACTCTAGCTGGCCTGTGTAGTCTTAGAAATTTAGACAGATAATCGGTTTCCGGGGGCATGTTCAGGACCGTCAAATCACCGGCGTCATCTAGGGCTGTCTTTGCCTGTCCGCCGAGGACGGGGTAGGGTTTCTGAAACCAGTGTCTATATGCTTCAAGGGCTCGCTGATGAGGTCGTTTCAGCCTCAGGATCTCGCTTTGCAATAGCATAGTCTCATCTGTGCATAGATCAGCAATACAAGTCCCCATTTTCTCTGATGTCTACAACGCACGGTATTCTTTCAGCTTAGCCCGCAGCTTCAATATCAAGTCCATGCGAGACTTCGCCTCTGTATTCCCAGTTTCATGGAGACTCATAAGGGTCTCCCACGTCCTTGCCGAATCCTTGAGGGTCATATCATCACTAATTGCATCATTCCTGTCCAGCTCATCCAGCTGTTTCTCGAGTGTGAGTAATTCCGATTGCAGGTAGAGCAATTTCGAGCCTCTCGTTGATTAAATCTGCGATATATGAAGGTCTCATTGTCCAAATCGAGGGAGATCCATCTTGCAACATCAGAAAAACCTTCTTTGCGATACGTCGAGGCAATATGTGGGATGTTGTCGGTCAAAAGGGAGGTACTACCATCCATGAAGTGCCTGTACTGATGGTGAAAGTTGTGATATCAAAGCCAGGCCAAATGATTCTGTTGACTACAGTTACAAGCTTATTCTTGCGAGAGAATAGCATGACAATAGTGGAGTGGAAACCTCAAACGGCTGTCAATTGCGTCCTCATGTCTCGTCGAAGTCAAGACTCTGATAAGGCTGAGTTGGACAGTATTGAGCCAATCAAACAGTATTCGCCTATCCCCTGTCAGCCTTGTACTTCACTCAAAGTCCGAAAGCGAGGCTGAGAGTGGCATTGCAGGTTGCTGTCACAGCAGGAATTATAAATGTCTCGTGACATTCCATTATCTTCTTGACATTCTGCACGAACTACGTCCTGAGCTCTACGACACAACAAGATGCATGTCTTTCAATCATTTATAAGAGCTCGTAACAGAATGCGACAGGAGTCAGATCCCTGTGTGCTGTTGAAGCAAATAAACTCTCTACGTGATGAAGCATTTCTTGGTGACCTAACATGTGAGGAACTCGATCGAGCTGCTTATAGTGTGGGTTTTCCAAAACTACAACTTCAGTACCAATTTGGTGTCCTAAACCTCGAGGAACTCGATCGACTGATCAGTGATTTACGGCTTCAGATAGCTACTAGTGAGAGGTCTCACTCGATGCGTGACTCACAATCCCCGGCTTTGTCGCTAATGGACTCATTAAGGGGTTGGTCATCTGAGCCAGGTTCCTTCTTATGGTTGCACGGTGACCCTGGTCAAGGTAAAAAGCTCTTATCGAAGGGCACGATATATAATAGATTTTTGAAAGACGCACTGGATGAGTCACCTCTCTCGCCGGCAGTGACGCGGTACTTTGTCAGAGGCACAGTCAACGGAAAGCAGGTCGAAGCTTTACCAGACAGCGGCGCTGGATCGTATTTCATTTCCAAGTTTCTAGTCGAGCAACTCCATCTGAAGCCTGTACCCGGGACACAAAGAATGATACATATCGCCAACATCAAAACCTAGATTGAACTCGGAGATGGGACCACAGCTTGGACTCATTCGAGACAGTTCGTGGAAAGTCGGTGGACTTACGATTCATTGTGACTTTCATGTCCTTGACAATCTTTGCGTCGACATAGTGTTGAGCAATAATTATCTGTTCGAGTTCAGAATTTTTCCAGAGTACACAGAGTATTTGGACAACGGCACTGTGGAACATCATCCCCAGCTCTGCAATATCCGTCTCATTGGCCAATACGGCGAAAGCCTGAATCTGTTGGAGGAAGAGTATTTAAAAGATGGTGAGTGAATACTACGCCAATTTCTAAGGATTTTGAAATCTTGCAAGCTGATTATCCTCCTCCGTAGTGAATTCCCTGAATGCCTTTGGACCCGAGAAGGTGCAAAGAGAGCTAGCAAGGCGCGACCATATACGTGACGCAATAGCTGCATTGCCAGTGAACCAACAGGATGCAGCACGTCTAAGTGAGGTTGAGAAAAAATGTCGATGGGAGTCTTTGAGGAAAGCAAATCGCATCGAGGCCTCAATTATTGGCATCTCATCGACAGCCAAGTCCATCGCCAAAGCCTAGTATTCCTGTGGCCATAAAAATAATCAAGGATGGAAACAATGTACAAGCGATAGTTTCTCTACGAAGGTGGTGGAAGAAGAAAACGGGTATATCCAAAAAGTCTCCGCCTCCACAAAGCCACAAGAGAGCTAGCTAGCGCTCAGAACTTGGACATAAGGAAGAAATTGTTTGACCTGTGAAACATATGTTCATGGATTTGTATATTATGCCCGAAATGCGAATGTCGTTGTCATGCTGTATATACCCTCAAACTACCAAATCACGTCCATCGATCCAGCTTCCTAGACCTCTGCATGCATGGCATATAGTTCCCAGCTCTTTCAAGATATCTTCAGTGCACGTTGCATCATTTGCAGCCGGAACATGCTCGCACTCGACGAAGAAAATATACTGCCACGGCCGAATCAGACTGGGTCTCGAGTTGATACTGGTCAGGTTCAAGCCATGTTTCTTAAAGATTGATAACGCATCAGCCAGTGCCCCCGGCGCTTCATGCTCGATCGTGAAGGATATAAGTGACTTTCTCTTTCTCCTCCGCCCTTCTGTGTCTCCGGCGGCGCCAGCCATCTTCAGGTAACTGGTTATGTTGGAAGAGCGTTCCGATAATCTGTTCCTCAAAATCAAAAAGCGTGTAGTGTTATCTGGCCGATCTTCAATATGTTCCTGCAACACATATGCTCCATGAAACTCGGCAGCGAGTTTGCTAGCAATTGCAGCTTCTTGACCAGAAGTCTCCTTTGCGACAATCTCGACAGCTTTCGAGGTCGAAGAGACATCCTGCCGTTCTATACCCCGGAAGTGTTGACCCAAGAACTTCTCGCACTGACCCCATGCTTGAGGATGTGTATATAATTTGTTTATCGACTTGAAGGAGTCATCTCTGTTGTCATTCGACGGCTTGGCTCCAATAATGAGGCAATGTTGCACCGTGAGAAAATAGTCTGCACAGACTGTGACATCTTTATTCAATCCTTGTCGATCCGCCAGAAGATCCAACGTCTGCACAACCGAGCCATTTGTTGAGTTCTCGATGGGGATCACGGCGTAGTCGGCGTTGTTGTTCTGGATTGCGGAGAAAGCCTCGGCAAATGACACGGAAGGGAATAGTGTAACGGTTTCACTCTTGCCAAAGCTGTCAATGGCAGCCTGTCCAAATGTATTGACTTTTAGTTCTCGTGCTTGAAACGAAGAGAGGAGAGTTGCAGACCTGGTGAGAATATGAAGCCAGAGGCCCAAGGAAAGTCACTTTTATTGAGTCTTTCATAATATATTAGATAACTATCTAATATGTAGTAATATTAGAGGTATGCCATATGGAGATATCCAACGATGAACTAGAAAGATGCGAATGAGAGTGTTGTTTGACTGTTTGCGTTGTGCCTGACTTGCTCCGCCAAAATGTTTTTGTTACACGGAAGCAACGCCGACAACGGGAGGAGGGAACGACCCCACGGCGGATAAGACGATCTCCCATCTTACCTTCAACAACTCGCAATCACCGAACAGCTTGCAATGCTCGCTTTGCGCACTTGCGGGCTGCAATTACACAACAATGCCTCACTAATAATCAAGCGCACAGCCTCGTCGTCACCGGCTCCCATCAACGCGTCCCTAATTCGACATGCGCTCACAACACGTCTGTTACCTTTAAGCTACGATTACCTAACGCCTCAGCCATCGCATCTCCTGAATCTCTCACTTCCGGAGCTCCTTCAATCTGGGAAACATGGCGAGCAGTTGGAGAACAATGGTAGAGGCCGGAGCAAACTTCCTTCAGTGACGCAGCATATTCGGATGCCCTCTGGACATCACCTCGTATACTTTCCTCCACAAGTCACACTATCCGAGCTGTTGCCGGACGGAACGGATATTTTGCATACCCCTGGAGAGCCGTTCAACCGCCGATTATGGGCTGGTGGGAAAATTTCGTTTCCGCGGCTGGGTACTGACGCCGGCAACCTGTTGCTTAACGGCCAGCGCGCAGTTTGCGTGGAGAATATCGACAACGTCAACGTGCAAGGATCCGAAGGTGACGAAAAGATACTTGTTACAATAGACCGACGATTCACACCGGTGCATGAACATGAGGATGAAACACAAATCAGGGCAAGGGTAGCAAGCAATGACAGTGAAGTCCTAGTGGAAAGAAGAACCTTATTCTTCATGCGGGACCTTGACCCAGAGCAGCAACTTGAAAGTGACAAGAAAAAGAATAGGCTCGTAAAAGGTATGCCAGTCTCAAACCTGCTTTTTTATCTCGACATGAAATCGTTACTAACATAACATCGCTTCGCGAACCATAGCGCCCACGAATCCAGATGTCAGCTATAAGATGACGCCGACCAAGTCTCTACTATTCCGGTTCTCGGCTTTGACATTCAACGCGCACTTGATCCATCTTGATCCACTCTATGCGCGCAATACGGAAGGCCATCAAAACGTTCTAGTTCATGGGCCGCTGACGGTAGTATTGATGCTAAGCTTTTTGTCGAATCATTTATCAAGACTAGGACTCTATGTCAAAGACTTTGAATACAGAAATCTGGCACCATTACACGTTGATGAGGAACTAAGAATCTGTGCCAAAGCAAAACAACAAGGATCAGGTCAGTGGGCAGTTTGGATTGAAGGGCCACAGGGTGGTCTTGCGGCGAGAGGGACTGCTTGGGCTGCTTGTATCTAATTTACACGCCATTTGTTACAGGCATCACAGTCCCATCCCCTGTTAACGTGAGCTTGAACCACGTAATATCGTCGTATCGAAAACGTAATATATTTGCGCTGGTAACGATACATTACCGGGCCACCTCTCTATCAATACCGGAACAACTATAGTCCAAAGCTAAGCGGAGCCTCACGCTAAAGCAAATTAATTTAAATCGTGTCTTCTTGACAGCTTTTTTCCTTCTCATTTTCATCTGTTGTCTTCCCCGCAACTTGAGCTGTCCTGTCTTCATCTCATTGTCTGTATTGATTCTATATTTGACACGATGGATGTTTTTTGGGCAGCTCCTCCGATTTCCAGGTACTTACTCTTATTCTTACCTGCTCTTGCTTTACTGCCAGGCAGACAGAATATCAGGACAAGACCTAACTAGCTTCTGCCACAGGACACTGACTGCACTAGCTTTCTTCGAGGGTCTGGCGATTCATGGCCAGTTCATACCTGCTTTCAGATTCATCTTCCTTCCCAAGCTTATTTTCACATTCCCTCCGGAACCATGGAGACTGATCACTCCTTTCTTCCTTGTCAGTGGAGGAGTGCATTTCTTCTTCGATCTTTATTTCCGTATGATTCCCTAGGAGTTCCGCCATCGCAATGGAAGATGGGACAATTCTTGTTGACGCATTGCTACTTCTCAGTATACACATACGCAAGCAGTTTGGAGAGAGGCTCCCCTCGCTTTGCTTTACCAGGTGACTTTACTGTCTACCTCATTTTTGTATGCACTGTTATCATGGTAAGTCTGTGGCTAATCTCTCTTCTCCGAGTCTTTCAAAATGTATCACTACGCAAAAATATGAGAACATATCTATCACTACAATTGTCTACCTTCTGTTGTTGGCTTGCAAAAACGAAGCACTACACCTCACCATATCTGCCCGCCCAGTTTTCCTAGCTGAAGCGGTTCCTGGAAGTGAGGAAGATCAACCCTGCATTTCGTGCAGTCCCATATATATGTCAATTCCGGGGCTGTATGCGGTGCGGGATGGTGGGACGACCAATTGAGATAACCATGCGCGGTATAATCTCTGCGTATGGTGGTTATGGTGCCCTACATCTCTTTAATCTTTACATGTCGTGTTAAGCTATAATCTATTCAATCTTCATCTTCATTCTTTAAGAAGCCTTTCGAAATGAAACGGTTGCTGACTACATGTAGATCACTGCATACTGGTACATGTCGGCCATGGTGTTCACCCACGGTACGAAAAGACTACGAATGTCCTAAACATGTTGAAAAGACGCGAAACTAACAAAAATCACATATTGAAGGCCTTATACTGGCTCTCACACACACTTGGTCACAGGCCAATCGTGGAAGATATGTGAGCTTTTACGTGATGCAGATCAAGGCCGAATACCTGCCCGTATGCCTTCTTCTGCTTGATCTGGTGAGTGGGGGCTGGGGCGCTGCCGTCATGAGCATGATTGGTATTTTTGCGTCCCATTTGTATGACTTTTTCACTCGACTCTGGCCGGTCTTTGGTGGAGGAAGGAACTACCTCAAGACCCCAGCATTCATACATCGGCTATGGGGAACTACGGTCAGGGAGCAGCGGTCTCGTGGACTTGGTCCATCTGCTGGCTCCTCTAGCCAGGCTTCCTCCGGTCAATCTTCGGCACGAGATAACTCTCTTGGATCCTCATGGAGCATGAGAGGTGCCGGACGGAGGCTAGGCGGCAATTGATCTGTCCCGGATCATGTCTGTAAACAACACGCACACCTTTACGACAACCAATTGTACTTTTAGTTGAGATAGGATAATATCAACAATGTCATTACAATGCATACATACATAGTAGATCATGTAAACCATACAAAGTTGATTCTTTCTTATGGTCGACCAATACGACGGTCTCATTGGCTGATTTAGGCCTAGTCCTTGCGCTAAACCCCATTAGTCGCCCAAGCTCGGACCGCACTTTTTTTTTCTTCTGCCGTCGATTTTTCAACCTCAGAACATCTAACTGGCACAGCAATCACCATTCTAGCATATCGCCAATTCTTGGTTAATCGCAAAAATGGCTGCTGCAACCAAGGACATTGCTGATTTCAGCATCAAGCCTGAGGCTGTCACTCCTTCCATTCCGACATCTGAGTGGCCTCTGCTTCTTAAGAACTATGATCAGCGTGAGTTGCCTCTTCTTCTTCTGTCGCTCTTGTAGTGAAGACGACAACGCAAATGATCAACGCACGCTGACTTCTCTCTCAGTTCTCGTCAGAACCGGTCACTTCACTCCAATCCCAGCTGGTTGCACACCCCTCAAGAGAGATTTGAAGTCTTATGTTAGCTCTGGTGTTATCAACCTCGACAAGCCCTCTAACCCGTCCAGTCACGAGGTTGTGGCATGGATGAAGAGAATTCTCCGGTATGTTTTTGCTCAAAGAGTTATCGATAATAACCCAAGCTCATGTTTTATAGAGTCGAGAAAACTGGTCACAGTGGAACCCTTGACCCCAAAGTCACCGGTTGTTTGATCGTCTGCATTGATCGTGCAACCCGTCTCGTCAAGTCTCAACAAGGAGCCGGTAAGGAGTACGTGTGTGTTATTCGTCTCCACGATAAGATTCCCGGCGGTGAAGCTCAGTTCGCTCGCGCCCTCGAGACCTTGACCGGAGCCCTCTTCCAGCGTCCTCCTCTTATTTCCGCCGTCAAGCGTCAACTCCGTATCCGAACCATCCACGAAAGCAAACTGTACGAATTCGACAATGACAGACATCTCGGTGTTTTCTGGGTTAGCTGTGAAGCCGGTACCTACATTCGAACTCTCTGTGTCCACCTTGGATTGTTGCTCGGTGTTGGCGCACACATGCAGGAACTTCGCCGTGTTCGCAGTGGAGCTATGGACGAGCAGGACGGCATGGTCACCTTGCATGATGTTCTCGATGCTCAGTGGTTGTATGACAACCAACGTGATGAGTCTTACTTGAGGAGGGTCATCCGTCCTCTTGAGAGCTTGCTTACCACCTACAAGCGTATTGTAGTCAAGGACAGTGCAGTCAATGCTGTTTGCTACGGTGCTAAGTTGATGATTCCCGGTCTTCTCCGATTCGGTAGGTTTACTCTTTTCTGGGTTGTGATGGATTATACTAATGGTGTACAGAGGCTGGTATCGAAGTCAATGAAGAAGTCGTGCTTATGACTACTAAGGGTGAGGCTATTGCTCTTGGTATTGCTCAGATGTCTACTGTGGAGCTTTCGACTTGCGATCACGGTGTGGTTGCTAAAGTAAAGCGATGCATTATGGAGCGTGATCTTTACCCTCGCCGATGGGGCTTGGGTCCCGTTGCTTTGGAGAAGAAGAAGCTGAAGTCTGACGGAAAGCTTGATGTGAGTAGACCATATACTTGCCTATTGCTGAAACATTTCACTGACCACGACGCAGAAATATGGTCGCCCTAACGAAGCCACACCCGCTAAGTGGCAAAGCTCATACAAAGACTACAATGCTCCACTAGATGAGCAAGCTACCGCTGCACCCGCCCAGAAGCCCGAGGACGCTCCTGCTCCTTCATCTCCATCATCAAAGATGGACATTGAAGAGGACAAGGCAGAGGAGAAGCCCGATGACGAGAAGAAGAAACGCAAACACGATGGCGAGACGCCCGAAGAACGCGCCGAGCGTAAGCGCAAGAAGAAGGAGAAGAAGGAGAAGAAGGAGCGACGAAAGTCCAAGCAAGAGAAAGAGGACAGTGACAGCGACTAAGCAACCTGATGAATTGCTATATAAGGAAAGTGGCATGATTCTGGAGGTGGTGGCTTGATGCTGGCATTGTCTCCTCATATATGTCCTGAACAAATTCGTTTGTATCATATACAACTTTCTGCCTGGAGTTTAGGGTTTTGCGGTTTTTTGAATTGCTTGTCGAGATTTTTCCTGCTGTCTATCTTGTCTTTTTGGTCGTCTTTGGGGAAAAGTTGGAGCCATGACGTTTCTGGATCGTTACTACATTTTTAGTCGAATGGAACAGTGACTACTCATTAAATCGATGCCTACTAAGTTAGCATTCAAAGTCAAGTATCTAGCATGCTCAGGAGGGAATTCCCATGTGTATGGGCCCAGGAGTATCCTCTATCATTAACATTTACGTAGGGTCTTTTCCAGGGGCAAGCAGGTGCATATCGTGACTGAACTCCATTCAAGGGTGCAACACACTGCTGGAGCTCCCCGACAACGGAGATTACCATAGATGTAGAACGAAGCCATATAAAGTAAATGAATTCACCCTTGAGTCTTTCATTTCTCCCCATCATCATCATCATCATCATCATTCTCAATCTACCATTGCTCTAAAGGGCTACAATCTACATTGCAACGTCAACTTCGTTCTTCCCCTAAGTCAAAAATACTATCATGTCTGGACTTCATCCTAATCATCCTCATCCTCCTAATCATCCAAATCCTCGTTCTAATGCCATTTCTGGTGCGTTATACAAACCTGATCACAGTATCCATCCTGTCCGTGACCTCAGCCTTTCCACGATCACCACATACATCAAACACGAAAACGGCAACTCACAAGAAATCTCCTGCATCGGACTACGAGACCTAGTCATAGGCTCTTCTCAACCACAGTACATAGATACGTCGTACTTGGATAGACTCTCGTTTCACGCATGGGTAAGCAGTGTACGCGAAGATATGGCTCGCAAAACCCGTGGAAAGCTAGCATTGTCGAGTGGTTGGCACATTTACATTGGGCTCAAGACTGGGACACGTCTGATGCTTGTGCCTCCGAATGATCGTGGGTTTCGGGCTGCTCTCAAGCGAAACTTTGATCTGACTCGTGGATTCGTTGAGACTGATGTCACAATCATGTTGTGTCGTCCAACAAGCGAGTAATTGTCACTGCTCGCTCTAGCTGATATCACTTTCACTGGGTGCCAGCGTTATGATCAGATATGGACAGGTAAATGACAATACTTGCATCAGTCATCGATAGGAAGACTGAGTTCACGGGCTCTTTCAAACGGATTAGCTCAACCTTGCCTTCGCAAAACCTATCCATGAAGGAAGACTTCGGCAATACATGCTTTAACACGAACTCAGTACCTTGATAGAAACCTTGTAACTCAGATAACGTAGAAGTAGAAAATTCATGTGAGCCCCATCCAGGCATCAAGGCGTCCATCGACTTATCTTGCTGGAAACCTCCGTCAATGGAAAATCCCGTCAACGTAAAGGCCATGCCTACATATCCGAAGAATAGATCCACT
Organism: Talaromyces sp. F31; assembly: GCA_037356135.1. Taxonomy (NCBI): domain Eukaryota; kingdom Fungi; phylum Ascomycota; class Eurotiomycetes; order Eurotiales; family Trichocomaceae; genus Talaromyces; species Talaromyces sp. F31. The sequence goes on along the minus strand of JAYXSF010000032.1, from coordinate 1,261,824 downwards.
TGTATCGAGGGTTATACTTTCCTTCCCTTTTCTTCCCCTCAATATCCTTCTTGAAACCTTCCTTCCAAAGGACTACTATTTCACGCTGCTAATGCTCGCCTTCCTACTTCACCAGCGCAACAGCTCGTCATGGCTAATCTACCTCATCCTCCTCCTTATTCTACCTACAATATCCCTCATCTCCGTGACATCACTCTCGCAACTATTACCACAGTCCTCAAAAGCAAATATGGCAACGAGAAGGAAGTCTCGTGCGTCAGTCTCCGGGACCTCATGGAGTCTGGCCTCAATCCTATCCCAATGTGCATAGATGCGACATGGATTTGCCGACTATCATACGGAAAATGGATCGATGCCGTAGTCGAGGATATGTTCTTGCCAAAACATCGGCAAGTAAGAAGACGCCTTCCTCCTCATAGTTGCAAGATCTGGATTGCAGTGGGTACAAAGCAATTGCGAGTTTTTCCAAGCGATCGTGGATTTCGTGCTGCGATTGCGAAATGGTTTGCGTTGAATACCGAGCAACCTGGATCGGCTATCACGATCTTCATGGCACAGTCTGATGAAGAGCCAAAAATTGTGTATGTTTGGTCCGTCCTTTCCATTGATGGCCGTCGCTAATTCACAATACTATTCGAAGACTTGAAAATCAGGACATAATCAGACATCCACAGAACAATAGCGCACCAGTCAATAGCGTGGAAGTATGATTGCGTGGTAGTATGAGGGCCACAAAATTACATATACCTGATAACTGTCAACTGTAGTCATGAATGCATCGGAATTTTGGAAGCAGCCTTTAGATTCTCATCGATGACGGGAAGCTTCTCGGAAACAAAGCAGTAGTGACTTAGACAATTGGGGATGAGTTTCAAAGATGGAATATTGATATTGAATCACACAAATCTTATTCAGTTCCACCAATTCAAACAACATTTTGCTGCGGTATCTTTGTCCATGTTGGCATCCATCTGTATTTGTGGTATGGTATCATTGTAGAAGAGATCATGTGAGGCCGTCCGCTTCTCCGCACTCCGCAGGCCAATCACCGCCTAAATCCCGAAACTCCTTCACCTCTTTCTCTTCTCTTCTTCTTTCAAGCAACCAAAGGTTTTTGGTGCTGCTTGTTTTCACAATTCACACATGCTCCTGCAATGAACAGGAATCGTACAACATGGCTGCCGAACTCACCTCAACCAAGCTCAACCCCGAGAACCATCTCCTCTTGGTATGTGCTTACTACGTCACCACCTCACCTCCTCACGATTACCCAACATAAGCTGACCTGACCCAAATCAACAGGACCAACCTCTCCTCCGTCTCCCCCACGAGCTAGCAAGACGAAACTTTAAATCCGTGCAGAGAATCGTCGAACGAGAAAGAGATTATATCATCCCCGCACTGAAAGAAACCGCAAATGGCTCGTTGGCCGGCACCCAGACCCCCGATCAGACGCTCGCCTCCTTGGACGCCATGATAGCTAGAATGCAAGGGCTGAAACGGAAGATGGAGTCCCTGCAAGAAGAGGAGAAAAAAATCCAGACACAGTCGAAGAAGCGTATCCAGCACCTTCAAGATCTTTATAAAATTCAGACGCTGGCAGATGTCAAGTATGAGGAATGGTCGCGGACACGACTTGATAGATTGATTGTGGATCATATGCTACGTTCTGGCTTTCCCGAAAGTGCGAAACAGCTCGCAACAGCAAAGGGTATTGAGGATTTGGTCGACACCGGCACTTTCGTCCAGTGTCAACGCATTGCGGAGAGCTTGCGGTCCGGAGATGCCAAGGAAGCATTGCAATGGTGTGGTGAAAACAAGGTTGCTCTCAAGAAGAGCCAGGTATGTACAGTTCACGTCCACCTGTTTAAGGTAGCCATCGCTAAGGGTCACGCGCTTGCAGAACACCTTGGAATTCGAATTACGCCTTCAGCAGTATATAGAAATGGTCCGGACGGGCCAGCCAATGAAGATGATTGAGGCCATGCAACACGCCAAAAAGTATCTTTCACCACACCTCGAGACGCAGTCTGTAGAGATTCACCGTGCTGCTGGTCTACTTGCTTTCAAGAAAGACACAGACGCAGAGCCCTATAAGGTACGTCCGGCATCTACCGTAGTGTGAGAAAAATTACTAATATACAATGCGCACAGTCTATGTACTCTCTAGACCGTTGGAAATATCTCTCGGACCTCTTCCTTCGCACGCATCACGAGCTACTTTCACTGCCCCCTCGACCACTACTCCACATAGCTCTATCCGCCGGATTATCCGCTCTGAAAACACCAGCATGCCATTCACAATACACCTCCTCGAGCACCAACACCTCATCGATCACGACGTCACTATGCCCGATCTGTTCCACAGAGCTGAATGAGCTGGCTAGGCATGTGCCGTATGCGCACCATACAAAGAGCTCGGTAGAGAATGATTCCATCATCCTGCCTAATGGGCGAATCTATGGCCGGGAACGAATACTAGAAATGAGCAGGAAAGTTGGATCTGTCGGGGAAGGGAAAGTGATGGATCCGACGACTGGCGACACTTTTGATGAGAAGGACATGAAGAAGGTTTATATTATGTAGTACATACAGATTGAATAAATTGTGCATACACATTTTACTCATCGGTAAACATGCATGGTGGTACATGTAGTAATTGATGCTGGTCAAGCGGCTAAAAGCGGCGAGCGGCAATCTAATTTGGATACATAAAAAATAACCTCCGAAAAGCAATCATATGCATTCAAATTAAAGAACCCAGCAAGGGTATCGATCACAATCCTAGACCGGCTCGAATTGGAAAGAAAATATATATAAGAGAGTAGGGAAATCCTATTTGCAAAAAAAAAACAAGGGAAACCCCTTCTTCCGGTCAAAAGCAAAATGGCGAAATCAAAAAACAAACATCCGAAGGGGCAACAACAAGGATCAGGAGACTCCAAGAAACGGAAAATGCAACAGTTCCAGCGAGTTTCAATGTCCTCTCTATCCGGCGCTTCTTCAAAGTCAGCAGATCCAGCAGGGAAGAAGAGGAAGTTGGCCGATACCACGGCCATTGATAACCCACAAGAAGCGTGGAAGAACAAGAAAAGCGCAAAGAGTACGCATCAGCAGGAACTACATCAGCGGCCGACGATACCATACCATAAGAAAGATCGGATACTGTTAATTGGAGAGGGTGAAACCTTCCACTCCCTCCCTCCCTATCAATGATCTGTGGTCTAACTTCATACAGGCGACTTCTCATTTGCGCGCTCATTGTACGAGCACCATCGCTGCAAAAATGTGTTCGCTACCTGCTATGACTCCGAGGAGACATTGTCGAGTAAATATCACGGCCATGCAGAGGAAAATATCAAGCGATTTCTTGACGGAGCTGAGAACCAGGGCAATCCAGATGATGTCAATAACAACGAGGATGAGAACGATACTGCTACTACAAAAAAGTCTATCAAAGCGCCAACCCGGAAAGTGATGTACTCTGTCGACGCTAGAAAATTAGGAAGTAATACCGGCGGTGGAAAAGATGTACGAAAGGGCATTCCTCTGAAAAAGAGAAAGACTCAACCCTATCATCGAAATGGTGGTCAGCAGAATCAGGAAACCGACGCCGGCGGGCCATGGGATATCATATCCTTCAATTTCCCGCATGTAGGCGGTCTATCGACAGATGTCAATCGACAAGTACGCGCAAATCAGGAATTGCTTGTGGCATTTTTCAAAGCGTGTGTTCCGCTGCTATCAAAAACGCCTAGGAAAGAAGACGATCAAGAGGCAGAGGACGATTACGAGGATGACTACTCCAACGATGAAACGTCTGAATCCGAGTCTGAAGAAGACGAGGGCAATCAAGATAAAAAAAGGACAATACCGAGACAATCAGGCCAGATCATCGTCACCATCTTCGAAGGCGAGCCATATACGCTCTGGAATATCAAGGATCTTGCCCGGCATGCGGGACTAGTGGTCGTGACTAGTTTCAAATTTCCCTGGAAATCGTATCCGGGGTATTCGCATGCGCGGACGTTGGGGATTGTGGAGAGTCGAGGTAATGGAGACGGGAATGAAGGTACGGAGACAAGAAGAGGATGGAAAGGGGAGGATAGAGAAGCGAGGAGTTTTGTTTTTGAGGTCAAGGGTGAATCTGGTGGGCGGCAGAGACAGGGGCAGCAGAAGAAGAATACTGAGGATGGTGTAAAAGGGAATAAGAAAGGGAGGGCAGACGATTCGAGTGATGAGAACTAATTGACCTCTCTACCAGGGTGCGTAGGCGCGAGCCTTGACATTGATGGAGTGTTGATATCTGATAATTCATTTATTCAAAGAGTCAATAAAACAAACAATAATCTATCAGTATCAATATATACAACATGAGTGAAGAAACAAAACAGTCATTTCAAGTCTACTAACACAGAACCCCTTTGCAATGAAACTGAAAAATAGAAGTTAAACAAATAGTCGTACCACGTGTGTGACCTGCGTCACAATGGGAACATTTTGAGATGGAAGGGGGAAGTTAAATGGGTCATTATAGTTAAATGTTGTAATTTCATCTTGTCATTCAAGAGAAATAGATGCCGAATTTGTCATGATATGTGAAAGAAATACGTAGGAAGATGCCACCAGTATGAAATGTCACATAAATCGAGAAAAATCGATGGCCTATGCCCGGGCATCGTCACATCGAATTTACTGAAACGAACTCCGAGAGATTGCCTTACTGATATGGCGCTCTCATGGAAAAGTCAAAACTCTAATCGTGTCATTGTTTTTAGACAGCTCTTGCTGCTCCTGACTTCTCTTGACGTTGGAAGTCAACTTAAGACCTCAACGAGTCGCGCATGCTTTGGCTGCTGGCGCTAAGAGGTATGTTCGTAGTAGGGAGAATACCGGTCTTGGGCTTGGCGTTTTGCTTGAACTTGGCAACGGAATACACAATACCGCTGACGAATCCAATGGCAATAGCAGAAACACTGCCTAGAGTGACGGGAGCGTCAAAGAAGATGAGACCGGATACCGCAATGGGGAGTTTGTTCAAGGCTCCGACCATGGAGTAGGTTGTCGATGAGGTGACACGCATGCACCAGGCGGACGTGTAAGAGATGAAGACGGAAGACAGACCGGAAAGGACCATGGCGATGAGAATGTTTGTTCGGCTGGCAATGGGGAAGTTGCGAGCGATGTTCTCAGCTGACCAGTCCTCAATAAGCAAAGTAGCAACGATGAGGACGGGGATAGAGAGCAAGTTGTTGTAGAACATGGCTGTGAAAAATTAGTTCCATCTTTAGAAGGGCTGCGTACTGGATCAGCTTACTGTCAAAGTCTTTGAAGTTGGTCAACTTAATGCGCTTGCGCATGTACAGACTGTAGAACGCGGTGCAAAGGCAATTGGCCATCATCCAGACATAACCAGCATTCAAAGTCGAAATCTGGGTGCTAGCGTTCGTAGTTGATGTGAGCGCATGCTGAACATCGGCCCAAGCAGCAATAATGGAACTGGCGACCATCAATCCGAAAGAAAACAGAGTGAGACCTGTAACAGCAGAACCGCCAAACCAGAGGACTTCCCCATAAGCGATCAGAATGATGGTCAAGTTCTTGAAGATGGTGTAGACGGGAATCGAGAGGAATTGCAGGGCCTTGGAGCCGGTGAAGATCATTCCGATAAGGAGAAGAGTAATGGGGAACCCTGGATGAGATAAACGATTAGTTCACTGAAATTTACTTTCGTGCCATTGCCAACTTACACTTCTTAGCTTCATCCGTATTGAAGCTGCGAAAGGTTATGAGACCACCAGCTTTGCAAGCCTGAATAGCGATGATACACACGACGGACTGCAACGGAGTCAGTCAAGAAACCACATCAACCACCGAACCTGGCACACACCTGAACAAGAAGCAGTAAAAAATTAAGATTAAAGTCCAATCCCGACAAGACATATTTGTTCATCACAGTCATCATAATCGAGGAACCGCAATAAGCCAATACAGGCAGAATAGGGTTGTTCGACAGGGCGGCCGACGGGCCGGAGGATGGAGTATGTCGAAGGGGAGGAGCCTCGAAGGCTCTGCCTTGCTCCATCTTGTCGTCTGTTCTTTTGTCGTCTGCCATGATGATAGAGCAAGTGTTGATCGCGTGCGTGAGGAGGTTCGTTCGTTCGTTGCGTTCAAACTTGGAAGTGGATGACGCGGCTTAAGACTTTGACAGCGCGCGTGGAAAGGTCGTATGCTGTAAAATTTTGGCCAGAACTGAGCAAAGCAGCTTGACTAACGGCGTTATCATACAAAATGTAACGAAAGAAAGTGAAGAAAATGTCAATTAATTGTTAAAGACAAGTTGGTCTATAGGCAGGGGGAAAAAGGAAGGAACCAAGACAAGACAAGCAAATTGGGCGTTACGGCTGTGGCTCAGCGATAAGCATCCCCATTGGCCGACGGCCGGAAATGGCTTGTAATTAATGTTGTATTATTGGTACGTACACGTACGTACTTCGAAGGTCTAGAGCTGGTCGGTTTAGTTTGGGTTGATACGACGTGTATCAATATATGGTAATTTCGAACTGTATTGGTCTGTATTGCAATGGATGTTTAGTTACCTTACCCAAATTGTACCCCCCGCCGAAAAGTTGGAGTATTCGACGAAATGATATAATTCACGTTCTCTCAGACCAGACTTTCAATCGAGTACATTGTTTCAAAACGCAAACATGTCTAATCCAGCCCCCCTTGACGCCAAAGTATCCTCAATCCTCGGCCAAAAATTCGACTCCTCAAGAACCGACCCCGACGACCTCGACGAAGACGCCCTGTTCGACGAACTTGAAAAAGAAGATGACACCGCCTACCGCGCCCACCGTCTCGAACAACTACACAAAGAAGTCGTATCCGCAAAGGAAGCACTCAAACAAAACCCCCGCAACTACAGCAGTAACACTACAACCATAGATGCCTTCTATCCCACCTTAATCGACGACCGGGCCGTGCTAGATCTTACAACGAATAACGAGCGCTGTATTGTCCATTTCTCGCACACAGATTTTGCGCGATGCGCAGTCATGGATGAGCATTTACGACTTCTCGCACCACGGCATCATGAAGTCCGATTTGCGCGCGTGGATGTACGAAATTGTCCCTTCGTAGTTGAGAAACTCAATATCCGTGTTCTGCCCTGCGTTATAGGATTTGTGGATGGAAATGGGAAAGAGCGGATTATTGGGTTTGAAGGTTTGGTGTCGATCAGGAAGAGTGCGCTTAGGGGCAAAGGAGCCGATAATTTTAGGACGACAGATTTAGAGAAGAGGTTGTTGTCTGCGGGGATCTTGGTGAGGGGGAAATACGTTGAGGAGATGGGAGGGTTGGGCCACGACGATGACGAGGATGATGGGACTGAGAGTGACTTGGAGGAGGATGAGAGGAGAGGGAAGTCGTTGCGGAAGGGGATACGAGATGGGACGAGTAAGCAACGGTATGCTGAGGATGATAGTGGGGACGACTGGGATTGAGGTCTGTATTTTGCGAACTGGATGCACATTCAAGATGATCTTTGGAACGAAGATAGTGCCGTGTTCCCTCCATGCCTACCAGAGAATGGTATCAGTCAGCATGAGACGGCCGGTCTGAAGTCCTCTAAGCTCAGGGTCCTATTAGTGGATTGCCTGAAGAACCCTTGACTAGAAACAGATCAAGAGTTCAGAACGATTAAGGATATAAGCTATTAAGCTTCGATATAAATACACTATACCCTTCACTTAAAGTCGTTACCGATGCTTCTCTGATCTGAAGTATACAATTTCAATGCCTGCAAAGTGCTATTTCTGCATGATCGTACAGTTGCGATGAGGGATGAAAGAAAGACGGACACCGACCGAGACAAGAAACAAGAAATCGAGAGCACCATATTTTAATACAAGCATTAAGAATGCTAAAGAAACAGTGAAATACAAGACAGCGCAACCTGGATCTAAGAAGCACACAGAATAATCCTATAAAACGCAAAGACAATGCCCTCATTCGGAAGATGATTGAATACAACACAATCGTAACGTAAAAGGATATCGCGGTTGGAGAAGTAAACATTATAGAACAGACCGACCAGCTAGATCGCTACCGTTTTCATCTCACCCAGATTCTCTGAGTCCAGATCAAGAGAAGTTGCCTCTGAAGATGAAGTATGTTTCGAAGTCTTCTCATTGACAGAGATGTCCTTCAAAGGCCCTGAAATTTCCTTTATAGGATCACTCTGTACCACAGGAGTGGCAATCTCTAGAAGGTCTTCTACAGGAGATTCCTTGATTGGTGCCTCTTTGGAAGGAAAATCTTGAGCGCGGTCGTTCGCAGTAACTGGACTCGACGCCTCTTCAGTCACTCGCGCAAGAGGACTCGAGACACCGAATTGCGTTTTAGGGCTCTGTGTCTGCACACGATTGCTGAAACGATGAGGGGAGCGTCCACGTTCCTCACTTGGCGCCGGACTGCCGTACGGAGAGTTTCGTGACTTGTCGACATTCGTATTCAATCCTAAGCCGTTTGTGGACCTCCGGCGCGGTCGGCGTCCATATCTCTGATCTACTCTCCAGCGGAGAATCTCCAAATAAGGTGGCTCCACATTCTGTTTTCTGAATGGCTTCAACTTGAGCTCACCAGTCTCTTCATCTACCATGACAAATGGGCTGGCGAAGTCATCCGCAACTTGGGCGAGGAATGCTGCCCATGACCGAGCGACCACATATTTGCAATCGTAGTCACGCCCGAAAATGATAACTTGACCCCATTTACCTGCTGGACCAGGAGCAAGATCGACAGCGATACAGTTGCCGCCCCAGTCGCGCGCAAGAGGAATCCAACCGGGATGAGCATAAGTCTTCTGAATAGCACGAGGAGGTTGCGAGTCTTGACGATCTATAAGCTCCTGCCTCCATAGGGGGTTCGAGGCTTGATGTTGTTGAGAGGGACCGGCCGAAGACGAAGAAGCACCAAATGCTTTAGATGGAACCTGGGGTGGAACAATGGTCGAGCTAGAAAAGTATTCCTCTGCAACGGTTCGCCAATTCCTCCACTCATGAACAATTTCCTCGCAGTCCAGCAGCATGCAACCAAACATAATTCCTGTCGGCTGTCCACCGCGCTCTTGACCATCATGGACCATGAGTGACTCACGAACCTCGAGGGGTAAGCTGATGTCTAATTCGTGCTCCAGCTCATTGACATCATTCTGCGTACAACCTTCGCCCAATTGATCGAATAGCTCCGGGTAGTTGTCCTCGGTCCAGCGATCAATCTTCTTCCAGGAATGAGTGACCGGCGGTGGTGGAGGAGCGCCGTCGTGGAAACTTTGCATCTGTATTTCTCCCAAGCCAGAGCCATCGGCACCGCCAGCCTGATCGCTCGACCTTCTAGATTGCGAAACGAGTGATCGCATGCCCGGTGAATATGGACGATTGGGGGAGCCTATACCTCTTGGGGAACCAGTCCAGCCATTAGAGTTTGTCTTGGTTATTTCTTCTTCCTCAAAAGGCGAGGAGAGATCAGGACGAGAGTCTGCTGCGGTAGCCACGGAAGTGAGTGTATCATGACGGCTTGAATTGAGGGGGACGTGCTGGCCGGTCCGATAAGGTGAATCGTGGGACGCATGGCGATCATTGGAGGTCATGGTATGCCAGAAGGAACGCCATGCCGAGTTAATCCTATATGTGTTAGACGAGGAAGAGTAAACACAGAGCAGAACCTAGTTTGGTTCGGGTCGAGTCTAAGGAAATGAATAACTTACGAGCCAGAAACAGTTTGCGGTGGCATGACGAAAAACTCGAGTATTTCAAAGATGGGTAGCTTAAAATGGAAGGAACGTCGGGATATCGAAAAGGAAATTAATAGTCGACCGATCAACAGTTCATTTGGAAAGATTGCTCGGCGGACACGCGCAGCCTGCAGTCCACGCTTGATTAGGATTGAAGTATGATGATGCTGCTGCTGGTGACAAGGTGACACATGCAGGGGGTACCCGAGAGCGTAATAATTTGAGTATGTATGTCGAAGCGCTTGTACAATCTCTCAAGAGAACGATCGAAAACCAATCGATGGGAGTAAAACAAAACAACTAGACGCGGCGGTTTGTACGCGAGAAGAACGAGTCGAATGGCGGCGGCAGTTGACTTTGACCCCGGATTGGTGAATCTTTACCACTGACGATTTTGTATGAGAAAAACAAAATGTCAATTGATTCAATGGTGAACAGCGAGGGACAACGAGAGAGGGCTCGATCAAGGGCGAGTCCGCTGTGTTTATGAATTGGGAGGCAGATATACAGACGAGGAGTAAAAGAGAGAAGATGAGGTCAGAGTGGATGAAAACAGTCAGTCAAGTTAGGGAGGTCACTAATAAGTAGTAGTACGCGGGCGTGATTTCCTGCTGCGCTGGAAGTTGGCTGTTCCTGCCTGAGAAATGAGGGTGTGCCTGGGTGGAGTCACGGCGGTCAGAAGTGCGCTATGATTGGATGGTGGATAACATAATATGAGCCAGTCAAAGGGCGTTACGGGCACAATATGGTCCTCCTGGATCATTATCGGCCAGACTATCTCTTGCAGAAGAGATTTGTTACAGGTCTTATCATCTACATGGATAGTCTCAATATCATACATGCTCTTTGAAGCCTGTTGATCAGATCATTCTGTGCCAAATGGCTTCGAAGTGGCATCAAGGTTGAACCGCCAAGGCACAACCGTAAAATTAAGCCGTGGACGGTGGACATGAACAGGGAGGCCCGTTCGTTCCTGACGGTAATGGTTACAGTAATGCGATTACACCTAGCCACTCTTCAGCCACATCTTGCGCTCAACACCCAATGACAGCCATCTTGCAGCCCGGATGGATATCCACTGTCCGGTAATTAGATTTCAACCATCTGTGAATTATCGAATGCGCATACATTTTCGGTAATCATTCATTAACTTGAGGCTTGGACGTTCAGAATCTGACTGAAGTCTATCAAATCCTAGAAAAGAACAGATAATCATCACCAAATATGAACCGAGCTACGTATCTGTCTGTTCGCGGTATTCGCCACCTCGACATGTCGCCTCCAGCTACGTATTGTACATACCAGTTGACGTACGCACGTCGATCAATTGTGGCTTGCCGCTAACGGAGCGAAAATAGATTTAGCTCTTCTAAACACTTATGATATAGGGGTGAGTTTCAGTTTTGTTCATTATCCTCATTTACTCAGGAAGATTAGGGGCATAGAGGCGAAAATATACATGCGGATGAGAAATGAGATTTGCATATAAAGAGTGGATATAGTTAAGGTTATCAACAGGAGGCACTATCTTGCGCTGACATGAAATCAAGGCAAGAAGTAGCAAAAGACGACATAAATGTGTAAGGAGAGCTTGCAGCGGAATGAAATTAGAAATAAAACAAACAAAAGCATCTGCTGTCAAGATATGGTCTCGAAATGAATCCGCGATCAAACACCGTAAAGAGTGACCGAGCAGTAACGCCCCAAGCACCCAAGTCATAAAAATATGCCATCCAGGTGATGACAACATGCTGCAAGTTCCCGGACTCCCCGTAACGAATGTAGAAAACAGCGTACCGACATCCCAGAATCCAGAAATATGAGCCCGCATAGATTAGAAATGAGAATCCCAAATACCCATTGCGCAAAGACACGTGAAAGCTGTCACCCATAAAATCCCACCGAAAATGCGATATGAAAATTCCTCGTCCCAAACCGATTCACGGTAACAAATATGGTATCTGTAAAACGAAAATGATGAGCTACAAAAACCAATGACTCGCTCAGAGCCGAAATCGAAAACAAAGTCCCGGAAATAGACGGAAGTACGGACCCCAAACATATCAACTCATGATTTAATCGAATGACGCGCAATGTTATTTCGAAACCGCATGACAACGTAGATGCCGAAAAAAAAATCGTCAAAGGAATCAACTTAAAGAGTGGAAAACATGAAAAGAGAAAATTGGCCCTACGAAAGGGCAGAAATGTAATTAAAGTGGTGTATTCAGGCCAGAGAACTCTGCACTCCGTTGGGTTGCATACTCGAAGTCATGTCCAATTTCAAGATCCGTCGGAGATCATCTTCCATTTTCTTGGTATCAGACTCTGGCTGACGTGGAGGCGGAGTAGATTGTAGTCTGGCATTGAATGGAGATGGTGAATGATATCTCTGCGAAGGTTGGGTATTTCGGTAAGGCGACTGGAACGGCGGCCCATACTGATTTGACCTGGTGGCATTGACCGGACTTGCGTATGGCGAAGCATCTCGACGGAACGAAAACGGATTAACATTCTCAGCATAGGCCTGCGGAGGAGATCTGTAAGGATTGCTTGGTCGACCTGTAGTTTGCTGAACATGGCCATTGAAAGAGACAGGGGTAGGAGGTCCAGAATTGGCGTGTTGCTGCACATTAGCAGTATATCCTATACCTCCGGTGGGAAAATAACCATGCGCCGGACCTTTGGGATGGGGAGATGCTGATGCAGGACGTTGGGGACGGGGGTTCAGTAATAGATGCTTTAGTTCCTCTGTTTTGAGCTTTCGTTGAGTATCATCCAAATCCGTTGCTGATTGCTGTGGAGTACCATTGGCCGCCAACGCATGCATTTTCTGCTTGTATGAAGATACCGGGGTAGAATATGTTGGGGTGCTCCGGTCGGAGCCATCGAGCTCAAGTGAGAATATACCGTTTGAAGAAGGCTCTTGGCGCTGACTGGCTGATGAGACGTCAGTGGAGCTTGAAACTGTGCTATTCGAAACAACGTCAGGGCTCTGCTGAGTTTTGACTCGCGCATCAATGGCAGCCTTGAAAAGGAAGTCCAGAGGAGAAGGTTCGTGGTTGATCCGAGTAGCGCTGGCTTTAGGCTTTGAGGGGGTAAGCTCCGGCGCTGACTCTTCATCCAACTCCTCATCAAGCTCTAGCGAAGCAGAAAGACCGGAATCGGGAACAGACTTGGAAAAGAATGATGGCATCGGGAGGGCAGACGGTGCAGGAGATGCATGGAAAGTAGGACCGGCATAATGTGGGCTATCTTTGAACTGCGGCGGAGAAGCTATGCTAGATTGCGACGAAGTATGGCGATGGTTCACGCCGTTGCTGTAGGCAGGATTGGCTGGGCGAGTGTTTTCTCGGGACTTCTTGGCGGAGCGATTGTCACTCTTTTTGCGTGAGCCATTGTGTTCTGCGTTGTAAACACCCGATGTACCTGTCGCGAAATAGTCGTTGGGGCTGGAGATACGAGGCGGTGATGAAGGAGGCGTCGAAAGCATGACAGTTTTAGCCTGAGAGGCGGGTGTGTTGTTCCTCTTCTGTTGCCGTTTAGGATTGCGTGATCCTTTCATAGAAGTTGTTGTCACTTTTTGAGTCGACATGGCGACAATGGTGATGGCTTAAAAAATAGGCAGCCTGTTGGAGAGAGTAGGAAAGGAAGTGAAGAAACAAAACACTGAGTAAGAAAAGAAGACAGATAAACACAGTTGTAGCAGAACAAATGGCTATGATATGTGCACAAAGAGCCGCCCAGCGGTCTTCTTAGAAGAAATGCTAAGAGGATCGGAAGACGTAATAACTCAAGGAGAAGTTTTATGAAAGCGTAGAAACAGATCTATTACAATAGATGGAGCGTCTTGGGAAGCGCCGATGAATGATGATGGCAGTGTATGTTTCGAGTCGAAGATCGAGGAAAACAAGTAAGAGGCAGTAGAAACCGGCGGAGGGATCATAGCTGCATTGTCTCGGAGTCTGCTCAATGAAAAGTGTGCGAATGGAGGAGACTATTGGTGCGAGTGAGCAGGCATTTTGATCGTTGGAGAGATGTCGGAGAAAGTGATGTTGAAGAAGAGAGAAGTGAGATGAGGTTGAACGAGGTTGGAAGTCTAAGGCTCGCGGAAACGACCGGTCGACGAGTCAGGTGTTGCGCCTGCCAGTTGGGTTGCTGCGAAGTGGGGGGACTGGCTGCCCGCAAGGTTGCCACTGCCAACCGCAACAGGCAGCCTCCAGGCGGTTTTATCAACATGCTTTCTGAGGACCTTCGGACTGTACTCAATTCGTTTATTTTGAAAGTGCCCTCCGACTCAGATCGCGACTTTGACTTGGCTGGCGCCGGCTATCTGCACCTTTGTTACATACATGTGCAGCGATTTGCCAGAAACTCATCATCGATACTTATCGGCTCTGACTGATAACTAAGTGGCTGTAGCTACCCACTATCACTCACTAAGCAACCACCTACCCCAACACTGCCTCGTCGAATCCATTCACTCATCCACCAACACCTTAAATCCAATCAATATCTTCCAACATGGCCGACGTGGAAATGCAAGATGCAAGCTCAGCAAAAGACAAGGCTGTAAAGAGCTCGAAGAACGCAGCTGGCGAAACCTCCGAGGGAAAGAAGCGCTTTGAAGTCAAGAAGGTGAGTACCACTTTTTCTTGACGTCTTCAGTCTTCTGTCTTCTCCCACGCCAAAAGTATATCAAAACTAACTGCGTTTGCTATAGTGGAACGCGGTCGCTCTCTGGGCCTGGGATATCGTCGTCGATAACTGCGCTATTTGCCGTAATCACATCATGGACTTGTGTACGTTTGGATTGATTTGCTACGAGTTGAAAGAATCTAACACGACTTAGGTATTGAATGTCAAGCAAATCAAGGATCATCTACCACAGAAGAGTGCACAGTGGCATGGGGTATCTGCAACGTGAGATTACTTCCAAGCTTCCAACACAATGCGAACACTTGCTAATCAGCTGTTTCTGACTACTAGCACGCCTTCCACTTCCACTGCATCTCTCGATGGCTGAAGACTCGACAAGTCTGCCCGCTAGATAACAGAGACTGGGAATTCCAGAAGTACGGTCGATGAAAGCGTCCCGTTCTCGATTTTGATATTCGGTATTCTGCGTTCTGGGTCCGGTTTCTCACAATTTGCTGCGCATTCATGGCTAGAAAAGAAAGGGCATTTGCTGTGCTTGGTGGAATCAGAATCCGCGCTTGATCGTCCGCAGGTTTGCCAGGTATGCGGCGGTTTATGTCATTTAGCTACTGGGAAGTAGCAGGATTGATTTAATGACTCATGACGAAAATGCAATGACTATCCCTCAAAGTTTAGACAGTAAACACGCAGTAGAAAGAACGCCAAGTTCGCTGAAAACAGATGGTATTGCATCAAAATATATCTTCGATAACCGTGAATCTCCAAAGACCTATCTATCCAACCTTGACTCCATCGACAACAATACCCGGTACATTAATTTCCGGAGAGGCTGTACTCCGATTACTGCCCGTAGAATTGAGCCACTTCTCTGGATTCCTATTGTAGAACGGCCACGGCGGGATAACGACGAGTCCTGTGAAGGCGGTGCCCGCGAGTCCGATCCAGAGTGTAAGGTAGATGTCTTGTTGGATGTAGCCGACGATGAAAGCTGCGATCTGTTGCAGAAATATTAGTATCTTTCCAAGATGTGTGTGTGGAGTTGAGTTGGGAGTGAGTGATATGGACGTACTCCGGATATGATGAGGAGAACTGTTGAGAGGGTCTCGGCGAGATGTTGGCCGTGAAAGTCCTATATAGCATGTTAGCGGCCAACAATGACTTGGAGAGGCATGGAGCTTGATTCGTAGCTGTACTCACGATTTGGCCCTCGAAAGCGTCCTGGATCGGAGCGAGGATATTGTCCATATTGAATAATGTGTATGATGACAGATACAAATGTAATAGAGAGACAAGTCAATGTGGCTGTAGTTGTTGTAGAAGATGTAGCAAGGCATAGTTGGCTCTTAGTCCGGAAGCTCTGATTTGTTAGGAGCTTGACGGTGGGTCCATCCTGATGCGCTCCGCCAATGACCGTGGATCTTCTATTTGTTAAGTATTCAGACCCTCTACCTAATAGGGCATTGTTGGAGCTACAATAACATCTTCATCGGATCGTAGCGATGTCGGATCTCATTGGGTCTAATGGCCTAGGCTATGATAGTGAAAGCATCATTGCTTGACTTGACTAAATCGTCTAATCGTGTCTACGTTCTATTAGACGAGGCATTCAGGTATGCACGCCAGGGAATTATTTTCAGTGTTCTATTAGGGAGAACGATTTTATTGCTTGTGATACTATACTAAGATACTACAGGAAGAACATCAAAAATGAAAGAAAGTATTATGGGTATCAGCATTATCATTACTTCTAGACTAATCATCAATCATAAACAGCCAAGCTACTTCCTCCTCGGCGTCGGAGTCCACATATTCCTCAACCCAGACGAAGACGAAGGCTGTCTCGGTGTCCTCCCCACTTTAGCCAGCAGTTTTTGCGCTGCCGGCGTCAACGGCTTCCTCTGCGGCGTCTTACTTCCAAGGGGGGTACGTAAGTGCGATGATGATGATAATGACGACAACATCGGATTAGGACTGCTGGGGAACCGTGGCACGTCATTACTCCCTATAGCGACACCTGCTTTCTCGGCTCTCTTTTTCTGCGCCACGCGATCCACCATTCGGTGATGGAGATCTTCGCGTTTTCTGTTTTCTTTGATATTGAATGGATTCGGCGTTGTGTCGCTGGACGAGCGCTCGCTTGCGAGAAGTCGCAGGCGCTCGTAGACGGCTCCGTCGTCTTCTTCTGGTTCGTCCTCGTCGACGAATGCGTATCCGTTCACACGTGGCGTTTCACTGCCTGTGTATTCTCCTCCTACGGATGATTCTTCCGTTTGCCGTACTCTGCCAGCGATTGCATCTTTGATGGCGCTGAGAGAAGGAGATGCTGGTACTACTGACTCTTCGGACCCAGATGCCATACTACCATCAATCCTCGTATTTCCGTACACAACTTGCTTAGGTCCAGCTTTTGAAGCCGCTTCCGCTTTCTGCTGGCGAGTCTCGTGCTGTTCTTCCACAGAACCCGGCATAAACATGAAAGAATTCTCCACGGCGGATTTCCACGTATCCGGCACCGCAGGCCTGGCATCCAAATCGGTAGTAATAACCAGTTCCTTGCTAGTACTGACTTCACCTTGTCCTTCGATCCGTTTCGCTTCTCTTTGGCGGTGTGCAATCTGTCGCGCAGACAGAATCTTATTCCCGCTCCATTTCCAAGCATATTTTTCCCTTCGCTTCGCATTCTGTTTATCCAGTAGACTGTTAAACGACTCGTTGTCTTCGCTGGTATATTTGGCTTGAAACGAGTTCAAACTCAGGTTCGACACATCAATGCGATCCTTTAAAGAGACACCCGATGCTGTTGAACGGGGAGTCGCATCGACGGAGACCGGTGTGTCGTTGCCCCATCTAGTTGTCGTGGGTGTATCCATCACATTTCGATACGGTGTACTGGTTCCCCTTCTGGCTGAATTACTTCCGGGCGTCATTACTTCAGATAATCTCTTGCCCGCTCGCGCAATCCATTCCTTATCTTTGGAATCGTACGCATCGAGGAATTCCTGTTTCGTTTGCATTTCCAGTAAACCCGGAAAAAAGTCACGCGCTATGATATGCGATAATGCGTCCGTGTAGCTATCTTCGTCTAGGACTGTAGAAGGTCGTCTGATCTTTTTGGCTGGTGGCGGAGGAGGCATCAAGGCCATGTCGATGTCCGCCTGTCGCTTGACGACGGCTTGTGAAGGGGACGTCATTTTGAATATTTCGCTCTTGAGGAAGATCTCTCGGTCTTCGAGATGCCCTCTTTGTTCACTCAGATAGACTTCGGCATTTTGTCATTGTATTATTTGTGGGCGATAAAGATTGAAGTGGTTTGTAAATGCAAGTTAAAGGTGACGCTTTGATGCCAAGACCGCCTCCTAGGCAGATCCGCGCTATTCCTGTCTAGGCAAGAGATGAACAGCGCTGTCATCTGATCGCAGAATGAGCTGTTCAGCCTTCACCACATCATCAGTTACGCAGTCTACACATTTACTTATATACTTAGAGAACTTTTCGCTTGAATAAAAATCCTAAATTTATTCAGAATAACCACTTTCCCAGCACTTTCTCCACGCAAAATATGCAAATGCAGTCATGATAAACCTCAGTACTCCATCCGTACAGGGACCTGTCTATATGAACTTTTCTGTGCACACGACAGCTCAAACAAACAAGGAACATCCAAAAGGCGGACCGAAAACAATTACAGCAAAAAGAACAAGCCTCCAGGACATTATTTCCTTTTACCAGTCATCCCGAACTGATTGAAGACCATAAAACATAACAGGCTCAAAGAAAACAAAAGGTAACGACCGTGGCAACCCAATGGATGAATGATAAAAAAAAAGCAAAAAGATCGTCACTTCATTTACAAATGTAGAGAGAGAGATGGCCGTTGCCAACTCCAAATGGTTAGTGGTAGTGTTGGAACATAGATTTATTGCACAGCGGGAAAAAGGGAGTATCCAGCTCGGCTTTTCCGCTTTTGCGCAGCCAGCGATTGTCGAATCGCGAATGGAAGGCCCTGGGCTGATTGTTGTAGCGTCTGCTCGTCGTGGTCAAGAGCAGAGGTGGATTTTGTTCGATCATGGGTCGGAGATGGCGATGGATACGGCAGATCCACGACATGGATGCTACCGTTGCTACCCGCAGAGCGAAGCTTCGCCAGCGCACTCAATTCTGAGCCCAAGCTCTTGACTGGGCGATGAATAGAGAAGCCTGATCGAGTCGTTTCAACTAGTTTCGGATGATCGAGTGATTCGATACTCTCCCGGATAGTGTTCTCACGGCTGCTGTTGGCGCTGTTCGTCAACTCTGGGACGCTAGTTGTTGAGGTTGATGAGCGGTGTTTGCGCACAATGGATGCTGCACGCGACAGAATGACGCTTTCTTGAGAGTTGTACTTGCTGATTTGCGAGTAGCTACTCCTAGGAGATGCCGTGACGTCAACTGGATGAGACGTCTGCGTATAGTACTGGAACTGACGATCAGGATCATCTCCGACTGCGAGGAAGCTTTCATAAGCAGTTTCGTTGTCGACATCGTCTGTCTCAAGCTTTTTCGGATATTCGTGGTCAGCAGTACCAGCGTGGAAAAATTCAGCACGAGCAGCGCCATCATTCAAAGGCGTCAACGCCTCGTGTGATCTGGTGAGATCTGATAGCGCCGAACCTGGATCCAAGTCCGGAGTGGCTGGTATCGAGCTGGCGTTCACTTGGAGGTAATGGGGGGTCAGGCTCCGAGAATGGATTGTTGTTGGAGGCATTTCAGCGCCTGACGCTGTCCTTGAGGTATCCAAAGAGAGTCGACTCCAGTCAAATTCACAATCTGCCACAGCCTCATGTTCATAACAAAAGTCGATGTCTTCCTCCCATGCCATGGGGAATTGTCCAAAACCAGCAATCGAAGTACGCCTTGTTGTATCGCTGGCTTGTGAGACGGGTGAATCCTGGACTATCGGTTGGAAATCGGGCAGAGTGGGGGATGTGATCTCTTCCGTAAATGACAGTTGCGAATCCTGAACAATGATGATAGATTCATGAGCAGGGGTAGCAGATGCCTTGGCCTCGTTCGCGACAACCTCATTAATGCTTCCTGATATTGACATGAGACGAGATGCATGCGCAACCGGTTCACCGGTTTCTTTCGTCTCATCCTCTTCTGGAACATCCTCCAAATCAGATAAGTAGCTGTTGATGAAAGACGTGGTGGCTTTGCTATCATCATCGAAGCTAGAATCATCGGTAGCCTCGAACTGGCCACTCATGATTCCAGGGCTGAGTTCGGGTTGGAATATTCCGGCAAGATCGATGCGGTCCAGTGAGGAGACCTTATTGAATGGTGCGGCGTCCAGTGATGGATATTCATAATCGCGAATTCCAGGCTGTATGTTTACTCCAAGTAGTTCATCGATGGCCAAGGTTGTCGGCTCCGGTATTTCCGATTGAATTTGGCGGGAAGACACACGTGGCGGAGCAGTTATAGATGGTGATGGGGGTAACGGCTTGTTCAAACGAGAGACAGGGCGCGAGAAATTCTCAATTCTTCCTGGCGACTTTGGCTCACGTGGTGATACTGGAGGACTTCTTCTCAAAGGTGACGTAGGCGATGTAGGTTGTCGTCCCTCCAAGGCGTCTGCATTCTCGTGGAAGGAGTCGTCCGAACGAAGCGCTTGAGCACGGATACCCTTCAAGCCAGGCTCGGGCGTTTGGGACGCTTGAATGACGGAGAACTCTTCAACTAGCTCGACATTACTGGTGTTGTCCAGAGCTTGAAATTGCGTTGAGCTAGTGTGGGTTACGTGATGAAAGTTATAAGGCTCTGAAATGATACGTTTTAATTGATCATCTATGCTGATCAGCGTAAAACATCAATGCAAGGGAGCCAGGATTCTTACTTGATTCGTTCTTCTTGAGCTTGGGGACTCTCTGAAAAACTTTGGAGACCTCAAAACGAGCAGCACTCTTGACGAATTCGTCCTCTTCCTCCAGCGTCGTAGCGACCACGTTCAATTTACTGCCCTGGCGACGCAGTATACGACTTCCTCGAACCAGCAAGGACCTAGCAACATTCTCGGAAGTCTTTTCCTCATGCGGGACTGGCGATCCTGGATGCTCGCCGTAACTGAGAGATTCAGCAGGCAGTTGCCGTGTGGGGGCGGATGACACGTTGGTGGTGTTGCTTCTCGAGCGAGATGAAAACATTGACAATCTCTTGGGGCTGTTGACATTGGCACTCGACTTGGAGCGGCTGTGAAAAGAATGTTCCGAGAAGTCACTTGTAGATGATGTCGGTGGCCGCTGAGATAAGTCCATGTCGTCTTGCCAGGAATCCGGGGATATTGTTCGGGAAGCCATGTTGTTGACAAATCAGGTAATATTGATGATTTCGACTCAATTGTTGTTGAACACACATATGAAAGAAGATGCGCCTGGAATTATTGTTGGTGTTTGAGATGGTGTATCATCATATCGCTGTAGCGACGGCGACAGCAACGCAATTGACCCGGAGTCAATGGGAGACAGTTATCAATCTCTAAATTACAGATGTGCATTCCCTGGAAGATACAGTATCGGGAAGTTGCGACACGAAATCAATGAATGAAAGGGGTGTATCAGGGCGTGGGTAGGCAGAGGGAGTGAGATGAGGCAGCCCACGCGGATGAATTATCAGAAGAAAGAGAGACTGTATACACAGCAAGAGAGAGTGAGTGAGTGATAGAAAGGCAGAGAGAAATCCCGGTGATGCTAAAGAGAGGTTAATAATGAGTGAGTAATTGAGATGAGGGAGAGAGAGAGAGACAGAAAGGAGACGAGAGAGTGTGACAGAAGAGAGACAAGCCGGGGAAAGATGCTAGCGGGAAGGTGAGCCAGAGAAAGAGAGGTTTTCGTGCTTGCCCTTTTCGAGCAGGCCGACCCCACAAGCCTGGACGGGGGCTGATCTTCACTTTGGAACGAACTAGACTGGATACTGCGCGGGATGAAGGATTCATTTAAATTCAATTCAATTGAATTGAATTTGGATGGGGGGCTCGTGGGAGGCAGTCCGAGGATGGAAGCCGGGAAAAGGGAGAGCTTAGAACTTACCAGACTGAGGTACCTTGCCTGAGCTGGTGGCCACTGACTCGTTGACGTCTAGCGCAGCTTGTCAAAATCCTCTATGCAAGCCGCACGCAGCCAGGCATGGATGGTCTAGGAAGAGGAGATAAGCCAAGGATTCGCGATAATTGTGTGTGTTGATCTCGTTCAAGCGCGCAATCGATTGATCCAACGCGTCGGATTGAGCGTCGTGTATCCAGCTACCAGGCTAGGACGGGATCCAACGAACAAGGGTACGCTACAAGGACCATGGATCCTTGTATATGTGCGGGACGGATAAGTGACAAGTCGCTCGTGGAGTTACTGTAACTATGTAACTTATACATAGCATGCAGTCAGCCAAAATAAAGCCGACGCCGATGGCGGGGATCCGTATTTATTATAGCAGAGCATAGTAGCATACGGGTGAAATCATAAGGTTATCCCATGCTACCACCGTTCGTTCTAACTTCAAACGGTTTCAGTTGTTCCCCTGGCGTACTCCGTATTGAAATAGATTACATCGTGGAAATGGTCAATTGATATGTAGGTAGCCCTGCTACATAGAGCGAGCTCGCACAGACTCCAAGACACATGCGGAAGATTCTGGTTACATGCCCTGCGTAGTGCTTCTCGGTACGGCGCAGCATGCCAGACTAGGTCGTAATAATGAGCCTCTAACCGGATGTGATTTAACACCCATCGCTCGGCTCGAGCCAACACTGAACGCTTGTATGTGCTATTTAAACGAACACTGCATGACTGCAGGTACAATATGCCCCCATACATAGTACGATTTGTTAAGGTCATCGTACGATGCACAATAGACCATTCCAAACTTGACAAAATCCGCTCTGGAATCAATACATAGTACAGAGTAAATATTACTTTCGTAAAGAAAAAGACCAAAAAAAAAAAACCAAAACAACATCAGTGGAGCCGAAGTGGAGCCGGAACGTGAGATTCCAACACGTTGGGTTTTGTCTCTTTCGAGAAGGAATCGACACGCCAAGTGGGGAATGGCCAGGGGCGGCCGAGAAAGCTAAAAGCGGGAAAAGTCAAGAAAAGAAAAGAAAAGAAAAGAAAATACGTGCATGTAGCCAATCAGAATTTAGCTGTATGATACTCCGTACGGAGGCTGTATTACAGCAACATTGTTTGCTGAGTACACCCACGCACATACATATGCACACGCAATGACCTCGGTCTCTGAATACATCATGCGATAGTCTACAACTACGGGGTGCATCATACACACAGACATGACTACAACAGGCAAATGGAGCCTACCAGACTTTTCGCGATTTGACCCTTTCAAAGGACCGATCGTAATTTACTGCTACTATTCTTGACCAATGTCCCAAGAATCCAAACGGGCAGTGCATGCTATGGAGTACAAAGTTCAAAGTTGCGACTAAGAAACGTTCGCAATCTAAGATGGAGACACTACTCGTGCGTCCAAACGCTCTCGTTCTTTGGAGTCAACCACGTACGCTCCGGATGGAGACTGTACTACGTAGGGTCTCCATAGAACAATGATGCTTAACTTGGTCCGACACATAAGTTTCAGCCCTGAAAGCATAGGTCGCTTAAGCATATATTCAAGGAGCGTCTCATCTGGTAAGAATCGAGATATCGAATTTACACGATGATTTCGGATCTCGTGCAATCGAGATCATGCAATTGGCCAATCAATTCCCGTGCCCGGATTAAACAACTTGGGTTTCACAACGTTTCTTTTTCGTCTACCTGCACACTCTGCAGCAGGCACACCGACTACGACCACGATGAACAATGTAGTTGGTTACGAGTCTGAAGAATGATGTAAAAGACGACAAGCACACGTGAAACGGTGAACTGCTGAAACAAGCGAGAGAAAAAGCAAAAGACACATCTGCCATATGGAGCACAGCCGGGGATGAACATGTGTCTGTCATATGAGGAGTTGGCTCGAGTGTCTGCTCCTCGACAATGCAATGCTTGAGCAGGCTGCAGACGAGAGTCAGTTGGATCAATCGCCATTCGACACGTCCAGAGACGCGTCGTCAAGGGTGTATCCGCACAAGCGAGCCCGAATACAAATTGTCTTGCAATCACAGAGACATGAGTCTTGTAGGCAGTGTGCAGGTGCAAGCAGACTGACTAAGTGCCTCGGCCGCCGAGAGGGCTAACCCCTGGCTAGGCCTCATTAGGCTGCGTTAGCCTCGAAACAACACGTACTTGTAGTACGACTTTACGGACATTCGTTTAGCACCTATCCAATCAAATCACTGTGTTTTCAGTAAATTAGAGTACTGCTGCGTAAGAAGTGTTTACGCACTAAACATTTCGGAACAAAGCGGGGGCAGGCTGGTCACCCTCAAAGACGTGAGAAGAATCATGAAAACTCGCTTCACTCAAAGACTCGAGGCTTTGAAAAGAGTTTATCAAAGAGAACTGAATCCCTCGTTTCACTGCGAAGAAGTTTCAAAGAAGGGCATTGTTCGATCTGTTTCAGCCCGAATCTTGATTCTTTGATAGATCTCGCAAGAAGAAATCAGAACAAAAAAAGAAAAACTCGACATGGGAATATCTAGTATCCACCATTTCAGAAATGGCTCATCACTGCATTGACCAATGCTATGTAAAGCAATTCCACGCTAGAAGAGATTCTGGCCTAGTCTATTTTATTTGTTTTGTTTTCACACGCCTGACGCCTTTGACGCAATTTACTCCATTGAGCTGTGATTGGAAGAAAGTGTGATTTATGGAGACAACTACAGGGATACCGTTGGTTGTGGCCTTATACTAACGGAGTATATGGATATTAATATCGTCATGGATTCTTAGACATACGGAGCGGAGTAATTTGTACAGAAGTGGAAGGCAGTTGCATTTCTCAAAAGTCAAGGTGCGTAAAAGCTGCTGCAAATAAATGCCCCGACGGCTGCTTCCTTTTTGATGTTTTTCAGGCTGAACCCTAATTCCGTTCTGGGTAATGTCCATCCGACCCTGGAAGTGGAATAGCTTGCGACGACTGCTTTGAATTCGGTGAGTGTATGTTATTGCCTATCAATCTATATTTCCACATAGTTCATAGTCTGTACGGAGTGACAAGCAAATAATATGGCATCTCCAACAAGGATACGTCCCAAGATCGCACAACCACGTTCGACTATCCTACGCTAGACAGCGGCCAGCCGTTGTGATGCGGAGAAGCTTGTATATATTACTTTATCGAGTAAGGTATAAAGTGTGGTTGTTGGGTCTGTTGTAGTTTGAGCCAGTACAAAGAGGACGAATGTTGTGGTTTAGTAAGAGCTCAGCAAATCACCGAAGTAATAGTAAGCCGTGGCTTGAACGTTGAATATACAACTAGATAATTAATACCATACGACTCATATGTGGCCTCGGTATGTCGGTGGTCTGGAAATCATACCATTTCCTACTATTTTCACAAGACCAGTCCCGATTCCGTGAGATATTCGTTTGATGAACACAATCACATTCATGCCTACTCCGTATATCCTTCTCGTATTCATTACGATACAATAATCTAGCGACTTAGTAAGAATATCCACTGTGGATGACGGCCGTTGAAGGATCCATAGTCCTATCGCCGCCTGAGAGCTCGGGATACACGCTGGGCTGGACTGGATCCTGTTCGCTGGTTCAGAGCCACCATCTGCGTAGTTGAACACTTTGATTTGCTTAGTGGAGCCTAAGTTGGGTGCCACGGTGTAGGTCAGCATTCTTGTGAAGTTGTGGATACTGAACACCAATGATGGAGCAGTCGATTTGATCTCTCGAAGCCCTAAGCCCAGCAGTTCAGACCAACAAGAAACTACTAGCTACCGGCCTGGAAAACGTCTTGACCGTTCCGTGCCCGTGCCGTTCATCGATGATCACACCGAGCTCATTCCAACACGTTCGCAGGGTCGTATACAATCACTGAATATGTCGATCTTGCCTGTCGATCGATTCTGATTTTCATAACGAGGTCGAAATATCGATTCAGCACGTACGCCCTTCGTACCTGTGTCAAATTAATACACGAAATAATAACGGAGCCTGGACATAAGATCGAGCCGGCCGGAGGGCTGTGGATATCTGGCACCGACAGACGCACAACATTGAAAATTCGCGCCGTTAATCTATCAACGAAAGGGCCTCCGCATTTTATATGAGCTCAATATATCTTAATCTATTATTCTCGTATTTTATACAGCATAGCACGGACATATCATAAGGTAGTATGGAGTTAGTTGGGCAAGCGTTGAGCAATAGTTTAATGAAATATGCTGCAGTTTACAACGCCGAAGGATTCATCCAGCGCGTCGGTTAGATTACGTACGGACGTACCAGTGCAGTGGGTAGCATGCTCATCCTCGGATATCTGAATGCACAATAAATCAAAATTCAGACTGGGTGAACGGACTCGATCCTGCCCTAAAGTGGCGGTCAATCTATGTTTTGTGGCGTAGGAACCCTTTGGCGCACCCAGCGTGCAATTTAGTTCTTAAATTGATTTCATATCTTTTGTATACTTTGGATACCTCGCCCTATACATGAGCAAAATACGCGTAAAAAACAAGACGTGCACCGTAAGGACGTGCGTAGCAATAGCCACAATCCCAAAAGGTCACGGAGCATCGTACAACGTTGCACAACACCTCGGCAGACGACCGAGAACTCTCTCGCTCTTTCAATAACAAGAGAACTACATTCAACCGAAAAAGACTTGTGGGTACTTCTATCGATTGACAAACGTGTATACTGTTATACACATCGTGTACACATCTATTCCGCACTCCGTGGCCCAAGGACGTACAGAGCCGACCAACTAACCGGATCGATTCTGATGAAGTAATGAGAAAATGACAGCTAAAAAGAATAATGGCTAGCTGACCGAATTATTTCCACGCATTAATACACTTATTGGTAGCAAAAAGTGTGGTGTTGAATAGGAGATAAGCTAATCGCGTTGTGTCGGCCCCCGGCGATACCCTGTCGGGGCTTTATTTACAGATGTAGGTAGATACATACACAGGCGTTGGTAGATCCCATTCAACCGCAGCATAGCCCGATCCCGTGATATGACATATTTGATCTGACATGACTGTGAATGTGTACTTGATGACAGTGCGACACTCTGTTCGATGGTTTGCTGATCGGATGTTTCGAGATCGACATAGATATGCAATGTTGGCCGTGCACTCCGGCTCCGTAGTATGATTGGGACTGTCATGATGACCTTGTAGACATACAAATGATGAACGGACCCCAAGTCATCATCGTCAATCACCTAATGTGCTGTCCCACCACGTGTTGCTGAGCAGAGAAGTCTATGGTAGAGTGGGATGTATTTCAAGGTCCATGCTCGTTCAATGCGTTCATCTTACTCACTTATTTCTTGTATTTCATCGAGACTGTGCGAGATGAGACGAGGAGGAAGTAATAATGTGCTCATTAATTTGGCCATTACTAGGAAAGGACGAAAAAAGCAAGAAGACGGCAGGGCCAAAATTGCCTATTAAGGCAGGTAGCCAGCCCGTGTCTCTAGCCCTAAACGCTGTCTCTGGCAATGAAGATCAAGAATTCTGTCAATTTGGCTATTTAGACACTCGCTTTAAGCCTCTAACACATATTTATCTGGCTAGCTCCAACCACCATACTCCAAACACGGCAGATTCTCACTAACTACTCCGTACGAGCCTTCAAGTCGGACCCGTCCCGCCCATCACTGCGGAGTCCTCATGTCGATCATCCCTCAATCAAGCCTTAAGAAGAGGAAATAAGTTCCTAGTTCTACATAGTAGTCGCGGGATTGTACATAGCCAGCTCTCGTTGGAGTCGAATGCAATCAAATTGTGACACACACTGCATATTTTGACCATAACTGGGTAGAGTTGAGGTAGACGGGATGGTTGGAATGGTCCCCGAGCGTCGCGATGTCTATCATACTATGATTGAAGTCAGTCTGGATGGAGTAGGGGTCAAGAGCCGTGTTCGTTCGCTTTTCGAACGTGAGTGACTGCGCTGGTTAGATGGTCTTGTCGTGTCGACTCGATTTCTTCAATTTTGGTATTGACTGACCGACTGCCCGCACCGTCATGGATGTCTCACACACTTGCTAACGTGCGAAGTCTTGGTCCTTGGCATACCCAAAAATGAAGAGGATAAAAAAGTGAAAGCATCGCATGGTTCATACATGAAACCCTCCCCTCCCCTTCATAGTTCCCATCGGCCCACTCCGTCACCGATAGATTGGATCGCTTCATTTGGAACTCTTTTCCTGGAATTGCATCTACTGGACCATCTGAGCGTGAACTATACTCGATACTGTTGTTTACTATAAGATATGTACGTGGTAAAAACATATGCCGAGAATTTGCCGTGATCGTTCCACGCTCTGATTTGGCGCTGGTACAGGGTCTGCAGACTAGAAAATGAGAAACGGCACAGGAACCTGGTAAGGGGGTATGAGCGCTTGACACAGTCGACAGAATTGATGCCGATCAGGTCTGGACACACCCTTGACAAAAGAGCCAATCTAGTTGCCTAGATTTGGTGTGCAATGACTTATGTGTGTTGTTGAATCCGCATGTTGATCATGTACTGTCCATTTAGGGTTCGCAAACTTCCTGAAACAGTCCGCTCAAAGTCTAAAACTTTTAAGATTCTCGACTTCTCTCGTCTTCCAAATTCACAAGTTTTGGATGCGAAAAAGTGATGCGAAACTAGCCTCGGCCAAGATTGGACATGCAGTTTCAACGTTCAGGTGTTTCATCTGGCTCGTCGCTTCAAAACCACTAGCTCAGCCTCGTCGGTACAATGTGGCTTACCTTGAATGTCATTCGAAACCTCTTAGGACTGGAGCGAAACGTGGCTTGTATGTGTGCCTAGGCATGTTTCATATGCTATACTTGTGCTACAAAAAAGCCTAGGCAAACCAACTACTCTTTACTTTCAAGGTCGAAGGGCTGGAGAAATGAACCGTACAATATGCGATTCTAATCGTCATCAACTACAAAATCCAAAACACCATCCACAACCCAGTAAGAACCAATCCCAACCCAGCACCAGGCGCAGAAAATCCCCAGGCGCCATTCAAATAATACGCCGCGCCCAAATAACTACATGTGATATCACCGTCCGAAGCTCTGTAGCCATATGAATCATTCAGATACCTCCCAGTCGGACATTTGAATCCCAATGCCGCGGGACATGTGCGCACCAAGTCGTTGCAGAGATCGGTGCATGGAAGGATCTCCTTGTACGGACCGGGACGAATCTCTGTGTCAATCAACAAGTTGCGCGAGGCATTCGTTACGGGTGATGTGACTAATGGGCTATCGGATGGTAATGAGGTGCCGTTCAGAAACGCCTGGCCTGCGTTTCGTGGTTGGAGATAGGAGTACGTCGCTGACCAGTCGTAGCATCGTGGGATTGTGACGGCGCATAACCATTGTTTGTAGGCCGAGGCGCAGTCGTCACAGCCCACGGCGAGAGAATACATTGATGTCGAGGAGGTGTTGCATTGAATAAGAGACAAGGAGTAGTTAAAGTTTTGGTAGTAAGATTGTGCGGCTTGATCGTAGATTTGCGCGAGTTGCGTGCTGGTAAGATTGGGGTTAGATGGCACTGCGTAGGCAACTTCGGAGCAAAAGTCGAGGTTGTACAGAAGAGCGCAATTGTCATCTTATTCCAAACAGTCAGTGATTGAAACACATGAGGGAGCAGAATGAATGCTTACCGGTCTTGGTCGTAAAGTTCATCGCCCTCCAAACCTTCCCACCGCCACCAATCACTCCATTTCCAGAAGCAGTCGAGTTACCGGTCATACCGAGAATGCCGTAATAAGTAGAACTACTATTCAAATATGTAACGTAAAACTGCTCCTTGGGCTTATTACCTAATCCACGACTCGTCATAGACGTATTGATAGCCTGATTCCCCTGCCGAAGTTGCGCCAACTGGTTCAAAGCACAATACGACTTTTCCAACCCAGAAATTGAATTGTCGTTGATGTTATTCGCAAAGATAGTGTATGGTGGTGTAATATTCATCCACTGTTGATAGTTTGTGGATCCTGGCAAAGATTGTGTCAAGTTATTTGTTATCAGAAGGGCCGAGTTTATATCGGAATCGATGAAGTATAAGTTCGTGTCGTTGTCGACCGAGTGGAAATATGCATCTATCGATGCTGCCACTTCATAGTTGTAAATTCCCGTCCACAGAGTCGAGTTGGGTGCCGAGACACCAATATAGATGGCATCATCGGCCTCAATCGTCGTGCCCATATATCCCTGATCGGCCGTATAATTAGTCTGCAGGGAAGGGTCACCAGCAGGCCCAGGGTTCTTATTACTTGAAGATGTCGATATGTAAACCGTCAATGGAGGCAGTTGAGTGCTCGACGTCGCTTGCGGGTTGCTCGTATTCAGACTCGGTTTCAGACAAGTATTCAACGAAATGTATACAGTGTTCGATCGTTTCTTCAATTCATGTCGTTTCTCATCACCAGTACTTGAAGCTGTCGTACTGTCCGACGTCATATTGGCCGGGAGACCCTCTGGCGTGGGCGATGGTGTTCCCAGCACAGACTCCTTGGTGAAGATCCAGTATTGTGTCTGACCCAGCTCGATGTTGAGCATCTGGAATTCATTGTTACTAACCGCCATAGGGTCTGTGATAGCACGTCTGATGACGTGGTCGTCACCGCTGTCTTTTTGATCTTCTCCATCGTCTTCAAAAATTATTGCTGGATCCTCGCCAGCGCCACTATCTCCCAACGTCGTCAAGTGATCAACTTCTTCAAGCGCATAAGCAAAACTTCCAGAGTTCGTCGAGAGAATATAAAACAAAGCGAATACGAAGACGGTTGCGGTGAAAGTGGCAGCGAAACGCGACTGCAAAGGGGTGAGCTTGGGGAACTGCATCGTTTTCTCGGGGTGCGCTCGTTGCGATGGAGGATCCTGATCCTTAACCCTCAGCTCGAAAACGAAGTGTTTTCATAGAGGCGATTGCGATTGGATTGGTTATCAGTCGTCTTTCAAGGCATGATGTGCATGAGGTTAAAATCATTCCTCCCTGTTCAATGGAAATCAGGGATGTAGTTTAGAAGTTGTCGGAGGTTTGAAATTATTGGTTGGTCCGGAACATGTGAGTCTCGGGGTGGGACGAACTCTGTCTCAGACAGGAACCTCTTGACTGCGCCACACCAATGGTCAGCCAGTACGTCTACTCTCTATTCGTCATCCAATATTATGCTATGCCACTGTGGACTGTCAAAAGCTGTAAATAACAAATGTGTATTCGCGTATATAGTACATTCGTATATATCTAGTCACAAGAAGCAAATTTTCGAAATCCAAAT
This sequence comes from Talaromyces sp. F31, assembly GCA_037356135.1. Lineage (NCBI taxonomy): Eukaryota > Fungi > Ascomycota > Eurotiomycetes > Eurotiales > Trichocomaceae > Talaromyces > Talaromyces sp. F31. The sequence goes on along the minus strand of JAYXSF010000032.1, from coordinate 1,230,956 downwards.
TAGACAAGACGCATAAGCAATCAAACAAGTTTGTAGTATCGCGCAACCACCATAGTCGAAGCAAGCATAAATCCAATAAATCCAACAATCCCAAAAAACCATCCAAGACCTTCGGTGTCCCTCCCGGGTACTGGAACGTTCATGCCCCAGAGACCACAGATCAGGTTCATGGGGACGAGCAGACTGGCGATCAAGGTCACTTTGCTGAGGATGTTGTTAACGTGGTTTCCCAGCATGATGTTACTCACGTTCAGCTGCGCAAGATAGTTGCTATGAGAGCGGCTGAGCATCTTTTCAAAATGAGTCAAGTTCGACACCATGGTGACGATGTGATCTTGAATATCACCAAGATAGAGTCCGATGTCGCCACGCGGAGTAACGGAATATTGCTCATTACAACGCTTGGAGAAGCCCCGAATAACGTCGGCCTTGCCGCCGAGGAGTCGCATGAGGGTCATGACTTTCTTCCGAAGATCACCAATGCGTGGCAGGAAAGTGCCAAAGTCTTCCACGCGAGCAACAAACACATGATCTTCAATCGCTTCAGACTCAATCTCAACATCGCGCATGATTGGGCCAAAACTGTCGACAATATCGTCACTGTTTTCATTAGCATCAAGTTTGTACAAGATCAGACAGATACACTTACATCATGGCGTAACAAATCCAGTCGCTACTCAATGACACGTAGTCACGAAGCTTACCGATACGCTTGCGAACGTTGGCAGCATGGCGGTTTTCGGAAAAGGAAAACGAGAGAACACCATCACGATAGACGACCATATACACATTGACCGGGTCCAAGTAACGATCATGGTCCTTGTCGGCATGGTAGAAAGTCCGGAAACAAACGAAATAGTATTGTTTGAACAACTCGACTTTCTCTCGAGCTTCTTGAGTCATAATATCTTCCGCGGTCAAAGGGTGAATAGAGAATGCTCGTGAAATAGCGCCGAGTTCGGCTTCGGTGGGATCGACGACGTCCAACCACCACACACCACCTTCGGGGCCAAGCTGGAACAGGTCACGGAAGCTATCACCCGGAAGGATGAGATCACCTAGGTATGCCGCATGGATCGTGCTTTGGCTTTCCGAAGAAAAGAAAGTAAATCGGTTCTGTACGGTCATGGGCTGGAAATTGTCGATGACCTCTTTCTCGTGTATGGTATTTTCAGATGAATCAGTCGTCAATTCTGCTTTTAGATCTTCCTCGAATTCTCGTTCCTGGCTTTCGGACGCAACAATAACCTCGGGCATTTCAAGAATCACATCGCCGTGTTGTACATGTTGACGGAGATCCTTGAATATGCGAGGAGCAGGGCCTTGAGAGCTCATGCTATGTTTGCGGCTGAGAGCAGCATACTTGTCCCTCTTGTTCAAAGCAACAAATTCTTCGAGCTCCTCATAATCGATCACGGGAATACGACCCGGTTCCTTGAAAGAGCATCCGCATTCGCTCTTGGTATCGTCGACGGCAATTTCTCCTCCCTGATCAGGTCGAATGACACTGGCTTGGCTAAAGGTCGGACGGCGGGGTACGGTACCATTCGAAACAGTGCGCTGGAGGATGGTATCAAGATCGGTCTCTACATGACTTCCAATCGTGTTGGCACGCTCACGGCGTCGTGGATCGGCGAAAGCGTCCACAGAGTTGGGCGGAGAGGAAGAAGTGTCCGATGATGGGGACGAGTTTCGAGATCGAGGGCCCATATCTTGTTGGCAACGGCTTCGAGTACGATGATGGCGTGGGTTTGGATCTATTGATAGACGTCTCGCAAAGGTATCGATGTCACGATCGTCGTCGACGATGGCTTGTTCAAAGTCACGAGAAATTGGACCGTTGACCACATAATTGTCAGGTACCTGTAGGAGAGGAGAGCGACGGCCCATTTCGGCCTGCTGAGCGGCGGTCGGGATGCCTGACATGATATCGGTGTTGTATTGTTGTCTAAATTGTTCGTCAAATTGATTTTCCTCGATAAGGCGAGGCTCAGTGGTGTCGAACCCCGTCAGAGACGTTTCGGAGCGAGGAGTTCCCAACATGGCCCAGAATTTGGCTCAGTGGAGGATTTTGAAAAATTAACCCATTCAGAAAGGTGCCGAGCGGCGTGCGTAGGTGACGATTGCGTGGTGTCTCGCACAGTAACGAGCGAGAATTCAGTAGCTATAAAATATCGAGTATATCTCGGTAGAGCTCAGCCAGACCCTTTGCAGGGGTCTGGCAAGACGGACTTGAGGAAAAGCGAGATTACCAAAATGTTGACTAACACGGGAGTCAAGTTAAGGAGGCCGAGTGTCGCCCCCGCAGAAGACCCTGAACTTTGGGCCCAAAAGAGGGTGGATGAAGGAAACCTGAATAGAGTGAAGTCCCGCCAACTTGACTATTTGGTTGTTATATGAGCGTTGACGCTCCAGGGTGCTCCAGAGGAGTGGGCAGTTGGGGAAGAGTTTTGCGTGAGGATTAGAAGATCCTCAACTTATTTGACGGGAGGCCTCCTGGAACCTATATTGTTTGCCTTGATTCTGCTTCTCGTCGGACGAAGCTTGGATCAGATGGATTGGCGATATAGAAGGGTCGAGGTCAGACGTGCGAATTGTCTGCGTTGGGATTGGATGAACCGAGTCCGGAACCACCACCGAATGGTCTTACGAGAAAGACGAAGGAAAAAGGTGGTATCAGGATACACTCGGAAATGTTCGCCCAATGGAAAAAATTCAATATTGAATTATCGGCATAAAAAGATAAGAAACACCGTGAAGGTGCGATGAGTAGTGATGGGAAGAGAGAGAGGAAAGAGAGAAGAAAAGCTTTGCGGCAATGACGGTGTTCTTGTACATCCTCAGGCCGAAGGTTTTCACGCCAAGTCCACACTAGCCGATGCCTTAGCGCCTTAGAAAAATGCTTTCGGAAAGCCGATGCGTTGACTACTAACTTACTTAGTAAGTCTCCTGCAGAGCATATCGTGGACTCGACGAACTTTGCAGCCACACAAGTCGCTCACAACGGAAAGTGCCACCTCTTTAATTTATTATATGCAATGGTCGGTTTTACTTGCCACTTCTGAAGTAAAAAAAGGGAAAGAAGTCTCGTGCCGCATTTCCTAGGCCGTGTGCCTGAGGAGAAAATTTCTTCTCTGCTACCCAATATGGGCCAATGCGAGTCTATACTTACGTACTACTACTACTACTACTCCTCTGTTTCCCATTATTCTCCCTTCTGTGACAGACTGTCGGACTGCCAGGGTGTCTAGTCTCGGAAGGCTGGATTAGCAGTATGCAGGGATCACCTGGGTAGTATGCCACGGCTTACAAGCCATGTACGTCGTGCTGCTGATCAATGACAGCAACTGAAGAAAGCAAGCCGCAAGTGATTCCACCTAAAACACCACGTGAAAAATTGACTCGCCAAACTGGATACATTTTTTGCATGTCACTGTCACGGCATCAATGGTGGCCACCGAAATTAAATGTCTCATGGGAGGGGGCGCGCCACGAAAGAAAAAGCCCTTAATTCTTTTCCGATGGAGTCACTCTCAGATCCCCGCATCGAGTACGTTACTACGTTAGTGCGTATGGCAACAGTAAGCACATGCTAACACGTACCACTGTAAATGATAAAAACTGTTCAGTTCATGGTCATCTCCTCCATCCCATACAAAGCGACTCACAGTGACATAGACTCTCATAACGCTGAGTACAAAATCAGAGTTGAGCGTGAATTGGCGATGGGGATCGATTGGTTCATGCCGAAGTCGGCGTTTGCTGCAAACTCATTGGGCACGTCTCCCGCGCTAGCACAAACATCCCATATCGAAAAAAATTAAGGAACATCAACATTCTACAATTGAACGTTGGCGTAAGCAGAAAGGAATCAGATAGAGAAAAAGAAAGAGGGATTGAGGAGCAAGCAATTCTTCCGCGTGATTGAGGAAAAATTGCAGTGCCGAGTCAATTGTTGTCGTACGTGTCTCCCACAAAAATGTCAGCCCCTCCATTCAAAGACTATCTGACTCACAACTGCCAGAGTTGCACCTCACCTGTACCTCTACATCTATACACTCGTACACATACTTATAAGCGCAAGACGCGATTGATACAATGGCCTCCTCCTCCTTCAGCATCCGCATTCCCTGCTCGTCCGCCAACATCGGCCCCGGCTTCGACGTCATCGGCCTTGCGCTAACTCTCTACCTCGAAGTGCACGTCACAATCGACTCGACGCCTTCCTCACTCGAGCACAACAAATACCCCCTCAACTGCATAATCACATATGAGAATCTGAGCGGCAGCAAAGAGCAGATCAGCCTGGACCCCGAAGTCAATCTGATCACCCGCGTGGCTCTGTATGTGCTGAGATGTCACGACCAGCGGGCATTCCCGGCCAATACGCATGTACACATCAAGAATCCGATCCCATTGGGCAGGGGCCTGGGAACCTCTGGAACCGCTGTGGTGGCTGGTGTAGTTTTGGGTAATGAATTGGGAAAGTTGGGCCTGACCAAGGCCCGTCTTCTCGATTACTGCTTAATGATCGGTAAGTCCATTAGTCTCTAGACAAGAGCTCACGTCTAATAAAACTAGAACGGCACCCAGATAACGTCGCCGCGTCCCTCTTCGGCGGCTTCGTAGGAACATATCTTAGCGACCTCAAACCCGAAGACATCGCACGCATCGAAATCCCCCTCAGCGAAGTGCTCCCCGAACCCGCCGGCGGCATCGACACGGGTAAACAACCCCCCAAACCACCCGTCGGCATCGGGCACTGCACAAAATTTCCTTGGGCAAAAGAAATCAAAGCGCTTGCTATAATCCCAGACTTCGTCGTACCCACGGCCAATGCGCGTGATGTGTTGCCGAAACAATACACGCGTGCCGATGTGGTTTTCAACCTGCAGCGTGTTGCACTTCTTCCCATTGCACTGGGCGCTTCACCCCCGGATCCGGATATGATTTATCTCGCTATGCAGGATAGAGTGCATCAGCCGTACCGCCAAACTCTGATCCCTGGGTTGATGGAGATTCTGCAGTCCATGACCCCGGCCACACAGCCCGGTTTATTGGGTATTTGTCTTTCGGGCGCAGGGCCTACGATACTGGCGCTTGCGACGGACAATTTTGAGGAGATTGCGCAGAAAATCACCGGACGGTTTGCCGAGAGGGGAATTGAGTGTCAGTGGAAATTGTTGGAGTTGGCGCAGGAGGGGACCCTTGTGGAGCATCATTGAACATATCCGGTTGATACAATCAGTACCTGATAATAATCAGTTGAGGCGTAATCAGTATCATATTGACTTTTATACTAATAGATGATAAATTGAAATAAAGATCCCAACGCTAGGCTTGCAAACTGTTTTGTACAGACTCTTTGATATCTCCAATGATGATAGCAAACCCCCAAATGAGCGAAAGCATAGTAAAACAATTAGACAGAAGGAAACGAATGAACATTGGTGCACCGAGACAGGAATCTATTCGTCGTCGGCATCCTGCATCTCCTCATCTTCCATTTCTCTGGAAACAGCAGCAGGCTCGTCATCTTCTTCATCGCTGTCGTCGAGAACCCGCTTGCCGCGTCGAGAACGTCCGCCTCTACCCCCGGCTGCTGGAGTTGCTTCCTCCTCGGCAGCTTCATTATCGTTGTCGCCGAACAAATCTTCATCGGCAGCTGCAGGAGGAGCAGCATCTTCGTCCAATTCGTCATCCGAGTCAACCACCAATTCACTACTCTTGTATTTGCCGGGTTTCTCCTTGGCGCCTCCTCGACGTTCCAATCGTCTTCGTCTTTTGGGTGCTGGTGTTGCCCCGTCATCATCGGAGCGAACTACACTGATGCTTCGACCATCAGAAACGACGCCGTCGTCCTCATCGCGGCGCTTCCTTCTCCTACCGCCGGACGGGGCTTTCTTCTTGCGTTTCTGTCGCTCACCCGTTTCACTATCTGTACTAAACTCGACTGCCTCGCGAGCTCGCTGTTCCTCCGCTCTCTTTGCTGCTAGTCGCTGCGTTTCTTCAATGATACGTTGCCGTTGTTCTGCTAGTTGGCGTTTCTTCTCCAATTCAAGTTCCCTCGCCTTTTGGACTTCTTCTTCACGACGTTTCAATTCGGCGTCACGAGCGGCGCGGGCTTGTTGCAATTTAAGAGCGTTCTTCTCCTCATACTCCTTTTGGTTCTGGATGGATCGCTCGAGCTGCTTGCTGATCGTATTCCGGCCCATGTTCGCTCGCTGCTCCAAAGACTCGCGAGGATATGGCGGTGCCTTGACCTGAGCAATGCGTGTGAACGTTTCAATGGCCTTCTCAAGACCTTCGGCCGCTTCCTGCAGATCTTGTACCGTCCTTTGGGCTTCTGGTAGGCTATTCACGAGAAGTGCAATCTGATTCTGGACAAACGCAACGTTGAATTCAAGATGTGCCTGCTCCGGCGCAACTTCCAACGCACGATTCGCATAATCCAAAGCAGTTTTCATGGCCGTCAGATTCTTCTCATGTTTCCCTCTCAACCACCATACTCGTCCAAGGCATGCTAAGATTTGCGCATCACGAGCTCGATCTTTCGATAATGCCATTTCATAGCACTCAATTGATCGCGAAAATTGTTTCAACTCCGCATAGGCATGACCCAAGTTGAGGTACACACTAGCGTCTTTGATGGTATCACGAATCTTTGAGAAAATCTGAACAGCGCCCGTAAAGTCTTTACGATCGTCCACAAGAGCAATTGCAATTCCTTGGGCTGCGTAAGCATTCTTAGGATCTAATTGCAGAGCTTTGTCAAAGAATTCAACGGCGCGCTCGTACATCTTCCGTCTCTTTTCCTTGTCGGCGTCGGTCTCGCGTCGCATATCACGAGCTGTCAAAAGGTGCACATTGCCCATTCCGGTCAAAGCGTACCTATCATGCTTGTCAAAATGTTGCAATGTATGCTTGTAGTGCCGTTGTTCGTGGTCCTCTGCTAGATTGGCAACTCGCTTCTTGGACTTGCTGAGGTACCAGCCAAACAGCGCGCGAACCTCAAGATTCGTCGAGTCGTTTTCGTACAATTTGGCCATCTCCTTCGGACCTTCATCCGTCGGACTCTGACGAAGCGCAATATAGGTCATTCTGGCACTTGCTTCGGTATAATCGCTATGTCGCTGAAGAAGACTCTCATACACTTTCTTTGCCTCGTCTGGCAAATCGAGGGCTTCCAGTGAACGTGCAAAGTTGTATCTGACCGTTGTGAGAAGCGCGTCGGTGGCCTTCTCACCCTCCAACTCCACGGACTTGTCACAAGCCGTCAAGGCAGCCTGGAACAATTCCCTTGCTTGCGCTACTTTGCCTGACTGGTAAAGGAAACAGCCAATATTGTTCAAAAGTTGCGGCGGCAAATACTCCCGAAGTGCAGTCTTGAGTTCTCCGTTTTGGAGCGTCCCGTCCGGCCTAACTTGGTCAGGGATCTGATCCATCTGAATTTCTTCAAGTTGGGTGAGACACTGCATGCTCTTGTCTGGCGAAGTGCTTTCGTATAAGCGGGAAAGATAAATCAGCACAGATTCGTCAGCTGGAATGTTCTTCGTCAGGTCCTTCCAAAGGCTGCGGACGTTCTCGAGAAGAGAGATGGCCTTGGTGGTATCGGCAGTTTTGTCATCCTTGCTACCGCTCGCCTGAGCAGAGAATACATCTTCTGCTAGCAGAGCACCCAATAACGCCATACATTCCGGATTCTTTGTCTGCTGTATAATCTTCTCCAGTCGAAACTTTGCTCCATCCAGGTCCTTGGATTTGACCTGCATCTGGACGACACCGAACTTGGCTGGTAGAAATCCACCATCACCACCACCACGAGCTTGATCAGACCGATTGAAATACTCAGAAGCTTTCGCCGTGTCGCCCTCGTAATGCGCCTTTCGGCCTAGGAGATACCAGCCTTCACTAGCGATGGAAACAACGTCGGTCTGTTCAATAGCTTTGCGAGCCAAAACTTCCACCGCTTTGTAATCTTTGCGAATCAACTTGTATCCTGCAAACCTGGCACATGCCATTGGATAGTCCTTGTCGAGCTTAAGAGAGCTCTGTGTATGCGTCATGGAAGTTCTGTATAACTCTCCGAACTGCGGATCGCTTGTAGGACGTTGGGAGCTGCTGTATAGGTAGTACGTTCCGACTAAAATACTGGCAACCTTTGATTTGGGGTTCTATTAGATGTACTGTTAGTATCGAACGCATGTAAGGGGATCGCCTTTTGAACAAACCAAAGACAGTGCGCGTTCCCATGCGTCTTTTGCTCGTTCTTTAAAGCCTAACTGCCAAAGACAGCATCCAATTCCAATTCGTGGATCAGGATCAGTTAGACCTGGCATTCTGGTAAGGACAGTTTGGTAGACCACCAGCGCATCGGCGTAGTTTCCCAGAGAATACTGCGCTCTAGCTAGACCCAGATGAGCCATTACATTTCTGCCACCAGAAGCTTTCGATGCCTCCTCAAAACACTTCAAAGCCTGGCGTAAGCTTTCGACTCTCTCGGATGTATCAGGAATTCCGGTTCGAACGGGTCGCGGAGGGTAGAGGGATGCCCGAAGAAGTGACAGGACACCACGCGCAAGGAAGAGCGGCGTGTAGGCGGGATTGAGACGAGATGCCTCATTGAGAGTCGAAGTCACCTGTTGCAGATAGTAGTCCTTGGTCTTCACATCTGAGTTGTCACCATCTGGAGCAACGCGGGGCGCTTGACGACTCTTAATCATCAACAACCAGCACAACCAGTTCAAAAGTCCTAACTTCTCTTTCGTTGCTCCATGAGCGACAGACGCCAAACCCTTCTGCAGAATTTCGATCGCATGGTCAAGCTGATTCTGTTTTGCATATGCCAAGGAAATGATCACCCAAAAGTTTTTCGCGGCCTTCTCGTTCTCTAGCAATGTGCACAGCTCCGTTGGGTCATCGGGGAGTTCTTCGAGACTGACTTCGACCTCACTGTCAAATGTCGACGCTGGGATATCGATGGCTGAGGGTATGTCAGAGAACCGAGTGGCTGAAGGTACCGTTTCGGTGCTGAAGGCCGAGTCTCCAAAGCCATTCGTATGGCCGTTTTCGAGTTGCGACATGATAAGTGCTTGTTCTGAGGAAGGAGATGACCGCAGGTCCGAATTCGCAGATGATGAGCGCTGTTAATGATGCAAAGCCATCTGAGTGTATGTTGTGATGATCAGAAAGATGCCGATATATTCAAATCGTCAAATGACAGATTGGTGCGTGTGCCTTGATGCGCACAGCGTGGACTGCTGAACTGTAAGAAGAAAGCTGCTCCCGTCTTGTCAGTCGCGGAAGGAAGGTCGAATTAAGACAACGCCTGAGAGCCTGAGGCGCGAACTTGGCAGCCTCCAGTTGTGGCCAATGAAAGGCGCGGTATGTCGATCTGCCGCCCCACTTGAGGATCAGTGGATGAGAACAATAAGACTGGTTGATATTATTGATTCAATACTTTGAACTTTATTGACTGTTTATATATAAAGCTGAGTGGTTTCAAGAAGAGAGTACCGCTGTACTTAGTCGCCGAATAACTCTCGCCCATTCCTCGGGCCTACTGACAGAAACGCTATGAATCTCACATGCACCGGATAGTTTGCAGTGAGCTCAAAACATCCTGCATAGGAATCCAACTAGGAGCAGAACAGTAAAGATCTTTGCAACTTCAATCCAGCGCGACAGCTGTATCTCCGTCTCGACATAACCACGAGACGCCTCGTCTTTCTGTTTAGCGGGAATGTTTTGTGTCTCGATGGAGGAGTCTAAAGAAGTCGGGAAACGCCCAGTCTCAAAGAACTGATCAAGCAAAGCATCTTTCTCTCTCCAGCGCTCCAAGAGCCATTGCTCAAACGCCTTCGGGTCATCCAACGGAATGGCTGCCATGGCCCAGCGTCGCCAGTACATGTTGACGGATTTGGGGGGACGACCCTGACCATAGGTAGATCGCAAGGTGAAATATTTGTCAGGATATACGCCTTTTCTGCAGAGATTGTCAGTATTGACGACAGTAGATAGAACAAAAAAACAAGGTGGGTACGAACGGTGGTCCCTCATAGCCTACAGTGCAGTCATACACAAAATCTACGGTACCTCGTAATTGCTGCAAGCAGAATAGTAATCCCGTGGACCGTGGAAGAATCATATGTTTGAGAGGAGCAACGCCCATCTTTTCGCCGTACTTGTTGCTGATGTTCTTTGTGTTGATGGAAAGGTTGGTTCCCTCTGGAAATATCAACAGCCACATTGGATCCAAGCTCTGTGAACCAGACATGGGGCCAGAGTGTCTCGTCTTCAATTTCTGGAGACGATGCTCCAAGCGAGGCTTGTCCGATTCCCACTTACGAGCCATGAAAATGAAGCCATAGAACATCATTCCTTGACCGATGACGGGGATCTTCTTGAGCGATTCTTTCAAGATGATGTAGATATGGCCATGCATACGGGATGTATAGCTCACCCACCACAGATACAGCCAGTCTGTATATACTTGATGATTCGCGACGAAAACAAGGCGGTCCGGAAAGTTCGTCTTGAGCAACCCGCTGGAAGTAAGCTGTATCTGCCCTTTGACCGACTCATCGCCGCTGACACGGACTACTGTCGGGGCACCCCACTGGGTGATGGTGATGATGAGAATTCCGAAACATTGCTTCGTCATAGCCATATAAGCGTAGTAATAGTCCTTGTTGACAAAATATAGCGGCGCTCCGATGACCTGGGTCATGAATATACAAACACAGCACCCGTTGAACCACGTCGCGAGCAGCAGAGATCGTAGTATCTGCATGGCAACTCCATGTTTCAGACCAGCATTTTTGTCCTTCTCGGTTAATGGAGGTTCTTCGCTTGTGTCGGACGACCCGGATGGGTCGGCCGACACTCGACGTCGTATATCGGACATGGCGGGGGGTTGCTGTTCTTTGAGTTCGATACGCAGCGTAGACAGAACCTTTCGGAGGGAAGCTGAGAAGCAATCGCGTTGATCTGCCAGTAAACTCAATACTGTAGTACTAACTGTACAGGCGGTAGTGGGGTGATGGATCAAGGCTGCCTAGTAATTAAGCTCTTTGGATGAACGAGCGGATCCAGCCGGCTTCAAGTCGAGGAAGAAAGCATTGTGATAGAATAGGGAAAGATGACTCGAGTCACGGTCTAGTTGGGAAAGCGAGCATGTGAGGCAGCAAGTCGCGAGCACGCTGATAAGCTAGGCTTCATCGCATCCAGCCCTGACTAGGAAAGTAGGTTCGTTGAGTCAGCGTGACTGACGTCTTTCAAATTTCTGCTACATGATTGGAGATCGCGAGCAGGCGGTGAGCAGGTCAGCTGGCGTGGAGCCGGCCGGAGCTAGAGTTCCAACTCCGCTTTCTGCGGTTTTGTACAGTACATTGCGTCTTTTGCTTTCTACTTCCCATCTACAATCATGATATTTGGATAGATTTGGCATCAATACCTTTCTGACCTATATTTGGCCGAGTTTGACTAGAGAGACATGTCCGTGAAAGGATCTCTGTCCCGTTACGTCTTGTGGCAGCGATTTCAATCATGCTGCACCGTATTTCAAGATCCGTCGTCATGAGAGCTACCTCTCCGTGGATTCGACAGTTGTCGCCGTCACACAATGTTCGAGCCACTTGTCGTTTCTTCTCTGCTTCACCATCGCGACGAGAAATCAAAGACATCCAGTGTCTTCCTGCGCGAATTTTACCAAAATACCAAGGTGTGCGTTCGGATCGAGCGTGTCCGTGACGCTCAAGTATGGAACCGACCAAAGCTAACTCGGCACAATCTTAGAGTCTCGAGGTAGCGACTTATTATCTCTTCGATGGCCGGCGCCTCCTCGCAATATCCTGATTGTGAAGAAACAAAGCGCACCCGCGGTTACGGAATCTGTTATAGAATTCATCAAGTATGACCTCAGTCTTACTGTCAAATGCCATGTTCCTAACGCGGGACCAGTCATCTAGCATCCACATATCCCTCGTTATCAATTATTTTAGAGCCCAAAACAAGCCAGGAAGTTCACTCTTCTCTTCCGATTCCAGTCTACACATCGACGTCGGAAAAACCACTGTCTGCGTCAACGCATGATAAAGTCGACCTAATGGTGACCCTCGGGGGAGATGGAACCATACTTCGCGCCTCGTCTTTATTTGCGACATCACACGATGTTCCGCCCATGCTGTCATTCAGTATGGGTACCCTGGGCTTTTTAGGAGAATGGAAATTCGACGAATATAAGCGAGCCTTTCGAGAAGTCTACATGTCTGGCTCGGGCGCAGGCGACCGCGCTCCTGTTCTCGATGACTTGGCGCCTAGCACGGCCGACGAGGACGTCGAGTCGAAAATGGGCCCTACAGGGTGGTCCTCTGTCCGCGGTAAATCCATGGGTTCTAACAGAGGTGCCCGGGTATTGATGCGTAACCGTTTGCGTGTTGGTCTATTTTCACCGGACGGCGAAGCTATCATTCCCCCATCGCATTCCGCCGTGTCGACAGGTGTATCGGATCCACGGGTCTATGCACTGAATGAAGTTCTAATCCACCGTGGAAAAGAGCCTCACCTTGCGGTTCTGGATGTTTTTGTCGGTGGGCGTTTTCTAACGGAAGCGGTCGCGGATGGCATGATCATTTCAACGCCCACCGGTAGCACCGCCTATAGTCTGAGTAGCGGAGGCAGCATCGTACATCCATTAGTTCCTTCGCTTCTCCTGACACCGGTATGCGCTCGTAGCTTGAGCTTTCGACCGTTAGTTCTACCGTCGAGCACACCAGTTACTCTGCGACTAAGTCCGAAAAATCGCGGTCGAGAAGTTGAGCTGAGTATTGACGGCAAGAACATGGGTCAGGGCATGTCTGCTGGAATGGAAGTACGTGTCTGGGATGAGGAGATCCGACATGGAAAGAACGATTGGCGAGGTGGCGTGCCCTGTGTAATGCGACGAACCATAGGAGTCACCGACGACGGCTGGGTTGGTGGGCTGAATTCGCTGCTAAAGTTCAACCACCCGTTTGGAGCAGATCCATGAATGTCGACGTCTTTTGGTCCTTGTACCTATTTACATGTACATAGAACGGTATTGATATAATTGAGAGTCACCGTTCGTTAAATAGGAAATGCCGGAGAGGAAGCTTTTAATCTGTATACTATGACCGGTTGGAGTCTCACTCGGTTTACGATCGAACTACAACAGTCATGGTGGCACAGCTACGAAATTCTCTGTGCCCCTCCTTCGGTATATCGTGGATTTGGGGTCTGGAATTTTATCTGAGCGTTCCTACTGGTGATTCGTGAGTGGACTGAGACAAGGGCGATCGGAGATAGCCCTAGAGCGTGGCTGATCTACATGATGGCTTTGTTCTGTCTTTCTAGAGTGCTCCGTACGGCTGAATGTCAAATGCGGCCTTGCCTATCCTGCGTGTTCCAGGGCGGCTATCACAGGAGAACATCTCCAAAGGTTGGTGGTGTACATCGTTCTCCATGTAGTGCCGCAAATGCACAGTGTACCCAGACAAGCGATCAAGTCATGCACGCCCACTCATCGGCCATGACTCGGTGCAATCCGTTTCAAAGATTCTAAAGATTCCAAAGATTCCAAAGATTAAGAGCACGACAGACCCAAAGTGGGTATCTGGCTGTCTGGGCTAGTCGAGGCTGGCCAATTCGATTGATTCTTTCTGGCGTCCCACTCTGTGCGGCAACTTCCCCTTTCTCCCTCCTTCCTCCACTCGGTCTATCCAGCTTGTCTATTTACTTACAATTACTTCTTCCTTCCACACTCGCTAGACGCTAGAGGTCTCGCTGTTTGTTGTCGTGTTACTGTCTGTGTTCTTTCTGTTCATTTATTTGCGTGACAGCCCTCTCCTGCAATTTAAGCGCCCTGGATATACCTTCAACTTTTCTTACGAGTGCGGGCAGTGCCCTGTGGAACTCCCGTTTCAACCAACCCCTAGGCAAGGTAAGCAAAGCGGAGGCCCGAATTGCCTATATCGTGTCGCTGTCTCCTGTCTTTCCAGCCCATCCCTTCATCTACAATCGCGCTCTTATTTAGACCAGGCTGTCTGCAGTCTTCTATTCATTCAGCAAAGACAATACAACGTCTTCATTCTCCCCTCTTTCCCCCCACCGCCCGCTTATCCGTATCCGCGCTTCGCTTGTACCGCTCTAACATTCCAGTGCAAGCAGACCTGTGGATAGCCCTTTTGCTTTATAAGACAACTGCTTTTTGATCTCTCGATCCGGGCGCCCAGGATGGCGTCCTCTCATGGAAAGTAAGTATTTCGTGCTCCGCATCACCCTGCTTATGTCAGGCCTCGAGACATTTCGACAAGGCTCGCGTCGCCATGACTGATACTCCCTGTTGTTTGGCGACGCATACACAATTGAATCAAAAACTTATTCAGTCATTCACAGTGTATACTCGGCCGACCAGTTTATGAATCCCGGACCAGCCCCGCGGCCACCTACGGATCGTCCTCGGCTCACCACCGTACCGTCGAGCCCAAGTGTGGCTACTTCGTTCAGCCAAATGACCCTAAACTCGCCGAGTACTCCGACATTGTCCATATTCCCCAATACCAGCAGCTTATCGCTCGCGCAGTCCAAGGGATCGCAAGCAAACCAGGGTATAGCCGTTATCAAAGAGGGCTACGTCCGATGTAAAGAAGACAAGTTCCTGGCCCAATGGAACCAACGATACCTAATTCTTCGGGAGTTCCGCCTCGACTTTTTAAAAAATGAGACTGGAAAGTTGATCATGTCAATTAATCTTTCCAATATTACGGGCGTGACTCGGTCCGAAGACACGAAAATGGCATTTGAAATCACACGCTTGGCCAACTCAAAGGACGCAAATTCAAAAGCGGCAATAATCAGTCGCGATGTGCCTACCAAAACAATAACTTGTGAAGTCAAAAACGATGATGAGATTTATGACTGGATTGATAAGATCTACGAACGGTGCCCGGGAATGGGAGGGGTCAGTAACCCGACTAATTTCAGCCATCGTGTGCATGTCGGTTTCGATCCCAAAACTGGTGCTTTCGTGGGCCTGCCGACAGAATGGGAGAAGCTATTGACTGCTTCGGCAATTACCAAGGAGGATTATAAGAAAAACCCACAAGCCGTCATTGAAGTGCTGGAGTTTTACTCAGACATTAAGATGCGGGAACAGAATCCTCAATACTACAGTAGCCTTGCACCTACTCCGCCAGCATCCAACTCCTCGACTTTGCAATTTGGAAATGGAAATGGCATTGCTCCCCCCAGACCAGCTCCTCCGGCTCCACTCCAGAGGGTAGATACTGGGCAGTCCCAGCGATTCATGAACGACCCAAATGCGGTGGCGCGCAAGAATTCGGATGCAGATCGCGGCTTTGAAGTTGATCGTATGCGGGAAGTTGCAGAGCAAGAACAACGACGCCGCATGGAAGAAGAAGCACGACGCATTCGCGAAGAACAGGAGAGACGAGAGCAGGAAGCTTATAATGCGTCACTACCCAAAACCCGAGTACCTCTCGCAAAGCAGGAGCTTGGAGGTTATGGTCCTTCTGACTCCGAATCACCAAATGCTAACCGATACAATCCGAGCCGTCCTGCTCCCCCGGCACCAGGCTCTGCTACTCGTCAACAGCCTCCAGCCATGAGACAAATGACAGCCCAGCGGCCGGCACCATCACCACCGACCGCAGATGGCCAATCTGCTCAAAGGACAGGTAAGTATCTCAAGCACAATTCGAGTTCGTTGGCTAATATCTTCAAGACCCTAAGCTTCAACAATCCATACCTCGCCCTGCCATCAACAATGCACCAAAGGCGCCAACGCAGATTTCGGGTCCTCCGCCATCCCGACTTCCTGCACCTGTTCAGCAAGTCAAACCATTGAACATTGCGAACAAGCAAGGAGCCCCTAAAGCTGGTGTTCCAGATGGTGTTCGTCAAGCCGAAGCCGCGCTCTCGAAGAAAGCCGAACCACGCCAGAAGGAAGTGCGCATGTCGAGTATGACTGAAAATGAAGTGATGGAGAAGCTTAAATCGGTTGTTTCCAAGGAAAACCCACAGGAATCCTACAGCAAACAGCGCAAGATTGGTCAAGGTGCCTCGGGTTCCGTGTATGTGGCTCGCGTTAAGGAGAATGCGACGTCACCAGTTGCACGAGAGATTTACCGGACGCATGGACCTCGCGGACAGGTTGCTATCAAGCAAATGGATCTTCGCAGCCAACCTCGTAAGGAATTGATTGTCAACGAGATCATTGTCATGAAGGATAGCCAGCACGCCAACATTGTCAACTTCCTTGACTCTTTCTTGCAAGACCAGAACAACGAGCTTTGGGTTGTCATGGAGTTCATGGAGGGTGGTGCGTTGACTGACGTGATTGACAACAATCCCGTTATTCAAGAAGATCAAATCTCTACCATCTGTTTCGAGGTATGTTCCTAGTGATACGCGTGACAAAGCTTTGCTAACGCATTTTTCGCAGACTTGCAAGGGTTTGGCCCATCTACATAGTCAGAATATTATCCATCGTGATATCAAGAGTGACAACGTTCTGCTGGATCGTGTCGGCAATGTCAAGATTAGTACGTTCATACAAGTATCTGTTTTCCGAGAGCATTACTGACAAGATATCTCCAATAGCGGATTTCGGTTTCTGCGCCAAACTCACAGAATCAAAGAGCAAGCGAGCCACCATGGTTGGAACACCCTACTGGATGGCTCCCGAGGTCGTCAAGCAAAAGGAGTACGGACCCAAGGTTGACTGCTGGTCTCTGGGTATTATGGCCATTGAAATGATTGAATCCGAGCCACCTTATCTAAATGAAGAGCCCCTCAAAGCATTGTACCTCATTGCGACTAACGGTACACCTCGACTCAAGAAGCCAGAGAAGCTCAGCAAGGAGTTGAAATCGTTTTTGAGTGTCTGTCTATGCGTCGATGTCCGCAGTCGAGCCACCGCTGAAGAATTATTGGTGCATGAGTTCTTGAAGATGGGTTGCAGTCGAGCTAGTCTCGCTGAGCTTTTGCGCTGGAAGAAGAACGGCGGACAGTAAAAAACCAGCAGCTTCCAAGCTCATTCTGTTTTTTCGCTAGAGGATGGCAACACCACCACCACCACCTGCTCTGCTTCTGAGGCAGGATATGGAAACGTGTCGGCACGTCATGCTAAACAAGTGCTGAAAAGTGACGCCTCCGGAGGATCGCTTGCTATTATGATCTTCACATTCTTAATATCTTTTTCTCAAATCTTACGACCCGACACTGTAAACTTTTTACTCTGCTGCAATATAGGAGCTCGGTTGGCATTATATCCCAGATGCTCAATACTTCTTTCTTTCTACTATGCCTTACGTCCCTGCATACAGAAATCGATGTGTTTACAGAAAAGAATCTTGAAACGAGAAAACGTAAGGATTTCTTCACTTCTACTTTGTTTCTACTCGATGCTGTGGATAACGAATGAATGAATGATATTTCCTTTCATAGCTTTCTAGAAATAGATTCGAAGATATTTAACACAATAAGATAATCATTTTCGTCTCTATGGTTTTCCCAACCAAATGTCATGTATGTTGAATTGCTGCGTAATAAAACACGTAGAGAAAGACTTCATTGGAGACCGAACCAACTTCATATAAAAACACATTAAGAAACAATAGTTTCCCGTCGTCATCATCCAAGACATGACGCCCAATCTGTGCTAGAATCCTTTTCACCCGAGAGAAAGACAAGAAGAAAGACACACATCCAAACAGAAAAAAATCCAAACCAAAGCTCGTAGAAGTATATCAACCACCAGCGGCAGCAGCTGCAATAATTCCTCCAATCTGCCCAAAGAATATACCCCGAAGAACCTGCTCACCCTCCCCGAGGGCCCAGTGACCCGCCTCAGAGAGATGGTGACGCCAGCGCTCACGTTGCTCGGGCTGCAGATCTTCCCATTTGCGGACTTGATGTTTTTCTTCTATCGATGAAGGTTCATCGTCGGCGGTAGGTTCTGTGTCATAGTTGTGGTGATGAGCGTATATTGAGCCTTCCTCGGGGTTGTGTTTTATGATTAATGGTGGATACGGGATGGCTGTTTCGAGGCTGTCGATGACTGAGTCGATTATAGATGATGAATCCTCTTTGAGCTGGCCCTCGCGGGTGCTCGTCTTCCGGGCATGGAGAAGGTCACGGAGATGATGACCCGTAATGATGGAAGGCGCGGCAGTAGAGATCGCAGCTGCGATAGATGACGCGGTCACTGCAACCTGAGGCGCAAAACCCTCTGCAGCGATAATGTCGCGAATATATGGTCTCGCAATCGACGAGCGGACTCGCTCAGGAAGCCAGGCGGTGGCGCCTAGATACGATGGTGTCAGACCCCTGATTTCAGTAAAGGCCTGTAGGAAGAAACAGCTGATAGCGACCACAAGGAGAGCAATGAAGGTAGTGAATATTGTGTCTAGAGTTTCCGAGTAACCCGGTGCTTTGATCGCGTATCGTGGTGATGAGGTCTCTCTTCCGGCCAGAGTCCTTTGTGGCGATAGTGGGAATGTGTGTACGACGACCGTATTGCCCAAGCTTATTGATGCCAGCTTGACGTATTGCGGAGGTGTATTAGCCGTCACCGGATATGATGGTGGTCGATAGTGCGAGAAGCAGACTTTCGTCATTGAGAACGGATGAACATCATTCAACGTCGTATATACCTTTAGTGATCCATAGCCTTTACTTGGCAGGTAATCCAGGACCAAAGTCTCAATGGACTGGTCACTACCCGCCAGAGCAATGAAATATTGCCGTTCGTGGTTCTGCCCTTCTCCGAAATTGACAACGTCCAAACTCAAGCCGATTTTGATGGACTTTCGAAGCCTTTTTCGACGTAATATCGAACCGCTTCCCTTGGTCGGTATAGATAGTATAGAAAGTTCACTGCCTGTGCGATCTATGGTGTTTTGGAGGAGTAAAATGGCCGTCGGTGAAAGGAATCGTAACGCTCTGTATTTGGATTTTTTGGGTAGAGTTTTGGGCATGGTGAAGACCGTCTTGACTTCAGGCGCCGCATTCAATTTTCGTGATGCAGATATTTCAAATGTGCAGATGTCCGTTCCATCGGTGTACGCAACTAGGAACTTCCCATCTTCCACCTCAATGATGTCGATATCTTCGGCTTCTTCTCCATTTCCCAACCTAATTCGTCCAATAACGTCTGACACCTGGGGATGTGAGGACACATTGAAAAGAACAATCTCTCCCGCGGGTGCCAGTCCAGTCGCAATTGCGCTTATTCGAGGTAGCCCGGGCGCTTTATAGGGAGACAGTCTTAGTAGTCTTTGATATGTGTCGACTTTCCCTACTGGTTTCTTGGCCTCCTTGTCAGTAACATCTGAGCTGAACAGCGAGACTTGGGTCAACGGCGTGGTTTTTCTTCCATCGGTTTTTTCTGTATTCGGCGTCGTTTCTTCGTGGGTCTCGCTTTTTCGAAGCGGGTATTCTAGTCGGAAAGATCGTAGATGTTGATTGTTTCCTTTCAACTGCTCGGCTTGCGAACTGTTGATCCCTGCGAGAGCTATCATAGATTCGACTTCTGACTCGGCGATTGCTAGTGATGTGACCGAATCTTCGTCGCGAGAGAGCTGGATGTCAACCAGTTCGGATATTTCTTGACGCTTCGAAGTGTTTAACAAGGCCTGTGATTGTAGACCTGATTAGCTATTTGCGCACCATGTGGTGTATGCTATTCAGATAGGAGAGCAGTGACGAACGATTTTGTTTCCCACACCACTGCGCCCTTCACCTCCTCCGCCTCCAACAAGCAACAGGCCATGGTTTCGAGGATCGAAGTCTGCGGCGAACAGCGGGCACGAGAGTGTAATCTTCGCAGATGCGATTGATGGCGCCATCTTGGTGGGCGCGAGCTCCAAATCCTGTTCAGTATGAATAAAAGACAAACAAAAATAATCACTTCAGTCGTAATGCGAAATAGTGATTGTAAATATACTGTTTGTCAAGGATGGTGTGTCTGAACAGGCTGTCGCAAATGTTGAGCTCGGACCGCAGGCGATGATGACATGTTTTTGTATTGTTTTGCCGCGGTTGGCTGGTCATGTTGGCCGCCTTACATTCAAGGCATCCACATCTGTACATTTGAGGAGACTACAGGACTACGTATTTAATGCGGGAGAGGATATATCGTATTCTTCCAACATTATTCCTCTACATATACAAATGTTTTTTTGATCCCGTGGAAATGGATCTATTCCGTCTCTTGAGAGGTGAACTCAGGGAGCCGCTTGAACACATCCGCCCAAGTCTCCTCACCATCTACCATGGATTTGACTGCCTGCAAGATCTCGTCCTCACTGCCGCGGACCTGCTTTGTGGAGTCGCGATCACGCAGTGTGAAGGTGTTATCTTTGACAGACTGGAAGTCAATTGTGATGCCGAATGGTGTACCCAACTCGTCATTACGAGCGTACCGTTTGCCGATACTGCTCGAAGAGTCATCCACCTTGCTGGAAATCCCAGCGCGGCGGAACTTCAGACCCAATCGCTTAACGAAGGGGACAAATGAATCGTGAGTGGAGAGAGGAACCAAGAGCACCTTGGTTGGGGACACAATGGGGGGGAACGAAAGGACCTATACAGCAAGACTTAGTAAAAGACGTGTCAGTTTGTTTAGTTGAAAAAGACTTACACCACGGGCCTCATCGCCAGCACGATGCCAGTATGAATGTTCAAGCAAACTGTAGAGAATTCTTCCAATACCGAAAGAAGGTTCTACAACATTGGGAGTGTATTCACGAATGTGTTGCGTTACTGTCCTCTTTTCAATGGTAACGAGGTCTTTGTCGAGCTCAGCCTTTCCGGACTCGATGTCTTCTACATCAATTTCAATCTTGCCGTTCTGCGCAAGATCCAGAGAAAGCTTCTCTCTGAGGTCTTCGGACAGTGAGTTGATTGCTGCCTCAACCTTCTTGGCATCCTTCTTGAACCGAGGACCGAACTTCGACTTGGCAATATCTACTTGCCACTCCTCGAAGACCTTAGGTTCTGGAAGAGCTTCACGGACAAAGAGTGGAGCACCGGTCTTGTTCCTGTGCACGGTCAAATCGTAGGCGCTTCGGTCAGCACATCCAACACACTCAATCCAGCCATAACTAGTGTGAAGTTCGGCATCCCAACAATCGGCAGCGTAATGAGCCATCTCATTAGCCATGTGCTGACGGAATCGGAGCTTAGAGTAGTCGACACCAATCTTTAAGAGGAACTGTTGAATTCTTGCAAGGAAGTAACCAAGTGTCTCGTTGTCAACTACCCCGTCGGCAACTGCTTTTCCAATGGTCATGGTTTCCGTCTTGGTGCTTCCGGAGAGCTGCACATCTCTGTTGAGCAGCGACAGCTCGACATCCTTGACTTCATCGAAGCGGGGATGCTTCTTGCCACCTTCAGGGTCAACGAAGTGTTCAATCTCAGCCATCAAGAATTCTCTAACGCGCAAAAGACCTGCACGAGGCGAGATTTCGTTTCGGAAAGACTTGCCAATGGCTGCAGATGCGAACGGCATCTGGTTCTGATTGAACTCGAGCAGTTTCTGGAAGGCGAGGAATTGACCCTGCGCAGTCTCTGGCCTCAAGTAGCCAGCCAAGTTACTGCTAGGACCAATTGATGTCTGGAACATTAAGTTGAAGGCAACCGGAGGTAGAAGGTTTCCACCAGTTGTGGGATTGCGAATGTCGTACTTCGTAATCAGTTGGGCCAGACCATCACCGTCATAGTTGTCAATCTTTGCTAGGATTTCCTCGTATTCCTTTACCACCGCGTCATCCAACTTGACTTGTTTGACGTCCTTAACCTTCTTCTTTTTCTTCTTTGCATCTGCTTCCTCGTCCACAACGACTTTTTCTCCACGAGCCTCCTTGTCGGCCTTGAGACGAGCTTCGAGAACAGCCTCAACTAAATGATCCGCGCGGAAGATCTCTCCCGTCTTGGGGTCTTTGCACATCCAGTCGGCGAACTTATCAACGTGTCCACTGGTCTTTAACACCTCATGCGGGGTAAGCATCGTTGTATCGACTTCGAGCATGTCCTCCTCCAGAACGAAATGTTTGCGCCAGGTATCGATAATGTTGGCTTGGAGGGCGCATCCTGGCGGACCGTAGTCGTACAGTCCAGCAACACCGCCATAGGGATCGAATGAGGGAAAGTAGAAAGTTCTGCGACGGAGCAACGACTCTAGGATGGATCGATCGACATCCTGGCCGGCCCTGGTTGACAGGGTCGCCATTTTTGAATTGGCCGGTTTCTTTAGAGGCTTGGGATTGAGAGTTGAGTATGTGCACACGTAGGGTACAGAAGCATTACTGCTGAGCAGCCGCGAGAGTAATCGACGAGGGAAGGGTTGAGTCATTCACCGCGACAGATAATTGGACAAGGGCGGGGCGAAGGAGGGGAGCTGCAAAAAGAAGAAGTTTGGAGTGTGTGCTTGGAAACGGGGTACGAAAATTACACAGGTCGGGTGCCTGAAACGGGTGGAATGCAGACCAATGCCTGTAAATAACAGTAATATGCCGTACTCTGGTTTCGTTGTCCCATGAATTGAGAAGGCCGGAGAAAAGATTATCCGGTATGTTTCGCATCGAAAGTACTATAGCTGTATAACTACGCATTGGATATGAAATAACACGGTATTTTCAATATAGATACTTATTGTAGCTGGTCTCAGCGGAAAAGCTTCTCAGTCGAACTTACCAGTGAAGCTACATAGACCACGAAGAGACAAAAATCATTCGACTGAGTACTTGGTAGGAGATAAATGCAGCAGCCGCGATAGTGGGTCCTCCGCCTGGTCTAATCCACTAGCTCGACTTTTTTTTTGAAGGTCACTTAGACTCTTTCAGATTGCAAAGAAGAAGATCTCAACACACAGGATTCTCAAAATGGTGATCAAAAACAAGCAGGTGCGCAAATTGCAGAACATCAAGCGCAAGCGAACAGAAAGTGCTGCCAAACACAAATTACGCCATGACCGGAGAAAAGAAGAGACAAAAAATCCCAGTCTTAGAGCCGAACGTCTTGCTCGCTCAGTGCCATTGACACTCGACGTAAGTTCAAGATATGGAAGCCTTCCTTGTATTCGGAGGATATACTTATATTAATTGGGTTTTATAGAGGAAACGAACATGGGACGACGTAGGAAGTGACGACGAAAATCTACTCGGCTTGAGCGTCGATATCGAAAGACTCAAGAGACAAAAACAAGCAGAAGACGAGGCGGATAAGGAAGTTCTAGAAAATAGCCGACAAGAAGACGACGACGATAATGACGATGCCGATGAGGTGGACAGCATGATAATGACTGACTCGGAGGAGGAAGATGACAACGAAGACGAAAAGGACGATGAAGGAAATTCGAAGACAAGGCAAAGCCGAAAGAAAACGCTGCCTACTGCTACTGAAAGAGCGACATCACCAACACACTCAACACGATCTACGAAACTCGATTTAGCGCCTGAAGCGCTCGCAGCCAAATTCCCGACACTGTTCGCACCCCAGACAACAGCACCGAAAATCCTCATCACAACCGGTATTAATTCTACCTTACACCACGAAGCAAAACTTTTCACCTCTCTATTCCCCAATAGCGTCTATATTCGAAGAACCGCCCACCATCACGCTCATAAGTTCTCCGTCAAAGAGATATCCAAGTTTGCAAGCAACCGCAATTTCACTGCGCTCGTCATAGTCAATGAAGATCAGAAGAAGGTCTCCGGTTTGGATATTGTTCATCTGCCACAAGGGCCAATGTTCCACTTTTCAGTTTCAAATTTCATCGAAGGCAAAAAGCTACCCGGTCACGGCACCGCGTCGGACGCATTTCCAGAACTCATCTTGAACAATTTCCGCAGTCCTCTCGGTATCTTGACCGCACATCTATTCAAGTCGCTCTGGCCACCGCAGCCGGATATTGCGTACCGACAGGTAGTCACTATACACAATCAAAGAGACTACTGCTTTGTGCGTCGTCATCGATATGTGTTCCGTGAGAAACGGGAAACCGAGAAACCCGTTGTGGATACTGATGGGAAGGAAATCAAAGGTGTTGAAGGCATAAAAACTGGTCTGCAAGAACTAGGGCCAAGAATGACTTTAAAACTGAGGAGGGTTGATAAGGGTATTCAGCGCAGCAGTGGTCAAGAGTGGGAGTGGAAGGGGAAAATGGAGAAAACGAGAACAAAGTTCCAGCTTTAGTCGTCGTTTGCCGATGTTGTGGTCATTTAGCCAATACTATACACTTAACTCGTTATTTTCAAATGAGCAAGCATTTATATGTCTACATCATATGTGCAGGTGCTGCGAACCTGTAACATACATAACCTGCGATTTGCGTGATAGCATTACGTGGACTCTCATACCGTAAATTCAAGGAGCAGTGCTATCAACTAGAATTGTGTGCCTACATGAATACCACCATCTACCAGTACATTAGTCCCAGTTACATAGCTTGCCAAAGGACTAGCCAGAAACACGGCTACTTTAGCAACCTCCTCAGGACCCCCGAGTCGCTTCAGGGGCACCTTCAACCGCTGCTCCTCCACCCATTCCGGCATAAGCTCAGAATACTTCTCCCACGGACCCCCCTTGCAGAGAATTGGACCTGGTGATATAGCATTGACTCGTATACCTTTCGGCCCCAGAAAATGAGAAAGTTCCTGGACATGTTGTAACTGAGCCGCTTTGCAGGGTCCGTATGCTGCTGGCGGACTGCGGTAGAACTCGCGACCCATGAATGAGCTCTGGACAATGACAGATGCTTGTGGAGATTTTTCGAGGTATGGGGTTGTCGCTTTGATGAGTTCGACGAAGCCCATGACATCAATTGAGAAGCTGCTTTGCCAATGCTCGGTTTCTCCTTCCATGTGCATGGGTGATGCTATAGAATTTTAGTTGACGCTATGTCTTTTACTGCAAAGGAATAAAACGCACCATTAGCGATAACCACATCAATACGTCCTAATCGCTCTGCAGAGCTCTTTACCCAATTCACAACGGCTTCTTTGTTGCCTACATCCAGCGCGGTTCCCACGGCCCGAGCAGAGTTCTCCGCAGGGAGCGTTTTATAGAATTCACTGAACTCGGTGTTGGTGACTGTTCGGGCACAGTAGGAGACATTGGCCTCTTCCTGAAGGAAATGCTGAACCATTGACTCTCCCATGCCCCGCGTGCCTCCTAGAAAGTCATATCAGTGAGATCCGGTCGCGTTAAAGGTGGGAGATTTGATACCTGTTATCAAGACATGACAGCCCTTGAGGGATGTCCCTAGAACCATGATGATCCTTTTTTGGGGTCGATATCGAGGGTTAAACTATTCAAACTTGCCGGAAGCGAGTCAACTTAGTAGATTTCAATAGTAGTTGAGTTGAAAAAACGTTTCGGGCAAATTTTCAAAAATATCGTAAGACTCCACATTAGATCAAGACCTCGACTTTCTTACTGTCACGTTCACTTTATGCTGAGCTGTATCGAAGGAAAAGTCGTGAATCTTGAGCCCTTTCTAAAAGAGGAAGTTTTTTAGGGTTACCTAATTCGGAATTCCACTATAATAACTCCGAAACTCCTTCAGGCTTACCCACTAGCACAATTGACTGTCAATGTGAGAGACCCCACCCGTCAGCCTTCTATAACTTGAGTGCACGTACGATGTGAAGTCGAATTTTGGTGCAGAAGAGAAGCGGCTTGTTTGATACTCACGATAGCTAACTGGACCGAGACGGTATGTGTGAAATATGACAGTAGCTGATATTAGGGCTAGACTATGGGTGAAATCCCATGAATCAATGTCGATAGCATTTCAGTGAATGCTTATACCGTAAGGGTCTCTGGAACATAGGGCTGCTACCATGGATCTTCGGCGACTTGAATCGTTCGAGTCGTTTCCCATCATAGTCATTTTCAGATAATTCTGTAGTACGGCTGGCCGAAGGGAGAGACTGAAGCCAGTGGACGGGTATTCATCTGCATTTCGCACATAGAACCCAACGTTGCAATTAGTTCTTTTGTCGTTAGAGTGAGCATGCACAATATAGCCAAGGGGTGCGGTAACCCTAGGACTAAAGTCGCTTGGTAGCCTAGTATTCGATATATGGCGTGGGTATGCCTTGTCGTGCACGAACCGCAAATGTTGCTCCAGGGTATATCATCATCACAATGTTCCAGCATGGTCTGAGCAAATTGGCTGGTGATAATACTTTTAGTAGGTGCTTGTGCGAAGATTCTGACTGGTGATTATCCGACATTTTTGCCCTTCTCTTTGCACTTCTTGAAACCCTCGTACAATTCATCACCTTCCACCCATGCAACCGTTAGGTTGAGACATTTGCTTTTGGCTACATCGCTGACTCGAATTGTCATGTTGTATTCTGATGCCCAGTCTCCGGCGATGAAGTTGATTTCTGCATTCTTAGTCAACTCCGTGAGATTCTTGACCAAGTCGGTAAGCTCCGGAGGCTGATGCCACTCGGACTGGTCGTTTAGGACTTATGGATCCCATCTCGCTAATTACACAGTGTAAAGGTACGAAGTTTTAGAGGGTGACTGTTAAATCTGACGTCTCGTGTTGCTCATGCAGGATGATTGACGGTTTCTTACCGGCAAATTTTCAGTTTTATCTACAAAACTAAGTATATATCCTCGGTGCATTGCTCACCTAGAGCTGCCAAGAAGACTCAAAGGCATATACACCGAAGGTAGTACAACAGCTCATTATCGTTCTCCTTAATCGTCTTATTCCTTGTCCAAGCATACAATGCTCCTCATAGGTGTGGGAATAACTTTCGTGTTGTATTTTTCGTTGCCCCCCTCAGAGTAGCAGTGAGCAACGGTCCTTAGCAAACGGCTACAGCAGTACAAACGGAAGTGGGATTCGATTTGAATCATACAAGCTCGAGTAATTACGCAAACATAGAAGAAAATCCCCTCAATGACTGGTCTTTTACCAAAGTTTGTTTGACATTAACCCCATCTAGCTAACCCGTCGAACCTGGATGACTTCTTTGAACTACTCAATATACCTGCATTGGGAAACAACGGCTAAGGAACTTGAACATGATCGAAACTCGGCAATCACAAGATTGCTATGGCTGAGGGAGGGGTTGCCACTCCTCCCTCAACGTTGATTGGAGCACTGGTGAAAAAGAAACTCCATCTGTTTGCCTCAGCGCAAACCTGACTGAGACCTTCCAAGTTCCACATTTCACCAATGGGGGTTCCCCAATGAACAAGCAACCAATCATGCAAACAACATTCTTCAGGAAACGGCCAGGCTTCAAAACCTTGGGTATCACCAGCGACAGCAGCAAAGTGCTTGGAGTACAACCACCGCACGGTCTCCATACTGTTCTCGACTCCTATCACGTTGTAGTTTTCTCGTGTTCCACGAATTCGAGCCTCATCATCCGCTTCTCTGTGCGATGTAGTAGGTCATTACACAAATTTCTAGGTCTTGTTTCTAGGGGTGATTTGCTTACTCATGCCATTTCACAAAACCAGTTCTGATAATAAAAATGTCACCCTGGTGGCACTCCGTCCCTTGAAACTTTAAGACCTCTTCGATCTCGGAAACGGGTATTTTATGTGTAGTGGTGACAGAAGGCGGAGTTTGACCGGGATTAGTATGTTCCCACCATCGGAGCTGAGAATCCCATCAGCCAGTGACATCTTTTCAGATGCGGGGAAAGATCATACATACCCAATCGACCAGTATACCACGGCCAACGATGCCGCCACGATTGCATATATCTGTATTCTTAAGATAAGTATGGGTGATTTCATCTCTTCCATCTTGAAATAGGGCCCTGACTGTGAATTCCATTTCTCAGAGTGTCTCTGGTCTCTTCCACTGTTGCACCGTTGTAGAAGAGAGCTTGCTTTTGCAATGCCCACTGCAAGTGAGAAATCATGATGGTTAGATCTTCATGATTCGTAAAACGGCTAGAAAAATGGAATATCATTGAAAGAAAAAGCAATTGGTCACTAACATGCTTTAAACCGTCCCACTGTGAGCTCGTCTGGGTATTGATTGTGAGTTCATCATCAAATCCAACGAAGCCCTTCTCACGGAGGTCAACAATACGGTGCTCGTACTGCAAGCGACCAAAACCAGGAAAGTCCAGGTGGTGCATTGCCCAGTCAAGCTGGACATGTTTTCCCAGCTGGATTTCCGTCGCAGCAGCCTTGAGGACTTGAGGTGTGAGAAGATTTAATGCTAGAGATCTTCCGTTAGTACCTGTCTCGTCCTTACTACCTACGCTTGAAAGGACTTACTTCCGAGTTCATCCTTCTTCCCATCTTTGTCAAAAAACCCCCAGAGACAGCCTTGTGGTTGACCCTCGACTAGCGGAAGCTCATCGAAAGGAGGAAATACATAATTCTTCGTGGCTTCCATACTGCAACGTATCTATTGTTTTTGGATGTTTATGTTATCTGTATCGTTGAAACGTCTCTTCTTACAAATATGCTGCGGGGTACCTAGACGAGATTTTCGGGGTTCTACTTGCGGTTTTATATTAATATGTTCGAATGTTTCCTGCAATATTTTCCTTTGTTATGCATGGAGGATGATAAACCCTGTACATAAACCACGCTAAGTTGCTGCTGATGAGTGTATGTAACAATGAACGCAAATGTAAACAATAAGTGAAGAGGACTAACTTTTCAGACGACCTTGTGATCCTCCTTCACGTTGATGGTGAAAAAGCATGTCTCCAAAATTTCCCCCAGACTTTTCGGCTTCTTCAAGAACCCGACGGCCCGCGCGCAAGTCGGGGAACCGACTCGGCGACGATTCCGAATTTGATTTCAGACTCGCAAATTATATTTCATGCTTCTGTTAAATTTGAACCGAGATCAGTCGCAATTAAGCGCCTCTAAATTCTTGTATAGTTTGGTACCAGTGAGCTTTGACATACACATACAAAAATCATACTCACGGATGATTCAAGTAGAACGGAGAGCACAAAGAAACTTACAAAGAAATATACAAAGAAACATACAAAGAAAGACCTTCAGGGAAACCCAGCCATTGTTACTGGAGGTGACTCCAGGATTAATCTTGTTCTAGCTCAATTGTTTGTCAAATAAGGCCGTAATGTGCTCATTGCCGACCTGAGATTGCACCCTACGGCTCAAGAATGGACACAAACACTTCCACAGACCCTGGAAATTTTCTTTTTCACGACTAGTAAGAGTAGAAATTGTACAGGCAGATGCTAAATTATGGACACAACTTGAACGAATCCATGAAGCTTATGTCCGAGTTTTCAATAAACCATGTCCAGATCTTGTCATTTCCGGAGCGGTAATGTACGAGTCCCTGTCCTCCACATGACCAGTCTCTTTCTGAGCAGACACAATCGGATAATACTTAAAAGTGCTCTATATCAATCATGTACACCCAATCAAAATGGCACGGATCGCCATCAGGAAATTCATTGAGATGAAAAAGCGGTCTGCAGCATCAATCTCTGAATTGTGTGTGGTTCATGTATCCAGCATCGCCGGACAGTAATCGCTAATAGTTACACCACTATATCAAGCAAGTAAACACGGTATCAATTCCTTTGCCGGAGATATGGCGACATTGCAAGATATCTTAGGAGTCAGAGTTGTTGGCGTTGCACTGAGGTAAGTTCACGGATTATTTTCTGCCGTCATCAATTTACGGGATCTTACTCCATTTTATAGCTATCTTATTTTGCTTAGGAAAATTCAGGATAATCAAAAAGCTGCTTTTTACCGAGGATTAATCAGTTTCAAAATTCCTCAACTTGGAGAAGGACTTTCTGCTGCTACCCGAAGAGGTTGCTCGGGCTATGCTGGCACTTATCACACAAACAATAAGTCTAAGTCAGGTAAAATCCTGGAAGGTTGTGGTGTTGGAGGAGGGGATCATTAGCGTGTGCCTGAATTGCTAATCGACCCTGGCCCAAACGGGCCAGTTAGGAAGACGTCCAACAAAGGGAAGACTGTTAAAGATATTTTGCAGGTACTGTGAGTTGAGATAAATGACACTGAGGTATGGCCTAGGGGTCAATATGGAGTGAAATACAAGTTGAGAAAGGTTTTATTTCAGATTATTATGTGCCTAAGCCCAACATGATGAGTAAGGATCTGGTGAAGGAGGGATGGATTTCAAAATCTACAATATATCAGAAGTTATTTGTAGTTAGGCTATGTTTGATAGATTTCAGTAGTATGTAAAAACTCGTTAAGACTTCGTAGCCACAAATACATGTTGACCAACCCAACTCCAAGATAATATGATCGACACTCAAGCACCTTTCGATCCGGAAGTTCAATCTAATACAGTCAGTAAAGAGATTCTATTACGCAGTATTAACCTCTAAATTGAAGCCTATCCGGCCTCTTATCACTGACTACTCCTCTCGTTGATCGAGTAAACCGTCTGTTGAGAAATTCCGAATTAGGAAAATTTGGCCTTGTTGCCCGATTAGGAAGTCGTTCATACAAACTCCGAAACTCCTTTGAGCAGGACATTGCCATTTTTAGACATCGAGTTCAAAAGCCATATTTTCGGGAAATCATTGAATTGATAATCTTTTCAAGGCTATAAGATTAAACATGAGTTATATCGCTGATCGTGAAATGCTTCTTTTCTTGTTCGGCGTCATGGGATAACATCTTCTATTTGTGAAGGAGCCTTTCTGTGATGATTCTAAGCGCATTAATAAGAAAGGAGTACGTTTACTAAGCCAGTAGATAGTCCCATTCTTCAAGCGCTGTTTTTCACGAAACGGAGATCAAGATGCAGTCCGATGGTTTCGACAAGAAGTCGATTCCAGGTTCCAACCATGCCCAATCGTCTGATAACTACTCCGAAAGAGTAAAAGAAACATTAAGAGAGGTTGAAAATACCAGAGAGAAGGTTGGTAGGTTCCTGAAAATACGCAAATGTGGCTTCGAAAATGAAACGAGGGTGGTCTTCAACAATATCTCCGTTGAAGGCAGTGGGACAGGGGTAAGTATACACAACCAAGTACACATATCGACATGTCCTGACATTATCAGTCACAAGCAGCACCAGCAGTTTCGTCAGCTGCCAAATCAGCTTTTGGAATACTCAGTCCGCTCCGAAACTTGACAAAAGATTCCTCTAGACCAATTCTCCACGGGTTCTCGGGCACTATCAATCCGGGAGAA
The DNA here is from genome assembly GCA_037356135.1 of Talaromyces sp. F31. NCBI lineage: Eukaryota > Fungi > Ascomycota > Eurotiomycetes > Eurotiales > Trichocomaceae > Talaromyces > Talaromyces sp. F31. The sequence goes on along the minus strand of JAYXSF010000032.1, from coordinate 1,199,753 downwards.
ATGCTGCTCGTTATAGGAAAACCTGGCAGCGGCTGCACAACCTTTCTCAAGATGCTATCCTACATGTGGGAGGAGTACAAAGAAGTGAAAGGGGATCTTAGTCTAGGTGGCCATCAAATTCAGAATTTGTTGTCGAAGCGTCCCCAGGATGTTATTTTCTGTGGTAAGCTTTATGATCACACAGTTACAGCGGGAGAGGCTACTCTTAACTAATGTTTGAAGCTGAATCTGATGACCATTTCCCTACGCTAACCGTGGCCGAGACGTTGCGGTTTGCTATTCGGGCCAGATGCAGTTCAGATACATCGGCAAAAGATATCGATGCGATGGTCTTTCAACTTGCCTCGTTAGTTGGCCTTGAACATGTAATGAAGACCAGAGTTGGAGATGCGTATATTCGAGGAGTCAGTGGAGGAGAGAGGCGACGAGTTTCTTTGGCAGAAGTTCTAGCAACATGTGCTGGGCAAGTAGTCCTCCAAGTTCCCCTTTCTCGTTGCTAAAGGGTCTTCTAACATGTTCTTAGATTAATTTGCCTAGACAATCCAACTCATGGACTAGACTCCTCCACCGCTCTGGAGTTTATTCAGATGATGCGAGAATGGACGAATCAAAGTCGCTGTACCACCGCTATGAGTGTATACCAAGCCAGCGATGCGTTTGTTCCATATTTCGACAAAGTATTAGTGATCAACTCGGGTCGACAAATCTTCTATGGCAAGCCTCATGAAGCAAAATCCTACTTTGAGGACCTTGGCTTCGAATGCTTGCCAACAACAACCATATCTGATTTCCTCAATTCGATGTCGGCTAACCCAGACGTGCGGCGGATACAAGAAGGCAAACAAAATCAGGTACCACGGACTCCAGAGGAGTTTGAGACTGCATTCCGTGCTACTCAGTTCTACATTGAATTACAAGAGTCAATCATTGCGGCCCAAACAGAGTCATCATCGAAGTATCGAGAATTGAACAAGATGCAGGCTTATTCTCTGCCAATATACCGCCAGATCTGGTACTGTGCTTCTCGCCAATTCAGGATCGTCACAAGAGATTATAGTTTATGGGCTATAGAGCCTGTGACTATCATTGTACAAAGTTTTGCTCTGGGAACTTTGTTTAGAGATCAACAGAGAACAACTAAGTCTCTGTTCATATTTGCGTCGTCCTTATTCTTCACAGTGCTAGTTCCGGCCCTACAGTCCATGGCTGAATTTAAGAGCGGATTCGCTCAACGGCCACTTATACTCAAGCAAAAGAGATATAGAATGAGTCGTCCTATATCGTATGCAATGGGTCTTGTTATGACTGATGTTGTGTGGAAGATTGCTGCCATCAGCTACAATATCCCGTTATACTTTCTAACAGGTTTCCAACGCACAGCAGGCAACTTTTTCATTTGGTTTCTTGTCGTTTATTTAGAGCATCTTGCACTATCTATGTTTTTCAGGTCAGTTGCGGTATTTTCACCCAATATGCATCGCGCTGTCCTCCCGGTTGGTATATTTTTCAATATGTACGTGCTTTATACAGGGTTGTACGTACCAGCACCTCAGATGCAGGTGTGGCTTGGATGGTTGCGATATCTCAATGTGAGCTGACTCTCTTTCCCCATACAATCTTGGAGTTATTAGCTGATTACACAACAGCCTCTATATTATGCCTTTGAGTCAGTCATGGTCAATGAATTCAGAAATTTGAGCTACCAGTGTAGTCTATCCGATATCGTACCTTCTGGAGCGACTTATACGAATATTGTCAATCAGGTCTGTGGCGTCGTTGGATCTGTGCCGGGAGAGCTTTCTATCTCGGGTATGTCGTTTCTGGAAGCGCAGTATGGATTTGAAAGAAATCATCTATGGAGAAATGTCGGGATCAATGCCGGACTATTTATTTTCTTTGCCCTGTGCTCTGGGTAGGTGACACCTGCTTTTATAGACTATTTACACGCGTTTGCTGACATTTCGCCCTTGATGAGTAGAGTGGGAATGGAAATATTGAGAACGCCTGCCGGTAGATTGGCGACTGTTTTCTATAAAGACAGAGGAAGTGCATTGAGGCTGAAATCTGAGCCAGACATTGAAAGAGGGAATGTCGATGGAGATATCGCACCAGATACAACAACACCAGCCAATAGTGCCAGGCAGAATCTTGCAAAAGACAGAAGTCATACATTTGTATGGAAGAATCTATGTCTCGAAATCAAAGCCAATGGGGGCAACAGACAACTTCTTGATGGTTTAAGCGGCTGTGTGAAGACTGGACAACTCAAAGCTTTGATGGGAGTCTCAGGAGCAGGTAAAACAACTCTACTGAACGCTCTTGCTGGTCGCTCTTATATCGGTACTCTTACCGGTGAACTGGCACTGAATGGGAAGGTACTTCCAGAAAATTTTCGCAGTAGAATGGGCTATGTCCAGCAGCAGGATATTCATTTGCCCACGCAGACGGTTCGCGAGGCTTTGCAGATGACGGCGCGATTGAGACGCGGCGGAACAATTTCGCTACATGAGAAATATGCCTATGTTGAAAATGTTATTCAATGGCTCGACATGGAAAATATAGCTAATGCCCTTATCGGCATTCCTGGTGCAGGACTAAACCTTGAACAGCGCAAAAAAGTCAGCATCGGAGTAGAGATGGCCTCAAAACCAGATATACTCTTTCTTGACGAACCGACTTCTGGTCTTGATGGACAATCGGCTCTTTCAATAATCCAACTACTTCGTCGATTGACAGAGTCTGGTCAAGCAATCATATGCACCATTCATCAACCAGCAGCTGAGCTAATTGAGATGTTTGATGAGCTATATCTTCTCAGTCGAGGAGGTAAACTGGTCTATGATGGTCCACTGGGAAGTCATTGTCATCAAGCAATTCAATACTTCGAGAAGCGTAGCAGAAAGTGTGGTTCAAGTGAGAATCCAGCAGAGTTTTTCCTAGATGTGATCGGTGCAGGAGTCCATAAAGAAACCAAGGAGAATTGGCCGCATCTCTGGAATCACTCCCAGAACGAAGACAACAGAGAGAAAAATTCTGGGGAGGATGAGGCTGATATTCGACAACAATATCAAGCAGACCCCTCACGTCAATCACTCTATGCAGCACCGTTTCACATACAATTATGGGTTGTACTTCAAAGGACATGGTTATATTATTGGAGAGATCCGGACTATATTGTGTCAAAACTATGGATGAATGTTGGAAACGCTCTTGTCAATGGTCTCACATATCTTCAGTCACCAAACACGCAGCAAGGAGCATATAACCGCATATTCTCAGCTTTTATGGCACTCATCGTTGGACCTCCGTTAGGGTTACAAGTTCAACCGCGATTCTTGGAATTACGAGAGATTTTCATGCATCGAGAACGCGAGAGCTTGACATATCACTGGCTAGCCTTTGTCGTGTCGACATTCATTGTCGAACTCCCCTTTTCTTTCATCACATCACTGGTGTACTGGCTTCTGTGGTACTTTCCCGTTGGATACTTCGGTTCTGTTTCGCGTGCCGGATACAGTTTTCTTATGTACCAGTTATTTAGTGTATTTGCAACCAGCTTAGCCCAGTTATGTGCATCTCTCATGCCAAACATTGAGGCGGCCTTAGCGGCGAATGGGTTTTTCTTTATGTTCTGCAATACTTTGGCAGGCACATTGTCACCCAAGTCGGTCACTCCGTCCGGCTGGCGTTGGTACTACACTGTTTCTCCTCTCTATTATTGGAGTGAAGGAGTAGTGACTGATTTGTTACATGATTTACCCATTCGCTGTCAGCAATCTGAGTTATCCACCTTTTATCCGCCGAATGGAACAACATGTGGTCAATATGCAGCTGAATTCTTGCGAACAGCGACGGGATATTTAGTGAATCCAGATAGTCTCTCCGACTGCCACTACTGCAAATATCAAGATGGGCAATCATATGTGAGTGCTATAAGTGAAGAGAGGAGAGAAGATAGAAACTAACGAGGCTTTTTGTGTAGTACCAACAATATGGATATGACTTTGCAGATCGCTACTCCGATATTGGCATTTTCATTGGGTTTATTGCTTTTAACTTCACCATGGTTATTGTAATAACCTATTTTAGGGCTCGACGTTGATGATTAGGCCTCGAATCTGGGCGTGAAGATGAAATGATAGACTTGGGATAATACAGAACGGGAATTAATATGGCCAGAGGCCATCCCGAAGAGCTATTCGTTCTTGCGTACGATAATAAAGGGTCGCGATATCTGTATGTAAGAGATTGCTACATCATACAAGGTAGTCAACAAGGTTCCAAGGTTCTTGTGCACTTCTGTTCGTAGCCACCAAGAATCCTACAGGTCTACAGAGCTCGAAGCCTATGACATGATCAAAGTGTTAGATACATAGCAAGCTCAATGAGAACTATCAATAGTATCGGATTGATTGGGACTACTATAGAGTTCCACAGATTTGTGCAAATACTTGATCCCTGCGCGATATCATACGAGAACCATGCAGCCTTGCTATTTGGACGAGCAGATGGAAGGTCATCCAACATAAGCCATTCTTCATTGGCCAACTACAATGAAATATACACATGGACTACCCAGAATAATTAGATAAAATGAATTGCCGAGATGGAGCATCAGAGGCGACTTCTGCGGCTAATACAAATATCTTGCCACAATATGGAATATCACACAACAAGCACCCACCCACGCATCTACACAAAAGCCAGCCACCGTCAATCCCAAACCCACCCAGACGAGTATCAAACTCCGCCCTTATCAAAATCCTCCATGATCTTCATCCCTTATCAGCATGCAGTGAAAAGCACAAGTACATGGAGTTAGATTCGTGGTCCATGTCATGCAGAAAACGCCTCGTGTCCACAATCACGAACGGAGTCTGCCGAAAGCAGAAAGTTCGAATGCCGAGCAATGCGGCTTTTTTGCGTTTCAAAAAGATTAACATACAAATGGGACCCTTTAATCAGGCTACTGGGATGATCAATATATGCGAGGCGTCAGTCCCTGATACCTATCTCGGTACTTAATGCATGCACCTTTGTGTGTAATGGCGGCGTCTGGCAGGGATTTGAAGATATCCGGTTTATATGAGCCGTTGCTAACCGATAGACTTTACAGATGTGTGTCAATTGTGACGGTTGTTGCGGCTATTGAAGTAATTGACGTCTTTACACTGTCCATGTATGTATTCTGGTATCGTATGTTAAATGGTATCTTGTAAAGTCTACTGACCAACGAACTGCAATCATCACTGGGATGGACACCAGATCCACAAGAGCCCACCCCAGCAAACCACTGGAGCCACTGGCTAATTGTCTGTCTGATAAGAAAATTGACAAATGGGGACAGAAAAATTTGGAAGTATCGAACGAATCAACCTGGGGCTTAGTAGTCAAGTTCAACAGACGAACTGTCATCCCAAATTGGTAGTACTCTTCAGTAGCAGCAAAACGTAGTAGTCCGATTAGATACTGACAGCCCCTCATATCTTCGAACTTCCCTTCTACTCGCTTTCCCCAGGATTTTCACAGGCAAATAAAAGTAGCCAAGAAATCGAGACGGTCAGAGATCAGATAGCTTGAAGATCTACGTACCACAATGGGATAGCGGTCAGCCACCGAGCGCAGCTGCAGCAGTCTGAATGCCGTGAATGGCTTAGAAAGGAGGGGCTTGGTTTACTAGAGTGCCCTCCATTCTGTGAGTTCTATGCAAGTCAGCTTTGAACAGCGAGTCATGGCCAGAGGGGGGGAGTCAAGGACAGGAATGGGGCATGATGACCAGATAGTAAACGCTAAGAATGTATAAGGAAGCAGGAACGAGAAAAGAAATAATTCTGGATTGACGGTTCTGATCAACAGAGCTGATATACCAGCCAATCAATGATGGTTCGAGGTTATCATCGACGTTCTTCAAGGATGCGCATAGAACACTCTGTGCCGGCCTTTCCGCGCTCTGATGCCAGTATTCGATGTTGGTTGTTGGTTCGCAAAAGAACGAGTTGGTTAGTCAGATAGCAACGAAAAAAAGACCGAGATCAGAATCACGTTGACAATTATGCACGTTTTCTCCGGGCCGATGCTACGGCGCCATTGTCGATGCAGATAAGCTCACGACTTGAATTTAGGGCGAGAGACGTAGCAGTGCTAGTATCTGCCCCTCGTACAAGCAGCAACTTGAGTAACGTCCATCGAGTACGACACTAAACGGATGTTGAAATAAGTGCGAATAGTATTAATTTCAGGCACGAAATCGACGGGTACGCACCTACATACCTAGTCGGTCATTACTGATCCTCTTTAAAATCAGTGATGACTGACTATGTGGACTGGCCCCAAAGCAAGATGGACGATGGCTTCAAAAAGTTTAGCATAGTAATGTTTCTTAGTATCTCCCCACTCAAATCACACTTGAGCAGAATTCGGTGGAATAACAGTCCGGTCCAAGTGCCGATGCGTTACCTATAGGAACAGGTTACGCCTTTTGTCGATCGTTTTGGAGCGAGCACTTACCTTGGTCTACCCAAGTGCTTATCCCACGGACCCTACTAAGCCACTTGCATTAGCACACGGCTTACTGTTAATGCACTCCATACTTTAGTACCTTCATTGAAATTTCTCTGGAATAGTGTACCGAATCTACACGGTCTTTTGTCCTTACTTGAAAGATCGTCGACAAGTAAAAGTTGATCATCTCTCTTCAAAACGTGCAAATGTCAAGACTGGAATGTTTCTGACAAGGCATAGCCGAAATTCCCGTCTACTAAGGTTAGTTTAAGGTTAGTTTTACGTATCATGATTCATTAGCTGAGGGACTTGAAGCCTAAGAACGAAGGGCCCCCGAGCTAGAGTCAGCGGTATGGTATTTTACCTGGCGAGGCCTTAGGATACGCGCTTGGTACAGACCCAATTTTAATTACGGTGTAATTCTTGGTATCTAATACCGTGTCTAATTCGTAACTATTCCCAAGAACTTTATGTAACTAAATCAAGAGGATTGCATGACTCGGATACGGAACGGCATTAGGTGTTTCAACTTAGGACAACTCATACGCACAACATGCGTAATAGCTGCCGTGAGAAAATAAAAAATTAAAAATAAACTGATCCTAATGGACAGTGTTGTTACAAAATTCTACAAGTCTAGGAGCATAATCCAACCAGGGTGATAATTCCGGCCAACAATTCTACAGCCTTTGCGCATGAACCAGCATGTCACCACAAAGGATAAGATTTTAGTCCAGACACTCTGTCAAATCCAAACCACTAAGTGCTTCTACACTAATTTTACAGTCTACCTCGATCGTTCCATCGTATATCACCTAGACTACGTCTTCAAGTTGCAATAGTCCTTGGGGTAAGTATAGTTTCATCAATAAGAAACAAAGTTCATCAAAACCAAGGATTTTACTATCTACAGGGCTACGCTATTTGACCCATATACAACCCGGGTAATGTTTTCCGTAGCAGCGGTTCGAAGCGTTTCAGCGTGTTTCTTTTTATAAACACCCAGACAGCTAGACACGCTAGCTTGCTATTAGATCTAGGCACTGACACAGTGGATATGCCCCTGATTTTAGGTCAGTAACCAAGTCAGGGCTCAGGACTTAGAAGTACCGACCCCATCTCACTACTAGTTAGACAATTAAACTAAACTGTAGTTAATGTGGTGATTAGTTAAATCAAATTCGGAAGTACGTAAAATGATTGGTTTCGGGTAATTGACTGGGGGCCCCTGTCACGGTGACTCCGGTTCGCATAGCAAGTACTCTCATCTTGGTAAATAGATATGCACGTACCTGTGTGTAATATAAGCAAGTACGGCTTGATTATTGAATATTTCGTCACTGTAGTAAGAAGATAGCTTCCTTGTATACTCGATTCGGAGATATAAACTGTCACAAGTAAGTGTCAACTTTAATAAGCCACCTGACAAGGGCGTGTATGATGATCTACAATCGTGGTACTATTATTATCCAATCTCATGCCTCAGGAGCATCTACACACATGGCTGAAATGTTCAGGGCACCTGTAAGAATCGATTAAGATCCTGACTATGATATCGTATTCTGGACGAAGATTGGATGTGAAAAGTGTCCTGGGCGAGCTGAATATTTAACCCTAGACCCCGAACACGAGATTTGACGTACACTTTTCAAGGAGATTATCAGTTATCAATCAGCTTCAGATAGGTAACAACCAGATTTATACGTACGTGCGGTGATTGTGATGACTATAATAAAAACCATTAAGTACCAAACAGCTGCTAAGTTTTCATCAACCTCATGGCTCAGTTCTTAGTCTGAACGAATAATAGCATTGATATCAGACCTTCGGAGAGCTCCGTGTCTGTCATAATTTTTTCAGCGCCTCTTTTTGACGCCTCGCGACGTAGGTAGTATCCAGGTTCGCACGAAGTGAACTGTGGCTGAAAGAAAATCGTCTCTTGGTCGGACGTACTCGTACTCAAAAATTGACACTTGTAAAACCCCTATAACTACGTACCTAGCAATTTAGGCCATGTCGCATATTATGCGTATGATCAGATCCTAGCCTTGCGTTTCTTGTGGCACAGCAGTACAGCATTGGTATTCAACTACATAGTCTTGATTACTACCAGACGGAGCACGGAGCACGGAGCACTTGAACTGCGCTTGTTAGTGCTATGGCCAGCTCGGCATATGTCGAAAGACTCCAGGGTCAACCATCAAGCGTGTCCACTATCCGCCGTCCAGGGCCATTTGAGCAGGCCTATGGCTCAATTCCCTAGCAGAAATAGATACATATGTAATAAGAAAATCATCAGACCAAAAATTTGTTCTGTGGAAAAGCACAAATCCGGCGTCAAGCCGCGATAGTGCTATTGTTTCTGGCAGTATAGTCTGTCTGACTGCATAGCCTTTAGCTCGTATGGAGGCAGGGAGGCGAAAATCTAGCTTCATCGACGAAAAGAATACGCTGATGATTTGATTGTGCTCGCGGTGCCTCTTTTGACGACGGACAGACTTCACCCCGTCAAAGCCGAGCTTAGCCCTAAAGGGCAGAAGCACAGGGAAGACTTTTAAATACAGGAGTCTTACACAAATCGGTACGTGCATACGTGCATGCGTACATACGGACTCGATTTACTGACATACAGAAATTTTTATCATGTGAAAGAGGGTATCGAGTGTCAAAGCTTTATCATAGTCCATGAGTATATGGACTTAGCGAGTCCAAGCGGCACGATAGTGTTGTACAGACTCCATCAACGGTCGTACAGCAAGCCCTGAATGACCCAAAACGGGATATATGGCCGAAGATATTGTTGTACAAGGGAAAAAAGCAGGTGATAATCGATTTGTCAATGCGTTTTGATCAAGTGGGCATTCTCACATACGAGCCTTGTCAGCAGAATGAAGAATCCGAAAGCAATTTACGTCTGTATGCAAAAATCAAATATGTATTACTCGGGACTTGAGATGTGTAATGGGTACATTGAAATCTAGAAATGTAAACGCGTATCAATCAATTTCATAGATCAGACACCTGTTCATACTCAGCCAACCAACCAACCAACGACCAAAAAGTACCAGATTCAATCTCAACTTCAAAGTCAGGCACGGGTTGAACTGGGGCCGGGGCCGCAAGGAGGTCATCAGCATCATCAGATCGGCTAGATGATCCTGCGAATTGTTATTACTGAATAAGGGTCATTCTTCGAGTGGCTACGTATGCTAACCTTAAGTTGATACAAAGTTTAGCTAGTTAGGCATAATTACAAGGGGGCTAATGCTAGAGAGAATCCTTTCGTGGGCCAATTTACAGAGTGAGGACATTGGGAAGCATGAAAATGGGTAGATACGTAGTATAGCGTACAAGCCAGTCTAAGTAATTCGGATTCAGGGCAGGCAGTTTGATATGTCATTCTATAAATAACATCGTCTCAGAATTACGTTCATGACCATACAACATAGATATGTTAAACTGATATAGCGATCAACAACTGTAGCCAAACCTCAAACACCAGTTCGATCTGACCATAGTTTAGTGGCGTGAAATTAGGGAGGTCTGCATGCGGGACATCAAACAGTCTATATTTGTCGTACCTGATTAGTATCGAGCATAAGAGCTAGCAATATCTCACTCTGCTAAGGACCGTAGCGCAAGGCTCAATCCAAATGGGGTTCGCTAAGCTGACAAAGGGCCGGGCTTTTTGATGCGCATAGTTGGAGTACACATTGGGCAAAAGTCCTGACGAGGATAATGATCAAACAAATCAGTGCGGAGCCAGTTTCACACTGATACTTTAAATCTAGTATCTTCTATATTTATCTGTTTTGATACTCTAGTTAGAAGTTAGAGTTAGTATGTGCCATTCCGTTTGCGAGGCATTCAGTCTTAACACGAGTCGGACTCCGAAACTCCGTGTTTCATAAAGTGGCTCGAAAGGGTATGCATAAAACCGGGACACGGCACGATAAGATAAGATGGAACATACGTTACGTACGGTTGTGTATTTTACGGCTCTGTTCAGGGTGCAGTGAGAACGTTCATCGCTAGTGCTCAATCAATATTTTGGAAAACATGAATCTGAGTTGAGACGGCTGTGTATGCGACCATACGAAAGACCTCGATTCGAATTTTCAGCCCTGCTACTATTTGCATAAACAAAGAATTATTGATGCATACCATAGCATTCATCCGTCCTTGAAATCCCCCACAGATCTTGTAAAATACAGCTGCCTTACTCGGCCACATTGATGCCTAGGCGGCTAATCCCAACCAGGTATAGACAAAAATGACCCTCACACAAGAGCTTGGCCGGGTAATGATCTGCAATTAGAATGAAGACACTTCAAGCCACGCATAGAATCGATTCGTCGATGATTTGTACGTACTTGATACACTGTCTAGTACAGAGTCGATATGTACTTATTAGTTAGTTCAAGTGAAGATTTTGAGATGTTGGTTACTATGGTTTAGTTTTATATTGCACCACGGTGGAAATGTCCTCTTTGGGATAGTTGGAGATGATTAGTAGTCTTGTTGGCTGTTATTAATCACTTAGATATTGCTCAATATTTTTGAAAGGATATGTTATAGGTTTGTAGAATATAGTTACTTTTATTTCATGCACAGGTATCTTCTCGTACCTCTCTCTGCGGCTGCAGTATGGCACATAGAGTTTCCGGTAACACCTGATACCGTAACATACGTAATACACACTGTATGCATACCATCTGAACATAAAGTCTATAAACCTTCGTACCGTATTCTCGAACAAACGGATCAGCGCCTGCACTCTCTAATTGGCCAAGCCAGTCCCGCATCTAACCGTCCGCCGCAATCGTCCTTCCTCGTTGAGACTAACCTGATCTGATAGATGCGGACATAATGACCGGGTAGAAACATTATCCGCAAACAAGCGACTGCTCTCGCAACGCTTATCGCACACGAAGTCACGAATTGAAGACCGAGAGAGGTTCCTGCTACGTAAATCAATCGCAGCTTATCATCTTATCAATGGAGCAATATGCAACTCAATATAACACTATGGGGAACAATATGATCTTCAGAGATAAGGGGAAGCGAAAGCCTCAATTGTGACGATCGTGTCGATTATGCATGTAATGTTGTGCTTATACTACGTAGAAACGTGTACGGCACAGGTACGCCATCGATATCTGGTCTAGCCTTCTGACAGATTCGCGCTGTTTGGTACTACAATATTTGACATTATAATTTGTACTCTGTACTTTGTACTCGGTACAATGTACACTTGATATGTTGATATCATCTAGATAGTCAACAAGGTATGCTTAGGTGCCGGCTTCTGAGTGTATTACGGGGTACTCCGACGTATATGGCTTGACATGGTTCTTATAATTCGTACATGAGTGCATACCTAGTCGAATGCATGCAGAACGTTCAATCGGCCTAGCAAAAAAATGGTCTCGATATCAATCAATGCTCAATCCATGGATTCGGTTGTTCGGAGTACTCTTCTTCATTTCCTGAACTCCGCAAGCTTTGACCAGTAGAGCCAGCCCCGTCGGTATCACCGAGATTGCGCAGGAGCTCGATTTCTGGACTCTCAACGAATAGAGGTAGTCTGAATCAATGGTTCGAGGGGGTGGATCTTCCCGCTCTGTCTGAGGCATTTGATTTGCCTGGGTATAGGATCAGGCCAGTGGAAGAGGAAAAACCCGGGGGTGGATCTAAGAGCTAGACCCCAAATGGGAAATACGTAAGGTAGAGCGCAACCAATCAATTACGGAGGCTAAGATACGCTCTGTGATTACCTCCTCAGGCTTAGTCTGCTTCTGGCGATACGATTGGCTCGCTGCAAACTATATTAGAGTTGTCCGTCCAGTTAAGTTGCTGCCCACTAGACCAAGTTCGGCTCTACCTCCGACTTGTACGATTTGCTCTTTGCGCACGGGGAGTTTTTCTCTGCTGCTAATGTTTTTGTACCGTTTCTATTCGTTAGCTCCCCCGATACGGTATGTATTCATCGTATTCAACATTGTACTCTGTACGTATTACTGAACCTGAAGATTCGTGAGTGCACTGCGAAGAAGTTAACGGCTCCTCCGTAATCCTCGTTAAGTTCTTGTCCTACTACGTGTTCTCATTCTGTGGGGAAATGGGTTGTACACACAATTGGTCATGATTCTGACCAAAATCTCCGATCCTCAAAAGGTCGGTGCATTAAACATTTTTACACTTCTTTTTTTTTTTTTTAATCTATTTGACGTTTTCGCAGGAGGATCCCTGTTGCTTATCTCAGTGAGTACTCGGGAGTCGGTACAGTCAGGATTCTGGCGTGCAAGAATAGACGATCAGTTTGATTAAGCGAGGCTGAGGGTCCGTGGCTGGTGAATCCGTTATCCAAAAGGCGAAATTCAATGTTAACTTCCATACTAGGGATTTGATGTGCCGTGCTGGCGTCTTCTGCATATGTAGTCGTGATTTAACTGCCAGATTATTATTCTCCCGCTCTTTCTAGAAAAACCCAAGCCGGAGAATTTTTACTCTGCTACGTACATATTATGGCGGTAATTTACGAACGCCCACGCCTCTCAGAACAAGGCCGAGGGCAAAAGGGCGCAATCCTGCAGATTGCCAATTTTTGAGTCTGTTTGCCTGTTCCCGTTAGGCTAAGGACTGGTGGCTTGCGAGGAACTACGTACGTGGCTGCTCAGGATTTCCCCGCGGACAGTCGCTTGACCAATTCACGTACAGCGTGTGTGTATGTATATGGACGTCCAGATGTATGGACTGCTGGAGAACGCGCCTCGTACATCCCATACACTCGTATTCGATCGTACAAACATACACAATCGGTACGTCCTTTGGTATGCGTACAATCAACCATTGATACACCAGAACAGCCACCGTGGGGTCATCCAAGTTCTCTAATTTGAGTCGATCGAGAGCCGATTAGAAGTAATGCCACCAATCAGCACGCAAAGGATTCAGGCCTTCGATGCGCGAGATCCAACGCAGGATACACCGTTGAGGTTTAGTTGTGTGCACGACGCCCACTAGACCTAAATGTGATTAGTGCTAGGGGTCCCTCTCCACTCCATCCAAGTTGTACGTACGAGTCACGATGGTTTAATCAGCGTAGTCTGTTCTAGGATTAGTCGTGCGCTATTAGAGATCGTGCATTTTGTGTAACCGTGGAATTGAGGCCAGGCATTATTGCTTTGCTATGCTCCACGAAGCATATACTACGGTGGATATAGGTCAGGCCTGGTATGCAATATGCACATTACGTGGTGGCACTGCTTATCGAGATCGAGATGTAAATGACATGCCATATACGGTGTGTCGTACATACATAGTACAGTCTCAAGTAGAGGCGATAACATATGCCTGTCTGATATCGGCAATCCGAGTCTTCCGTCCGGTGTTGCTACCCATGCTGGAGATCTTCGTACTATCGCATCCTTCAGGATGTAGACGGTTCTTACCACTATGACAAGGCCAAGAAAAATTCTTTAGGCGGGGCGATTAGCATTTTCAGATTGTCTATCGACATCGCATCCATGGCATTGCTTGTTTTCGGGGGCTTGAACCAAGAATCAAAAGGGAACCTTTTCCGATGGCTCAATTCTATGCAAATACGAAGGAAGCACGAAAGATTACAGATATAAGAAAAAGAAAAAGAGAAAAGAGGCGAAAGTGGCACTATTGAAAGCACCACTCATGCGACAAGACTTGACTTGCTTTGAGATGACCGACGATCAAAGGAACTAGAACCATGTAGAAACATACACGGACAACTAGATGGATGGTGGTCGATCATAGAGCATACCAGATACGGTCGAGTGCCGGTGTCTGACACTTTGACTTTGAATGCCACGACCGATTCCAACCACCTACGTATAACTGATGAGTAATTTACGAGTCTGATCGCTGGTCATCACGCCATATGACCTGATGCCAAAAGAGAGCATCTATACGCGGGTACGTACAATCACATACCGAGGGCCGCGCTTGCATAATAAGTACTCAGGAAAAGAACAGGTCAACAGGTTCCTGCATCAGCATGGCCCTAAGTCTTGGCCCCTGAGGCTAAAGTCATCATCGTCATGTTCTGAGGGGCATATTCGCCACTTCGTGTGTGCTCGCGATTTCATGCATCGGAGTACTCCGTCTTTTCTTTCTGTGCCCATTGTACTTACTGGAGTATGAACTCAATTGATAACGAGGCATACTTTCCTCTCTCATGTATACTTTTATTGAGTACGCCGTATAGTAGGCTCTTCGGGCGTTCCTGATCGACAAAACTTACTCCTTCCACTACTAGTCAAAACCTAGAATTAGCGAGGGCAGGTTTAGTCGGCGACTTCTTTACCTGATGGAGAACGGGACCCGAGTGAAGTAAAGAGAGAGATACGTGCACTGGAACGATCCTCTTACGAGACCCATGACCCAGTCAGCAATTCTGATGCTGAATGGAAACGATTTACGCAGCCGTACATCTCCCATGGCAGTTCACATTGGCTGCAAGCACTGGGTCTGCCGGGAGTGGATAGATCCACGAATTGGTGTGTATCGCTCACACCGGCCCGTACGGGTATCAAGAACAAAGTACATCATCATACGATTAAAAGACGACGATATTAACCATGTTTCAAGGAACAGACCCAGCTCTGACGCTGGCCTATAACTAATATGTGTGTAAGCTAGCATTAAGCGCGATGAGCGACATGCTAGTAGACAGACAACGACTAAAATTTCCTAATCCGGGCGTAAGCCACCTCTTCGTTCGGCTGTCCAGTTCAACGGCGAAAACCGAAGCCGAGATAGAAGTTTAGAGGAGGCACTAGAGAATCCTTCCATCAATAGTCGCGTGCAGTGTCCACTGTATTAAGCGTTTGAAGTCCAGCGTACTGCCCAACTACGTACTTGCTCCGAGATTGCTTAATTCTATTTTTTTTTTTTTACCTTTTTGTCTCTGCCGCAGTTATCGAAGCGGGCTTCAATGTCGTGATGATTTTCACATGTCAGATAGGAACAGGGTCCACGCACGGCTTGAGACGATAAAAACCTTGTACTGATCCTTGTCAATTAACCAAGGGCCGTATTCAACCCCCCGTGTGCTATTTTTGCACCGGGATATAGAGCTAGGGGATTTTATATCCACGGATATCACTGACAGGGACAGAACCTTGTTTCTGGCACCGAATCTCGGTGATTGGTCGAGACAGCAGAAATTGGATGGAAATATTTAAATTACCAGTACCAAGATATTCACGGCTGTTTGACCAGTGGTGACTCCGTACAGGGGATTGCTGGCAAGGCGGGGGGAGGGCAAAATGCCAAACGGTGCAAAATTACGCCGAGAGACCATACTGGTACAGTACGTAGGTACATGCCAGTACTATGTATGGAGTGTACTACGACGAGTACATACATAGTATGGATGTACCATGGCGACCGATCCAGAGTAATTGCAGGAGCGACCGTTTGAGCGAAGGAAGCCCTAGGAAGGAGCGGTCTCACTCCAACCACGGCAGGAGTAGCCTGAGGATCCACCGCCGGTCGCTCTCTCCGGATCAGCGAATGGGCTTACCACGGACATACTATGTGCGATGTACTATGAGTAGTAAGGCCTCCATTATTCTTTCACACCACCACTTGCTGTTTTCTATTGCTCCCAGCCTGCCCACAGCATCTGACCTCATCCCTTGACACAGTCTCCCCTAGCCCATCCCGATCGTCCCCTACTATTACCTACTATGGAGTCAATGCACAGACTCTGTCATTTGTATGTATACATCGTATGTGGACAGACGCTGTGTGCTGCTGCTATCTTATCCTGTCCCGCTGACCCAGAACAGGCTCCGAGTACGATATCACCCACTAAGGGCGTGAATCCACCCTCACTATCAAGCCGGACCAGAGTGACTGGCAGTTGCTGATCGATGTGACTTGCGTGAACAGGGCCGGCAGAAAAAGAAATAAGCATAATATTAAGCAGCACCCATTCAGGCAGAATGACCCCTGTCATCTGTTGTCCAGCAGAGGGAAGTACTCTTTGGAAAGCTAAGCCGAGTCTGGGCGCGTCCGGGCAGCTGCCTCCGGACTTGGCCCGATTAGGACATAGCCAAAGGTCCTTCTTCGTCCGTCGCGCGCTAGCCCAGACTAGCCCTAGCCTCCCGCGCCGCTCGCTGCACGCAAACGCACTAAAACAACTTCAGCGTCGCTCGAGACTTTTGCACTACACAGTACTATCTTAGCATCACCCTATCCCATCCTCGTCGCAAATCATCAAACTACTCTACGACGCAGCACACTAACCCCTCTTTTGCTCTGGTCTAACTGACCTGCCCCGTGCTGCCTCCGTCGGAATCGGATATTTGCATGGGTGCTGATTTGCCCGCCTTGCTGGATCGGGCTAGTCGGTCCTGTCTCGTGCCGTACCATACCATACCTCGCATTACCCATACTCCCGCCTATCCGTATCATCATACCATACCATACATACGCTCCGCTGATACAGAAACAGCAGCCAGCCCGTCTTTATCACAAGATTCATCAACGCTCCGTCTGCAGCTCGCCCGCCCTGCTCTGGATTTGATTAATTATAGCTTCTTCTCCCCCTCCTCTTCTGCCTCGACATTTCCACTACTTTTCTTCACTACACTTCAGCTTCCACCTTCCACCCATCAACCACTCCCATCTGCCACTGTCTTTCCTGCCCACGCTTGAACGTTCACGCTATCCATGTCTATGTTCATGTCTCTACGTGCAACCTCCTAACAACCAACGCAACCCACGACCAGTTCTTGTTATTCGCGCAAATGATGCTTCGACTGCATTAAGCCAATGAACCCTTGCGCCATCTAGAACTCCTCTCGTCTACTTGAAAATATACGTTTCGCGCCGTTTTTGGCAGATCGATAGGTGCTGCTCCCGTCTTCCCATTCCGGCCTGACCAAACGGAACTTGCGTTTGCGGAGAACGACAACCAGCACCACCACCACCACCACCGCGAACCCCAAACAAAGAAACAAAGTTCTTAACAAGTTCCTAACCATCGCAAGATAGTCTAAAATTGACCACAAAATTCCTTCGACCTGGCTTTCTTTCTCCCACCTCTATCCTCTTGTTCGAGCTTATCCCGCGGCTGTAGATCAGCCCGCGTTCGCCCTCATCCAGTATGGAGCCCTCCTTCGACACAATGACCATGCCCTACCTTGCGAGCCCCCTCTCGCTGGGCCACATGCAGGGCACTGACTATCTCAATTCCTTGCCCGGTCTGGATCTTCCAGATCAGCGCTCTAATTTCGACGCCGAAACATTTATCAGGTGCGTTCCCTCGTCAGTTCATCACCGCTCGCTTTTTGCGACAAGCGCATAACAATCGAGGCGTTGGACGGTCGCTGTAATATTTCCTGAGCTGACAGTTTAATTTTCATAGTGGCGACGACATGAGTTTCTCACAGGCAAACATGCCCCAGTTACGACGCTTCAGCTCATACGAAGATGCCTTTCCCGCTCCTCCCGAATTGCTTCCTCCTTTCGAAACCGGACCTCCAGAGCAGCAGAATAGCGACTCCATTGATGGAAATCACAAACTGCTCTCTTTCTCCCTACCCGTCTACGGCTTCACTCTGCTCGACTACTCCCTCCGCCGTACCTCGTTGAATGTCTCCGCTCAGTTGCACGGAATGTTCTTCCTCGCCGAGTCCCCCTGGACCAACTCCCCCAACGAGGTACCACCTCCACACGTCGCAGAGCTTACCTGCTACCGACGAAATCTGTTTCAGATCACTGGGTCCGTGACTCTCCCTCGAAGTCTCCGCTATATCATGACCGAACAGGGAGACCGCATTCCCATCCTCGCACAAGAATTGACCGTTTCTGCCACGGAGTCTGTGGAGGGAAATCCCGTGAAGATAATCTCCGTTCCCTGGAAGACACCAGCGGCCGCCGCTGCAAACGGCAGTGCCGTGGCCGCTCCATCCGCAGCCGAAGAAAAGGCTGAAAAGGAACCTCCTTCGATACCGTTAGATACCATGGCTGCTGGACAGGACATGGACTCTGATTACGCGACTTTCCCCATCGCCTGGAAGCGCCTTCAATTCCGGATAGCCACCGCCAACAATGGCCGCCGCAAGGAGCTTCAGCAGCACTTTGTCGTTCGCCTCAAGGTTGTTGCAACACTCTCGACTGGTGCCAAGATTCCCATCTGCGAGGTACACTCAGGACCTGTCATTGTTCGTGGCCGCAGCCCACGTAACTTCCAATCTCGCAAGGATTTACCCCTCAGCGGTAGTGCAGCATCCTCCAGAAAGAACCAACAAGCAGCAGCACGAAACAGTGCCATGGCCGCCGAAGCTCAGGCAAAGGCCACCGCCGCATCTACCAGCAAGAACACAGCCTCTCCATCTGAAATGTCTCAAATCTTCTCCTTCGACGCGGGCATGGCACAACCTCGAACGACTTCCTCTCCTCCATTTGGTGATTGGACGCAGATCCCTCCACCAGTCACCACGACAGGCGTTTTGGCGACACCTACTTTTGCTCCTGCTCATGGACTCCCTGCTTACCCTCAGTCGAGTCCAAGTGTGACTCGCGGTGGTGAACATTCCTCAAACATTGCAGGAACACCGCCAATCAATCTATCACTCATGGAAGATGACTTCAAAACACCCAATAAACCTACAGAGCCTCAGCGTGGAATTATCTCCCGTGAAAACAGCTCCGCGAGCGTTCCGATTTCATTGGCCGGACAGAAGCGTTCCAGCCCCGAATCCTCTGGGGCACCCCCCACAAAGATCCAGAAGATGGTTCCGAATTCTAGCATGTCGAGACCGCGACCGACCAGGTCAGTCTCAGCATCTCTGCCAGTTTTGCATACCTCGAATACTCTGCCGCCATATCACGCAGCACCTTCATCATACCCCACTGCGATGCCTTACTCCGGGGAAACAGCTGATTTGCTGTATGAATATTTCCCATTGAGCATGGATGACTGGCAGGCACCAGTGGATGCTGTATACCGGCCTCATGTGGTACATCACACACACATGCCCATGGACTACAAGTTCATGGCATCGCGAAATCGTAGCAAACGATATTTTGCTGCCGAAGACGTTTGCTAGATGAGCGTCTTCTGACTTGCGCCGGGGCCCCTTCCTTCAAACTCAAATACATGTTCAGGCACATACAATTTACTTTGCTTCTTTCCCACCCGGTTCCGAATACAATATTTCAACATGATGTACGGGAAGAAATGATATCACGAACGGTCTTTCAAAAATCCACACGAAACGCTCCGACTATCTCAACGTCAAACCATCTGCATATGGCGTCATGGCGTGAGATTTATATTATTCTTCATACATTCGTTCTCATAACTATTTGTCCGCTGAAGCGTTCTTTGCCACCCTACAACAAGGTGTAACGGAGCAAACCCCCTTGTTCTTTATATACTCATTAACACGGCGTTTATACTGTTGATATCAAAGTCTGGGTGGATGGGGTTTACTGGTTGTTTTGCAATATATGATTCACTGTTTTTGGTCGGCTACATTTATTATTTGTCCCTATTGCGATAGGGAAAAATGGGAGGAACATCGTGGAAGATGGATGTACGATATGTTTTTTTTTGATTCGTCGTTGCCATTTTGAGCTTATTAAGCTCATGCAAAAATATGAGTGATACCATTTAAATGAGATGATTTACTTCAACATATCTATCTACCAATAACTTAGAGTCTTAGAAATGCGTCTGATTGTCGCGCAACGACCCGCATAGAGTTGTCATTGTTCCAAGTCGATGTAAACAGTAGAAATTTTAGTGGTCGGCCCTGCAGCGCTGCGGGAGGCATCGTTGGCGGGGCTTAATACGTCTGTTATATCCGGACGAAAACATTGGTCGTTGTATAGATTTAAGTTGGCAAAATGAGGTCAGTCTCTTTTCTCAGTGGACATCTTGATAACGACACCACAAGACAGCCTCGTCCATTGGGTGGAGATACATAGAATAACAAAATGCCACGGCAAAAGGTCCGGCATGACATGGTTCGAGGATGAGGAATGGATTGGTCTCCCACTTTCGTTTGACCAGCTTCGCCCAAAGACCTGGAGACTCGTACAAAAAATCCGCGAGAGAGAGTTGTGGGCGTCTGAAACTAGTTGGAAAGAAGACCAAGATCCCAGCGAAGCACGAGGTATCTTCATATGTGAAGAAGAAGGTTCAGCTCATCGACGAGCTGTGGTAAAGATCTACATGCAGTTCGATACCTTCTCGAACAACTCACCGCCGCTTTCACCAAAGGAAATCGAAAAGCTGATGTACTCTAGGATCCCTTATTATGGTACAATATCTAAGCCTCGCGGAATTAGAGCGATGCAAGCGCGGACAGAGATGGAGTATAGAGCAGAGGAAGAAATCGCCGCTTTACAAGGGCTTACAGACGCGAATTGCTCTGCAACGCCTGCTCTTCTTGCCTGGAAACACACCGTTCAAGACGACGAGAGATATGTTCCAGGTGGATACATCACATATATTTTGATTGCTAATATCTTGTCCTAGTTATCTCATTGACTGAGAAGATTGGTTTGAGCCTACTGTCAAAGATCACCGGTGGACAAATCACTGGTACCTCTTTTGGGGTCTTGCAGCACCGCGACAGGATGATACATCTGATATGTCGACGTGGGAGTTATGAAAGGAATAATCACATTTTGATTTGCAACAAGATATTGCTCCTTGCCAGTGAGTATCTAAAGAAGTAGAAAACGGACTTATTCCAATGACAGATTGGAAGTTTCTAGAGCTTCATTATGTCATTTTTCAACATTTGAGATAGATTTCATCTCTTTACAAAATGATCACACTCCAGACTGCATAATGCATTACCAAAACATTTATAAAGCCAGCAGACTTCAGTGTTTGCAAGACAGGTGAGGGTTACGGGGGCTACCAAGTTGGTGGATCCCTCCCTATTTGATTATTAATCTCCGATTGATCGAAAACTACTTAAACACTATCCAACAACAATTGGGGATCAGAGATACGGCAACTCAAACATCCATCGGCTGAAAGGCTCGACGCGTCACCGCAGGGGCTCATCCGAGTTCTGTTTTAAGACAGATTGATCCATGTTTTCCACATTCTCCGCTAACGGTGGGAACAGCACCACGACAACGACTACAACTGGCCCACGACCAAAACGACGCCAACAAGTCACTCGAGCCTGCGATTGGTGTCGCATTAACCGAACTAAATGTGACGATCAGCAGCCTTGCCAGAATTGTCAGACTCGGGGTGGGCATTGTAGTAGTTCGAGGCTGCTGGAGGCGACGTCTTTACCAGCTGCGAATAGGTACATGGCGCGGATTTATGAGGAGACGTATCCTACTAATATCCAACTAGAGACATCCAACGACTAAGAAGCAAAGTAAAGGATCTTCAAGAGCAACTGAGAACAGCTAAAAAAGAAGCTGCCGAAGCACGGGTACAGCAAGTTCAGGTTCAAACCCCGGCTCAGACTACTTTCTCGACTCCATCATTGCATTCGTTACCAGATGCAGTTAATAATCCATCTGGAGATTTAGAAGAGAATTCATATCTAGCACATGAAGAATGCTGGCAAGGGTTACGAGATATAGGCACTCGTACCGGAGAATTGTATTACGGACCCATGTCCTCGTCCTATTTTGTGGCTCGAGTCAATCGCTATGTATTCTCGGACATACTCTATCAGCCTCTTGAAAATTTGAGACTCAAGCCATTCTTAGCAGAGATTGATTATGAATCTGCCCCAAAGCAGCAGCCACATTATGATACGCCGGATTATGCAGAGGATTTGACACGCGTCCAGGAAGCATATTACCTCAATCTGCTATGGCAGACTTTCCACTGTCTCTATCCTGTCCTCTCTGAGCCGGACTTTGGTCAATATTATGAGTCTTTGTGGTCGTCTGCTGATGGAAACTCTACTCGCAAACCTTCGCCCTTGGTTGACATCCTACTTGCCGTGTGCATGCAATTTGGCAGTGTTTTTCTCTTCAGCGAACATAACCTTGACCAAGATTGCGGGGATAATCCTGATAGAAAGAAGAACGTACACATGGCTGGACACAAGTACTATCAAAGAGCGCAAAGCCTTTTGCAAAATAAGCTGGAGAATCCTTCTATCATGACACTACAGGCCCATGTATACTCAGTCATCTACTTGTACAACATCTCCCAGTTCAATGCTGCGCATATCAACTTGGGCACGACGGTGCGGACTGCCCAATCGTTAAGACTACATCTTCGGCCTGTAGAGGGTGCCTTACCGGAGGATCAGGGGCTGTATCGTCGAATATGGAACACAATCTACCGCTTGGATAGTCAGCTCTCGATGAGTCTGGGACGACCTCCGCTAGTTCAACTTCTTGCTTTCGGTGGAGACCACGATGAAAATGCCCTTCTATCCGGTACATCGCTTATATCCAGCCATGAAGATATCAGCTGGCTGAGCTTCCACGTTCAGTGCACAAAACTCATTTCTGCCGTGCAAAAAGCTCAAGCTGCGTTTGAGCATAAATGTTCCCAGCTGCTCAACGGTAATACAACTGGCGACATCTACGAAAATCCACGAACAACCGAAGCGCTGGCCGAGTTCTTCGGACGTGAAATGACTCAAGTTCGAGAATGGATTCTAAATGTCCCTAATTCACTCAAATGTGCTCGCAGAGCTGATGGGAAAGCATTCTCCACAGACCGGACACCCTTGAACCTGGATACGTTCAGTCCCTTATGGCTTCAACGCCAACGACTTCTCCTCGAGCTTCTGTATCACCACCTCCACGTCTCTATACTACGTCAATTTCTCCGATTTCCTCCCGTGGCTGTATCTCTCACTCCACTCGCAGACTGCTTGGGCATCTCATGCGTCTACCATGCCATAACCCTCACCAATATCATTCACCAAGTCCTATCGGAAACAGACCTGTTACATGGCTGGTTCCATGTTTATCAATACCAGTGGGATTCCGTATTGTGTACATTGGGATTTGTACTCGCTAACCCCGTTTGTCCGCCCACGCCACCAGCACGAAAGTCCCTGCAGACGGCTGCACGGAATCTGGACATTATTGGGGAGCATTTCCCAGCTGCTGCAAGTGCAGCGAGCTTGGTGCGTGATACGAATGGGAGGATGGATCGAGTTATTGACGAGTTTCGGCGGAGTATGATGGGTCAAACGCGGCCGGCTCCCAACAACTCATCCTCAGCGCAGTCCATGGCCGGAGCTCCGAATGAAGCAGCTGGGCAGACACCATCTAGGCAAAACCTATCGGTAATTTCTGCGGTATCGTGGCCCGATCAATCTACGACAACACTAGACATGGTGCCAACACCGCTTTTGGCGACAAGTATTACCAGCATTCCTGCCGTATCAATGCCGACAGATGTGATGAGTGGCAATGACTTACAATGGATGCAAGGTTCTCTTGACTCCTGGATCGACTTTGCAGATCCAAGGTTCGGTTCATGATTAGACTTGGGATTTATTTGAGGATCTGCGTACGCTATCATGATGCTATTTTTTTTTTTTTCATGGAATTTTAGCATGGTTCAAGGAAGACGGGTTGACGCCAATACTCTCAAGGTTGTCACTATCATAGATAAAGCAGAGGGTGAACATATCCTAACATAACCCCTAGGTAGGCTTGTATCATAGTAATATGATGAGTTAACTGCCCACGGAGAATCTGGCAATTATGCTCGTAACTGTCCAGCAACACATATCTACGCTGATAGAGAAAATTTGATTCTATCAATCTCCCTCACTCCCTACATTTTGGAATCCCTATTGTATGATGATCACTCCGCTACTCCACCTTTTCCCTCTTTACGGAGACTGACTTTGTCGCTCATTGTAATTGTGCCTAAGTAATGACAGCTTGAAAAATGCGCAGGAGGACTCGTTTCATTCATTCGTTCACTCATGGATACCTAGGTATAGAAAGAGACAACGCCACCGAAGTATGTAGATGAGATACACAGAAATGGACACGGATATATATGGATATATGCTTCATGACTGACCTTGACCTCGTTGAGGATATGGGCAGTAACTTAATCAGACACTCATTTCGTACAGACAGATAATCACCCACATGTGATGTGTATTGCGAGCGTTCGTAATGGCTTATGATGGCTGCATCAACTTCCACGTCGTCGCGTCACAGGTAACTTCTTCAAAGGTGTGAAGTACCGTGAAGCCCATTGCAGTTAGACTGTCAAAGTTTCCGTCGCCGTCGACCTATATTTCCGTCAGTATTCGTTGAGCCAACATTCAAATGGAATTATAAACGTACGCAATCAAGCATAACTGCATCTGCCCCAGACTTCCGAACTTGTTTGATCCCTAAAAGTATCAAACCCTGCATCAACGTCGCATATTCACCGACCGATGGTGAGATGACTGGTGACGAAACTCCTCCGCCTCCTGCAGTAACGCCGTTGCTGCTTCCATTCGCGCTAGAATTGCTGCCATTTACCTTCTCCTTTTCCTTATCTTTCTTATGCAAGGCCGGGATGTATTCCGCTATCGCCGATTGACTGTTGTATATTACCACACTACCCAATATAGCTCCATCTTCGGGCCGCTTTGCGCGAATGACACCCGAGTGTGGTGCGCCGTTGAGCGCCATTTTGTAGATTTCCATTACACCCTGACGAGAATTTGTCTTGATGTGGTCGAATATCGACTCTGCGTATTCCCAGCCATGAACAAGGTCGTAGTCTACGTCATTCGTGTGTAAACTTTTAGCAAGACCCTCGGGGGCAGTCCACGATGACAGTGGACGGAGCAATACGCTGCATACAGGTCGTGAGAGCGCCGTGTTCCATCCTAATTGGGCGAACCATTGCCGTAGTCTTTTGCGTTCAACGAGGTTAGCTGCGGGGATGCCCAGGTATATGCTTGGTAAGCGAGATCCCAATTGGAATCGCTTCACTCCTTTGCGTTGTAGTAAGCTTCGGATTGCGCGGTTGTGAAGCGAGTGTCCTATCGAAAGTTTTCGTCTCGTGGGGTCCACGATGATTGAACCGATAACTCCGGTCCCAGTCGACCGGAAAAAATATGTCGAACAAAAGCCATATAAGGCCTGCGTCGTACTATTTCGCACGACAAAATGTGCTTCATCGACATCGTCGTTTCGGAGGAGGAAGCTATGAGACGATACATGTGTCAATTCAGCATGCGAGCCGCTTTCACGGACAGAATCGAGTAGCGCGTCAAGAGCTTCACTGTCGCGCTCTTCGTTCCACGTTTCGACTAGCCAATGTTGGCGTGACTGGTGAATCTTCTGGCTGCGGCTGATCGTGCCGGGTAAGGAGCCTGTAGGCGAGAGTTCACCATAAAGAACTTTGACGAGCGCCTGTAACGCCGTCTCGGTGAAATCATATGTACATATATACGTGCTTATAGACGGGTCTATGGCGAAGTCATATGGCGAGCTTACTGCAACCACAATGACTGGTTTTTCGCGTCGCTCCCCAGTCTGGGAATACTGCGACTTGCATATCATCGACACGTGTTTGGTAAATCCGTGCTGGTACAGATTCCGGTTGGAGTCTGCTGTGAGTATGACGACGGCACTAGCTCGGTCAATCAGGCTCTCGTGTATCGGACGTACTCCGGTAGATGTGTAGGAGGTGTGGAGCACTCGACCAGACCTTTGGCGAGCAAGTGAGCGCCCAAACTCTCTGAAAACACTCTCACCGCTGGTTATTGACGAGCCCTTCTCTGACGAAGCTGAAGGATCGGGTGAAGTGGTCATCATATCTAACATTGACCGCGAAACGGCTGATGCAGGCAAGGGCTTCACCAACGGTGTCAATAAGAGGAGTTCCTCATCTGGCTCCAGAATTTGCGGCAAGGGAAGTA
Source organism: Talaromyces sp. F31 (assembly GCA_037356135.1). NCBI lineage: Eukaryota > Fungi > Ascomycota > Eurotiomycetes > Eurotiales > Trichocomaceae > Talaromyces > Talaromyces sp. F31. The sequence continues at coordinate 1,173,363 of JAYXSF010000032.1, read as the reverse complement.
GGTCGTTGTTATCACGAACGAGAGTAATCGAGCTGTCGTACGCGCGAGTAGAGAGGCTAGTATGAGATGGTTGCATTTTCGTCAAAGAATTAATACCTCCAGGGTTCAAGGCTTGTTCCCATGTCGTACATCGAGCCTTCATAGCGAGAACTCTTTGCAGGGATTGTCTGATTCGCGAGCGACTAATCATGCCATTCTCAACCCCGAGCTTCAGTCCGTTCAACGCTTCTAGTTGGAAGGGGTAAGAACGGCATAGGAGGATCAGATCACAGCCAGCCTTCATTGCCATAACTGTGCCACCGCCCACGCCAATATTATGTGTTAGCGCTTCCATTTCCAGACATTCAGATACCACGACTCCGTCGAACTTCAAGTCTTTGCGCAACAAACCATCCACAACTTGTTCCGATAGACAGGCATGCATGACATTTACTCCAGCAGAAGACATGGCAACGCCGCCCACCATCACCGCATCAAGGCCATTTGCTATGGCATTGCGGAAGGGGACCAAAGCACTCAGACTCAATTGCTCTAGTGACTCGGTGATAACGGGAACGTCGGTTTGCGAACCGACAAACTCTATATTGCCGTAGGAAGGGAAGTGTTTACCGCAGGTAACCAATCCTGCCTCTTGATAACCTTTCATGGTTTCGACGCCGTATTGCGAAACTTCTTGGGGATCATCGCCGCTTGTCCGAACGCCAATTGGCTGACTGCGCACATTGGTCAATACATCCAAGACCGGACCCAAGATCCAATTAACACCGACAGCCCTCAATTCCTGAGCAGTAGCCGACGCAACTTCATGCGCAAGTCGTTTGGAACCCGTTGCAGCGATACCCATGGCACTTGGGAATTGACGTATGAATATTTCATCATACAGACTATTGACTCCTCCATTCTCCTGGTCTAGAGCAATCATTAGTGGAACTGGATGGCCGGCATCCCGCGCTATGGTTTGTAGCTCCAGAATGAGTTTCGTGGTTTCTTCGGCAGCTATCAACATCCGTCAATCAGTACTAATCCTGCCTAGTAGCGCAATACACATACACTTAAGATTCTTCGCCGTCAATATGATACTACCAACATGGTAATTCTCTATGAGCGATCGAATTTGGCCGTCAATCGTTGTTCCGTCAAAGCCCATCATAAAAAGCTGGCCCATTTGCCTAAACGCTTTGTTAGCCCAACACTTTTGCCGAATATTCCAACATGCGGTTGTTACCAGTCCAAGTCGTCCCATATGGGGGGCAATGCCCCGTCCTTTGGGGCCATGACGGCCCGGCGCGAGGGATTGCCAGCTCCCAGCGATAGCAGGCCACACTGGCTTCTAATATGTGATCGGATCGGATCTTAGGTATGGGGATAATGCGATGGATGGCTCGGTAGTACTTTAAGTGGAAGGAACGTCGTCGCCGCAAGCTATAGATCGGGATCGGAGGCTGGTCGCAAAGCACGGAAGCTCATGAACTTTCGGCAGTTGAGTAAGCGGTTACTACACACAGTGTACGCAGGCTTGATATGACAGTTGCAGTATCGAGCTATAATAGGCGCGACGGAGGCATATACGGATTCGTCAACGAGTCGAGGCGCAAATGGCCAGCTGTAGAAAGGGAGATTTTGGTTGGGATGAAGTCGAGTCGGAGCGCGGACAAAGCTCCGCGGGAAGGCGGTACGCTAAACAAGCAAGGATCTAGGTAGCCTTATCTCGCTCGTGACGTTTGGCTGAGGACGACTTATGACAGCAGCAGGGAAAGTAAAATAATACCACGGGCAGCTAGCTGTGTTTGAATCAAGAGGGGCCGGAGGACTCGCGAACAATAAGAACAGACAGAACCATGAACTAGTGCTTACACTACGGAGCAGCTCACGTGCTGGCCTCGACGATAAGCAGACCAACAGATAAGAGCAATTGAGCGACGCTGATTGGTCAGATTAGCTAGTATGTCACCTGACTGGACGCTAACTCGGGACAACCCCGGACCTGCCCATAACAGGATTAGCGCCATGTTGCCGTCTGTTTCTGTGGAGACTCGACATAGTCTGGAGATCTTTACAACCACATATACCATGAACAAGCCATTGAGCATGCACAATCATGTCCGGCATATGACATGAAACCAATACGTGTCGGCCTCTGGTATTGAATATACTTGAATCACTCATTGCCCTTACGGAAGGAGAGCTTGGTGTCCATGATCAAGCAAATCGCGACTCCTACATAGTAGGTTTTCCCATACGTATGAAGTGACCCTATTTAGTAGTTGGATCAAATCATACCTTCTTGTCCGGAGAAATGGATCTCGATTTATATTGCGTTCATTAATTAACCTTGGTAGCGACAAGAGCAAATATATATGAACTGGCGAATAGTCTAAGCAAATCTTCTAGAATGAACGTCAGCAAAATGGGCGCTGGTGCTGCTGAAACAATAAAGGGCAAGAAACAAATCTGTAACCAGCATAGCTTAGGTAACATGCTTGGTGCCATCAAAAAAGGTCGCCTAAGGAGTATGTATAAGAGAGAGATGGATACCACCGTTGCAGCAAATGTCACGTTGCTCTGGCCGAATGCAACCATCCAGATTTGATGGCTAGGGCTTGGCGTGGCCGAATACGGTTAGATGAATTGATATTGAAAGTGCACTACTCTGTGTCGTATGAATAACAACTATATGATTCCGCTCGGTATGAGCAGGAGAACAAACAGAAGAGAAGAGGACTGCATTTCCAGAATACTTGTATTATTTTTGAAAACATTGGAAATGAACTCTCGGAGTCTTCTCTCCTTACAGACTTGGGATAATCGGACTGTTCGGCATATGCGGAGTATCTCTTATCTGCTATCGTGTATCATACATATTCATACAGTACGGGTATGTAATAATCGATACAGATAACGTATTGTAAGAAATGATTACCGAGTAAGCTACTCCGTAAAATGCCAAATATGTATGCATGCAACCAACCTCAAATTCAAGCTGGCTGTTAAAGTATTTCCATTCCGAACAGCTCCTAGTTGATTGCTGATGTATAAGGCAGCTAAAAATAGATGCCTTGAAATTGGCTCATCAGTATGTCGAACCAAGATTGTATTTTATTGCCGTACGCCATATTAAGCGCAACATGACATACGATGGAGACGTTACACCACGATCTCCCAGACTCAAAGCAACCGTCGCCATCCCAGCCGGAGACGGGCAATGGTATTGTTCCTCGCATAGTAGTACTATGTAGGTACACTCCTGGAAATGTCGACTAATGAATAACATGTCCACATCGCCGGTGTGACTGATACAAGGAACGTAACTGGCTGCTCAGGTTGGCAGACTTGTGTAAGTATGAGCTGCGAAGCATGACTTACGTGTAATTTATTTTCTTTCTATAGTCGGCGTAATCGCATGATACATCATCCACTGTATGTATGTATCTTACCCGATAAGTAAAGTAGAGTTCTATGGTTCCATCCTCTATCACCTGCCTTGGGTCCATGTAACTTACCTTCCTACGACTTTTTATTTCTTCCATTCTATTCATCTCAAAGCTATAGCTTTTGTTTCTACATCTTATTCTATATATACGCAAACTTGATTTTATATATCCAAACACGAATCCAGCAAAATCGACTCGCCTGCAGCTCGGCCTTACCTATTTTTCTTATCGGAAGCTTAAGTGAGGTGACGTAGTTCGCCTTCATCTGCACAATGTAAGGGATACAATCAGTGACATTCAGCGAGAAAGTTACTGACAAGACCAAACAGGAGAGTTATCATCCGTGAAGACCCTCTGGGTGTCTCTGAGTATATTGCCGAATATATAGTTAGTATGTATTCCGTCAATTCCACCATTGTTGAACACTCCACGGAAGCGCATGGAGCTAACTTCAACCCAGGCCGAATCAACTCGTTTAACCCTACGCCTGAGAAGCCATTTGTTCTCGGTCTTCCTACCGGTAGCAGTCCGGAGATCATCTATCGCATCCTCGTGCAAAGGCACAAGGCCGGCGAGATCTCGTTTCGCAATGTCGTTACTTTCAACATGGTAAGCATTTGCGATAGCATGGAATATGATCAAGAGCTGACCTTCGCCAGGACGAATATGTCGGCATCCCGCGCGACCATCCCGAATCATACCACAGCTTCATGTACAAACACTTCTTTTCTCATGTCGACATTCTCCCCGCCAACATAAACATCTTGAACGGCAACGCGCCCGATCTCGCCGCCGAGGCAACATCCTATGAAGCTAAAATAGCGCGCATGGGCGGCATTGAGCTTTTCTTGGGCGGTGTCGGACCAGACGGCCACATCGCCTTCAACGAGCCAGGCTCCTCGCTCGCAAGTCGCACACGAGTGAAGACCCTTGCTTACGACACCATAGTCGCCAACTCCCGCTTTTTCGACAATGATGTCAACAAAGTCCCCAAGAAAGCGCTCACGGTCGGTATCCAGACGATCATGGATGCGCGCGAAGTAGTAATTGTTTGCACGGGATCTCACAAGGCGCTCGCTCTTCACCACGGTCTCGAGGGGGGCGTAAATCACATGTGGACTTTGTCCGCACTGCAATTGCATCCTCACCCGCTTATTGTCGCGGACCGAGATGCTACGATGGAACTCAAGGTCAAGACAGTGAAATACTTCGAGTCCATTGAAGAATCGGGCACAGATGCGCGTACTCAGGGCCCACCATTGGTCTACAGACCGCGAACCTACGTGCCCGCTCCTCTACTCACCACCGGAACCGCAGCAGCACAATTCCCCAACAACAACGTCACATCCGCGCCTCTGGTCGACGCTGGAGCGCGCGTCCTCGTCCCCAAAGATCTCAAGATCAACACTGATATGCGCCGCTCAGCAGACGAGGATGGTGAACTCACGCCGGACAGTATGTCATCACGGATATTGGACTCGGGAATTTCGGGATTGGATGCTGCGCTCAAGGGGGAGTTGCTGCCTGATCCGATGGCGGCGAGGATGACTCCCGTTTAGACCGCGTGATATCTGGTTTTTGGATTTTGTTCGTACTTGATTGTGAAAATATTGCAATAAGCATGGTCTGAGCAGGTTAGGATTTGCTTTTTTGTTGATTCCATTGGCTAGATTGAACATTGAAAAATATGTACTGGAGTTTTTGTTGCTATTGCTCATGCTACTCAAAATCATATGATGTACATTCTATTTACAATTCTTGCCTTAAAATAATCCATAATCTAGAGCTTCGCAAATGCAGTAGCCACGACATTACTCATATCAACCAAGGTACTCTTATTCCGTACCCAAGCCTCTATTCCCCTCCTCCCATTCTCGACACCCACACCACTTTGTTTCCATCCTCCGACACTCATCTCGGCGGGTGACTCACCCCATGAATTCACCCACGTAATACCGGCCTGCAACTGATCAATTATGCGATGCGCAAGATTCAGATTCGATGTAAACACGCCTGCTGCAAGGCCTAATTCAGTCGCGTTGGCGCGACGGACAGCTTCTTCAATTGTGTCGTAGGTGAGAATGGAAAGTACAGGGCCAAAGATTTCTTCCGTGACAATCTTCATGGAATCCGTGCAGTCGGTGAAGACGGTTGGTTGGACCCAGAATCCCTTTTGGAGTTCTGCGGGTAGGTCCTTGGGTTGACCGGGACCGCCGTACAGCAAGGTCGCTTTATCCGTCTCTATGCCGTGTCGGATGTAGTCTGTAACTTTTTGATGATGGACTCGCGAAACGAGTGGACCAAAATTAGTGGAAGGGTCCATGACGGGACCGGCACGGACATATTGCATTTTTTCTAGTAAACGTTTCTCAAAGTCTGATTTCTTACTTCTGGGTACAAAGGCTCGTGTACCATTTGTGCAGACTTGGCCTGTGCTGTAGAAATTGGCCATCATGGCCCCATCAACGGCAATCTCGAGATCGGCGTCAGGTAGGATGAGAAGTGGCGATTTCCCGCCGAGTTCCATCGTGACATATTTCATGTTTCCGGCTGCTGCTCCGGCTACCTTTTTGCCTGTTGCGACTTGGCCAGTGAATGAGACCTTGGCGACTGAAGGATGAGCGGTCAGGTATGCGCCCACATCGCCAGCGCCGTGGACAACGTTGAAGACGCCTGGGGGCAGACCGGCTTCGGTGTAGATTTTGGCGAGGGTTTCGCCGTGGAGAGATGTGAATTCACTGGGTTTGTAGACCATTGTGTTACCGGCTGCGAGACAGGGTGCTGATTTCCAGAGAGCTCTAAACTGCGTTAGACTATTCATCTCCTCAACTTTGAAAGAAATTCCTCAAGTTCAAGGGAGCCTACATCTGAATGGGATAGTTCCAAGCTCCAATACCCACACATACACCCAGAGGCGCTTTCTTAGTATACACCCACGCATCTTCCCTCAACTGAGCAGTCTCCCCATTCAACCCACCACCACCTACCAAATTCGCAAAATATTCAAGCACATCCGCGCCCGTCGTAACATCCACAACACTAGTTTCCGTGAATGCTTTTCCGGTATCGTGTGTTTCGGCCGTGGCGATCTCGTCGTTTTGTTCGCGCAACAGCTGGGCTGCTTTCTGTAGGATGCGCGCGCGCTGAATAGGCGGTGTTGCGGACCATGATGGGAAAGCGCGTTCAGCGGATTGGACAGCCTTGTCGACGTCGGCACGTGAGGCTTCGTGGATGTCTGCGATGTGTGCGCCCGTTGCCGGATCAATTGTTTGGAAGGTTTTGGAGGAAGTAGCGGGTTGGGTGTTGCCGTCGTAGTAGAGCTGCCGCGCGGAGTAGTGAACCATGTTGTCAATGAGTAGCACAATTAAGCGGGAGGACGTAGAAGGAGAATAAACTAGTCAATTGTAATGTCATGAAAGTCCATACAAAGTAGGGACGAGAAGATGGAAGCGAAGGCAAGGAAGTTTTTACCGTATTGCTCGTGAGGGGCCGCGGCGACTCGCTAGCTTCTCCGGCACGTCATTGGCCACCACTGCGCACTACGTACAACCTTGCTACTCCGAAGTTACCAGTATTCTCACAATCAGACGACCATAAACTAGGAAGCCCATTTAATTACTTGTCTATTCTAACATCAAACACTGCCTCACCACCATACATAACTACTCCGTATGCGTACTGTGCTAGCGGTTGCCCCGAATAGGAATGCCCACCCCGACTCGCCGATAAGCGGCGCTAAGCCTCTAGCGGCATCCTTAATCGTTATCTTTTTGGCGATGCTCTCTCTCTGACCAGAGACGATAAGGGAAGTCAAGTAGGAGAGACCAATGCATATCGATCTTCTCAATCATCCATCTGAGTGTAATTTTCGTATACTTTCTGCGCTTCTCTGTATCTCCACCGCGTAGGAGGGTACAATGTAGATAAGAATTGGCCCCGTGCTCTCCATCTGTTAGTCGCAAAAATTTTCCCCTCGGGATCCTCTTCGGTGGCTGCCGGCTGTGGGGGATCCTCACCGACGTCATTTCTCTGTGAACACGAAGTCAGATATTGAACTCATACCTGGCGAGGGAAAGAGTAGCATGACTAGAAATAATAGTGGCAAGTAATTATAGCGGGCTCAAAGACATGCTCATCTATCCTCTTCAATAATGAATGCCAGAAGCATTGTAGTGCAATGCATCCTGAGTGGCGGCTTATCGGCTTATCGGAGCCAGTAGGAAAACATGGCGACCAGGATCCGACAGCCACAACACACGACACTTGCATGGCTACACACCAGTGGGACATACATACTAGGAGAACATATATGGGAGCACCACGGAAAGTAACGTTGTCGCTAGACAAATGCAGTTAAAATACGAGAACAGCCAGTCTGGTGGCTGAAATAAAATGAAGGACTCCAAGCTCGGTGCAGCCCCACTTGGATCCACTGAGATTGCTCGAGAATTTACTGAGTAGAAAAAGGAAGGCACGACGAAATTCTGACTCTCGCTCTTACTTCCCTCCCAAACTCTCTGTGCAGCCATCTTGCCCTCTCTCTTGATCAATTGATATCACCATGGCGACCACTGTCCTCATACCCCCGAGCGAGCTTGACAGCTACGACTATGTCATTGTCGGAGGAGGCACCGCTGGTTGCGTGATCGCCTCGCGCCTCGCCGAGTATCTCCCCAACAAGCGCATTCTGTTGATCGAGGCCGGTCCGAGCGATTACATGGACGACCGAGTCTTGAATCTGAAGGAATGGCTCAGTCTTTTGGGCGGCGAGCTGGATTACGACTACCCAACGACTGAACAACCAATGGGTATGTGCAGCCTTTTGAAGGAGGCCGCGATAATACTAACACTCCCTAGGAAACAGCCATATCAGACACTCCCGAGCCAAGGTTCTTGGCGGCTGCTCATCACACAACACTCTAATCTCCTTCCGGCCCTTTGAATATGATTTGCGTCTCTGGCAGGAATCTGGATGCACAGGCTGGTCCTTTGACATGTTCACGCGCGTACTCGACAACTTGCGCAATACCGTTCAGCCAGTTCACGCTCGCCATCGTAACCAGCTCTGCAAGGACTGGGTACAGTCCTGCTCGACCGCATTGAACATTCCCGTTATCGAAGATTTCAACAAGGAGATTCGGTCCAAGGGCCAGCTCGAGCAGGGCGTTGGCTTTTTCTCCGTCTCATACAACCCAGACGATGGTCGACGCAGCAGTGCTAGTGTGGCCTATATTCACCCTATCCTCCGTGGAGAGGAGAAGAGACCCAACTTGACCATCTTGACCAATGCATGGGTGTCGCGTGTTAATGTGGAGGGCGACACAGTCACCGGCGTGGATGTGACTCTGGAGTCCGGTAAAAAGTATTCTATACACCCCAAAATTGAGACTGTCATTTGTGCTGGTGCGGTCGACACACCACGATTGTTGTTACTGTCCGGACTCGGTCCCAAAGACCAGCTATCGTCTCTTGGAATTCCGGTCGTCAAGGATATTCCCGGAGTTGGCGAGAACTTGCTCGACCATCCAGAAACCATTATAATCTGGGAACTCAACCAACCTGTGCCACCTAACCAAACAACCATGGACTCTGATGCCGGAATCTTTTTAAGGCGAGAGGCACCGAACGCTGCGGGAAGTGACGGAACAGCCGCCGATTTGATGATGCATTGTTATCAGATCCCTTTCTGTCTTAATACCACCCGTCTCGGCTACGATGAACCCGTAGACGCTTTTTGCATGACACCAAACATCCCGCGTCCACGGTCTCGCGGTCGTCTGTATTTGACCTCGTCAGACCCCAATGTCAAGCCCGCTTTGGATTTCCGATACTTTACAGATCCAGAGGGCTATGATGCCGCGACGATTGTGGCTGGTTTCAAGGCTGCTCGCGAGGTAGCGAAACAGGCACCATTTAAGGACTGGATCAAGCGAGAAGTCGCTCCTGGACCCGGCATTGATACTGATGAAGCGCTCTCCGAGTACGGCCGTCGCGTTGCGCACACCGTGTACCACCCGGCCGGCACAACGAAGATGGGCAACATTGAGCGAGATCCACTCGCCGTCGTTGACCCTCAATTGCGAGTCCGAGGACTCAAGAAGATTCGTATTGCAGACGCCGGTGTCTTTCCTCACATGCCTACTATCAACCCTATGCTTACTGTGCTGGGTATCGGAGAGCGAGCAGCTGAGCTTATTGCTGAGGAGGCAGGCTGGAAGAGGAACCAGCCCAGGTTGTAAGACCCCAATAAAGAGGAATAAAAGAAACCATGTCGCCTGCTGGTGACGGAAAATAGAGGTGGAGAGCAACGGTAGGCTGGATAGCACTACTGATTGATACCCATAAAGCGTTACATAGATGTTGATAATTGAGCAGTTGAAGTGTATAGGCACATATCTACCACTCAAAACACAAACGAAACAAAAACAAGAGCTCAAATTTACTAAAATGCATTCATCCTATCACTCTATTGAATGGTATCAACGATGCTATGTAAAATAATTCCCTTACACGACAATAAACGTAAATTAACCCGACAGCAAAAATCATCAATCCGTTAATATTTACAAGAATACATCTTAAAGCCCACCACACAGAACAATCTTGGAAAGAGACAGCCTACAGCTCCTTCGAGTCAAACACCTTGATACCAAACTTCCACACCTGATCCACCGTCAAACTCGGCCCACTATACGAATCAACCGTTTCCCCCAAAACCACCAAATCGGCATCCGCGCCATGATCCAGCGTACCCTTTACTTTCTCCAAACCTAACATTTTCGCCGGCGTAAACGTAACCGCATTGAGGGCCTCGGCTGTCGTCGCATTCGTCCAGCGTCGGAAATTGTTCACGCACTCAATCAACGTCGCCGAACTACCCGCAATCTTATCCGATCCTTCGAGCGTGAGCCGAACACCCTTCTTGATGATCCGGTCCCCATTCGTCCAGTCATATACACCATCCGGCAACCCGCACAGCCGCATCGCGTCAGTGACCAGAATGAGCCCCTCGCTGTGCGCGTTGTATGCAATCTTGATAGATGTAGGATGCAAATGAATCCCATCCGCAATGACTCCAAAATACGGCTTCGGTAAATCGCTTTGTCCCAAAAGACCAAACACGCCCGGGTTGCGGTGGTAGAAGGGCCGCATGGCGTTGAATAAGTGTGTGATCATCATCGCGCCTTGCCCGACGGCGCTCATGGCTTGTTCGTAGGTTGCGTCAGAGTGGCCGATTGAGTAGATGATGCCGCGCGAGACGAGGTCGGGGATGTGCTGGATCATGGTACCGACTTCGGGGGCAGCGGTGATCATTTTGATTGCTGGTCTGGAGGTTGTCGTGGAGACATTATGATGGCGGTGGCCGTTGACGAGGCCATCTGCGCGAATGCCTTTTTGCAGGGATTTGGCGATAGGAGTTGCGGGCGTTGGTGTCACGGCGTCTTCGTCTGCGATCTCATCCTCAGTGTTTTTGGCAACGTCGGGAATATTTTCAAGTCCGTAGCAGTTGATTATATCCTGAAAGCCCTGAGTCGAAGCAAGTAGAACCTCGGGTTTGTGAATTCCGTTTCGCGAGGGATTAATAAAGGGACCCTCGACATGCGCACCCAGAGACTCGGCACCATCTTCCGGATTCCGTTTCCCCGTCGGCGCAAGCGATGGGAGAACCTGCTTGTAGTTTTCTGCTGTCGTGCTCACCGTAGTCGGCAGGAAAGACGTTACACCAGTCTTGATCAGACCTCTATTCGACTCGATGAACTTCGCATCGTATTCCTCCTTTGTAGCTTGAGGAACGGAGTAATCGAATCCCTGGGCACCGTTGAGTTGTACATCGATGAAACCCGGTGCCAGAATGCGTCCCTTGAGATCAATGACCTGATCAGGCGAAAGGTGGAGTTCGTAAAAGGCTTCTTGGTCCTTGAGGATTTTACCAGTTAATGAATCAATCCATAGGTCTTGCTCGATGAGATGTTTGGATTTGAGGATGCGGCAGTTTGTGAATTTGGTGATTCGCGGAGACGAGCTTGGTTGGCGGGAGGGCATGATGTCACCTCTTGACTTTCGATATAATCTCGAAAAGTTCGGGATAAGTATCTTTTATCGTGTAGATAATAATCGATCCAGCTATGCACACTGGATAGAAAAGAAAAAGAAAGAAGAAACAGAAAATTGCCGTTGGCAAGTGACGATATAGATACCAACGATTCCGGACCAGGACAGGCACCGTACCGTATCTAAGTCCCTATCTAGTCCGAAGTAACTATGTAAACGCAAAAACAAATAGCTACTCCGCACGATGGGACATGGAAAGACTCTGGAACACGGTTGGCTGGATCTCTAGTCATATTCTAGTAGAGTCCTCTAAGGTAGTCGTTATCGTACGTAGCGGTCCATTCATATTTGCTGGGCTGAGGCTGTTACCGTGCTACGTCGACATTTGCCAGATACTACCGTCCAAATTCGATATTGTAAGTACGTGTATGACGATACTGTAAGATTGCCACGAGGTGGTGTGACCACTCTCTGCGGCGTACGGAATGTCGGCGTCTCGCCGTTTACGCCGGATACGCCGTGAAGGGATGCTTTCGGCAAGCCGTGACCAATCACCCATCAGCCATATCGATCAGAATTAAGTTTGTCGAATTAAATATCTATTGAAACATGCAATGGGTAGGTCCAATGCGATCAGTTGGTTGTGGAATACTTGACGGATGACGATAGGGCTTTCGTATTGGTAATACCAATACATGACTCGTATGTATGTGTAATACGTCTCGGTAATCAACTTCGCGCGTCTCTCCGTCGGAGTCAACTTACAACAAACGGATCCCTCTCAAGATAATATCAGACATAAATATTCTCACGTAATATCAAATTGCGATCACCAATAATTTCAGCACAGAAATCCATCAAGTAAAAGCGCCATTGCTCCATAATGTCAACAGTGAATCATACGTATAATTTTCCTACATGGATGCGATAGTATCGACCACGGCGGGGCAGAATGCAACCGTATCTTTTATCGCGGTTTTGTGCCATGTAACGCTTCCAGTTGGCTGGTCCTATGCAGTGGTTACGTACTCAATGTAAATCAACGTCTGTTGTCACTAATAAATTGGCTTTTTGAATTCTTTGTGTATTCATTCATTTGATGAGTGGGCAAAGACTGTTTGAAATCATTATAAATATAACATCGGGCCCATTACATAGTATACCGAAATATCGGGATACTCATTCAAATCCTATGTATGTACGTGATATCGGATCACCGGCGTAATGGGTCAACGTCAAGTGTAACCCGCTCCACCATTACCACAAAGCACTAATCAAATGGGACGAATAGAATTTTAATAAAGGGATAGCTGGTGAAATTGAGGGACAGCTTGACAGCCCTATTGACGCATTACATAAAAAGGCTACGCTAACCCACTTGCGGACCCAGCCTAGCCGTTTGCGTGTACGAATTCCGCTTTCGGTAATTTTTTAGATAGACTTTTGACGACGATTCCAGACCACATTGATATCTCGCTGTAATTCAGTATCCGGATTGTAGTTCAGCCTCAAATTTAGAATTGTGAATGCACCCGGTCAACACGTGTTACTCATGAAGAACTTCTAGAGTCTGGACATGTCTCGCATTCCTGAGACACCAAGAATGCACGATCGAGCGCGATCACAGGGCAGATCATCTCATTGCATGCTAGGAAAACAATAATTGCTTTTTACTCGTTGCACAAATTTCCAGAAAAAAAAAGGCAAAACCGTAACCCAATCGTTTATTGTCGGTAGCTTGTGGAACTCGACGTTTTGATCGTTTTTGATAATCCCCGCAATTAAATCTATCGAAAGATCTGCATTTCCACCTTCGATTTCCGTCCATTGCTTCTATCCAAGCCACTTTTCCATAGCTTTTGTCTTACTCTAAACCCACCTCGTCATACATATCGTACCCATGCAATACGAAGTAGACTTGGCAACAAGAAGCTGAAGAATGGATGCATGAGCCAAGTACCCTGGCTGTAATTACTTATTCTACTTGCAGGTCTCCTAACTAATCCGGCCTGATTTTTCATCGGATTGTTCGGGTCAATTGCATTGTCGACTGGTGCTCGTGACTGGGCTATATGCAGGTGTATTGTCTCGGTCCACTGTACTTCGATCCCTTTTGTACTCTCTGCGCACCACCTGTGTCGTGCGGCGCTGAAATTTTATTTCATTTTTATTATTCACTTGCATGTTGATATCCCTTCACGGCCGTTTACCTTGAACATAACTTGCATTGTCCCATATCATCATAGAAGTATTGATAAAGATACTCCTACGAGAATTGCTGCACAATACACCTAACCAGTTAATCTAGTCATAATGACTTCCGAGGATGAAAAGGAGTACTCCAAGCCCATCCACGACAATGGCGACGGAATCATCGCCACCAAAGAACCCACATCTCAACAACTAGCACAGACCGAACACCGTCAACCAGCAGGTGAAGATGTCGTGCCCTCCGTCGAAGGGAAGCCATGGATGTACAAACCTATCAAAATCGGCCCTTGGACATTCCCTTGGTATGCCTCACCCGAAACCCAGCTACTCATGGTCTCCTTTGTCTGCTTCCTCTGCCCGGGAATGTACAACGCCGTCAGCGGCCTCGGCGGCGGCGGACAAGTCAATTTCCGTGACGTGAACAACGCAAACACCGCTTTATACAGTACCTTTTCCGTGGTTGGCTTTTTCGCGGGGTCAATCGCAAATAAGATCGGACTCAAATTGACCCTCTCCTTTGGCGGGTTTGGGTATTTCCTGTACGTGGCATCGTTGCTGTCGTACAACCATAATCAGAATGTTGGGTTCTTGGTCTTTGCGGGTGCGTTGTTGGGTGTTTGTGCGGGTTTGTTGTGGTGTGCGCAGGGAGCGATTATGATGAGTTATCCGTTGGAGAGCCAGAAGGGTTCATTCATTGCTTTCTTCTGGATTATTTTCAACCTCGGGGGCGTGATCGGAAGTTTGGTAAGTGCCTAGTCATTGACATACATAGGAGAAGCCACAGCTGACGATAAAAGGTTCCCCTAGGTCAAAACATACACTCAACAGCCGGCGAAGTCAACGATGGCACATACATTGCCTTCATGATCCTCATGGCCATTGGCTTCGTACTCGCCTGGGGCCTGTCCGACTCCAAGTACATTAAACGCAAAGACGGCTCCAGAGTCATCACCATCAAACAACCCACCTGGAAGACCGAGATAATGGGTCTATTCGAGACTCTTCGCTACGACCACTACATAATTCTGCTGTTCCCCATGTTTCTAGCTAGTAACTGGTTCACCGCATACCAGTTCAACGCCGTGAATGGCTCTTACTTCAATATCCGCACTCGCTCATTGAACAGTTTGCTTTACTGGCTCAGTCAGATGATCGGTGCCTTTGTGTTTGGGCAATTGCTCGACCTCAAATTCTTGTCGCGCACTATGCGCGCAAAGTTGAATTTGGGATTGCTGTTTGCGCTTACGATGGGCATATGGGGTGGAGGGTATGCTTTTCAGAGAAAGTATGATCGTCAATCTGTCAAGCCAGATATGGACTGGAGTTCGCCGGGTTATGTTGGTCCTATGTTTTTGTATATGTTTTATGGGTTTTACGATGCCTCATTTCAGACGTGCACATACTGGTATGTCTCATCAGTCCTTGAATGAGGATAGAGTTAACTTTGATCAGGTTCATGGGCTCCTTGAGTAACAACAGTCGCAAACTTGCCAATTTCGCAGGGTTCTACAAGGGCATCCAGTCTGTCGGACAGGCTATTACTTGGCGGTAAGTCTTAGCTACCCTTCAAATGTTTGCTTTGCTAATATCTTATCAGCATGGATGCGTTGGACACATCCTTCATGCGTGAATTCGCCGCTTGCTGGGGAATTCTCGCTGGATCTCTCGTGATCGCGTCCCCTGTGGTATTTTTCCGAATCAAGGATCATACAGATGTTGAGGAAGACCTCAAATTCTCAGACGAGACCCTTAATGAAGTTGCTCCTGATCATGCTGTGGAAGAGAAGTAATCTCTTTTATTTTTACTGGTTGGTACCAGTTTTACTGCGTGAGAACTTTCCTGTTTTGTTAACATACATCTTTGTCACGGCATGCTATCATTCGTTGATGTCATATTTCATGTTTTATTGTCTACAGCATTGCTCTGCATTGTGATCCACTCGCTACATTTGTTTTTGATGGGAGAATCTTGATTTTTATGTAATTATGCTCTCATGGTGTATCTAGAATCAGAACACATATCCCCTGAATCGAATGCTGAACATACATGCACCAATCTTGCAGTCTTTCAACTACAGTGATGCTTTAATCATTTCTTGCTCTGACTGCACCTCCTTTTGAGCATGCTCTCTCAAAAGCCGTCTCAGTATCTTCCCACTGGGATTCTTTGGCAACGCCTCAGCAAACACCAAACCACCCGTTATCCTCTTGTGCTGGGAGAGTTTCGCATTCACTTCCCCGACTATCCGGTCCGCTGTCGATTTGGTAGCAACAACTCCCTCTTTGAGTACAATATACGCCCGAGGATGTTCTTGTCCATTGATTGTAACGCCTACAACAGCTGCATCGGCAACCCCCTCACTTTCGAGACAGACACCATCTAGTTCTGCAGGCGCCACTTGCATGCCCTTTACTTTGATGAGTTCTTTTAACCGCCCACTAATGAAGAATTTGTTCTCATCGTCGTAATAACCAATATCACCCGTTCGTAGCCATCCATCTGGCGTCAAGGTTTCGGCAGTTGCTTTGGGGTTTCTCCAGTATCCTTTCATTACCTGCGGTCCTCGCACCCAGAGCTCACCGTCTTGGTTTGGCCCTAACTCTTTGGCCTCGGATGCATGAGAAGATGACCCGCTTGAATATTCGTCGGGTATGGACATGATTTTCGCTTCAGAGTTGGCGTTGGGCCAGCCTACGCTGTGGCTTTTGCTGATTTTGCTTGGCTCCCAGGCAAGGCATGCGCATGTGCATCTTCCATTGTCAGTTTCTTGCAATTCAAAGAAGGTAAAAAGTTACATACTCGGTCATCCCCCATCCCTGCTTAACATTGATCACACCTTTCGGCCACAGATTCTCAACTTCTTCTGATACCTCTCGACTCAACGGCGCAGCTCCGGATCCGATAAATCTTACGGAAGAAAGATCGTACTTCTTGGTCTCCGGTCGCTTAGCAAGCATGACCACAACTGGTGGTACGAGAATCAAATGCGAGATGCGATACTTTTCAACATTCCGCAAAACCGTCTCGAAATCGAATTTCTCCATGATATACACGGGCGTGCGACGGTATTGAGCCACCCCTAACATTAGCATCTGCCCCATAGCATGATATAAGGGCAAGAAACAGAGCCATTGCTCTTTACTTCGGTGTTTCAGTTCGTATTCCACATCTTGACTAATGGTGTTGTGGTACTGCAAGACGTTTGCGACGTAGTTGCCGTGAGTGATTTCGACACCTTTGCTGAGACCGGTGGTGCCCGAGGAGTAGTTTAATGCCATAGTAGTATCTCGAGCTTCATTGGGGCCCATCAAGGGATCCCATGCAAAATTTCCACCTTCTGCTTCTGATACGATCAATGAACTCCAATGAGAACAGCCAAGGTCACCATCTTGTGGCTGAATCTTTGTAAAATCATCAAGATCGAAGTGGCGATCGTCAAGTACGAAAGTTCGCTTCTCATGACCCCTTCCCACTTTCCTCGCGGCCTCCAGACATGTCTTCATCGCATCGCCGCCTTGACTTAGGACAAACCTCGGATCCGAATCTCTGATTTGATGTGCCAATTCCAGCGCCGAATATGTCGGATTGCAGCCGCTGAATATGCCACCAGCCATTATCACGCCCATAAATACCACTGGGTAGAAAAGATTGTTTGTGCCGAAGACAACCACCCTATCGCCCTTGTTCAGTCCGGCTCTTTGCAAACCGGCAGCGAATCGTTGACTCCATAGTCGAAATGTATGGCGGGTGAGATTTCGCGTTTCAGGATTGGCATGGTCGAGGAGATATGGCTTGTCGTCTGGGAGAACGTCTGCTGGATCCCCGAAAATCAGGGTGGGAAAGCTGTGTTGAGGAATGTTGATTGTGTATATCGATTTGACCACCATTTTGCTAATACAAGTGCAAAAATTATTCCAAGAGAGACTTAAATCTTTATGCGGTGTAGAATGAGAGGTGACTGCAACAGAGAAGATTTTGATGAAAAATTGATGAAAGAAAGCAGAACAATGAAGTCCGGTCGGTGAAAGATTAGTCTAATTATTAAAAGCAAGGCAAACAGCCACGATTAGATTTCTTTTTTCGCGTCGATAGACAGGTCCATTTTTTCTTTTTCTCGATCATTGTTGCTTAATTTCTTTGTGTCATTGGTGGGCATCCAGTGGTACCACCCGATAAGGCGATCTGCAGTGCGGAGAATGAATGCGGGGGAGCTCTAGGGACCACCAACTATTACTTTTGGCGTCAATATTAACTTTTTCGTCCAATAATATCTGCATTATAAAGGTAATTTTCATGATTCAAGGCGGGGTGCATGCAATAATGTCGGGTATGTCATATGGGAACCGAGGACGTCGGTAATTAGAGGATACAGATCGCCCACGCTTTGAATCATCATTCTTTTCCTGAACAGAGGATTCTTCCTGACCCCAGGCTCTGGTTGACCAGGAAGACTGTCTCAGCATATCTCTATCTCTCGTTTTCTTGCACGCCTATCGAACCTGTCTACTATTCAAAACTAACCATAAACAGCAAATTATGTCTTACAATATAATCCTCCCTAACTTACTGAAAGTCACCGCAGCAGAGATTCGACAACTCTGCCGCAGTTCAGCACTTACTGCATTTGCTTTTGTACAGTCAATACTGACTTTAATGGAAACGGATAACCAAGCTGGTCTGGGGCTGAGGGCTCTGATTTTAGTTGCACCGCATGCAGATTCTTGGAGATAGCTCGGAGACTGGAGGATGAAAAATCCCAGGGCAGGGCTTGAGGTCTGCTTCACGAAATCCCTTTTATTGTGACCTTACCACATGATTGATACATGCATTCATGGGTGACTATACACTGAAGCCATTATATAGGACTCTATGTACACTCATCTAGACCTAGGCTTAAGCATTACTGCTAGCTCCTTTGCTCTTGTGGGCTCTTACCCAATACACAATGCATCAGTCGTTTACAGAGTCCGTCAAGTCGACTATGACTATTGGATTGGCCTGATTTGATTATTTGTATATGTAGCTTCTAAATTCCGGAATGTTTCTAATTGGGAATGTCAATTTAACGGTCAGCAAATCTTTTTGCTACTCCTCCTTATTCTCTTTCTGCTTTGGTCTAAGCAGTCTCACATGACGAACGCTAATATTTCAACAACTACAACTGTCCAGGACTTACAGAAGGCTAGTCTCTATTTGGTGGACAGACGATTTCAGCGCATATCACGGGTGGAATCAGGCAAGGTGACCGTTATATGGACCATTCAGTAAGGACTCCGTCACCGCACTGAAGTAGTCAGTATACTCACTAATGCTGTTTCAAAAGACCGCAGGAGGCTCATCCTCTGGCTCAGCAGATGAAGTCTCTGCGTGCTTTGCCATTGTATCACTTGGCGTCAAGACAGTCGGCTCAATTGTTACGCCTGCATCTCAAGCAGCTTTGAACGCTATCAAGCCCACTATTGGCATTGTTCCGTTTTACGCAAATCTTGATTCTGTGAGTGGTATAACGCGTTCGCCACAAGATCTTGCATTGGTACCGAACTTATCACAAAGTCGTCTGATCTTCCACTTTCTAGATAGTCAGAGTTCATGCCCAGAAAATGGGATGACATCCGCCTTGGATTTTGGACGAGTACCAGGTGAAGATTCCTCAGGGTGAAAAATCTTGGCCAAATTTAACCAAGGTCATGCGTACGAGTGCTCTGCTTTTTCAAATGGCTGGAAGTGGAAGCATGGCTGACTATGAAAGAACACGACCTCCACCCCGCGGTTTACGAATAGTACCTGGGTTTTGAGGATTCCGAAGTTGGCAATCTCGAGGCTTTAGTGCGATGGAGCCAAGAACATGCGGGCTTTGAACTCCCCGAAGGTAAGACATCTTCATCTTTTCTCTTCCTCCTCCTATCATCTCAATTTGCATAATGAAGAAATAGCTAACGGCCAGTATGGATTTTGTCACAAAGTAATTGAAAAGCCCCTGAAATGGCACTTCTCCATCTGCGGAAAATGAAAAGACTCTCGGAGACTTGCGAGAATTCGCCGGGACTAACGGCATCGACAAAGTCCTTGGCCAGCACATTCTTGAGGTCATGGGAATCCTGACTGATAGCCCATCATCAAGTCTAGCGTCTGCTGCTGATAAACCATAATTCTAATCACAAGCTGTCGCGTAGCTTCTAATGACATGAAATGTAGGGTTCTCAATATGCACGATGCCTTTAGGGATCTTGAAACTCAACTGACGGCCGTTCGGCATAAGCTTCGTTGCCAAAGCTCATCAAGAAGCTCAGCTTTTCCGTACATGAGCACATCCATGGATGGCATGGTACTCTCCTGCGTCAGGCGCCATCGGTGCTGAGTGAAAATGCAAAGCTGTCAATTTTGGTGCCGACATACGGTTAAACCATAGAAAGAATGCTCTGCTCTAGAAACTACCAATTTTAGGAGATCTCGTCAATTAAATTCACCAAGCACTCAGGGATTTTTTCCAGTATCATCATAATTAACCAATTTCAGGAACTATCAACATATCAAATATAACATGTCACTAGTGCCCTAATCAAGCATTGTATAACACGAGAAAAACCAACTGAGTCTCTTATCAATACTGCAAAAACCAACAAGAGAAATACGACATGACAATCGTCAGCCTAGTAATTTGCGAACCTGATCTCCAGACACATCCTCCGATGATCGCTACTCTCCACTATATTGAAACTCACTCAAATGATAATCGATCCTAGTCCACATAGCACCAAGCTAACCATGCTCGTTGTAAGAACACGGGGAGAAACTTGATAATGAGTGTAGTACACTAATGTACGTGTTAACATGTGAAAATTGACGTCATACGTTAAATCGGGGTCGTAGCTTGATGTTGGTCGCTCTAACTATCTCAAAGTAGTAAGGGAGAGTAACTAAGGGCTGGATTAAGGAGGTTTGACACGTGAAAAGGACAACTATCGTTGAGCGCCACGAGACATCTAAGTAGCGTACGTAAACGTATGTGGTTACATAAAGAACTAGTTCAGGTGATGATTCAGTACTTAACTCCACAGAATCAATAAAATACCTTCTATTTAGTTCGTACGTACTGACTCTAGACCAAGACATGATTAACATGTGAAAAGTCTAACTTTTTACCTCCAAAGGTCTCAGATGAACCCCAGCCCCGACCCACGACATCCAGAATCGTGGATCCAGATTATAATTAGGAATGCACAGTTACAGCATTCAATGTTACTTCGTATCAGCTAATAAGACTGCGTACGTACGTAACACAGAAAGCACCATATCGGCATGCCGATCTACCTAGGCATCTAAGCCGAGGTTTCCGACTTTCTCCTTAAACTATGGATCTGATGCATGCCAGAAATCCAGAAATGAAGATCGAGCGTTCCGGCGAAATTTCTGAGGATGTAAGTAATGCAAAGGCACACCGGTACGTTTGCACTCTTGTATGGCTAGGAAGACATGATCCGGGTCTTGACTCGGACCCAAACATAACGAGTACGAAATCCGTTCCGGCAGTCCCTGGTCCCCTTTCAGAGTCTCCCGTACATTCCTCATCTCGGTCATCGGGCTTCGGTCTTCACGGGATGGATGACCGACCCCTTTTCACTCGCCGTATCGCATCAGTAAAATCCTGGAGACGGACTTATGTCTTACGTGCGTATGGAAAAAAGGTACATTCTCCACAACCAACTACTAATGTGGTAAGTTTAATAGTCTGTGGGGTTTGAGTTTCATGCTTCTAGATTTAGTTGATCAGGTGAAAGGTGAAGAAAGCATGTGATTCCTCCGAATTTGTGGGGATGCAACGCACGTAGTAGTTATACGGATCGAGTTAGTTGCTCCGGACGCTCAGATTACTCCGGACACACACACAGATTGTTCCGGGCACACAGATCAAGAAGATGAACAAGTAAAATTCATTAAATCGTGGTTGGAAAAATGCATCATCACAATGGTAAGAAGCAATATGTACAATCAAAGAAAATAGCATATCCATCGTATCCTTAGCGCCAAAACTTGCCGGACTTTTGTAATATGCCTGTCCCTTGTCCTATATCATCCCGTACGAAATCGAAAAAATTGTAATACATTCTCAGAATAGAATGTGAAATTAAAAAAAATGCATATTCAAATAAGCATGTCTGTATTTCATAACTCATGCATGGAATCGGATAACGCGTTCAAGATCCGTCTCATAGTTTCAAGGATAGACCCATGTCAGGATCAACATCCCCGGAGAAGCCGTCGTTCCGCTTGGAATAATCGTAATTAAACAAATTATGAACGTTGCCATCATTGGTAAAATCGGGAAGATAGTCAAAATCGGGCTTGGGTTGAGGCTGTTTCTCGAGCTGGGTATGATTGTTGGTGTTGACGTTACTGTTGAAGGTGAAAGCCATTATGCCGTCTTCGGCGCCAAATAGGTCGGCGCCGCCATCGTCGAAGTTGAGGAGAGCATCAAAGTCGTTTTGGGTGACTTCGGCATCGTTGGCCAGGTCAATGAAGTCGTTAAGAGTCATGTCGGCTTGAGCTTTGAACAGGTTCGGATTGAGGTTTTGGGTACTGCCGTTTTCGCTGCTGTTGGAGTGTGGCGGCGTCGCGACGTCGAATGGATTCAAGGTTGTGCTGTGGATCGTTTCAGCAGGGATATTAAAGCCAGCGGAAGGTGCGGTGAAGCTCGAAGGATAAGTAAGATCGGGCACTTTCTGGGCCAAAGACTCTGGGGGTGGTGTCAACGCTGCGGGACGGACAGTCTCGGTGGGAGCAGCTGGTTCATGCTCATCTAGATCGGAAAGATTAAGCGAGATGCCAGCCTTTCGGATAGCGGCTTCTAAGAATGAAGTAGCAAAGTCGGCAGATGCGTAGATCTCACGCAGTCGCTGCAAAATTCGCATACATCGGTAGAACCGCTGTAGACTGACCATGCGCACGTTGGCATCATTGGATTTGACGTCCAGTAGATGAATAATGACCGCAGGCAAAAGCACGGTAACCCCGGCAGTTGGAAGATAACGCGTAAGATCCAGCTGGTGAAGGCGTTGTGCGGTGTTGGTAATCTCGATTGCTGCATAACGCACTTTGCTGCGGGAAACTTCTTGTAATGCAGCCTCGACAGCTGGTGAAGGCATTGCGGGAAGCACTTGTGGTCGGTGCAGAGCACTAGATGTCGTGAGGTAAATCATTCGGAGTAAAGCGCGATGCACTTGCAACGACGACTCGGCATGTGAAAGAGAGCTAACACCTTCAAGCGGTGTGTATTGAATCTCAGAAGGTAAATTTGCTTGCCATTTCTCTAGCTCCTCGTCGCACTTCTGGACTTGAATAGTTCCGGCTTCCGACTTCTTTGGCACAAGCATCATCGTTGTTTCAGTCGTACCTCCGAACCGGTGGCTGAGAACGGAGTACTGGGCGGATAGAACGTGGCTCACGCAAAGACAAAGCTTGGCCTTTTCAACAAACATCATGGCTAAATGTCGTTGATACTCGGTATTCGTGAGGAGTTCGCACTCGCCAAGCATATTCAAGACCTCAGGAGGAAACTTCTTGAACTCAAAGTCGTCCAGCGTCAACATGGGCACGTCGCAGTCGTCGTCCTTGACCCTCATCGGCCGGCGCATACCCAACGCAATGAGCCGATCTCGCGTATACGTGCTCCACCAAATTCGTTTCCATAGCTGTTTTCGTCGTGGTCCCATGCCCGAGTTGCTAGGGTCGCGGTGAAGACCTATCGTATGGGCAAGAGACAAACTCACACCCATCCAGTGCCAGGTGTCCTTTTGATCGTCTGGTGTTTCGTACCAATAGGTCATGAGTAGGAGGGATTGAACTAAAGAGATGCGATCCACTTCGTAGTCAAAATCGTACAACAACTAAAGCAGTCAGCATCTGAATTACAATCTCGGCATGCGATCAACCTACCCGTGCTCTTTGAAAGAATATTTTCCGGGCTGATTTTCGATTATTATATCCAGCATTGCGTAGAGCTTCCATATCCACAAAAGCGGTACCAGCAAACATCACGGCCTGGAACAGAAGCAGGCTCACGTAATGGGTTCCGTCGTTGCGGGCGAGAATTTGAAGAAATTCTTCCAAATCGAGCAGGGGCATGTATGGGTGAACATAGTGGATGTAAGCTTTGAGTAATTCGTCTCGCAGGGTTCTGTCCGGAATGGTCAAGGCACCCTTTGCCTGCAAATAGTTGAGATCCTCGGCCTGTAAGCGCTGTGGAAGGCGTCTAATGTAGTTTGGCAGCTGGTTTGATTGACTCGAAGGAGTGAGTAAATGTTGTATGGCATCGGCAACATTTGGCCCTATGTTAGCTGCAATGGACATTGACTGAGAATAACTCGAGTGCCTTTCTCGGATTTCACTATCAAGGTGCGGGCCTTGTGATTGATCTGCAAGCGTCTTAGTGGATGACCACAGAAATTCGGAGGAAAGTACTAACAAATGAAGTGTGGCATGTGCTGCCCTTGATCCAATTCAATGGATTCTTGGAATGGCGATAACGAATCGTCCTGCGTTGTAAGACCATCTAGACCTAGCTGGTCGAACGCGTCTGTGCCATGGCTTGAAGTTCGTCGTTTCACCACCTCTTCAGACAACTCGATGGGGGATTCTGGTGTTGTCTTACTGACTTCGGCCTCAACACGGAATTTCCTGTTTGATCAGCAAAGGCATGATCTGGACAAATCAAAACGCGACTCACTTTCTTCTGCGACTTTCCGTGACAACGCATTCCACTTGGTCCAGACGGCAGTTGGTGCAAGGCGAACCGTTTTCAACGACATCACAACGGACTTTGCGTGCACGACAGCAACAGCAAGCACGAGACGCTCTTCGCTTAATGGGTCGATTGGCTGCAGATAGACCGGCGGCTGAGGCCTTTCGCTTGTTCTGCGATGACGCCGTCTCCGGAGGCGGAGAGGACGTGGTAGAAGCCATATTGAGCGAGCACCGGGAAGGTGTGACGACAGTACAGAGAAAAATTAGAGGCTCACAGCAGTGTTTACGTCAATGCAAACCAATTTCACTCGCACAATGATGACTGACACAAGCCGGAGTGAGGAAGAACTTCAGAAGCAGAGGAACGAGAAGAGTGGAAAAGAAATGCAAAACCGGGGGCGGGGCCAGCGACTTTTTAGTACTTTTGATCCCGAGTCTCATCCAGAAACGAAGAGGATCCCTCCCCCATGTGCGGTTCTCCAGCATGAGCCATAAGCTGACTAGCGCGATGCTATGTCAAAACGTCCCACCCTAAGCCACAGGAAATGACCCAAATCGGATTGGCAAGGGTCGCGCATGATTGCACGAATCTGGTGGGTGTTTTTGCCTCCCCCGGACCACAAGTGGGCTTTGACACGGCGGACGGATGGGAGTTGGCATAAGTTGCCAATCTGGTCAAGTTGCTCGGGGGTGGGGAGCCATTACGTCGTGCGTCTGGTACTTGGTATTATTACTTACGGACGGCAAAGCACGGCGCTGACTACGGACGTGTTCCGCCGACCCAAAGCGGTCTAGTCGCCTACACAATTCAGTTACGAGAGCGTTAGATTCCGCATTAGATTCCGCACTTTGCGCTTGGCCTGCTGTTTGTAAACTAGTGTGTTAGTACGGGGAACACTGCTCTGCGATCAAGATGCTGTTTTTACTTGTTTATGCCAGTTGCATTTTAGATTGTTGGGGAGCCGTTCATATGCGGCAAATTCACGCCAATGAATCAATGCCATCCTACGTATATGCCACGGTCTGGGTATGATCGGCCCACCATCAGCTCGTACGTATGGGATGATGATACACACTCCAACGGAGAACGGAGTGCGCACACACTAAAAAGCTCTAGCAGAATTGGGATGCGAGGTCCAGAGGAATCTTGATCTCCGTAGCCCCTACGATCGTTTCTTTCTTTGAACACCGGCCAATGTTGCGAACTCCAGTAGGAGCCACTTGGATATACAAAGCCGACCACTTGATTCGATGTTCATTGTCTCTGCGCTCCACAGTTGCAGGTCAACAGAATACTATCTACGTACCATATTCTATGGCGGCCCCAGGGTCACAGATCCTATCTGTCATATGCTGCAGATGCAACGCCGACAATTCGAAGCCGTCTCGAATGGTTTTAGAGGAAGGCGTTCAGTCGCATCGATCGATCCTTCGAAATCGTTGTACCGTGATAGCGATGTTGTCCCGCGGCTTCTGACGGACGGTATTATTCACAGTATTGCTACCCCGGGCACGGATGCTCAAGTCGGCACGAAAGCCGGGCGAGCCCCACCCTGGCCACGCCGATAAAGGTCAAGGCCAAACGGGACGATTTACCCGAATAGGATTAGTCTACGCTTTTTGCACGTCGACAATCCTACTCCGCACGACTCCCAGGCAGATGACTGTTTACTATGTACATAGCTTGACAAGGAGTTAGTTATGGTCTCAATGGACGTCTTTATTCATATTTTTCACGCAGCAGATGTCCAGCCGACGCGAGACTGACGAATGCTGCTGTACTCTGCGCGTACATTATTGTCTTCTCGCAGAATACTCGCACCAACAGATCTTCCCCACTAGGGCATGATCACCATGTCCAATCACGATGGCTTATTTGCAATCAATTACTATGTAACTAATGCCCTTAAAGATATACGTAATGGGGTTACGGACTACGTACGTATAATTATGGGGTAAACTGCCCCAAAAAACTGAGGCATAAACCCCCTTCAAATTTCAAGCAGGTAATACCAACCAATTAACTTCAGGTGTGATCATCCGAATTTCGGATATTCGTCAAAACAGGGATAGTGGGATAGTCAAAAAAAAAAAGGTATGAACAACGTTCTGGATCCAAGGAAAAAGCCCTCGTGACCGATTAAGACTTTTTCTAACTCAAGCGGTGTCTTTGAAATCGTCATTTGCTTAATTGTTTGGGGAAAGCAAGATTGAGTCATATCACGCGCGCATCTCAACATCTTCAGATCTCTAGATGTACCTGTGTAATGGCGTTTCAAGCTTGACAAGTACGTAGATTTGGATCTCAATTTTGTGTGTTGAAACACGTGGGGAGTAAAGTAGTGCGCATTTTCATAGAGGGGCGGGTCGTACGGCTTGTAATTGTATCATCGGATGGCTGTAGTCTCACTCATTTCCATTGGTCAATACCACTTCCGGTAATGCAAATACCGAGCATCGGATCCGATGGATTCCGGACCGAGTCGCGGTCCGTATTTTTCAGTCTACTCCATGCTTTAACGAACAAGCAATGTTCTTCGTACTTCAGAGGTCATTGCCATGAATTCCGGGGAAACACACGTATGGATTAAACGGTTTCATTCATGTTAGTTTCTAACTCGGCATCTGGCTCCTATAGCCCTCTCAAGTAACGTACGAAAAATAAAAGCTTGGTCAAAATTCCCCGGTTTTTCCCTTAATCCTGTCCGCAAACCTTGTATCTACCTCCGTATCATTCTAGAGTCTAGACACTCGGAAACATATCCGTGCATATTGCTATTATATTGAGTCAATAGAGCCAGACATCTAGATGTAGCTAAATGGCGCACTCATTATCAATCGTATTGTTAATGCATCTAGTCGATCATGTACTTCCACCGGAATCGGCATTAATACAGGCCTAGTTCTCGAAACCGAAAAACGAAGTATCGAATCGAAAATCTCCGCTGCTTATTGGAAATCCAACAAATCAGTTCCAGTTCTCTAAACCCAGCACCTAGATTGTAATCATTACCACGGAGCTCCGGAACCGACCACTGCTCTCAATCAGCCTTCTTTCCGAGTCCCGACCTTCGTTTCGTACGTACCTTAAACTACCTTCAAGCCATGCAATACGTATTTCTGGGAGCCAAAGCTTATTGCGAAAGTGATCGGTAGCATCTCTCCACAGTAGAATCCTCCAAACTCCAGACTGTTGGGTATGCGGAGCCGCCCATAGTATGCAAACGGAAAATCCCGGCTTGGATGCTCAGCTGTCGACGCTATAAAGGTCTAGCATCAAAGAATCTAGCTTTCATTTTAGAGTTTGCATGATACGACATTTTTCTGTGGTTCTTTCATGATGCCACGATTGATGGCGTGCAAGGCTGGGCGGGACGGTTCAGCTTCTAGATCAGAATAGGCCCATGGATGCATTACGATGTCGGGATATCTCCCAACGCATTCAGGTACCATATAGTTGAAGGACTTCTACTGGTGAACAATTTGGTATTTTAGTGGACAGAATGGACAAACTATTCGACTATATCGAGGCTTCAAAATATACTCATGTAAGCTCAACTGTTAGACGCGTTGTGATCAAATTAGCAAACATCACGGACCAATGTATTTACTGGCCATACTCGGGCTAGTCGAAATCATTTTCGATTTCATTACAATGCTCATTCTCGACATTTAATTGGTAGTTCTACTTATCTGAATCGTTATTCGATGTTAATCACTCACTTAAAGCACTAAAAAGCGTTATGCGTCTACACTGCCCGATAGTTCGGGAACATACGGGACAAAGTTTATTGAATCAGAGTCAATGTTGAGACAGAGATGCAGAGAATGGATCGACATCGACATGGAGCCAAACTTGATTTTGATTGTGCGTTTGACTGGTTAGTGTACAAACACCTGACAGAACAATTCTGTCTGGAGCCACGGGTTATGGTGATTAGATAGTGGATTAGGGCTTCGACCCATCACGCGCGCAGCAATTGATAGTTCAATCGAGCATATACAAGCTCTCATTTCAGTGTGTCGCTCATTATCATGACTGGTCAATATTGCAACGTATTGACTGAATGTCACAATTTTTCAATATACTCTCGTATCTTCTATGAGGAGAAACAACATTCAACACGAGGCAGTTATTTGGATGCCTAGCAGGAAATTTCCGTTTTTGGAAATCATGGGCCTGACCACGTGCCGCGAACCAGCAGTACAAAAGCACCCCTCCTCATTCTTCGATTCAATGATCATTTAAATCCATCGCACAAAGATAACGTTAGCTTTTGATATAATGCAAAGTTTGGGTTCAATTCATATATCTCAGGGTATCGATTAACAGCTACAGCGGACAACAGTGAGAAGCCCCTCAACGACAAATACCTCTAAGGTCAGGTACAAACCATAGGGGAAAAAGAAGCTACAATGAAGATAGTTATAATAGGCGCAGGTATATCAGGTCTGACATCTTACCTCTCCCTTAAAAAACATCTACCTCGACCATCCACCCCAGCCACAGACCATGTCTACACCATATACGAAGCCTACGAGACAGACAAGGACAGCACGTTTGAACAGCGCTTATCATCTTCCGAAGCTGGAGAAGGCAGTTTTCACTCTTCAACTCTGATCGTTGGCGGTGGCTTAGGCATTGGTCCCAATGGCGTGAATGTGCTTCGACGGCTTGATCCCGAATTGCTCAAAGATATTGTTGCCGGTGGCTATGTGGTGTCCAAATATAACATGAAGTCCAAACATGGAATGCTTCTTATGAGTATGGACTCTCAGGTTCCTGTTTCTGAAATTGATCACGACGTCAATGATCATGGGAGTAAGAAAAAAATGATCAATTCAGTGGCTATCAGCCGTCATTTGTTATGGCGTAGTCTGCGCACCCGAGTTCCGGATGGAATCATTATCAACAAGCGAATTTCGCAGGTAGTAGCAGGCTCATATGATGAACCAGTTGTTGTCAGGTTTGAAGACGGCAGTAAGCCAGTTGAAGCCGATCTTGTAATTGGAGCAGATGGGCTTCGGAGTATCACCAAAAACGCTTTGTTCCCGGACATCAAAGGGGACATCTATCCGCCTCAATACGAGTGAGTCTATCCATTTGATTAAAATGATGTTTCCACTCATACATATGGGCAGAGGCCTTGTGGGTATCGGCGGCTTCATAACTCTGACGCCAGATCTTCGCCAAAATGTAGGCAAAGGGACAATGACTTTTGTGTCTGGCGGCAATGGGTTCTTTGGCTATTTTCCAGCCACCAGTTCTTCTTCTTCTTCTCCTCATCGGGACTCGATAAGTCACATTTCCGAACCAAGTGACCAGCTAGGATGGTGGTCAACCTACGCAATGAAGAAGTGTCCCACAGATCTGCGCAACGTTAATAGCGGAGAAATTATCGACGAGTTGCGCACCAGGCACAAATACTGGGGCGATCCAGTTGTACAAAGAATAATTAGCGATGAAAGGCTAGAGATCAAACATATTTATCCAACCTGGACTGCTCCCGAGATTCCAACCTGGGAACGAAATGGTGTCGTGTTGGTAGGTGACGCAGCGCATGCATTGCCCTCGACTTCAGGACAAGGATCATCACAGGCTCTCGAGGATGTAGAAGCTTTCAGCTTGTTTCTCGCCGACGAATTACGTAATGCCTACACAAATCCACTCGCGTCACAAGCTGCGACTGAGAGAGTAGCAATCCCGACAGCAGCCAAACGGTATGTTGAACTACGGAGGCCGCATGTAAAGAAAATTCTTGACCATGCCAGGAAAATGCAGGACAACAAGCGAAACAAGACTCTATTTGAGGAGTATCTCATGTACTGTGTCATGTGGATTATGGGTTGGTTTCCGTCCGTTGTGTCGAGACCATTGATGGAGGTGGCTACATATAATGTCAAGGATGAAGTTGACAGGGTACTTGGACGAAGTCATTCTACGTAATCTGGTATCTTCTTACTGCTTTTAATCAATACTGATTCAACAATTCTACTGTGCTCATGATGTTCCGGGGTAAAAAGAGTTCATCTCCTTATTCCTGTAGTGGACAGGACATATTCGAAACAGAAATCCAGTGGTCTTTTCTAGGTAACTAGCTTTTTCTCAAAACTTGTTGATCTGACAAGGACTGAAGACGGCCCTCTGAGATTGGAGCATCTAGTGAATGATGAGAACTATTTGAGTGAGCTTGTGCCTTGTTTCTATTGAGCTTAGTGGAGAAGCTACAACGTAGTTTTGAGGAGATCCAGACTGAGAAGGCGAAGATATTAGCGAGGAAAAAGAAGAGAAACTGCTGTTAGCATTCAAAATCACTATTATCATGCCATCTCTGTTGAACACGATCCCCTATGATGAGGAGGATGGCGCGCTGGTTGTTGTGTCTAATGATTCCAAGCCTACGGCGTTTGCGTCTTGGCATTTCTGCGCGGTTACATGTTGAGCCTGACTGGCGGCGCAGTCGAAAGCATGAGGTTCGAATAGTGTGGTAGGTGTAGAACACTCTATTGCAATGAAGTCTGTAAGTTGGTATGACAGCCAAGGTAGTACACGCCAAAGCCGTGCGAGGAGTGGAGAGATATCTTTCTCCTTCTTCCCCGAAGAAGAAGTACGGGGACTGTGTGAGATGGAAAAAGCAAAGAATAAGAGGTTGAAATTCCAACAATCTTTGCAGGTCACATGCCAGCCGCGTGCCAAGGGCTGACTATAGCGGATTCCCAGTCTGATATTTACCTATCATTACATGAATCATACAGCGACCCATTGTCAACCCTGGATTTGACATAGTGATGCTGATGTTGGCGTGATCGTATTCTACTCGATTCCCTGGCAAGTAGGCATTTTCAGAGCCATGGTAGTTTACGAAATATGTCAAATCCGATTCGTCCGCGTCTTTGGTGTATAAACCCAAGCCCAAAACAACACTGTCGCTCAATCTTGAAAGCTTCAAGGCTAGCCTACAATCGCTATCCCGCCGGTATAGACTTTTTCCAGCCAGGTGAGCATGCCCATCGAAGTGTAATCCAACGTATCACTGATCTGTATCAGACTGGAATTCTAACGATGAATTTTTCAAATTTACACGTGGTCGCTTTATTGTAGATGAGGCAGAGAATCTTCGAAAGCGGGAGATCAGATTCGATTTGAACAGGCTTGCAAAAGTCGCGGCAGAATCGATCGGCGCCGCTCAATGCATCTCTATTAAGAAATACCTAGACGGCATGTTCAACAAAGTATTCCTCATGACTATGGACGACGGCCGAGAAGTGGTGGCCAAGGTGCCTAATCCGAACGCTGGCGTTCCACACTTCACCACTGCCAGTGAAGTCGCTACGATGGACTTTGTATGTTTAGTCCGCCCATCAATGGCGAGCCTTGCTAATACGGTTGATTTGTAAGGCAAGAAAAGTTCTTAGTACACCGGCACCTCGTGTTTACTCATGGAACTCGCGAGTAGAATCGCACTCTGTTGGAGCTGAATTTATTATCATGGAAAAGGTCAATGGTATTCCGCTTTCTCAAGTCTGGAGCACAATAGAACTACCTCAGAAGCTCCAAGTACTTCTCGCCCTGACACGGCTCCAGAAGCATTGGCTGAGCGTTTCTTTCTCGCATTATGGCAGCTTGTACTACGTGGGAGATGCACAGTCAGCAGCAGGCAACCACTACATTCAGGATGACAAGCTTGTTCAAGATTCGGCATTTGCTATTGGCCCGACTACGGGCAGGGATTGGGTTGATGGGGGACGATCGAGTTTGGGCACCGAGAGAGGGCCATGTATGTTGGGATTCACATCATTTTCGTGTAGTTTCTAACATATCTTAAGGGGCTTCTTTAATAGAGTATCTGCAAGCAATCGGAACGCGAGAGATGCAGGCAATTCGTGCTTTGAAACCCCCAAAACAGATTGCCTTATTCTGTGGCCCGAAGCTCTATCGACCAGATACGGAAAAGAAACTTACTGCTTTGACATGGTATCGACAAATCGTCGGCGCTCTTATCCCGAAGGACACTGCCCTTACCAATCCATACCTCTGGCATAATGATCTGCATGGCGATAACATTTTCGTGAACCCACAAAACCCTGGAGAAATCACGGGTATTATTGACTGGCAGTCTTGCCATATTGCACCCCTCTTCAACCACAATCCTGACCCAGCTTTCCTCGATTGGGATGGCCTTGAACCTGAGACGCTCGAATTGGCACCAAAGCCGAAACTGTCGGGCTCTCACCTGACGAAAGGTCCGCGGCGATGCACGAGTATACTGTCCAAAACATGTTCATCGGATGGCGGAAACTCATGCATGCCAAAAACCCAAATTTGTATCGAGTAGTCGAATTTCGAAAGACCGCAGCTTATGGGCATATATTTCTAGCTCACCGCATGTTCGAATATGGCGAGGCACACTTCCTATCGCTTCTGGTCGATCTGAAGGACACATGGGCGGATTTTCCTGCCGTCAGCAGCGACACTCCTTTCCCATTCGACTTTTCGGAGGAAGATTTCCAGCGTATCAAGCTGGATAGCGATGGTGCAATAGCAGGAACTGAGCTTGTTGCGGAGGTCAAGGAGAAAATAAGAGACCTGTGGCCTGACAAAGGCCTCATCGAACATGAGCGATACGATGAATGCAAATCTACCCTCCGCGAAGTCAGAGATCAAATAGTGGAACAATTAGCCGAGACTGACGAGGAAAAAGCCGAGTATCAGCATTATTGGCCATTGGAATGATTTAAGTTATATGAAAATATATTCTAGACATCGGTGATTGAGGACTCTGACAAAACCCGGGAGTAAAGGTTTCTCTGGAGCGAAGGTCCTGCAAATTTGCTGGCCTTTGGTCGTTACTGACTTCTAATATGTGATGCGACTCTGCGGAAAATGATTTGGAGGTGCCTGGATCTTAAAAGCGCGCACCGGCGAGCTCTGAATGAACGATTTTCAGCTTTGGCTCGCTTAGGGAAGAGAGAAACGATGGCATGTAGAGGTATTTCGCGACTTAATGTTGGGTTCCGCTAGACTATGCGATGTTTTCCCCTAGGATAGTAAGAATTATGTCTAACAACATCGAGCATGTAGTCTCCTTGCCTACGAGAAAGGTAACCCACATCTCTTGTTTCAATTTATTCTCTATGGTCTGGCTACTTCTTCATTACAGCTACAGCTGAAGGAGGGACGAAGATTCGCGAAAAATGAGGCCCTACGAACTCAGAAAAATTGCCTGAAACGGAATGTTTCCAGATACAGACTAGTCTCGTAGGTTATACATTATACCTGATTCAGCCTAGTGCCGTTTACCCGGCAACCGCAACGGACCCAAACAACATCATCACATCAACACTTTCCGACGCAAAATCTGCCATAGCTTTACATTCAACCGCCTCCTCCCTCTTCTTCACCCTCTAACAATAACACAGACAAGAGACATGGCGCAGCCTTTGTCCCCCTTATCGCCATCTTTCGGCAACTCTCGCGCACAATCACCTGCATATGCTCCGCCGTCCGCCGTCCGCCGTCGACGAGGAATTGACGAGATAATGTCAGCGACGGATCAATACGACAAGGAAAATGCGTCGCCAAAGCTTGCAAAACGTGCTTTCTACTCATATGATGGCAGTGCCGACGATGATTTACTTGATGATAACAATGAAGATTACGACGATCTGAAAAATTCTACTCCACCTGCTCGAAGCAATCAAAATAACAATATGGACGACATTGGCGATGATATGAGCGCTGATTTCAACGGTCCCCCGAGCTCACCATTTCAGTACGAAGCGCGTGATGATACTGTGGATATGCAGAGATTACAAGCCATGACCAGGTCGACGGCGCGAAGCACGACCATGTCGCCGCAGAAGAAGCAGGGTCCAGAAATCTATGTTGATGAGGAAGATCGCGTTGACAAGATCGATACCACTGAGCAATATGATGCTGCCCACCAATCTACAGAGTATGATGATACAACCACAATGAGTGCCAACGACAACAAGAATGACCAGAACGACGATAGTTTGCTTCGCGTGGAGACGAAACAAGTCGAGCACTCAACCATCGGAAACAGCTATATCGAAGAGAGACATAACGAAGAAATGAGCACAGTTGCCCACCACCATGAAGAGAGTGCTCATCCTGGTGAAGCACAAGACAATGACACAATGGATGATACATGCTTCAGCACCTTTTCAGCCGTACCAAATGTCGATATGACCATGTTCGCCAAGCTTGGACAATCTCCTACCAAATATATTGGCGATATCATGCAATCACCTGGTGTTGACCGAACTCCAGGATACTATCGACGGTCAAAAGCAACAACGCCAGCCACAGCTCATAGGCGCGGGCTTATGGACGAAGCTGATACCTCTCCAACCCCGAGAAGAAGAAATCGTCCTGGTAGCGACGAAAGTGTAAATCTACTTGACTTCAACGACTCTTTCAATTACTTTCACAGAGTGTCTCAGCGATTTTCGATGTCGAGCAATCGTGCGTCTATGTCTCCGAGACGTCGATCACCGTTGAAACCTAGAGACCCAATGCGATCTCCAGGAAAGTACAACTTGATAGACTTTGACATGCCACCGCCTGCTACGCCGATGTCAATTCCATCCATCACTCCTCGCGAACTGGAATCTCTGAAGTCCGGGTTTCTGTCTGAAATTTCTTCGCTTAAGGCTACCCTCAGTGGGAAAGAAGCCGAGGTGGCAAGTCTTAAACAAGCTGTTGCTGACGCCGAGCGTCGCGTAGGAGAAGCACTTGAAGAAGTTCGCAATGAGGCGATTCGTAAGGAAGCCCTCGAAGTTGAACAGGCCGAGTGGGAGCGACGAGGCAAGGAAATGGAGACAGTGCTACGTGAAGTTCGAGCTGAGATCATTGACGGCGAACGAGAGCGCGAACGCTTAACTAAGAAAAGCGATGAAGCGGAACGACTCAAAGAGCAGCTCGAGGGAAGAATCGTCGAGCTTGAAAGTCAACTGGATTCTGCAAAGAAAGCCGCTGCTGCCAACCCCGGTGCGACCACGACGAACGAAGACGGTGATAAGGCAGGCGTGCTTACCCCCGAACAATCTGCGAAGGAGGTTCAGGAAGCTGTGGAACGGGTTGCACGAGAATTACACACATTATATAAGGGCAAGCACGAGACCAAGGTCGCCGCTTTGAAGAAGAGCTACGAATCAAGATGGGAGAAACGTGTTCGGGAAGCCGAAAATAAACTGCGCGAAGCCAACGAGGAAGTTGAGCGTCTCAAGACGGAGCGCGACACAATCATGTCCGGACCCTTGAACCCGAGTATGAGCATGATAAGCGTTATGGGACGGGACAACGAAGAACTCGAGACAGAAAACAAGGTCCTTGGAGCTCAAATCAAGGGTCTTGAAGAGCAATTGTCTACCATCAAGCGAGATAATGAGCAGCTACACGCCGAGCTCAAAATGGAGCGTACCGAAAAGGGCGAATTGGTCGCTGCTGTCGATGAATGGCTCACTATGCAACAAGCAAATACCAGCCAACCCGCACCTCCATCTTCCCGCGAAGTATCAAATTCATCAGCCTACTACTCCGCCAGCGAACAAGAAGTGCCCCTAACATCCTCTGCTTCATCATCCTTCGAAAGCAGCCCACGCAAGAGATCTATCGATGAAGGAGCTGCTGAACCCCCCCACCAGCCAACATTCAAACGCAGCATAAGCCGCACCGGACCTCCCTCAAACACTCTGAGTAGCAGTCTCCGCCCCCCATCATCCGGCACAACAGCAACAGCAGCAGGAGGAAGCAGCGGTATCGAGAAACGAAGCCGTCTAGGCATGTATGCCGGTGGCGGACACAGCACCAGTGGAGGCCATCATTCGCGACACAACAGCGGCGGAAATGGAGGTCGTTCAATTGCCATGCCGGCTACGACACCAGGACGAAGTGGGATTATGAATTCGATTGAGCGTATGGGCGCTGGTGGACGATAACACACTTAGTGTTTCTCTTTCTTTCTTTCTTTCTTTGTTCTTGTTCATTTTTTATTGATGATTGATAACGAATGGAGTTGCGAGATTCGGATCGGAAGAGAAGTGATTGAGTTGATACCGGTTATATCTTATTCTTCCAACATTTTCTAGTCGCAGTTTCAGTTTTTGGGTTTGTTTGTGATACCATACTGATTACTATTAGTATAATGAGTTAATGAGTTATGGATTTCTTGATTCTTTTTTATTTTCTTGTATAATTTGTTTAATACTCCAAGCGATGAATATGTACATTGAACAGTAGGTGGGCTAATCGAAAACAAGGCCTTCTATCTCCAAAACTCGCTGTGGGAATCTCGAAATCAGAAAGCAAAGACGCAAACGCTTGGTACACAGTAAATTTAGTTGAACCGACAAAACCAGATGATAATAGGAGAAGAACGAGATATATGTGCAATTGAGACGGAATACATTGCAATCAAAAGGGATCCCTTTGTAGTTCAAACCTGATAATCCTCCTCACTGACCATCACATGAATCACTTCACGTGGATGACTATCGGAAGCAGGAGGCCCGGCAGCAGCCAAACACGGAGCTACAGAACGCACTGTGACAGTGTCCTTGCGACGCTTGATGAACCACAGCTGAGAAGTACCAATCAACGCGATGAGGGTGCTACTCCACCATGCTATGGCTGTACAGCTACTGGCGGTCCCGGCGCTATATAAATAGCCGGCTACCGGAGGAGCAATTGTACGGCATGCCGCTCCGGCTGAAGCGGCTAGGCCGTTGATCTTACCCATGACGGAGCAAGAAGGGCTGGATTGTTTGATTAAGATGAGTAGGACCGGGTAGGCGACTATCGAGAGAATGTTGCGGATCGCTAGGCAGGTATATATACCAACGTAGACGAGGTTTGAGGGAAGCAAGACAAGGAAGGGAATGATAAAGTATGTGATAGGGTGCAGAGCCGTGACAAGCACGAACAGTCTCCAAACACCTAGCCAGTCCGTCAAGGGGGCAAATATAACGCTTTGAATGAAAAGCGCCATTAGTCCGTCAACGGACATGATAAATCCGACAGTTCGTGTAGATAGTCCTAAGCCCCCGGAAATGCGTGGGAATGAATGAGCAATGAAATCGACCTGGTGCTTATCTTGCAGAAAGATAGGGAGGAGATGATCAAAGGTCATCGAGTGGTATGTGAAAATGCCAAGCGCAATGATGAACATCAGCACTTGGGATGTGAACGCTACTTCGTATCGAGGGGAGGACGATCTTTCTTTGGAGGTCTCGCCATCGATGCGCCAGCTTTCAGTTGAATTCCTGTTGACTTCGTTGAAAGTGCCGTACGATTCAGCGCGAAGGTCGACACCAGGGTTAGCCGTAGCACCGGCGGTAGCCATTAATGGTGTTTCAACATTTACTTTATAATCCGACTCTGATGATCGTGGCCGAAACTCAGGATGAGTCTCCTGCAGAAGTATGGCGCCACCAACGATACTGATCAAGAGAAGACCCGCACAAAAGAGGTTAGGCAAGAGGAATGGGTACTTTGCGAATATACCATATGGGGAGAAGACCGACGGAAACCCTTCAACGGGTTTAGCAAGTAGTCCTCCAACGGCTAGATGCTTTTAGTATCTTACCATAGAAGAGTTAGAAGAAAGATGCTTACCAGGTCCAAGAATAGTACCGATCGACCAGACAAATGGCATTACAGCATAAGCCTGAGCTAGAAGGACATTAGCACAGTACATCATATCAAGGTTCAATATGACTTACGCTCATGTTCCGGACGTTTCACAAGCTCACCAACCATGGTCTGAATGACGCCAATGTTCCCATTAAGCACGCCACCAATGATTCTACCAAGGAGAGCTACCCAGAAAGTCGACGCAAACCCGACAATCAATAGCGAAAGCATCGTGCCAGCGCAACCGAGTAGCAAAACGGGTTTGCGACCAATACGATCCGAAAGGGAGCCCCAGAACATTCCAGTCAGGGCTTCTGCGAGGGAAAAGGCGGCGACTAGTATTCCAGCGTAGAAAGAGGCGTCACTGGGGCTGCCGACGTGGAAGTCTTGGACCATTACCCATGAGTAGGGGAAGATTGAGGTGAGGGCGATGGGTTCCGCCACACGGCAGATGCCTGCATCGTTAGCCATGAAGTTTTGAAATGAAAGGTGCAAAAGGGAAGACTCACCCAAGAGAAAAAGCTGTAGCGAAGGAAATGCATCGTCCTTCGAGTTATGTCTTGTCTGTGGCGTTGATACCATGATTCTTTTGACTCTTGAACAGCTCTTACCACTTCTTCGCAACCACGCAAGTAATCCGCGTTGATCCCTTGTTTTATTCCTTCACGACTGAAAAGATGAAGTGAGAGTAAGATGTGGTCTTCCTTGATCGCGTGTATTAATCGACTGAGTTCTCAAATTCCTATGTTATTGTCTTGCCCTTTTCCTCACAGGATATTGTCGGGCAATTCGTCCATGAATTGTGTCTGCTGAGCTGGCTAGAATGGTAGCAATGAACTGACTGTGGAAGGTGCCCACGAAAGAAAATACAGAGGGAAGATCGAAACGGGAAGAAGAGATAGAAAGTAAAAATCGTTGTCTGGTACAGCCGTTCCTTGGGTCTCGCCAGGAACTACGGGCAGCAAGGCCGGCAGCTCATAGGGAAAGTGGCAACTAGGAAACAAAGCCTGGACCCGGCTATCGTTACGACGATACAATACTTTACGCATCTTCTGTGCTAAGTTACTCTGAGTCGGTTGAATGTACGTAATTACATGTAATATAACGTACTGACAGTGTAAAAAAGAATCCGTTCTGATAACATTAGTGCCCGTTTAGCCTCGCATTGGCGCCATTCCCCGCCTGGGAGCAACGCTGATTGGTGTGGCTTGCGTTGTATAAACAGTAAATCAACCCCATGTGTCAAATATTCAATCGATTTCTGTCTAATGGTGACTCTATAAGAAACCAAATGGTTGTTCGGGTATCGTCACGATACTTGCGTTCAATGTATGAAGGCCGTGTGCTGGTGGGACTATGGTGAGATCGAAGTTCTAGCCATCATGAGCTTGCGGCCCGGTGACCGCTCTTTTCGAAATGTGCTAAATCCAAGGATCCCTCGTATTAAGGCCTCGGACGGAATCGCAACCTCGAGTGCTGGCTTTGTGCTGGTCTTGGTCACGCAGAGCACACTCCTCCGCGTACGCATCGTATGTGGTCCATTTTCATCCTGGGAGAGAGTTTGCTTTGCTGCTGGAAACCTCTGATACGATAGATCGCACACGTAACATCAATACAAGAATGTTGAGAAAGCATCTATTTTACTGCTGATCAGCAGCCCCACCACCACCACTATGCGAAACCGGAATATAGCTTCTTCGTTCTCTCGCAGCCTGTAAAACAATGTGTCAACCGGCAAGTTCCCACATTCTTTATTCTCTCTCTAGAGTCAAACTTACCTCCACCCACCCTTGAACACAAGGCCTCAGAACCGCCCACGCAAGCAGACCACTAGTCGCAAGTATAAACATTATAACCACCGCCTCATCTTTCCTCGAATCTCGCTCTATCATCCATCCTATTAGTCAGTCACAAACGCCACCTCCAAAATCATCCACATGTAGAAGTCGAAGGAGAAGACGCACGAAAACAAGTCGCAATAACATCCTCCTCCTTCGCACCCTTACACTTCGGCAAATTATAATCTAAGCAAAATGCGCGATTGCAATCATTACAAGTCAACGCTCTATTGCGGCTCGGTGTCTGTTTTTGTTGTTTATTATCATCTCCGTTGTCCTTCGAATCCTCGCGCACGTCGATTTCGGGTGTAGCGTGGTCGTCGTCGAGATTCCATGCCCATGGTTCCGATGATGCGGACGTTCGCTTCAGTAGTCCATCTGAGAGGTCTTTGTCTGTGTCTATAGGTCGGAGTTCGATAATTGTGCTATTTGAGAAGCAGGTGCATTTGCAGAATGATGAGGGCTCTATGATTGCCAGTTATCAGCATAAACCTGATGTGTACTGATGACGAGGACGCGCGGACTTACTCGCAGCTAATACCCCTGTGATGTTTGAAAAGATACTCAAACAGAGTAGATATTGTAGAATTTGTAATAGATCCTTCATTTTGATATGTGGGCTTGGAGTAACGACATCGAAGTGCACCCCGATCAATTTGGATGACGAATGAAACCGCGACTGAAGCTGGGCGGATCATCGAAGCTACCCCAATAAGATACGGTCA
Source organism: Talaromyces sp. F31 (assembly GCA_037356135.1). Classification (NCBI taxonomy): domain Eukaryota; kingdom Fungi; phylum Ascomycota; class Eurotiomycetes; order Eurotiales; family Trichocomaceae; genus Talaromyces; species Talaromyces sp. F31. The sequence continues at coordinate 1,132,708 of JAYXSF010000032.1, read as the reverse complement.
CGTGATGATACATGATGAATATACGAGACAACGTAATGCTTCGAAATTCTTGTTTCTTCTATCAGACATAAATATCTAGCTTCGAATTGCTAACACCTGCCCTTCAACCCCTTGCGCCGATTCTCGCGTTGTCTCTTTTCCTTTGCGGCCTCACGTCTCCTCCGTTTCCAAGCTCTATTGTTGTCTCCACGGTTCTCCCAGAACCATTTCACAAAGTCACTTTCTTCTGGTTGTCTTTGGGAAGTTGCCTCTATCCTTTGTTTCGAAGGAGTTTCTTGTGCTAATGACCGAGTGTGGTCATAATCATCATCCGTGTCCATGTCCTCATATTCACCGTTATCGCTATCACCTTCTGATAGTAGAAGCTTGCGTCGATTGAACACTGCAGTGTCCGGTGTGGGCGCACCGCTTCTCAAATCTCTGATTTGGCGGTCTTGTTTGGAAAATGGAGTTAATGGCTCCAGGGGTACAGGCGCAGCTTCTTCCTCTTCTTCTTCTTCTTCTTCTTCTTCTCCTTCAACATCGTCGTCGTTTTCAGTAAAGAAAGAGAATGTCGGTTTCGGTGACTCCGGAACATCCTTCTCTGTTTTTGAACGCTTGAAAAGGGCTTCGAGAGGATGAACCTCTTTACTCTCTGTTGTAGTTTCAATGTCTGACGACTTGGTCCCATTGTCGAACTGGGAGCTGTCTTCCTGGTCGCTATTGCTTTCGCTGGTAGAGTCGTCTTCATCACTAATTGAGGAGGCCTCGTGGCTTAGTGAATCTTCGAACTCGCTATCCGAGTCATTGTCAGACGCGCTACTTTCACTCTCTGATGACCCGCTAGATGAGGTCCAGTCAACTTCCTCGTCTTCCTCTTCAGACAAAGCCGATGCACCGGAAGACGACTTCTTTCCCTCTTTGACGGCTGATTTTCGCAAATTTTCCTTCACAAGAGGACGTTCCTTAGCGCCATCCTTCTTACCCGGGAAATAGTCGGCAGTCTTGGACTTCTTGCTAGCTGCCTCCTCAAGCAAATTGCCTTCTTCATCCATCCAGCCTTTCCCTTCTTCAAATTTCGCGGTGATTGTCTTCCCACTGACGCTGGATTTCAGAAAAGTAGGATGCGTGTGCGTCTTCGCGAATTCATGAATTACCACCTCGTTTGGCGCATTGGACTTTTTAGACTTAACTTTTTTCGAGGCTTTCTCAGACATCTTGTTCGGCGGCACCTTCGTTTTGAACAAACATTCTGCTTTCTCTGTGTATTTGGACCTGGGCTGTAACTTGGTCTCAGAAGCTTCTTTGTCGGACTTTTTCTGTTTCTTCAACCTCTTGGCGCTCGCGGGCTCAGTCCATCCACGTTTAACATATCGGTCAGCTGGTAGCTCATATCCATCGAGTACGTTGTTCTCCGCATCCTCTGCCTTCCTTTTTGACGAGGTCTTTGTTGGTTTGGAAGTCGCATCCTTCTCCTCGATTTTTGTTGCTTTTTTCTTCTTTGGGTCCTCTCGAGCAGCTTCAACTTTGAATTTTTTGCCTTTCAGGATAGATCCATTGAGCTTTTTCTTCAGTTTATCTGCTTCCATGGTAGGTAGGGTGACGAAACCGTAATCGTTTTCAGGGAAGGTAGCTATATTGTGGAAGGAAATCTCGGTCGCTAGAGAGCGGATTGAAGGATTGAGAACGGAGTCCAGCAAGGCTGGCGTGAGAGGCGAGATATGAAGACGAGTCAAAGATTCTGTCATTGCAGCATACTGAGGTTAATGAATCCTTGGAGCCGATTTATTTCGTGTCGTCTGCCAATTGATCTTTCTTGAAAACAAAGGGAGTAAGTTTGAGGCTCAATGAATCGACAGAGAAGCGCTCTTTGGAAATCAATAGACGTATTTCAGTCCAAGAATTCCTGAGAATAACTATGCAAAAGATCGTCCAATAACTTAGAGATCATGTCGAGCTTGAGTGAGCACGAGGCAGGTGCAAGCAAAAGACCATGATTTGGAGACAGAAATTATTTTGGCATTAGCCACAGCTCCGCTTAAGGCGGTGAGGTATTCATCAGCCACACCTAGCCGTTATCGAAGAGAGTGCCTGGATGTTAAGGCCACGCCGGTGTCGGTCGGCAGTTTTTCGGGGGGTTCTCCTCCAGCCGGAGACCTCTCTCTCTCTCCTGCACAGCGCCCGCCTGACGTCAATCACTCCACTCTACGAAGTGTACAGGCAGATCGCGTCTAGGCCTTTCACTGTCGCCCGAGGTTGGCTGAGGGCCCTTCATATGAATCATTTGCAAGTCCTCTAGTGGCTATTTCATTATTCTCATGCCTCAATTGTCTTAGTTCTTAACATGCTGGTAGGGTGTTTGTTGGTGATGGTCCGGGTCAGATGAACACTATCCGGATCCATCCAACATGTCAGGTAGGAATCAACATGGAGATCGTTTTATGGCCTCTCGCCCTCGCCATATCGAGCACTCCATCTACTAGTAGATAGATGAATTCGCCGATCAAATTGACAATATCATCACGAGTCTCTACCCACGTTCGTTGACTATCTAGGTGCAATCTTGGTTATGGTCACCGGCCACTTTATCAGTCTCCCCACTCGCAATCTCGCAATCGCAATCGGCGTTGGGCTCAGCAACCCAGCCTCAGCTGATAGGAACAGCCCTACCTGAGATGATAAGCGGGACAACAGTACAAATCTCCAGCCCAAAACAGGCATTGGGAGTTGCGCTCTTTTCAAGATTATCTGTGTTTATTATTCTGAAGTCGTGAAGTCGCGTAGCAAGTATTTTTGACTTAATTAAATCCCGACCATTAATTGCAGTTGCTGGGATTGGCCGCATCCGGCCATTCCGCCCACGCCACCGTTCCCGCTCAGCCTGAATTACGTTGTCTCTAGCGCTGCGGTGGAGGCCACCTTCGTGCCTTAGTCACCCTCCCGCCTGCCTTCCCCGGCCATCACTTCGGCACTCACACTCTCCTCTATTTGTTTCTCGCTCACATGGCCACACTTGTTGAATGAAGCTGCTCGTGCTGCTTGACTGTCCCACATCAATATTTTTATCAACTTCGTCACGACCTGTCTCCTCTGTCTAGAACCATCGATCGCTCGTGTCGGCAAGGACCTCCACTCTCAATGTGACCAGACCTATGTTAACCGGTCTGTCTCGCATTAGAGCTGTGTTTTGGGATTCTATCCTCTCCCAATTCAACCCCTTTCCAACCACCTTCGAATGAACACCAACAAATAGAAGTCTCGATGGGAAACTCTCAGACAAAGGAGGCGCGCTCCCCTCTGTCTGCGTCGAACAGAAATCGCTCACTATCCGACCAGAGCCGCTCCCCGTATCACGCTTCTCGATCGCACCGCTCTAGTCGACATGATCTTTCATTTCTCGGCATTGGGAGTGGATCGGGTGATCGAGAGATCGTTGTTCATGAAACACGACGAGAAACAAAACAAGATCGAGAGGCACGGCGCCAGGAAAAGGAACGAGCGGTGCGGCTCAAGGAAAGAGAGCGGAGTATGAAGGAGGAGCATGTCGATGGCGGGTATTTGGTCACACAAGGTGTCTACGTTGGGACAGAAGACTTTAATAAGGATGTCGTCCGTCAGCTTATGGTATGTTGTCACGTTGCCAATTTCATAAAGGCGTAAAGCAGCTAACCCTATGTAGATCGAGAGACGTCTAGCACCATTCTGGCGTGGGCTGAATGATTTCTCGGAGTCATGGACTGAACATCAACTGATCGCCGCAGCCCGAGGTCTTCCTATTCCTCCGCCCGATGAGATACCGCCCGAATTGCAACTCACACCACCCGCGGAAAGCACAGATGGTGGCCCATCTACAGGCAGGAGCGCACAGTTTCTGGCAGTTCCATCACCATCGGGACGACCACTATCTTCACATTCAGAGACTTCGGGCCTTCCATCGCTGAGTCCTGCACAGTCTCTCCCATCACCTACATTACCAATCGCATCTGGCACTTCCACTTCGCCGCTTTTTCGAAGTCGCGCAAAGACTTTGGCTGCTCTGACAGGCAGCAAGAATAATCAACCTGTAGAGGTCGGTCCACGCGAGATTATGCTAACACATGATCCGTTTGTGAATGGCCAACCTCTGGAAGCTCATCTCTACAAAGATGCCAGTGAATGTCCAATTTGCTTCCTTTACTATCCGCCATATCTCAATCGTACCAGATGCTGCGATCAACCAATCTGCTCAGAATGCTTCGTACAGATTAAGCGACCAGACCCGCATCCTCCGGAACATGGTGAGCCACAACATCAGAACGCCAACACCGAAAATGGGTCGAGCGAAGAGCGTAGCGGTCCGGATCAAGAGAGCCAGCTTGTGTCTGAACCCTCTGCGTGTCCCTTCTGTGTACAGCCTGAATTCGGAGTCACCTACGCTCCCCCCCCATTCCGTCGTGGTTTAGCCTATGCGGGCTCGAATGGTCTCACAGCGGCTTCAGCTACTTCTCCTCTATCATCAAGCTCGTCTCTTGGTTCGATGGCTTCACCGCCACTCACAGGACGTCGCAGAGCAACATCCCTCTCTGCCAGCGACCCGACTGTCATTACAACCGACAAAGTCCGACCCGATTGGGCGACAAAATTGGCGAATGCAAGAGCCCATGCAGCTCGTCGATCGGCAGCTGCTACTGCTCTCCACACTGCCGCATATTTGATGAATGCGCCGGGCTCAGAGTCTCGGAGTTTTGGACGCCGTGGGGTTTTGGGACGATCTCGAGGCACTAACTCCGGCACTCAGACTCCGTCAACTCGACCTACCGGATCGCCAGCTCTTCATGCACTCGCGTTCCTTTCAGAACGACGAGTCGTAGCCGGTGAACAGCCGTCAAACACGACTGTCACTACCGGAAATACTGAAGGCGGTGCATTGGCACCTCCAAGGGATAGCTCCAGACGCAGTCGGATCGACGACTTGGAAGAGATGATGGTGATGGAAGCAATTAGAATGAGTCTAGCGAGTGAAGAAGAGCGGAGGCGAAAGGAAGAGAAGGAGATACGCAAGGAAACCAAGAAGAGAGAAAAAGAAGCAAAGAAAGCGGAGAAAAGCATGCGAAAAAACGCTGCCTATAGCAACAGCCAGGCAAGCCTAGCACTTCGAAGCAGTGGGACCTCGAGTCGCGTAGACAGTAGCTCTTCATCGATAATGGGAGAGGATGGGCCAAACTCGGATAAAGGAAAGAAAGTTGACCGGTCACCATCAGCCCCTGCAGTGACTGCATCGAATGGCGTAGAGTCAGGTGACGCTGGTGCGACGACGACATCTACCAAACAGCTTCTCAGTCGTAATGACTCAGACTCATTCACGCAACCATCGCCTACCGAGCCATCACGGCCGTCGCATTTACGTCACATGTCTACCGCTTCATCGACATCATCCTCATTTGAAACGGGGACAGCGGAAAATCCAGATACAGGCGCAGGTGCATCCAACCCGGCCCTTGAACCATTATTTAACTTTGGAAGTCTCGCGGCTGTGATTGGTGACGAGGAAAAGTCCAATGGCGTTGCAGAGCATGCGGAGCACGTCGAAGACGCTGCCCAACAGCAATCGTCTACCATGAGTATTCCCACAATCTCGAAAACACCTCCAATCGAGGATGCTACTCCTCAGAGTAATGCACCACCGGCCGATATCCAGTCATCTCTCCCTTCGGAAGATTCTGTTCATACCATCGCCCCCAAAGAACTCAAGGCTCACTCTGTGGAAGTCTCGCGAGAAACGACCGTCTGAAGGAGCCTCCAATTCCATGTCTGTTTACTTGATCATTTCAGCTGGCCTGTACCGTTCTCATCCTCGTGAGCATCACATTGATCCAAATTTTTGCCTTCAAATGATCCCTCATCTTTTCCTTTCTCATCATCTGGCCATGATGTATACATACATACATTGAACCTACCCAACTGCATACTCACATACACGTCCATGTACTTTTCCTATCTTCTCTCCTTTTTTCTACATCTTTCATTTTCGCATCTTCTTGGGCGGCCTACCTCGATCGATCCCTTCAATTCTTTCCATAGAGAATGAATAAACGAACGAACCGAAACGAAGATCCATATTGCATTTTGTAGCCGGGTTTCTTGTTTTTCTTCCTATATTTCTCTTATGTTGCGCGTCTTTTCTCAATTTTGGTTGGTTTATGTGTTTGATTGGTGTAAGGATCAGTCTAACTAAGTGATCAGTTATTATTGATCGGTTTAGAGGTTATTTGCATGTGCATTTGCATTTGAATAAACGGAAAGGATGTTGAAAGTAAAAACAAAACGGTCCATAAACGCTCCAAGTATATAGAGCCCTATACCACAATGTTCCAATACTATTGATAATCTGTAGGGTATGGATAGTTTAAATAAATCCCAGCAGAGGACCCTGTCCCTCCCTAGCTAATTGCGTCCATTTCTGCACTAAGCATCACATCCCTCATTCAGTTCTCGCTAGTCATGATACAACAAGTGGCGGGAAAGAGGCGGAGAAGAAACTTACTCGAAATCCACTTCTGCACAAACTCATGCTCATATTTCTGCGTATCCGCAACTGGTTTCGGAGGCAATGAAGATGTTGTCTCATTCGGGAACAGGCCATTCTCATCCCCTACGCATAATCAGCAATCTTGAGGAATAGTGGGTAAGGAAGGGGGAGGGGTGGTTTACAGTGATGAACACCGCCCTCAATCTCCACAAATGGTCTATTCAGTGTATCCCGTCTCCTCGGGCCAGGCGCATCATCGGCGAAAGGCGTCGCCTCTTTCCATGGATCTGCTTTACCGCCTATAAATGCAAGCCTTGAATACGAGAGGTTGAATCCGCCGTAACGCTGGTTTATGCGTGCATCTACGTCGGGAAGGGTGCTGATGTTGAAGGCATATTTGCAAGGAAGACTCAAGTAGTCGAGTGTGATGGAGCGGGATATCATTGCTGGTTTGGAAGGGGGTGTGCCGCTGCCAGTTTGGAAGTAGCCCCATCTAATGTAAGTTCGCAGAGTGGTTAGATCAAGATATGAAAAGTGACGGGGAGGATGATGGCTTACTCGGTGCAGACTTGGTATTCCCAGAGCCTCCAATCTTGGGTTAGGTCATCCTGCTTGTAGAAGGTTATGTTGTGGGATGAGAAGCATGAATCTGCACTTTGGCCGTTGCCGATACAGGGCCAGACTACAGTCTGGTTCAGCCAGCCCGCAAAGTTCAGTAGTTGAGTCGTCAGTTGGCTGCCTCCTTGACTGGCATCCCACCCTGCGGCAGCGACGAGCTCAGTTGCTTTTTCGATGTTGTCGCTTGAGGTAGTGTCGTCATAGAGCAGAGCGTCTGAAACAGATATATTGCCGCAATATTCAAAGAAAGTTGGATCATTAATTGCGGGATCCCAATTTCGTCCCTGCCAAGTTGTTAACGGATAGCTTAGAACGTTTGCGAAGTCGTCAATGTAGCTGAGATCTTCGAGACCGAATAGTGTTTCCAGATCTTTGATCGCAGTGGTGTTGGACACGAGACTGTCGAGAACACCGGTTAGTTTTTCTATGGTGCGAACGCAATTTTGAGGTGCATTTCGCCGTATGGGCTCCCAGTACTGCCAATAGTCCACGATAGCCTCTGTGACCGCCGAAGATGCAAGAGCGCCGAAGAAGACATCCGGATAAGTCAGGCGGAGAAAAGCAACCATAGCACCGGCATAAGAACCTCCATAAGCAATATACGGGACATATTCTGAGGTAAGACTCTTATCTTCGAGGCCGGGATATACAATGTTTTGCGCAAAATATGCCACGTCGGCGAGAGCTTGTTCTGTTGTCAAGAATCGCAGGCTCTCTGTTGAAAAGTCCTCTGTGGGAATACTTGCACCGTAGTAACGATGTTCAAGAACGACAGCAATGCCATTCGTCAACTGTGCCAGTTGGGCGATTAGTCCTTTCTCTAGAAAAGGCAATCGATCTTCGAGTTTCAGTACCTATCGATGTAGAGTAGGCTACTCGGGGCTTACCTTCGCCGGAGGTCTCTCCGCCTTCTAGCAGAAACACGGGCCCTCCTTCTTCATAATGGCTAGCATCAAACCAGTAGCGAAGGGAGAAGGTGTCGCTGCTGTGAGGTTCGTATCTCGATTCATTGTGGAAGTGGTCTACAGGAACAGACAAGTTGTAGGTACGAAAAATGGATGTCGAGCTGTCGACCTCTGTGCTTAGATGCTGCCCTTCAACCCCGAGAGTACTTAGGTATCCCTGTATAATTGTGTTATGTGTGAGTAATGTTCACGACATCAGTGGTAATTATCTACCTTTTGCCCGAATCCACGATGTACAGTGGCGAGACTCGCACTTGCTACCTGCACCAGAGCAAGAAGAAACAGCATCCTGAATAGTCTACGTATTCTCACTCAAGGATATTAGCAATCTCGGTCGAAAATGTATCGCTGTAAGTCGTGGGATTAGTCGCTCCGTCGTATGTAAGTAGCAGCAGAGATAGCGAGAGATAGAGAGCTACTAGTAAACAAGCACTGGCGATCACTGCTGATGCCAAGCCTGCACCTAGCCCTTAGTCATATTATGTAGCGCGGGGTGTTTGGCACTGTTTGCTGGTAACAAGGATCAATCGGCATATTGGATCTGATGGAGGGCAGAACTAGTTGTGTCTCCTGCACAAAGTAAGAGTCAGGGAGATATAAACGTAGAGGACATTCAGAAGAGTACTCAGCGAGCGCACAGACAGACGATTGAAGGTCCCCCAAGCAGCCCAAAACTCAACGAAAGACAAGTGGGTCCCTCCCGCATCATATGTCCACAGCAACCAATCGCAGCCCCGCAAGCCACGACCAGGGTTGTTGTCGTTGCTCAACGCGACATCCTCCTTCTTTCATCTTTCTTCGTCCTGTTTCTTCTCTCATTTTGTCGTCTCGCTAGAACCTCCGCCTCTCTGATCCATGTCCAGCACAACAAACGCACCAGAACCAGGGTGTGTTCGTTTAATGACGTTTCCCCCGGCTGGTATTTGAACGCCAGCAAACCCGAGAATTTCCCAGGTCCACCTGCCAATCCAGAGCGTTTTGAGATCATTTCCCAGTTCAATAACATTGGCTACAATGCTACATACAGTAGTTTGAAATCACTACAACTCGGTCTGAGCACCTCGATCAACCAGCGGTCTGTTCGTTTGTTTACTTGATCTTCTCTTAAAAAAATAGCCCTTGCTTATCTCAAATCATCGGCATCGCGGCTCAGTTGTCAAATCATCAAGTCATTGATATTTTCCTGTTCCTGGAATTTTGAGGGAAAAGAGTTTAGCAGCCGAGACTCAGCCATGGCTCCTCCTGATTTAAACTCGGTTCCGTCGTCTCCCCATCTTGTTCATACTTCCCAACCGCCAGAGCCTGAGCTCAATTCAACTTCTTCCACCACACAGCGAGCATCTCATATTATGGGACCTCCACCCATGCCAGCGAATGCCATGTCATCTACTATTGCTAGCGATCCTGCAGGCGCAGGTTTTGGACCCGGTGAGTATGCATATAATATGGTTCGCGCAAAGCGAAGGTATATATATACTTATAGTGATAGGCCCTCTGCGTCACCCCCGCCCTATGACTGCCGCTGACTTGCATCTGGTCTTGGAAAAAGAACAGGAGGCTGTGGTTTGTTTCTCCTACGATATCTATCTGGCAAGGTGCTGACACAAACCCCACATCAGGTCAACCGCCTTACAAGGGAGTTAAGCCAACTCAGACAACAAACGGCATCCGTTGCATCGACGGCATCTTCTACATCAACAGGATTGACTGATGCTGTGGAGACATCGATATATCCTACGTCATCCCGTCAACATCGTTCGTCCTCCAACCTCAGCTCCCACATTCCTCCCGGATCGGCAGCATTGGCAGCAAGCGTCTCTAGCATTGCTCCTTCTCGCGACACTGCCCTACCCCCGTCACGCCCTTCGGGAGAGTTCACTCGTGCTGGACGCAGTCGGGAGCCATCTGTCACTTCACCGCGTCAGCCCGTGTCGCCCTACGGCGACGTTGGCTTTCAGCTCCAATCTCAGGGCCAGCAGAGCCATCGCAGCTCCGTATCACATTCGCACTCTGCCCTTCCGCCAGAGGCCCGACGCTCGACCTCGATCTCGTCGACAGCGGGTAGTCGATTTGAAGAGACAGCACAACACCGTGCAGAGCTTGAATCTGTCAGAAGGGAGAATGAGATGCTTCGGCGACGGGTACGTGAATTAGAGCAGAACCTCAGAGCTTATCGCGACTCGCATCCACAGTCCCCGGATGAGTCATCTACCCATGGCATAGTGACTGGCATGCGGGATACCTCATTGTCAGAGTCGTGATACGTTACTACAATTGGAATTTCTCTTTTGTCTGCTTGGGTAGAAGATTGCAAAACTGAATGGCGTTTACAAGGATGGACGCAGTCTTTTCAATTCTTTTCTTTTTTTCAAATTTTCTTCTCCTCTCTTCCATCTTACTTTGAAGCCTAATAATAGCTACAATTGATTGCTGCAGCTGCGTAGACTTGAAGCTTTAAAAACAGGCTGGCCTAGTTAATTCCAACGGTTTCTGTTTGTATTTTCACATGTCAAAAGTGTGGCTGGAGCGTAGGCAACTGCGAAAAATGACAACATCGGGCAAGCCCCTCTTCCTACGTCATGCACTTGTGGCGCATGCAGCTCCCCGCCGACAAGGACAGCGACCACCGCGTCGATGACATCGTACGTTCTTCCCCTTAAATAACTCCAGAACCTCTGCTCACTGCATTCTTGTCATCAATTCAATCACATATCTCACAAACTCATATCAATATTACTTGATACCTACCCATCAAACGAACAACATGTCTGGAAGCAACGTCGTTTACGTCAAGGGCATCGCCCCTGCGACTACTGAGAAGGAAGTCCGCGATTTCTTCAGTTTCTGGTATGTTGATCCTGATCATCGACGAGTATATTCTTGCCATTCATCAACGACTAACGAACATACAGTGGAAAAATCTCCAACTTGAGCCTTACAGCTGAGTCTGGTGCAGCTGATGCTCCCAAGTCTGCCACTGTAACCTTTGAGAAAGAGACGTACGTAGCACCGTGGAAACGAGAGATTTCAATACTAACTATTCGACAGAGCCGCCAAAACTGCACTCCTTCTTGACAACACTCAACTTGGCCCTGCTGCCGTGCACGTCGAGGCCGCCCACACCATCGATGAAATAGCCGGTAGCCACGCAGCCAGCGCCCATGAGGCCAAGGACGAGAACCAACACGACATTGAACAAGAAGACAAGCCCCGCTCCCGCATTATCGCAGAGTACCTAGCCCACGGCTACACAATCAGCGACCAAGCCATCCAAAAGGCCATTGCCCTTGACCAAAAGCATGGCTTCTCAAGCAAATTCACCGCCGCCCTTTCCACCTTTGACGACAAGACCAAGGCCACCGATCGAGCCAAGGGTCTTGACGACAAGTACAAAATCACCGACCAGGCTCAGAGCTACTGGGGCGGATTAACCACGTACTTTGAGAAGGCGCTCGGTACGCCCACGGGCCAGAAGGTGCGCGATTTCTATGTTCAGACCGATAAGCAGGTCCGCGACATTCACAACGAGGCTCGCCGTCTTGCCGATCTCAAGTCTGGCAAGACTAGCGAGCATTCTACTTCTGAGGGCGTGACCTCCTCTAGTGCTGATACCAGCATTCCCGCGACTGAGGGCAAGTCTCTTTGAGTCCAGCTAGAAACTGGTTTCTGATGAGTAATGGTTGCTTCTTTCTTCTGAAATGCAGGCCTGTTTGTATTCTTTTGACAAGGCGTGTTTTTATTATTAGTCAGTAAATAGTTATAGTACTAAATGAAATGTCTTTATCATGAACGGACTCAACTACATAGTTAACTATTAACTTAACCCAGTGTCTGTATGATTAAGCATTCTTACTAATCATCCTTATTTCCAGATAGGAAATGTCTCTTGCCAAGACTTGATATCATCCTCTTACAACGTCATCATGATGAAGCATGATAACCTGTAATCGATGGAGCAGTTGACAGGTTGACAGTTATATAAGTAAGCCAACCTTCTAAATACCACTCATAATCCTTCGACAACCAACCCCTCCTGAATACACCACGAGACATCTACATATCTCCAGTCTATCACAAAGGTACCATTACATATCTCAACAACAACAAAATGCACAAACATGCTAACAACAGTCAGAGTCCTCTAATAAACATTCAAAGCTTGAAAGCTTGAAAGCTAAAAAAAGAACACGAAAATGTCCGCCCCAAACCCAGGTCGCCAATCGCCCGACGAAGAGCGCCAACCCGGAGCTCAACAACAAGAAGCCACGGGCAGCGGAAAAGCGGAGCCCAACGCTGCACCCAGTGATGATTTCTCAAAGGCGAAATCGGATGAGAACAAGAACTCATTGGGAAGTAATCCGGTGCATCCACTTGACAAGTATGCGAAGGAGAAGGCTACCTAGTCCTTACTCCTCTATCATTCATGGTTTAGAGTTCTAGGGATATGACAGGTGGAAGGGTTGGAAATGATGTTTTAGAATGTATTTATTGCATTATTATGACATGTTAGGCCTTAAGAGCCATATTTGCACGAATAGAAATGTAGACAATCCTGCTGAATAGCATTCGGTCTAAACATGACAAAACACTGTAGCACTGATTTAATACGCGGACGTGATTTGAGGTAGAACAGAATAATATTGGGGAATCCGTACTTTGGTAGTTGCTTGGGCTCACAACTAGCGAAAGATGGATACCATATGTCCTATGACACGGGGCAAGTATATATTTAGATGCGGAGGGGAAGGTCGTGATGGATGGGGGAATAGGGGAATAAGTGGCATAAGGGGGCATTTTGATCTTCATTTCCAATCTCTGCTCTCCCAGCAAGAGACCAGAAAACAAATCCAAGATTGAAGACAGGTTATCCGACAATCAACATACAGAAACGCCAGAAAGGAAGGGGAGAAATGAAGCAATCGTATCTCATTCAAGGCCGTCTATTCAATTACCGCCGTTCACTAAACTGGCAGCGATAGCAGCGTCGACTTTATCGGCTTCTTGGAATACGGATTGGATGATTTGCTGTTCTTCTGGTGTCAAAATCTTGGTCAGGTTTTCGTATAGTTGCGGTTGTCCTTGTTGTAGTCCTGATAAAGTCAGTAATCGATTTCTCTTTTGAGAAGCGGATAACGTACCAAGCAACACATTCTTGAACAGACCATATGGCTCGACTTTATCGAGAGGGGTCTCGAGAAGGCTTTCTTCATCTAGGTCATCGTCATCATCGTCTGCAAAAGAACCGAACTTCTGAGCCTGTGTCATTACAGTTAGTAATAAGTACGTGTCGAACGAACAAGAAAACTCACCTCTTGACTCAAGAAATCCAAGTATGCCGCATTCTCATCAGCGACATCATCGTCACCACCACCCTCAGCCTCATCCTGATCATTCCATTCAACCTCGCCATCCCACTCGGTATCCTCATCAACGAGGTCATCTTCCTCGTCGTCATAGGTATAATCCGACTCTCGGGTAGCAGCCTCACGGTGCTGAAGAGCTGCAGGCAACGTCTGGAAAAGCCTCGTCACTCCCTGTAACAATCGAGGCCAGCCTTGCTGAACGCTAGCAGGTACATCCTCTGGCTTCAATGTCAAAAGAGCGCTGATAGCTGCAATAGACAATTTCTTATCGTGAACCCGTCGGAAGCTGTCAATATTCGAGAACCAGGCACTGAAGAATTTGTTCGTCCATCCCTTGGCCTCGAGTATCTGCAGAGCCAATGCTGGGTTGTAGTAGATGGCGTTGATGACCATTTCCATCAAATGAACTCTGTATGACTTGGTCTTGGCGTCCCCGCTGTTGAGCACGTTGATTGCAAGCTCGACAAAGATGGGAACATATTGGTCGACGTATCCGCGAAGGTTCAGCATCAATGCCTCTGCGAGTTTGCAGCCGCATATCCTGTCGACACCTCCGACTTTCTCATCATGGAAAATATCCTCTACCATACTGACAAGAGCGCCGAGGTACGCGGGGTTCTGTACTAGCATTTCCGACCCGTATGAGACAAAATTATCCAAAGCAGGTAGCATATCTATATACGTCAGCATATCAGAAAATAATCAAGAATCATGGATATACGCACCCTCCAAATAAAGCTCTGCACCGGCTTTGAATGTCTTGTGAATAAGCTCAAATGCTTGCCACATGGTTGGTGAAATGCTCTTAGCTGAGAATGTGCAGCTGTCGATAATTTCAAAAATCTCATTGTACAAGTCTACAAGCAAGTCAGTATTCCGCATTCGTGATAGCAATTGGGGAACGAACCGTAGAGTTTGTTCTCTAGGGTAATAGTGATGACAGGCATCAAGATAGTCTCCAAGTGCAATAAAACATCTGGAGTGCTTTCCAAAGTAAGAATAAGTGTTCCAATAGTCTGCAAAACACCCAAAGCGGTAATGCTCTTGTCATCAAGGAAGTCTCCGTATGAGTCTTCATCGCTCTTGGAAGCTTGACGTTCAAGGAGTTCGCCGACAATTCGCATATACGTATCACGTAGCTGTTCACTCAAAGCGACTGCGAAAGGAGTAAGCTCCGCGGAAAATACCTCGACGAAGTCTTCCATAACATTAGACAAGGCATCAACGTCGACTTCGTTAGCCAGTTTGAGAAGTTGCTGCATGATCTGAGGAATGTTGTGTTGCATCGATGTACGAATAGCGTCGTGGCGAATAAGAGGTTGCAACGCAAGAGCAGCCTCGACACGCACGGGCAATTCGGGGTCAGCCATGGATTCCAAGATGTTGCGGTAAATGGTCATCAGATTTGCAGGGTCCTTGAAGTCTAGCTGCTCAAACTTCTCCAATGTATCGCAAGCACGAGCCCTGAGGAAACCGTGTGGGCTACGGAATTCAGGAAAAACGTGGCGGACGAAGAAATATTCGACCTGGTCAGCAATGGGGCTCTTCTTGCCCAGAATAACCGAAGACAACGATCCAATCATGCGCAGAGCTCCTTCTTTTTCTCTGGGAATCTTCTCTGCATCCGGTGCGTTTTCGTACTTGCTGACGACACCATTGACAAACTGCAGAATGTTGAACGTCTGCTTCTTTCGGCTCTTTGTGAGCGAAATCAAAAAGTTCGTAGCGGCGACATCGGGCGCGGAGATTTCCTCATAGTAGTTGAGCTTTCTGTGGAGGTACTCGGGAGGATCCGTCTGGAAAAGCTCGAGATCTTCATCGGTCTGGCAGAGAAGAGGGAAAACGAGGTGAGCAATCAGAGTATCCATGTGTGGTTTCAAGTGATCCCATGTTGTTTTCGGCTTCACGCATTCCTCGAGGAAAATCAGGGTATACGAAAGGACGGGTTTGCTGAGCCATTGGCCTTTGATCCATTTCTCCACCTCTTGCAAGTATCCCTTCAGAATCTCGGGGGCGAACGTGGTAATGAACGACTTGGCATAGGTAGTAACATCGGACGATGTGTTTTTGGTGATTGACGTGGGGTTTCCATATCTGAATATATCACCGAGTTAGTCGATCATTCTCTACAAACAACATAGGTATACAAACCGAACAAACAGGCGATTCAAGTTCCCATATGCCCACTTCTTGCACTTCCACCAGTGATTTTGCTCTCGGTCCTCGGGGTCTTCGAGCATCGAGTTGGCTGGAGGTGCTTTAGCCGCTATTCTCAAGAACAAAGTACACCAGTCAACAGTGGCCTGGTGAGTTTTGAGATGCGGCGGAAGTTCAAACTGTGCGAGTCAGTCGACCATTATCATAAACACGAAAGAGGGAAAGAACTCACATAAATAGCATGCTTATAAGCCTTGACAACCGTATGCAACATCTCCGCCGCCTCCAAACTCTCCTCATCCACCAATTTATTACCAATATTCAAGAGCTGAGGGAAACAATGTTCCACAATCTTATCAAAGTCACCCCGCTTCTCGTTCGCCTTGAACCTGTACACCTTGCAGATCGCCAACAGACACTGCAGTCCCGAAAACACGGAATTCACATCGTTGGCATTCAACAGCTGCAGCGTAATGTCCATGTAACCAGGCCATTTCTCGGGGAAATCATACGAGAGGATCTTGGTAATGAGCGGTATGAACTGCGCACGAACGTTGGGCGGCGATGCGGCGAGGATAGGGATTAATCGATCTCGGAGTGCTGGACGCTCTTCTTCGGGGATCTTTTTGTAGTTGCTGGTGTCTTCGGATGGGGCCCATCCTCGATTGATGCGGTTTTTCAGGTACACAACGGCTATTAAAGGAATCAGCATACATATGTAAAATTTGCGACAAGTAGCGAATCGCAAACATCATCTCTCGATGTATTCTAATTCTTGCAAATGTATTGAATGTGATTGTGTAGATAAAAGATTCGAGCATATTCATGGCGGGGTTTGTCCATACCAGAAAGTTGAACAGCATTGTTTTGTTCGCCCTGCAGAATATCCAGCAAAGCGCCTGTGAATCCGGGTTGCGTCTCGGCCTATACCAGGAAAAATAATTAGTTAAAGATATATACGCATAAACACGATCAAACACAAGCACACATATTTGAGATCCAACTCAGCCTGTCGTCGAGTGTCCGCATTCGCGTCGAGCGTCGACTGTATACGGTCCCGGAGAGCGTTCACATCCATTTTGCTCCGTGTGCCCTCGAGCACCAACACGAATATCGCGAGCGCGAGATAAATAAAAAGGAAATATCAAATTGAGATCAATGTGAGGCTGCGGGGTGATCAAAACGAAAGTCCCACACTCGCAAAGCCTCCAAGGGAAGAAAATATGTACGTTCCCAGCAGGTCCAAAGGTGGAGGAAAATGAAGGTATCGTAAGTAGTACGGCAGTACTATGCAAGAGCCACAGAAAAGAGGGGTGGATGTGTGGAATTTAGCCTCTTTTGAATTTTTTTTTTGCTCGGTTTGATCGGTTTGATAGACGATAAAAGAAAAAAAAAGATCTGTTTGGTAGGAGCGTAGTATTGGAGTGGCTGAGTGGATTCGTTTCGCGGAGAGTGGGTTGCTTGCACAGAATTGAGTTGGGAAATTTTTCTGCCGAGAAGGAGAGAGAGAGCTTAGGCTTAAGGGTGACTCCCCGCCAAGACTGCCCTCAATGCTTGTTGACTGTAAGACTAGAGTCAGAGGATGACCATCTGAATATTATTTCTATGCTATTACTCCGTTTGAAATTATCATCTAGTCGAGCAAGGTTGTACAAAGAATCGTCAAATCTAGAGATTATTGGGTGTAATTGAAAGGCATAGTAGCTAGCTACACAATACATAGACAGCTCACGCTAAGCGCCATCCCCATGTGGCTGCTTAGACCCCGACACCAGCTCAGCTGTCTTGCTCTTGAGCCTCCCCAGCGAGTGGCAATTACCTCATTGGCCAATCTACATCACAAGACAGTCACCTCGTATGCACTCTGACAGCTGTACAATTAGTAGATACACAACCCATTCGCCAATCACATATACAAGGAGGCTGCAAAGATGACATCACGCTTGATCAACTCTTGGGCTTGCTGCATCTTCAGATAAAGGGTCGGATCGCCCACCAGTTTTGCCGCATTCTTGACTTCTCTGCACGTCTCATCCAGTCGAGTGATGCATCGCACAATTGTTCCTTCCATAACGTCCGTGAGGTCTGTGATTCGGTTGAATGACATTCCCCTTGCCCATTCGTATACGACTTCCGCGAGCCCGAATCGGGGTTTGCTGGTGAAGTCGTTGGAGTCCTCGCTCGATAGAATGACTTGATGCAGGATCTGGAAATTATTTACTTTGTCGGCAATACGGATGATTGCTTCCTTGCCTTTCTCCAGACGGGGCGTCAGGGTCGGTTCATTCTCTGTTTTCTCTTGGAACACGAATGCCGAGAGAAGAGCCACGATTTCCTCTGGCTCGTACTCGGCCAGCACATTTTCAAGAACAAGTTCGGTTAGAACCAGCTCATCAGCAGAATGTATCTGGGATGAGTCAATACAAGCTAGCTTTGAAAATGGATTGTATGTTCTAACTCACCTCACAAGCAACCTTGCCCTTTAGCATTACTCGTGACTCCGCATCCACGAATCCAAGCTCCTTGAGAACTTCAACCCTCTGTTCGTAGTCAGGCAGCAACTGCAAGTTCTGATCTGACATGAGTTGGCGAAGTTGTGAAATGTTCTCTTTGACCTGCCACTCGTCATGCTGCATTTCGAACTGAAATGGAAAGTCAGTCAATGAACATATACAATAGAAATAGATGAGGAGGCAAACATGTTTGAGAAAATCAGGGCACGAGAGACAATGGCAGCTCTGTGCAATGGCGGCCTGCTCTTGTCGCTTGATCAATATTTCCCGAAGTTGAAGCTCCTTTACGCGATCCCAGTCGAGTTCATCCCAGCTAGGACTTTCCCATGATGCACAGTACTTTGACAATTCTTTGTCCCCAAACTTGAGCGATTCTGCGAAGCAAAAATATCAGTAAGTGCGTCCAAGCCTGTTCAAAATGGTTGTTACTCACCTTTCTTAATATTGAGGTACCAAATCGGCCCCGTCACTTTGACAAAAGTGTTGGTCACGCATTCTACATCAGCCAACGCAACCCGGGTAACTTTCAGATTCATATCGGCGGAGCTTGTAGGCAAATTCCTGAAGAATCGACGGAAGCTTGGTAGAAATGGCAGGATGTCGCTTGGATGTCGCTTGTCGCTCACGGCGCCAATCTCCAATACTTGAATACTTGGCTCGCCACCACTGATACCTTCGCGAACAATGAGACCGGCGGTACGGATTCCGCCCTACATAGTTTGTGAGTATGAAGCAAAATCTGCCGAATCTCAAATTTCCAGCTTACCTTCCTATATACCACAAGTCTTTTGATCATGAAGAGTCTCTTTCCAACTGGGGACGCCATCAAGCCCAAATGAAGCTCTTGTGTAAGTTTTTCGTACTCAACAGATGCTTGATGGCAGGCTTCAAGATCAACATCGCAGTAGGTACAAGGCTCACGTTTGATCTTCGAAAGGCTGGCTTCAGACAATTGGACCTGCTTCTCATGTTCCGGCAAAAGAGCTTGAGTTGCATTCTCACTAAAACTTCGCTTAATCATTTCTTCAATTTTGAGAGCTTCGACACGCAGAAGATTCAGAATCATGTTGTATGTTAGACGGAATTGTGATCTTAGTTTGGTGGGATCACCCAGCATCATGCGTCGCAAGGCACCAGCAGGCGGTGCTTCATCCCTACCGCTGGTGACGATTATCACAAATCCTACGGTATCCAGACCTCTTCGACCAGCTCGTCCCGCCATTTGTGTATACTCGCCTGGTAGAAGATCTCTGAAGCTCTTGCCATCGTGTTTGCGGAAACCCGAAAATACCACTGTTCGAGTGGGCAAGTTCAAGCCCATGGCAAATGTTTCCGTAGCAAAGAGCACCTTGACGAGAGTCCTTGCAAAGAGGATCTCGACAATTTCTTTCATGATAGGCAAAAGACCTCCATGATGCACAGCAACGCCTCGACTTAATAACTCTCGAAGTCGCAAAATCTGTGGTAAGACTCTATCTTCTGGCTTTAATCGAGCCAAGGACTTCTCAATTATCATATGAATGGCGCTCTTCTCCGTTGCTGTACAGAAGTCCTGGTTTGAGAGGGAGTTTGCGTTTTCTTCACATCGCTTCTTAGAGAAGACAAAAACACAAGCAGGCAGTAGATTCTCCTTGCGTAGATGTTGCACCAGATGAACCCACACGTTTCGGTCCTGCGCAGCTGTAGTCCTTCCTCCTCCTCGTCCTGTTCGAGCAATGTTTCCGGTTCCCCGATTAGCAGGCTGGCCTCTCCCTCGCCCTCCTGGTCCACCTTGAGAACCTCCTCGTCCTTGGCCACCACCGCGCGGGCCTCCTCTAGCATTGGCCTGACCCCGACCTCTGCCTTGCTGACCACCTCGTGCGGCTTGAGATTGAGCTTGTGCCTCGGCGGCCTTTTGTGCTTTCTGCTTGTCGCGCCCAGAAAGAATATCGTCGGCTTCCTTCCAACCTTTCTCAATGAAACGCTTGTTTGAGTCAACGATCTTGTGCATGCTCTTGCCGGACCATAAATAGTGCTCTAGCGGCACTGGACGCTTTGGGGTAGAAATAACATATATATCCTTCTTCTTTGTGCGTCCAACCCACGAGGCGAATTCATATGTGTTCGGTACGGTAGCCGACAGTAAAATCAAAGTAACATGTTCCGGAAGCATAATGATAACCTCCTCCCATACAACACCTCTTTCCATGTCGTTGACATAATGAACCTCGTCAAAAATAACGAACTCAACGTCGCGAATCAGATCTGCTCCTCGGTAAAGCATGCTTCGCAGAATTTCTGTAGTCATGATGAGACAACTGGACTCCGGCGATATTTGAACGTCACCAGTCAATATACCGACATCATCGAATGTATTTCGAAAGTCTCGGAATTTTTGATTACTGAGAGCTTTGATTGGTGACGTGTAAATTGCTTTGGTCATGTGTTTGGCAGCAAGTGCTATGGCATATTCTGCTACAACAGTTTTACCGGCAGAGGTGTGCGCGGCGACGAAAACCGAGTCTCCATTCTCCAAATGGTAGACTGCTTCCTTTTGGAAAGTATCGAGCTCAAAGGGCCACTCCCTTGCCATGTCGGGTACCAGGTCATGGAAGTTTGAGATTTCCTTGTTGACATCAACGACATGTGCCCATTCACGACCACCTTTCTGTGCTGTAGTTGCCAGCAAGTGACTTCTAGGCTCGAAAGCAGGAAATTCGACCGGTAGTAAGGAATCGATATCTTCTTCTTCCTCCTCTTCCTCACTCAACACTTCCTCCTCACCTTCTTTGTATTCCTGCGCGTTTCCATCGATTTCAGGACGCTCAACTTGTATGGCCTCTTCCTGGTCCAGAGTCTTTTCCACTTCTTCGTCATCCTCCTTTGTAGTCTTTGATTCCGCTTGTTTCAAATTAAGACCTCGCGTAAACCCCGGTGGGATTTCTAGTAATCCACCTTCAGTTCCAAAATTGATAATACGGTCAAGACCTTGCTTTCCCAATCCTCGCTGCTGTTCGTTAGCTTGCATTTCAGATTCCATCTCAGCAATAGCCTCTACTCCGTCTAGACCTCCTGGTGCAAAGGGAAAGAACCCAGCGGCACCGCGGACGAAATCTGCTCGGGCTGCTGGTCGTCTCAGTAGTGATGTCGAGTTTTTTGCTGTGGCGCTACTGGCGGGTATCGTCACTTCATGGTAGCCTGTCACTCGGCCCTCGAGGCCTTCGCGATTGAAGCGAATGATAGTGCGGGTCTGAGTGGGTGCTATTTCGAAAATGTCTTGATAGTCGATAGACACGTCCCATCTCCTAATCGAATGATCAGTCTCATATACGTATTACCCGGTGTACTAGAAAAAAAGACATACTTTTGTAACCGGTTCAACCAGTCCGGACTAAACCGCGGCGAAGGAGTGAGAAACTCATCCTCCAATTCCTTTTTCAGATCTTCCTCATTGTGGCGACGAATTTTCTTTCGAGACCGAGAGCTATCTATGATTCCGTCTTGTTCTTCGATGAGCCGCGCATCAAAGCCTGCTGTATCCAGGTTATCGGAGCTCAGACGAAGCTTGCTCAGTTGTGAGGATAGATAATCCACCATGACGGAATAGCGAACTTGGGATGATACTGATCAGTGATGAATACTAAACACTCCGTCTTTGAGAGAAATCTGAACAATTTTAATGCTCAAAATAATCTTGTGATAGTTGAACAAGAAGTATTCTTTGAAGTCCTTGGTGTGGAGTGAAGCTTGATGGTGTAGAATAAGCGGCCTTGTCCACGCCGCCGATGAAAGTAGCCTTGAGCGATTCAGCTTTTGGCTTTCTTCTCACTCGCTTGTCATATGCTGCAACAAGCTCAGTATTACTCACTCAGAGGCGGACAGTTATGGCTGAGAGGGTAAGCATTCGAGGCTGTCTCTGACCACACACAAGTTGAAGCTAACACTGACATAATCCTGCATTGAAGTCCTGGCTTGATATTTGTGGAGCCACCAAAAACAACCCCACGACAGTTAGGAAGGTCCCCACCGTGTAAGCCTTTTTGCTATTCATATTCATACCCATACTATTCTTTATTTTCTTTTTTTCATTTTAATTATATCTATGAAAAGATTGGATGAAGTAACGTAGTCAATGTATTAAGATAATAAAGAATTGTTCACTAAGTACATTTTGGACTAGATATTTTGTCTCATCCTCAAGAAGAATACACCACCAACAAAAAAAAGTAAAATGGAAATGCATATTATGTAAAAGGTTCAGGGTCATTACATATTCATCAGATCAGGCACTTGTAAAGGTAGCAGGATCATAAGGATAAAACATGTGTGTAACGCCAGCTCATATACAATTTGGAGATCAATAGCCCTTGTCGTGATGAAACATTTTCACTATTATCGATAAGTAAAGACTGGAAAACTTTTGCGATCCTGCACGTTGATTTGAAATTCGAATATTCCTTCTACCGTCCCAATATACCTATATTCAGGACATTAGTTGCATTTAGTGGAACAGTGTGGCCAAATCACTTACAGGCTTCTGCCATCCGCGCCCCAGCCGACTCCTGCAGTGTCTGCTGGATCTTGGTCCTGAGGCATGTAACCAAAATGTCTCTCTGTCTGATCGTTGCTCAGAATATGCCTAATCCATCTCGGGGATCGAATCTGAGAGCGACCAGTCAGTCAACCCAAACAAGCCCAAGGACAGAAGACGGATGACAAAAAAGACAAAGAGCATACCTCGTTAGCCGCAAGCCGTTGTCGTCGCAGTCTTTCTGCTGCTACACTGGCCCGCATTTCTGCTGCTGAGGCGCGCTGTGAATCATACCGGCTTTCAGCCGTAGTACCAGGACGCGCAATCCGACGAGGAATGGATCTTGACCGTTGCGACGTTTGCCACGCTTCCATTGGTAGATCTTCATCAGGATAAGCTATATTCCAAACCTCTGCTCCAGCACTCGAAATCAGCTGAGCGTTGTCAGTACTTGATCCATTGTTTTCCAACTCATGTTCAAGACTAGCATCGTTGTTACGTGAAGTGCCTTCTGATGACTGCAATCTTGTGGGCGATGTCGTCCATCTGAGTCGCAACTGGAAGTCAGATACGGCATTGTTATTGCCCTCGTCGCCGCTCTGAGCATGAGGCGCCTGGCCTGTACCTTGACTGGGTTGTGAGATCACAATGGACGCACGACGTCTTTGGCCAAAGCTTCGCTCTGTGGAACCAACCCGTCCAGGGTAATGCTCGCGAAAGAGCTCCTGAAGCGCAGCATCTGTAGAGCGGAACGGCGAGGTAGTACGAGAAGGGTGATCAGCGTTATCAGTAGCACCACCTAGGGATGATGCAGCGGCGTGTTGCTGTGAATGATTGTCGGTACTTGGTGCCCGATCATCTGCATCACTTTCCTGTCTAGATGAAGACCGGGCCGTGTTGAGAAACTCAATGATCTGTCGTTCCCTTTCAGTGAGCGATTGGACACTTTCGCGCAAGGAGGTGACTCTATCTGATGTGCTGGTATTCAATCCTGTTAACGACGTTCCATTTAGCAAATGTAAAACCGCTTGATGAACATTTCCCATCTCGTCTCTCGTACCGAATTCATTTTCTTCACTTTCTGAGCGTACCAGGTATGGTGAATTATATATAGGTTGCACTTTCTGCGTTTCGGGGTCATCCCTGTCCAAATTCACGATCTGCCGACGAAAGAAGCCTGAGCGAATGTCAACTATACCGAACTTTCCGGTGTCTTCGACCCACACTAGAAGATCCCACGGCTCTGGTGAAAACGCCATACTGCGTACTGCGCCAGCGGAGTCATTTCGGGATGACCGAAACAAAGCTACGCGAGCATCGCAACCCTGTGCCCCCGAAACACACTCAAGAAGCACGTTTACGTCGTAAATGCTGATAATACCAGACTGTGAACCAATGGCACATAAGCGGCTCGAAGGCGAAAAGGCTATTGTGAAACAACTACCATCGTCGAAATTCGGGCTCATATTCAAGTCGGTGCTCAGTGGTAACTCTATCCGACAGCAGAGATCCCACGTCCAGCCCGATAATCGCTCACCTCCCCAGCCGTAATCGATACTGTTTGTGTCTCGAACGATTCGATAGAAGTAGGCAAAGTTCACATCTCCCACGGCCGCTAGGAGACGAGAGTCCGGAGAAATCACAGCATAATTCATGCATTTGGGATGATGTTTTGTTTCGAGGAGTTGACGCCGCGTCAAAGAGAAGATCTTGATCGTCTTGTCATTATTACTACTCAAGTATGTTAGGTCGAATGCTTAACATGCAGCCACGCATGCATACCTGAACACAGCAATGTCTTCATGGGAAAACCCGAGTTTTTCGTCGGCTGGAAGGCGATGAATTGTGGCGGAGTTCACGATACTGCCGGTCAACGTTTTGGTGAAAATTTCCGGCAATTCAATGCCATTCTCTAGAACCCCAGTATATGCTCGTCGTTCTGCCGAAGTAGTTGCCGCCGCTGCCGATAACCTTGTATCAGCGTCCAGCTCGATTGGTAGTGCGGTATCTACATCTGCTGCTCTGGGTCCGGATCTTGTGTCATTTGCGGCGCGCGGATCCCGGCCAGGAAGACTGATGAATGCACATTCCCCATTATCGGAGCCTCCGACAACAATCCATCCATACGCAGCAGCAAGGCATTTTGGTTCAAAGGGGATTCGTTCAATTGTATCCCATCTCTGCGACTTGACGTGGATCGAGTGGACTACCTTATGGGCGACGAAATAGACACGATCAGGATCTGCGGTGCTTATATAGTGACGGAGCTGATGATGGCTAAGGCCAAACCCTCGGAATCAGTAGAGTGGCTGGATTGGAAACGAGGGATCACTGACAAGTTTGGGATTTTGAATGGAAAGTAACGGCGTTTCGTGGGCAGAATGAGCGAATCGGTAGGGAAGCTTCCACAAGACGTGAGTTAGTATTTAGTCTGAATATCTCACGACCTCTCTATTCCAAGTGAGCACCAACAGTAGAGAATAATCTAGTGTCATGATTGACCGGGTGAGGGAGGCATCAGTGACGGCGCATGGTCGGTTGGAGTAGTAGCGTCCAGCGACTAGTGACTCATTGATAGAGCTCTAGACATTGGCTGAGTGAAGAGCTAATGTACAAGGCAAGGTAGTCGAGTAGCGCGAATCAAGTCTCTGAATTCCAAAGGGGGCACTGTCCGGGGCTCTTCAAGGCGGTTGTATCTACAAGGTTGACTCGATCACACTCGGTGCTGATGCTCTATCATGCTAAGTAGTAGAGGTGGAGTCAGCTGTGGGCGAGACCGAGCAGGAAGGTATGACGGCACAATACGGTAGTTTCTAGTTTAGCGCCGTTAGCAGCGGTTAGCTCTTTCCGGCCGCGTTTAGGGTTAGGGTTGCAGCCCGGCTGTCCGGCTTTCGGAGAGAAGTACGTGGCGGTAGTAGCTTCTATGGTTCTACCGACTTCGATCAGTGCCCCGACACGTGACCCGTCCTAGCTTTTCGCCGGGCGCTAAGCATCAATTAGGAAAAGCCAAGGGATTATTAGGGACTGGAAATTTTGGCTTCATCATTTTCTTCTCCCTTTCTCTTCCTTTCCTCCTTCCATCCATCTCAATCCCTATCACAAAACTTCTTCTTCCTATTTTCATACATCCCTCTTCATCTCCTGCTGGTGCTTCTTCAGCTTGCATCTCAGTGATTCAGGGCTTCTTTGTACTTTTATACTTTTAGCTTAATTCTATTTCTGTACTTCTAGCACAATGCTCTCTTCCCGTCTCTCTCGCGCGGTAAGTTGTCATCACTTGATTTCTTCTGCCCGAAGCCGAAACTGATTCTCTCGTGTTTTACAGCTCCCGCGCACTCCCTACATTGCCCGCGCCTCTGCGATCAGAACCCCCGGTGCATCATTCCGGAGATGGAACTCGACAGAAGGTGGTGAGGAGAAGGTCAAAGGCTCAGTCATTGGTATTGATTTGGGTATGTCTCTAGCAATTCATCGCATTCCAAGACATGAATCTAATTTATTCTCTAGGTACAACCAACTCTGCTGTAGCTGTGATGGAGGGCAAGACCCCTAAGATCATTGAGAATTCGGAAGGTAAGCAAATTTTTTCCTCCTTTCGCAACCAAAGTGGTCATAGCTTCCGAAGCGCCTTCGAAGCCTCTTTGCCTTGCGTTTCCAAAATTTCGAAGTTTGAATAAATATTAACGTACAAATTGACAGGTGCTCGCACAACTCCTTCTGTCGTTGCTTTCGCACAAGATGGCGAACGATTGGTCGGTATCGCCGCTAAGCGTCAGGCCGTCGTGAACCCCGAAAACACCCTCTTTGCCACCAAGCGTCTCATCGGACGCAAGTTCACTGATGGTGAGGTGCAGCGCGATATCAAGGAGGTTCCCTACAAGATCGTCCAGCACACCAACGGTGACGCTTGGGTTGAGGCTCGTGGCCAGAAGTACTCTCCCTCTCAAATTGGTGGTTTTGTCCTCCAGAAGATGAAGGAAACTGCCGAGGCTTACCTTAGTAAACCTGTGAAGAACGGTGTCGTCACTGTCCCTGCTTACTTCAACGACTCTCAACGTCAGGCCACCAAGGATGCTGGTCAGATTGCCGGTTTGAACGTCTTGCGTGTTGTTAACGAGCCCACCGCTGCTGCACTTGCCTACGGTTTGGAGAAGGAAAGCGACCGCGTTATTGCTGTCTACGATCTTGGTGGTGGTACCTTCGATATCTCTGTCCTCGAGATCCAGAAGGGTGTCTTTGAGGTCAAGTCCACCAACGGTGACACTCACTTGGGTGGTGAGGATTTCGATATCTCCCTCGTCCGTCACATTGTCCAGCAATTCAAGAAGGAGTCTGGTCTTGACCTTACCGGTGACCGTATGGCCATCCAGCGTATCCGCGAAGCTGCTGAGAAGGCCAAGATTGAGTTGTCATCATCCCTCCAGACTGAGATCAACCTTCCTTTCATTACTGCCGATGCTTCCGGTGCTAAGCACATCAATCTCAAGATGACCCGTTCTCAGCTTGAGAGCCTCGTCGACCCTCTGATCCAACGCACATACGAGCCCGTCAAGAAGGCCTTGAAGGATGCCAACTTGCAGGCCAAGGACATCAACGATGTTATTCTCGTCGGTGGTATGACTCGTATGCCTAAGGTTACCGAATCCGTTAAGAGCATTTTCGGCCGTGACCCTGCCAAGTCTGTTAACCCCGATGAGGCTGTCGCTATTGGTGCTGCCATTCAGGGTGCTGTACTTGCTGGTGAGGTCACTGATGTGCTCTTGCTCGATGTCACCCCCTTGTCTCTCGGTATTGAAACCCTCGGTGGTGTCTTCACCCGCTTGATCAACCGCAACACCACCATTCCTACCAAGAAGTCCCAGACCTTCTCCACTGCCGCTGACTTCCAGACTGCTGTCGAGATCAAGGTCTACCAGGGTGAGCGTGAGCTCGTCCGTGACAACAAGATGCTCGGAAACTTCCAGCTCGTTGGCATTCCTCCTGCTCACCGTGGTGTTCCTCAAATCGAGGTCACTTTCGATATTGACGCCGATTCCATTGTCCACGTTCACGCCAAGGATAAATCTACCAACAAGGACCAGTCTATCACCATTGCCTCTGGCTCCGGTCTCAGTGACGCTGAGATCCAGAACATGGTTGAGGATGCTGAGAAGTATGGTGCTCAGGACAAGGAGCGCAAGGCTGCTATTGAGGCCGCTAACCGCGCTGACTCTGTCTTGAACGACACTGACAAGGCCCTCAAGGAGTTCGAGGACCGCCTTGACAAGGCTGAGGCTGATCAGATTCGTGAGAAGATTGCCAGCCTCCGTGAATTCGTTGCCAAGACCCAGTCTGGCGAGGAGGCCACCACTGCCGAGGAGCTCAAGCAGAAGACCGATGAGCTCCAAACTGCCAGCTTGACCTTGTTCGACAAGATGCACAAGGCTCGTCAAGAGGAGTCCAACAACCAGCAGCAACAACAGTCTGGTGAGCAAGGTGGTGAGCCTAAGCAGTAAAGCTGCGCTCCATCCTGCATAATACCTCTCCTCTTCTCTCCCACATTGTTTGATTTAGATCCTTTCTCCTCTTGATCTAGTCCCTCCTCCACCTCCTTCACCTCATGTTCGCATATAACTGTACAGATATTGATGGCTGTCATGTTTCTTTCTCGATTGTTTTCTACTATATTTCCTCATCCGGGTACTCTGTGCTTTTGGTGCGACGGTGTTTTTCTTCATTACTGCTTTCTTCTTAACATGTTTTTATATCTTGACTTTGCACCGGTTGTCGATTTCTGATTCCCTGGACTGCAAAAAACAATGCACGGCGGGCGGGCGGAACGGAAAGGTTTACTTTTGTTTTTCGATTTACAAAAAGTGTATCTACTAATGACCCTCACACGGCCTCATCCATACGCTTGATTGTTGGGATGGTGGGTGCATGGAGCATATGATTATAGAATCGAAATCTCCTCTCATAATATATTTCGTTTAACATTTCAATTTCTTCTATCAACACCTCAACATAATGTAAATAGAGATACCGCCATTTGGCTGTTGTCACAGCTGACCATGGTATTATTTATCTGCAATGCGAATGGTCTACGTCAGGCTATTCACCATCAGTTATGTGAGGCCGCTACAATGAGCTATTTCCTACAACCCTCACCTCCTGGCAGCTCATAAGAATAGTGCTACACCAGCTCATATCCGGCTTTCCGGCCGTCTTTGGTATGTAAAATGGTCCTAGCCCCGCTAAGAAGCAAAATATTCACTGTTGCATCACGTCTTTTCGCTAGTGCCCATACCATGGGTGTCATTCTACCACGACACTAGGTTTCAGTATTCGCGTCTGCTTCAAGGAGTACTATTGCAGTGGCCACCCTCCCAAATATTGCAGCCCAGGCCAGCGGTGTGTGGCCGCTGCTGCTTTGAGTTTCAAAAATTGCACCGTGGTCGAGTAATAAATCTGATCACGGAAACTTGTCCATATGCTGCAGCCCAGAATAATGCCGTCTGGCCGTTATTGCTTCTCGCCTCGAGGTCAGGGGCTTTGTCAAGCAGCATTTTTATCATAGAGTTTCTGCCTTATTCAGCTGCCCAGGCAAGCGGAGATGGTCCGAGAGTATTTCGCTCATTTACATTGAAATTCCTGTCGAGTAATGACTGCAGTGCCTCAGTTTGACCAGACTTGAAGGCCCGAAATAATGAAGCCCAACCATAAATCGATGGATCTGAATACTGGCCCCCTTTGCAAGCAATGAGTCTGCAGTAGCTTCATGGCCCTTTTCCACGGCCCATAGCAGCGGCGTCTTCACATTGTTGCACCGAGTATCAATATCTGCCCCTTTCTCGACGAGTAGTCTAGCTATGTCCCTCTGTCTGTACACCGCCGCCCAAGACAACGGTTACTGATCGCTGATACATCGACTTTCCATATCAGCTCCATTTTCGAGAAGTCATTTCACCGTAGAGACTTGTCCGCACATCGCGGCCCATGACAGCGGCGTTTGACCATTTATACTTCATGTTCCGATATAAGATCCTCGAGCAAGCAAAAGCCTTACTGTGGAATCCCTTCCGTGACCAGCGGCCCACGATAATGGCGCTTGCCCGTCATAAATCGTAGATTCGCAGTCTATTCCGCGATCAAGAAGGAACTTCACCATGGCATTGCTTCCATATTCAGCTGCCCAGCACAATGGGATCTGACCCACTGTGTTTTCTGCTTGAATATTTGGGCTTTCATCTAGTATACCACTTGCTGTCAAGTTATCTCCGTTATTCAGAAGAAGCTGTATCACTTCATGGTAACCTCTTTCTGTGGCCCATGACAATGCTCTACGGCCATATCTATCCGTTTCTTGAACGTCTACCCCATTTTCAATGAGAGCCTTTGCCACATTTTACTTTCCATTGCCAACTGCGTACGAGAGCAATGTTGTACCGGTCGCGGTGTCTTTCAGATTGACACTAAACCCTCTTTGCGGCATAATTCGCACAACGCATTCAAATCCTCTGCTACGAGGGCTTGCCAGAACATCACTCGCATCTGTGCTGTCAGTTCAATGTTCTCATGACAACCGCAGTGCGCGGCAGGAACAGCTCGAAAGAGTTGATGAGTCCAACACGCCCTCAAGTCCTCCACGCGCGGACGCTCCCCAAGAACGATTTGCAACATACCCCGACAAACAAGGAGCATTGTCGAAAACCACTCGACATCCGGTAAAGGCAGGTTACCAAGTTCCGATATCCATCTATCCGCATGGTCTCAGTATACAAGTTGTCCGCCGTCAACATCACACACTGCACTAAGCGTCTGACAAGAATAGACCAGTAGCATATCCAAAAATACAGCTCCCAAAGAGAATACATCACCGGATCTCCCTGGATGTAGATCTCGTTGTTGAATTTATATATAGTAACCAGTGAGATTGTATGTTCATGCCTTGCCTTAAGAATCAAATCGGCCTCATGTGGATTTTGGCCCTTTGGAGCTCCCGGTGTTTGTGGTTTGGTGGTGGGTAGAAAACTTCTGCTGCAAAGATGTACTCGGCTGTTTTTTTCTTGCTCCTTCTTCTTGCTTCGTAGACTGTGGCGGAAGCACCGTTTCCTCGGTCATCACCAGTCTCGAAGGGGACTTGGCTCCTTGTGGAGTATTCCACGAGCTCAAATGTGGCTGCGGTCATGATCTAACTGGTGTTGCCTTTTGGTGATACCCACCATATGTAGCTATGAAGATAGTCTAGTGTTAACGGGGGATATAACAGTTCCACGTGTAAGACACTTCCTATTAACAGATCTGTATGATATCACAATTCTGTGACATTATGGTCGATTCATACAAATGATATCGTGAAGAAGGAAGCATGAGAGTGAAAACGCTTTGCTTGCGTTAGGCTTTACAGAGTACGACAAAGATGTGCATAATGAGCACCAACAGGTCGGACAGCCAAACATAGCTCTTGTTCAGACAGGGGTTTGGGGGTCGGAGTACGAGTACATGCTTCGGATTTGGACTCGGCTCCAGCTAAGCCATTCCAACCGCATGGGCATGCAGCCAACCAATAGTGCTCATCGGATCGCATCGCTATGTCCACATGAATTTACTCATTCTAGTGGTACTACTGCTGCTCAATGTACTGATATCATTGGTAACATCGCACTTGTCGCTTACATCTATATGCATTTTAAGGTCACCTGG
The DNA here is from genome assembly GCA_037356135.1 of Talaromyces sp. F31. NCBI lineage: Eukaryota > Fungi > Ascomycota > Eurotiomycetes > Eurotiales > Trichocomaceae > Talaromyces > Talaromyces sp. F31. The sequence goes on along the minus strand of JAYXSF010000032.1, from coordinate 1,101,413 downwards.
GGACATGATCCGCTTAGATTGTTAACTCCAGAATGAATTAATAATATCAAGGATATTAAAGTCCGATTCCCTTCTCGACTACTTCGACCACATTCTCTCTACATGCAAGAATCAACGAACTTCTTCGATCCTCCTCCGCCCCCGTCCCAATTTCATATCCGGTCAGGCATTTCACCACCGCCGTGATATACGCCTCACCCATCTCTTTTGATAGCTTCGCATACGCCTTCTGAACATAAGCCGTCCTCGATTCCTCGGCCTCAGGCAATTGGTTGCAAGCCGTCGCCTGATCGATCTCTGTTCCAAACTTCACGCTGATTGTTTCCCATACGCCAATCTCGAGTAACACCACACCAAGCGCATGCAAGTCATGCTCAATGTCGAAGTTATCTTCCGGTTTACCCTGAAGCTTCGGATGCGATAAAAGTTGAGTTCAATGTCGTTATCGGTAGCTAGTTCAGTGCCGTCCGTGACCGCGCGTGCTACGCCCCGACCGGTGAGGTAGGGGTTTGGCCCTTGCGATACTGCAGACGAGGGAAGTATAACGACTCCTCGACTCCAAATGTTTTTGTGGACCCTGCCGAAGCTATGTATATTCAGGACGGTGGAGGCGAGAGCATGAGCCGTGGAGAAGCGATTTCCCAGAGCTGGTTTGTTGCGGGGATTGCCACTGGTCAAACTATGCAAGGTCAATGGGTGGAAGGTCACTCAAGGATGTCAAATTCGATGGAAGCCTATAAACACAGAGGAACCGCTGAGCTTACAAGGCGTCTGAATGGAAAGAGATGGCCATTGGCTGGGCACGGCCCGGCCGAGCTGGCGATGCCTACTCCTTGGGGGCTATGTTCCTGGATATGTTGCTCATTCATACTAGACAGGATCTTGCAGTCGTCTGCTACCAGAAGGGGAGATATTTACCATTTCAAAACTGCGCAAATGAATGGATAACCCGGCTAGAAAGTAGCCAAGAGTTACACGAGAATTTTCTATTGGTTTTCGACGATACTTTTTCTTTGTCGAAGAATGTTACAACGGGATCCTGGAAAACGTCCCCTTATCAATGAAGTGAAGCTCTGTTGGTCTTGGGGGCCTCTTGGGGTTGTCCCTGCTGTACGGTGCGATTGCCATACCTTGACTCAGATTTACAGAGTCATGGAGGCAAGGTGAGGTACTAGAGCAAGCAGGTAAAAATGGTCATAACCTTGTACTAGAACTTACGAATCAGAAGATTCATAGTGGGCTGGATATTCACTGCAAAGGATTGTCATAGGAAGCCGGTCAATAGGGAAGTATATTATATGCAACTTGAAAGACTCAACTTAATCAACTTAATCAAAAGACACTTTTGTTCATCGTCCATGGTGCCCCGCATGTACAACTGATCAAGGAAGGCTGTGGTGAGGCGTTGGTGGCTTTGTGATCTGTTTATTAGGTTTGGTTTTTTAGGGTTACCAAGGTCTGGTGGTTCCTCGACTCTCTTTTTTTGAGAACCACCTCCCCCTTTAATGAGCAAAGCAGCAACTGATAAGACAGACAAAACCCCGAAACTAAGACCTTTTTTTTTTTTTTCTTTCGTGTGGTTGAGATTGCTACTACTCAGGCCTATCGGCATGCTTCCAGCGAATATCTCCAAGGCTGATCAAGGAGTATGTATCAAGACAGGCTGGTTTTATGCTGCCCAGCGCAGTGCTGCGTATTTAGGTAGTGAATGAGTAATCAACTAGTAACCTAACTTAAAGACGAGGCACGGATAGATCAGCTCAAAGTCTGTAGACCCGGCTGATTGGATGCTTCATTTCTGATCTGTTGCCATGGATGTGGATGCCGATACGGGCTCTCAGACTTGGAGCTGTCGATTGACACGCCCATGCGGAACATGCCTGCTTGCTTGTCTCATGTATTGTATGTCCATTAACTTATCAAGCTGTAGTCTGACCTACCACGGGACGCGAGACAACGAGGCGATATATACAACGCCTACAGATGATACAACCAACCACACATAGAAGAAACCATCTTCTTTCAGCAAGCCGCATATGCAGCCACCGTTGTCCAGCACAAGACGGCGATCGACGAATGTAAAATCATCGCGGACAGTCAGTCCAGTTTGCAAGACGCAGACGATGCAATCCGACCGGTTGGGTAGGTGGGCCCAGCGCACTAACGCCTTCCGGTTAGTCAGCAGCCGTGTCATTCGATTTATTGGATTTGTTGGATTTGTTGGATTTATTGCATTTATTTATTTTATCTGAGATTTATCGCAGATTGTGATGTATCAACTGCCACGCCCACTCCCGACAACGACCATGCGCAATAGCTACAGACATCGTTTACGTACAGCTTAACCGTCTCCTCCTGTGTTTGTGCTCTGCTCTTCGCGAGTGGGCACTGGACTCGCTCTTGATTCTGAGTGTACAGCCCCTGATTGGCCCGTGCAATAAAGACTATCGACAGCAGAGACAAAAGAGTAATCGACTATTGGCTGTTCGTCCGCCAATCAGACACAGCATTTGAACGTGAGATCTAGGCCTGTACCTCTATGGAATCGAAGAAAAGAAAATACTCGTACATACATACATTTCCTCACTTCTTGTTTATTCATCGTCTTCAGCCCGGTGATCGGCCAATGGTGACGATTCAAGAGAACAACTACGTCAAAGTCTAGACTGCCCCTGTCCGCTAGCCAACTTTAAGTTACTAGTCGCCTGGACTCAGCTGTCTCTCCTCGCATGCACAGCCAATAGTCGGCCCTGACGTCGCCTGCGATGCCTCGATCTCTCCTGATGCTAAGTTACCGACTGGAAATTAGTAGAAATTAGTGACATTCGCAAAATTAGTCTGCCCTGCTAAGCCTCCAGGCGCCCGAAGCGGTTAAGGGCATCTATTTCAAGAAAAAAATAGAAAAAAAGCTGGGCTCCACTCTGTTAGTCTTTTCCTGCCAGCCAATGTCAGGCTATGATTCTTTTCTGCAACGCTTCGCTTTTCTTCTTTTCCTTCTCTCGCTCTCTGTTCTTTGATTTCCTCATTTCCTCGTTTCTAGCTTTTGTATCCTTGGTTGCTATCTTCACAGCGATTGGACGGGTGGGAAAGTCAGCCCTGACTGTTTCGGACTGCTTTGATTGGATCCATCCTCACGTAATCCTATTGTGGATTTGTTTATTTGTTCCTGTCCTAGGTTGAATCGTCATCCTCCCTGTGCCTCCCTACGCCAGGATCATAGGGGTTCTCTTGAATGCTTCCTTCATTCACAGGAGCTGTGTCTCGTGCTGGTATTCTCCTCGACGAGAACAGACTCAAGTGTTGTAATTTCAAGACTTGTATTGACTTAATCATCCTGATTTCACGTACGGATTGAAGGTAATTGAACATTTTCGAAGAGATTTTTTCTGCATTCAATTTGTACTGACCAATCAGTCAACATGTCTGCTGCTCCTCCAGCAGCTCCTCCGCCTGCTGGAGACCCAAGTCTGAATGGCCATGCTCCAGGTCACAGCTTGAATTTGCCTCGATTCCACCCCATAGCCATAAATCCAAACGGACCTGGCTCGACACCAGGACCACCACCATATCACCGCCCATATGGATCTCCGTATCAAGATCACCCACCTCATCAACATTCGACCGGTCCTCTCCCACCACCTCTACCACCGGCTCCTGCGCCACACCAATACCAGCAGCACCAGCACCAACATCTTCAGCCGCAGTCAGCACCGCCATCGCAGCAACACCAGCAACAATCTGCACAACAACATCCACCACCAGGACCACCTTCTCGCCCGCCGTCTCATCCACCTATTCTCCCTGTACCAATGACATCTCAGCTAGACCAGATCGAGGCCCGGTTACGGCAAATTGAACAAGAAGAGGCCAGCCGTGCGGCAGCTCGTGCACATATGCTTGCATTAAGGAGACGGGAAGACGAGGAATTCCGCATGGTGACTGAGAGAGCGGAGGCTGAAGAAGAGGTTCGTCGGTCGTTTTTCTGACGGGATGACAAATATTAATTGGAAAATAGGACTTACGACGACGGAGAAAAAGACTAAAGAGAGAATCCATGGGTTTGCTGGACGGCCAGATGGAGTCACCGCCTGCACCAGCTTCACGACGTCTGTCGGAAACAAGTGCTGCCACAACATTAGCATTTTTCAAACAACAGACTCCCCCCGAGCCACGCCCATCAGAGCTGAGGGCTCCACCACAACATCAACAACAACAACAACCACCTCATATTCCATCACCGCCTACAATCCTCCAACAGCCCACGCCAATGGCACCAACTCCAAGCGCCTCATTAATGCCAACTCCCCATGGCAACACATTCCGAAAGAAGCAAAAATACACCATCAAAAACGCAGAAGCTTGGGGTGAGCGACACGGTCGACCGGCAACCTACGATGGGGAAGGTCGAGCGTTATGGAAACGCCCCTCAGATGGCCGACTTGTATATCTCGACTGCCCGGCCCCCGACTGCGGAAAATCCGATTTCGTCACCTTGCATGGATTCATGTGTCATTTGACCAAAAAGCACAAGGATCGCACACTGGGTAGTCAGTCTCGCGCATTGGAAGTTTGCGGCACTGTCTATGACCCTAATGCGCCGCGGCCACAGCGACCTAGTCTGAAAAGAGACTCATCGGGAAATAGTCGTGGAGGCTCGGTGCAAACGGAACCAGAGATGGATGAAGAGGAGGATGCATATTCGACGTCTGTATCTGATATTCACGACGATCATAATACTAATCATCTTAATAACGGGCCCTCGCCGCAGCAGGAGGATATTGTGAAAAAGGAAGGAACGAATAGTCCGGTCACATCTGCGTCTGCCATTGCTGAACAACCGTCTTCAAACAAGGCCAGCATTGCGTCCATGATTGACGGCGCTGCTACAAACGATCAATGGCCGAAAAAGTCTCTTTCACCTGGGCATCATACCGATACAACGGCGCCGGCATTAGCAGAGAATGCATCTGTAATTGCAACCACCACCGCCGAAGACGCTGCAGCAGCGGCGGTTTTGGCCGGACAGACGATCAAAGTCTGATCTTCGAAGCACACACAGAGTTTTCGAAAAAAAAATCTGCATTGATCATACACGTTTTTCTTGTTAGATTCCCCATATGTTTCTTAACATATCATCTGTCTAATTATCAACCAATAAAAAGTAGAAACTCTATTCTTCTATTTCACTTCATAATCAAGTACAAGAAGTAAAAGGCAAATCATCCCTGAGCACAAGGACATGAACCACATACCCACTCCCTTCGCCCAATCCACTACTTCCCCCTGCCTTGTCAGAACCCGTGCTCGGGCCCGATTCAAATTTCTCAACTCTCCAAACCCGGAAATAGCGCAACGACTCTTTGAGCCATGCTTCGAATACATCCGGTGACCGCTGTTGCTGCGCTATTATCGCTATTGTCGGGTTTCTTTCCTCTTCTTCTTTTCTGTTATTGGAGGTGTTGGCCGCTGACCGTAATAGACAAACATCGGCGCATGTGCGCACAAAAGATGGGATGAGGGCTTCGTTGTATATGCAGTCGCAGGAAATCACCAGATCGAATCCTGCTTCGGTGGTCGTGTCGTCAGCGTGAAGAGTCTCGTTGCGCGGGATATCCAGTTCCCAATCCAGCGGGACGAATTCTATATTGCTGTTGCTATCGCTGTTGACATTGGTGCTATCCTTTCCCCGTTTCGTGCCTCCTCCTCCTCCTGCTCGCGCCTTCTTCGATGACCCCTTTTTGGTAGAGATAGGCCGATTCTCATCAATATTCTGCCGAAAGAAGCGCCTCACGTACTCTTGATCCGTAGCGACATACTTTCTCACCAACGGCGCAAGCGTGAGCGCCACAAGCCCCGAGATTCCGCACCCGAGTTCAAGCACCGCCGCATCTTTCCCCAAAACCTGTGACTGTGACGACCAAAACGGGTTTGTGGACGTTGATGAAATCCAAGATGCGAATAGAGGCGTGATTTTCCACAGTACAGCGCCCGTGGTGCCCCCGTCTCGAGTTGAGGAGAGGAGAGTGGGCGATTGATGGATTGTGTAGTCGCGGGAGTGTATTGTGAGGTCTATTGTTGTCGCACGCGAGTTGAGGAAGCCTAGGTTGTTGGAGGGGATTGCGCGGGAGAAGAGGAGGAATGATTCTGGATTCTATTAGCCTCTTGGTGGAGTGGATGCGACTATGTCTTGTGTTGGGTGTAGGTAGTGAAGATTGGAGATAGGGCTAGAAAGTCACATGTTTTTTTTCGTCTTCGTGCTTCTTCCGAAACGGGGTAATGTACATGCTTGCTACCACCTCCATGCTCCGCACAACAACAATAACATGCATAACTACATGCAGACCCCAGATGGCAGAAGCCAATATCAGCTGCATCATTATACCTCGGCGCAATAACAATACCTATTACCTAGGTAAAACGCGCCTGGATTGATAGCTACTTTTGTGGGACTAGTGAATTGACTATGCATGTAGCCCTGATAGAAAAATCACGTACCTTCCTCGGCATCAGCGACTTCCTCGCCAATGGACGAGAGAAAGTCCAAAAGAGCGTCTGACATTGATCTTCGGCTGACCAGGGTTCGGAACTGCTGGTAGATCGTAGGACAATACTCCGTAGAGGATGGATGCTGGATGAACCGGTGGATGAAGCGAATCGGATGAAGGAGAGAATTTTACCCCGCATCGTTTATTGGATGGGTAATTTCGAGGTATTGATTTTACGCGCTACGTACACAACATGCTGAACGCTTCAATGAATGTGTCGTGCTATCAGGCACTTATATTGTCAGGTATTATGCTACACTTGGAATATTCGATGAGACTTTGTGCTCAGCATATCAAAGTCAAGAACAAGATATGCAAGAGCGTCTTGATTGAACTCAGGCGTCGAGCTGGTCGCTCAAATACAATACTGTGCACGTATGTTACGTACCTACATATCATGTTAGCCCGTAATTAAGGTGCAGCTGTTGGGACGCTAACCCCAACAAACACACCGGCCAATCAGCGCTTTGTCGCCAGGGCTGGAAGCTATCGCCCTAGCAACCAATCAGAGCGTCGTATCTCCTTCTGGCCTGGGGCAATAACACCAGGACGTCATCGTACACCACGGTACACAGTCACACACTGGGCTGTTTTTTGCTAGAGTATGGCCAGTGCGCACATCAACGAAATAGAGAAGTTCCCAATATCCATGTAAATGGCTGGCTATGCGCGATAAGCTAGCTATACACGAGCTATCGATGGTAAGGCCTCCATGTTTACTTTTGATGTGGAAACCTACAATTCCAGGGACGCACAGACGGCAGACGGTCTGCGACCATCAAATAGGTGCGAGGTAAGGCTCTCGCTTCCTCAGGCATAATCACATCAACCTAGTCTCGTAGAACCAGTAAAAGGTTGGGACGAAAGGCAGTACTGGACTCGGTGCTAAAAAGTTACGGAGGAGAGGCAACACTTACATAGTACATACTGCAGTAGAGGGAAGCAAAACGCCAAGACATATTAACCAAGACAATTAAGTATTGTTAGCGCGGAAAAGAAGAGGAGCAAAGCTCTAAGCAAGCCACCCGAATTAAGTCATCCTACGTCGCTACTAACGTAGTTAATCTAGCTAGCCCAAGTCCAAGTCTGCTCCTCCCTTTTCTCTCCGCAAAACGCCGCCTGAGGCTTCACATACCCTCTCATTCTGTTGCAAGAAATTATTTTCTGATTTCCATTTTCCCTGCTCCTGCAAGCATTTCTGTCGTCGGGCAAGCCAAGAGTCCAAGACACAGACGTAAGTAAACTCCAGCGGCGCAGCGAGAGTTTCACTCGTACCCGAAAAGGCTCTGACGTATCGCATCACTAGTCAAATCACCGACCTGCTCCTTCCGAGGCGGCTTGAAGGCTAAAAAGACACCTTCCCAATTTTTCCTCTATCATCTCCTGACTCGAATTCGAACTTCCTCACACTCCCTCCGACTTTCATCCTCCCATCACACAAAATGGCGAGCCGCGAAAGCATCCAACCTCGTATGGCCAAACGAGCGCCCTTCACAGTCGAAGCGTCCGGCTACGAACCTGTCGAGGGCGAAACCATCCCCCGCCGAAACCCAGCTGCAAAGGACAAACTCATCTCTCGTCCCGCCGACGATGTCGCCACTATCCACGACATCCTCCGTAGGGGCGCCAAAACTTTTGGCAACGCCAAGTGCGTCGGATCTCGGCGTATCGTCAAGACACACGTCGAGAACAAGAAGGTGAAGAAGCTGGTCGATGGCGTTGAGCAGGAGGTTGAAAAGAAATGGACCTATTTTGAGCTCACTGGCTATGAATATCTGTCGTTTGTGGAATTCGAGAAGCTGGTCTTGAAGCTTGGTTCGGGATTGCGCAAGTTGGGTCTCGAGAAGGGTGACAGACTGCATATTTATGCTGCTACTAGGTGAGCTTGACAGCGACACCTGCAAGACCTCTGCTGACGTTCTTAGTGCACACTGGTTAGCTATGTCTCATGGTAAGTATTTGTCCTGTTCCCTCGGTTCTCTTTCACCAGGATACAAACTCACAAATCAGGTGCTGCATCGCAATCCATAACCTTCGTCACTGCATACGACACCCTCGGAGAGGAAGGTCTAAGCCATTCTCTCAAACAAACAAAGAGTGACGCCATCTTCCTCGACCCCGGTCTCATTCCCTCTCTCATCAACGTCCTCAAGGACATCCCCAACATCAAACATGTCATCTACAACACCGGAGGCGCCGAAGTGAAGCAAGCAGATCTCGACAAACTCAAGTCGGAGTTTAGCCATCTCAACGTCATCAGTATTGATGATCTGATCAAAACAGGCGAGGAAAACCCGGTTGACCCCGTGCCTCCCAAGCCTGAGGAACTTTGCTGTATTATGTACACCTCCGGGTCGACTGGCGCACCAAAGGGTGTGTCATTGTCGCATGGAAATGTAGTCGCTGCTAGTATGCATCGTTCTTTCCCATGAAGGTTCAAAGCTAATGGATATAGTTGCCGGTGTCACCGTCATTGTCGGCCCATACATCGGACCCGGTGATTCTTTATTGACCTATCTTCCTCTTGCCCACATTCTTGAGTTTGTCTTTGAAAACGCCTGCATGTTCTGGGGCGGCACCATGGGTTACGGAAACCCCAGAACACTATCCGATAGCTCCGTGCGAAACTGCAAGGGCGACATTCGTGAATTCAAGCCGACTATTCTAGTTGGAGTGCCCGCCGTTTTCGAGACCGTCAAGAAGGGTATTTTGGCCCAACTAAACAAGGCAAGCTTTGTCGTCAAGAACATGTTCTGGGGTGCCTTGTCCGCCAAGCAGTTTTTGTTGCAAAGCGGCTTGCCCGGTTCTGGTGTGTTGGACGCTGTCGTTTTCAAAAAGTTGCGTGAGGCCACGGGAGGTCGTCTTCGTATCTTGATGAATGGTGGTGGTCCCATTGCAAAGGATACATTGAAGTTCATCTCGTATGCCATTGCGCCTATGATCAGTGGCTACGGCTTGACTGAAACCACCGCCATGGGTGCGCTCCAAGACCCTTTGGCCTGGAACCCAGAAGCACTCGGTGACATTCCTGCATCTATTGAGATCAAACTGGTCGACTATTTGGATGCAGGCTACTCCGTCAAGAACGATCCCCCACAGGGCGAAATTCTCATCCGTGGTGCCAGTGTCACCTCGGGCTATTACGAGAACGAAGAAGAAACTAAAAACTCAATCACTGAAGATGGTTGGTTCCGCACTGGTGACATTGGTGAATTCGACAAGTACGGCCACCTGCGTGTCATTGACCGGAAGAAGAACTTGGTCAAGACCTTGAACGGAGAATACATTGCGTTAGAGAAGTTGGAATCTGTGTACCGTGCGCACCCAGTCGTGGCAAACATCTGCATCTATGCTGCAGAGGACCAAACCACACCCGTTGCCATCATCGTACCGGTTGAGGCCGAGCTGCAGAAGATAGCAAAGTCGCAGGGTATTGAGGGACAGACATTAGAGACTTTGGTACATAACGAGAAGCTCAAGTCGGCCGTCCTGAAGGAACTGCAGAACGCTGGCAAGAATGGTAATCTTCGGGGTATAGAGATTATTAGTGGAGTTGTCTTGTCCGACGAAGAATGGAACCCACAAAACGTTAGTCGCCTACTGAAAATTGCTGAGACAATATGCTAATTGAAATAGGGATACACAACTGCTGCTCAAAAGCTCCAGCGCAAGAAGATTGTTGATCACTTCAAAGCCGATATCAACAAAGCGTACGGGTCGTAGACGAGAGGAACAGCGACGTAAACACAAAGAATGAAGTAAGGTCTTGACGTATCAGGGGCATATCTTATGTGTACCTCACCGGTCTACCTGCAGAATGGGTATAAGTTATCTCTTCATCTTGCAATCTAGTGTTGTCTTGATTAGCGACTGCATCAGAGCAGATGAATCCTGGGGATGAGAAAACAAACAAAACAGGACAGAGCTATCCATCTGTATTATGAACGTGATTACGAATGTTGTTGTTTGATTAATGCTGTGACTGGACAGCTTTTGTGTTTCATGGTGCTTTTTATCTAGTTTAAATAGCTTGTTTAGTTGATTTCGGTCTGATATCCTTTTAATCCATGCCTCCTACTTCGATACAGCTTCTAGCAAAGTCGGCCTGGTCTTAAAGATTGGAACCTGTAGAATACAGCAGAGTCTGGTAGTCTGATCGCCCGTATATTGTCCATAACCTTTATATTGTCTATTTCAATTTCAATTTCTCTCTGCTTGTACGAGATTGAAGCAATTTGGGTAGAATGCTTACATAATATGCTGTTTTGTGGAGTCGGATTATGCTTTTAGCCGCCGACAAATTAACGTCTTGTTCGTCATACGTCTTATTGATTTCTCCGCGTCTCCTCTTACACTTCACTTCAAGTCAATCGCAATCGCCGAGACTTGGACCACCTTTAACTCGGAACAGATAAATCATTCAAATCCAATTTAACAACAATGTCGTTCTGGAGGTATCCATTCCACCCACCACCCCAATCGATCACCTCATCTGTTTGGCAAAAACTGACAACCCTTTTCAATAGTTCATACAAAAATCTTTCCCCGCGAACACGCCTCCTCTTTGGTGTCGGCCTTATAGCCTGGGCAGGAATTGGAATGACGGCTTCGCCTCAGATTGAGTCTGCGCTGGGCCTTGTGCCGACGGAGCAGCAAAAAGAAGAGTTGGAGAGGAAGATGAATGTGAATATTGTTAGTGTTGAGAGGGAGAAATGAGATGGAGAATCAATGGGGAATATTCAATAGATATGAATTGGGATGTGGTCTTGTGGGTCAAGGTGGAGAATGTTGGCCGCGCAGTCCAGATTTATCAGGTCGCTGGTCGCCGAGTGACTCCACGTCAAGAGCAACGAGAATATATGGAGTACAGGGGTTATGCCAGCGGCAACTCGTCAGAACGGTACGGCTGCACTCGAGCGATAGGAATACGGCCCAAGCATCGCAGCGATACGCTACCGATATAGGGGGATACGTACTACCGAGACGGAATCCTACGATATGTCGCAGTTGGTGGAATGCAACTCATTAAGGTCAATGATTCATCAATGTCTCAGCACAAACTACAAACAGACGCAGAAGATAGTTACAAGATCGGAAATTGCAGTCTGTCCTTGCGCCATATGGAATCTCCATCTTCTAGCCTTTCCCGCCATAACACCTTGTAATTGGTAGCTCAGCTGTCCTGGTTCCACCACAGCCACGGCTGAATTATCAGACTCATATACTCTTCAAGTATGTGTACCGATTATCCAACGCACGCTTCGTCTTCTGCCCATCTCTAGAAACCATGTCAAAAGAATGACAACACCCCGGGTAAACATGCAGCTCAATGTTCACGCCTCCACTGGACAGATTGCGCGCATAGTCGATGGTGTCGTACAGAAACACGTCGAGTTGTCCGACCTCAAGGTACGTATCTGGCAGACCTGACAAATCGGTTGCTCTTGCCGGAGAGCCGTAGTAATCCACGTCGTCAGTGCCAGCTCTATCGCCTAGGAGGGCGCCCCAGCCGGTTTTGTTGTCTGCAGCAGCGTCAGCTCGATCCTTAAACTACACACAATGAACACAACGCAGCGCATAACCGTACCATCATAATTCCAGAATACAAATGGCGCAATATGCTCATCCGCAACGGTATTGCGATCATCAAGCATCGGCTGCCAGAGCATCTGCTTCGCGATCGGAGGACTGAGCTTTTTGTCTCTTGCCATCAACACCGCACCAGCTGCTAACCCGCCACCAGACGACTCGCCCAAAATACCGATTCTCGCAGGATCAACAGACAGCTCGGCCGCATGTTCTTGCAGCCATACCAAACCCGCATAGACGTCGTTTACAGGGATTGGATGAGGGTTCTCCGGCGCCAAGCGATAGTCGACCATGAGAATAGGTACAGCAGTTGCATTGACCTGCGCAATCATCGAAGGCGTTGAAAGCGCGACGCTGCCCAGAATCATTCCGCCGCCATGGACATGATACACTACTGGTCCTGGGTTTTGTTTCTCGTCCTCGGCTTTCTTCAAAGAGATCCATCGCAAAGGAACCTCAAACCCGTCTGGCGCCGTTGCAGTGAAATCCTTGACTTCGATGTTCTCTGGTACAGATAACCCAGCCGCTGGCATCGTGGGCATCATCTTCTTGAACTGTGCTCGTCGACCCTCGACATCACCGACTGGGATCCCTTCGAAAGTCAAGGGCACGCCCATCTTGATCGAGAACGCTTTCATCATCTCCAGTGCACCACCGACATCTTTGTCGTACGAAAGGGGCATTTTTTGTGTTACGCTTGCTTTTCAAGGTTGTATGCACGTGGTAATTGGTAGTAGACAGCGTCAAAAAGGCTACTGTATGAATGTCAACGTATCTTCCCTCTCAGTTGTAGCAGTTGCAGTCTCGCAAAGAGCGACTTAGGGGCCATGTCGAATTTATAAGCTTCCAGCTCAAACAAAGAGATCGATATACCCCTCACCAGTAGTTGCACAGCTACTAGTTTCTTGACAAACAATCTGATGATTTCAATCGAGTCATAGCTGTCTCATCGTCTAATTGGGCATGGAGCTACAGATAAACGTGATTTAGTATGTTGTCGGGGTCCGATATGTACAATCGTTGATGTATTTAGCATTAGCGTGAAGCGACTAGAGTCACTTTCGGTTTAGTGTCTCATGGCCTGCCGTGTTTGGACTAGTGATTCGAAATTTGTGCATGAATATGCATGAATTGGATTAAATTAGAATAAGTTGGAATTATGCAGTGGGTTGTGATCGATCTGCCCTAAGCGGTTAGCCCTAGCCCTACTTGTTTTCGTAGAAATTTCTTCTTCTGTCTAAATGTTTTTTTTTATGAAGACTACATCCTGCTACATAAGAAGAAAACTGTGAGCAGGTCGATATTGTGTGGAAAGTTCTAGGATCGCTTGTGATGTTATCGCTTAGCTCATACTAGACATCAAGGATGAGACGTAAGCGGTCATGAAGAGGGCTGTCTCAAGAGTCATAGTCATGACAGAGAAGGTTTATTGTGTGGTGAGTATGCGTGCTCAAACATACATGCCTTCCAAGTTACTGAAAAGCCGTCTGCTGGAGGTTTTAGAGTGAAGCTTCATCATAAATGTAGAACTCGCTCATGTGGCTTTAAATCCTTATACGAGCAGAATAATCCATAGTTCTTCTAGGCATATGGTGCATTTCGACATGCGAAAGACCATTTTAAAACTTACGGTGGGCTCAAAATTTGTAATACTACATCATATGAGGTTGCTACTGGAGGAGACATGTCTATCTGAGGAGAGGATCAGAGCTCACCCACAAGATTGAGCTACTTATAACGCAGCGTCGGTTCCTTCATTAGTACAGAACTACATATTAGAGATGATACAACACGTTACAAATACGGTGACAGAGAAAAGGCTATCCTAGGCTTTAAAAAGTATCCCCAATGCAGTAACATCAACTCTCTCAGTTTAGTCCATCGATATGAAGTTGTATCCTTCCATCAAATCCATCTATCTTAGGAAAGAACAAAAGACGGAACTCTGTCGGCTCAAACCGCACATTCCAATGCGACACAACTACTCTCCAATCCAGATTACTGGGTTTTTGGTGAATCTAGTATTCTGTTGCCGCTGTTGTGCTACATATTCAAATTGGAGATGAGGGTCCTTCGTAGACACGTCCATACCGCTCGGGCTCTTACCTAGATTGGATACGGACGGGCCTATACCATGGAGTAATTGTTCCAAGAATAAACATGCATTCGTGATGATTGATCGAACCAAGGGTGAGTCCAGAGTCCGCTAGAGTTAAAGATAGCATGCAGAGGATTTGTCACGCACTGTGGCATGGGTAATTGCAGACCCTCCAATAATGCGACTACAACATCACAGAATTAGTATACGTATTCTGGATGTCTCTAGAAGAAGCGAGACTAATGCGAAAGTTGGAGGTACAAAGCCTCATGCTTTTTCTTAAGATGACATCTCAGCTCGTGCAAGAAGTTCAAATTAAGCGGTGATTCAGTGTGTGGATTCCAATTGCTATGATCCGGCAATCCTAGAATGAGGCCAACCGCGGTCGCATTTGACCTTTGACAATGCACAGAAGTCAGAACTCTACTTGAGATTCTTGGCCTTGGGGTTGAGTTCTTGGAAAAATGAACCGCTGGTCATATAGCTGGGGCTCATATTGTCAATTTGGTGGAGACTGAAGCAAAGTTGATGAAGCGTGTTAACTGGCGGGCTAAAAAGAATATGGAAGGAATAGAGACCGTGGAATTGAATCACTTGTAGAAGAATCGGTAGTGATATTACGTCTGAGAAGGAGTGGTATGAATTTGACTAAGGAGCAGAAGTGGCTGCTCTCCTTAGTTAGTGATTTAAGGTGCTCTCTTCAAACAAGACATTCTAGGTGACAGTATCCTCATGATGGATTGGCACTAGTTTAAACACGAGGCGTTAAGTTGGCGCCGACCGGAGTCGGATAATGCTTATGCGCTCCGAGTAAACCTGGCGAGGGCCGAGAATATGGGTCAAACGAGCCACCGCTAGGACACGTCAGCCGCCGATCCAGCCGGAATTAATCCTTGGGAGGCGTTAGAACTATGTAACCCTGAATCTGTGGCAGGGGTTTGTACTTCGTAAAGCCTCCCAGCTTCTAGTCCGGATATTGGGCCCCGAAAATTAGTATAGTGCTTCCTTGCCTACTGGAATAATATTCGACACAATCACCTGCATGTGGAGCTGAACGAGGCTTTACTGAAGTGTATGAGCTAGTGGTAAGATATGCCTACGAACGGCATCTTATGTGCGTGCTTAGTAGAACCCGGGACAGAGAATCAACTGTAACTGATAGGAGCCAAACATGTGTATTTGGCAAGGCGAAGCTCGGTAACGCATAAGACGGGTAAGACGGGAGCTCGAATGATAGGCGTTCCAATCAGCACTACAAAAGATATAAGCGTTCCAGAAACGGGAACATATCCTCCCGAGCATCATGTTCTAAGTCTCAGAAGGTATCTTCCATTCTACCAGAATGCAAGCCCGTGAGTATGCCGCGCCCAATGGAGGTCCTTCCTCCCAAGCCAATGTCGACAGCGAGAAGTCAAAAATCGAGTCTTTAGGTCAACCACCGCAGAGTCAACCACGAGAAGCGCCTGGGATAGTCGACTTCGAAGGCCCAACTGATCCCTACCTCCCTATGAACTGGCCGTTACGAAAGAAAGTCATCACAACACTATTATACGGCCTGACAACTTGCTGGGTCACGTTTGCTTCTTCCATCTACTCTTCCGGCCTTCGATCCATCAGCGATGAGTTCCACGTAGGCAATGAGGTGTCGTCTCTAGGCATTTCTTTGGTATTGATCGGATTTGGTCTTGGGGTGTTGGTATGGGCACCCATAGGTGAATTGTACGGTCGCAAATGGTCAGTTCTGACAGTATGTACTAAATATCCAAACACATATTTTGGCTCTGTCTACGAGTGGAAGCTGATTTCATACCAAACATAGCCTTACTTCATCGCAGCTGTCTTTGCTTTCGGTACAGCAACCGGAAAGGATATTCAAACAGTTATTCTCACGCGATTCTTCCTTGGGCTTTTTGGAAGTGCTCCAATAACCAACGTCGGTGGTGTTATGGCAGATATCTGGCCACCTCAAGTGCGTGGTATCGCCCTGGTTAGCTACGGCTTGTGCGTGATTGGAGGCCCGACCATCGGGCCAATTATTGGTTCAGTGCTCACCTCAAGTTATCTCGGTTGGCGCTGGACATCATATCTCACAGGTATCCTGATGATGACTCAATTCACTGTCGATGTGTTGGTGCTGGATGAGACCTTTCCACCTGCCCTGTTGGTGCACAAGGCGCGCCGATTAAGACTCGAAACGAACGACTGGTCTTTCCATGCCAAGGTGAGTAATGATATTCGAATTGATACATCAAGTTGCACGAACTCCTCTGATCGTGTTCTCTGCGTTAGCACGAAGAAATGGATGTCTCCTTCAAGTCAATATATGAAAGACATCTTATCCGGCCTCTTCGAATATTGTGTACTCCGATTGCCTCCTCATGACCCTCTATACGTCCTTCATCTACGGTAAGCTTGAATACCACTCTCATTCTCTACAGTGCTCACTATTTGACCCAGGTATTCTTTACGCCAGCTTAGAAGGTTACAAGATTGAATACCAAGAAAATCGCGGCTGGGAACCGGTAGTCAGCAGCCTCCCATTTCTATCTCTCTTGATCGGCGTGTTCTGCGGAGCGACTCTCAATGTTTGGAATAACAGATACTATTTCCAACGTTTCAAAGCAAATGGTAACAGATCTGTTCCCGAGGCAAGGCTTCCTCCTATGATGATCGGTGGTATCGCATTCACTGGTGGCATGTTTCTATTCGGTTGTAAGTGATTTCAGACGACCATCCTCCGGACAAGCAAAAACATGTATACCGCAAACCCACTATGCAAATATTAACAAGTAAAAATTTAGGGACATCTGCGAGACACATCAACTACTGGCCCTCAATTATTGGGACGGTGTTACTTGGATTCGGGTTTGTCTCAATTTTCCAAGCTTGCTTGAATTATTTGGTAGACACATTTACCAGATTTAGTGCAAGCGCTGTGGCTGCCAATACGTTTATGAGATCCATTGTTGGTGCTGCGTTTCCTTTATTCCTCGGTCCGATGTATCGTAAACTTGGAGTGAACTGGGGAAGCACGATATTTGGCTGTATTGCTGCCTGTCTGATTCCTGTACCTTTTCTTTTCTTTATTTTGGGGAAGCGGCTTCGTGCTGAAGGAGAGTGGACTAAGTTTAGTACATAAAGCAGCTTAGTAAAGAAGAACAGTTGGGTAAGAATATGGAGATTATGTGGGTGGCCTCTCCAAAAGCAGTATGGTTTTAATAGGTGTTCATTTTTTTCAATCTATGCTCTATCTACTCCGGTTGACCCCAGTGACTTCCCTGGTACGTTTTTATGCTATACAAAGATCACATAATTAGCGCTGTATTCCTCTAGCCAATTACTTGCTATATACACTTTCTACAATTGCCTTAAGAGTGCCGAGACTACCTTTTATAGCACGCTGTCTCCTATGAAAGCACGATAATCAACATTACATGGCAGTATATTAAGTACGGACAGAACCGTACTAGGAATACCACCGGGGCCCACGGAGTAAGGTGCCTGTCTATAGCAAATATCAAGCACGAAGGGGAAAGTGTGATACTTGCTCATTCCTAAACTCTACAGCAGCTTTATCGACGTAAAGCTAAGCATACAGAAAGGAAAGAAGAAGGAAGCCTCTGTATAGAGCTTGCTACAGCTCTTTATATCATGGCAGTGCCTAATTGTGAAGTACAAGGAACCCGGTAAACTGCATATCGTTAGCGCATCTATTGGAGAATTTTACCACTAGCACCGAAGGGGCATTCGAGAAAATATAGGGTGAAAATCGCTTGTAATATTGATCTGTCTAACTAACATTTCTGTTATCGTTTCCTATCTCTTTTATATATAAGAACACTATACAAAGTCCTAACTATTATTCTTTTAATCTATATGTTAAAAAGTATCGCAAAATGTGTTCTAAGAGGTACTTTAAAGAGCGCTTTAAAAAATAGTAAATTATCTTAATTCTTATATTAAATAGATTTATAGGCTCTATTTAAGTTAAGTATAGTAGTAAATTTAACTAATATACCTTCTTATAAATTAAAACTTTAAAGCTTTTATTTATATACTAACTTTATAATATTAATTAATCCTTAATATTAATACTAATTTAAAAATAACTATCTATAAAGTATCTTTATAAAATTATTTATAATTATATCCTTAATATCTATTTATTTAATATATAAACACTTATACCTAACTTCTTATTAAAGCTAGTAATAATAAATATTAATATAGTAAAAATTAATATAAAACTAAGAATTCTTAGCTATTAATAATAAAATTATTTATTTATTATTATACTAAATATAAAGCTCTCTATTTAGTATAAATCTAATTAATTTAAATATATACTTTTAAATATAAAGCCTTTTTATAGCTTCTATAATAATATAAAGCTTAGTTTTAGTAATTAATATAGTAATTAGATACTATTTAGTAGTTTTCTAATCAATAAGACTCTTATATAATATAATAAAATATTTTTTAGAGCTAATATAATTACTTTAATCTCTAAATAAAATATTTAAAATATATATAAAAACATCCTTACCTAATTTCTTTAATAGTGAGTATTTAATAGTAAGAAAGTATATAGTATAAAAATATTAAATTATATATTTAATTTATTTAAAATATATCTTACTAAAATTCTTAATATATTTTACTAGCTTATTTATTATCTTAATAATATTAAGTCTAATTATAATAATGGTGTAGAGAACTAATCTAATAAATTTTTAGTAAATATAAATCTTAATATTAATTACTTCTCTAATTAAAGCTATAATTAGTGTCGGAACGTCATTATCAACACCAGATATCTGACCCGGGCATCTAGCAACTCCGCACCTACCGCATGTGCTTCGGGGAATGGTTATTCCTTACCGAAGCACGTACGCGTTGTTTATATATCGCCGGACCCCCGGCACCCCCTTTCGTAGGAATTAGATATGAATTAGGAATTAAATATTGACCCTTTTATACCTCACCTTATAGGCTTATCGGACTAGCCTTTTCTAATCCAATTGAGCTGATTTTGGACTGGATAAACCGATACTAATTAGTATATAGATTAGACCTCTATTCTAATCTCTAATTCATATGTATTAGCTTATTTATAAATTATCTACTATCTTTGATATCGAACCTTAAATATTGAGAATAATAATGGCACGCAATCTAACTAATATAGATTTTAATCCTAAAGACAAGGACTAGAAAGTGTTAGATATCTATATTCTTACTAAGTACAATTCATATAAGAACTAATATAATGTACTATTATAAGTAATATTTAAGTAAAACTTTAAGAAATAGAGTCTTAAAAACTTTAAATAAGCTTTGTTTCTACATCTTAATAGCCTTATTGTACGACTTCGCACCAACGGCGTATGCGTTGACACTAGTAATCCCGGCCAGATACTAGAGATAATATATGCTGTATTTTAAGAATTGAATATAAAGCTATAGACTGAAGTAGATATTAGATATTACCTTAATACTAATAAGAGCTTCTATTTATAGATCCTTATATAAAGGTAATTTATTATAATTATTACTTTGTATAATACCCCTGAACTAGTACTTATACTAAAAGTAAATACTTTAGAAATATTAATTATTCTATTTCATTCCTATGGTATTAGGTTAAAATTAACTATAAAATTACTATGTGAAATAACTTCTATCTTAATTTGTATGAGTCTTATACTAAGTATTAAAAATATTACTGTATCAACCTCCGCTAAGAGCCCTAGAACTATATAAATTATACCTAGATTAACGTCCTTATCGAAGCTCTATACTAAAGATATGAAGTATAAGGGAGGTGATAATTCATTTAATCTTAAGCTAGATATTTTCTAAGATTACTGCTGCTGTGCTTATCTATTATATATATAGAAAGCGTACTGGCTAGTATTCCCTATTATACTATATAGCTAGGCTCTTGTCTACTACTATTTATAGTACTATATATAGGAGTAATAAGGCACTAATTCTACTAAAGTAATATATAAATATTTTAAAGGAGAAGAGTACTACTATATTATTAAGTATAAATAGTTCTGTATGACACTTTAATAGACTATTAATAATAATCCTAATAAAAGTATCCTTTAATATCTTAAAATTATAATTTAAGGCCTATAAAATCTAACTTATTTATTAGATCTCTAACTTCGTACCCCAGCCTATCTCTGGAGTAAGATTATTGAAGTAATACATACGCATTTTATATATTAAATAATAACTAGAAGACCCTTAAATATTATATTAGACTTAATTAGTGACCTTTATATAAATATAAATTAATATTAAGATATATATTATATCTTATAGAATTTAACTTTACTTCTTAGTAATAAAACTTATTATATTGACTATTATTATTATAAATATTAGTTATATTTATTATATAGAGGATAAATACCAAATTATTTTTACTTAAATAACTATACTAATTAATATTATTATATTTATAAGAAATAAGAATACTAGTCTATAAATTATAATATTAAGGAACATAATAAATTATACTAGAAAATATACTAATATTTAAATAGTAAGATTATTTAATATATTATAGAATATAAAGGATAGTCCCTACTAGATTCCTATATAGATACTCTAGAGAAGACTAAAATATTAAAAAATATACTAACTTTATACTTTATAATAAGTCCCGATTCATACGAAAGCTTTAGAAAAGTGTTAATTACTAAGTTAATAAATTATACTATAAATTACGCTCTAGAGTTATTATTAATATTTATATAACCTAATCTTATAATTTAATTAGAGCTTACTATACCTATACTTATATATTAAGGATTTAAGAGCTATATTTTGTCTTACTAATATACTAACAAGTAGTTCTAAGATATATTAATTAATAATAATGCTGTCTAGTTCTCTATTATTAGATAAGCCTAATTTCTCACTCTCTAGAAAGCCACTAGAGGGATTATATTAGAGCTATTTATAATAGAGATTATTAAAATTAAATTTAGACCTAGAGACTTTCTATACTTACTAGAATTAATTAATCTAAAGACTTTAATTAGTATTATATAATTCTATATATTAGAATTAGTAACTCTATTTTTATTTTTATTTAATAATCTAGACCGTCTAAAGGTATATTTCAATAATACTTATAATATTTTAATAGAATTAAACTAGAAAGTGCTTTTTTTAATAATATACTACTTTAATTATCTATTTTTAGTCTAGGATTATAGCTTTGAATTATATATTATAGAAATATTAAATAAGAACTTATACTTCCTAATAGATACTAAATTATACTACTTATACTACTAATTTGGGCACCCTTCAACTAAGTATCTATCCTAGTTATTAGACTACGCTAGCCATAGTACAAATACTAAAGTATTAGAGTATATTCGATACTTCTACCACTACTGCTAGATTCACGGAAAATCCCCCGGTCGATTTAGATTTACTATATAAAGCGACATGCACTTTAACTATTCAATTATTGTCGATATTATGTATATTAAGGGCTAACCTGTACTACATATTATTAATAAAATAACTTGATATAATACTACACGCTAGTTATTAAACATTAGTATTAAAACTATATAGAATATACTATATGCCATCTAGATAAATACGTACCTAGAACCTCTAGATTTCATAATAACTAACGCCGGTAAGAATTTTATAAATAAAGAATTCTCCTAGTCTATTACAATAATCGGTATCACAACTATCAGTATACCTATCAAAGCTTATTAGTTAATTAGTACTATTAAATATTACTATACTATACTACGTCGCGCCTACCTCATCATACGAGATGAGATATCAGATATGACTCTTAAATCATTACTATAAATAGCTATTAAAGCTGTTAATAATACTGCTAGTTCTAATAGACTTATATCAACCCTACTTGTATTCAGAGCATATCTATATATAATAGAGTAAGACCCCCCTGCCCTATTTATACTAGAAAGAGCAGCGGCCATATAAAAAGTAATAACCGAGGTATGAAAAATATATATAGAGTATAATATTAAGGATGCGCTTAATACCCGAAATAGACCCTTATTAGTAGTAATTCATACACTACTACTAAATTCAGATGTGCTTATATGGCGTGAAGGAAAGACTAGATATATAGATAAATAGACTAGACTATATAAGCTTATAAGTATTAATAGAGAAATATATATAATTATACTCTTAAATGGACTAACCCTATTTTATACCATTATTATTAAATCCTATCGTACATCCCCTAGTGAGAATGACCCTGATAAAGCCAACCCTGATAAAACTATCTAAAATAATACCATGGAAGGCTCCTCTAAGATTAAGCCCCAACACCGCATGTTACGACCCGTTATTAAGATTCCACCATACCGCCCCAAATTGTACTTTCAAGCCACGTATGAGGAACTGGAGCACCAATTTACTAAATCCCAATACAAGAAAATTAACGGACTAATCAAAAAAAAAGTCTTTAAAGTAATAGAAATAACAAATATTCTTTCTAGTATATAAATCTTTAACCTACAATTCATAGATGAAGTTAAGAATCCCAGAATAGATAAAGCCCTTAAGAAATTATGCCTAGTTATATAAGCCTATAATGATATTAATAAGAGTTTCGTTTTAATAGAATCCTTTATAATCTAACGTTGTAGCTAATGCTTGATATTATACCTTACACCATGTAAGAAGGATTTGAAGCTCTATCTATGGAATATAATGTAGGTGTATATGTAGTCAATAACACTTCTTAACTAAGATTTTTATGTATGACTGTCACTGGAGCTCGCTAATGCACTTAGAAGCTTAATTCTTAAAGTTATCTAGCCCTTATATAGTATCCCTAAAGTAGGTAACCACTAGTTTTATATATATCACTATTACTATATGGATTGGCTCAATATGGAGATCTCTATATATAATCCATACCTCCTATATTATACCAAACCAAATACCGGCTTCAGGATAATTAGTATATAAATAGACAACACCCTATTCTTTACTAATAATAAATTTGTACTATATAAATAGCAAAAAATTAAGAATGCTAGAATTATAAGTAAGTCTTAGGATGAATTTTTATACTAATAGCCACTAAAATTTAATAGTAGCCTTATCTCGGAGTCTGCCTAAGGAGTAATGCTAAGCCAAGAACATATCTACGCACTAATTCATACTATATGAGAACAGAATGCTGATATAATAAGCTCAAGAGGCAAGATCCAAAAGAATGTAACCCTGGTAGAGTAGTACGTCGCTTAACGCATATTAGGTGCCTATGTTACTTTAATGTATTAATCTAAAGCCTTATTTAATCTATTATATGCTACTTAAGCTATGAACCCTACATAGGACGATATTAAAGTGCTTAATAAACATCTAGAATAGTAACGTGATAATACTATAAAAGGATTATATTTTGTATTACTTGATACTAATTTTTTCTACCTAATATGCTTTGTTGATTCTTTATTTGCTAATAATAAGGACCTTATTTTATAAATTAGCTTTATTATTATACTAGCTAATACTATAAATAATATAAATATTATATATTAGTCTTCTATTAAATATAAGTATATTATCTAAAGCGTACTCGCTTTAGAACTATATATAATAATCTATAGATTTGATGCCGCTATAGCTATTAAATCAATTATTATAGAACTATTATATCTATCTAAATTATTATTACTTATTATCTATACTAATTTAAAGAGCCTATATAAATATCTTGTTAAATTAAGCACTATCTAAGAAAAATATTTTATAATAGATCTTATATACCTCTACTAATTATATGAGTGCTATAAAATTGCTAAAATTAAATAGATTAGCGGTAATACCAACCTAGTAGATACTATGATGAAGAGTAAGCCTTATTATATCTTAGAAATATTTATTAATATAAATAAGCTTTATATTGAAATAAGTATTTAAGTTAAATATTTAACTATATTATTAATTATACAAGCACCAAAATATAAAAATATAATATTTATAGCACTAATTTCTATCTCTATTAATTAAATTAATATATTATTTTCTTATATTATTATCCCTTTACTATAGTCATTTAAATTATTATTTATTACTACTTTAATTGCTTCTATTTACTATTCTATTAGCTCTAATATATATAAATTATATCTCTATTATTCCCATTTTTTCTTCGTCCAAAGAGTTACCAGTATTAGAATATTATTATCAATACTAGATATCTAACCTAGGTATTTAATAATTCCACACCTACTGTATATACTTTAAGGAATAATTATTCCTTACTAAAGCACGTACGCGTTATTTATATATTGCTGGACCCCTGGCACCCCCTTTCGTAGGAATCAGATATGAATTAGGAATTAAATATTAACCCTTTTATGCCTCATCTTATAGGCTTGTCGGACTAGCCTTTCCCAATCCAATTGAGCTGATCTTGGACCGGATAAACCGACAATTAGTATAGAAATTAAGGTTAAAATAGATTTCTTAATATTAAAATATTTTATAATCTTAATAATATATAAATCTTAATAGAATTAAATTTTATACTAGAGCCTATCTCTAGTAATTTTAATATTAAGAAATTATTTAAATTTATTTATTTTTTAAAGCTTATATATATTAGTAAATTCTTTCTTAATTATTTTAAATTCTTTCTACTTTATAGCCTTGTTGTAGAATATTAAAATATTATTAATAAAGAATAATAGTAATATATTATTTTTTATAAAAAAATATTTCTTATTTAGAATTTATAAGAAATTTAAGTCTAATAAGATTTTTATAAATTCTAATTACTATAATTAGAGATTTTTTTATAAATTATAAAGTATTTACTTAAGCTTTATAATCTTACTAGATTCTTTAAAACTATTTAAAAAGTAGATATAAATATCCTTATCTAATTTATTATTAATAAAAACGTTAATAGCATTAAATTATATAATCTTAAAATTAAATATAACAGCAAATAATATTATTAAATAGAAATTTTTTAAAACTAAAATTATAACTTTTATAAAAAGTTTATTTTCTTCTTATAGATTTTCTTATATATAAATTTATATTTTAAATTTATTAAGCTTTCTATACTTATTAAATTTATATTTGAAAACCTATATTAGTAGTAAAATCTGTATATTTATAGATTTAAGAATAAACTTAAATATATCTTTTTTTTTAATTTATTAAATTCTTTAGTTATAGCGTTTTAAAATTAATTATAAAAAAAATAATATTATAAAAAAAACTAATTCTTAGGCTCTAGTAATAAATCTATAATTAAACTTTAATTTTTAATCTTTTCTTAAGCTATTAAAAAAGTATATACTAGAAAAAAATCTTATAATAACTTTTATCTAATAAATAAAATATAGACTTCTTTTCTCTACTTTTTAGTGAACATTAGTAGATTAAAATTATATATTTTTTTTAAGATTATTCACACTCTTAATATAGTAAAAATATTTAATAAGAATAAATTAATACTAATATCTTAAGCTCTAGATATTTATAGACTTCTAATTAGTTAATTTCTTTATAGACTATTATTTAAAGTATTTAATTATTTATTTTATTAATTTATAAAATTATTATTATTATTTAAAGTACTTTCTTACTCTTTTAGAATATTTATTAATAGAATATTATTATTTTTCTAATTATTTAATAATCTCTCCTTCCTTTTTAGATTATTTATTAATAGGGAGAGCTCTTTTAAAAGAGTAAAAAGATTATTTTTAATCTTATTAGGCTTAAATAAAGTCTTCTAATTAGTTAGAGCTAAAATTTAAGTTAATTAAACTTCTAGAATATTAATTAATCTAGATTTAATAGAGATATTTTCTCTATTTATTTTTTTATTTATATTTTTATTCTTATATTCTTTTTTTTATTTATTATTTTACTCTATATTCACTTCTATTCTTTTAATTAACTTAATATCTTTATATTCTATTAAGATATTATTATTATCTATTATTTCTATATCTTCTTAAGTATTAGATTCTTCTTTTTTAGACTTAATTTCTATTTCTTATATCAATTTTAGTAATTTTTAATTAATTTCTATAGAAGTAGACTTTAGAGTGGTTCTCTAAATTATATTTTATATATTTCTACTCTTAAAGGTTACTAAGGGCTAGCTAACTAATAGTATTAAATATAAGCTCTTATTTATTGAGCTATATATAATATTATTATTCACTTCTTCGATATTACCCTAATCTATGTTATTAATATAAGTTAATATACCTTACTTAACTATTTCTCTAGTAAATAGATATTTAGAATTATATCTTTTTATTTTATTAAAAATAATATCTTAAGCTTGAATAACTCTAAATCTTTTAAGATAATTAATCTAGATTTACTAAATATTATAAACTTTATATTTTATAAAATATTCTATCTAAGTATAAATTTTTATTTTTTAATTTTTCTTATTCTTAATTTATATATAAGTCTTTACTCTAAATATAAATAGATTATTAATATATAATTTTTCTCTATACGCCTTTTTATATAATATTTTCTAATTTAAGGCTTTTATTAGTATTTAGTTAATTATATATATTAATACTCTAATAGCCTATAGCTAGAATATTAATAGTAAATTAGCTTCTTAAATCTTATATTTTACTTACTTAATAATAATCTCTCTAGCTCTCTTATTAGATCTATTTTATTCTAGTATCTTTAATATAATAATAAATAATAATATATATTTTTTTTTATACTAATTTTTATATTCTTTTCTATTTAGTAATGATTCTTTATTAGTATAAATAACCTTAATATAGATATTAAAGATATATTTTATCTATTTAATTATACTCTTTATATTTAACAATACGGCTTTCGAATCTATAATAGTAGTAGTATAGAACTTTAAAATAGAATAAATTATATAGAGTATAAATTACTTACTAATTATTACTTCTAATATAATAATAATATTAATAAATAAGATATAAAATAATTATATTAATTTTAGTATAAATACTCTACTAATCTAATATATATTATTATTTATTAAATAGATCTTATATTTTTCTTAAAGATTATTCTTATTTTTTCTATAGAGTTTATTTATAGTAATAATTACTTCTATTATTACTTTTTTAAGCTTCTTAATAGCTTTAAGTAATATATATCTATATCTTTTATACTAAATAAGTATAGAGTCCTTAAGAGTTTTTTTCTTATATAAATTAAATATTAAATTTTTTTTTAGTATATATTTAACTCTAGACTTTATATTCTATTTTAAAAAGTAAAAACTTCTATCTTATTTAATATTATATAAATTAGCTTTAATATATTTATTCTATAATTATCTACTCCTATTATTATATAAGATACTATTCTTTTAAAAAAAACTAATAGAGATAATATTAGTATATATATTTTTTATAAACTAGATCTTCTTTAATTAAATTTTCTTCTATTATATTATATTATTAATTAATTAGATAGAAAATATTCTTATTATACTAAATCTAATTATTTTAATATAATTATTCCTAATTAGAAGCTAATATTCTTCCATTCCTATATTACTAAGATTAGTAATATTATTAATAATATATACTAAGAATTCTATATTAAGAATAAAACTATTTCTAAAATTATTCTTTTACTTTATAGCTAATAGAGTTATATTAATAGTAATATTATAATATTTCTTATTATTATTATATATAAAATTTAATTTTTTATTATTATTATTATCCTTCTTAGTCTTTACTAAATTAGTAGCTTTTTTTTATTTTTTTTTTTTTTATTAAACTATTATCTTACCTATCTTAACTTTCTAGTCTTTAGATTAGATTTTTATTTTTCTAATTTAATAAATTTTTTTTTAATCTTAAAGTCTAGTAATTAACTAATAAGATATTTCTTTAGGTTTATATATAAGCATTTTTTAAAGCTATATTTCTTATCTTCTAAGTAGATTATTATATATATATCTCTAGTTTTTAATTCATTCTATAGTTAATCTAATTTACTAATAAAATTACCTATAGTAATATCTTAATTAGAACTTTATTAGTGCTTTAATATATTATTTATATATATATTAAACACATTAATAAAATAATAAGTTCGTGTGGCCGGAACACGAGTTTCGGCACTTTTTGAAAAACAGTCGTTTTTACACGTTTTAGAGGGCCTTATAGGCTTCTCAGCGCCCAAAAACCCCCATAGAGATGCCACCGGGACCCCAAGAGGCCCCTGGAGGCCCTATATCAATAGGGGGTGGGTTAGTGCCTGCTAGTGGCTACTAACCCCTAACACCCGGAAACCAGGCTCTAGAGACCTTATAGGCATTAACCTAACCATTTCTAGACTAGTTACGCTCAGTTAGATCGATCTAAGGGACTTTAGACGACATTTAGGCGCCACTATAAGCCCAGAGGCCCTGATAGGCCTTTAAAATAGACTCTATAGACCAGCTACTTTTAGGGCTTAGAGATATTATTAAAATACCATTTAGAAACAGAGTAAAGATTGTAAAGATCTTTAGTAATAAATATAATCTCTATAAATATCCCCACGTTAGCTCTAGTATTAGAAACAATATTCTAGACATCTTAGGCCTAGTTAAAGAGTATTACTAGGACCTTTTAGGGCCTATCTAACGAGAATAATTAGGACTTAAGAGTATTATTAAAAATCAGGTAGCTTTTATAGAAGCCCTATAACTTAGAATAAACTACCTAGAATATATAGTATAGGTCCTAGAGGTCTTAAAAATTATCCCCCCTAACGCACCTATATCTATAGAGGTTGGGATAAGCAACTTAATGCTAAGACACGTTCTTAAATCTAGGTTAGCGCCTACCAAAAGCGAGCAAGCACTAATAGATAGTAGCCTAATATAGAACTTAAATAAACACTAGAACTCACCCTAACATCAGACTTATAAGAATTGATAGAAATCGACCTTACTAGCACTAATAAGCGCCTAAGCAAGGCCTAGAGTGCTAAATCTAATCTCTAAATCTACTTAAACACCCCCAGAGCTGGCCCTTAAAAAGTAGAATCTAAGACTAATATATACCTAATAAGTAAACGCTAGAGAATAGACTATAATATAATATAGTAGGTAATAAATAATATCTATAATAACTAAGAAGCTTAAGCTAGTCTTAATTAAGCCTATTAATACTTAGAGTAAGAAGAAATAATATCTAATTTTCTAATATAAGGAGCCTCTAGATATAATTTATAAAAATACTTAGAATATCGTCTTAGGGCTTAACTAGGTATTAAATAATATAAATATACCTAACTTTATAAAAGTAGTTAATACTAGATATACCACTTTAGGGCACCTTATAGTACTCCTCTAAGAAGACATACCTAGCAACATACTCATACCTATTTATAACAATATGCTTATTACCGCCATATAGAGATGTAATCCGGCGGTTATCTTAATAAAGATTAATAAGTAATAATAATATATTAAAATCTATAGAATCCCTATGCACTACTATATAAATAGTAAGAACAGCCTAAGTCTAGTCTAAGAAAAGATAGAGTTTTAAAAAGTATTTAGACTTAAGAGAGACCCCATCTAGCTAGTAAGTCCTAAAAAACTAAGAACTAAGAATTAAAGAAATACTATAATAGTGGTCACTATAGGCTCTAAAGATAATACCTATAAGATATTTAAATTTAGCCTTTAATTTAGCACTAAACACTATATGATAGAGGCTTATAAGAAGATTAACTCTAAGAGTATATACACTTGGTATTATAGAATAGAGCACTCTAACTATTTTAAGTATAAAAGCTAACCTCTTAAGTGCTTTATCTATACTAAGGACTATAAGACGCTAAGCCACGCCTATAATATAGTAAACTATAAGAGTGAGCTTGATAAAGTATGCCAATACTACCTAATTAAATACATTAACTGTGGTGAGGCTTATGAGGCCTTATCCTCTAGATGCCCTCTAATAAAGTAAGCGTGTAAATACACTCTCTAGTATATATAGGACTAACATCTGTAGCACTGACTCCCAGCGGGTTAATAGGTAGATGTGATAGTACTATTACTTCTAAAGCACTAATTAAAGCCCCTAAAGAAGAGCTTTTTAGATCTAGCACTAGTGAATGCCTTAGGCCTAGAGCTAAGTAATATTAAGCTAAAAGATATGGAAATAATACTTATAGTGGTTCTAGACTCACCCCCGAGTTAGGAATTATATTAATATTTTAATATAACTATGCCCGCATCGGCGCTGTAGTCTATACGGCGTTAGAGGCAGCGTTAGAGGCTAGTATAGAGATAGTATATCTTTAAGAATCTCTAATAGATAAGCTTGATATAAGCTACTTAAGATTCTTATTTTACTGGCTAGAAGACTCTAGAGAGTATGCTTGTGTGATAATAATAGTTAGGTGAGATATAGTGGTTAAGGTGGTTATTAAGGCTTATATAGATCTTATTAACCACCCCTACTTTATAGTGGTGGATATTGTGGAGTAAAATAAGCGTACTAGAATATTAAATTGCTATAATAGCTGGTTAGGGGCCTCTTATACGTATATTAGTATAAGCTAGTATAACTGGAGAGCCCTTATAGATGTGAATTAGGATTCTATCTTATGGGGTAGGTGCCTAATTCTTAGGGACTTCAATGCACATAGCCCAGCATGGAATGTTTTAAATTTAATAAGGAAAGATGTGGAGCCCTTAGAGAGACTTATTAATAGATATAGCTTATTTATTAATAATAAATTAAATGCCTTTATAAGGCCCTATAAGATCTAGGTCTCTTAGAGAGTAATTAGAAGTGAGAAGGAGCCTAGTATTTTAATTATTAACCTTATAATTAGTAATAAGGCGCTAGGGCCACTAGATAGTTAAGAAATAGAGTAATTAAGTCTAATAATATCAGATCATCTAATTATCTAGGCCTCATAGGAATCCCTAGAAAAAGAATTTAACCCTTAAGAGGTAATAGTAACTAAATAGAATATTAGCGCTCTAATAGAGGATGTAGAAGGGATAGAAGTAGTAAAATATATTTAAAAAAGGCTTATTAACTCCTATCTATACCTAATAGATGACTGTGCTTTAGAGAAGATAGAAAATAAGACTATATTAGTTAAGAATTCTCTTATTAGGGTGCTTAAAGTATATGCCCAGGAAATTAGACTTTATACCCGGTTGAAGCGCTAGTAGGGCCCTTAGACGATTAAGGCTTGGAGAGTATATATAAAAGCTTATAAAGCATATCACACTAAAAAGCTTAATAAAGAGAGTTATTAAGAAGTCTAGAAAGCCTATTATACTACTATATAATAAATTAAAAGAGAGTACTAGGAGGCCTTCTTATAGGAAGCAGATGAGGGCTTTAAAGCAAAAGAAAAGCAGTGTTGGGTGATATTATACTATACAAAGCCTACTACCAATAGTACTACACTAGCCCTACTAAATCCAGATATAGAAGAGGTAGTAGTAGTAATATTTAATAAGAAAAAGGCTTTTTTTAGAAAATAAGTCTTTCTATAAGCTCTAAAAAATAATGCTAAGATTAATCTTTTAGAGTCTAGTAATGCCTATAACCTAATAACAGAATTAACTATACAGAACGTAATTTTTAACTAAAAGATTGAGAAGACTCTAGGGGTGGATTTACTTAATTTTAAGGCTATTTAGCTGCTTTAGCAACTAGACCAGGCCTGTGTAATAGTGCTAATTAGGTAATGTATTAGGCTTAAAATACACCCTAAGATCTAGAAAATTGCTAAGGAGGTACTCTTATAAAAACTTAATAAGGCCTATTATATGATAGTAAAGCACTATAGAGTTATAAGCCTACTTAAGTACCTAGATAAAGTAGTAGAAAAGCTAATAGTGGAATTTATTACTAAATTCACTAAGTCTAGAAGGTTATTCTATAAAGACTAATTTAATAGGCGCTAATGGCACTCTATAATGGACGCCATAGCATGCCTTATAGGCAAGATTGAGCGTGCTTAAAAAAATCATAAGATTAGAATATATCTATTTATAGATATTAAAAAGGCCTTCAACCATATAGTAAGAAGCAAGCTTATAAAGGATCTCTAAAAAGCTAGATTAAATAGAGATCTAATATACTAGATAATATCTTTTCTAACTAACCAATAGGCATTACTTATTATTAATAGTCACCTAGGCCTAGAGACCTTTATTAACTCTAACTTATTTTAGAGCTTACTAGTATCACTAATCCTCTTTATATTATATATATAGTTGCTAGCAACCACTATTAAGATTATAGTCCTAAGTGTCAAGAGTCTATCCTTTATAGATAATTAGAGGCTTATTATAATAGCTAGAATAGCAAAAGAGGCCTATAAAGCCCTATAATATGCTACTAAAATAGTAGTAGAATAGAGTATTAAGAATAAAGTCTAATTCAATCTAAATAAAATAGAGCTAGCCTTCTTTATAAGAATACGTAAGAATTAATTTAGAGAAAAGATTAAAGGTGCTAAAATTATTATTAAAGATATTACTATTAAAATAATACCTAATATAATATACTAATTAAATATAATATTAAATAGAAAACTTATACTCTAGTACTATTATACAGCATGCCTCTAGAGAGCTATAGACACTAAGATATAACTTTATATACTCTATAGGGCTAATAGCCTTACCCTAAAGCTTATCCAGAGACTCTAGTAAGTTACTATATAAGCCTAAACTCTCTAG
The DNA here is from genome assembly GCA_037356135.1 of Talaromyces sp. F31. NCBI lineage: Eukaryota > Fungi > Ascomycota > Eurotiomycetes > Eurotiales > Trichocomaceae > Talaromyces > Talaromyces sp. F31. Next base: position 1,068,433 of record JAYXSF010000032.1, on the reverse strand, counting down.
GGCTTAGAGCTCTAGTAGTAGGGCTAAATAATATAGGCTTAAGACCTACAACGCCTTATTAATTACTAAGCAAGATCAATTATAAGCATACTTCTAAAGACACCAATAAAGGCTCTAATTAGGGAGGCAGCCCTAGAGCTAGTAGGTATACTATTAGATATAAGAAAAGTAAAGTATATAATAAAACTTTTAATATTACCTAATATATATTCTATAGTGTAATTATTTCTAATTATACTCTAGTATAGAGATGCCTATGCCCAGCCTAGAGAGTAGCCTATAGACAACTAAGAATAGGCTCAAAATAGGGCTTAAGCGCCTAAATAGATAGATTAATAACTAGTAAAGCACCTAGCTTAGCGCCTAACTAAGGACCTGTCAGGGGGGATTGAATAGATTATGGAATAGGTATAAGAGACTTTTCCTAGATCTATCTAGATGGCTAGCATAGAGATAGCGCTACAGGAAGTAAGCTAATAATGTCTAGGAATGATTCTCTAGTCAGATAGCTCTAGGCAAGAGAATAGGCGTATAAGTGCTAGGGTGGCGCTTTAACTAATGTCTAGAGCTCTATAGGAAAGCCTAGAAGTGCCTATAGGCATTAGATATGAGGTTTTTGATGTAGAATTGGTGGCTGTCGCTTCAGTATTAGAATAGGTATTAGATAGGCACTTTTTAAGGCCTATTTATGTCCTTCTTGATGCCTAGAATGCCATTAACTGCCTATAAATAATAAAATTAGGACTTAGATAGGCCCTAGTTCTTAGGGCTTATAAGGCTATATTATATTTAGCCTCTAGTGGTCGTCTAATAACGATATAGTGGGTGCCTGGGTATAGTAGAGTGGAAGGAAATGAGCTTATAGATTAGACTACTAAATAAGCTGCTACTAAGCCTATAGGGCCTGGCTTTGAAGATCTATTGTTAGTCTAGGTTAGGCGTGCCTGCACAGAAGTAAGGAGCAAAGCAGTGCAAGATTGGGCCTATAGAAATATGGTTTAGGAGATTTATTGACGAGGAAGGGCCTATAGGATGCTATAAGAATAAGTATTAGATAGAACTACTAGGAAAGTGTCTAAACGCTTAGCTAGCTGTTACTATTAGTTAAAGACTAGATATACTCTAATAGGCTTATATTTATACTAAATTGGTGCCCGAGACTCTCTAGAGTGTAGGGCTTGTAGAGTACTAGAAGAGATAATTACTTATATTCTTTTTAAATATAATAGGCATTCTAAGCCTAGAAAGACTCTTTATTAGGAGTTTATTAAAACTAAAGTCCTCTTATCTATAGTGGTGAAGAATGCCCTAGAGGCACATTTATTTAGTAAGCCTAAGGCTATATTGGTGCTGCTCTATTTTTTAGGGGATGTTGATCTTTTTAGAGATAGTGCTCGTGCTACTAAGGAAGCAGAATTAGGGGATTAATAGGGGTGAGAAGCCCTAAGGGAGTAGGAGAATAAGAGGGATGGATAGGGGGATAGATATCCTAATACTTAAGCGTGGCTATAAGGGCCTTTGCCCACTAGGGATGCTTTTATGTTAGAAACTATAAGGGACTCTTATAGACATGGTGGCTTATAAGCATGCCTGAAGACCCCTAGCAAAGACGCCAAATAGGGGTGAGATTAAGGCTTAGAATTATATACTGTTGGGGATTCTAAGGGGTAAGCCCCTAGGCCCTAGGCCTAGGGCCTTACCCGAACACGTGTCTGTCATAACCCATAAGGTTGCATATAGACGTTAAATATGAATAATAATAATAAACACATTAATAATCCTATTAATTATTAATAGCTAAATTAGACCTATAGTCTTAAAATCTAAATTATATTTAAGCATATAATTGCTCTAAATATCATAAAACTTTAATATAATATTCTCTAATACTAATATAAAATCTCTTAATAGTATTTACTCAGATATTTCTTTAAATTCTATAAGTCTTATATTTATAACTAATTCTCTCTAATTTTTTAAGAGGTTCTTTGGCTTAATATTTAATTTTAATATATATAATTCTTAATACTTTTTAATAAATCTTATCCTTTTCTAGTTTTTTTTAGGCGCTAGCTGACTCTTTAAATATAATATTATTAATAGAATGTCTTATATTTTCCTAATAAAATATTTATAACCAAGATATACAGTATTAAAGATAAAGATATATATTTTTTTTATATAGTTCTAATACTCTTTATACTCTACTTATTAGTATTTATATATACTACTATTAATTATATATTACTATATATATAAATTGCTCAATAACAGATTCTTATTGTTGATTACAGGCCGTAATAGCACTATTTAGTTAGTTAGTTAGTTAGATTTGATATACCCGCTGTAGCTAGCTATGTCTAAAAGACCGCTATCCAGGTGTGTGCCTGAGCCGGCAGACACTAATGCAAATCATGGCATAGCCACAGGAGAGGCGCACCGCGAGGTGAGCCACTAAGAATATAAATATACAAATAAGACACACTCAAATGTAACAAAATAACCAAATAATATAAATATAGCCTAGTATTCTTATATATAGTCCTTATCTTTCTATAACTCCTATTATTCCTACTTATTATATATCCTACTTATATTTATTCTTTATACTAATTCTTACCATTCGCACTATTTATACTAATTGCGCTAATATGCACTTACTCTTATATATTAATAATATATATATATATACTCACTCTCTCTTATCTATCCCTAACATATAGATTCTTATCTATTTATATATTTACTTCTCTACACTCCTTATAGTTATCCCTGTTAACTAGCTTAATCTACATCAATTCTAGGCTTATATCTGCTTTATTATTAGTCTTTATAGATAAATAAATTAATCTAATACTCTCATCCTCTTCTTATATTATTATATGTATACCTAAGTTAATGCTCTAATTATTTAATTCTAGCTTGATTATGTCTATTGCTTGTGGATTCACATCTATAAACTAAAATAAGATTCTAATATTATGAATAAATTAAGTAATTATTATTATAGTCTTCTTCTCACCTAATAACTCTTACAGATTAGTAGTATATTAGAATTCTTTAATCCACGTCTATATTAACACTCATTTATCTGCGTAGAGTGGATATTTGAGTAAGATATATTATATAGATTAGTTAAATAGATAATATTTACACTATAGTTTATTATATTTATTAATCTGCTATAGATAGTAGTTTAATCCAATACACTCTATCTAGAGTTAAATGAGAATAGATAATATAGCTTTATATAATCTAGACTAGTATTAGAAAATACTCTTAGATAATTATAGAATTAATTTTCTAGTAGGTTTTTTACTTATCTACTTATTCTATAACTTAATTTATATGTTGATAGCTTTATAGTGAATATAGTAATATACTATAATATTAAATATAGTTTAGTTCTTAATATTATCTAATATAATCTATCATCTTATATTTATCATTATTATATATTTAGCTGCTTAATCTACTATTTTATTCCTAGGAATCTCTTTGTAACTTAAAATCTAATAGAATACTATATTAATCCCTATCTCCACACATTTCTAGTACAATTTAAGATAGTTCTAAATGTATATTTATTCTAAGCTTATCTTTAGATTTAATATAGCTTAGAGTGCTACTTAACTATTTAAAAAGATTATTACTTTCTAAAGCTATATATTATTGTCTGCGAATTATACTAAGGTCTGTAATGTGAATTGGATTCTATATACTTCTACTATATATACTATTAATATATCCTCCGTCCCAATACACTCTATAAGTTGATACTATAACTATAAGATTATTATTATTATGCCAATAAACCCTTAATAACCGCTGCTATCTATATATAAGGATACCTATATATTCTCCTAGAGTATATAATTATATATAGAGACTATCTTCTCACGCTTATTAATTATAATACATAGAAGCTTTTATTATAATATCTAGATATATATTTTATATCTCTTCTATTCTCCCACTAAGATTCTAAGAGAAATATATAGATATTTATCTTTTTTCTAAATATAAGCCTCTATTAGAGTATAATTATTAAGTATAAGTTAGTAATCTATCTATCATCTTAGTATGCTTTTAGAAATGCTATAGATTAGACCTATATAGATTTAAATAGTAATCATTTTAACTAATTAATTGAGATATTAATAGATAGATATAAGATTTAGTTTAATATTAAGCGCTTCCACTACTATAGTGTGAAATGTATCTATAATAAGATACACTATCTGTTTTTAGATATTCACAAAGTCTTATAAGATCTTAGTAAGTTAAGTCCTTATTATATTTTTTACTTAATACTACGCTATGGTGTTATAGAGTATCTATAGGATTATAATTACTTAATAGATTTACTATATAGATTCTAATGCTACTTCTTATATAGATCCTGCTAGTCTTTATAGTGTTTTAAGACTAGTGCTGGCCTTGGCTATTACTTTCTCATAGTATGTATTAAATGTAAGCTCTGAATTAAGCTAAATTCTAAGATATTTAATTTTTTTGGTTACTTTTCTTACTATTCTATTCTATAATATAATTAGTTATAAACTGGGGGTGAGACCACTCTATGGATTTATAAAGTATATAAGTTAATACTTTTTCTTATTAAATATTAAAGTATAATATAAAGCCTATTAATTTATTATTATACTAGTACGCTAGAGCTTCTTAATAATTTTATTTTTATTATATCCTATAATAATTAGTCTAATATTATTTACTTATCTGCTTGTAAATATCTGGTTGGATAGATCCGCGTAGTCTTTAATGAGATCTGAGTTGTAGATAAGATATAGAATGGGTAAGATTAGCGAACCTTGTAGAATCCCTATTGGTGTGGCGATCTAGTCCTTTAAGATATCTTTAGAGATTTATATCTTAATATTTTGTCTTGTAAGAAAGGTGGTTATTTATAATATAAAATAACTGAGGCGCCGTTTCCGCAAATTATAAAATAGTTGTAAGTGGTATGTGTTATTATACATACTAGAGATATCTAGTAAGAGTATTAATATCACTTTATATCTATTATTCTAAGTATATTATATCTACTCTAAGATAATCTAAATAATATAATCTATAGAGATCCCTTTATAACTACTAAGGTAATTTTATAGGAGTAGTTCTTCTACTTCTATAGTGTAGTTAATTCTCTATATAATAATTGCTTTAAGAAACTTGCCTAATATATTAAGTAGAGCCACAGGGTGGTATATTTTAGATATTATATAGTCCTAATCTATGCTAATTTTATAGAGTATAACTATAATTGACTATTAAAAATAGCTTAGATTGTAGCCTATCTAAATATATATATTGAAGATCTAATAGAATATCTTAAATATTATAAGAATACTTATTATTTAGTGCTAGAAGCTATTAGGAATAGAGTCCTTGCTTAGAGCCTTATTAAGGAATGTTAAGTAGATTATATATTTGATTTTATGATAGAGGATCTCTAGAAAGGATATTTATATAAAATATTTAAAATTATTATTAATATCTAATAGATCTACTTTAGGAAGCTAGAGAAAGAAAGCTTTATTAAATAATATAGTTTTCTTCTTTATTATTCTTATAGTGTTATTATTAGATACTTTTAATATAGATATAATTTTTAATTTATAAATATCTTAATAGAAGTATATTTATTTTACTAATCTTTAGAGATCTAATAGGCTCTTTTTAGTAGCTTTTTAGATATAGTAGTAATAGCTAAGTCTTAAGAACTTACTTATAAGTTATTTCTTATAGTTCTAGGCATAGAGATACGCACGTTAGATCTATAGATTATGGGTATTAGAGTGTAAGTAATATAAATAATAGCATATTTATACTATCTTTTTATATTCTGGTATAAAATTGAGATTACTCTATTCACTAGACTTTACTTAGGGAATAGAGTAATTAATTATATGTTTAATAGTATTAGTAAACACAATAATAATAAATTTAATATAAAATTTAAAAGCATTTATAAGATCTAGAGTTATAAGGACTTTAAAACTCTTAGTTAGCTTCTCTATATTAATGGCTTTTTAATTATAGTGTAATAGAGGTTCTTTAATTAATATTTAGATATTAATTCACGTACAAATTAGCTAGTGATTAGAGTTATATTGAATAGTATTAGTGTATTCTATTAAGACTAGATAGTAGAATAGAGTTATAGAGAGAAATATAAGATTAATTATAGACTTTAACTAACTATATTTCTATATGATAATGCCTTCTTTAGTAATAAGCTTGAGATTGTGGTAGTTTATAATCTTAAGCAATATAGTGTCTTAGGTATTAATTTTGGTGCTAAAGTCTTCCTAGATGGGATAATAGATATTTATATTTTTAAGAATGAGATGTTCTATAGTTAGAAATTATCCTAACTTAGTGAGTTTCTAGTGGAGTAGGTTGAATGTGGATAGTTTAGTATTATTATAGATGTTGTAGATATATAAAGAATAGGGTATCTTGCTATAGAGATGTCGTAAGTATAAGATTTAATAATCTAGAGATATAGTAATATATATTTATATAATAGGATTGATTTTCTTGTTAATATAGAGTGTTATATATGCTTATATATTGTCTATAGTTTTTAGATGTAGTAGTTGGTGGGTCTATCTTATAAGTTAGTGTGTGGTGTTGTTATACTTGTTCTTTTATAGTTCTTAAATCATAATGACAGATGCTTAGAGGATTTTAGGATTATAAAGAAATATTGCTATAATCTTATCTTTTGATTTATGTGTATTATACTATAGGATCTTAAATAGTGTATTTATAGAAGCTTATTTAGGAATGATTATATAATTATATTATATTTATTAAAGCTATTCTTCTTATCTTTTTTAATAGATAGATTCTAGGAATAGTAGCTCTAATGATTAGTAAATTTAAATAATAAATTTTAATAGATATTTAAATTAAGCTCTTTATTGTTAATCTCTTAATAACTTAGTATATTATTTAAAATGATATTCTAGTTTTTAATATTTATATCTATTGGTAGTAATGGGGGTAATGGTGTATTATTATATAATTAAAAGTAGGAATGCTTTTATTAATATTACTTCTAGAGAGACTAGTCTAGATTATTATATATATTAACTAGTTAATCTAAGCCTTATAAATAGAGTACTTTTTTTAATACTGGTAATAGTACTATTAATGTAACTAGGCCGAAATTGTTAAGTTAACTTAGGTTGATGGTTATTGGCTGGCTTGCTGATAGGATAGTATTAATATATTTATAGGGTTTTATAAATTCCTTATTATTGGATGATTTAGACTTGGGAGATTGTCCTTAGGACTATTTCTTTGTTGATTTGAAATCTATAGATTTGGTAGGTTCTTGTATAGGTTGCTCTATTGTTGGGATCACCATATTAAGCTCTAGTGCTGGTTTGTGAGTTAGCGTGTGAATGGACTCTAGCATTGATTTAGAGACTAGCTCTGGTATGGTTGCTGGTGTGGTTATTGATATAGTTGTTAATATAGTTATTAATATAGCTGCTGATGTGGTTGCTAGTGTAGTTACTAGTATAGTATCCTTTGTGGTTATCTTTCTTAGGGCCTGTCTCTGGGCCTGTGTGGTCTTTTTTGTGGTTATGATTTTTGCTGTTTTAGTGGGAGTTGGTTCTAAGGCTATCTACTTAATTATTCTGGTTTATAGATATTGTAGAATCTAATATCTTATAGGTTTTATAGTAATTACTTAATGTGCTTATGCGGTCTTTAGTTTCTAGATCTTATATTTATTATTAGATGTCTTGTGGGACTCTTTATAATTAGTGTATTTTAGTGTTATATCCTAGTTCTAGTTGGATAGGCACTTCTAGATTAGGTACTTTTTTATATAGAATCTATAAGTATATTATTAATTAGGGCACTGGACTTATATATATTTATATTTTTAGTACTTTTTATATATCTTTATTCATCTTTCTCAATAATAAAGCTGATTAATAAGGGAATAAGTATACTATACTGTTCTATTAGTGATGGCATTGTTGGCTATAACTAGGTTAATAAACTTAATTATAAGTGAATTAGAGTAGTTTTTAGGCTTTAATCTAGAGAGCTAGTCTATATATATAATCTCTATTTTAAATTCTAATTAGCTTTAGTTAGTATTCTCTATAGTAAGCTTATATTTAAATATCTTATTTATCTTTATATATTAGATAGGGATGCTATTAATAATAATTTCTTATATTAGTATATATATATATACTAAGTTACTAAAGGTTTTAACCTAACTAGTATAATATTTCTAGAGGATTTTAACTCTAGCAGTATGGCTTATATAAAGATTAATATTACCTAAGAGTAATTAATATATAATGATAAAAGTGTAACTAGTAAGTATTAGACTTAGAATAGTCTTTATTATATAATTTTTAACTTACTTAGTCTATTTTATAAGATTTTTTAGTTAGAGCTTTTTTATATTTATATAATCTAATTTATTATAAATTTTTATTATAATTTTACTATCTATATTCAGCTCTGCATGGCTGACGCTGGGAATTAATAAATTAGCATTTTAGGACTGAGGGAAGCTTATACTATAAATAGTAGTTTACTAGATCTAGACTTAGTATGTTTTCTATTAAATAATAAAGTCTAAAGTAGATATACTTAATTCTTTACTTAATTATAATATTTATATTATAGTTGTATAGATTATTGTTATATTAATTTAAATATACTTAAAAAGCTCTTTAAGCTTTATAAATATATCTATATGCTTGCCTTATATAGTTATAAAGTTCTTAATTTCTTAGATAAATGCTTTAATATAGAGCTTATTAAAGTATAAATCTAATTTATATTAAATAATTTATAGTATTAGATTTACTACTTTTATAAGTTATTTTATTATAATGACTTTATTTTTAATAATATTAATTATATAATATCTTATTTTTTAAATTTAATTCTATTTAAATTTCTACTATGTGCTTTTTATATAGCGTAGAAATTACTTTTTAAGCTATTCTAATTCTTAATATTGTTCTTGCGTGTAGAGTTTATATGTGTTTTGTTATGGTGCTAGCACGTCATGATGAATACATTGTGAGATAAGGTTTTTGCCTGTCAACGGCGTTATTATAGCATCCTTCTCCATCGCCAGCGACTTATCTAGTCAAACTAGGATCAGTCGATAGCGCTAGATTCAGTGAATAAACTGTGAAATTTACAGCCGTTTCCGGCCGGATCTGGGCGCGCAATTTCAAAAATTCGATTCACGCCGACGGAGATGTCTGTAATAGCACTATTAGCGCGCTAAACTCAACATATATTTTCATATTAAAATTAATATATCACTATATATTATCTTTTATTACTTTAGATCTAAATTATTTATACTACTTTCTCCAATTCTTCATCATTTCTAAGATAACAATTCTTTCTTTAATAGCTATAGCTAACATTTTATTATTCTACTAGGCTAATCCATAAACTGCATTATAACTAAATCAATCAAGATAAGAAAGAGTATTATACAATATAATATTTCTTCTACAAAAAGGAATATTCAACTATAAATAACTTCAAATATTATACAGAGACCCTAGACTTATAACTATTAAAGAATTTTACCATTAGCACCGAAGAGGCATTTAAAAAAATATAAAATAAAAATCACTTATAATATTAATCTATCTAACTAATATTTCTATTATCATTTCCTATCCCTTTTATATATAAGAACGCCATATAAAATCCTAACTATTATTCTTTCAATCTATATGTCAAAAAATGTCGCAAAATATGTTCTAAGGGGTGCTTCAAAGAGCGCTTCAAAAGATAGTAAATTATCCCAATTCTTGTGTCAAATAGATTCACGGGCTCTATCCGAGTTGAGCGTAGCGGTAAATTTGGCCAACAGCATCGAGGGGTCAGGGTAAATAAAACCAACCATCCATCATCCAATTGTGACACGAGTCTGTTATTTCTCTCATCTTCTTTTCTTCTTGTTTTGTTAGAAATATCATTTCTCACGAAACTCTATGGATATCTCATCGCCACTTCCACCACTGCAGCCATCCTCAGGAAATGATGACAGTGGATCGGCCAGTGCAACGTCAAAACCTAGTATTTTCCACCCTCGCAGCTGTACCTTCTGTCGTCAGCGCAAGGTGAAGTGTGACCGCCAGCAGCCCTGCTCTACTTGTGTTCGAGCATGTCATGGGTCTAGATGTGTCTATCCGCCAGGTCCAGGTCGAGCTACAAAACAGTCTCGAAAGATCTTGAATTCGGAGTTAGTCGATCGTCTGTCCCGTTTAGAGACCATCATCCGGCACGGGGCGTTACTAGATCCTGAAGCCTCATCGATTAGATCGGTGAAGGTTGATAAACATTCACTAGATACGGAGAATACAACATCATTTACTGGCTGTCTTGATGATTCGGGTTCCATCGATCAACAGCTGGGACGACTAGTTATTGACGAGACCAGGAGCTACTACATTAGCAATATTTTGTGGGCGAATCTTGGCAGCGAGGTGTGTCATATGAGATACTGATTGAAATCAGTCTGTCTGATGACGTGAATAAATAAGATTGAAGAACTCCGCAACTTGTTGGCTGAGCCAACGTTTGAAAACGAGGATGGTATATGTGAAAATACTTCATCCGCACCGCTTGGTTCAAACGCAGCAATTCTAGGATTTCGAGCACTTGCTTGTTCCCTGCAATCCTACCACCCTTCACTGCCCGAGTCTGTGGCCCTATTTCAAACCTTCATAGAGAACGTGGTTCCCGTGGTGCACATCTTCCATATGCCGACCACAACCCGCATGTACTGGGATATTATCGCTCGGTTGGATACCATAGACAAGAACACAGAGGCTCTCTTGTTTGCGATATACTATTCTGCTATCATTAGTATGGGTCCAGGGCAATGTGTAAACATCATGGGCATGTTTCATGAAACTGCCAAAGAAAAGTATCGCTTCGCAGTTGAGCAAGCCATGGCCCGTGCCAACTTGCTTAACACCCAAAGTATCATTCTCCTCCAGGCTGCTGTACTCTACCTATCAGCCCTACGCAACGAGGATGATAGCCACACTGTTTGGTCACTGACATCGCTTGTCTTTCACACAGCACGTACTATGGGCCTACATCGCGATGGAACCGCATTCAGCCTAAAGCCTTTTGAGACGGAGCTACGCCGACGGCTTTGGTTACACATATGCCTTCTAGACCAACGATCGTCTGAGTACCATGGTGGTGAACCCATTGTGCATGACTTCACTTTCGATACGAAAGTTCCGCTACATATCAACGACAGCGACTTGACACTCGAGATGACAACACCTCCACCAGAGCGTGATGGATTTTGCGATATGACATTTTCTCTGATAAGATCGGAGGCAATGCGCGCGGCGTGGAAGATCAGTCATATCCCGCCTTCCATGCGCTTTCCTGGGCGCACATCCGATGTGCTCAGCTTCAAGGACAGGATAATGCTCGCGGAGGAGCTGAAGGAACGATTTCACCAACGCTATCTGACCCACTGTGATAGTCGCGTGCCGTTCCAACTTCTCAGTTTGACCGTTGCTCGTCTGATTATAGCGCGCGTATGGCTTGTTGTGCATTGGCCACCTGGTAGAAACGGTATTTTACCGGGCGACGGCAAGCGGGATCAGTTGTTTCTGAAAAGTATTGAAATTCTCGAGCAATCTTCGCTGCTTCTGACAAACAGTGACATGTCCAAATGGACCTGGCATTCGGTATGTCAACATTTTCCTTCCGGAGAATGATTCATGAATCATCGTCTTAATCATACTAATTCTTCAATTTTGTACAGAAAACGCATATTCAATGGCACGCTGTGGCTTTCGTACTTTCTGAGATCTGCTGGCGTCCGCCAAGTCCTGAATGTGATCGGGCGTGGGAGCATGTATGCAATGTTTACGATGTATGGAAAATCAAGGGCCCCGAGAAAAAGGGCACGCTATGGCGACCGATTAATCGGCTTATGGTTAAGGCCCGATATGTACGCGAGATGCAAAAGCTTTCCAGTGCGGTACCATTGCCAAACGTGTTACAAGAAGAGCCAATACAAAGCACCTCGATTAACGGTAATCCAGAAGGCTTTCCAGCTACAAATAGTGCCTTTGAAGTGATAGGCATGGATGAAATGCAGAGCGTTTTGGGTCTGGAATCCGTATACCCGTTTATGGAACTTTTTCCTGATAATTTTGGGACGAATCCTTTTGGAATGAATTAGGGCCATATGATTATATTATGTAAGACGCGTTAAACAGTCAATATCGTTAGATTTGCTTTATATGGTATGTTTTATAATAACTGCTCGCGGATGGACAAACAAATTGCTCTTCGGCGAACTCTTTTACCGTACAGTGAAAGATTGAGAAGACGGTCCAATTTTTTGTGAAAAAACTCTCGCAAAACTTGAAAGAGGCTGGCATAAAACCAATGAGAGGATATTGATTGCAAGACGAAGGCAAGTAGGTACGTCACTTGGAGATGCGCGACCAATAATCTCATACAGAGGATTGCCGAGAATCGAAAATGATTGGCAGATTGCATTTGGCGGATTATGACAAGCTGAAATGTCCAAAGACGCCAATAATCACAGATCCTCCGAATTAACATCACCTACCAAACTGATCATCATACGAGTGCCTAGTGTTGCCGTCGAAGTCGACTCCAACGAATGCCTGGCGCCCGCCATCCTTTGTAAAGGTAACCAACCACTTGGACTGTTTGGGCTCATGAGCTAATGTCCAAAACATGTCTGCATGTGCATCACCATCGATCTCCAAACCAACTGGTCGTCCGTCGGGTTTGCGCTCATCAACGAAGTAAAACCTGGACACACGAGTCAGACACAATACATACATCTCCTGACTAGGAAGTGCAAAAAAAGAGATCGAACCTGTAACCATCTTTACCATATGCGTTGGCGGCATATTCTACAAGCATCGCCGCAGCCAATTTCCCAAGTGCAAAAGGCATCACGCCTGGGACGGCGATCTGGTTTAATGTATTACCAGTATATATGAACGCTGTGGGTGTTGAAGTGGGAAGCATTCTGAACCCTTGTAAAGCCTGCTGAGCAGCGATATAGGCACTATCAAAACCAACTGTGCGAGCAGCATTGATCGTTTCCAAGGGTGCGGAGAGAGGGTCGTCGGGAGGGGTTGTGAGAAGGTTAGCCCCTTCGCACGTCAGCTAGTCACATAGCCAGCAGAGGTATAAAAATGCACGAACCGTTGTAAACGACGATATTGGGAACGCTAAACGTCTTCTCCACGGTTTGGAATATTGATGGAACAGTATTGGGATCAGACAGGTCGGCTTGAATGTTGAGATAACCTTCTGCTGAAAACCCTTTGGACAAATTGCGAGCAACTAGGGCGACCTTGTAGCCACTACTTGCGAACTTGAATGCGACGGACCTTCCCACTCGGGGCCCGGCTCCAATGATAAGTACTACTCCTGGGAAAACCATCGTTCCAAAAGCGAGAGGCAGATAAAGGGATACGACAACACTGCTAAAAGTAGTGATGAGAAAGCGCGCAGAATTGGTGTGATATGTAGGCAAGCTAGGGAGGCAGCATTTAGCTTAAAAAGGACAATGTGTGCAGTATTCCCATTCCCACATTGATTTCAAATCAGTACGCATTGATTTCAAATCAGTCCGCATTGCTCTTTGCTTTGAAATCATTGCCAGATCCAGGGGCCTCCTAGCAATTTCAGACTTCCAGTACCACTTAGGGTTGATTAGGGTTAGGGCTATATTGGTCGTGGGATATATCCGTTTCTTCTTTTGTTCTGACGATACAAACAGCACAAACTGGGATGCAAACAAAATAAGCTTACTCAGCCAACAGAGCGGTTATGAAGCAAACGGTGCAAAACTAGCAAACACACGGATTGATAATACTGCTATTTGATCCTTGAAGCCAATCTATATATGTATAAGTTGAGATTTATAATGATTTATAATACTGAAGTGTGCTTACTTCAGGTTCTGGACTAGAACTCTGGCTATGTCCAACATCATAACGGATTCGAAATCAGTAAAAGCGAGCAAACGATGCTCAATGTCGATGCATAGAAACATGCGCTACTGCCGCTCTTTTGGGTTAATCAGCACTCAAAATCGTCCCACGATCCCCAACCTTGACAAGTTTTTTGAGGGACTCGAGCTCTTTGAAAGTCCTCTTCTATTCCTCACGTGGGAACAAGTGTGAGTAATTGGGTGTTGGAGCTAGTATATACATGATGGATTTGCATATTATAACAGCGAGCAGTGAGAAGTTAAATTCATTTCTATATCTACCTATGTACTGGATTTTCCCGATGCGCCGCGGCTTTCCCTGTCCATATTAGTGCTCACGCCTTGTTCATAAGACTCAAATGCGTTATAAGTTTGAAGGTTGTAACTGTTACTTACATCAGAGAGCATTTCATAGAGCTTATAGCTTTCCAAGGAAAGCCAGTTTCTCATCCAAGTCGGCTCTTTTCTTATCCAGATGAGTCAATATCTCATCCATTTCGGCTCTTCCTTTTTCTAGGTGAGTTAATCTCTCATGAAAATCGACTGCTGTGTTTTCAATACAGATTAAGAACTCATCCAAATCAGCCCTTCCATCTACCATACAGATCAATCCCTCATCCAAATCCTCTCCTTTCTTTTGCATATAGATCGATTTCTCATCCAAACCAGCGCTTTTCTTTTCCACATGGATTAATTTCTCATCCAAGCTAGCTCTTTTGCCCATATGAATCAGTCTCCCATCTAAATCGTCTATTTTCTTTTCCATGTAGATCAATTTCTCCTGCAAGTCAGCTATCTTCTTTTTATCATGGATTATTACCTTTTCCAAACAGACGACCCGTCGTATTGAAGTAATAAGTACTCGAGCTGGTGAGCTAATGATGAAATCCGGGTAATTTTGACGGTAATCATCAAGATGCATTAATGCTTCTTCTGCCTTGTCGATCCTCTGCCATTCTAAATATAACGAGACCAGGGATATAAGACGTACAATGATATCTGAAGTATTGGGTCTTCGTACCTGTTGCTTGGATTTAAGTGCTTGAATCATGATCTCCTCTGCTTCCTTATATCGTTTCTGATAGACATATATTGATCCGAGTTGGAATTGGTAATCCAGCTGGTCCCTGAAACTAAGGTGAAGTGATGTTTCGCTTGTCTCCATAACGCTTAAATAGACATTTTCAGCCTCGGTGTATTGCCCTGATTTGTGGTATAACATCGCGAGGCCTTCTTGGTATTGCAGGGTAGAGAAATGATTCGGTCCCAATACCGATTTCGCAGTCTCGATTACTTGCAAAAAGGTCTTTTCAGAGTCTACATACCGCTTTAATTTCTGGTATGTAATTGCGATGGAGGCCTGGAACTCCATGGTAGCAGGCTGTTCTGCCCCGAGACTCTCTATCACCGCCAAAATAGCCTTCTCGGCCTCATCATCTTGTTGTAAGTTCAAGTATGATATTGCCCGAAGCTCCGCGCACAAAATATTTTGTAAGGCTATCGTCTTCGCGGAGTCAAGAAATTGAGTTGCTACTTGTCTCCCTGTCTCAGAAAATCTTCGCAAGCGACATATTGACGCCAAGATCATCACAGTATGCCAAACACCCTCATCATCAAAGCTTGGAGTATCAATATTTTGTATGAAGTGTATGCATAACTCTTCTGCCTCCCTAAATCTGAAATCACTATACAGAGTTTCGGACATCGTGCCAATCAGCGTGCTGTGATCAATCTGCTTTCCTCGAACAGACTCTTCTTTTAATACTTTCAGAATATGAGGTACATGAATTCACCATGTCTCAGGAATTAGGGAGTCAGGGTGGGGAAGTGTCTTATCGAGTACATCCAAGGCCTTGATCATTTGGCTTTCAAGAATTCCTTGCCTTCGCATCCAATTTCGTGTTGCAATATGAACGAGTCTTTGAACGCTCATTAGCTCGTATTGACCAGGCCCACAGTCGCTGACGAACGCATAGGACTTCAGAAGACCGATTGCTTTGATCTTTTCATTTTCCGAACTGCTTGGAGGAAGCATATACTGTGGAATGTTGCGGGGATTGATACAAGCCATGAAAGTTAAATACTCTGCCGCCAGTTGGCTGGATTGCTGAATCTGTTGGAATGAGATCCACCAAGTGGTAGCCACGGGGTTCTGGATATCCTTATAGCGCCACTTATCCTTGAAATTCTCACTTAGAACCTCAATGATATCCGATTCCTGCCTCTCAAGTAGCCCGATATATGTATCTAGACTGATTTGATTTTTATTGATATATGCCACTGCTTGTGTAATGGCCAATGGAAGGAGCATTAACTGCTCGAGAAACTGTACAGCCGTATCCTGATCTTCAAGGGTATCGTTCTTCTGTAATGACCGCTGCAGAAATTCCAATCCGGTGTGGATATCGTATTCTAGGAGCGGCACCACATTAGAATCCGTCAAGTCAAGAGCGAGTTGTTGATTGCGAGATGTAAAAAGAGTACGGCCATGTTCATTCTCCGCAATGAACGGTTGTAGCGCATCGTCGTTTTCAAACCATATATTCTTGTCATCCGCATTGTCAAAAATAAGAAGCCAATTTCCAGAAGCTGATTGGCTTAGATAAGTCTGCACTTCCTTCTTCGCATTATTCTCCCCTGAAAGCCCAAGTTTCTGTGCTATCTCAGTGTAAGCCTGCTCGACGCTCTCCTGAGATGTGCATGGTATCCAAAAGATCGACCAATCTGGATCTTCATCGCGTATCTGGTAGGCGACCTCAAGAGCAACTTGAGTCTTTCCAACACCCCCGAGCCCAGTTATTGCAAGCTCTCGTGGACCATTTGGATCAGAAATCAAAGCCTTCAGATGCTCGATCTCCTTCTGACGACCAACAAATTTTGGGTTTCTTCGAAAGGGTACCATCCATTCACTTAGTCTCGCTATCATAAAGCGTTTAGCAGGTGGATAAACTTGACTGTAATTCGTTGATCACCTACTTTTCTGAGCAACAGGATCCAAGTATTCCAAAAGTGTTTTTGCAGCCGCAGCCGCATTTGCAGCAGCACATGATTGCCATTTGCTATCCTTGTGGCTATCCGCATAATCAGATACACCCTTAATAACGATACAGGGAAAGTTGTCGCAGACCCCGGCACTTTCCATTTCAAACGCAATAACCTCTTCTGCCTCCGCTAGTTTGTCCCGGTGAGATGCCGACTTCATGACTCTATCTGCAGATGCGATTTTTCCTATATGAACGGCTGCATTATTTAGCTCCGTCTGCTGTCTGCGACGACTGATTCGGGCCTGCTCGCAGCCAAGACTAGCACAATCGTTCCTCGTGGCGTCATCACAAATTTGGTCAGAGGTATTAACCGCAAAGCACACGCAGTAGGTAGAGTCTGACTTTGTGTGATGTTTGTGTGGGTATTGCGAGTCATACAGGACGTCATCGGATTCTGGACGGTGCCACCTGGAATCAGCTTGCTGGATTCTTTGGTGGTGTTTAATCATTTGATTCTGAAAATCCCTGCGAGCTTGACCGACACTTAACCCCGTAAGAAATGTCCTAAGCTCATGAGATGATCCGCCTAGAATGTTTTTGACATCACGCTTCTGTCTAAAACCATTGGGATATTGTTTGCCATAATCATACTGTATTATGGAATCGCCAATGATAACGTCCCCGAGGAAGATGGGCTGACGGTTTGGCGATATTGGTACACCTCCACATATACCAAGAACGAGAGCTATCTCTATGTTGGGGTAGCTGTGTCGAAGGTCCGACGCTACCATCGCAGCGCTTCCTTTTCCCATTCCTGGCATATAGCACATAACAGTCTCATGTTTTCCAATTCTTCCATTCAGATAGCAGTTTCGATCTGCTTTTGATTTGCCATACACTGTCCCGAATCCATCGTACACTTCGTCGAAACATGCTTCAGCGGCTTCAGCTTCTAGTGCAAGAGCACAAATGATGGCGATAGTAAACTTTTCTCGGTTCCTTGGACGCATCCTGCGCAATCATGGTGATTGAAAAATCGTCCTGCGAGGTAGTGATTTACAGAGAATGGAAGAAATTAAGTAAAATACAGAAATGGGAGACAAGAAAGCCTTTCTGACCGCTCAACAATCATCTAAGCCTCATGCAGGACAGGGGTAAGGTTGGCCATTCACGAATCAGAGGCCTTGCATCTTGATGCTAATCGATTTCCTGTCAAAAGCTCTTGTTCTATTGGCCTCTTTTGATGAGTTGATAATTTTTTCGAAGTGTGCGAGTCTGCCTTGGGATGTTGGAACGCTGCCTTGTTCGATGGGCATCAATATTTGCTTTTGTTGTAACTCCACCATTATTCGCAGCACTGCATCATATAAGCCACCTTCCATCCAACGCTTCCAGGTATTACAATGGTGCACCGCCCAATGCCCGCTATCACTTAAGGCACGATCTTCCTTTAAAACGCGAAGGATAGCGAACAATACAAACCGCGATGAACACACGAGATTGAGAAATCGATTGAGCTCGCTCTGGCAGGGCTGAGAAGCTTGAAACCAGAAGGAAAGATAAAATATACACAGAGTGCAGATTCAATAACCCTGCTCGATCTACGCTCTCAAGAATATTTGCCAAGTTACGGGTTAAAAAAAGCCAGCATGATTTAGCATATACATTGATATCCGATTTGACGTATGAATTGGCCTACAAATTGGCATACGAACTGATATATAAATTAACGTACAAATTAGCCCTAGGTATTATGTCTAAAAGTATGATTTAGCGCAACATTGTCTGCATCAACTCATACACTAATTTACACACTGATTGGCATGTCAACTTATATGCCAACTTGTGCTTAAGATTGGATATCTGGGGCCAATTTGCGCGCCAGCTCGTATGCTAAATCGTGCTTCTAGATATCATGTCAAGAGCTACCTACTATGTATATATATTGTGTATTGTATATTCACCGCTTCTGTGACGGCCTTTCTATGTAATTATTATCTGTCATTGTCTGGTATTTGATTCTGCGCTGAAATGGAATATCTTTTGTAATCGTACGGCAACTAGCCGAGGGAACCCAGAGTGATGTTCGAGCAGGGGGCGTCGTATGAAAAAGGATACAGAAGCTCATATTCGGGCTTGTTGTCATTACCCAGTCGGATGAGCGTCTTTTTATTGGGATCAAACATGGGCCAACCGAACTCAGAAAGACCAGTACACGGGTTGTCCAGGAAGGCAAACCAGGCGCGCTGAATGAGAGTTGTGAGCTCCTTCTGGGGTTCCGAGGTTGGAAGTCCGCTGACAGCGGCCGAGTTTCCAAACACCATGTGCATATCGCTACCGTGATAGGCACCGCTGGTCGGGTACAAGCGGGTGTTGTTCCAGTCGCCCATGTAACGAAAAGCCCAGGCCGGAATGCCGTACCTGCGACGGCTCTTTACCTGCTTGGCCACGGCGCAGGTAAAGGACTCGAGGTTAAATGCGTCGTCCTGTTCTTGTGTGGGGACGACACCACTGGAGTAGACCGTGACAGCGTAGAAGCCGGCCTCATTGTTATTGTTGCCGTAAAGAATAGGCACATGGGCAAACTTGCCTTGGTTGGTACGCTCAAGGTAGTCGGTGAAGACAAGTGTGTTGTCAGCCTTTGGGTAGAAGCCAGGGACGGTACGTAGAGGGCTACTACTCTTGCCCGACTTTACGGTGGCAGCACCGGTTTTGATGTCCTCCCAAGTTACGTTACGCATGCACCTGAAGGTATCGGTCGCGTTGCCACAGCCGACATAATCGACGACATTCTCCCAGTTTTTTTGCTGCGTGGAAGGGTCAGGCAGTGGGAAGCTAAACACGCTACCGGAGTGGGCGATGGCGGCGCTTATGATGGGGTCATCGCGGTAGGCGTAGGTCCAGTAGTCGACAGAGACACCTCCAGCAGACTGGCCGCTAATGGCAATTTTTGAAGGGTCGCCACCAAAGGCTGCAATATTGTCACGAACCCATTCTACGGCCAGCCGTTGATCGCGCATGCCCAGGTTGGTGTCTAGACCATCAGCACCGGGGAAACCGAAGATGTTTGTGCGGTAGTTGACCGTAACCACAACCAAGTCCTCGGCGTTGGCAAAGTTGACGCCGTAGAAGAAGGGCGTGTTGGTGTTTCCAAATGTGAACTCTGGGAAGGAGATGACACGTCAGTGTCAAATCAAAGGATACTTTCAACGGGGGAAGAGTAGTAGCATCAAATCCATGATCCCCTACGAGGAGATTATAGGGCACTTACTGCCGCCGTAGAAGAAGACGAGGACGGGTTTCTGAGCGAGGTTAGAGCGAGAAGTAGCCTTGGACCAGATATTCAAGGTCAGACAGTCCTCGCTTTGTGTTGTGTTGGCGCTCGCAGCAAAGTAGTCAATGATGCGGTTTGCGTCATCGAAGAAGCCAGGATAGTCAATGTACGGAAACGTGCTGTGTGAGCAATCGTAGCCAAAGCTCTTGGCCTCATAGATCTGATGGCCCTCGTACGGTTGGGGACTGGTGAAGCGAAGGTCGCCGACGGGAGGCTTCGCGTAGGGGATGCCCAGATACTCAACCACACAAGGTGCATCGTCAGCGAGGTGGCCCTCAATCAGGCCATTGGTGGTCTCGACCTTGAGTAATTTGGAGGTGGAAGCTTCGCACTGCGTATCAGCCGTGGCAGCAACAAGACTCGAGGCTAGCCATGTTACGGTAGCGAGCGCGGCTTGCGCATACATCTTAGCAGAGACTGTCAGCGAAAGTCTTATGCCGACCAGTCAGATTGTGCGCCCGGACGAGGAGCAAATGAGACGCAGCACCCTTGAGCAGGTCGATGCACACTGGGTCCGACTCGTGTAACTCGAATATTTGTACAAACGAGAGGAACAAAGAAAGGATTATGAGCAGTAATATAGACAAAATGAAGGTCCTTCCAGGTATTCACCCGCGTGGTGGACATATGGGAGACAGTGTCCGGAACACCATTGATTGCTCCGCATCGTTCGAGCTTTCCGGAGGGGCGAAAGGCACTAGCTATGTAGTCAATATAAAAATCCTAACTTGATTCTGGAGCCACTTCCGGATGAGTTGGCTCTGTGCTGAGCTAGCAGCTTAGCTCCCAGCCACCGAAGACTAAGAGGAAATTTAATGTAACCTTCTCTAATCCAGGTTTACCCACTCCGTAGTTGAAACACCAAGAATCGGAATTTTTTCTAGTTCTACATACAATTACGCTTTGTATTCAGATATAGAGTATTTAAAACAAGACACTCAAATGAAACGGCTTGCTACC
The DNA here is from genome assembly GCA_037356135.1 of Talaromyces sp. F31. Taxonomy (NCBI): domain Eukaryota; kingdom Fungi; phylum Ascomycota; class Eurotiomycetes; order Eurotiales; family Trichocomaceae; genus Talaromyces; species Talaromyces sp. F31. The sequence continues at coordinate 1,047,099 of JAYXSF010000032.1, read as the reverse complement.
AAATTTAGCCCTCTAGAGGAATACCCAACAATAGTTACCTACAACTAAGTGAAATGCCCATGCTCTAAAATTGTGGGGACAGGAGCAGTTATGTACCTGGATCATTAATTCACTATATATAACCTAGTTGTATATGGAGGAATCTCCGTTGGCCATTTTCTAATTAAAATTAAGAAATTGAGCTAATGATAGCACTCATGCTAGCACAAGCTCTCCCTTAACGAGTTTAGTATTAGGTGCTTCTTTGTTATATTCAGGGTTCACTAAGGGTCCGCAGGCACTACCACCCGCTTCAGTCCCCGTATCTTAGGGACAATTGGCTACTCCATATATCTAATTTATTGTTGTAATGTGCCAGTTGGCGATGAAGCAGCCAGTTCGACGCAGCCACTGGAAAATGATAATGTACGCATAGCATGCGCTATTACCACCTGGACTCTCGTCGAGCCGAGTTCCGGTTTGATTGTGCATTGATCTGCCCTCTTCTGTTCGGGAATTGCACTAATGCACGTAGCGACGAGATCATTTGAAAGATTTCGCCAGGTCAGGATTTTTTGGCGTTATGTCTCGACCCCTGATACTGGATGTTCTCGGTCATTGTCGAAGCCAACCCTCTTGCGACTTCCCGATGGCAACCTGTTACTCCACCACAAAAAGACACAACAAACCAAGTCTGTCTACCTGATTGTCTGTCTACGCGTTATTTTGGCGTGCTTCGTTTGCATACTTGGGTATCGAGGTTTTGTGAGGTAAAGGGCATCACTTCCAGCTCTAGCGTCAATCATGGGACCTTACGGCTTGGGATTTCCCTCTCCCGGGTTTGAGGATCACGGGTGGAAGTACTACATCATCACGCTCGTTATGATCATTGTTGCAGGGCTCACAGTGGTCGCCAGGCTGTGTACCAGATACTTCTATGCCACATTTGGCTGGGACGACGTCGTCGTCACCTTTGGACTCGTATGTGCTTACCCAAAAGGAAATGAATAGAATCCGTTCTTGACATACACATTAACCAAGCATTAAATTGTCTCCTTGTGGAGCGTGCGTGACTGATGATGCGCAATAGATCTCCTCCATTGGTATGGCCTCCGCCGTCATGAAGTCGATCGAGTACGGCTACGGGGCGCACATCAAGCAACTGTCGAGTGCAGACCGCGACATGGCATTGAAGCTTTTCTACATCGCCCAGACGCCATACAAGGTCACCATTTGCTGTAATAAGGTGGCTGTCATGATTTTTTATCTGCGCATCTTCCCTATAAGAAGCTTCCGCATCGCCTGCTTCGTCGTCATGGCCATAGTCGTGAGCTGGAGCCTAGGTGCCATCTTCGCCACCATCTTTCAGTGCATCCCGATAGCTGCATCGTGGAAGAAAGAGATCGCCGGCAATTGTATCAACTCTGATGCCACCTGGATCTCGTACGCGGTCATCAACATATTGACTGACGTCATGGTCCTGGCTTTGCCCATACCGCTTGTCCTGAGGCTTCACCTCTCCCTCCGAAACAGACTTCTTCTTTGTGGCATATTTCTGCTGGGATGCTTGTACATACAATCACGTAATTTCATCCCGTTGATTTAATGCCCTCCATTGCTCATAACTTCCGTTCAGCGTCACGGTTTCTTCCATCATCCGCGTCACGTCTGTCTCCAACTCACTCAAGAATGTGTCGGACGTGACGTTCAATTTTGTCACTCGCGGCATCTGGACGATGGTTGAGGCCAATCTTGGTATCATCAGCGCTTGTCTGCCAATTCTGAGGAAGCCACTTGGGAGAATCTTTCCCTATCTCTTCGGCAGTACCAGGGTGATATCGGACTATAACGCAGGCACCGGCGGCATCGACAAACCCTCCGGACCAGGAGCTAGAAAAGAAACTAGTAGGGGCTACATCCTGACCGATTTATCGTCTTCGCAAATCGCACCTCACAAGTACTGGCGGGATCAACAGCACAAGTCTCACCACTCTGTCTCTGTATCCCGGGCAGATATTGACGCGGACGATTATAGTGATGAGAGGCACATTATTAACGGTTCGATAAGAGAAAGTGGTTCAGGGAGTGAACTGACCGATGGGATAGTCGTGTCGCGGCGCTTTGAGATGACAGCCAGTATAGGCTAGTAGTAATGTAGAGACTTGGTGTGAATTCATGGAAAATGGGAACGAGGGATTGAAACAAGGAATAATGCGGAGGATAGTATTAGTCCTTTAACATATATTGGCGGTAATTGATTCACGTCGTCAGGTATATATGACTCGAAATAGGGCCTCCTAAACCATCAATTTCAGCAACCCTAGCCTATGAGATGTTTGGTAAAGAACCAAAATAGAACTGGGCTTCTCGTGGGCTCAAAAAGCACTCGGATAGGAAGATTTCTCGACTTTCTACAGGCCTTGATTGTGACGTAAAGAGAGCGGAGTCGGCGAATCGATATGCTCTATATTCTGAGCTTATTGGCCAGAAAACTGAGCATTATAATCAAATGCTAGCCCAGATCTACAATATGAAGGAAGGGGGCTTTATGCTTGGAGTTATTCTATAAGAGAAAAGAGTATGAAGACCTCGGGAAGAGGGCTACAAGCAGTGCCTCCAAGACGGGGACCATAGATTACTGTAAACGCCTTAATTTGTGCTGATAGAACGGCTTTACCGCCTCTCTTGATTTATTTTGCCAAACCGGGTAATTTACAGGATTCTCGGCTCCAAGATTTTGACGCTTCAAAAAGATGCTGTTTGTTAACCTCAGGGTAAGGATAGACCAAGAACGAGCTTGGATATTAATAGCTCAGGAATGTATTTGATAAAGCTTAAGCAAACTAGGGTTCGCGCCTCTTGATTTTTAATCGTCATGGCTCTCATGTGACTATGAGATTTATCACCTATTGTGCCAAAAATCGAATATTATTATCTATATTTCTACCTCATGCGATGCATAGTTTACAGTCTCTCCGTCTCATTACTCTCAGCTGTTGCCAGGGCTTATACCACGGAATTGAGCAAGTTTATGAATGATTGCCCGAAGCTGAGCTGTCTCACTAAACCTGACTTTTCCAGGTTTTTTTGGGCTAGCTGGTAAGCCAGTTTTATAAGCGAGAACGCTGACTCATGCTTCTCAAGCATGATTTCTGCCTTTTCAATCTGGAGATTATTTGAAGCGTATCAACCACGAATATAAAAGTAGACCTTCACCATGCGAATCTAGAGACTCGGCTATCTCAGCCAGTGACCGGAGAGCTATTCAGAGGCTTTTAAGATGTTGTTATAGAGTCTGAATTACTCAGAAGGACACCCATCATCCTCGCCGTCATCGGGCTCAGGAATAGTAGTCGTGGTGGGCACAGCTTCGGAGCTAATGATTGTGCTACTAGGTGTTGACGTTGGGGATGGTGAGGCTAAGGAGCTAGCAGCTAAGGTGACGGCAGCACTCGATGGTATAGCAGCGCTTGACGAAACCGCGGCACTAGACGAGGCCAGACTTGGAGTAGGTGTACTAGCGGCTGCAGTAGACACAAATGCGGAACTCGACAAAGTAGTAGCGACAGCCTGCGAAGAAGAAGAAGGCGAAGGAGTCGGAGTCGGAGTCGGAGTCGAAGCCGCCACTGTAGAATAAGAAGTCAAGCAAGCCGTCGTTGCAGGTGCCAGGAACTGAATGTTATCAATGCCGGCATAGTAGTCTGTCGAATAACACTCCAGCACGAATTTGATGAGATGACTACTAGCCGTGGGCGTAAATTCCAGTGAATATTGCGTCCACGGCAGCCCGTTCGCACCCATGACATGTACATTCTCTACTAGCAGATTGTCATTGGTTTGACTGTCCTTGAAAAAGTACACAGCACAATTCTGGGAGTTGGAACCATCAGGTTGCCCGGTGATAGAGTAAGTGATGGTGTAAATCGTGCTGGTGTCGAGCCCATTCGCCGTCTGAGACATAAAAAGCGCATCTCCACCACGAAGACCAGAGTCGTATGTATCGACGTAATACCGGCCGTCCGCGGCGGTCGAAAAGGATGAACTCGAAGACGCTGCATCGAGAACGGCGGCATTGGCGCTATTGGAGCTTATTGTCCAGCCAGCGAAGCTGCCTTCTTCGAAGCTGGGGTTTGTGAAGAGCTGTGGTTGATTGACGCTACACGAGACGATGGGTACTGTCGTCGCTACAGTAATCTGAAGGACAGAGCTGGCAGCGACGAACACGGAAAACGAGCGTGGATGCATGATGATCGGTGGTCGATCTGAAGTTGCTGTTATGGCAGTAGGAAAATATGTGGTGAGTCAAGTCCCGTACATCTCAGAAGTAGCTATGACAAGCCTTTTAAATCCCAACTCTTGCGAGAATCTAGGTCACAGCATAGAACTTTTTCTTCATATCACGCAGCTGTCGGTTATTTTTGCCGACCAGGCCAGCTAATGAATGACATTCCGTTGATTCTATTGGTTAGGCTTTCGAGTATTTTGCCAACTTTAATGCTTGCCCCTGAGACTAGTACTGTTAGTTCTAGGCTTTTGTAGAGTACCGGAGACTCCGAGTGCTCAGTGTGGAGCTTGAGATGAGCGCTGCTGGCAACTGTGTATGAGCTCTATCTTGTGCTAACATATTATTGAGCGAGATTTGCCATGTACAACAGCGAGAACGATCTTCCTTACGGCATACATAAATCTATACTTGTGTTAGAAGTATCAGTGATCAAAGCCGACCCCATCTCGGTTCTTTCGAGGAGAATCACGCTAGTCCGCTTTGGGCTCATTTTAGGGCTTTTTTTGCCCATTCTGACAACTCGACTAAGCAGAACAACAAGAGAATCTCACAGTATCATTTGCAATAGATGAAAGATGAAGTGAAAGAATCATAAATCATAATAGGATCTGGTATACGCTACGTGAAAACGTACCTACAACTGTCGCTTTCGAATCCACCGACTGAAAGGGAGTAGGTACAATCTGGCTAAACTCCGCAATCACGTACACAGACACAAAAACAGACACAGACAAGGAATAAAACCCACCATTTGGGTGGAAAGTGCATCAATAATCATGCTTCGTTCGCGTTTCGCTCTCGACACAGTCCCCTCGCTCGCTTGAAAGAGGATGGAATAGCAATCAAACAAGTATATCAATGATAGCTAAAGGTGAAAAAAGAGGAAATGGTAAGAACTACAGGAATCGAAGTAGAGGAAAATGAAAAGAAAACAAAAGAAAAGAAAAGAAAAGAAAAAAGACAGCCACCTTTCCCGCTCTTTAATCCAACAACAATCTCATTTGTAGTCGTATCCGTCCAGTCCGTCCTAGTGTCGAATTTGTATTTCTCCTTCCTGTCGCGATTGAATTGCAACGTCCTCCTCGATGAATAGCGTCGGCCGTAAGTAATCACTTTTCCCATTCCCTTTGATAACTCCCATTCACCGAATCGCCAAACAATAAATGACAAGAAAACAGGAGTATCCTTCTAAATGCACATTGGTACGCCCAGCAATCTTCGCGATTCTTGAAATTCAATAATCCGAAGAAGTCAATCAGGCGCATAGACTTTCTTGGATAGGATCAATGGACCTCGAGAACGAGGTCCCGCCGCTACTGCCCCTGCTGCATTGACTACTATCATTCACTATCGATGAAAGCGGCAATCTTTCCGAGTTTGATTGTCTCGAGTATTGATTGGAGCCATCTTCTTGCTCGTCGCTGTGATAACTCACTATCATCGGGTCGAATGCGTCGTTCAGCGTGCCGGAGCTTGAGCTCAGATCGAGACTAGGGACTTGGCTCTGACTGCTGGTACTGCCAGAGCTGCCGGAGTCTCTTCGGAAGGACGAGTCGTCGTCATCATTTTGGTGACTATGGTGGTATCTGTTACTGAGCGATAGACCACCATCTGTAGACTCATGGCCGCCGAGTGAATCGGGAAAGATGAACTCTAAAGAGCCATCCGAGTTCGAAACGAGAGGGCTGATTGCTTCCGCAGAATGATTCATCTGCCCAAACTGTGGCTGATAATTATGACGCGGCATGTCGCGGCCATGGCTATAGTGAGAGTCACCTCGCTGCGAGCCATCATACAGAAACTGCACTTGAGAGTATTGCTGATGATCAATAGAGGAAGGTAACATCCCACGACTCGTGGTCTCTCCAGAATCCCCCCGTCCTCCGTCACCCATACTAGCAGAACTGTGTCGTCTCTCATCCTTGTAGTGTCCCGGAGACCGTCCGCGTACCACCATAGGGTCCGAGATTCTCCTAGCTATCTTCTCCCAATGTTGCCCATTTTGCCGATTGACCATGGCATGCAGCTCCACGACCAGATTGTAGTACTGTTGTTGTGCTCGTCGTTTCCCATTGTTTGCAGTCGCTTTCTGAAACTGGATCCGTTCGAATGTGTGCTGAGTCGGTGGCTGTGCTGGTGCTATGCCATATGGTGGGAATTCCATCTGCTGCGGCATTCCATACATCGGTGAGTGCGGTCCGGAACCAGTCATGTTCGAACCCAAAAAAATTGGCGGTTGGGGTCGAAGACGGATCTTATCTGGCTTTCGCTCGGATTGTTTATCTCGCTTAGGGGTGTGTTGAACAAGTTCTCGAGTCTCATTATCCGATGCATTCACGACTGCCGAAATGGACATGGCCCAGTCGATGATGGGTTCCATACGCTGATCCTGCGTTTGCAAGTAAAAGTTGCCAGAGGTCAGAAATGGCTGCAATGTAAATGAACATGAAACGGAAAAGTAGTTTCGGCGGTAACATGTCCACTTGTCGTCCGCTTGGAAAAAGCCCTTGTGGATCTTGGCATGGATGACCGGAAGAAGTTTCTGGTTGTTGCTCCCGAGAATGTTGCCAAAGGTTTCGGTATCGCAGAATGGTGGAGCTTCTAGCAGCGTCTGTGCTGATCGTTGAGACTGTACGTATGAATAGGTGTCTAGCTGGTTAGGAATTCCTTGTGGCAGACTCGAGGTGTAAGAGTATCGAGGGAAGTCGTTCAAAGATGCGGATGGAGATGGAAATGCATTTCTGCTCAATGCGTATCCGCTGGGATAGGCGTCTCTGGCCATTATGGGGTTGTTTGAAAGCGACGATCCACTTCCCTGTAACGAGTTCGTTGGGTTTACCGCTGGATGTCTGTAGACAGAAACGAGTTAGCAGAGACAAGCCGGTTTAGTAAATGAGAGGAAATACAAGCTCGACTTACAGAACTGGAATTCTGGCAGCAGGTGAAGCAAAACCGGTCATTCTCTGTGACCAGGAACTCTGTTGTGGGTAGAGTGATGTAGGATTGGTAGCAAGACTGTCCGTCGTTGTTCCATCGGTTGGACCTATAAGAAGTCCCCCTGGGCCTGATGCAAATCTGATTCAAGAAAGAGTAGTTAGCAATTTTTTTAGATGAAGAGCAACAGAAAAGAAACAACAGTGGCGACAGCCTCGTTGCGGATTCTCGCCGGTACGTCCACGAGCCTTCTGTCTAGATGTTCATCCAACCACAATGCAAAGATGGGCTATATGTGTTTCAACCCGATCAACACTGCAGCGCAGAATCGGTTACACGACAGGCCAAACGTCATGACATGAATCGACGGAACGGAAGCAAGGGAATCAAAAAATGAAAAAATGACTCAATCGAGTCGTTGCAAGAATGAAAGGAAGGATGAGGCTTAAATGTGCCCTCAACACTTGTAGATCAATACTTACTGAGCATCCTGTCGCGGGCTATAAGGCAAGCCGTTCGTGGAAGTTGTCAGCGTGCTGGGATCTGCCAGTGTATGTCCGATAGACCCGATACGCCGACTGTGATTTTCCTCGTCGCCGGTCGTAAAGACGGCTGACGGTGAGAAAAATCGCGGTGTTTGTGACCCAACACAGTCGCTGGCCGAGGACGAGGGTGGGTAGCCTAGTGAGAAAGGCTGGCTGTGTAATACAGCTGTTTTGTAGTGTTAGTCTAGGCAAGTCACATTCAATATGCGGTCTGAAAATGACGAACAAGAAAATGAAATAGAATCAATAAAAGATAATAAGCAATCAAATGTCCAGGAAGTAGGATGTTCCCATTTTTGAAATCAGCAAGAGCTTCGGCCGGCAGTGATTGAAAACAGAAAATGGGAAATATATTGGTCATGACGGGCATTAGTATGCAGATAAAGAGCGTCGAGGCTAGAAAAGGCGGCAAAAAAGACAAAGACAAGCAGAGCGACAGGAGGGTCGGTCCAGATTGGAGTCGGAGCTCTTTGTGTGTGACAAGGATGTACACCGGGCCACTGAGGGACAGACAGGGGTCCAGCTATGCAAGTGTGTATGCACTTGCATACATAGTACCTGCTAGCCCAGTGCAATGCTGCCAGCTAGTAACGACCAGAATGACCTTCCAATTAAAGCTGTGCGATTCGCTTGGCAACTATTTTGCTGGGGTAGGCGCTTAAAAAATTCAAAGAAGAAATAAGCTTACCAGTAGAATGCATGTGGGCGAGTCGGCTGTGTTATGCAATGAATTGATCGAAGAATGGTTTCCGATTATGACCTGACAATGTGACGTGTAGGGTCCGACCAGGAGACAACCGGCCCGTGTTGAATGCCTGAACTGATGATGTCAAGAAGAGCTGTTGCCCAGGGCAAAAATGCGATTGTGATTGATGAAGTCTGAGTTCCTGGGTGACCCGTGACTTGGTTAGTCCTTCATCCAGTCTCTGAAAAGCCTTCTAAGCGGTTGACTTTGTCTATTTCGTTCAGGAAAAAGCCGCCTGTAGACAAGTCAGTTTTGCACGTCCCTGAATCAGTATTCAGCAAAGATGTAAGTCAAGTAAGCAGATAAGCAGGAGTGGTAAGGTGTGAACAAGGGTAGGTACTTGAGAAAAGAAAGCAGCATTTCTGTGACTTTGAACGCATTTTGCTTCCTCCATGTCTGGTAGGATAGATCATAGAGTAAAATACACTGGAGAATTCGTGGCAGAGCCTGAGATGCCTTTTGAAGAGACATGTCGGAGGTAGGCAACGGTAGTAGGGTTTTGAAAAAAAAAAAAAGGGGGGGCACTTGAGCGAGAACATGCGTAGATATACTGCTTTCCACACCGATAACATTGAATGAAGGGTACTGTCAACGTATCCAGATAGCAGAGCAGTCGAAGAGAAAAAGACATAAGTTGAGTCCACAGAGTGGAAGCTAGTATGAGCTTCAAAATCCTGATGGTCATACTGAACAGAAGGCATCACAGAAGTTTCAAATGGACACGTAGGTCGAGGTAAAGGATACATCAAGTAAACAGACAAGTAACAGACAAATAAAATATCCAGGACAATAGGAAAGGCTCGACGGTGACACTCCTACTTACCGAAGTATCTGTAGATGAGGTTGAGCAAATGTAACAACTTGTCTACCGCCGGAGATTTTTCGAACAAATAGTCGTACCCCGTCGAACCCAACAGCTGATGTTTATGGGGCCTCACGATGTTACGTGTGTTGATCTTGTTTCACAAAAAGAAATAGAAGGTCGAGGGAGACGGAAGATCAGAATCAGGTTATTTGTGTGAGGAACTGTCAGCAAAAGCTGAAATCGTCCGTAACGGTGGTGGATAAATGAGAGAGAGGAAACGGTATCACCAAAGATACAAAAGCTCACAATCGGAGATTTTGAAGGAGAAAAAGTAAACCAGACTGAAAGATCGAGTCGAAAAGATTTTAAATCCCGACAGATGTGTATCGGGGCACGAGCGAAGAAGAAAAATGGGAAGGAGGGATTGTGAGGCTTTGATATCTGTTTCACTCGATACTGATGGTGGCAGATGAGAGAACCTAGCTAGTTAGCCCTTTCTCAATCTCTCTTGCTTTTGTCTCTAATTTCCGTCAAGCCTGTATCCTGGAGAGGAGCATGCTGATAGATTGTGACCTTCTTGCCAAATCGTCCAACCCTGCGGAGCTACCCTTGACCGCAGAGCTTTGCCAGAAATTTATCCTGCATGTCAGAAGAGCTAATCCCAAGGCGCTCCTTTGAATGCACGCGCCACCATGATCAGATCATTTACATCAACGGGCAGGTTATACATATGGAAGTGCGAGGGCCAATCATATTGTTTGATGCCCTCGCCCATCACGGACTGAGGGACGGCCTTTTCCGCCTAGTACTAATTTGATCGCGCACTATTATCCTCATGTAGCGTCCGCATATCATCTGCCGGGAGAAAGAGTAAGGCACCCTCCCAGTCAACATCTGTGAAGACCCGCTAGCGTTAACCCAAGAAGGAAATGTCGTGGACATTCGAGAATCCGGCTGCTACCAAAAGATTTCTCCGCTCTGGCCAAGAGAATACCATCAAAATTAGGTATCATTCAACGGCTAGATTGCATTTTCCCAGCTGGGTACGTAGCCGTGAATCCGGCAGTCACGCATGTACAGTAGCATTCCGTACTTTTCGGTTGTAGATTATGGCTGGTCTGCTGCAGGAACATGGCGTCTTGAGCAGAAAGTTCCTCAAATTGGCTAGCCAATGGGGCACTAGATCTGCAGGTAAAATTACTATGTACAGGGTAATGACCAGATCGACTTGTATTGTGTAATTTCAAGCTCCAATTGTTTCGCCATGTTCCCGTATCAGAGATTGCCCGTGGCAGCGCTAGTTAGTGATCAATCACAGCGAGTCGACTCATTTTCCATAGCCACACTAAGGCAGTCACCCGAAAAACCGGACCCCAATTGGGTCGTCGCGTGATCCTGAGGAATGCCGAATCTGCATGTTGCACGCACTGTTTCAATTTGGAACAAGGTGAAAAGAAAAAGGAAAAAAAAAAAAAAAAAAAGGAAACCGAAAAGCTGGCGGAACATGGACTGTCAAAAAACCAGAAACAAAAAGTAAAACATCTCACTCCGAACATTGCGAACATTGAATGATGAGACGCTGTCTGCTGTATGAAAATCCAAACCGAGAAGAGGTCATCCTTCCCCAGAAGGGATCGAAAGCTGGGCATCCGGAGCTCCAGCAGATCTGCCTAGAGCGATCAGGGAGATCATCGGTAGACCGGGCCCGGTGAAGGAGGCTTGTCTGTCGATTCCGGGGTGGTTGTCGGCGCCCGCTCATCCAGTATATACCAGAATAGGCAAGTATACATATCTGCCAATCTGGTGGCGCTTTGTTCAACCGATACCCCAAAACCCGTTTTATTACAGTCCGCTAGGATTTCGTGGAGTAGCTTGCCGATGACTAACTTACGCCCATATCCACACGCACCACTTTCACTGGACCACCATCTGTCACCGGACCCTAGTGCGTATCTATAACAGATTCCGCCAGATCGGTATGGTTCGATGCCTGATGCTTAATAGGTGAATTAAGCCAGCCTTATGGAAGGTATCCCGGATCTTCGTTCTGACGTCCTCGTTCTACGCCTGAGTAGTATTTTCGTATTTGCCAACCCTTTTATTCGACTTTTGTGGTCCTAGCGACAACGACAAAAGCCTTGTAAAAGAGCAATGTGGACTACGAGTGGGCCTTCCGAGAATTCGTTCCATGTAAGCACCTCCTCGATGGCGACTTTAGTTGCAGCTCATGCAAAGCTACGAATCTAGTGCGGCTACAAGCTCGTTGGTGGGAGTCCCGGACATGCCAGAAATTGGGAAACTCGGAAGCGCGGAGTTTCACCACTCACGAGGTTTGAACTGAAGCTCTTAGCTGACTCCATAACTCTATCCAAATACTACGTACTACATGGTCAGAAATCGAGAGCTTATCTGGAGGCATACGAGGACGGACTTTGTTCATGAAGCGACGGCCGATGGATCCGCTTTGAATAAAATAATACAGTGCATATAAAAAGCCCAAATTTGCTATTTGTAGCAGGTTGACAAGGTCCAGCATGTGCCATTAGATGGATCCGGTTCTGGCGGCCCTGGGCGAGGGGGCTTCTAGACTCGGCCCAGTTAGCACGCAGCGGAAATTGCAAGGCAGCCAGCAAAGTCTACGTATACGTACTATGGTACGCAGTCTGAGGAAGCCAGCAGAACAGGTCTCAATCAGTTCGTTCAGAGATTAAGCTGGCTGAAGTGGGGACCGTAGTCCCAAGGAACGGAGTTGGAGGTACTGCATACATACAGGAGATGTGTCCTGTGCAGAGATAAGACAGACTTGGCGAGTCGCACTCTAGCTCTTGCATGGAATACACTGAGGGTCTTTGTGCTGTAGCTTGGGCGACCAAGGTGTTACTGTGGAGGAGGAGGGATGCTAACTGCACTGGTTAAAATGAATCTATGCTTGTGTACCAAGTACGAACTTGTCTCGTTCTTCCTAGTGCGGCGCGCCTGCCCGTCACTCCTCTAGCTTAAATTGGCCCAGGCGCCTTCCCTCCCGCCCACTGCATTAAGCACCTTCCTGTTTGGCTCCCGATCACTCTCGACGGGGCACGGGCTGACGTGTACGAAGCAATACACTGGCAGATCCACGCCAGACGTACTGACAATGGACTGGACATGCACATTGGGAAGTACGTCGCGGTCGGTACGGTACACTAACCGTACGTCATTTCACTAGCGGCCCGCTGTCCGAAGAAAAAGGTGGGCCCGGTAGCAGTGTGGGCTGATGATCGTCGATGCTAGTGCGGGTTGATACATACCATACGGTAAGGACGTGTATCAGGGTCTTGCCTGTGCAGCGTGCTCGAGAAGTTACACCCTCACGTGCCCGTCCGAGGCTATCGCAGACGCCTCTCTGCTAACCCCCCTTCCTCCGGCAGCTCTGCGATGCCCTGACCTCTTGAACTTTGGAATTGTCCTCTTCATGATGATTCCAGCCATGACTCAAGACCTACAAAACCATTCATGTGCCATTTCTTACCACGGTCAGCGATGAAGACTGGCTTTGTCTTCGTCGCCGGAACGGGCCTGCTGGGTTCATTGCCGTTAAATCCGTGCAATATCCATCGGCGCGCCGGCCTTTTTCTTTTCCCGAACCATACGTCCTTTCCTTCAGACCGCACATCTTGGCACAAACCGCGCTCTGTCTCGTCTCGGTTTCTCCAGACACAGCGATCGATGTCAAAGCGTCGAGGATCTGGTCGTTCCTTTTGCCTCATTGCCTCATAGCCTGCAGTGTGGTGCACAGCACCTGGGTGATTGGCAGTGATGACCTTGATAGATAGTAAGCCCCTTTTCAGGCTAGCACCGCTCCCCGGTCATTTTCGACTGTAGAGTGCATACTATTTCACATCGCCAGAATACCTACAACATAGAAGAGATAATGATATCGACATGGGATCCTAGATTCGAAAAATGTACTATTGCCGGTTAGCAATCGATCTGGTTTTCATGTCGATTCGAGCTACGTCTGGAACCGCCTCCGTACGTAACACCAAAGGCACCGGGCAATACAACCTTCATTATCCTAGCGTTCCGCAGTGATCGAGACGTTGTTGCTAAAGCGTCTAACCTTCTTTTTCAGCGAGAATTTCCATGGGTCTAAACGCCCTCGTTACTTTACTCGTCCTATCAGAAGCCGATAAGTACAGCTCTTCCTTCGTAATCAAACGGGCAGCTGCCGAGAAATTCGAAAAAAAAAAAAAAAAAAAAAAAGCTTTGTCCGGCTTTCGACAGGGGCATGACAAACAATATCCGCTGGGCTTTTTTCTTTATTTCTCTTGATCTCTTTGTTGAGCCACAATGTTGGACTATCCTGGTAGCTTTTGAAAGCTTGCCTCTTCCGTCCCACTTGGTCACGTCAACCTGCACGCGGATTCGGCTGTTTCCTTCTTGTGTAAGAAGAGCCATGCTGAACATGCTCAAAACAAATCGATTGATCTCTGAGTCGCTGAGCTGCCACCGTTCTTTGCAGTTATTCGTTGGTCAACCGGTTGATATCCAAATATCGAACCTCCCTGAGCATAGGCCAGGTTTCCATTGACGTGCTACAATCTGGTTGGATGATGCGTTGCAGTCGCAGACAAGATTCCAAAACATCCAATAGGATTGGAAACTCAGGTTTGATCATGCCTTGAAACTGGGAGCGCTACGAGTGGCGGTGAATAGACTTTGAGTAATCTTTGACAAATAGAATAGATACTGACGGCTTACTCCGACAACTAATGCAACAGACGAAACTTCCAGCTGTCTTGCCAGCGGCTCCAAAAGACAAGCTAGGCAGTAGTCTAATGAAGTTCCGTCTTCCGCTTGCCCCCTCATTCGATGCCACAGCTTGGAACCATGGGGATCAGCCTGAACGGCCAGGATCCAATTGATAGAGAATCAGATAAGACTCCAACAGACTAGACGAAGTGACACGGATGAACATATCCGGGCCCAAAAACGCACCCCAGAAGACCGGTAATGTACCCGCACTTCCTGCGGAGGACGGCATGGATGTGTAACCCGACCAGGGCGGTATTTTGGACTCTCATCGTGAATGGGCACCGTTGAAGCTAGGACGATCACACATAGTGTTTTGTTCTTCAGAAAACAACCAATCCAGACTCGAGAAAAAGGTCTAAACGGCGACCTCCTGCGAGTCATACGACTGGACGCCGGCAGAACAGAACAAAGGAACTTCGACATACGTACGTAACGCAAAAGTCGGATCTATGTATGGATGTGCGCCATGTCATTGGACGCCTGAAGGTGAGTCTTTTTAGACGCTTGACACGAGTTGTAATCAGAATGCCAATTGCCCCTGATTTACTTCCATCGTCTGAGACCTGCATCCATCAAGATGACACTCAATCACTGCGTAGGTACGTATTAAGGGATGTACTGTGTGGAACGTTTGCCTAGTTCCGTACTACCCAGCTGAAAACTTTAAGATTGTGTCAATAGCAGCCACCTGTCTCTGTGTGACGGTGTCCTTCACCTATCGCGGTGTTTTTATACGTAGGTAGGTACGAGAAGGACGGTAGGCAGCTAACCCATGTGCATCTCAAGATTAAGGTAGGTAGTAGCGGCAGTGTAGCATTCAGCCTCGATCGATAGACCGGCTGCCAGGATCCATGGTGCCTAGACCTAGCAATCAATCAATCAATGAATGTATCGACCAAGCCAGCCGTATAGGACCCAAGCAATAAAACAACTCTTGGTAATGATAGGAACATATTCATATCAAACAACCCCGTCCCAACCCAGGAAAGGCTCCGCCTCGCGCTCTCGTCCAACCAATTCTCAAACCTTCTTTATACAATTTAGGACATCTGGATAAACGTGTTTGAGTAGTTTGACTAGTGTCGGGTTCTCATCTTGCATAAATTCCGTCCTGGATCCCTAATTCTGCCCAGGTGGTATGTACATCGTAAGAACGGAGTGCCTTAACAGGCTAGTTGATACGTATCGTATGTATAAACTTTTTTTTCATGGCTGAGACTGTTCCATGCACGTTTGGATACTGGATAGTGGGCTGCGCAGCGCCAGGCATCATGATCTAATTTGATGCTAGGTAGACTATAGACACCTTGATAGTTCAATAGCCCCAAAAAGATGTAGGCGAGTATGTAAAGTCTCCGAAACAACAATAAAGAAACAATGAGCTTTCTTCCGTTTACGGTCCGCGATGAATCAGTTCTGGATACTTGATACCTAGTCACGTGCCACGCCCATCTCGATTCAGCTTCACCAGCTAATTGCGAAGCTAAATTTGTTTTTTCTTGTCCATGTATCATCCTACATGCCGCAAGAAGCTCCACTGATGTAAGAAAGAACAAAGAAAAAGAAAGTATAAAAATTCGAAAGGTCCAGCCGTAGAAAGTAAGTTTTTACCTAGATGAGTAATTTTCGACGGAACGACGCCATCTGGGCGCAGGCGCAGGCGCAGGTGCAGGGGGTGCTATGACAATTTGACAAGGTTTAGGTATGGAACATTGGACGAGGTTGTGTAATGCTTTGAATGAACTGTGGACTTGCATAACTCTACATACCAGCAATGACAAAGCTTTGGGCATGGGATGGCGGTTGACGGTAAAATCCGCTCCCCCCCCCCCCCTCCCTTTCTCATTTCGCACCTTCCTCTTCGAGTATTATCAGATTATCCAGCACACAGTTGGATGAGGAGATTCTTTTCATGTCTTGTTCTCTTTTCTTACAATATTGTGTATTCAATTTTTGAATCTTGAGGTCTGTGTGATTACATCCGACTTGGACTTGGACTTGGTCATGACAGCCGCATTTGATGCTTTTTTGTGAGTGCAGAAATGAGGTCTCCTTATTTTTCCAGGGTTTGATATAGTCCGAGACAGGCATATGCAGCTTTCCGAGGATTCTTTCTAGCCAGATAGCTAGAGTGCAAGGCTGACTCAGCCGATTGTTGGTCGAGGGGCGTCGGTGTGTATGTCTGGCGTAGCGAGTGAGTTAAGGCGTACTTTGTTGTTCTCTTGCGCTTGATATTCTTACATACAAAAGTCGTAAATCAGCAACAAGGAAAACCTAGTGGGTGGCCGCTTGTAGATAGCTAGGTGAAACATCTATCCTTTGAATCACACATGTCCAACTCTGTCCCTGTAGAAGCTGAACACACAACACAAGTCATGACACAGGTAAACAGCACTTTAAATCTCAGTTTATCGACAACAAAAGATGCGGTCACTTTCGAAGCTAGTATGACGAAAAGAAATATTCATTGAGCATTACCTAGGTACATCAAGTAAAAGATCTAGAAGAAAAAACGGCCGTCCGTCCACATGCCAATCTTTCTACTCATCCAGAAGAGGCCAGTCTCACAGGCATATGATCGAACGTCGAAGAAGAAAAAAGCTTTTTATGTAGTCCTCTTGGCGAATTCCACCCGTAGAATGAGATGGCGATAACCGACTGGTAGAAAGTCAGTAAACAGCAAGACGAGGAGTCGTAAAGAAAAAAAACTTACATCCGTCCATCTTCTCGCAGGCGCGCGCTGCATCGCTTCGGTCTGCAAAACTGATAAATGCGAATCCCTTGGCTCTCTGTGTATCTCTGTCGCGGGCAAGGAAGACTCTGGTGACGCGGCCGAATCGTTCGAAGAGATCGCGGAGTTCCTGCTCCTCGGCCAATTCAGATACCTATATCGTTTGTGTTAGTCGAAGTTCATACCGTCACAACACCGTGTAGAAAAGAAAAACTCACGTTCGTAACTCTGAGAGTAGCAAGATCGTCTCGCTCATACTTGCCACTGCCACCGCCGCCCGCGGCAGCAGCAGCAGCCGCAGCAGTACCTTTGCGCAGATGAGGAGGAACGTAGCTTCCTCCAGCAGTATTCATACCACCAGCAGCAGGCTCCTCATCATCGAGACCCGCACCGGCACCACCAGCGCCCTCGTCGACAGGCGCCATAGTATCCTTGAACGGACAACGAGCCGTGAAATGCTCTCCCTGACAGATACGACATTTGACCTTCTTATCCTTGAGCTGCTCCTTCACACTACCCTTCTCGCCTTCCTTCTCAGCCTCCTTGGCATGCACTTTCCAGTTGACGCTAGGCCTGAAAATAATATTCTCGCCAACAGAAGTAGTATCAAACGAAGGACCGGGTGGGTGGCCCTTTTCGAGGCCGAATTTACTCCATGCCCTTCGCTCGGCGACCTGTGGGTTTACGTGTTCCTTGACGATGGTTGTGCGGATTCGGCGTGTCACTTTGACCTTCTTGCCGTCGTCGTTGAAACGGTACGATACGATCGTCTTGGTGCCATCCTTGTTGGTTGTGATTTGTTGTGCGGGGAGCGCTGAGGGGTCGTCAAACTCCTCGTCGTCGGCCCAGTCGGCGCGGCTGTAAATAGAAAGATATTAGCATTTTCTCTCATTGATATTTTCAAAAATAGAACTCACTTCTCAAGTTTCGACATGGTTGCTGTGGTTTGTGAAAGCGTGTGAATCTTGTATCAAATTTCTTGATATCGGAGCGGAGCGTTGTGGATTTCATTTTCTATCGTTGCGCCTCGGTGGCGCGCCGCTGTGGCTAGAGCTAGCGAGTAGTCACGTGATAAGTGCAAACATATCAAACAATTCCCGACAACAACATCCATGAGTTTATGATACCACTGCTTCTTTCGAAGGTAAATTAAAAATCAGCAGGAAAGACATTCGTTTCTTTTTATCTATATCAGGATATAGCGAAGATACATCTGGTCGAAGGATCCATTCAGCTGAAACGAATGCATCAGTTCATTGAGTACCTCCAATCAGTTAATACCTGTGGTTGAATACATAAATATCGAGAAGAGTGATCATTTACTTGGTCAAAACCACTTGATAGCCACCTCACCTTCGTGCTAGATATTTTACCTCTATATCGAACCAGCCGATCCTTGGAATATATCCTATTGAAAATACAATATTATTCTGAAGATTTGATTAGACACTTTTCAAATTGACTACAAGGCGCTCATGCCATTTGAAGCCTCGCCAGGAGCCCACGTTCATTTCATACTACTTGTACGGATTTAACGGCCATCTATAATAGGCACTATTTGCAACTTACAAGGTATTCAAGCTCCTTGAGCAAATTTGGCTCCATAAAACAGATTAACTGATTGAAGAAAGCCGAAATCCATTCTCAACTACAATGCTTCCCCTTTATGAAACCTTCCCGCGTTGTGCAGTGAAGTAGACGTTTAGTACTCGAAGCCAAATCTGACCGAATATGGCACTTTTCAAAGCACAAGTCGGCCCAAATCATTTTTATATGGATCTATCCGTTGTAGCACTGGCAAATGCAGGCATGAGGTTTTCGTCTCATTGTGCAGAGTACCTACTAAGGTCCGGGGTACAAGATAAGACATATCAAAAAGAATGAAATTCTCTGAAGAACATTGACATTTCAGTACCTAGCACTCAGCAGTTTTCCTCTTCCGCTTTATGGCCATTTCTACAATTTAGATAGTCTCGGGATGTTAGAATCTTTTAATTTAAATAGATAGCCTTACATCCACATATTGAAAGAAACATTCATGCCCACAACCAGGTCACGGAGGAAGATAGTATTAATGATACTAAATAAAGTATTATATCGGTGACTTTCAATATCCAAAGCTCAAGTTATCTAATTCAGCCTCGATTCGTACTGTCGTCGAGATTCTACACGAAACTGTGGTGCTGGACGACGTCCAAGTATCAAGTGGCACAGTAGAAGCGGTAACGTAATGGAGGCCTCATTGAAGGTACATAAAATCGCGACCGAACTACCGCGTTGTATAATCCTGTAATCCAAAGAGAAGGTATACGTGTGACCAGAGACGGTGGGCACTGTCTGGTACAAAGTGATGATACCGGACGTAGTAATCAGACCGACTAGTGAAGGCGTGTTGTCATAGCCTGCCGAGGTAACAGTCCAGGTTGATGAACCGGACAAGCTGAGAGTCCAGCCAGCGATATCGCCGGTGGAGAAGCCGCCATTTGACAGGAAATTTGACTCACGCTAAAGCGTGTGTGATTGAAAGAAAGAGCCAGAGCAGCTCCCCGAGCCCTGTCATAATGGGCGATTGATCAAGACAGCTTCTGGTTTCGCATCTCCAATTTTTTCGACAGGGTGACGCTACTTTGACGGAAACAGGGACGGCTTCGTCTGGAGGTCAAGAAATCGTTGTTCCAAAGTACGCCCGAATGATCAATTCATCTGCCTGGCTTTCGATTGGATACGCGCTTGGTTCATGTGTTGGAGCGACCCTAGATCGAATGGAATGGGAGAAATGGCGTCCAGAACATCCAGAGTTAGATTTTTTAAAGGACGCACTGTCCTTTGTGAAAGTGATGGCAGTTTTTAGATGACGACCCGGGCAATCAGTGACCTGATCCGCAATCGACTCGATGTGGTTATTTTCCCGATCATCAACGACGGATACACCGTGGAGCGAGTCATCAACGGTATGGCCGCCGATTACAATCACGTGCAGCCTTGGAATTATCTCAAACCGGCGTCATTTTGGATGCGCCAAAGGATGACACATCCTATCTGGTCTTTGCGAAACGCGCAACCATGGGGGGTGGGGGGAGCTGTTTGAGATCATCGACGATCCGCAAGTCAAAACAGGCAAGGGATTCAGTATGGCTATGGTGATGATGCACAAGGACGATGCTATTGCTTCGTTGAAGGAGTTGGTAGAGTTGGCAAAAACTGAACCGTGTAGGTTGATCGGTAACTGTTGATTTGTCTCTCGATCTTGAGCCATCAGGGACTTTCCTAGCATCCTATGAGGTCTTTCGGGGACCTCCCCATTCCTCGATGAGCGATAGCAATCACTAGACACAACCAGGCATGTCATGACCACGATAGACAATCAATCATTATCCCTCTAAAATGATCATTCTCGTGTATGCAGCATATGTCTTACAATCGTAGACAACTCGCAGTCCGATAATACGTAGTCCCATCACAAAGGTTATACCCATGCTTTATTATAGCACACGGAGCCGGCCGGTGTCGGAGATTGGAGTCTAGAGGATCTGATATCGGCGGATCTCGTTTTAAATATTAGTGTCTATGCCGTAGTCGAGAGGTGGGTTTGTATGATCGACGCAAGCAACTTGCGGATTGTACGAATTGTGAAACAGCCTGCAGAGGGTGAACTTGCTTTTTGTAGACACGTGGGTGGGCATGCACCTGCCTAGAGTGTTGGTTGCAGGTGGCTCCTTCCGAAAATGACGATGAGAAGCCCTGCTCGATAGCCCTTCGCAGAACACTTGACTAAAAGCAGGTACCTAATACATAGTACTACATCACCCACACGATGGTAAATCTGTAGATAATGCATCTCAGTGGGGTGAGCGAGGCGATCTGCCCTTTCTGTTTAGTACGTGGTGGTGATCAGCTTGTTAATTCCTACCCCAGACTACCGGGGGTGTCCTCCGTACACTACTACGAGTGTGCATAATAGCAGGGTTAGTCCTAGGGAGGCTCCGCTAGTACAGGGGATCGGGGGGGTTCCGTCACTGTTTCGATGCTTCGCCCAGGTTGATGCAATGCTGGCTGAGCTCATCTAGTATGTTGAGCCGGAAACAGAGACTGTCAATTGTCGAAATAGTCAATGAGACGAATATCAACAATGTGTCGAGCATGGATCAGACCCCTTGTGTAATGAATAGTCCTGTGTTTATTTGTTGGATAGAGCAAATTACAACAACATGATTGGACGAGGGTTCTATCACTTACGTACAATATAGTTAGCCTCTTAGTAGCCGCCTATTAACATCGTCGTTTTACCGATGTAACCTGCACTCCGTACAAAGCCCTGTCAGTGTACTCCATAGCAAACCGATCAGTCGGAAACGCCGTGTTACGTAAAAAGGTTAACGAGTGGATGGTGGTCACGATGAAATCATCTGTGCTTCGCGATGCCTTGATTTGATGTGAGATTTGAGTACGTAGCTGCCCAATGATGCACGAACCAGTTCACTTCCGGTGCAATTCGATGCGATTCATGCATGCAAGCACATCGCATACACTGCACCTACAACAGCATGGGGGCGGGAGCGGCCGAAGTGTCGCGAGCAGGTAGATAGGCACAGAGCTGGCGTTGAGCTAGGAGCGATAGCTAGATCGTTATCTCTGACTACAAGGAAGCTGCGCAGTCATTAACGTGATTAATTGAAGCGGGCGCCGATTGGCTGCCATGCTTATCAGGGCCAAGACAGACGCCACCGTCGATACACGAACCTTACTTAGTCAGCCAATCAACGTTAGAAATCACTGGCTTCTTGTCTCAATCAGGCCTAGTTTAGTCAAAGCCCACGCGACCGGTGCCCCATTTCTAGCCCTGGACGAGCCATCTCCCAACGCTGATTGGTGGATAGGGGACTATCGTAACTGATAATGGTCCGGTCCTTCCTTCTAGATGTAGAATACCACCTTCCCGATGCTGGCTCCACTCGCGATAATCTCGGGAATGGATACTGGCACGTTGAGAAAAAATTGTTCAGGTCCGCACACGCGACTCGACCATTAATATATAATATCTGCTCGTCCTTCCCGCCTTCTTCCGTCCTTGCTCTTTTCTCTCGTGTCGTTGAGTTGATCATCGTCGATTCCGGTTCTCCTCGGCCTGTGTGCCTCTGTTGTTACACGTTCATCCTCACACGGTCTACCTAGCCTCGTCGCTTTAAAGACGAACATATACACTACAAAATGTCCGGAAGCGATTTGGCCGCGGATGTTGAGAAACATCCCGTCAACAGGTACTATGAGGATAATTCCGGCGCCGTCCCCGGGGAGACCTTCGAATATGGCGATTCCTGGTACGCCAGAATGCAGCGTTTCGCCGGAAAGCTCAACGTCGAACAGAGAGGTATCGAGCGAGTGCCGGAAAATGAGCGAACAGACACCTCGTATCTGAACGTGGGAAGCATGGTGCGTTGTATTGAAATAACATAGCGCAGTAACATACTGAGACTTTTCAAGTGGCTCGCCGCCAACATGGTCGTCACATCCTTTGCAATCGGAGTGCTCGGACAATCGGTCTTTTACTGCGGTTTCGTCGACGGTATTTTGACCGTATTGTTCTTCAACTTGCTCGGTGTCTTGACTGTCTGCTTCTTCTCCATCTTCGGTGCTGAATTCGGCTTGCGCCAAATGGTGGTTTCCCGT
The DNA here is from genome assembly GCA_037356135.1 of Talaromyces sp. F31. Taxonomy (NCBI): domain Eukaryota; kingdom Fungi; phylum Ascomycota; class Eurotiomycetes; order Eurotiales; family Trichocomaceae; genus Talaromyces; species Talaromyces sp. F31. Next base: position 1,024,614 of record JAYXSF010000032.1, on the reverse strand, counting down.
TTCTGGTTTGGTTGGTGGGGTGTCAAACTCAGTATGGCCGATCTTTTCGCATGAAGATTTGACATTGTGCTGATACAAACTTAAACAGTCGCCTTCTTTAACGTGCTCGCTTGTATCGGCTGGTCCGCCGCAAACTCGATTGTCGGCGCCCAATTGATCGTTGCTGTGAACCCTAATGTGCCTGGTGCTGTTGGTATTATCATCATTGCCATCTGCACTATGCTCATCACCTTTTTCGGCTACAAGGTCGTTCACGCGTACGAGTTCTGGAGTTGGATTCCTACTTTCATCATTTTCTTGATCGTCTTGGGAGTGTTTGCTCATTCTGGAGACTTCTACAACGTCCCCTGGGAAGTCGGCAAGGCTGAAATGGGTTCCGTCCTCTCTTTCGGTGCAACGGTCTACGGTTTCGCTACCGGATGGACCAGCTATGCTGCTGACTACACGGTCTACCAGCCATCGAACCGCAGCCGATTCTGGATCTTCTTTTCGACCGCTATCGGACTGCTCTTCCCTCTGTTGTTTGTCGAGATGCTCGGTGTTGCTGTCATGACTGCTACTAGCATCAACGGCGGTGACAACAAATATGCCGCTGGCTATGCCGCGTCTGGCACTGGTGGTCTTCTGGGAGCCGTTCTCTTTGATCCCTTGGGTGGATTCGGCAAGTTTTGTGTTGTTATCCTTGCCTTGTCCATTATCGCCAACAACTGCCCCAATATCTACTCTGTCGGTCTCACTCTAATGGTGTTCGCTCGCTGGACTCGCAATATCCCTCGCTTCATCTACACCATCATCGCTACCGGTGTCTACATTGCCATCGCCATCCCTGGTTACTCCCACTACGAAACTGTGTTGTCGAACTTCATGGACTTCATCGGGTACTGGTTGGCTATCTACGAGGGCGTTGCCATCACTGATCATTTTGTCTTCAAGCGTGGTTTCGGTGGATACAGACCTGAACTCTATGACCAGCCAGACAAGCTCCCCCCTGGTATCGCTGCTGTTTTTGCTTTTTGCTGCGGTATTGCCGGTATGGTCACTGGTATGAGCCAGACTTGGTGGGTCGGGCCTATTGCTCTTTATGCCGGTGATGCTCCTTATGGTGGAGACGTTGGCTTTGAGTTGGGTTTCGCTTTTGCGGCAGTTGGATATTTGATTACTCGTCCTATTGAGATGAGGATATTTGGACGATAGATTTAGTATATAGAACATCTGATAGTAATACATCTTGAATTTTATTTTTATAATACCCAAAGAAATCATTTACTTTACTAAATTAGTGTCATCTGCACATGATGTATATGCTCGCATTACGGCCAAGTGTCGAGGTATTCCAGAGCATAGAAAGGTCGATTGGATGTACATTGTAAAAGACTAAAGTCACTTAGATATCAATCCAATATCAATGGCTGTCCGTCAAATCATATGTAAAACTTACAGCCGTCACTGACATGTGACAATGCAACCAAAGACAACTCCCAATCCAGCCTCAGTCTAGGGCTGATACCCTACCTACCCTTTCCGCAATTTATCACGTGATACTCAACCCACAACGCCCGTTCGCTTACATCCAATAATTCCCGACCCGGACAGCGCCAAGCCTCTTGCACCAAACCGGGTTTAAGGGCACACAAAACTACTCCCGCCCTACCGAGCGTTTCGCCTACACTGTTACTTTGTGAACGTCGACAACCTTCCATCGCCAATCCCACGCAGCCAGCAAACCCGCATCTCTCTTCCGACGAGATCAATTCTTCGAAACGACAAAATGGCGCACGAGAACGTTTGGTACAGTCGCCCTCGCACATACGGCAAGGGCAGCCGTCAATGGTAAGGATTCCTTGTCCTTGTCCTTTCTTTCGCTTTGCTTCTGGGCTTGGTGGCCGGAGGAATCCAAGTACGATGAGGAGGAACTATTGAGAAGAGCTGGAATAAGAGATCTCGAAGACAAAATCAGGAGGAAAGAAGAGGGATTGAAAAGAATGGACTATGTCGAAATATCGCTCAAGGCTACACGTACACGCAACAACGAAGCGAGACACTTGGAAGAACCATCAAGCGCCAGGAGCAACACGTTAAACTGCCACGAATTTCATGACTATTTACTAACATATTGTTTTCTAGCCGCGTCTGCGCTCACAAGGCCGGTCTCATCCGCAAGTACGGATTGTTGGTTTGCCGTCAGGTTAGTCTTTAACCATGCTTCGCCAGTCTACAACACATCCGCTGACTTGCTTTCGTAAATAGTGCTTCCGCGAAAAGTCCTCAGACATCGGCTTCGTCAAGTACCGATAAACGCCTCGCCTCTTTCTCTGTTTCCGCCTTCACCTCAAAAAATAAAACTATAAATTTGATTTGGAAAAAGCGCGCATGGCATGGCATGGACGAAAAGCTCTTAATCATACGCCCTATTTTCTGAAAAGAACGCTCGTGTGTGTGCTCGAAGTTAGGGTTTTCTCCTCGAGTGATTGATTGATGGATGGACGAAAAGGGGAAGGATGGATGGGTTTCATTATGATGGGAAGACAATTTATTTTTTTTGCCTGTTCACATAGATTTATTGAGATTATGTGAATCCAGAATGGCATGGCTTTTGACCTTTTTCTCTTCTTAGACTACGTATCGTGGATGGGATTGTGGATATCGAATGATGAAAATTTGGTTGCTCAACCTTGCAATTTGTATATGATGAGAAGGCGTTATTTGGAGGACTGCTATGGACTATTGCCTCGGTGTTTTGATACAACGGGCGAAAAGACCATACATGTAGTACTCCATGGGTATTCACATATGACCCTATCTAGTTTGTATGATGTTAAACTTGTTGAGACCACAATCACTCATGCAATAAAATAATGCTAAACACAAAAAGGAATCATAGTAATGTAGTATTTACAACTTAGCAATCATCTTATTACCTTTCTGTAACCATGCAGAAGCATCAGTCACGAGCTCATCAACAATAGCCTTGGCAGACTTCTTCTCCGTGACGACAGCGGCAACCTTGCCCATAAGGAAGGGGCGCGCATTGTCCAAAGTCTCATCATCAACATCATCGGACAAGTTCTCAAAGTCGTGCTCGACGGGAATTATACCCTTGGAAGTCAATTCCTTGATCTCTTGTGCGCGGTTCTCTTCCCAGTTGGTGATGTATGCGTTGTTGCGGACGCGGAGGGGGCGGCCCTAGTATTCATTAGTATTTTGTAGCAAGTGCGATGAGAGGAAAGGGGGCTTACAGTGAAAATGATGGTTCGGATATTGTCATCGAATCCAGCAGTGCGGACGGCCTCCTTGTGGGCCTCGGAAGCACCAGCCTCCTCAGAGAGAATGAATCGAGTACCAATCCAGACAGCTGAAGCACCAAGCATCAAAGCAGCAGCAACGGACTGGCCGTTAAACAAACCACCAGCAGCAACAACCTGCACAGGGGCGCCGGTCAAGGGACTCTTGTATCCCTGCACGAGCTTGGCAACGGTTGGGATGAGCACAGTGGTGGGAACATCACCGGTGTGACCACCGCCCTCACCACCCTGAGCGCAGATAATGTCGACGCCAAGTTCGAGGCACTTCTTGACGTGTTTGGGGTGTCCGATCATGTTCATGTAGAGAACGCCAGCCTTGTGGAGCTTCTCAACAACGTGCTTGGGTGGAACACCGACAGCACAGACGAAGAGCTTGGCGCCGCTCTCGATAATGATATCAATGAGCTCGTTGAGCTTTCCCTTGGTGTAGTCATGGCTGGATCGACATTAGCGCCAGAGAATTTGCATGTGATCGAGAAAAAACTCACTTGGTCTTTCGTGCGTTACCGCCGACCTGAGGCAAAAGCAAATCAACACCGAATGGTGCATTCTTATCGTTGAGGTATCCCTTCAATTCGTTGAGTTGCTCGCGGAGCATCTCTGGGGTGTATCCAATACCGCCGATAACACCGAGACCACCGGCATTTGTGACGGCAGCAGCCAGCTTGGGGCCGGCGGCCACGTTCATACCAGCCAGGAGGACTGGGTGGTTGATCTTGAGAAGATCGGTAATGGGAGTGCGGAGCACCTCTATTCAAGAATAATCGTCAGCTTTTGTTCCCATTTGCGCTGGTTGAAGTGGCGGGAATGAGATAACTCACGTGGAGATGCCATGGTTTCGATCTTTCGACGTCTGTCGTTGATAGAAGAATACGAAGAAAGTGAAAGTTGACAAAATGGGTGGAAATGGCGAGCAAGGATGAAGAAGGTGAAGATGGAGAAGATAAAGTAACGTGGAGTCCGGCTAACACTTGAAGGTGAATAAGCGTGAGGAAGTACGACGGCCGAGGCACTTTGTGACGACGGATCAGCTTATGAAGGGCGTCTGCCGGGTGGGTCCCACGATGAAAATGCCTCGGCTCCCCAAAAGCTGGGGAAGCCGCCTGTGATTGGTTGGTTGTCGCATTCTTTTCATCGAGGTTTATGCTATGTAGTTAATCAGAAGATTATATTATCAGTAATCATATTAAAATTACGTACAAGATGGCAGAGTTTTGCTTTTGGAGCTGATAAGTGCCTGAGTGGTTGCTTATTGCAGTCCGATTGTCCGAATACCATCCATACTGTACAACAGCTCAAAAGTCATTTCATTCAAAACGAATTATAAGTGATTATGTGACACGGAGATTTCGATCCGGCAGATCATAAAGACGTGGGATAGGCTGGGAGATGGATTGTTAGGGCTGACTGTACCACATTCCTTAATTTGGACGATCTATCTTCGATTAAGGTCGGGCTCATCATAAACGCAGACATCGATAACTGATTGTTGGTAAATTGAAAGAGACGTTTCGGAGACCAAATCTAGAGGAGAATGCCAACATTCACCGGAAAAATTACAAACAAGATTTTAAAATCGATTTAGTGCTACTCACTTCCTAGAACTTCAATAAAAGCGTAATCACGTGCTAGCAAAACCCGTGACAGAAGAGCATATAGCGTCAGAGAATCAGTCATCAGTGATATTTGCAAAGAGCAACCATCTTGGCGGTATCATTCTCGAATATAAAATATCTGTGCATTCTTAAAGGCTGACAGAGTTTATCATGGGTAATGGTATGGTCATAACTAGTTATGGTACATTGAACAATGATCCTGAGTACATGAAGATGAGCTCATTCTATAAACCGGAATGAAATTCATGGTTTTTAGTACTGAGATAATGAGCAATCAGCTTCAGGTAGATGCGGGACTGGATATCATCATTGTCAACTAATGTGTTCATTATGGATTCCTTACACTCAGTCAAAGCATACAGTAGTAGTCAATGAGGTTTTAAAGGAAAGATCCTGACAATTCCGGCAGATAAGTAGTACTTTCGGCTGATTTTTTTTTTGACTTCCTACGTTTCTGAAGCCCTTTGAATGAGATTACATATATCTTGTCCTCATCCATTGAATTTACAGCACTTGAGAAAATACTTAGGTATCAATATGTAGATATTTCCAGAAGTAAGATGCTGTTCAATTTTGAAAGTAAAAGTTTGACAGGCAGTATAGAAAAGATGTGTTAAGACGAAGCTGTATTGAATCTCCTTGCTATGCTAGCTTGGTGCTGTTCAAGCCCGAAATCGCGGTTCTGAGAAAATAAGGATCTTCATCAATTCTCTTTCTAATCTCTCCAGTAGCGAGCTCCTCAACATCCCAGGACGCCCAGGCAAATCGACCATGTAAGAACTTGGCCTCGTCAGTCGCGGCCCAGACGGCAAAGGCACCGCAAAGATCGTCCATATATTTTGTTAACACCCATAAAGACCATCTGGAATTGTTCCCTTTTGCCTTTTAAGCGAGAATGAGGACTTACCACTGTCAAATGCCTCCCTAGGAATCTTGAGTCCTACGGCTTCCCACCCGGTACTGTAGATGGAACCAGGATGAAAGCTAATCACCTGCATCTTTTCAGGTGGCGTTTGTTGAGCAGTAAGCTGAAAGAACATTGTTCCTGCCATTTTCGTCAAGACATACGCAGGTCGGTCGCCAACTCCTGGATATCCTGCCATGTGAATGACCGAGGATGACACATTGATCAGATACTAGCAAGCATCAGTATGTGGCTGTAGTATTATAGAGTTATTACGGACCTTTTTCTTGTCTTCACCCTGATTGTAGAACTTCTCTGTCCAAAACAGCGGTGCTTTGACATTGATTTTAAAATCCTCCCAAACACGGGCCGCACCCAGCTGGATCAACGATTTCGACACGGAGCTCTTGCCCACATTGGCAACAAATACGTCGACAGTAATACCCTGAGTAGCGAGGTAATCCCAAAATTCATCGGTCTGCACCGAATCAAGAACGTCAACAGAGCGGCCAATAATCTTCGTTCTTGTGCCGACAGATATAGCTTCCTGTCTGAGACCCGAGGCAGCCTTCGCAAGAACATCTGCGCGGCGGCCGATGATAATCACCGTGTCCGCTGATGCGTGAATAAATGCTTTTGCGATGTTGAAGCCTACTCCAGTCCCCCCGCCGGTGACCAGAACGACCTTGCCGGCTTGGCTTAGTTCAGGCCGAGATGGTGAGATGGCTGGATATGGCTCTGTATGAACTGTCTTGGTGACATTTGTGGCAGACAGCCCCTTGAAGAGCTGCATCAAAATTTCCGGATCCATATTGATTGATTTAAGGAAGTTGTAGCTGTGAAGAAATAGAAACGAATATTTGTCGGTGGTAGAGTAGTTGGAGGAGGGCGAAGAATGTGAGGCGAAGAAACCGAATTTGTATTTTTATCGCTCAAATGTAATGAAGGCTTTTTTAACAGCTTACGATCCTCGATTCATCCATTAACCGGCCCAGCAAAGTACAGAATCCATAATGTACGGAGTAGTGAAGTTAGGGCTTGACTGGCATCAGACCCACCGGTTGGCTATAAAATAATTTTATTGGCTGATTTTAGATTCTGATTGCGGAAGCTAACCCAGAGTGGATAGCGCCCGCAGACTTACAGACGCTTTCCCGCCGCTCAACGTCCTTCTTCCTGACCACTACTTGTATGTGAGTCAGTCATTGTCATTCATTTAGATACGATAACATCTTATGAATACAACAAGACACTATAAAATGGATAACGCGTGTACGCCTTGCGCCCGGGCGAAGCGGAAGTGCGAAAGACAAGCTCCGCAGTGTACACGATGCCGCAGACAAGGAATCGAGTGCATCTACCCTCCTGCAAAGCAGACTCCATTCGTCATATGCAAAGACGATGATGCGTCAGCTCATGGCTACGGCAATATGTCAAATATTCCGTACAGCCGATACCCAAATAATACATACGGTTCTGAACTTTCGCCCTATTCCTACGTCAAGTTGTCGGAACTGGAAGAAGTAGATGGCATGTATGATTGCATCAGTGGTCCCGAGACCCCGTCACTATCGAATTGGACCTACACATTCCCACTAGCATCTGGAATCAATCTTATAGGCGTCTCTGCAGGTCGACCTGTAGTTAATGAGCAATTAGTGTCTTACGTTGCCATGTTACATGGATGGCTCGCGCAGTGGGTGGATCAAGGCAGCAATCCATTTATCCATGCACTTCTTTACAAAGCACGAATGCCTTTATGTGTGCAGGATGCGTATACAACTTTATCGTCTTATATTCACAGAAAAGCCACCAATGAGCAAGTCATCTTTCGAATCCTTGAAGAACGAGTGCGGCGGCTGGCAGCCACTCATGGTCTTGAGGATCCGCCTGAAAAAGACCATGAATTCTTACACTCAATAGATCATCTAGCTAGGGTCCAATCCCTGATAATTTACCTCATAATAGGACTCTTTGATGGAGACGTCCGTCTCCGTCATGTCATGGAAGGCCAGATGCCGATTCTTGACCAATGGGTGGACGCAATGATTGACCATTCCAACCAGATGTTGTCTACTAGTACAAATTCAGCCACCACAGAGGGCCAGCTCTACAGCCGTTTGAATGTCCCGAATGCTAACGACCGTGAAAACCTTAATTGGCATTGTTGGATAGTCGCGGAAAGCACTCAGCGAACGTGGATGATGGCCGCTGGGATTCAGGCTGTCTACTCAATGATGCAGCTGGGTAGAGTGCCCCAATGTCCCGGATCTATGGTAGTCACTACAGGGCCAGGTATCTGGGAGGCTTCATCGGCTGTGACTTGGAGCAGACTATGTCTAGAGACAAAGCTGGGCATTGTGCGAATGTCAGAAGCGGAGCGGTTGTTCGTGGAAGCTACCCCGGAGGAAGTTGATGACTTTACGAAGGTGTTCTTAGAAGCGACTTTCGGTAAGGATCGGATGGAAAGATGGGTCCAGACCGGAAAGATGATTACATCTTGTCACCGAGAATAAACACAAAAGGTTACCTTCCCCATTCACATTGAAGAAGACCTCTAGTATATATCCATTTAATTAATACACTCATATCATAATGATAAATTTAAAATCCTGAGACAGATTAACTATTCCTCCCTTATCCTTGCCAGGGATCTAGCTAACGCCGCGATGAGGTGCTGGTCAGGTGGATTTGGAACTTTCCCACGCCACTGCTACTGTCCATCTTTATCAATCACTAAATCGGCCACCAAGTGACCTCGGCAGCTTCCTGCAGTTCGGCCCCTTCGTCATCCAAACCATCGACCTATAAGATTTTAGCTGCTGTTTAATACAGGTGAAGACTGTATCTCCTACCTTGAAAAACCTGATCGGGGTATTCACTACCTCAGAGGCAAACGATTGAGAAGAGGCGCCACCACCTGGTTTTCAGCAAACAAAAGTCAAGCTAGAGTCAAATAATTGTCATCACGAGGAGCTACTCTACTCACTTTGCAAGGCCCACATGCGAGTAGAAATCAATCATCACAATAACGGGCTTTTGAAGTTCCTCGGTAGAGAAGAGCAAGAGCGCAAGGCTCCAGATTCAGTGCAAATTGAGCTCCAGAACAAGAACCTTCTTGTGACCGGTCAAGAAAAGACTCTAGCTATTGTCCCTGATCTCATCACAATCCTTGATAGTGAGACTGGCAGTGCAGTAGGAACACAGGATTACCGATATGGACTGCATGTTTCGATAATTGTTCTCGTAGCGTCGGCCCAGTGGTCTGAAGAGGAAGGCCTCAAGATTGGAGGTCCAGCTGCATTCCAGTGAGTGTCCTCTTGTCATGCACTTCGACAGTTGTCGCTAACATTTGCTGCAAGGCTAGAAGACGTCTACATCACAGTTGCTCAGTACAAAGCTGTTCAGTCTGTTATATTTGGGTATGGGCAGTAGAAGAATTGACCGAATGTGAGAGCTACTAGTGTAGCACTAAACGACGTAGAATGAATTAAACAAGCGAAAGGATAGATGATAGAATGATACAATCTTCTTTCGTGGTAAGGGTAGGGTTAAATTTATGTATGCCGATTGTGGGTCCCGGTCCGGGTACCGACCAGATCGGCCAAACCAAATCCGCCTTTACTAGAAAGCCCCCAGAAACTCTTCCTAGCAAACGATCTGATAAACCGTCGCGAACTCCCTGATCTCTTCTTTGCCTGGCACAAGCCATGGCAGCCAGGACCGTATATAGATGCCAGCATATTACCAAACTTTTACATTCAAAATATATCGGGTGCCTTTCATCCCGTTCGGCAGATAAGGTTCGACAATTTTCAGCGACGAGAGCTAAAGGGTAAGTAGGAGTTTGATCATTCTTCTTATTCTGTGGCATCTTCCTAAAAAGTTCGCAGATATCAGTTTGTTATGAATGGCTCAAGTAGGCCCCCCCTTACTACCTTCATGAGTTGGTGATATGCGCAGATGGCGTAAGCCACGCGTGGCAATCCCAACTCCTTGATAGGCATTCCATGATTTGGCGAGCTAAGAACTATCTCCAGGTTCGCCGAAAAGCGCAACTCGCGCACAACCTCTATATGCGTCAGGGTATATCGGTTCTTTTCCTGATCCAAGGACCGCACAGTCCAGGACAATGGCAACGCAAGCTAGTAACAGCAACGGCAATGGTGGCAACGTCCACAAAGCATATATTGCTCTGGGCAGCAATGTAGGTGATCGCATAGCAATGATAGAGCGAGCATGCGCCGAAATGAATAGGGCAGGCATTAAAGTCAAAAGAACAAGCTCGCTATTTGAGACGGCGCCGATGTACGTTCTTGATCAAGAGCCGTTTCTTAATGCGGCATGTGAGGTATGCTTTCAGATTTCTTTACTTGCCTTCACCTTTTGTCAAGAAAATTAACTAATTATTCGAAAGGTCGAAACAACCCTCGGCCCTATAGAGCTGCTGGATGCCCTGCAAGCCATCGAAAATGGTCTTGGAAGACAGAAACTCATTGACAAGGGGCCACGAAATATTGATCTTGATATTTTGCTTTATAACGACGAGAAAGTGTCTCATCCTCGCTTGAATATACCACACAAACTGATGCTGGAAAGAGAATTCGTCCTACGGCCACTCTGCCAGTGAGTTTCCTTCCTCGAACATTCGAACAACTAGCTGACGCGCAATTACAGATTGATACCGCATGAGCGAGTTCTCTTACCAGACACAAGCCTTACTTACATCTCCGCCCTCCGCTCTCTCCCCCCCTCCGAACCAGTCCCCATCGTCACAAGCCCCTTATCACCACATATCCCACCCCTGACCCCATCTAACCCAGCAAAGAAAACACACATCATGGCCATACTCAACGTGACCCCAGACTCCTTTTCAGATGGCGGCAAACATTTCCATTCCGCCCAAAACTTCAACGCAGAGCAACTAACCTCCACAATTCGCGAATTCCTCGCAAGCGGCGCAACACTCATTGACGTCGGTGGCGAAAGCACCCGTCCCAATGCGACCCAACTCACCCCAGAAGAGGAACTGTCCCGCGTGATCCCCGTAATCAGACATATTCGTTCCCTTCCCGAGGCAGCGAATGTAGCCATCAGCATCGACACATATCGCGCGCGGGTCGCGGCAGAGGCATGCGCGGCGGGCGCGGATATTATCAACGATGTATCCGCTGGCACGCTAGACGCGAATATGTTATCCACCATGGCCGCAACAGGCAAATCAGTGATTTTGATGCATATGCGCGGCACGCCAGCGACAATGAACAAGCTTACCGTATACCCGAACGGCGTTATCAGGGACGTCGGCACAGAGCTTCTGACTCAAATCCGTGCTGCGGAAGAAGCAGGGATCCCGCGCTGGCGCATGATTCTCGATCCAGGCCTAGGGTTCGCGAAACTAAAGGACCAGAATGTTGAGTTGCTACGAAATCTGACCGATCTGACGCACGGAATTGAAGGACTGGAGAATTTTCCCTGGCTGATTGGCACGAGTCGCAAGGCGTATATTGGACACATTACGGGTGTTGAGAAGGCGAGTGAGAGGGTTTGGGGTACGGCGGCGGCGGTGACGGCAAGTGTGCAGCAGGGAGCTGATATTGTGAGAGTGCATGATGTTCGGGAGATGGGGCAGGTGGTCAAGATGGCTGACGCTATTTATCGCTGCTGAGTGTTGGCTCAATTGAGCTGCACAGAGGCGATGTTTGTACAAATCCAAAAAAGAATTTATGGAGTATTCTTGTATACAAAGCGTGTATCTATATTTCAAATTGAACTTATTACTAAGACAATAATGTATATAACGATGAATAGGTATAGCCAGTGGTATACTTTTGACATGCTAGCACCGGGAACAAAGGAACCAATATCAATATCGATTTTCTGAGCGAGCAACATGATTAATGCAAAAGTGGGCCGGAGAAATAGAAGCTGAATGACAAATTTGGTATCTGCAAGAACATGTCGTGAATCATTTAACTGTTAAGATAGCTACGGATGGCGCCTATAAATTCATCAGTATAAATGACACGTAGAATTGGAGAGAAACCGACCTTGTAATTTCGTAGCACCCTCGCCCAAAACTTGCGTCAGGTTCTCCAAATCATCACCGGCAGTAATTCCAAATCGGCGGACGAAATCCTTGGCTGCGTTCTCGAGATCGCCGTATCCGTCGTCAATATTAGGATAATCCTCCTCGGGTCGGCCAAAGTATGCATTGCTAGAAATGGATGTGGCGCCTTCAAAATTGTTGAGACGAGTCTTGGCTTCTGCCTGTGCTGAAGGGTCGAATTGTTCTCGGCCAAAGAATTCGTCGGATGAGATACCTTTCTGTGCTCCGAAGCGTGATCTGTTCTGTTCAATTTCTTCTTCTGTATGTTTCTTAGTATCGACCAGCACCAGGGTACAAATGGGATATATCATACCATCGGCAGCCGATCGTTGGGCAGGAGCCACGGCGCCAAAGCCAGGCTTCTTCGCAACTGCGGGCTTGGAAACTTGTCCAAAGCCCAGACGGCTCATACCCATTCCAAGACGCTCCATCTCGGCTGCGCTCTTCTCAGGTGCCTTTCCAGTCGCGCCAAATCCTCCTCTAGCAGGGCTAATTGGCGTGGGAGACGCAATCGTGGTGGTAGCGGCAGCTTTTTCCTTAGCTTCTAACTCAGCTTGTTCGGCTTCTGGGTCGTAACCCAGCTTCTCTATACGCTCCGCCTCTTCTTTTGCCTTGCGCTCTGCTTCTTCGAAGTCAATTGCGTCGGCACTGACGACTTTCTTTGCGCCGAGTTTCTGGGTCTTCTTGGAACTCAATATACTGCCCTTCTTGGCACCAGCGCCAGTGGGACCTTTCCTAACGACATTTCCCGCTCGGACGGCAGTAGGGGGAGGTGATGATGTATCGTCTTTATCACTTGCAGAAAGAGGCGATTTGGACCTGGTGCCATTCCCGTTGGCGCCAGCGTTCAAGAAGGGAGAGGCGGTGCGACTGGCGTTTGATGGTGTACCGACTCGCGACGGCGGGTTGCTGGGGCGTTTGATGGCGGGCTTGTCCCAGGAAGAGAAAAAGTCGTCATCTGGTTCACCGGCAGGGGTGGCAGCGCCGTCGCCGGGAGTGCCCGCGATGTCTGTAACAACGACTTCACCTGGATAACTGCATATTCCTTAACGTCCGTTATGTGTCTGAGTCCGAAACGACTGAACTTACTCCTTTGCGTCTTGAGCAGCCCTTCGCTTAAGCTCCTCCTTATATTTGACAGCTGCATTCGATTCGTATTTAACGTGAGGATCCTTGCTGGCCAACGCGGCGGAACCTCCGTGCGATTGGAAAAACTTGGTGGCCGACTCATTGCCGCCGACTTTCATTAGACGGAGTTGTTCCCATTGCCATTCTGCATATATCAGTACAATCCTGGCGACTCTTACTAATGGGGGAGAGCCATACGGTCGAGGTTTGTGGAGCGAACGAAAGAGATGTGGACACCGAGGTTACGATGATGAGATGAACAATCCAGACATAGGTAGATACCGAAAGGTACCGACGACCATGTCGGATTCTTGGAGCCGCAGTCAAAGCATAGCTATGGATAGCCGAAGAGTTAGCATGGGTTGATTTGACTTGAGTGAAAGGGGTTTCTTGGTTGGCGGGGTGATTTTACCCTGTTTGCTGGCTTTGTCTTCAACTTCTCAAAGATTTTTTGCGACTGCGCCTTGGTGGCACTCATGGTGATTGTTAACAATAACACGCGATATTGAGAGCAAGTGTATATTCGGTTGGTATAAGTGGTGTGGTTGGTGGTTTCTGTGTTGTTGCAAATAAACAAGCAGGAAGGATGACATTCAAGTTGGCAGCGAAGAGTGAACGTGGTCGGAGAACTAAGCCTGCAAATTATGGAACGATCCTTGATTGGGCATGAACAATTTTTGCAACTGCCCAGATTAGTTTAGCGTTTGGAATTTGCAAAGCACACGTGACAAAGCGCCGCTTTTGCAGCTTTCGCGGCCAGTTCTTCATCTCCGCAATGAGACCCATCGTGAGCAGTCTCCGCATCGGTCAAAATTTAACGATAGCAGTTCACAGATTCTATCAACTGCGCATTTTAAGCGTAAGGCGTCAAATGTATCTGATGCCAATTCTGACCAGATATCAGAATGTATCGCTCCCTCCTACATAACCCGAATCTACTCGCGGTCCGCGGAACCACGACCACACCCATCCTCCGAGCTTCTACGTCTACTACCACTTCAGTGGCAACATCATCGACAACAACACGGAATTATGCAACACAAAGCAGTCTTGGTGGAAATGGCTCTGGCCCTACCAGAAAGCAGATATCCGTCATGTCGGACGACGGCCGATACAGATGGGCAGAATTGAGCGGAAAGGAAAAGGTAGCTCGAGCTACCCAGCAATCATTTAATTTTGTGATTGTGATTGTTGGTGTTGTCATGACGGTGCGGACTTATAACTCTCAATCTTCAAACTTGAGTCTGTGAATCGGTCTAATCTGTTTGTGACACAGGGCGGCGTTTTGACACTTTTATATACCGACGTTTTCTCACCTAATAGCAAAACCTGGCAATTTGAAAAGGCCGTTAGTCGTGTCAAAGAAGATCCACGATGCACGTCGTTACTCGGGAACAGCAAGGAGATCAAAGCATACGGCGAACCGACGGGTAATCGGTGGACTAGGAACAGACCTATTGCGTACGTCTTCGTCCCTTCTCTTAGGGCTGCCAATTAACGACCGATCAGAACATCTATGCAGAAAGATTCGCTGGGTAGAGAGCATATGAGGATCAATTTTCACGTCAGCCATTCCTTGGAATAATATTCAGTCAAAAAAATGCTGATGAAGAGTGTATAGGTTGAGGGACCATTGAATGAGGGCATTGTGCATGTACATATGGTCAAGCCTTTGGATGAACCGAACTTCCAGTATCGATTGCTGGCCGTAGATGTGAAGGGTATGTTTCTGACGGATTATAAGCGGACAATCTCCGTACTGACTTTGACCAGGCCACCCGCGGATAATCCTCGAGCAGTCCAGTGATGAAGCGTTAGGAGGGAAGAAGAGTCCCTTGAAGATTCTTGGTATCAACTGGCGTTGAGTTGTGACCATCACAGTGGATTACCATTACATAACCCTTATGAGTTTGGCTTGCAGAATCAAGGACTGCGTAGAGCTGATGGACTGCTGGGGCACGAATTAATTACCAGTCGAGCAGCCTCGCTGGTGTAGCGAACAACGCAATTGTTGTTTATTCCTGTACGATGAAGACTGGAGGCCTACTCCGAATCAAATGCATTCTATTAAGATTGAAAGCCCTGTGCTCCAACCCATGCATACTTGCTAAGTGCCCAAGACTCCAGCTTTTCTCCGATCAAATATCACCTATGTCTTTAACCCTAGGCCACCCCTCAACACTCCTCCCTGACCAGCCTGCAACGGCCTCAATAGCCAGCTGCACCTTCTCAGTATCCTCCTCACTAACCCCCAACCTCCTCAACCCCCTCAGATGCCAGATCGTCGGCGCACTAAGCCCCTGAATCATAATTCCCGTCAAAATCACCAACTCCGCCTCGATAGCCGATAGAATTTCATGATCCGACAAAAACAACCCATAAATCACACTTCTCTCCATCCACATAAAATCCGCCGCAAATGAGCCCCACGACGCACAAATCGGGGCTAGATTCTGACGATATAGCTGTTGCAAGAACTTGGTGCCTCTGTCAGGAATGTGCGTATTGAAATCGATGTCTTTCCGTTTATCGGGAAAATCGAGTAACCCATCTTCTGAGGGCGGAGCTTCCTCAAGCTTGAGACCTCGTTTTTCGTAGAAAGCGGTTTCGGCTTTACCTAGTGCAGTAACTGCATAGACGATGGGGGTGACGCCGACGAGAGTCCATTCTTTCATTAGTACATCGCTCAGGCGTGCTTTGATGCGTTTTTCTTCTGTTTCGGAAACAGTTTCTACAAGGTTTGTGTAGAGCGTGCCTGTTTCGGTGGATTTGTTGCAGCCGACCAGGGCTGCTGTCTATACAATTTTAGGAGTGGTGGAAATGAAGAAAGGAGGTGGGGTGTGCTTACGACGATGAGATACCATGCATCTTTTCGGAATTGTTCTGGGAGAATGGTCTGGACGCGAGCGCAGAGCTCTTCGAGTGTTTCTGATGGTGTGGATGTCATTATGTTGAGGTTGTAGCGAGTTGTACTAAAACTCCTTGGTGTCCTGAGGGGACGAAGAGCTGAATTTAATTTTTGGTGTTGCTGATGAAGCTGTCTCAACCCCGGAATGATTGTTGACGTTGATGTCAATGTTGACCGTCGCAGAGAGTAGCTAGTCAAGCGGAGAGCCACACAGGTAGAATTCATGAGGGCACCCTCTGCTTCATGTATCTAAGTTGACTGTATTTAAGGAGTGCGGAACTGGATTGATCAATTGATTTGCTGGCAATGCATTGGACTGTGTTGTTGAGTTGTTAGGATGGCTGAGTAAACATTGGAGCGGTAAAGCTGAGGCCGAGATCGGCCATTACGCCGATACAAAGTATACCCTCCCCAGGTGACATCAATACTTTCAAGGAGGCATACAGATAAGTGGCAACAAAATATTATTTTGACTCAAATACACAAACTAACATTATTCATCAAATACGAGGTCCATCCAAAATCACCTTGGCGGCATCCGTCGTCCACCAACTCTTGCCCTGCTCACCAGGGAACGCATATTCATCCATACTATCCGCCTTCATCTGCACGCTATAACCGGGCTCCAGGGGAGTCACAATATATCCATCCTTGACACTAGCCGGATGCTCAAAATGCTCATGCAAGTGGTCCACGTACTCCAACAGACTCTTCTTACCACTAATCACAACGTAATCAATGGTACTCAAGTGCTGCGTATATTCAGGTAATCCGACACCACCGGAATGGGGCACAATGGGAATACCGAATTTGCGTGCTAAGAGCAGGATGGCGAGACATTCGTTTACGCCGCCGACGCGGCAGGCGTCTGGTTGGAGGACAGTGAGGGCACCGGCCTGGAGGAATTGTTTGAACATCACCCGGTTCTGACACATTTCACCGGTTGCGACGCCGACGGTGCCGTGAGGGGTGTCGGCGAGGGCTTTGCGGATTGCGGCGTGGCCGAGGACGTCATCGGGGGAGGTGGGCTCTTCGATGAACCAGGGTTTGAATTGGGCGAGTTCCTTCATGTACTCGATGGCTTCGGGGACGGACCAAATCTACCCTAGTCAGACACCCTTGGAACAATCACACGTATAGAGTAAGGGACATACCTGGTTGGCATCAACCATCAAAACATTGCCCTTATCATACCCAATCGCCTCTCTCGCAATCCCCAAACGGATCTTATCATTCTCCAAGTTTCCTCCCACCTTGAGCTTGAAATGTTTGAAGCCGTCCTTGACGCTCTGCTCCAACAGCGCCCTCAATTTTTCGTGTGAGTATCCTAACCAACCTGCACTAGTCGTATAAGCAGGCACAGCCTTATTCTGTTCTGCATCCCTGATGCGGTCTTGCTTTGTAGGCTCAACCTCTTTCAACAACGCTACTGCCTCTTCAGGTGTCAAAGCGTCAGTGATATATCGAAAGTCAATGCATCGCACGACTTCTTCCGGTGTCATGTCGGCCACAATGCGCCAGACGGGTTTGTTGAGTGTCTTGGCCCATAGATCCCAGAGGCCATTGACGACGGCGCCAAGGGCGAGGTGGATGACACCCTTTTCGGGCCCGATCCAGCGGAGTTGACTATCAGACACAAGATAGCGCCATGTCTTGCCCCAGTCGGCGGTGATTTCGTCTAGATCCTTGCCTACGATGAGGGGTGCGATGGTGCTGATGGCGGCGCAGACGATTTCGTTGCCGCGGCCAATTGTGAATGTCTACCTTATAGTTAGCATGTAATTTTTGCGGAGGAGTGGGGATACTGACCATTCCATGCCCCTCGTATTGCGAATCGGTCTTGATGATGCAGTATGCAGAAGAATAATCACCAGCAGCATTCATGGCATCCGAGCCGGTTTTGTCGAGGGAGGTCTGTTTCCAGTCATGTCAATGCGCTGTACTCATCCCGGATAGCAAGAGGACGACACTTACAGGGAACCTCACGTCTCGCGTGAGAAAGCCTGTGATCTTGACCATTGTGTGCGACTTTGACTTCTTGAAAGTACCAAGGTAAGGGTATTTTTGCAGCTTACTGCAATACAAAATTTAAAAAAGTAACAAGGAATAAACTAGAGAGCAGAAGAAAAAGAAAGATCCATATAAATTGAGGGGATATCCAAGCTATAAGTACCACGTTCCAGAACCACCGCAAACGCCGCCTCCATCAGGCTCCGTGAGATATTTAAATCAGCTGGACTATACCATCCCACGTCCACTATTTTTCCTCTCGTTTCATACTACGTATATACCCGTGCCTTGAAAAAAAGAGCCGAATCCCTCCAATGACGAGAGTGACTGCGGCGCAGAATGTTTTGTATGCGGGGGTCGTTTTGCGGGTAAAAAAGTAGCCCGAGCAACCCCCCCCCCCCACTACGTCTGGTTGGCGGAATTGCGTTGACCGTGGTTTTTCCGCCAATGGACGGGCGGCGTGCCTGATATATCTCGCAGTTTCTCCGATGTGTGAATCACTGAATTGATGCTACTGGAAGAATGAAAGGATAGCTCACGTGTGCTGAAGTTTTATTATCCAGAAGCTGGTAGAGTCAGCGCCCTCGCTGAGAACGCCACACAGTCGATAGATACAGAGATATGCTAGGTACACTACGTCGAAAGACCTCGCTTCTCGCTTTCAGAAAAGAAGATAATCATACGCCACAGCTTCTTGACCAAAACTTCCGCTTCCTCATCCAATGCCTGTAGATAAGAGGTTAGCAGACAACTTTAAGCGTAAAATAGAGGAAGAACTGACCTCGGCCAATTGCTCGACAAGCTCCTGAGGCCCGCC
Organism: Talaromyces sp. F31; assembly: GCA_037356135.1. Classification (NCBI taxonomy): domain Eukaryota; kingdom Fungi; phylum Ascomycota; class Eurotiomycetes; order Eurotiales; family Trichocomaceae; genus Talaromyces; species Talaromyces sp. F31. The sequence continues at coordinate 1,005,820 of JAYXSF010000032.1, read as the reverse complement.
GTGGCGGCGAATATGCTCTTCAACAACATCGACCAACATCTCCTCCTGTACACCAAGGTACTCCATAATCTTCTTCTCGACAAACGGCTTCAGCTGCTCGCCAAGAACAGACTCGTCGACAAACTCCCATTTGACATTCCACTTCCATAGGCCTTCTTTGTCCGAAGGAATTTCTGCCGCAAGCTGTCTGACAGCCTGAGCCCTTTCTTCGTCAGTGAGACCGGAAGCCTCTGCAGCGCTATCAAACTTGATCGGAACGAGGGTGCGCTTTGTGGTAGTAGCGCCTTCTTCTTCGTCCTCCAGTAGACCTTCAACTTCAGCAACAGTGCGGCGGGTCGTGGCAGCCTGTGCTTTTTGCTGTGCCGCTGCACCAAGAGATAGCTTGAATCGCTGAGGTTCACGTGGTGCCTGAGGTTGCGCTTCAAGCTCTTCGGCCTGACGAGCTAGGAAGTCGTCCGCCATGCCACGAGCTTGTTCGCGTTGCTGAGCAGATCGGGCCTTCTCGCGTCCTTCGGCAGCGCGATCAGCTTCGTCAGCTTTAATCTCACGCCCACGAACAGCCGCGCGATTGCGCATCCAGGCTCCGTGGTCCGCATAGTATTCCTCCACCTTGCGACTAGCTTCCACATCGTCATTCCACTCGCGAAGAAGCTTTGCCATAGCTTCTTTGGCTTCGTCAGCCTTGGCGTCTTCTTCCTTGTCACGCTTCCTCTCACGTTCAACGGCGGCTGTACGACTGCGCTCACGGTTCAGCCATCTGCGCTCCTGGTCTAGGAATTGCTTCTCTAATTCCGCGTTTTTCTTTTCTTGTCTCCTACGCTCAAGCTCCTCGTCGCTGGCATCGGTATCCTCATCTTCCTGACCAACGGGCACTCCATGGCCATTCACAAATGAGACTCCTTTCTGGTATTCCTTAGGAATCTGCACGCCAAATCCTTTAGGTCCTGAGGGTGCGTTGGCGATAGAACGATCGCGGGGTCCAAGAGGGACCCCATTAACTCCTCCGGAAGGCCCACTAGGCGCCGACAGAGGAGGTGAGGCCAGTCTGTTTACACGACCACCGGAATTTCTTGCACGCTCCATTGACTCGATTTCCTCCTCCCGACGAAGGCGCTCAAGGTCGCGACGGTTGCTACGCTCTCGGAAAGCAGCAATCTCCTTGGCGACTGTCTCGCGCATTTCGGCTGGTATATCCGATAGTTCGTCCTCGGCGGCGATGGGAATAGTAACAACTTCCGCGGTGTCTTTCCCTGCTCCCTGCATAGATACGTCGCCGTCACGATCAACGGCAGATGCATCCTCAGCTTGTGGAGGTACGACTGGATGCGTCAATTCTGACAGCACAGTGGAAAGCGATTGGCGGGCAGCGTCTAGACGGGCGGCGCGGTTGGAATCTTCTTCCTCATTCCTAGTAGACTGATATTGCTCGACATACTTCAGTGTTCCTTCGTCAAACACCACCTGTAAAAGTTAGATGTACTCCATACAGCTTTCTTATTTGCGCAAATATCATACCAATAACTTGGCCTTTTCCACTTCAGCAGCCTCCTCCTCATCGCCTCCTTCTTTTGGCATCTGTCGTTTCACTGGAACCTCAACATCTTTCAAAACTTCCAACGCAACACTGAGACTTTCGGGATCCTCGTATTCGGCAAATCCAAACTTGCAAGGCTTGTCATCAGCATCAGTGGCGCGAATCCAGCGTTTCAAATTGCCTGCACAACGTAGAATACGCTCGACACCATCATCGCCGCCCGTACCTTCCGTAATACCACCAACGAAAACAGTTCTTAGGATTTCCTCTTTTGTCGGAGGCTGGAGCTGCATCATCGCATCACGGATATTCTGGCGCTGTGACTCAACGTTGGTAGCGCCCAGTCCTGCTCGTCGGGTCGCCTCACCGCTTCGTCCGATTCCATCGGGTGTCGCCGACTTTGCAGGAGCTGCTGTACCGAGTCGAATGACTGGTGCGGAAAAGTTGATATTCGGCATATTGGGGGGAGGTTGAAAGTTGGCTGGGAAGCCACCGGGACGACCTGGCTGTTGCGCATTCGCTTGCTGCATCCCTGGGGGAAGGGACGTCCCAGGAGCGGCCATACCTGGAGGGGCGCCTAAACATAAGATTCAGAGACAGTCACTCAGGATGAACGTTGTGAACTTACCCATGCCTGGAGGCGCACCAGGATAGCTTCCATACTCTCCAGGCCGGCCATAGAGGTGCGAACCTACAATATAAGAAGTCAGTCAAGGCTCTGGATGATGTTGTGGGCAGGATCCTTACCTTGATAAGGGTTGTACATCTTTGACAGTCGACCTCACCAGTCGTCCAGCTGATTGAAAATAGTACTGATTCTGCCTTGAATGTTGTGCTCTATCACAATTCAGAATGAGCCAGTAGAGCGGTAGAGTGATCCAAATGATTCACAACACTGCAACTAATAAAGGGCTGTAAAAGGTCTCATTCAGTCTGATATGAATTTCTGAGGCGGCAACCAAGGAGGAAGGAAGCTTTCCAAAGACCCAAACGCAAAATATTAGCTTGTCGGGCTTGGCCAATGGGAGCTCGGCTGATGAAGCCTTCAACCAGCCAATCAGAGGCCACTGTACTCTATATATTTCAGTGCCTATATTTTAGATACAACTATTTCGCTCTACGAAGAATTGATCAGAATCTAGGCATGAGAGAATATATGATATCATTTAGTAAATCTGAATTAGCATTAACAGCAATGAATAAGCATCGCGCTAATTAGGACTCGGAAATACGTTGCTCTATAAATCCGACGGGCTCGGAAAGCTCACCGTGAATTGGCTTGAGCTGTCGGTTAATGAAAGCTGTTGTATGTGTAATGAGACTGGACATGATACCTAGTGACAAGTTTTTGATCAACGAAATTACCTCATAGAAATCCATTGCTGATTGATTCATGCTAAACATGTTAATGCCGATTTGGTACATCGAACAGCCTGATTCGAGTTGGTCCAGAGCAGTCGAATAAGTAATCGACAGAAGTCTAAACCAAAATCTCTTACACGAATGACTGACATATTGCCCGGTTCTCTCTACTCCGCGGTCTCCGGAAATTCAGGAGTGTTAATTAAAGAAGAAAAAATTGAAAAATATAAATATCGTAGGGCAAGTCGCAATTACCCGATCAAGAGCTAGGCCTTCCCCCACGCCGCCGCTGCCCCTCGACCCGTGACGTTATCTATTATACCTGTCCCACCACCTCTTTCCAACTTCCCAGACACCAACATCTCCCAAACCACCCATCTGTTCTTGTTGATTCCTATTGTCAATCGACTTTGCTGTCAATTGATTGTTATGTAAGTTGTGCTAGACATCTACCATGCTCTCTCATAACAGCATCAAATGTGAAGACCCCGCACTGACGTCCGCGCCATTCTACAGACTGTCGTCAAGATGCCCGGTTTTAAACAAGCTTCTGACCTGGACGCGTGGAAAGCGCTCCAGCAGCACCATGCCTCTGTTGGCAAGAGCATTGTGTTGAAGGAAGAGTTCGAAAAAGACCCCAGCCGTTTCGAGAAATTCAGCCGTACCTTTACCAACACCGTAGACGGCAAGGATATCCTCTTCGACTTTTCCAAGAACTTCATCACCGACGAAACTCTTGACCTCTTGGTGAAGCTTGCCCAAGAAGCTAATTTGGAACAGCTTCGAGATGCCATGTTCAAGGGCGAGCACATCAACTTCACAGAGGATCGCGCTGTCTACCACGCAGCTCTGCGCAATGTCAGCAACGAGCCCATGCAGGTTGATGGCAAGAGCGTCGTTGAAGGTGTCAACAGTGTCTTGGAGCATATGAAGGAGTTCTCCGAGCAGGTGCGCAGTGGTGACTGGAAGGGATATACTGGCAAGAGCGTGAAGACCATTATCAACATTGGCATTGGTGGTTCTGATCTGTAAGCCATTGGATCAATTCATCTGAAACTGTACTAATCAATCACAGTGGCCCTGTCATGGTCACCGAGGCCTTGAAGCCCTACGGACACCCCAACTTGAAGCTCCACTTTGTATCCAACATTGACGGTACTCACATCGCTGAGGCTTTGAAAGAATCCGACCCTGAAACCACCCTCTTCCTAATCGCATCCAAGACTTTCACCACCGCTGAGACCACCACAAACGCCAACTCGGCTAAGAAGTGGTTCCTCGAAACTGCCAAGGACGAATCTCACATCGCCAAGCACTTTGTCGCCTTGTCCACCAACGAGGCTGAGGTCACCAAGTTCGGTATTGACAAGAGGAACATGTTCGAATTCGAATCTTGGGTCGGTGGACGTTACTCTGTCTGGAGTGCCATCGGTCTCTCCGTTGCTCTTTACATTGGCTACGATAACTTCCACCAGTTCTTGGCCGGTGCTCAGGCCTTGGACAAGCATTTCCGCGAGGCTCCTTTGAAGGAGAATATTCCCGTCATTGCTGGACTTCTGAGTGTCTGGTACAGTGACTTTTTCGGAGCTCAGACTCACTTGGTCGCTCCCTTTGATCAGTACCTCCACCGATTCCCAGCCTACCTCCAGCAATTGTCCATGGAGAGCAACGGAAAGGCCATTACCCGTTCTGGTGACTACGTCAAGTACACCACCGGCCCTATCCTGTTCGGTGAACCCGCCACCAACGCCCAGCACAGTTTCTTCCAGCTTCTTCACCAAGGCACCAAGCTCATTCCCACCGACTTCCTTCTTGCTGTCGAGTCTCACAACCCTGTTGAGGGAGGTAAGCACCAGCGCATGCTTGCATCCAACTTCTTCGCTCAGGCCGAGGCTTTGATGATTGGAAAGACCCCTGACCAGGTCAAGGCCGAGAATGCTCCTGACGACTTGGTTCCTCACAAGACCTTCCTTGGCAACCGACCAACCACTTCTATCCTCGCTCAGAAGATCACCCCTGCTTCCCTGGGAGCCCTTATTGCTTTTTACGAGCACTTGACTTTCACCGAGGGTGCCATCTGGAACATCAACTCGTTCGACCAGTGGGGTGTCGAGTTGGGTAAGGTTCTTGCTAAGAACATCCAAAAGGAGCTCGAGACTGCTGGTGCAGGCAGTACCCACGATTCTTCCACTGCCGGTCTCATCAAAGCGTTCAAGGCTAAGGCCAACCTTGCCTAATTCAGGTGATGCAGTCTAGATAGTATGATGTTCCTTAATTACCAATAGCAATGATTAGAAATGAATACGAAAAGTAATGTTATAGTTCAAGCGAAACTCATGAATGTCGTTAACGAGAAGACGTGGAACTTGGCCCCTTTCAGTCCGCCACCGCAGCTAATGGCCGCCAACAACCGGTGGGACCCTTCTCCGCAATAAGCATGAACCAAAAACAAGCGGCGTGGTCTTTTCGCAACAGCACAACTGACAGCATATACGACGGTCATGACTTCTCATTTTGATTCGTTTTGGTATTATCAATATGTTTTCTAAACGTTACATATCCTTTTTTGGACTGTTCCTGTCGAGTGGAGCCTTCGCTGCCTCTCCGGCCTCGAAAGATGTCGCTGGATATGCGTACGGACAGTCGATTCCTGTCAGTTGTTTGAACAGGACGATGTGAGTACTTAATCTAAATATATTGCGCTAATCGCTAATTTTTCCTACCGTTCAGAGATTCAGGTGAACATGTACGCATACTCCTTACTACACTCGTCCAGCAAAAATGCTAACGACCACCAACAGATAAGAGACGACCTCGGCCGACTCCAATACATCCCCTTCCCAACATGCAATGAAACCTCCCTCCCTCTCGCGCTGCAATACGGCGTCACCGAGACAATTTCCTGTACAATTGACTCTCTCCCCGACGAATTGTATCATTTGTTAGAGTACTACGTCCACTCCGATGCGCCGCTGACATGTCGTGTGCCCACGATCCCCTTGGACGGCGCCAGCGACTTCTCAAATGAATACAACGTCGTGGATGTGAGCGGTGATGGTGCAGGAAGTTCGAACGGCGGAAGCGGCAACGATAATGGCCCGCCATATACGCCCCTCACAATCGCCTTACAAGGGACATTACAACTGAGCCACCTACACATCTGGACAGACATGAACGTCATAATGCATCGTCTAAGCTCTGTCGAGTCTCCCCGCAAGAAAGAAGCGCTGTCGTCTGTTACAGAAGTAAAGAAACATAAACAAAAGAAGCCACCACGATCCGCGAAATCGCCCGGTTACGTTGTTGCCGGCGCCGCTTACTCATTGCCGGAGTTGCATGCCCCGAAAACAGCGGACACAGAACTGTCCGATGAGGAAGAAGATGCAGCCATAATTGAGAATGCGCGAAATCCCTGGACGGCGGGCCATGGGTCCAAAGTTGTGCGTGGACAACCTCTGACGTTCAAGTTTCGAGTGAGTTGGGTTTCCGGAGCGGATAGTCTTGGTTGGTTGGATCATGAGTATGATCTACCCCATATCCATGGACGAGAGAGCGGTACTACTTTCCTGGGTTTGTTGACAAAGTTGGTGTTCTTTTGTATGGCGGCCGGAATTGGGGCGTTGTTTGCGTCGTACTATCAGAGAGTCGTGAGGCGTGGTCACGGTGGCGGTGGGCCGGGGGCCTGGAGGGGAGAAGGGATATTGGGACGTCCGATGACGACAACAAAAGCGAGACGGGGAAGTAACAGTGGTGTCTCGTATGGGAATAGTGGGAGGTCGAATGGGTATGGTGGTTATTCGCCTGCCTCTTCAGTAACAGGTTCGCCTGCGAATGGAGGTGGGTACGGGTATGGAGGATATGGGAAGAAGGATTAGCCAGTTGATTTGGTGGTACGTATTTATCGAACGACGATGAATCAAAAAGGTTGTACATGGCTATGTCTATATACTGTATAATGCCTCTGTACATTGAACGGTTAGATAGGAGTACATGATTAGCAAAAAATGAAATAATATGCATATCTATAATACATCTATCTGAACAAAGTCCTCACCCTCTTTTGATCCCGATCGAATTGGCACACTACTTTACACTGACGTAAGGAAACTACCAACCCTGATCCCTCATTCTCTGGATTTTCTTCACAGTCTCATCAAAAGAAAACTTGAACAACTTCCTCCACCTCTGACTCTTGAGATCCTTGCGTCTCTGACCCCGTCGTACATGAAACTTCTGTAACGCAGCCTGGCGCCTAATCCCATTAACCGCGCAATTGATCTGCACCAGACGAATAGCAGCTGCAACGTCTGTGCCCCGATCAGCAGAGACGAGAACCTGACGACCAAGTTTTGTGCCTAGTTTCATGGGCGTAGTGCGGAACCTCGGGGTCGAGGGTGGTTCTGCAGAGTCTATTGACGACGCCATGGAATCTCCTAGGTTCTGTTTTTGTTGCTGCTGTTGTTGTTGACGGGTAGCAGCGGAGAGGCCTCCTCTGGAAATGGACATGAGATTGTCCATTTCGCGATTGGCTTTGTGTTGGGCTCGCGCAGCTGCCATATTGGGCTTTCTGATGAATTCGCGGGTTGGGCGGTTGTTTGAAACGGGTGTTCTGATAAATTGGACATCCTTGCGGATGTTTGCTATGCTTTCGGAGAGTTTCACGTTTGCGTTGGCGACTTCACTGGATGGTGATGGGGTACTGGTGGTGTTGATGCCGTCGAATATGGAGGTTCGTGGTTTTGAGGATGATTCTGTTGTTTCAGTCGCCTTTGAGCTTGAGGGAGCGTCGTCTGTAGCGTAGCTGAATCTTTGATTGATTGCGAAAAGGTGGCTTCGGATAGGTAGAGGACGGGCAAATGTTGTCGAGGATGTGCGAAGACATCTCAGGAGAGAGGATTGCACCGCCATGGCGGGCTAATTTATTATGTATAATGCGTCCCAAGCAATATCTCGAGTGAATTGGTCTCGCCTCGCATTCACTACCGTGTTGAACTGCGTTGATTGTGGAGCATAGATACGAGCTTAAACAGTTGATGTCGAGATGTTGCGGAAATTGAAGAAGCGCGGAATTTCTAAGATCACGTGAATTCACGGTGTCTCCGCCGCTCCGCAATATCCAACGACTGAACGATTTAGATATTAGAAACATAAGACCTTTTTAATTCTAGAGCATGTTGCTGCTTCATCAGCAGAAGTACGTATTTTGACATCTTCAATACTGAAAACCTCCAGCAAGCGACACAATATGTCCTCAATCACAATCGGCACCCTTCCCCGCATGAGTCGCGATGCCCTTTCATCACTCCTCCTCTCGACAAGCACACCCAGTAAATTAGCAATCATAGACGTCCGAGACTCCGGTACCTCCAGCCTCTCACTACTCTCTTCTTGAAACCTGCTGACTGGATATAGACCACGTTGGCGGCCACATTCACACCTCAACCTGGGTCCCCAGTTCCTCCCTGGACTACCGTATGCCCGAACTCGTGCGCACTCTCGCCGACAAAGAGAAAGTCGTCTTTCACTGCGCTCTCAGCCAACAACGCGGCCCCTCTGCCGCGCTTCGATATGCGCGCGAACGCGAGCGAACCTTGGGTGTAGAGGAGAGCAAGAAGCAAGAGGTTTATGTTTTAGAAGGTGGGTTTGTACAGTGGCAGGAGAAGTTTGGGAATGATACGAGGTTGACGAAGGACTATGTTGAGGATATTTGGCGGGAGTATTAGTGTTTCTTTTTTCTTCGAAGGAGATGAGAACAGGAAGTAAAGGATGCGCTGGACGCAGTTATATAAATGATACCCTTTATATATTCTACTCTAATATTGTTTTATTACATAGCTCTATATCATACATTGACTTTTCAATATGTTACAGTATCAACCCACGACACCACCTCCAAATCCAACAGGCCGTCTCCTTCCCCCATTCTCGGGGACTATGACCAGAGCTTTATATAGCTTACCCATCCCATTGGGCCCTTTGTCGACTAATCGCTTCCATGCTGTCTGAAGCGTCTTGTACTTTTCACTATCTTCTGGCATAAGTTTGAGTAGTTGTTCCGCACGCTCGGCGATGCCGAGTGAATGTAGGTACTCTGCTTGATCAACTGGTCCGTGTACCTCAACACCTTCGCTTGCTTCGAGGGCAGCTTCAGCGAGACTAATGAAATCCACGTCGGCGCTAACATCGACTTGTCCGGGGTATGCAAATGGGGAAATGGCCTTGTGCTGTCTAATACCGCGAAGGGAGTTCACAGGGATAGTAGATGACGTGCCGTAATCCAGAATCAGGGCAGCCCCCGAAGGATGCTCTTTCTTCTTGAGTGCTGCGGAATTATCTTTAGGAGTAACCGGTTTCGCGACTTGTCCAGGCTTCCTCTTTGGTGGCTTGGGTTCGGGTGGTGTATAACCCCCAATCCTTCGCGCAAAGTCGGCGACGTATATCCTGCTTTCGGGGCTGACTTCAATGACAGAACCGGGCTGGGATTTGAGTGCTCTATATCGTTCTGAAATCTCGGGTAGAAGCAAAGAGTTTGGAGTGGATATTTTGGCGCGGGAGAGCTGGAATTCGGGTTCGTCTTTGGCGTCTTCAAGGACGGATTTGGAGTTTAAGGCGACCATTAATTCTCGCCATTGTGGACCTGGGGCTGCCTTATTGTTGGCGGTGGCCTGGCTTGCAGAGTCCAATGTGATAGGACCTGTTGGGGTCAAAATTTGTTGTTTCGATTGTTCTTCAGGTTCAGGGCTTGGTTGGACGGATTCAAAGGCATGTATGGGAAGTGCATCGAAGAATTCGTGAGCAAATATAAACGGCATCTTGTCATCTACAACATGTCAGAACAGCCAAAAACCAGATTCATAATTGAGTATGAGCTCACTGTATGACAATAACCGGATATCCTCCATCCAGACGATAGGCGCTCCAGTATGCTTGTTGATACCTCGAAAACCAATATCGATCTCTTCAAGAACCGCATCTGGCCCACAAAGTAGACTCTTCTGAACTTCTCGTAATGGTGCACTAGCTTCAACGAGGTAGATGTTCTCAATACTTTCCGAGAACTGCTTGAAATTTCGAACCGTCTAATTACCGAAGAGTATTAGTCAGACAAAGACTCTCTAAGCATCGTTTTGGTCTTGCTCACCCGTAAAATATCATCCATCAACGTCCCCTTCCCCGGCCCAACCTCTATCAACTCCACACCATTCTTCGGCATCCCCTGCGCCATCCATTCTGTAACCGTCCAGATTCCCACAAGCTCTCCAAATATCTGCGTGATTTCGGGCGATGTGATAAAGTCGCCTTTCTTGCCAAAAACCTCGGTTTTGCTTTGACTGCTTGGGGTGGTGTAATAGCCTGCGTCGGGGTTTGTGAGGACTTGTCGCATGTAGGCTGCTATGGAGATTGGGCCGGTTGTCTAGAAACAATTGTTAGAATAGCGTCCGTTTTTTGTAGAAGATTAGTGGGACAAGATATACCCGAATCGCATCAGCAAGGATTTTGGCGAGTGGTGTTGACCACTCTTTCTTCACGATGTCCGAGGCATAGCGTCTGGGTTGGGGTTGCGTAAAGAGGTGTTTGCAACATTGTCTCGTTAAATGTTGCGTACCACGTCTCAGTCCATGGTTCATTGTTGGCGCTTCCAAGCTTTTATGCAAACGACAAGGTGAGTATATCAATTGGGCGAGCAACAAGAGAGTTCGAAATAGAAAACGCGGACTGGTTTTGACTTTGGTTCTCCGCAACCTCCGCATCGAATCTCCGCCGCAAATTACACGTGATTTCTTCAGTCTCAACTTTTCGGATTTATCATGTCTTTCAGACATCTATATTTCTTCATTTAGAAAATGATGAATAAAATTCATGTTCCAGTCACACCACCCACTCGACCAAGGTCGATCTAATATCATGACGCCGCTAACTACCCAACAACTCCAAAAACCCAAAGATATTATTACACAAGGGAATCTTTCGCATCATAGTATGCGCATACAGATAAAACCGATCAGCGGAATCCACGACCACGCTTTGAGGTCGGTATGGTAGGAGCATCGACCATCATTTTGTCACTGTACAGTGCGAGGCTTCCATCAGCTCGTCTCGAGTGCCCTTTCGGATCACTGAATCCATTTCTTCCATCATGGATCTGAGGCTCAGTCACGTTTTTCCTCTCTCGGCGTTCGCGATCTGCTTGTTCTCTGAGGGCTTCGTAGTTATTAGCACGGTTGCCAGAGGTAGGCGCGAAGAAGTGGCTGCCACCACCTCTGTATTCGATTGATAGAATTCGACCGTCCGCCTGTTAATAATTAGTTTTGAGCATAGAAAGAGTAGCAGAAGTACCGACCTTTTGTCCATTGAACTGGGCAACAATGGCGTCCGCACCCCATTTCTCAGCGCACGCAATCTGCGCATTGACATATGGTGTGTACGACGTTATGTGAACTCCAACAATATGTCCAGCAACAGGCTCCATCGCAGCTTCGATATCGGCGGCATTGGTACCTGGAGCGAAATTTCTTCCGACGACGACGAACGGTCCCGTGGCAGCAGTTCCCTTGATTGAAATCTCTGCTTGTTTGCGGGGTGCCACGTTCACATCTTTCTTGCCCTTGATATCTTCTAGCATACGATCTTCTCGCGTTCGGCGGAAGGTTGTTTTTGCGGGTGTAATTTGTTTCGCTGTGGCGCGAGCTGTAGCGATTGTGTTGGTTTTAGGCTTGGAGGATGTGGATGCTGAACGCTGCAGTTTGGATTTTGCATTAGTTCAAAGGTCTTTTACCAAAAAAGAAGAGGGGGGTATAGGATGAACAGTATGTCCAAAACTTACCTTCACGACACCGATTCTGCTTGCGAGGCTCCTGTCGGCAGGTGCCTTTTTGCTGCCAACTCCAGGCCCTGGCGCGCTGGCTCTTCTCTTTTTACTGCCCAACAACTGGTCTGCTAGAGCTTGGTTTTCTTGTTTTTTCCGGTTTAAACGTTCTTCAATGGTAATAGCAGTTAGTCCCAGGTCGCAATTGGCCACAAGGAGAGGGCGCATTTACCAGCCTCGATAATGGAGTCGAATGACGGACGGCTAGCCTTTTTGCCAGCTGCTTTTTTGGCGGCCATTATAGGATGATGACAAGATCGTAGTGCAGGTAGAGGTAGTTAGCTATTTCGAAAATCTGCTGGATTTGCTATACAAAAAAAGTAAAATCGAAGAGAGAGGCTGAAGATATGTTCTTTTGTTGATAGTGGAGGTGAGCTTTGCGTAGTTTCAGCTTGAGGATTGCGGCGGCAGTAACTAAAAATAATTACTCCGAATCCGCCGCCTCCACGTCCTTTGATCTACTGATCCGCACGACTCGAACACACTCGAAATGAATGCACTGAACGACTGACTGAAGATTCTATTCTGTCGGCGGCACATTTCTCGCTGTAGTGATGAATCGATAGGCTGAGTATACATAAAATTTATTGTAATTCAAGGATTTGAACATCAACATCCAGCCTCTCGAACATCAACTTGATCCCAGCTTTCAGCTCAAGGAACGTTATCAATGGACTCGATCCAAGTTCATAGTTTATGATCTACACGGAGAGAAGGGATGAAACCGACTGCTTCGCATTTAAGGTGGAGGATCTCGACTTTGCGTTGGCCGAGCTTCGCGATGCGATGCTCAAAGACGCTGTAGGAGGCTGTCGAACCAATTGCAAGGCCCGGTCATGCTGCCGAACATAAGGAAAGACACCATGATGCCGGTAACGAAGCTTGCATCATCGACATGCCCACTAGCATTCATGGGGAACGCGCGACCGACAACGCTGTTGCGTCTAGCGAAACGGGCAAAACGCAAATGCTCAGGGCCAGAAAAGTCAGGTGAAACGACAGTGGCTTCTCTGCTTTTCCGCCATTGCTGAGCGCCTGCTCTTGCTGAGTACCCACGATCTGGGTAGATGGCTTCTCCATGACATGCAGCGGCAGGTCAGGCTCTGTCACCTGTCCGGCCATGGTCTCTCAACCATTGACGACTCAACTGCTGCTCAATTGCGCGATGAGAGATTTTAGGTGAACGAACCAGAACTAAGAGTAAATCGCATTAATTGATCTCACAAGCCAACGGCATTTGGATCAATCGATCCGGTGCGCCGGGATCAGACAATCAATCAATTTTGCTGCACTCCGCAAAAAAATGGATGAAGGGTTTCGCATTATAGATCAGAAATATGTGGGAAGAAAACCAAACATCATAGATACTTGAAAAGTATGCTGGCCGATATGGAAATCCTCTAGTCAGTTGACAGGTTTATTGCCTATTTAGGAAGACGCGTCCCAAAGTGTGCTTGATATCACTCTTGTAAGATTACTGTAAGAACAGACTGGAAAATCTCTATTGTGTGTCTAGAGGTCTTATAATCTTTGCTTAGTAGGTCCTCTCATGGGGCACGTTTTACTGGAATAGATTCGCAGTAACGATGCCGAAATGGATGTTAAGCGTTCAAAGCAAGCCAAGAAAATACATGGCATTGTCGCCATAACTAGCCCTGTCGTCTATGAATCTAGTTCCGTGAGAAATGCACTCCTGCTTAATTTCTCTCCTCATAATCAATCACTCGTCAGATCCAGCAAGCGGAAAGCTATGCCAATCCTCCCACCAGTTCTCGGTCTTTGCAGGCCAAATCCGTTGAAAAATCTCCTTTGCGAAGGGAGCCAACTCAGAAGGCTCAGAGATTCTCCCATATGGTCGCCATCCTTTCACCAACCCGACTTTTATCTCGCAACCTCTGTTGCCGCTGCTATTTACGTGAGAGACCCGACGTGGTCGACCCATTGTCTCGAGAACGTCGCAAAACTCGCGCTCCTCCATGTCAATGGCATTCCAGCTAAAGCATCCTCCTCCGGTGACTTTGACCTCTAAGGATTCAAGCATACAACATGATGTCCGTACTGAAGATATAGTGTGAAAAATACTGCGAGCGAGCTCATCATCCAATGCGCTATTGATGAAGGCGTCCTTCAGGTGGCCGTTTCGAGGACATTGGGAAGAGTATTCGAAAAATTGGTCACAGTACTGTTGGTCAAATGCGTCGAAAGTAGGGTCGTTGCGCGTCACAAAGCTTTTACGTAGACTGTCGTGTGCGGGTAGTAGATTCCAATCTGAGGCATCCAAGTCAAGATACAATTGTTGAAGTCGTGGTAAAGCTCCGATTGTTTTATAAATAGCCACTTCTTGGACATCGCCTTTAGATCGTTTGATTTTGATACTCAAATTTTCTAAAAGTGGACAGTATCTTGCAACGTCTTTGAGATCCTCAAGGGTCGCGGTGATGCCTGTGGATGGTGATAGGAAGAGCTCATATAAACGCGAACCATGATGTTCTAATATAGCTTTCGTACCAAGATCTGAATGCCATTTCGATAAATGCAAAACAGACAAAGCTGGCAGACCAAGCAAAAATGAGTTTACGGCCGGGAAATAATTGTCGCACACACTATGATAATGGGTTGGTGCGAGGTCAACATTCAGTTGTGTGAGTATAGGACAATGGCAGTTGGCGATCAGATATTCCAAAGTCTTTAGATCCATGCTAGGAATTTTGAGGACTTTCAAAGTCGTGAAATCAGTGTCCTCATGCAATGATTTAAATTGTCGCTCGACAAATAGCGCCTCGTCGTGGATAGACAGGTAGTCTAGCGAACCTCTAGCTTTTGATTGCTGTCCAAATCCAACCCAAGGCTGGGTGGGCTGACTGTCAAAGTCAAATGGCACAGGATCTAGAAACAAAACCAGCTCCTTCAAATGCGGTATTACGCCGGCAACAAGCTCCCTTAGAGCTATTGGAGTGTACATATTCGCCCATGTTCCTGAGGGCCTGCCTCCGTAGGAACCTTCGATATGTACCCCGATGGCGTGGAGACATGGTGAACTCAATAATGCCGATTCATATTCATCTTCCGGGCCCCAGGCGCCTAAGCTCCAGAGGTGAAAGCGGGTGATAAAAATTCTGCACTGGGGTTGATGCTGGTGAGTAGCATCAAGAAGACAAGGCGGAAATTGAGTATGGCCATTATAAATGATAGACTGTAGCGAAGGTAAGCTAGAAATAAAGTCTGCCAGGAGCTTCCAGAATGAATTCGTTCGGTGCACAGTATTTCTGGTCGTTTCACTGCCCGGAAAGAATGTATACTCTTCGAGAATGTCCTTGTCGCGACCTGATCTTTCAAGTCGATTTAGTCTATGTCGATTCAGCCGCAACTGTTCTTGTGCCCAAGCCTGTTCCTTGAAGATCGTCCTTTCTCTTTCGTCACCGTCATGGACGATGATCAAACGTCGAACAAAGCCATAACCGCCTACGCGTTGGGGAAGTACTCTTGAGTAACGAGCCACGTCTCTGGCAAGCTGATCGCTTTCTAAATCATCCACGTAGAATTTAAGAGATCGATATAGCAGGATAGTTAAAATGGAGAAACAGTGCCTGTTCACGCATACCAAATCAAGCAGACTGTCAGGGTAGACTTGATCGAGATGCTCACCAATAAGCACCAGAATTTCTCGTGGTAATCTGTCAAGCATATCTGATGTCGTTGGCCGCGAAATATGGAGTGAGCTGGATGTGAGTCTGCAGGGACGTCGGGGAATATGCTACGGTCATGGTACCACTTTACGCAAGTTTCTTGTAAGTTACACCTACCTAGGTAATATTACGCGCCTTGTCTACTGACAAAAAGGTTGTAGATTAGCACTCACCAATGCAATGGATCTGCTTCAAGCTCTGGCGAGAACAAGCAAGTGCTAGGTGAGCTATCTATAGTTAGCGTTACTATCATTTCCATTTGTAATTCTTGGAGACCGACGGATTTGACGGTTTGACCCGTATTTAGCCGCTTAGACCAGGTGGACCTTCGGGTATATAAATGAGCTTTCCGGGGATAGATTAAGAGACAGATCATTATTGTTCTGGCTAATTGTGTGTGTTCCTGGCGCATGTGACTGCTATACCATCGTAGAGACGAGGTCTAGGTACGTGTCCAGTCGGTTATATTCGATTTCAGTACTACACTACATTTAGCATGAGTAGTAGGGTGTGTACGATCATATGTCAGTCCTAAAAGCTATCTTACTAACGCGTAGGACGAAGTCAAGATGAGCGATTTTGCGACGTCACAAGGCCGTCGCCGGACCTCGGCTTTTGTCGTAGCTAGTATAACTTATGGAGATTTATTCGGAGGCTGTATATATCCTGGTCTCTTTTAGTTTTCTCGCTGAATTCCTGGTTGTCGCATATTCATACATGCAGCATTGAAACTTCGTTGAATTTGCTCAGTCGGTCTATTGCCCGAGATCAACCACATTGACGTTTACAGAGAGTCTAGGCCAGCTCACCGGTGAACACAAACAACCAAACAACCGCCGTCTCACGACTAAACCTGCAAATCGGCAGACAACGGGCTCTACCTCGAGCTCGGCGCAGACTTGTCATACGCATTGCGCGATTATTGCAATTAGCCAGCAGCGGATTAGCAGTTAATAATGGCTCCGCCCCCTCCCCCTCACAAGCCTGGCCCTCAGAGTCATCTCCAACTTTCACCCCACAACCATTCTTCTTCTTCTGCTGCAACTACAAATTCGACGCCGATTTCTCGTCTGACTCAATTATCATCACACATTATGGGCTCGACAGCGACAGCTGGCATCTTTACTGCCGCCAATGTGCCCCAGGCACCAGAGGACCCCTTGTTTGGGCTCATGGCTGCGTATCGCAAGGATCCGTCTGAGAAAAAAGTCGATTTGGGTATTGGTGCTTACCGAGATGACAACGCAAAGCCGTGGATTTTGCCTGTGGTCAGGAAGGTACTCTGCTCTGAACTCGATGAATTTTTTTGTTGGATGCTAAGAAATAACAGGCGGACGACATTCTCAAAAATGACCCAGAGCTCAATCACGAATACCTCCCCATCGCAGGGTTGCCGCAATATACCAGCGCAGCTCAGAAACTAATTCTTGGTGCTGACAGTCCTGCTATCAAAGACAACAGAGTACTTCTCTCTCCAACAAACTTACCTCAAAGCCGTACTAACAGCAAAAAGGTAGCATCCTTCCAAACCATCTCCGGCACAGGCGCCGTCCATCTCGGCGCCCTCTTCCTCTCCAAATTCCACCCAAACCAACAACCGCGCCCGACTGTCTACCTGAGTGATCCGACATGGGCCAACCACAACCAAATCTTCACAAATGTCGGCTTATCGATTGCGAAATACCCGTACTTCTCCGCCCAGACCAAGGGTCTTGATATCGAGGGGTTGTTATCCACGTTGGAGTCCGCAGCATCAGGCTCCATCATCGTCCTGCACGCATGCGCCCATAATCCTACAGGCGTCGACCCGACCCCCGAACAATGGAAACGCATCGCCCAGGTCGTCCGCGCCAAGGGCCACTTTCCTTTCTTCGACTGCGCATATCAAGGTTTCGCATCGGGAGACCTCGCGCGCGACGCATGGGCAATTCGGTACTTCATCGAACAAGGCTTCGAGACCTGCGTCGCTCAGTCCTTCGCCAAAAATTTCGGTCTGTATGGTGAACGTGCCGGCGCATTCCATTTCATCTCCGCGCCCAGCCAGGCATCCAGCACACCACACATTGCCAGCCAACTCGCCATCCTGCAACGATCCGAAATCTCAAATCCGCCCGCCTATGGCTCCCGAATCGCAAGTATCATTCTGAACGATCCTCAACTCTTCGCCGAATGGGAGGAAGACCTGCGCACGATGAGCGGCCGAATTGCCGAAATGCGAAAGAGTCTAAGAGCGGGATTAGAAGCGCGAAAGACGCCTGGGTCGTGGACACATATTACGAGTCAGATTGGGATGTTCAGTTTTACGGGTTTGAGCGAGAAGCAAGTGCAGATTTTGAGGGAGAAGTGGCATATTTACATGGTTCGTTCTCACCACCTAGCTGGGGTAAAATAGAGATGCTAACGATCAACAGACAAAGAATGGACGTATATCCATGGCAGGCCTCAACACACATAACGTTGACTATGTAGCGGAGGCCATTGACAGCACTGTCCGCGAGACTCAGTAATTCTTTCATTTTCATTTTCATTTTGGTAATCGTTGGGTATGATCTAGGGTTGGTTAGACAAACCATATTGGATTTTTTTTCAGTTCATTTTGACTCACTGGATGTACGTTACAAACATAAGTAGGTAGCTGGTAAATAGGCCATCGGCATTCATCTCGTCCTAGCATGATCACATATATACATCCAGCCCTATGGTTTTAGGGCTGGGTTAAAAAATAGCATCCCAAACAACCAACCAAACACATAATCCCGCTGTACACCAAAACACCATCTGCGCCGGACTCTTTCGCTCATTTGCGCGTTTGAGTTCCTTGTTGCCCTTGCCTACATTTTCGGCTGTGGTGGATGCATCGGTGACGAGCTGCGAAATGAATTCTTCTTGAGTGGAGAGATGCGAGACGAGGGTCTGCTGTAGCGAGGAGATTTCGAGCAAGGATTTTTCTGCGTTTCTGCTCGGCGTTAGTACAACTATCTTGGCACATATGGTAAGTTGAGTGGGGAGAGACGAACTGGACTTTACTCAGGGTGTCCTCATAATGTCTCAGCATCATATCATTCTCCTCTGCAAACAGCTGAAGTTGCTCAGCTGACAACTGCGACTCAATGGTAGCCGCTTCCTCGTCGGAGAGCGTAGACGCCTTTTCGTACTTTCGCTGTTGCTCCCTGCCAAGCGCAGGTTGCTCCCATTCCTGCTGTCGTTGCCTTTGTATCATCTGCTCCTGCGGAACCGCAGCTTTGTATAGGACACTCTTTTCCTTTTCCCTAACCCGCTCAATCCTCTTCTCCACCATCCCCCTCTGCACCTCTGCAACTCGTTCCAGGTTCCTTCTCAGAAACCACAATATATTTTCCCTTACAGTGCGTACGCACCTCGCCGACTCCTCAGCTGTTATCTGCTCTTCAGATTTCCCTTGATTATCTTCTGCTGACTCGGCACCTGCAGCCCATCGCCACAATACCCCCGTGCCTCTTAAATGCCCATACTTCTTGTGTAGTAGCTGTCGCTCCGTTTCCTGTCGCAATTGTTCCGCGGATTGCAGGTTGGAAATACTAGACGACAAGTCGCGAAGCAATAACGCGGTTGAGGAATCGATGGAGTCGCGGTCTGCGTCGGTTAGGTTTTGGGTTGGTAGATTTGTTGTCGTATTCGGTGAAATAGGTGATGTGGCGGCTTCAGGTTTCTTTTTGGTGGTTTGGATAGATAGGTAGGAGTGGCGGATTGATTGGAGGTAGTGCAGGAGGGATTGAATGTGGGAGTTCTGTCTATGTCATCAGTCTATTGCTGTAACGATTGCTTGGTGAATTTGGACTGACTATGCGGTATGCCTCTTTCAGGAATTCATTGACGTTCTTCGGATCGCGGGGTGGTGACTGTGGGATATCGGTGTGTGCAGCAAGTTTCTTGCGCTTTTCGCGCAAGAGACTCTGGACTGAAGGGGTCAGGTCTGTCATCTCTGTACAAGTAGTTGCGGTTGCTGTTGAAAGTCAACAACAAAAGGAAACGTCAACGTCACCGAATGAAGCGGAGCAGAGGAGCTCCGAGGTCTTGGCGTGCCCTAATTCCTTTTTGGGTGTTGTGCTATCTACAATTAAGTATATTAAATATACCTAGGAGTTTATTTCATAAATCCAATGCAACTACAATGTATATTCAGGGGATATCTCAAAGATAGTCAAGTCACTAGAACCAGTGCGACGACAAAGTGTGTATGTATAAACCCATCTGACCAACTCCACGCTCAAAACAGTAATCATAAACATTTACATTGACATGAACATAAACAAAGACAAATTATATCCGTTCTTCGACCCAAATCTATTCAAAGCGTTAGCAATCATTCAATACCAAATGCAGAGATGGAAATACCTCAATTTTCCCCATATCCTGATTCTCCCTCCTCGCCTCTTCTCTCGCCGCACTAAGCAACATATCCAAATCCTCCTGATCGCCCATCGTAATCATATCGTTATCATCGCGCATACGTATCCTCAACAGACCCCTAAACCCAAATTTCTCGCGAATTCGGCCCTCAAACTCGCCATATCCGATATTTGCTTCAATCATGATGTACCGCGTGTCCTCAAGAGCATGAACCTTGACGCGGAATTTCCTGATTTCAGGCATCGTGCGCCGACGAGAAGGGGCTCTTCGGCCTTGCCCGGAGCTCTGAGACTGTGGGTTGCTGTATCTTGTACGCTGTTTACGGGGTGGTGGCTGCTCATTGACCATTTCGAATTCAGGGTCTTCGGGGAATTCGTCTTCGTATTCGCTGCTGTACTCTGGTTCTTCTTCAATGTAACGCGGTTGTTGTTGCTGTTGTTGGCGAGTCTTGGGTGCGAAGCCATTGGTGTTTGTACGCGGGCTTATGTACATGTCAAACACTTCGTCGTTGTATTCCTCTTCCGGGACGAACTCGAATCCGCCATCGCCGCGACGGTTACCTGTCGTCTCGCGGTAGAGACGAGGCCGTCCATCCCTCGCGCGCGAAGAGTTGGAGTACTGTCTTGAAGGCGGCCCTCGGGGCTCAGAGGCCGTACGACTCGTACCAATTCTCGACTTCTCCATAGACGGCATATTACCTCCCGTCCGTCCATTCGTGCCTGCACCACCGGGTCGATCCAATTCCAGCCTGGGTGGACGACCACCAGCCCCCGACCTCACCGACGCGGCACGCTGCGTTAACCCGCCAGTAGAACCACTACCAGACGAACCCTTATCCGACTCTGGAGGCGGCGTCGGCGGGAACGTATTCCTACCCAACGGCGGTTCGGACTGTTGTCGACTTCTGCTCGTGAGATTCTTTTGCACGAGATTCGTGGCGGCATACGAGATGGTCTCGGCTGGTCTGTCGTCCTTTGCTGCTGTTTCGATGGCCATTGCTTTCTTGAGTTCTGAGCCTTGGAAGCCGATGAATGCATTGTTGCGGTCTGAGGCTGCTACCAGCCTTGCTTTACCGAGGTAGTCTTTGGTCTTAAGATTCTTTACTTTGGCTTCGTTGGGGCGGTAGACGACGCCGACGGGAATTGAAAATACAGTGTATCCCTAGAACAATTAGCATTACGCCCATCAAGAAGTGAAAAAGGGGAAAGTACTTCAGCCTGCTCCCTAATCGCCTCGTCAATCACATCATGATCCGGCGTGACCTTTTCCTTGGACGCAAACTGCAGGTCCTGCAACCCCGGCTCTATCTGTTGCAGATAGATATAACTCAAACCTCGATTGAATAGCACCTCGCACGAAAATAAGCGAAACTTCAACCCAAGCTGCTCATAATCTATCGATGTGTTTCCGCGGAGGTACAAGAGGGTATCGTTGAAATTAGCGAGCGCCTCCTCGAAATCGCCCAGCAGGAAATTGGAGACGCCTTGTTGGAAGTACGCTACGGCGAGGTAGTTGTCGAGCGCTATGGCACGTTGATAGCATTCTACCTGTACTGCAATTAGCTCTGTATTATTCTCCGGTTTGACAGGGAGCGCACCGCTTTCTCGTGTTCGCCCAAAGTGGCATGGATAACGCCGCAATTGAACAAGATCTTGGACGTATCGGCGATATTGTCAAAGACGCGGAGAGATTCGTCGAATTCATTATTGTCGTAGTGAGCGAGCGCCTGCACCCATGTCTCGATTTCCTGTCTCGGTCAGTACGCTCCAGCTCTCGCGCGCGTACAAACCATGTAATGTGTGACATACCTGCTTCAACGACATAATGCCCTCTTACGCAGAGTAGAGAGTCGCAAATATCCAAAGTACGTTCAACAATCAACAATCAACAGAATCGGCAGCGAGGTAGTATTAATAAAGCAATGGCTGGGAGGATGATTGGCGACGGCAACTGGAATAGTGCGGGGCTTCATGCACGATCCGAAAGTCGTCAACTTTGTGATGGATCCCCGGAGAGGATAGATAGAATTAAAATAATTATATTGAGTCAGGCAAAAGAGCGAGCCGTGGGATCGTAGAGAACGAATGCAATCGACTGGACCAGCCAAGCCAACAAACTGTAGTCAGTTAGTACTGAGTAGTGGGAAGCAGCCGAAAATAGAAGAGAGGAGGATTACCAGAGTCAAGACTAAAGAGCGAAGAGACCTGACTATTAGACCAGAAGAGAAAATAGCATCAACCCACTAGACCCAGTCCACTGGCTGCGAGGGGAAATAAGTATTAATGTGCCAGCCATTAGATGGCCCCATCTGTAATGCTACTAATCTGTCGCAGGGACGGCACTGCACTGTCAATGCGTGCTTCATGCAGGATCTAGTCTGGTCTATTCTACTGTTTTGGCTTATACTTAGCTGCCGTCTTATACACTGTAAGTTCATGTCAATTGATGTATGCTTTGGTTTTGCGCTGGGTCAGCATTCCATCTTGCATCTCATCTCTATACATCACATCTCACCTCAACTCAAACTCATCAACACTGACCGCTCAAGTCAAGCACAAGTCATCTGACCGTACACAAGTATTAATAGCAACTTTACTGTAAACAGTAAATACCAAAACCCGACAATTGTACCCTCAAGCGCCGCTAAAATAACGTCGAGACCACAATCAGCCAACCAGCGGCCCGAATCCCCTAATTTTTACAGCGGGCCCGAGTGCAATTAGCCCTAACAGGCCAATCATGCTCTATCTCCATCTGCATACTAAGTCTATACCATGTATACTTCTCGAATCATGGGATGGTTAGTACTCGACGTGAAGATGTATAAAACTATTAATAACTCTCCAAGTTCAGAAATAGAACATTACACAGCACTATTGACTGTTAGTCAGTGACTATGCGCGCCCATGTGTGATTGATCTTGCATGAGCAGGGAAACATACATAGTGGACATCAACGGCCGCGAGGAAGAGGAAAGAACATTCAAGAAACCTTGGAGGATCAGTTTTCAGTTTCCAACATTGATTCATCGGCAGTGATATGTGGTCATTGTCTGAGATTGCGTCTGACACTACGTAGATTGTCGCTGTCTGCGGCGCTTCTGAAGCGAGGATTGTTTGAGGTTGCGTTTTGCAATTTTAGCCGATTGGTATGTGCCCGACCCTGTCTTTACTACGTACTTATTAACTTTGTACTGTACCTAGACGGTCATATGATTTGACCGCTAACGAGTACTTATTACGTAGTAGTACTAAGTCGATAAATATCAGACAATCCAAGAACGCTGACCTTCCGTGTCGGCTTTTGCCATGTGCGAGTTGCATGATCTGTCGGATGCGGTCATCTTGCTTCATCTCTATCTTACTACCGACGGAGAAACCGAGGAGTCGGCACCGCCATACTGTTTTAATAGTTGGTTTAATGGTGTTCGCAGCCAGGACTGATGAGAGGGCTACGCTAGTCATCTGTTTTGGGTTTGCTTCAACTACCAAGATTGAGCTTCAGATTGCGGCTCAGATGGAGACGAGATTGACTTCTGACATGACGGATCTCATCTGTCATCTTCGTTCATTTCATTCACATGCTAGAAATTTTCAATCTGATTTGTCGCATGAAAACAGATCGAGCTCTTCGATTACAGCATCCCCTTGGTAACCTGCTCCTTCCTCTCCTCCCACACATTTTTTCCCGAACACGAACAGACCATCTTCTCATTATCCCATACTCCCGCACTGCGCGCAATCACGCCCACAATCGTATCCGCATCCTCACTCTTAAATGGACCTTCCTTGTTCTTCGAAACCACCATGCTGCGTCCAATCAACTCCCAGATTGCCACCGGTTGATCAATCAGTACATTTCCCTTGCCGTTGTCGCTGACATTGACCACCCCAAATACGCCTCGGGGTTGTTCCTGCCCAAGTACTTTATTCTTGAAAGCCTCCCATATCCCACCCGTTGACTCTGCGCCCTGCGATATATCCCCTGTCTCTCGCACTGTAGCCCAATACCTCCCCGGCGAAAGCCCATTTATAGTAAGATCAACCAAGGTCTGCGACTTGCTGACCTGGATCATCCGCGCAAGACCCCGAATCTTTTCGGGCACGCTCGTGTTGTGAGTCTCGAGAATACACACGGCGGCGCTGTTGGTGCCGCCGCTACCGCGCAGAATGGCGTCGCGGCCGGTGCCCTGGATGGCGGCGACGATGGAGCTGGGTGCTGCGGTGCCTTCGACGAGGACGAGTTGGTCTGCGAGGCGGGCTTCTACTTTGGTAATACCTTGTATCACCCCATTCTGTCAGTACGTATGATTTTTCCGATGATTGGCTCGCAAGTACCTGGTATTTTCTGTATGGAACCGGAGACGTCCTGTACGCAGTGATCGCAGGTCATGGGGACCTGAAAGGTCGTCTATAGAAGTTAGTAATGACAACAATATGCAATGAGTCAGACATACCTGGAATGGTTCGATCATGTTGAATTATATTATAATAGATATGCGCTGGAAAAGTATGCAATGCAGGATAGAATCAGAGAATAGAAAGAAGCAGCATGAGCGTAGATATTAGCTGTTACGGAGGGGTTGATTTGAAATCGATTGCGGCCTCGGCATGCGGTCATCGGCAAGAGGCCGACTAATTTTCTACGTGACTCCGTCACCTCACCCTAAGCTTCAGTTACACCAACCACACAACAACACCACCTGCAAAACAGAATGTCGTCAACATCGAGATGGGCAGCCGCCGACCCCGAGGAAGAAGCAGCTCTTGCCCAACGTAAACGCGAAAAGGAAGCCAAGAAACGCGCAAAAGCTGAGAGACAGCGACTAGAGGAACAACAACAAAAACAAGCAGCAGCAACTGCAAAAGCTCCTAATGGCGCATCAGAAGACGCACGACCGACTAAACGACGACGTCTGTCCACAGAGAGCGCACCGACAGAAAAACCAGAAGCAATAGAAAGGAAACTGCTACGCTTTCCGAGCACGGAATGGTCGCCCTGTCGACACGTCGACAACTACGAACGTCTGAACCACATCGAAGAAGGCTCCTACGGCCTCGTGTCGCGCGCCAAGGATTTGGCTACCGGTGAAATCGTTGCGCTCAAGAAATTAAAGATTGACAATGCGCCTGACGGCTTCCCCGTTACGGGACTTCGAGAGATACAGACCTTGCAGCGAGCACGACATGTCAACGTCGTTCATCTACGCGAAATCGTCATGGGGAACAGTATGAACGAGTGCGTCCCCCTTCTTCCCTTCCACGGCTTCATGAAAAGTTCAAGATACAAGATTATTAACCCATGTTCACAAAACCTCCCTGCCGCGCCAGGAAAGGGAGCTTTTTTGTTTGCTTTATTTATAGTGTCTACCTAGTCATGGATTTTCTCGAACACGACCTCAAAACCCTTCTCGACGACATGCAAGAACCCTTTTTACCATCCGAAACAAAAACAGTCCTGCAGCAAATCCTCTCCGCCACCGAATTCCTGCATGCAAACTGGATCTTGCACCGCGACCTCAAAACCTCAAATTTGCTGCTGAACAACCGCGGCGAAGTCAAACTTGCCGATTTCGGGATGGCGAGATACTTTGGAGACCCGAAACCAGCGCATTTGACGCAATTGGTGGTTACATTGTGGTATAGGGCGCCGGAGTTGCTGCTAGGTGCAGAGCGGTATGGAGCGGAGATTGATATGTGGAGCATTGGATGCATATTTGGGGAGCTGTTGAAGAAAGAGCCGCTGTTTCAGGGAAGGAATGAGGTCGATCAATTATCCAAGGTACGCCTCCCCTTCTCTCCTCTATTTTTTTTTTTTTTTTTTTTAATATGGGAGTTGTCACCGGACCGTGGCTGATGTCAGACAGATATTCGCAATCACCGGACCACCAACGCAACAAACCTGGCCTGGTTTTCGGTCCTTACCAAACGCCAAATCCCTGCGTCTACCCCCCTCATCGTCCTCATCAACATCATCCTCCGGAAAAGTCACAGTCCCTCTCCTCCCCCGCTCCCAATTCTCATACCTCTCAAACGCAGGCCTGAGTCTGCTCTCCTCTCTTCTAGCACTCAATCCATCTTCTCGTCCCACGGCTGCAGAGTGTCTTCGACACGCTTATTTCCGAGAAGACCCAAAACCAAAGGCCAAAGAAATGTTCCCCACGTTCCCGTCAAAGGCGGGCCAGGAAAGAAGACGGAAAAGGGCAACGCCGGAAGCACCAAGATATGGCGACGAGGCGCCCAAGTTGGATTTTGCGGATGTTTTTGGTGGCGCGACTTCTACTGAAGGGAAGGAGGCTGGGGCTGGATTTACGCTTAGATTGGTATGATCCTGATATCAAAAGGACGGTCATGTTGAGAGACTATGTATACAATAGAATACTATACAGTTGTACGGCGTAAAGAAAGACGGACCATAACTCGTAACACGGAAGCAAAGAAAAATCAACAAAAGGATATTGGCGAAGCCAATGAATACGAAGGACTCGTAATCCTCGACCCAACCGGACTCTTGATGGAATTCTCATCCTTCTGACTCAACAAATTCCCCGACAATGACCTCATCGCACGACTCTGTGACGAGAACGAGCGCACCGAATACGGACTGCATGCACCACTCGCCAAAAGCGATGTGGGAGACGAGAACCCCGAGTCTACCGCCGGCGCTCGCATAACACCGAGTGCGTTCAGGTTCGATTGCGAATAGAACCTATTCCTGGCCAACGAGAGAGCACTACCCGACGCCGTAGCACCAGCAGATGGAACGGCAATCAATGTAGCTGAAATAGTGCGATACCTGTCAGCCGACCGCGTGCTAAAATACCGCTGCGAACTTCGGCTTAGCGATGCCTCGCTTGTGTCCAGTGGTGGAAGCAGAAGGGTCGGACTGAACGGCCTAAATGGGGAGAAAGTGTTGCTCTGTCGTGACATGTCGAGGTACAATCGTGGCGGCGTGTTTTTGTCGTGAAAGAGGCCAAAGTCGCCTCTCATGCGTTGCATGCTGGAGCCGAATTCGGGGTCGATTTCGGCGGTTGTTTCAGACAATGAAAGTTGTTTGGTGGTGATGAGGGTGCTTTCGGGGTGTGATGCTGGTGGAGATGGGAGAGTGGCGCAAGATGAGGTGGTGAGTGAGAGTAGACATGTTGGGCTTGTTGGACTTCTGGGGGCGACTGGGAACAGGCCTTTGCGTCGAGTAATCTTTTTGAGTTTCTTGGTCCAGGTCTTGAGTCTCGACTGCTTATCGGCGTGGTCGAGTTTGTCGTCTGAATAAGCTGTCGATGATTGAGACATCCCATTTTTTCTATGGAATATTAGCTCAGATCAAGTGGCAGATGAGATGGATATACCCCGACTCGCTGATTTTCTGATATCTCTCCCCATACCACGAAACAGTAGACTTTGATCCTTTGAACCGGCTCGCCACCTTTCTGAGCAGTCTAGCCATGTTGAAGCGTGAGAATATTCTGTGACCTTGCGTGTATCGCTGTCTATGATGTCAAGTACGATATACTTGATAATGATTGTGACGGACGGCTGGGAGGAGAGGTCCATCTTGAGGGTGAGCTACTCGTTGTCATTGTCGAGGTTGATGTGAACGATGCAGGAGCGACTGAGTATTCGAATAGGGAAGCCGCGACTGCCTTCTAGACAGGGTTCTGCGCAAATCCCATGCCACGGGCTCTGTCCGTCATGAATCTACGTCACCCCCGACTGCATCTCCTGCATTGCATCATCTACGAGTAAGATAAAGATGTGCCGTGAGGTCGAGGACACATCGAATTATTCCAAGTGCCAACACGTGCATTTGTATACATCATAGCTGACCGTATCGTTCCATCATCCGTGCTCGGTGGAACAAGCATCATGAAAGCGGCAGATATTCGTGTGCCCGAGACACACGGTCGGTCTTCACCATGTAACACAAGACATAATAGACTCGGTATAGCACAAATATAGAAGAAACATGCTGACTGTCGCATTTGCCTACGTAAGCAGTATGTAGGATGAACTTGATCATCAACAGACCCATCGTCACATCTAAATTTCCCGTACTCCCAGTCTACAAGTATGGGGCCTGTGGAGTTGTGTTTCAGTAGTGCCGTCCGATTACCATATATGATCATCCAATAATGGCGGGTTCTCATTTTCATTATCGGTGGGGAGCTCCACTGAGCATCGTTTCCACAGTTCCATCTGGCTGATAGCGGGTCCAGGGTACTCTGATTGGCTGGAAGTAGGCATCGATCAAGCTTTCGTGCCTTGCCTGATGGAGACTAGTCAGGGCCCGCTCCGTCTGATTGGTTGTTTGCATCTCTACAACGGGGCGGGATTTGCGATTATCTCGTCTCTGCCAGGCGATATCGTCGCACAGACTGCCCAGATCGAGATTTCTCGTATACATACGTACTATCCGTCGAGGTGGCTGCGTGGCTAGGTAGCCAGAACTATGGATACTCCATACGCACACGTACCATGTTGCATCATACTGCGCGGCCAATGTGCCTGGACAGAACAATGCCGATACACGGTAATAGAGACATGCAAAAAAAAAAAACAATGGTCGTGCCGATCGCCAGCCCACCGGCATTTCCCAGCCAGATGGCCCAGATCTGCTCGTCACATACTTGAGTGCTAGCCAGTCTAGTCCCTTGCTGATCTATTTTGTTCACACTGTCGCGATTTCTATTTTGTCACGACATTTGAACTTCGATGCTCAACATCTAACACAGAATGCGAACTGGCTTGTGTATAGGCGCAGGCCTGGCTGCTATCGCTCACGTGCACGCCTTGGCACCGCGCACCCAGGTTGCCGACGAGTACGATTTTGTCGTGGTGGGCGGAGGTCAAGCTGGTCTCGTGCTCGGAGCTCGTCTGTCAGAAATTGCGAATTACACCGTCCTCGTGCTGGAGGCCGGAACCAATGGTGATGAGTATCGAGAGCGCATAGGTATGCTGAGGATTTTGTTCGATACGATGCGCAACGCGCTGACTCTCCAGATACTCCTGCATATTCTTACTACGAGTCGCTATGGACGACACCGATGAATTGGGCATACTACACCGTCCCCCAGTCCAATGCCGACAATCGCGAGGTGGAATGGCCCCGTGGAAAAGGACTCGGAGGTATGCATCCTTGGAACCAAAGAATGAGCGGGTTTAACCAAAAACAGGCAGCTCTGCTATCAACGGATTGTACCTGACGCGCCCCGGGAAAGACGAGATCAATGCGTGGAAAGACCTGCTAGGAGACATGGACGGCGCAGACAACTGGTCGTGGGACTCGTTCTACGCTGCAATGAAGAAGAGTGAAACATTCACTCCTCCTTCTGATGCAATTGCTACCGAAGGAAATATCACGTGGGATCTGTCTACTCACGGTACTCAGGGACCGATCCATGCATCGTATCCTGGATAGTAAGTCATTCTCTTTTCGCACCTCGATTCAAACTAATTGTGTAGTACATTCCCCCAAGTTGGCGAATGGATAGAATCCCTGGAGGCTATGGGCATCGCTCAGTCCAACGAAATGTATGGCGGTGATGTTTACGGCGGGGAGGTTTCGACCTCGAGTATCAACCCTACGAATTGGACACGCTCGTACAGTCGGACAGGATATCTCGATCCCCTCGCAGACAACGGCAACTACGATGTCGTAGCCGATGCATTCGTCATGCGCATTCTGTTCGACAGTTCGTCCCCTTCAAACAATCTGACGGCAAATGGTGTTCAGTATACTCTTGATAGCGGCAAGACGAATTGCACAGTCAAGGTCAACAAGGAGGTTATTCTGGCCGCTGGTACAATTGGCAGTCCTGCAGTGCTGCTTCACAGCGGTGTCGGCCCGAAGGATATTCTTTCAGATGCCGGAGTTGCCTTGGTGTCTGAACTTCCCGGTGTGGGTCAACACCTTCAAGATCATTTCGTAAGTGCTTTTTCCTTTTGTGATGGCAGTCGACTAATGTGAGTAGAGCGCCACTATCAAATGGAACACGAGCGTTGTGACTTCTGGGTCGATCTTCTATCAGAATTTATCTGAGAAGGTTCGTCGTCATCCTATCTCACGAAAGTGGACGTGCTGACCATCGTAGAATGATACCCTCTATCTCTCCTACATCGACTCAGCCATTGCCTACGCCAACTCCACGCTGATGTACGGTGACAATCTGGGCTCACTGCAAAAGAACATCACCACTCAAATAAACTCATACAAACTAAACACGACTTATGATGCAGGTGTCATTGCAGGCTACAAAGCAATAGCTAACATGACGGCGACCACGATTCTTGAGAGCTCTATCGGCCAGATTGAGCTTCTGTTCATGAACAGTGATTCAAATGGCGATATTGGTATCACAGCCGCCCTTCAACATCCTTATAGCCATGGGCGCATATACATCAACTCTTCGAATCCGTTGGACTATCCTGTGATTGACCCGAATTACATGGCCTTTTCTGCCGGTATGTCTTCTTTGTCTTTTTTAGGTATACATTTCACAAACTAACGTATTAGACTATGAAATCCTCCGTGACGGCCTCAAACTCGCTCGTCAACTCGGCAACACTGAGCCTCTAAGCAGCTGCCTCACAGTAGAGACGTCGCCCGGCTCCAGTGTGACAAGCGACGATGAATGGCTTGACTGGATTCGCTCAGCAGCCAGCTCTGAATTCCATCCTTCGTCTTCCTGCGCCATGCTTCCCCAAAATCAAGGTGGTGTAGTCGACGCTAACCTCCGCGTTTATGGTCTTGCCAATGTCCGCGTCGCAGATGCCAGCGTTGTCCCTATCGCATTGTCGACGCATCTCATGGCTTCGACATACGGAGTCGCAGAACAGGCGGGTAACATCATCCGTGCCTACTACACAAACACGACTACGACAGGCACTTCTGATATTGGCTCTACGACTTCGGCGACAGGCACGGCGTTGGGCGCTCATGCGACTACTGGTGCTGTCACCACCCAGACAGCGCTTTCTGGTGGTATCCAGACCGTATCTGTGTCTGCTTGGGCTGTTGCGTTTGCTGCAGCTATTACCATCTTTATCTCCTTTTGAGGTTTGACCACTTCATGTGACTTTCCATTTCAGTTCACACAGACTATTCACACATATCAACTTTAATGATCCCGCCACTTTTGTCTAGCACGACTAGCAGCAGCATGATCATTAACAACCTACGACTTCACGATGCTTATATCTTTCTAATATACCTACGGCGTTTCTTATTCATATGGAGTCTGCAACATGCAGGGGAGACATATACCCAGGAAGGCAGGTAGGTAGGCAGGCAGGACAGGTTCTGGATAGATTCGATACACCAAAACTTTATTCAATTTTGTTTCTTGTATAGTCGTGCCGGTCAACTGGTGAGGTATATAATTTTTACATACATATCAGAAAATATACAGATAAATTAATATCTCAGAATGCGCTTATTTTTCGTGCTACGTCACGCTCTTATGTTGTGTCTCGATCGTAAGTACTGAGATTGGCATCTGTTTCTCTTCAGAGACAGTCAGCGCGAGGATTCCAGAGTATTATGGATCTGATGTTATATGAAAAGGACGCTATTATAGCTGTCGGCGGACTACAGTTAGATGATCAGACCCCTGGTCTATACCTTCAGGCTCCCGCGGATGCCCCAACTTTAAATCAACCTCCCCATACAAACCACCCGCTCATCCACCGAAACTATCCCATCCCATCCCATTTTATAAAAATGAGTGCCACCCCATCTGGCACTCCAATCCCAATCCACACAATAAACCTCTCCTTGCCCCCCTCCGAACGCTATGCCACCCTTGCTACCTTGTATGCATCCCGCATGCGCGCCATACTACCCATATTCGATGAACTTGTCACCTCCTTATCACCACACATCCCCTTACGTCTGGTACACACTCTCGCGCGTTTGGCGCTGAAAGTATTATGGTCAAGGGAGGAAACAGATGAGATTCGTGGCATTGCCCGCGCGGCGGGCGTAGAGGTTTATTTCCTGGTGTGTTTGAATACGGTGTTGGATTTGTTAATGGGGTGTAGTAGTGGGGGGATTCTTACCAGACCATCTGGCGCTGGCATGGGAAAGGGGGGAATGGTGCATTTCAGGACGCTGGATTGGACGATGGATCCGCTCAGGGATTTGATTGTGCAACTCGATTTTGTGCGTGATGCAGTCAATGGAGATGAAGAAAGAGGGGAAGTGCTGGCGTCGAGTGTCACGTATGTTGGCTTCGTGGGTGTTCTGACCGGTGTACGACGTGGTCTTAGCGCATCGTTGAACTTCCGACCGGTGCATAATAAGCAGCCAGGATTCGCAGGGGATGTTGCATTTTACTTGAATCATCTACTTGTGTTGCTGGGGTGGCGGCAGTCGATTTCGTCGTTGATGCGGGAGTGTGTTTTCGCTCCTTTCCAGTCTTCGTCTGCGACAAAGAATAAGGATATATCGGATTTGAGAAATATAAAACGGAATATTCCGAGCGTGCCTACGACAGCAGCATATCTTATCTTTAGCGATGGCGAGACTACGCTGGCCATGGAAAAGGATTACAAGACTGCCGTCGTACGGTCGTCGGAGTCGTTTATTGTTACGACGAATCATGATCAACCATCTTCATCCCATACGGATGGGGTCGGAAAAGAAAAGAAGATGGGGAATCATATAGGTCTAAGCTTGATTTCTTCCGATGTACAAGCTATTGAAGATCTGATCGAGGAGAGTACGGAGCGATATGAGTGTATACAAGCGCGATGGGACGAGAGGACTCGACGACACAATAAACAGCAACTAAGAAATGCGGAGCAGGCGCAAAGGGGGACACGGTCGTCGGTACGTCTACGGCAGAAACGAGAGGAAAGTGCGGAATTGGGTGTTACGCGAGAAGAGGCGATTGAGTGGCTCACGACGTATCCGGTGCTGAATGAGTCGACGCATTATGCTTGTTTGATGGATGCGAAGAAAGGGGAGGTGGTTTGGGGGAGGAAGTATGATGCTAGTGAATGGGAGTAGTCGTGAGACATCCATTTAGAAAATGGTCGTTATATGTCTATTTGAGCACACCAGCACGTACAGATCATAAGTTCAATTACCACTATCCAGACATATCTTTGCTATGCTCTTCTTCGACAATACCTCCATCTCGAAGCTCGATATGGAATGAGTTCGGCCCTCCCATGGACGTATGCATCGAAATTATCATGATACCAACTATGTTGCCTATGTCGGATTTTCTTGGTGAAGGTCAGCCGCAGTCTTTCACTGTAAGTTTGCACAAACCCCAGACACTATCATCAAATTTAGACGGATGCAGCCCTACTATACAACCATAAAGGCGTATTGAGAGTATACTCAAAAATTTCAGCTGAGTATCGAGACTCAGTCAACAGTCTACATTGGTGACTAGAGTCAAGGACAGTTTTCAAGAAGAGAGAAATTGGTAAGTACCGAAATGAGTCCGTGGACAGGAAAATATTCTAACCACATAATCCCTTATAAGAGTAAATTATACTTGCAGATTGATATCTGGAATGAAAAATAAGATCTCTTGAAATTATATGGAAAGAAATTGCTACTCACACAGATCGACCATGATAAACATGCCCAGGTGATTGCACCAGAAAGAATCTTCTCAAAACTCATTTATCTGCATGTTTTTGCAGCCTGGGCAAGTCCACCTGCCGCTTTGATATGTTTTTCTCTTTTTACAGTACAAGCAACGGTACCTCCCCGCGCCGAAGAATCCTTTTCTTTTGCACTTTGGCAATCTTTTTGGCGTCAGCGTCTCTAATTCCTTGCGCTCAGCCTTCAAACGTGCAAGTCTTCGCGCGGTCTCTTTCATCTCAGCCCTGATTTTTCTCTCTAGCTCTTGGTCTCCTGCTGTTTGTCAGTCTAATCTCATCTTTATCGGCCTCGAGAAGATAGTTTCTTACGCTGCTTTTGTGCCTTCTTCAATTCCTTCAATTCCAATCGATGTTCCTCCTTTAGCTTCTGCTCCAGTCTTGCCAGCTCATCTCTGATCTCGATTCCTACCTCTGTCTGAATTAGGTTCTTCCCATCACGCAGCTCCTCTTGGAGTCGAGTCGAGGTTGGTCTATTGTTCAGCATTGACTTGACCAACGCACGAGCATCATCTGCCCTTCCAATCATTATCCTTCTAACCGTAGAACCACATTCAATCATCTCCTTCCAAAACTTCCGTTCCAGCTCCTCCTCGCGTCTTGTCCCTTCTTCCTCACTCACATTCTCCCACATCGTCGTCGCCAAAACGACATTCGCCAACGACTCTTCTCCGCACAGCTTTTTCATCATGCGCAGATTCTTGAGGCTGGGACCTTCCATACGAACGTCGGTGACGCGGTGCAGATAGATAATACCAGAGAGTAAGAGACCCTCGTCGTAATTTTTCTGCATCCATGCAGCGATACGTCGAAGAATTTCGGTATCGCTCAAGGTTGTGTCGCTGAAGCCGGGGGTATCGACGAGGACTACATTTTTGCCATTTATGCGACATGGAACGGCGACGATGTCTTCGGTACCTTGTCACATTATTAGCGGTTATTCATATGATAAGATAACGATGTTGTACAAGATGTAAGATCGTGGCCGACTTGGAGATCTTTCCCAGTCACGGCTTTGATTAGGGAAGTCTTCCCACTACCGCTTTGTCCGAATACTGCAATTACGATAGGAGGCGAGTTGTCCTGCACAGTATCATCGTCATCATTTGAGTCGATATACTCGGCAAATTCCGGCCAGTCGGCCGTAAGAAAAGATCCTATATCTTCATATCCAGAATCCCGTCGCTGGACTGAGTGACAGTTTGTATTAGATTCATGGGTCACTTTGGTGTGTGGAATATAAGGTGGTGGTACTTCATCCATGGAAAGAAGAGCCTCGTAATATTCGTAGAATCCATCGTGGGCAGGAGTGAAGTGAGAAGTTGCTCCGGCTAGAATCGAAGCGTCAGGTTCATGGATGGCTGGATCAGGGCTATCCCATGAATCATTCCAGGCCCCAGGAATTGAGATATTTCCAGGCATTTTGTTATATTTTAGGTATAGAACGTTGCTACTAGAATAGAAGCAGGAGAGAAACCGAGTTCTTACCGCCGGTGGTAATAGCAGACTTTATAAGCTGCATGGTAGGCAATTAGATCAGCCTGTTGCTCACTTGAACATGACTGTGTATGATGCTCGTTCCACGAATCCCGAGTAGGTTACAAACCCTACGTTATGCAGACTACAGGTTTGAGTCGAAGGCTGGCTGTATCACCAAGTGCTTGCTGATAATTCAATTATATACCACCAGGGTAAGTAGGCTGATTGACGTGGCTCCATTGAGTACTCATGTTATCCTTGAAGATACGGCATCATGCATTCAATGATGACCCTTCGCATGGTGAGTTGAACTGGGATTTCAACCTCCGATATCTGTCAGCCCTAATGGCCATACAAATTAGTTTACGCTACCTAGTATTTCTGATTCTTACTTGGTTGTACATTCCGGCATAAAGAATATCTGCGGAATTGTACGACGGCATAGTTCCCTTGAGTCATTCCTTGATAGATTGGAAGTCGGATTTTTCATGCCGGTGACGTGTAGCGTGAGGCTCAAAAACAAAAATCTCTGAATTTCAAATCTAACAGGCCCTGGATATGTCTTATCCCATCATGCGTACCCCTAGCAGCCCTAAAACCCTGGTACTTAGCGAATCCATTAGAGATTTCAGCATTCATATC
This sequence comes from Talaromyces sp. F31, assembly GCA_037356135.1. Taxonomy (NCBI): domain Eukaryota; kingdom Fungi; phylum Ascomycota; class Eurotiomycetes; order Eurotiales; family Trichocomaceae; genus Talaromyces; species Talaromyces sp. F31. The sequence continues at coordinate 970,249 of JAYXSF010000032.1, read as the reverse complement.
AACCAGTGAACGCTCACTGACTGACTATGAGGTTTATACGACGGTTTGGAATAGATCTGATTCTCGTATGTGAAGGTCTTATAGAGTAGAGTTTCAGCCTCTTGTACCAGGCATGCGACAGGTCTGACCACAATGCTTTAACAGGTTTCGGGATTACGCATGTGGAACAGCAATTTCGGCTTACCCGGGCGTCTGCACAGCTTTTCCAAACAGTGGCATGCTTGATTGGGTTGGATAGTTACATCTCCGAGTTTTGTCATCTACATCGATTATACACTATCGTGTTATCGCTACCTTCAATGAATGTCCGAAAAAGTAGTCAGCTCATTCTTGCAATTTCTTGACTAGGTCAATAGCAATTCCATAGTATGCGAGGATCACGCCATTCAAACTTTGGGAAATGTCTAGCTCTCTAGCGCGTTCGCTTCTATAAATTATAGATAGCTACCTAGGGCACGTTTGCTGAAGCTGAAAGTCGGTCAGCTACTAAAATCACACATGAACAGTTTCTCCCTCTTCATCTCCAAGCACATGGTCGCCAAAGCGTCTACTATCAACCCTCTTCTCAAACAAAATATCCAACTCCTCAAACGTCCTTCCCCTCGTCTCGGGTAAACATAGCCAACACCATGCACTACACACGGTCGCAATCCCTGCAAAGAGAAATCCTACCTTCCCCCTCCAATTGCCCTGGTCTTGGTCAATCGCATACGGGATGCTCACCCCGAAGATGATATTCCAGACGTGGCAGCTCACCGTCGCAAGTCCGATTGTCATTCCGCGTAATTGCACAGACGGGATTTCAGTTAGGATAGTGAAGCATGCTGGCCCGATTGTTATGTCGTAGGTAAACAGACACACCAGGATTAGAGAGCATTGTGCCCAGATGGGTGCTGTATTATCTGAGCTCGAGCGGGCTTGCGGAATGACGTCGAGGATGCCAATCAGAAAAAGCAATAGAGCGATGGCGAGTGTCCCCCAGATGTATAGGGGGCGACGGCCGAGTTTTGAAATTAGAGGCCACGAAACGATCGTGCCTATGAATCCTATTGCCGTGAGGCCGACATTCATGGAGAAGGCGTCCGAGGAGTTTAGTCCGGCACGCTGAAAGAATTGCACGGCGTAGTTGACGTATAAGACTTGACCCGAAAGCGGCTGGATGCTGTACGCCATAACGGCGATGATCAGCCGGCGGAGGTTTGGCCCACGGAAACAGTCGAGGTAGTTATGATGTTTGGTCAGTTCTGCCTCGAGACGAAGGGTGTGTTGGATGTTGGCGAGGGTCGGTGTGACGTCAACTTTGGACGAAGAGGAGGTGAAACGCGTTAAAGCTTCCTTTGCGTCCTCGAGTTGGCCTTTACGGGTGAGCCACCAGGGGGAATTGGGGCAAAAGACCACAAAGGCCAAGATGAGCAACGCCGGGGCCCATTGCGAAGCGTAGGGGATCCGATACGCCCATTGGGACGATAGGGTATTTGTTCCTTTCAGTTCGCCGGAAGCAATCAGTTGGCCTACTACAAAACCCAGGTTCACCATTGACCCTGCTACGCCCCGGAGGACGAGCGGGCAAACTTCACCGATGTAGGCAGAGGCGATAATCGGGTAGAAAGCGATAACTGTGCCGTTGAAAAGTTCGCCGAGGAATAGTACAACGGGTGTTGTAGCGAAAAACTCCATAAAGATAAAGGCAATAGACAGCACAGAACAAGCAGTGAGAGTGACTTTTGGTCCGAAGCGGTCGTACACCCAACCGGAGAGAAGCGCGCCAACGACACCTCCGATACTGTTGGCATAGTTAAACGCGCCGTTCCAGGCGGCGCTCACGACATATTCGTCATTGTACAGGTAGCCGAATTGCCTCTTAAAAGGATCTAATCCCACAATACTGCCAACAAGAGCGCCATCGAAGCCTTTGAGGACGACAGCGACATTGATCACGATGGACCACAGGACGGCTGGCCTGTACAGTCTGACGGCCTCCCAGAAGCCGAGCGCGTGTTGGGTTTGCGTATATAGCTGAGACTGCTCGGCCTGCCAGATAACATCTTCCGTATAGTCTAGAGATTTTCCTGTTGTAGAAGGGTCTTTGTTCAGCTGGTCTGCCATGGTGATTGGATTATGAAAGTTGCAAGGATTCCTACATGTAACTTCTGGCTGGAAGACACCGTCAAGTTATAGATTCCGCGTTATCAGCTCCTGCCCAAAGAAAAACTCTTATCATGAGGACATTCCATTGTCGAGCTGGCAATGGCCCAAAGCAGTAATTATAACAGTCCTCGGAGCATCTGCCGAGATGTTGGTAGCGCCAGAGTCTTACGCTATACCACCTAAACCGCATCGAGCAAAAATAACAGTTGACTTTTGGAAGTGGAGCAGGCCAAGACCGACCCTAAGCTCCTTAGCACGAGGGGAATTTCCCCGTTTGTCTGTGAGCTAACCCAGGCCGGTAATTTCAACAGCGGCTTCAAGTTCCCCGTTCACAAGTTTAGATCTGGTCTTGTGCGGAGATGACTGGTATATATATATATATATATATATATATATATATATAGCTTTTAGTTCAGCAAGATTGCCTTCTGATAAGATTCCCGATTCAACCTTTGATTTCTTCGACGTTACTCGTAGCCACCATGTCCCCGCAACCAACTCAGATAACCCTAACTCCAGCTGAACTCACCAGTCAAAAAATATCCTCACACAACCTTCAATCCGCCATCGAAGCCCTCCATCGCGATGGACTGATCGTCCTCAGCAACGCCGTTTCTACAGATCACCTGGACAAACTAAACGAGCGGATGGTCCCAGAGGCAAAAACGCTCTACGAGCGATCCTCAACCCACCGCAACTTCGGCGCAAAAACCGGCAATATTCAACAGGAGCCTGTTCTCGAAAAGGATTATGTGTTCCAAGACATCGTGGCGAACCCGTTTGCCTTGCAGGTTGTCGAGTGTATGTTTGGCCCTCGGCCTTCACTGCGGTTCTATAGTGCGAACACGGCGTTCAAGGCGGAGAATCGGCAGCCCGTGCACGTCGATGTAAATTTCGACTTTCCCAAGATCCCGTGGGGATATGCGATCAATATCAATCTTGTCGAGACGACGCCGGAGAATGGGGCTACAGAGGTGTGGCTCGGTAGCCACACAGATACAACGAAAGATGTGCTTGATCCACAGTACGCACACAAGCAAGTGCGCGAGGATCTCCTCGATGAACGCCGAAAGATCGGAAAGGGAGGAATCCAGCCACAACGACTGCCAAAGGGTAGTCTGGTTATTCGCGATATGAGGCTCTGGCATGCGGGAATGCCGAATACTACGGACGAGCCGAGAGTCATGCTCGTCACAATTCTGTTTCCGCATTGGTATCGCAGTCAACAGAAAATTCTTCTGCCGGGGGCTTTGGAGGAAACAGTTCAGGGATGGGAGGGAGTTGATGCGCAAGTGGAGTGGGTGGAGGAAGGGTATGATTATTTGCAGGGCAGACATGACCATGATTTCTCCTTGAAACCGTAGAGAGTATGTTTCATTGATACATTCGTATATTTTGTAAATGGACTAGAAATGACACTATCAAACAAGGAATAACATCTCCCCTAATCCCTTAACAACCTCAATACAGCCAACCCGGCTCATCTCTTCGGCACCTTGGATGCTATGCCTGTAATCTTTACTAAGCCACACTTGTTCCATTAACTCATAAACTTTTCGTAATGACTGTATTTTTCGCAGTCTATACATGGTCATTAGTCGCTGCTTGACAAACTCGCGGTCCTCTGGCTCGGTCGCCTCGCATCCCGCTGTAAACAGCGGCCAGACAAGGGCGGATATCAGAGGCGATGAGATAGGTACAGAAGCCATAGAGTCAATGCATCGGCGTACCTGAGATAGCGTGAGCTCGTGTGGAGCTCCAATGTCGTAGATGACCCGGTAGAGGTAAATGAGGGCAGCTGAGCAGTGTGCTTCTGTTGTGTGTGCTTGATCATCCAGTTGACCAGCTAGAAATTTCATGGACAAAAGCTCATTTTCGACCTTTTGTCCAGCCAATAGAAGATCCGCTAAAGCCGTGTTGATTTCATCGTATTCGTTGTCTTCAAATGTAAAGGTGGCGGCTTCCTTTCGTGCTTTGAGCTCGCTGACCCGAGCCACGGCTTGCATGATTGCCGGATGGTATCCTCTTGAGAATTCCAATTCAACGGACGGAGATGTAAATGCATCTCGTTCTTCGCACAGCCAGTAGTAACGAATCAGCGGCTCGGTGCCCCGGGAAACCGCGGATAGCATGTCGTGGAAGAGTATTTGATTCAAGAGGAAGCGCGCAGACGGCGTCGTCATGGATTGTGGGCCACCTCGAGCTACAATCATTTCCTTTGCGCCTATTAGGTGGTTGACATCGTTGTCGCTGGAACCGTCGAATTGCTTACTAATCTCGAGGAGCAGGATCGAAGCTATCGCAGCGTCGCTTTGGGCGGCGAGTGTAAGATCTTGAGCCAGTGTCTCTCTCAGGGATGCGATGGCGTTGATACGATAATTTTGCGCGGCAATAGCGAGAGCATGACTCCGGCTTGTATCAGAATTAGATTCCGCGATTGCCAGATGACTAGCTGCGATTGAAAGAATGGTATGGCGCACCGGACTGCTCGAATCGCACAACGACATTGGAGTCAGATACATCTGGAATGGATTCGTCTGATTTCGGGGTGTTATGCATAGTAGTGGAGATATATAGGCGGTCCAATGATGGATAAGCCTGTACTGCTCCAGCGTCATGTCTGACGGGCGGAGGAATAACGACAATTCAGGGCTGGGCTGTAGAGAATACGAATGTTGCTCTGTCGACCGGCGATTTGTAATAGCATTCTGTGATCTCCATCTGAGCCGCTGTCCATAACCCTGGCAATGAATATGCAGCCGCGTACAGCGACCACACTCGGGCTTTATCTCATCGCATTTGTAGCCTGCCGCGCGACATGTCCAACACCCTGTGCGTGATCTCGTCCGTTTAGCACGTTCTGGAGATCGCTTTGGGCCGGCGTGGTTCATCATTAATATGGCTTGTGCCGTGTGCACTTTCTATGAAGATTTATCGGGGTTCTGACCGAAGGCGACGACCTTGGAATGTTATCTATACCTAATCACGTGGGGCAGGCTTGACGCACTAAAGTCTCCAATATGTTGTAATTACGTATATAGTATGAAATATAATTTGAAATATAATTGACTACTTACTGTTCTGCGTTGGGCTGGTGTCGTGTCAGTTTGATAGCCATTTTGTATAACACGTTTATCTCTGCACATATTTTCCGAAGGAAAAACCTAATGCAACTCATGCGTTCGAAAACTCAATTAAAATTTCTCGCCATGGTCTCAAACGGAGGTTGCATATTAGATCATTGAACCCTTCTTAGCTTTCTCAAAGGGTAGTCCATGGAGGATGGTCATGTTGTGCAAATCAAATCATCCTTTAAGTATAGGCCGGTCTAACTATTACTGGAAAATGCTCTACCTAAATGCGGAGTCATATTCTGAGTAAGCCTTGTGGTAAACCGATACCCTGAGAGTTCTGCATAATGCACATTAAGGCTGAAGGTGTGGAAACGTTGGCTATGTTCCAGCTTCGTCCCTATTCCTTCTTTGGTGTATTCCGGCCCTTATTGCATATGGTGTTTTGCCCTTGAACTCGAATTATAGTCCGTAGTACCTATACCCACTAGCTAACGGCAATAATAAAGTGATTTTCCTCGTAGAAGGTACATAGGTTGTCTTTCTACAAGGAATCAGGATAATATTACACCAGGTTAATGGGGTCATACGATGTAATAAGCCTTGCTACCTATTTCTACGTTCCGTAGTCCAAGATAGTAGTATTAAGACCCTTTTCCAAGGTCACTTCAGCAGTAGTAGATAGGGACGAATAATTTCTGCCCTTCAAGGACAGCGATATATACTGTTGTTTTGGTTACTGTGGATTACTGAATTGATTGTTTCTAAGTAGCTATTTAGAAGATAATAGTAAAAAAAAAATTGATAAATTAGACCAAATCCAAAATAAATACAAAACAAACAGTCAAATAAACTCTTCATCGTAAGCAACGACAGCAAGTCAAATACTCATCGGTTTTGGTCTGGAAAGACATTCAAGCAAATGCTCGTCAAACTCAAAAACCAGACCAACCCTCGAATTCCTCGATCAACTTATTTGCGGCACTCAGCAACAAAGGCTCAATATCCTCATTTACTGGACCTAGCTGTGTAAGGATCTGCACCGCCTTGAGAAAGTGAGGATCCGTCTGCCTTTGACCAAGTCCGTCTCTTTTGCTTAGAGCAGCAATTTTTATCTCGTCCCAGCTTTTAAACGGTTTCCCTCCACCTTCAATATTAGGCACAAGATCCTTCGAGAGCACTGGTCGCCCCTGTGTTATGAATGCTAATATGGTGAGCAGCCAGTATATTCGAATCAGCATACGGCTCGCTTCGTTATCCGCACATGCGGGCCGAAGGATCCTTAGGCAGTTGACAAAGGTTAGATTGTGGGCAAGATAGAAGTCGAAAGCTGGGCGGCCGGGGGCATGAGTAGCAGCCAGAAGATAGACAGCAAGGGAAACCATCTCTGATGTTATATGGTTGATATCAATGTCAGAGTCTTGAAGCAGGTAAGCACAACCCGAGCGATAGTACTGTATCACGCGAACGGATGCAGTAGGAGATGACAGAATAGTGCCGATGTGCTGGATACCTTGCCCTGAAAGAAGCCCGTCGAAAGAGTGGTCGCCCCGGATTCTGTCAAGCACGTTGAGCAAAGACCCAGGCTGGTTAATTCCGTCGTCTACTAAAGGCATGCTGACCACACTAGCCAGTGCGTTCCAGTCTACTGCGGTCAATGCAAGAGCGTCGTTGGCCAGATTGCTGCTACCAAGTTCCACGGCATCGGCCAGTAGTATCAATGGATGTCCATACCCGCCAATGAGACCGGCAAGAAGGGGCTTTGGGCTTTCCAGTAACCAGAATTGTAGGATTGATTGCTTGAGTGCCTCGAGTTGGCGGCTCTTGCTTTCGAAGAAAGTAACAAAATCGCCTTCGTAACTATTACGCATGTGATGGTTAATAAAGTTTCACATAGTGACTGTCTTTTTCTTACCTGAGGTCCCCTAGATGGTTCACGACATCGTTGTCACCGATGATTCGGTTGGTTTTCCTGCCGTTCCAGGACATAAGATCCTTTTCATCCTCTGAGTACAGAGCTTTGAGTTGTTCCATAGTACATCCAAGCTGGTACGCTGCTGATAATCCCTAGTGAGTAGATTAGCAATGACTGCAATTTTATCCATCTTTCCTGATTATCTTTCTCACGTACGTGGGCAACATGATTATGCCGGTTCCCATTGTAGAGAAGTCCATATTTCTCACGATTCTGATCAATCAGTTCCTTCAAGAAGGCGGTAATCTGATCGTTTCTTTTTACTAAGATACCAGGCTCAGGTAAAATTCCAAAGGTAGAATCCATGACGAAAAAGTCAAGGGAGGCATCAGTGATAGTCTTTGACCTGTCCAGAACTTGGACGGGCCACGCTTTTAAAGTACAAGAATCAATACAGTTACTAATCATGCATCACCCGACTATTTCCGGCTGCATAGAGCACCAATTGACATCTATAATCAACGCCATATATTACCTTACCCTTTATGATACGCGGCGTCAGTTTCCTTACATGGACAGAAGCTATCTTTTGGCGTGCATAAGGCACTTCATTACGGAGAAAAGCCCCTATTTGGCATATGATTTACAAGATAAAAGGGTTTATTCACTGATCAAATTACTACTTACAGTATCCTGACGACCCAGTGGAAATGGTGATACTGAGTTTGAAAGACAGGCTATCGGAGGTACGGAACGTAATTCAATGCAATAACAGAGAGCTCGTCAGCTAATTGGAGAAATCTGAGAAGCAAGAGCCGAGTGCATCTCTCATACGCAGAGGTTTACTTGGAATTTTTGGTCGCGAAGTCGGCTATTGCTCGGCCAGCTGTGCGACCAGAAAAAATACAACCACCTAGGAAAGTCCCTTCGAGAGCATTGTAGCCATGCATACCACCTCCACCAAAACCTGAGGCTTCGCCAGCAGCATAGAGATTCGGGAACAGCGTCCCATCAGGACGGACAACATTACCGCTCAAGTCAGTCTCTAGACCACCCAGGGTCTTTCTCGTAAGAAGATTCAACCGCACAGCAATCAGTGGGCCGTTAGTCTTGTCACCAAGGAGTTTATGGGGTTTAGAGATGCGAGCAAGCCATTCAGGCCAATAATTGCGTGCATTATGAATCATCATCACCTGCGCATCCTTTGAGTACTCATTTGTCATCTGCATATCTCTCGCCTCAATCTCACTTATTACTTGGCTAGGGCTAAGGATTGGCCCATCAACTTTCTTCGCCAGAACATTCATGCCTTCAATAAGGCTTTCAATGTTATCACGGACGATAAAGTCGGCTCCGTTTTCCGTAAACTTTTGGACCGGGCTCGTACCATAACGTCCAAAGACTCTCTGGAGAAGCAGCCAAACACTTTTGCCAGTTATGTCTGGGTTTTGCTCTGAGCCAGAGAGGCCAAATTCTCTGGCAATGATAGCCCTATCAAGGATGAACCATGTATAATCATAGCCGGTGGAGCATATATATTTCAGAGTAGCCAGAGTGTCACAACCGGGGTAAAGGAACGGAGGCAAGCGCTTGCCAGTAGCATCCAGCCATAAAGAAGATGGGCCTGGAAGAACACGGATGCCATGGTTGGGCCAAATTGGATTCCAATTAGCGAGACCCTCGGTATAATGCCACATGCGATCAGAATTGACAACGTGGGCTCCAGCGTCCTGGGCGATGTCAATCATGCGCCCGTCGACATGTGCAGGAACTCCAACTACAAAGGACTGGGGGACCCTTGGCCCTAATCGATCCACGGGCCAGTGTTTTTTCACCGCCTCCACGTTTCCTCCTATGCCACCAGAGGCAACCAGGATTGCCTTTCCGTGTATCTCAAATGGACCTATTGATACCCGAGATGACGCTACCCCACGTTCTGTGTTTGTAGGCTCAAGAATTTGACCTCGAACACCTATGGCCGCACCTGTATTGTCGTCGACAATGAGCTCGTCTACTTTATGGCGAAAAAGAAACTTGATCAATCCCTTTTTTGCCGCTGCCTTTACGGGCTCTGCAAAGATTCGCACGACTTCAGGCCCAGTCCCCCAGGTCAGATGGAAACGAGGAACAGAATTGCCATGGCCATTCGCCGAGCCAGCACCCCGTTCGGCCCAGCCGACTTCAAGAAACTTCAGACCCAGAGACTTCACGTAGCTCTCCATCTCATCCGCAGCAAAGTTTACGAAGGCTTCTGCCCACTTTCGAGGCCAATGATCCTCCTTCTCTCGGTCAAAGCCAGCAGAGTCCATCCAATCTTTCATGGCCAACTCTCGGCTGTCCTTCACCCCAAACTTGCGCTGATCTTTCGAGTCAACACAAAATATACCACCTAGCGACCAGAAAGCCTGTCCACCTAGGCTGACTTCGCCCTCCTGGTCGACGATTACGGTGCGGACATTGCGTTTTGACAGTTCGTACGCAGCGACAAGACCCGAGAGCCCACCACCGACAATAATCACTGAATAGTCTTCCATTGATATTTCTTCTCTAAATTTTGATCACAAGATTTGACAGAGATTTTTTTTTGATAAAATGGAAGTCAATGCGGAGAGGTAGATGATATTTCAAGTCTGGCGATAGGATATTTCGGGTCAACAAAGGATGATGATAGGTTGACTTAATCCCTGTCTGGGCGCCGTCTGAATCACTCTCTCGCAATTAAAAGGAATCGAAAATCAGCTCCCTATTCTAGCTGCTGCTCAATATCGGATGATAGTTCAACATCATCGTAAGTGGTAGGATCAATGTCCTAATCGGGAAATAATTTCAAATAGACGACGTCTGTATTGACATTCCGCGAATTTGACGTTATTCCGTTTTAAGACAACCCTCAACCCAAATACGGTCAAGTGTGGTAGGTATGGATTTTCTTGATATTTTGCGCAGCCAATCTTAAACCTGGTTACAGAACATGGTGGCGCTAATCAGTAAGTCATTAGTCACCTTGCATTGCATATGAGACAATATAAATTCACTGCGATAGGTATTTAATCTAAAAAATGATATTAACTGTGTACAACATGTCATATGGAAACGAAGCACACCATAGAGAAGCGTCGTTTACTGTCGACCGCAAGCTTTTAATGGCGGTCATCATGTCAAAGAGTAGCAATGGACTCGGAGTCGTTTTTTGAATGCCCAAGCCCAAGTAGCCCACTAGTAGAGACAATTAGTCTACGGTCTTGAAGCCTTGAACTCATACGAAAGACATACGCCACAATGTACTAGCTTGGTGCAATTGGACATTTCCGACTAAAGTGTGATTACAGGCAGCGTTGTTATCTCCCTCTACTACCAGCCTACTATCTGCCTACTATCACCTCATTCCTCTTGGTTTTTTCCAGTGTATCATAGTATTTGGGGTCGGACAGGCATAACTTTAAATAGACCAAGTATTCCTCCTGCCTACACTTCTTTTCTTATTTTATTCCTGCAAAATCTTTACTTTAACATCCAAAACTTTTTGCATATCCTTGAACAGGCAGTATGGCCGAAGCAGCACCAGCTTCCAAACCCAATATCGTGCTTATCCATGGCCTTTGGATGACACCACTTTGCTGGGAGCATTGGATTCCGTATCTCGAAGCCAAGGGCTATAATGTGCTAGCTCCCGGCTGGCCAGGTGTTGACCAGCGGTCCCCTGAACAGATTCGTGCGGATCCCCAACCCATGGCCGACAAAACCATTGATGAGATCGTTGATACGTACGCATCTATTATCTCAGCCCTCTCAGTACCGCCCATAATCATAGGGCACAGCTTTGGAGGTTTATTCACGCAGATCCTCCTGTCGCGGGGATACGGTTCTGCTGGAATTGGAATCTCGCCCGCTCAGCCGGCAGGCATATTCTCGCTGCCATTCAGTTCTTTGAAGGCGACTCTGCCGGTGTTGTCAAACCCGTTCAATATCCACTCTACTGTTCACATTACAGCAGAACAGTTTCACTACTGCTTCGGCAACCACCTCTCCAAAGAAGCCAGCAAAGTGCTATACGATCGGTACGCCATTCCAAGCGTTGCACACGTGTTGTGGCAGGGCGCCGGAGGGATGTTGAAAAAGACAGGTGCGGGACATGTCGACTTCAAGAAAGAAAGTCGCGCTCCACTCCTTTTGATAGCAGGCACCAAAGACCACGTCGTACCTCTCCCAACGGTGCAGAAGGAGTTAGAGGCATATGAGAAGAACAAAGGCCAGACGGTGGTTGAGCTCAGGGTGTTTGAAAACCGGACCCATGGCATCGTTAACCAGGAAGGCTGGGAGGAGATTGCAGACACTGCAATTGCTTTTGCAGAGGCGCATTTGAGGAACTGATTGAAAAGGAAAATTAACTGGTGTTCACTGGTTGCAGCCCTACTAGGCGACATTTCATATTGAAAGTGATATATAGTTATAACTAGGAAAATGAAAGGAAGCCGAATCTTGAGTAATGTGTTAGCTACATCAATTTCTCTAGTATGTCTTATGGACTATGTAGCCTTGGTACCAAGCTTAATACGCACTTATCCAGAAAGCCGGGCCAAGTTTCGGTATAGTTGTTGCCGGCCTTCACACACAGATCTATAGATCAGTCCGGAGGTGTTCTGTTGCCATTAATTGGCAATAATGCACCATACAAAGAATGGAGATTTCAAAACAGCTAAATCGATTACACTTGCGAAAGGATAGTACAACTGCAAACGACTACTCTTTTGTCAGCAAGATCCATACCCTAGAGCTTCCTGGCATCGCTCCACGGAGCGAAAAATATTCTTAAAATTCTTTCAAGGGCTTTCACTTCTCATCTAGATAATTACCGAACTAGATTTACATTATTTGCGCCAATACCGCCTCGTTCCAACCGCTCAGTAGCAGTCTCAACTTTGCAAGATCCAGTGAAAACACCCGTGGTACATCGTCGATAGTCCTCTTCTATCTCATCGAGCGGATAGAAGCTGGGCTCCTCGGAAAACATGGCATCAAATTTATTTTTGATATCAGATGGGATATCAGGCGTGTTCTCTGTATCTTGTAGCCATACGCGCAGCAGATGGCGTGGATTCGATATGTCTTCGGTGAATCCGCGCCGGGCATGTTGATGGTGGAGGTTGTTGACCCTGAACATCTGAATTAGTAATTGTCTTGTTCCGTGTACTGTCAAGTCTCACCATTCAATGTCTCCGACCTGAAGGTCAACTTCTAGCCTATACTGATCGGCTACCCATTGCCAACCGGCAAACGCTTCACGCTCCTCGAAGGTAAGAGCCGGATAGTCTTGGTCTCGTTCGGGTAGCTAGAGTTGCGGATTAGCATTGTGTTTCTCAATCTGTGATAAGAGGAAACTACCTCGCTGTAGCCAATGAAAGTTCTGGTGGAAAAGTTGAGAAAGATTTGATTATCCTTGTGATGGATCAAATTGACGCCCTCGTCTGGAATGCCGTTCCTGGTATGAAGTCAACAACTGAAAAGACTACCTAGGTAGATCAAGATGAGGAAAGACTCACGCTCTCCATCGAAACTTTCTTTCAGCCAATACTCGAAGGATATCAGGGCGATGCTGGGAAAGATGGTTATATACCTGTCCAGCGCTGGCTAATGTTGAAGCTCCGCCGGTGCCTGAAAGACTGACGGCCATAAGTCCGACAATATCACCCCCAGCATCGCTATGATACATTTGTGCGTTCGTGTCTTGAGCGGACACATAGATTTTACCACGTTCCTCGGGGTTGATATGGGCAATGCTCTTTGCTCGCCATCAGCTATCTGCCAATATCGTATGGACTAAGGGGAAAGTTCACCTTGATATGACAAATTCCTCGATTTGCACCTTGATTGAGTCTGCGATCTCCAATCCAGGCATTTATGCCGAGAAATGCAACGATTTGATCTTCCTTTGTGTATTTAGATACTGGAAATCCGCGCAGAATCTGGACACCGACGCCGTGGTAGATGTTGTGTGATAGCTGGCGTAGAACCGGGCCTAGAGTAGGCAGAGGGAAATTGTCACGGTGGACAGCGGAAAGGGGTAACGCGAGAGTCTTCCATTTCTAGAAAGCGTTGTCAAGATTAGAAATTGACTCAAACATGGAATCTTGCACCTTTTTCTTTTTAGGCTTACCTTGATTGCGGCCTCAATTTCGTCTATCTCGGGTCCGGAAAGAGTGCGAATATACAGATCAGCTGTATACGGATTTCCTTGATCAGCTTTGGTCCCCGAAGGAAGGGTCTTCACAAATACTCACGGTTGCTCCTCAAATATTCACCCGTCCAGACATTAGATCCAGTAAATTTAGCAGGCCAACCCGAAGGGCTCGACCCAAAATCGAAGGACGGCGGATGAGCAGCATTAGCTGCTTCCCATTCCGGCTTATTTAGCAGGATTCCTGGAGCGTCAGAGTAGAGCTCATATGGAAGAATCTCAGCTGCTGCCATTTTCAGTGATTGATGTCTTTCTTTTCTATGTTTGTCTGCGCGACAAATGCGGTGGTTTTCAGGTAAGTACCACGTCTACCTAAGTATATATATGTCCCGGCTAGGAAAACGGCAATATGGCCGGCTTCCGATCGAGGTAGTTGGAAATAAGCCGATTTAGGCATTTTTCTGGAGAGTAATTTTTGTCGGCGCAAGAGCCGACTCTGAAGAAAGATTGATGATGTGATTGCCGAGCACAATGGCAGCATTCTCAAGTAGCGGCTGTGGTGGATTTCAAAATTTGTTTAGCTGAAGTTACTTACGCGTCAAGATATGGAATTACCTTGGCTTTTGTCTGACTGAAGTGCAATGCACATGTTTATACAGAGTTATGAAGGTCAGCCTGGATGGAAGGTTTTACTGCGTGGCCTGTGGGCCGGAGACGGAGATAGTGCTCACGCCATTCATATTGTCACTACAACAAAAAACCGATCGATTTGACTTGAGAGATGCCATATTATTAGCCTTGTCTTATAAGAGTCAGTCGATATAATTTAGTACTATTTAAACGAGCAAAAGCTAGAACCCGGCATTCTACCGCCGAAACCCTAAGATCACCAACCAGAAAGCCAATTTCCAAGTTGACGCCATATCTCGGAGCACCGAGCGGCCCACCTTGGGCTATTTATCAGTCAATATCTCTTGGTATCTTCTTTAACATGGAGGCTAGAGCTCTCAAGCCGATTCGTATAGACGGTCATGCCACATGGCATTTACTGTCGTGATGAGATCCGCTCATTGCCTCATCGAGAAGGAGTCCAAAATTGCCGAGTTTTCATCAAGAAGTACTCTGCAGGGCTGCACTTTAAATGAGCTACATAGTCAACGAGTATCGAATTGACAATGTCCAAGTCTCCTCAGGAATTTTGATCACAGCATCATGGGCTCACCACCGCTTGTAACCGACAATGTCAATGCCATTGACCCAACCCTCAATGACGACGACGACGACGACGACGACAACAAGAAGCAGAGACGCATCTTACTCTGGAAACTGGATCTCTTTATCCTGAGCTGGGCCTGTTTCGGATACTTTGTACGCATCCTAGATAGCTCAAACATTTCCAATGCCTACGTGAGTGGCCTCAAGGAAGACTTGAATGTCCAAGGCAACGAATACAACCTCTTTAGCACACTATGGACCTGTGGATACATTATTGGGCAGATCCCCTCGCAACTGATAATCACCAAGATCCGTCCGTCCATTTGGATCCCATGTGCAGAAGTCCTTTGGGCTATATTCTCCTTTTCCTTTGCCGCGGTGAAAAACGTGCAGCAAGTTTATGCCCTTCGATTCTTGATCGGACTAGCAGAAAGCCCCTTTTATGTCGGTGCAATGACGATGCTTGGGAATTGGTATACGCCGAAAGGTCAGACTAGGCCTTTTCACCCCATCCCTGTAGAATGAGCACTGATATCAATACCTGCCTATAGAGTTGGGAAAACGAGCTACAATCTTCTACTCGGCATCCTTCGCGGCCAACATGTTCTCCGGCTATCTTCAGGCTGCTGTATACAAGGGTCTGGACGGTACTCATGGACTTGCCGGCTGGAGATGGTTATTCATCATGTGTGGTGTAATTTCCGTACCTGGCGCCTTTTACGGCTTTTTTGCCGTCCCTGATTCCCCCTACTCAACCAAGGCGCGGTGGCTGTCTCGGGAGCAGGTGGAACTCGCCAAAACACGAATGATCAAAGAGAATCGTAAACCGTTTCAGGGCGTTACATTTGATGTCTTGAAGCAATTAGTGACAAATGTTCCGGCATATTTCGTTGTTATCGGATACATGTAAGCTTTGTTTATAGCAGCAGTTCATTACAGGCACTGATACTCACTACACAGATTCTTTTGTCTCGACACTCTGCCATTGGGTTATTTTGCTATTTGGCTAAAAGCCTTGAAAAAATATTCAACAGAAGAGGTCAATGTGTAGGTAGCGTGTATCACGTCGCTGGGAAAATGTGTGCTGATTCGTTTATGACACAGAATTCCAACTGGCGCCTATGCCATCGGCTTTGTGAGCACAATTTTCTGGGGTTGGCTCAGTGACCGGCTGGGCAGCAGATTGGGAGTCACCGCAGTCATCTCAGTGGTGGCTTTCCTGAGTTGCCTGCTCTTGACAGTTGCTACTTCCGAATCGGTTGTTTATGCGGGTTATTTCCTGAATGCTGCAGGTTGGGGCTATGGAGCTATTACTCTGGTAAGAAAAACCTCATATCCTTCAAGAATTCCTGTCCATTTCCGAAGACAGCCAAAAGTTAACGATCCCCCAGTCTTGGATCAATGAGACGTACGGTGACCGTCCGGAACTACGCGCCTTTCTTATTGGCACTTGCCAGACCTTGGGCGCTACCTTTTCTGCTTGGGTGCCGGTCGTGATTTTCAACGTTGGAAAATATGCGCCATCGTTTCACAAGGGTTATATTGTCGTTACAGTACTAGCGGCTGTCCAGGTGAGTACAATTTACATGTGTTTCTACCCTCTACAAGTAACACTTTTTCTGACGTAGGTGATAGTTCCTGCTCGTATTCATTGTCAAATGGTTTTCCCTGAATGCTGCAAGATCTGAGGAGAGTGACGCGTCAGCGGAAGAAAATGATATTCAAGCACCAGCACATAAGGCTAGCGAGCTTGTTTGAGCATTGCCATGACCCAGTAGAAGAAGCGGTTGAGGGAAATTTTTCTGGCTTCGCAAGAATGATGCTTACTTCGTGGAAGCTGCATGCGACTTGATAGACCTCTATCCTTCCAAGGTCCATAAAATATAGTAGTTGATGGGAAGTACCTATGAATAATAATCTTCCATAGATGGTTAGGCGAGTGAGCAGTCATCACTGTCGTTGTGAACACATCAGATCCAACTCACCTATCATAATCCATACATCAAAAGAACCTTCCAAATGCGTGCGCGGGGGGTGGAGGGGGAGGAGTATGGTGCGTGGTGTTCTTCTCACTTACGTAAACTCGACTGAGAGCCCTCATAAACATGTGAATGGAATCGTTCAATACTCGTATCATTTCTATCTCACAATGTACAACAAAAAAGTCGTAGAATAAGTTATTCATCTTGACAATCACTATATCCAACAAAATGCCCTATTCATACATATATACATATGCACATCCAAATTAAACCGAGCCTATGTGACTAAATAATTATATAAAAGCAGAAAGGTAGCAAACAAATGGCCAACTAAGAAAAAAGGAAGAGAAAGGAACCAATTTTGTCGTAATGGTGTATACGGTATGTATATGTAAATATCGAGGTTTGTATGCATTACATTCATCGGCAGACGATGATGAGCAAGGCGCAGTGATAAACAACGCAGCAAATGAAGGGAAGTAAAAATGCCCAGAATGTCCCCCCACCCAGAAACCGCATGAAGAACTACCTACCATTAGAGTTAAAAAGAGTCCGTTATCCATCAATGCAAAGTCCAGGACGCCGGAAAGAAGAAAGGTCATACATGTCGTTATTGATGAGCCGTTGTCATGGCTATGTAAGTGAAATTGGTGAAGAGTGGTTATGCGTCGACCATGGTGATGTCTTCGTTAGCGCCAACAGCAGCAGCAACGACAGGAGCAGCGCTGACATCAACGGCCTTGACATGCTCCGTGTCCATAGTCGTAATGACCAGTCCCAAGCCTTGATCGACGAATTGCTCCTGCACGGCTTTGCTTTTCCCTGCCGTCGTCAAGAGAACTTTGAACAAGCCGTTCGGATTCGGGCTGGGTGCTTGGTCGTCGGATGCCGATGTTACGGTTGTCGTGCCTGTATCGTTGTCAGGGTTCGGAGTTTCCGTCGCCGCTGTCGTCACTGTAATAGCAGGAGTCTGCATACTCGTCGGTATACGCGTATTATGCGAACCGAGCGTCGTCACAAGCCCCCTCACGTACCGCTCCAACGCCTCATCCCCAGACTCCTCCAACACATCCAGCGCATCAATAACACAAAACAGTACGGGAGGTCTGTACAGTAGCAGTGTATCCAGAATTGCAAGCGCATCATTCCACGACGCTATTGTACCGTTCAGTCGACGGAAACGCTCACCACTGAGGTCGCAGTTGCTATCACAATCCAGCATTGGAGGCACGAGTTCGATGAGTTGTCGGATAAGGCTGTAAACCAGTGCGATAAGCCCTGCCTTTTTGTTGGCGCGTGGTGACGCAGCACAAAAGTGGGATATGACGGGGATATTGTGTTTGCGGGCGACCGATATATAGCATGCTGATACCAAAGTCAGTCGTCCGGTCAGACCTAATGGTCGAGAACCCTCGATGGCAAGAGGGACGGAGGCATTAGTCTGAGTCCAGTCGAACAAAGCCTTGGCGATTGATGACGAAATCTCAAGACGCTGGTCTCGACCAAAAGGGTAGATCTGTTCGTTATTGTCAAAGTAGTCTTGTAGCGGGGAAGAGTCTTGCTGCAGGATGACTTTGAGGAGACGGCGTTTGGGGGTGGTTTTGGATGAGTCGATGGTCCGGGGTGTTTCGTGGGCGACTTCTTTGTCAGTATTCCTCCCTCTAGTGGGCAGGGGAAGCATACCACTGTTGCCGGACCAGTGACACTCGGTATCGATCTCGATTTGATGCACCTGGGCTTGCAGCGAGGCGAGGAACGCTTCCAATATTCTGGTCTGCTCGGCGGCAAGTCTGTCGTTCAAAAGCTTCTGCTGTCGCTGATTCCAGATCAGCTGCCACACCGTCGTTGTCTGCGATGCATGTCTTCGAGCGTCCCCTTCCAACCCCACTTTTTCCAATCGTGCATGATCAACATGGTTGAAGGTGGCAAATGCTTTGCTATTTGCACAGTCGATAGAGTCGGCCGCTGATTCAAGTCGCATGGCAGCTAGATTCTCGACACTAGTAACCAGATTCTTGAAATTAGATTTGAAATCCTCGTTGTGGCTGTACAGTAGCCGACAGCGGGCTTTGGCGACATAGTCGCGAAGGAATTCGCCTAGAAATAGAAATATTTGGCCGTATAGCGTGGCAACCATCTCGGTCGTCGAGTTGATTTGAACTGCTGAGGTGACAGCATGGTTAATTCGAGCCAGGAATTTGAGAAAGGCTTCTGCTACTCGGTATTGTTCGCGTGCGGCCTACTATCATTAGACCTATGAAGCCCTCATTCACATAAGGGGAAAAAAAATAGAGAGATACCCTGACGATGGAGTATACAATTCCAAAAAACAAGTCGCAATAGCGCTTCGGGTCTGGCAAGGCCTGCATTAATATAGCATGCCCATCCATGGTGCCGAGACATTCCCGAGCCCATTTGATTGATTTGCGGAACAAAACTCGCTGTCGATGCGTGGACCAATACTCAATAGCAGCCTCGATCTCTCTGATCAGATCCTCTGGTTGCTGCTTTTGTTCTTGATAGCGTAACGATTCTTGGAATTCCTTCCAAGACCGTTGGAGTTGTCTGGTCTCGATTTCGAGTTTCATTCTTGTGTTTTGGGTGCTGCTGTATGTCAGTATGCATTTTGACGGTGGACAACAGAACATTGTTTGGTTTTGTTTTGTCCCACGGGCTGAACATAGATCGTGGGAAAGTGAGACACGATCCCCATGTGGATTCAGTGTGGAATGTGGATCAACGAACACGAGAGGCCCAGACCACACGATCACCAGTGCACGACCGATAGCAAGGAGAGACTTACATGTTTGAGGTGCCGGTCGAAGTATTCATGTTGATATTGATGTTCACGTTCATTGAAGAAGCCAGGATATTCGATTTGAGTGCAAAGATGGAAGAGGCATTCTGTCGGGGCTGGCGGAGAGTTGCCGTTGTCATGTCATTGATTGAGTCACGTCGTCTATAATCTAGCTGTAGTCCGAGTGGTCACCGTAGTCACGGATGATGCTGTTCTTGTTGTCGATGGGTTGTATGGATGGTTCTATCACAGAGCGTGAAATACTACCGCTCCGAGTTGATATCGGAGTGCAAGAGTATATAGAACACGACCGTCGTGGTTATGTGCTATAGAAGGGGATAGAAGTCGTACTTAACGCTAGACAGGCTATTTCCTGTCTGGCTGCTAGTGGCGGCCGACTTCGGTCTAGGTAGCTGCACAAAGCGAGACGGCGCACTCGCATATCGTAGTCTGGGTGAGAAGCCAGGTAAGAAGCGAGTTAACAGCAGCAAGCGCCAAAGAGGTGGAGGAGGGGAAATGGGAGTTGAAGGGTGACCCTGGCGGAGAGTATTGCTCTGTATGTATCAGCGATGTAATAATACGTGTTTCCGTCTGAAGAGGCAGAGGGGAAACGGTATGACAGGTTCACAACCACGGGCAAAAAAACTGACAGCGGCCAAGCTAGGTGATCGGATCTATGTATTTCTTGCAGACAGGGCAAGAGGCTAGACGGGGCTAGACTCTGCTGGGCATGCTGATTGGCCGGTCAGTTCTACTACTGTCTTGGGCTAACTGGTTGTACCCTACGCCGTAGTTAGTAGGGTTCTCGTATAACGGAACAAAACACTAAGTACGTACATTTTCTTGCTCACATTCTCATCATGCTTCGTTTGATGATTCAAGGGGGTAGTCAAGTACAGTGCGCGGTCGACCGAGACTGAGATACAGCCTCTCCGGTCGAGTCGCTCATTGCCGATCAAAATACTATGTATGAGAGGGAACACGACAAATGCATCGAGGCGCATATGAGAAAGACTGTGCGGGGCGCGCCTTGTGTATTTTACCCGTGCGCACATAGTAATACTACTACTACGAGTACACATCGCACGCTGTACAGTATTACGGCTGTTACTGAGACATCCAATTTTATATCATGCTAGCCCGGCTACGATCCTCCCGCTATGCTCGTTCGGGACTACGGCCATAGCCCAAAGGGGCCTGGTGCATTAGTGCTTGTGTCCAGACCATTCTTATTTGCGTTGCGCCTGTCTTTTACTCGTTTTGACTTGCCTTCATAGAACCTACTACTACTACTACCACCACCACCACGGCGTATGTATTACCGATCCTGATCGCTTGGTATATTAGCTGATTATCCATTCTGTAGAGGGTACATACACGGTACAACTGCGGGTAGGAAACAGACTGTACATACATACATACATACATACATGTATCTCGGAGTGGCGTTCATATGCGGGTGACTATTCCGGGGTCCTCTCCTCCGTCCACAATCAATGCACAAGCTAAGTATGGGGTGCTTCCCTTTCACCAGGATATACATCGTAGAGCGCTTGGGCTCTCTCACTGACCACAATTCGAATCTATAAGGTAACAACTCTTGTATGCGCTATATGTATGCAGATGACTTTCATGATGGATTATCACATCGATCAACATGTCTCGGCAGAGCGTTAGGTGGGTGATCGTCTGTCGCACTAGTTTCATTGATTTCCTTGTTTGTTAGTTATGTACCTAGTTTGTAAAGTGTGGGAGGTAAACGGTGGTCGCGACCGCTGTCATTCATCACATCATGGTATGCCCATCGACCGACGACGACATTGACCAAGGCTACGGTACCTGCTCAAGTAATTGAGCTAGCTTATCAGACCAGATCATGGGATAGCTGTGATTCTTGCCAGCACCTAAACTATGCCAAAGATTTGCTGTCTGTCTAGACGATAATCTTATCGCAGAGCAAGGATATCTAGACCAACCTAGGTAGCCTGGCATTCGTGATCGGCCTCATGACCCGACACGCCACTTGTGACCTTTGATAGATATCTTGCTTGTTTTTCTTCGGATATCTGTACCGGTATTGCGGGCGACTGCAATCCCGATGGTGACGATAAAACGATGCTCTCCAAGAAACTCATACAGATTGAGCTAACGTGATACCGAGGTTGTGTAGTCAAACGGATAATGGAATTGTTGTGATTAAAGGCGATGCGAAGACAAGAGTTGTACCGTATTGATCTGTTGATCGATCCGACATGATGATTGACACCTGACAGACGAGGCAGAAAGATCAGGCATTAGCTCCTTACACCCCATCTCAGTGTAGAGACAGACGATCGATAATTAATCGGTCGAGAGATATCTTATAAATAATCGAGAATCGACAGTGGGTTCATTCGTCTGAGCGGATTCTCGCTGATTTGCTGGACAAGTACCTACTCGCTGCAGCAGTACTAGAAGCCATTGGCCGTCCGAAGCGCAGTTGCAGCGGCATGGACGATCTTCACGGTCAGGAGATCGAGTCTCACCGGATACCACGGAATCCGTCTGGTTCACACAGTCAGGCACATCCTACTTATTAGTTATCACGGACTGACAGGCAAAAGTCGATCATGGCTGGATTTTCCGCATGCGGACGTCCGACTTGATCGCACGAATCACAGTACACTACCGCCAGATTTGGGCGCGACAGTGACGCTTCAATTGATTAAAATTCAAGACTATCTCTTGACTACTACGTAGTGTGATCTTGCAAATTGTGTAGATTAGCCGTATGAGGAAACTGGATCAGCCAACAAGAGGAGAGCAAGTTACCGCGCGATCCGGGGCCGTGGGCTTATCTCCTCGAATGTCGGTCGCAACTCCGGACAAGAGTTTCAGCTGGTTTACTCAAGTTCGCATGATTGAGTTGATGAAGTTTGGCTAAGACACTGCCACTTTAATTGTGTGATCACTATTATTCTCCTCTCAATTAGGTACTGCGAATTGCCTAGTTCTGTGGTGTTCTCCAGATCGTCACCCCACAGAGACCACGCCGACCGTGGGAACCCGGCCAGCCTCGTCATCGATTATCACTTTTCTTCTTCGTCCTTCCCCCCTAATGCCCTCGCTCTGCTAGCCGGCTGAGTGAGAGTGTGTGTTTCAGGCCGTCAGCCTTCGCCTGCTCGGAATATGATTCCAATGATTCCTTTCTTCCCCCACCTGTTGTGTCTCCTCCTGCTCGTATCATCCGTTGCCGCTTCCAACAGCGTCACCGCCAGCCCGACCAACAACACCAATGCCCTCACCCAACAATTCGGCTCGCTGCGATTTTTCCTGAGTGCCGCGATCAATTCTTCTGTCGACCTAGTCAATCTTGCTCCGTTGACATCTAATCTAGCCACGCTAGACTATTCCACTTTTCAGGTATGTCGAGACTCAGGTCATACGCAGTGCGCGTATTAGCACAGACAAAAGGCGTACAGCGCCTTCCGCTGACATCCGCAGCGCTTCTCCATTCAGGGCACCCTATATCAAACCACCGCATCCAACACTGCCTCCATCACCACCCAGAACATCGCATTGATAAGTTGCGACCCGTCCGCCTACCCGGGCTACATTCATGTCGCAGAGACCGTTTCAGACGTAGTTTCATTATCCAGTGGGGGTCCTGCCGCTGTGATCCTGTACTCTCTGCAGTCTAACTATTGCAACTACACTGTCAACGATCCGACCGTCTCTTATAACAACGTCTTTACCGTCGTCAACTCGACTTCATCGCTGCTTTTTTTGAGTCAATTGTCGAGTATTAACACCACCGCGACAGCGGATATCAACGCCGATATGTCTACAAGCAGTAGCGCCTCGACGTTTGGGAATACGACTACCACGGGCACCGGAGGTACAGTCTCGGGGTCGACCACCGCCGTCGCGATGATTATTCTGTATACCATCACAGGTATTATCACGGCATTGTTCTTGGGTATTATTATCACGGGTGCCGTCCGCGCTCATCGACATCCAGAGCGTTACGGGCCGAGGAATGTGACGGGGCGACCACGACAGAGTCGAGCGAGGGGGATTGCAAGAGCGATGCTGGAGACGATTCCGATTGTCAAGTTTGGCGACAAGGAGGACGGTGTCCATGCGGCAAAGAGGGATCTGGAGATGGCCTCATCGACGCATACGGCTGACAGTCATGACGCTATGACTGAGCCTTCGTCGATGACCGAGGAGGTGGATGCTCAGCCGGAAGCAGATCATGACCATGAACATGTCACTGACGCTGTTGCTGATGCTGCTGCTGCCACCACTACCGTTACCACTGCCGCTGCCGCTGCCAATCGCGACATGGAGGCAGGAAACAACAACTGCCCCATCTGCACAGACGACTTTGTCAAAGGCCAAGACGTGCGACTCTTACCGTGTGGTCATCAATTCCATCCCGACTGTATTGACCCATGGTTGATCAACGTATCGGGGACTTGTCCCCTCTGTCGTATCGACCTCAACCCAGCCTCGGCTGAGACAGTCGAAGACGGCGAAACAGCTCACGAGGGAGGTGAAGCCGGACCACAGACTGTAGAAGCCGGCGATTCTTCCCACCAGACGAATAGCAAC
This sequence comes from Talaromyces sp. F31, assembly GCA_037356135.1. Taxonomy (NCBI): domain Eukaryota; kingdom Fungi; phylum Ascomycota; class Eurotiomycetes; order Eurotiales; family Trichocomaceae; genus Talaromyces; species Talaromyces sp. F31. Next base: position 946,350 of record JAYXSF010000032.1, on the reverse strand, counting down.
AGACACTCTCGCGGCCTTGCGGGTTATCTATCTGATATTCGTCGCGCTCGCAATGCGCCTGTCGAAGAGCGAATTGAGGCTCTGCGACGGTTGCGTGAATCACACCAACGACAGCGGAATGGAGACGAATCGGCGACCGCTGAAGAGAGTCAAGGTCGTCGACGATATTTGGCGATGCGGCTACGCGAGCGATTCAGAATTCGCACGAGACAGCATGGATCTGAGCCGACACCCTAGGCGTCGACCATATACATGGATAGGAACAAACACCGTACATACACTTTACATACACGATTACTACGACACATCCATCACCTCCTCATCCTGATATACATACGAATCATCGGAAAGGATCTCAAAAGCACGAACTTACCCTTGTTTTGCTCTGCATGCACCCATCTACGGCGTTTGATTGGTCTCATTATACATGGTTTACGGGCGGATTATGTCTTTTTATGCAACATGTTTATGATTTATGGCTTGGATTTACTTGAATTGGGTATTTGGTTTGTACATTGCACGGCTCTGGCTTCTTGCGGTTGGTGGTGTGGTTTGATTACATAGGTGTATAGGGAATGAATGAGATGCTATAGATATAGTCGAGTCGAGTCGACCTACTGCATTGCGTATTCATGACCGTATTTAGCCATCTCGACAAAAGTCCTGGTTTTGGTCATGGGCTTGATTTGTCGGAATCAGGTTTCCGTTTTCAGATAGGAATTCAACAACTATAAATTTACCCGAAAAGTATGCACATCGCAAATTAATGTTTGACTTTGCAAGGAGCGAGTGCGCATACAGAAATGTCGGTCGAATGTGGTCCGACGTGTGGTTATTACGAACCCTCGAGCTAGAAGTTCGAGGTTGGAGATCTTTCTTATCGGCGCGCCGAACTCCAGAAATATTTTGAGAAAAGACTCGTGACGACCGTAAAAGGGGGGATCGCGTGTTTTTCAATCCCGCGCTGTTCCATGAGGGTTGAGTCGGGGAATGATAGTGCGGCTGCTCTTAGGGTTATAACCCCACAACCACTGCTGCACATACGGAGTAGGAAAAATGACATGATGACAGTCTCAGAATAAACTCCATGTGACTAGTAAAATTACTGCTGACGGTTCGTATTCAAGTCGAGGGTTGGGTTAGTATTCCTCCGTGTTTCATGCACAGCTACGGTAACCTTTTTCAGTAGGGTCCAGCGTAGAGCGAAGACGTACTATGTATGTATAAGATCGATTGTTTTCCGGCACGCAATGACCTGTGTTACAGCTCGGAGAGCATGCAAAATTAATCAACCAATATGATAAGTCATCTCGCACATACATACATGATACATACTGCATATTCTGTACTGGCTGGTACGCGATCGTCGTACCGATGATCAATGCATTGTCAAGAACTTGACAGCATCTGGTGAGTCAAGGATTTATCATGCTATAACATGGATCTTGAAATTGAGGCATGTCATTGGGTTGAGGCTCGTCTGCCCTGAAACATGCCCACAGCCAATCAGTCATCGTAAAAGACGCTACTGGCCAGTCAGAACGCACAAAAAACGCCATCCCGCAGCGGCCACAGTTCTGGGTCTTAGCCTTACCAAGTAATTTACCGTACCTGCCTTACGCTCCATACATCCGTTTTACTATTATTCTGAGCCATCGGCGAGCTTTTTATTCTTTTTCAATCTTCGTTTTTCTCTTCGACTTCAGTTCATTCTCTATATTTTTCTTCTTGTTCATTCTTTATCATTGCTGTCTTATCATATTGAGGGATCGGTTTGGATTGCAACTCATATATTTCTCTGCGCCAACTCATTAGTGATTATTAGTCCATTGATCATCCCCACGTCCACCATCGCCCGCCATTCATTTTGCTCCATCGGTGACGCCCTCGTCATCTCTCCACTTGTCTCTCTTGTCGATTCCTCGAACTTCCGTCGTGGACACTGAACAGATCTCATCAGATCAGCTAGTCGACAGATACCGAGGAACGACTGCGTCGACTCGTTACTGTCCCCCACCATCGTTGACTCGTTCTGAATATCCTCACTCTCGTTTTCATTTCTATTTCTCTAATTTAGTCAATGTCGCGCCCCGGCATCGGCGAAAAACGCTTTTCAGCAAACAAATTCCATCCCCTTGTGGATGACCACACCATGGCCAACCCTAACGACGCTACCATTGACATTCCTCTGACCACCGTCCCCAGTCGCGGCACCGGTGCCCGCAAGACCAACACTAACACCCTCGCCGCGCCTGAGAGCTATCCCAACGGCTCAAACGATGAAAAATCAGCGAAACGACCAGGCCCCGGTCGACGGAAAAAGACTGGCACTGGGGACTCAATGACAAACGAGGATAGCGATGGAGCTCTTAACACCATGGGAAGGATATATTTTGCCGTTCTGAATTTCTCAGTCATCACTCGTTATTTCATCTATGTCTCGCCGTTGGCGTTTTTGATTGCTATCCCCATAATTATCGGTGCTACAGCGGCACCACATGCGGCCATTGGCGGTGTTAGAATTGTTTGGTTTTTCACCTGGATTGAAGTTGTCTGGATCAGTTTGTGGGTTGCTAAACTGGTTGCACATTTCTTGCCATTTTTGTTTCAATTTTTTGCCGGCTTTGTCAGTCCCGGAACGAAAAAGTATGCTCTTATCATCAAGGCTTTGGAAATCCCCCTGTCTTTGGTGGGCTGGTGTATTGTCTCGTTGGCTACTTTTATTCCTATCATGACTCAGAACCCGTCGAAGCGGGCGACTGGCGACACTGGTGAGAAGAGCTGGGAGGCAACCGTTAAACAGATCTTGTTTGCTTTGCTTATTTGTACCCTGATCTTTTTGGCGGAAAAGGCCCTTATTCAGTTGATTTCTGTGAGCTACCACCGCAAGCAGTACGAACTGCGCATCAAAGAGTCCAAGCACAATGTCGACCTGCTGGGTCATCTGTACGATGCATCCCGCGCCATGTTCCCGGAATACTGCAAGGAGTTTATCGAAGAAGACGAAATCATTTCTGCGACCATTCTTGCTGACAAGAAAAAGAGTCACAAGCGTGGAGATTCTGTTGCTCCGCTCCGTTTGATTCGCAATGTTGGACGTGGTGTTGGCCGTGTCGGCGACAAGGTCACCGCTGCGTTTGGTAATGTTGCGCACGAGATTACTGGCAAGAACATTTTCGATACTGGATCTGCTCATTCGATCGTTACTCAAGCATTGGACAAACGCCATGCGTCGGAAGCTCTTGCTAAGCGTATCTGGATGTCGTTCGTGGTCGAAGGACGTGATGCCTTGTATGAAGAAGATATTGTCGAAGTCATGGGCGCACAACGCGAGGAAGAGGCTAGAGAATGCTTCCATATCTTGGACCGCGATGGAAACGGCGACGTCAGTATGGAAGAAATGATTCTTACTGTTGCTGAGTTTGGACGTGTCCGCAAGTCTATTGCTCGAAGCATGCACGATGTCGACCAAGCCATTCATGTGCTGGACAGCTTACTGTTGACAGTAGCTTTGATTATCATGATTCTTGTTTTCGTATCGTTTGTGACTACTGGAGCTGCCACTGTCATTGCTGCTGGTGCTACGTCTTTGCTCTCTCTGTCTTTCGTTTTCTCGGTTACTGCTCAAGAAGTCCTCGGATCTTGCGTTTTCCTGTTTGTCAAGCATCCGTTTGACGTTGGTGACCGTGTCGAGATCAACAACCAGGAATTATTCGTCGAGGAGATTTCTCTGTTGTATACTGCTTTCCGTACTGTGGCCGAACAACGAGTTACACAAGTCGCCAACAACGTCCTCAACACGTCATGGATTGACAATGTCACCCGTTCCAAAGCCATGCGCGAACGTATTTCTCTCTTCGTTGATTTTGGCACTACGTTCGCCGATATTCAGCTCTTGAAAATTGAGATGGAAAAGTTCGTCCGTGACAAAGACAACAACCGCGACTTCCAGCCTGACATTGAAATCGAAGTGATCAGTGTCGGAAACATGGACAAACTCGAGCTTCGTATTGAGATCCGCCACAAATCCAACTGGTCCAACGAAACGGTCCGCGCTGCGCGTCGATCCAAGTTCATGTGTGCTTTGGTCCTGGCTATCCGGAAGGTGCCTATCATTGGTCCTGGCGGTGGTGGTGCTGCATTAGGCGATCCTTCAAACCCATCGTACTCTGTCAGCATCACCGATGACAAGGCCAAAGAGTACCGCGAGAAGGCTGCCGAGAAAAAAGAGCAAGCTCGTTTGGTGCCCACAAGTGCTATGAAGGAATTCCAGCAGACTCTGTCACCGGAAGGAGCTTCGACTGGCGTTGATACTGTTACATCTACCGGTGGTCTGCAGCAACGCAGTGGGGGATCAGTCAAGAAAATGAGCGAAGTCGATTTCGTCGGTGCTCTAAACAGCCGCCCTGCTGGCTACGACCTGGCGCGTCCAGAAGAATCAGCGCAGTTGTATCGCATCCCTAGCGCTGGCAACTCTGGCGTGAACAACGAGAATCAATTGAGTCCCATCCAGGACATCAATGATGAACATTCATCGCTCCTCCGCGCTCCGTCATCGGGTCGTCGCAAGGCCAGCAACAACGTCCCAACCCTTCATCAGCCCTCGCCCCTGCTCATGCCTCCGTCAGTGACTGGCGCGATTCCCGCGGCTCAACCAACACCTACGGATCGCTACGAAATTCCGAGCTACTATTCCGCAGCGCCCCAGCCACTATCTCAGCAGCCAACCCCTACCGGTGCGACTCCATTCGAAACTCCCTACGAGACAAACAATCCATACGCCGGAACTTATGGAAATGCCTCTCCTGCGCCTTCGACGGCCGCCAGCCAATACCGACCTGCGCCACCACAATACCAAGCTCCGCCGTCCGCGTCGACCACCAGTCTACCTCGCGCAGCTCAACCTCAGGCAGGCAATGCATTTGCCCAGCATCAGACGCAACCGCGTCTACCATCACCGCAAGTCGATGATGATGAAAACTAACGATTCGCTTGCTTTATCATCTCCTTCATCAGAAGCTTGCGATTAACGATCTTTTTTCTGCATATCAAACCGGATTTGATCATAGACCTACAAAAGAATTTCTTCTACGGTATCAGTTTATCTAAACTGCCATGTTTTTCTTGTTATTATGTTGGAGGCTTAGTTATGTTCCATCCGACATGACTGTCGAGTCGATTCTTGTATATTACAAACCGAATATAAATTCTATCCCACTATCGTACATCAAAACCCTTCCTACCAGGGAAGAGAAAGATTACTTGGTAATCTTCCACGGATAACCCACCTCCTCATCCTTCCTAATCCAAATCTTACTCTTTCTCTTATTGACCACATGCTCCACAAACACTTCTTTCGTATATTCCGCTTTGTAGCGTCGAATCCAGCGCGGATCCCACAGTTCACTGGCAACGCCCAAATCCTTGCAGCAGCGTACCAGCGCATTCGATTTGCAGCCTTCAGTGGCTGTGGGGATGCCGTCTGGGTTGAAGTAGTCTTGTTCGCCGCGGGCTATAGATACCAGCCTAATCCACCACCACAGATTAGCATAGACACTCTAGGTTCGGGGGAAAAAAAGGATGGTATACCGTCCATGACAAATCAAAGCATACTCCCTCGTCACCGTCTTGGGCGTAACGATACTTTCACTCCGCGGCACAAGCCCCCATCCGCCCGGCCCAAATGCTTTGTTGAGGATTCGTCGATATTTGATTTCGGGCAGATAGACGATTCCGTCGGGTTTGATTTCGACGTCGGCGCTGTTCACTTCTTCTAGCAGTACAGATGCGATTTCGGGGGAGAAGGGCGTTGAGCTTATGCCGTGGAAGGAGCGGGTCCAGTCGATTTTCTCTGAAGAAGCGTCTGGGGAGATGGGGGGTTTGTCGGCGAGGCCGGTTTTGGCGATGTTGGGGGTTGTGGGGGATGATGTTGTGGAGGTGGTGGAGGATGTTGTGGTTGAGGTAGAAGGAGATGGAGATGAAGGTGTGGATTTAGGCGTGTTTGGTGTTTGTGTTGGTCGGGGTGTGGGTTTGTTGGCGGGTGTTGAGGTTGAGGTCGAGGTCGTGGATTGAGCACGTAGAGAGGTGTAGTTTGAACGGTACGAGAGGATGGACGGTGTAGATCGTAGGCACTGTAGACCTCGCGCCTCGAGCGCTGTGATCGAGCGCCGGAAGGTTAATGAGGACATGTTGTTCGCTCTGTTCTGAAGCGGATGTGTGTTGTTGATGTTGTCGACAAGTGAGATACGAGATGAGGCATCACAGCTAGTGGCAGCTGTGGCCAATCATATGCGGCAACTGGTTCGACGTCACCTTCCATAGCGCGGACAACTGTATGACTACATATGCAATAATCGAGAAAAGATACAGAAATAGAAATAGAATAGCGAGTTCATAGAATACATAATAATAATACATAGCTCAGAATCTGTTACTGAGCATCCTTCGTCTCGGTCCTCGCATCATTGCCCTGCCGTTTCCAGCACTCGCGAAACGCCTCCATCTGCTCTCATTAGCTCTGTATACAACCTATTGGACGGCTGAGAGGGGATGGAATAATGGTATAGCATTTGTGTAGACAGAGGGGCCTATTCGCGATAGAGGTTGTGAGCTCACCTCCTTCTTACAGCTCCTCCAATCCCGGGTATCATAGTAGCAATCATTCATTTTCAATTGTTCCGCTGATCGAAGTTAGCTTCAAAGTTTTCATCCCGACATACCGAAAGGATTGATGAGTAGAAGGTAGATGGAGACATACAAGAACAGCCGGTGCTGAAGATGCGCTTGTCCCTGCGGGCGGAAGGAGTCGGTCAGTCCGCCGTCGGACCTCAACAATTCTTCTTTTCTCTGCCATGCACTCACCAGTCATCGGGTTCATCGTCTTCAAGGTTTGTGCTCTGTTCAGCTGTTGATTTTTCGTTGTTGGACATTTTATCAATTGAGCACCCAAGTACAGTATCTTCAAGAGAGATAAAGTTGTTGGTTTGGACTGAGGAAAAAAAGTTGTCTGAGATTCCGGCCGCCACAAAATGTCTGCTGGACGAGCCATTAGCTCGGGCAGGGTCAACGTCCTCGTCTACTCTGGTACGCCACCACCAATAAAATGCACAAAATAGTGTACCGGGAAAAGGTGATTAACGATATGGATAGGCCACGGGAGCACTGTAGAATCAGTCCGCCACTGCCTCTACACGCTCCGCCGCCTGCTCGCTCCCAACTATGCTGTAATCCCCATCACAGCAGACATGGTCATCAAAGAACCCTGGCTCTCCACCTGCGCCATGCTGGTTATGCCTGGAGGCGCTGATTTGGGCTATTGCGCATCTCTGAACGGCGCGGGAAACCGCAGAATTACTCAATTCGTGCAGAATGGCGGTGCATATCTCGGTTTCTGTGCGGGTGGCTATTATGGGAGTCGCAGGTGTGAGTTTGAGGTTGGCGACAAGAAAATGCAAGTTATTGGCGAGAGGGAGTTAGCTTTCTTTCCAGGAACTTGTAGGGGGTGTGCGTTCGAAGGGTTTGTTTATTCTAGTGAGGCTGGGGCAAGGGCAGCGAAGGTGTCGGTATCCAAAACAGCGTTTGGCAGTGAAACGATTCCGGACACGTTTCATAGTTATTATAATGGTGGCGGCGTTTTTGTCGATGCAGAAGCCTATGCGGATCAAGGGGTTGAAATACTCGCAAGCTATACGGAAGAACTTGCCGTGGACTCGGGCAAGGGCGCAGCGGCAGTCGTATATCGCAAAGTTGGCGATGGAGGGGTTGTCCTTACCGGTCCTCATCCAGAGTACGTTCCTGTAATCCGAAATTTGATCTTAAACTAACTTTACAGGTTCGCCGCCGTCAATCTCGACAAATCCGCGGGCGGCCCCGAATACGCAGAAATCATTGACCAGATAGCCGCCGACGACACTGCCAGAACAGATTTTCTGAAAGCATGCTTGACTAAATTAGGCCTACAAGTCAGTCATGACACTACCACGGTACCGTCTCTTTCTTGCTTGCACATGTCCTCTATCGAGCCTGAGTATACTCAAGCTATTGTATCTGCTCTAGAAGAGATAATGACCAAAGATGAGCAAAAAGACATCCTCAAAGACGGTATCGATACCTTTCGGGTCGAGAGGGCGTACGACAAGACGTACAAAATGGATGATTTGAAGGAGGCCTTGGCGGAAGAAGTGGCGGAAGAAAAGGCCACCTCTAGTGAAGGAATAGTTGATTACAATGCGATTGTCAAGCGATTGCTGATTCATGGAGAGCTCCCTTCGTCAAAATTGACGCCCTACTTCAACCACCATGCATTCTATGCCAACCTTCGACACTATCAGTCGCAGTCAAAGGAGGCGGTGGTCGATTTTGGAAGGTCAATTATATACGGCGAAGTTGTCACAAGTACGAGTTCTATGTTGGAAAAGTACGTATCTCTGTAGTTACCATGGATATTGGTGACAATAAGGCTAACAATATGGCAAACATTCAGGAATACCCGCCTTCTTCGACGACTGCCCACCGGCTTCACAATGACAGCCACCGTCCAAGTCGCTGGAAGAGGTCGCGGATCGAACGTCTGGGTATCACCAGCAGGGGCTCTCATGTTCTCGACTGTAATACGGCATCCAATGGAAAAGATGCAATCGGCACCGATAGTCTTCGTCCAATACCTGGCAGCTATGGCTGTTGTCAAAGGAATAAAAACCTACGACAAGGGATACGAGCAGCTGCCAATCAAGATGAAATGGCCCAACGACGTTTGTAATTCACCCTATTCCCTTTTCCCATTTAATACATACTCACTGGATAGATGCCATGGACCCCGCCGGACCTGACAAGCAAAAATACACTAAAATTTGCGGCGTCCTCGTCAACTCCCACTACTCCTCAGAAGAATACGTCGCCGTCGTGGGCATCGGCATAAACGCCACAAACGCGTCACCAACGACATCCTTGAATGCCATCGTCGAGAAATTCGCGTCCCGCGCAACCATTAAAGAAAACCCCATCATTCTTGAGAAGTTACTTGCGCGAGTGCTAACGGTGTTTGAAGCATTATACATCCGTTTCCTCCGCAACGGGTTTGATAAACAGTTCGAAGACATGTATTACGAAGATTGGCTGCATATGCATCAAATTGTGACGCTGGAAGAAGAAGGCGGTGCCAGGGCTAGGATCAAGGGTATAACACGTGATTATGGATTGCTTCTAGCGGAGGAACTGGGCTGGGAGGATCGGCCGACTGGGCGTGTGTGGCAGTTGCAGAGTGATAGTAACAGTTTTGATTTTTTCAGGGGCTTGTTAAAGCGGAAGGTCTAGCCTCATGTTGATGAGGAATGCATCGAGAGATTATGATACAGATGATATGCTACCTTTCGGTTTTTGATTTCCACCCCTCAATAACAAATTCAAAAACCCTATCCCCTTGCCCCAGTGGTATAGGATGAACATGTTCATCAAACAACGATCTCTCAACATACTTCACCCGCCCGGCATGATCAACCAATATCACCGTCTGTTTCTGCGTCCCATACAGCCCAGAATTATACCCCGCGAGTCCCATTTTTGCTAATTGGTCTGCTTCAGCCTCGTATTTCGCGCGATCACCCAGTAGTGGAATGAAGATTGACTCCTTGAGCTGATCCATGTACTGCTCTTTGATAGGCTCGGTATTTGGCAATCTCGGCATCGTATCTGTTGAAAGGACGCCGAACAGTCTCTTAATCAAATCCTCTTCCGCCTCCCTGCCAGTAGCCCCTTTGTGGTCTGAAGAATGAGCGGCAATATGCGCGTCAATAGCACTCCTCATCAAAATCTCCCCATTGATGATCTTGGGCCACGTCCTGTCCTTGAGGAATGTATTACTCAATCCGATAGTTTCGCCGCGGCCAGAGGCAATCCATGTCGTAGAGTCGATGTTGTCAGACATTCGATTCGATATGATTGCCAACGGCTCTCCTATACGACCACATACGAGACTGAACCCACCAGCCTTGGTGGCCATTTGGGAACTAATCATATCTTGCACGAATGCGCGTGTCGTTCTTTGCTTTTTCCCGCTTTCCGTCGAAGACGAAGGTTCGGTGAGGAAGTCATTCACAATTGCGCCACGACTTACATTTCCGATAGGCGCTGATTCGCGATAGTTTGTTAACACAGCTACCCTGCCCTGCTTTGTGACGCCCATCCATGTGCCGTGTTCGGGCCGCGCGAGGTCTCGCGATCCTAGGACATGGGTGTTGGGGGCCTGCCACCAGTTTGCAGGTGCTGTGGGGCGGTGTAGATACTCCTATCTTTCATGTCAGTATATGCTGTATGTTTGTTCTAATAACAGGGGTAAAGGAGGAGTACATCTCGATTGTCGATTATGATAAGTTCGTATCCGGGATGGGCGGTGGAGATGAGGGCGATGCACATGCTGCTTTCTCTTTTTTCCCTCAATATGTATATTGTACGCAGAGATCAATAGGTCGTAGATTATAATTTATTGAGTTTTGAGAATCCCTTGTTACATTCAAGTACATTTAAATTTTCCAAGGTGGTACGTTGTAGTCACACAGTCTGCTTATCGCCATCAGCCCACTTTGATAAGATCGCTTATGTAAGCGACATCCTGGCTTAGCTTAATTTGGACCGAGGTTATTTCGCATTTCGCCAGTTCTTTTGAACAGCTTGACTTGCTGATTTGTATGTCTGAATTTTCTTGTTGGCTTACCCCGAGAATTCTTGCAGTGTAATAATCAATGGCATCAGCGTTGGTACATTCGTGTGTCTTGGGTACTCGAGGCCTTAATGAAGAAGGACGGTTGAATCGAGTCTTTACCAATTTGTCTGACATACGCGCTGACTGTGCAGTCTTATTCTCTTTTGGGTAGCTGGTTCATGTCCACTGATGGACTAGATAGACATGATTGGTTGGTAGGGCCATCTTGTCAAATTATTCCCTTGCTTGAGAGAAAACATGCCATATTTTGCAACGCCGACAGTACGCACTAGCATAGCCCCAGCCAAAATGCAAGACTTGCAAGATCCACTATTAATGCAAAGCTCTTATTTTTAAAATGTATTTTGAGCAGATATAACCCACCTGTTCTACTAAGCATTACACGGTAACAACGACAATAACATCAAGATGCCGTTCAGCATCGAAGTCGCCAAAGATGAGGACTTACACGAGCTGATGCAAGTCTTATGGACATGCTTCGAAAACCCGCCTCAAGGGATCCTGCGCGTCTTCTTCCCTATTCTCAACGCCGACCGAGAAGCCAGTCTGCGTGCGGCTAGTGATGGCCAACGAGACGAGTACAAAGAAGCGTACCCCGAACTGATCTGGCTCAAGGTGGTAGACGACGAGACGGGCAAGATTATTGCAGGCGCAAAATGGTACTTTTATCAAGGCAATCCATTTGCCTCAGGTCCCGGGAATACCGATGGTCACGATCCGCTGAGTGAAGAGGCCGTTTGGTATCCTGAAGGAGTTGGCAGGCAATTCGCTACGTTGGTGATGCATGCTTTCGAGAAGCCGAGGGTTCTGATGGGCCAAAGACCTCACTCATGTACGTTGTTTTTTAATACACTTTTATTATAATCATGATGTTCGTTCTTACAACAACGATTTACGTCTCCAGACCTCAACATCATATTCACACTCCCTGACTACCAGCGTCAAGGTATCGGACGAGCAATGCTCACATGGGGCCTTGCAAAAGCCGACAAACTCGGCCTCGAGTCTTGGCTTGATGCCTCCGTCTTTGGATTTCCACTCTACCAAAGCCTTGGCTTCTTGACATATGGATCCAACAACATTAGCGTCGAGATGCCCGAAGGTTACACTGACCAACAGCAGACTGAATGGGAACACTACAAGAAGATAATGTTGCCTGTTGAGCATGCTGTTATGTGGCGGCCGGCAGGAGGCAAATTTGTCATTGGTCAGACAGTCACGCCTTGGTTCCTTTAGGTCTATCACTGTTTTCCCTCATCTTGTTTTTGCTGTCGGATCACGTCGTTGGAAATTCATGTATCACGTACGCTAGGTGGCGGTGTCTATCACGAATTATGTTTTTGATTTTAGATTAATTGAGCCGGGGTACTGATCGGGACTGTTCCTATTGGTGAGTTGTAGTGCGCCGATAATTAATGGACAGAATTAAGACATGGAATACAGAAACGGATTTCATTGTCCGCTCTTCCTTTCCATGGTGAAAGATGTAACATTCGTATTGCAATGATGCAGGGGGAGTGGTCTGGAAGGATCACTAGGGCGATCAGCCATATTACTGGGGATTGTGGTGAGGGAGTAGAAAATCATTGGACTTGTGCAAGCTAGAAAGCAAGGACCCTTGGAAGGAAAGTGATACGTAAATATTGCTTATAACGCAAATTCCGTAGATCATAGGCGATATTCTAGTTTCAATAAGACTACAAGGGTATCGTAACTAATTAAATACCTGAAATAAAGTTATGTCTTGAGTGAGAGAAGAAAAAGAAAAAAAAGAAGGGGTATGGGACGTTGGTCACACTTTATGCTTCTATGGTGTCTGTATAATTATTATCAGTTCGTAGCATTTCTTTTCTGTAAAAACATGTATACTGTCAGCATCAACAAAGATTCGGTCTGAACGACGATGAGTCGATTTACCGGCGATACTTGGCTACCTGCAATCAATGTCATTTGCTGGTTTCTTCTGGTTGTCGCAATACTAGGCATTCTGACGAGAATCGGAACAAAACTCTGGATATACAGTAAGCTCACGAAAGATGACTACGTGATCATTATCTCCACTGTTAGTATACTGTTTGCAAGGGCTTCAAAGGTCATCACTTTGTGTGAAAGAGGATTACGAAATACTAAAATTTCCACTTAAAACAAAGGTATTCGATATCGCCCAGGCGATCGCGACTTCGACAGCCACAGCGAACGGATATGGCGAACATCTCGGAACCTTGAATGATGACCAGATAACGGCTGTCATGAAGAGCCAGTACGCTGCTGACATGTTGAGCATTGCCAGTCTTGCAAGCTCAAAAATATCTTACGTTATGTTCGTCCGGAGTATCACTGTGGTTGCGCTGGATCGCAAGATTGCATTGGTTTTCATCGTCCTTTTGTCGGTTTGGGGGTTTGTGTCTGTCATAACAGTTGCCTTTCAGTGTCAACCCTTGCCGACGTGGGATTACCTGGCAGGCAAATGCTATGATCGGGTGAGTTCTCGCTGAGTTTTCGTGTCCGATACCATAACAAAGGATGAAAAGCTACTAATGATGAAATAGCAATCCTGGCAAAATTTCTTTAGCACATCTAACATTATTACCGAGATTCTCATAATATCGCAAACTTTGATAATAATCGCCCGGATTCAAACAAGACTGGAAAGGAAGCTGAAAATTGCTTTTGTGTTTGGTCTACGAGTATTGTAAGCACTCATTCCACATCCGAAAAGTCTTTTCTCGACTGACGCATTGTTACTTCAGTGTTGTGGCCGCGGCGATTGCTCAGATGGTCGTCCTGAACAAGACCTTCCACGATCCCGATGTTACCTACGCAACTTGGTCGGTCTCGGTCACAAACCAACTCATCTTGTGTTCCAGCATCATGACCGCCTGCTCGGCACAATTGAAACCTTTCCTCGACAGTTTACGATCCAGCGGTATGCGCCTTGACGCAATCACCGGAAGCTATCAGTATAAGTCCCAAAGATATCACGGCTACCATTCAAATCGCAACCGATTCGCAAACTACAGCTCTAATCTTGCTTCTCAACAACGCTCGATTAATCTGCGCAGTCTCACTGGAATGCATGCCCATCCAGGGAATGAGCTGGGAGTAAGCAACGAAGCTACCGTCTCTGCAACGAGGCCCTCACCAGACTGGGACGAAGTCAGTGCGACAAGCCAGTCCCAGATCATTCGAGAAGTTAGGACGTTCACAGTCACCGAAGAGCGCCGCCGCTCATCTGACGCCGATGAAATTTTGTAACTCCCTGTTACTTAGGTGTATGGACAGGAGAATTAATTGAGTATATGTAAGAATGGATAATTTAAATATAGAATTTGATAAAATGATCTTTTATATATTCTCAGGATACCATAAAGTGTGACATATCATTATCTATTCCCAAGTTTGGTTGCACTTTCATCTAGTCCCTGCAGGAGCGAAGCCCTAACTAGGCAAAAAGTTGATCTCTGCGGCTAGTTGACAACATCTAGAGTTGGTCGAGCTACACCCTAAACCATTAGCCACGGCTGTAGCAAGAGCAGTCTAGTGCCGTATGCGTTAATTCTAATATTTCTCCGAAATCTCGACTAAATGCTAAGGAAAAGGGAGGGTGGGAACGCCTAGAGATTACTACTGTTCTCGATAGTGCTATGCTACGTTACAGAGAGGCAGCGAAGAACGAACTACATGATTGGTATTCACTCTAATGAAAGGTGTCGTGAATGTGGAAAAAAAGCGGGTAAAAGGATTACGCATTCTCGAAACGGGGAATTAATTGAACGTCCAGACATGCTTGTTCTCGCTGGAGAAGCTAAAAGTGTTGGTCGCATTCGCATCCGCTATCCTGCGCCGCATTAATGCACGTCCTTTGGAATCCTTGCAGGGTAGCTCTATATTAATTTTTCCATACCTGGTCGCAGTATGTGACACGTCACGGAGGCCAAGACTACTACTAAATGTTGGTTGTGTATAAGATTGAATGGTATCGCCCGGGGGTCATGCCACCCTGATCCGCGGTGTATCGACAGGTTGCAGGATAATATGCCTTCCATCCAAGTCAAGTTCTGTCTCATCTGTATTGACTGAAATGGCAAGTTTGGTGCTCGAAGTGACAATCTATGTATCAAGCTTCAGCTAGCATTGGGATACTTGCTCGCAACCTTGCCTATTGGAAGAGAACACCTGCTTAAGGTTGTCATTATGTAAATACACCTACGAAGCTAGATCAATCCACAATTTATTTTCTGTCGTAATATCTACAATGTAACACTCTTCTAGAGCTGGCGATTTTGAATACCCCTGTAACAAAAACAGGCCCTGGCACCCTATCTTTTCCCCCTTCGTGTATCTATCAATCGTTTTCTTTTCACCTCAAGTCTCAGAAATTACTCTTTTTAATCTTTTATTTGCCATTGATCCTCCTGCTCTCAACTTCAGTTCTTACAAAACTCTCGCAAAGACGGTATGGCGCAGAGCGAGTCCCCTAAAACGACCAACCTGGCTTCGAGGGAAGTCGAGGGCACTTCCTCTAGCGAACATCGCGATGAGGTAGATTTGGCACGTTTGGGTAAGCGCAGTGTTTTGAAAGTAAGATACTCCCCTGGACTAAAATCACATATCTCAGAAGCTTATTCACGAAAAGCGCAGCTTTGGTTTCATGGCTGTACTGGGTTTTAGTACTACCATTTTGATTACATGGGAGGGGCTCTTCACGTAAGTCAGGTTCTGGAAAGAAGGAAAAGAAGAATCTTGCTTCTCTAAACTAATCGAATACCAGAACATTCTTGCAGCCGCTTCAGAAGTACGTGCCATTGTTTCCAGTGTACAATCTTGTTCCTGACATCGGTTCTAACATTTGACAGTGGAGGTCCTGCAGGTGCAGTGTACGGATACATCTTTGTCTGGGCAGGGACCGCAGCAATATTTGCTATGCTTTCTGAGATGGTGTCCATGTAGGTTGTTTCGTTGGATTGGATTCAAGTGGAAGACTGACAGTGTAGGGCTCCAACGTCTGGTGGCCAATATCATTGGTGCTCCATGCTCGCATCTCCAAGGGCGATGAAATTTTCAAGCTATATTACAGGTAGAAAACAAGAACGACCCAATTCGGTGTTCATAACGATTGACTTGATATAGGTTGGCTCACGGTTGTCGGCTGGCAGGCCACCTTTGCAACAGCCTGTTATCTCTGCGGAACTATCATACAAGGTCTCATCATATTGTCAAGTCCTTCTTACGTACCTCATCCCTGGCATTCAACGCTTCTTTATTGGTCTGTGGTGGCATTCGGACTTGTGATCAACGTTGTGGGAGGAGCATCTCTCTTACCCAAATTTGAAGGCCTGATCCTTGTTCTACATGTCGTTGGATTCTTCGCCGTCCTCATTCCATTGGTATACATGTCCGATCACAGCAGTGCCCAAGACGTTTTTGCGACTTGGGTCAATGACGGTGGCTGGGAGACGCAGGGGGTTTCTTTTTTTGTCGGACTGATTGGTGTTGTGTTTGCGTTCGCTGGAGGAGATGCCGCGGTGCACGTAAGTTTGACAATACGTTCCCATTTGGTTCTTGGCTATATCTGCATGGCATTCTAAAATTCGGATCCTAATGATGACGAACAGATGGCTGAAGAGACTCAAAACGCACCAAAGATCGTTCCTATCTCCCTCATGTTCAGCGTCCTCCTGAACGGCGTCCTGGGTTTTGCCATGCTTATAGCCTCTCTTTTTTGCCTTGGTAACCTCGATGACGCTATACAATCGCCCACTGGATACCCGTTTATGGCAATATTCCTACAAGGCACAGGCTCAGTTGCTGGCGCTACGACAATGGCTTCTATTATCTGTGTGATGGGTATCTGTGCTACCACTGGCATGCTTGCCACAGCTTCACGCATGTTCTGGGCCTTTGCGCGGGATCGAGGCGTCCCAGGATGGCGTCTTTGGTGCCAGGTATCCCCACGAGCCGGTATTCCGGTCAACGCTGTTATGTTCACAGCTACAGTCTCGGTTCTCTTGGGTTTGATTCCGCTCGGGTCCCCCGTCGCCTTCAATGACCTCACCTCGATGTCTACATCTGGTCTGTATTTGTCATATATGGTGTGTTGCATCCTTTTACTGTATCGTCGCTGCACCAATGGCATCGCCGATCCAAGCGAGATCAGTAATACCGACTTCTCGCCGGCGGAGCATGAACATATTATAAACACGGCGGGTGCAAAGCTTGTCTGGGGCCCCTTTCATATCAAGGGTCTTTTCGGCGTCGCTATCAACTTATTTGCCATTGTTTATATGTTGATCACCGTGTTCTTCAGCTTCTGGCCACCAATGGCCGAGGTCACGACTTCGACAATGAATTACAGTGCAGTCGGTACAGTTGGGACAATGGCCTTGAGTCTGGTGTACTATTTTGTCCGCGCCCGGCATGTTTACGAGGGGCCTATTGTGGAAATTTGATGTCTTGAACAAAGCTGATGAACTGCTAGAATTATTGCCATGATTATGTTAGGGCGATTGACACCTCTATAGGTGCATTGCCAAGACAGAACGTTATGGGCTGAACCCTAATGGGTTGCTGGCCATAAATGACTTTCTAGAAAAAATTGATATAGCTGGTGCACTTGAGAGGAAAGTTTCTACACAATGAACCTACGACTAATTCAGTTCTGACCGTGGTATGCAATTATACCCATTGAGTTCTTCTTGACTTGATCGTACGTATAAATCTAAGTTATAACTGTTGCATGTATAGAACCCACATCTGCAATCAGAAATCAAGCGATGGAAGTCACGGCACTGGTTTGCGAGCGTCCAATCGCTGATGTGTGGATCAATTCCATTCTCCCGTATCCAAGCAAGGACCATGAACAATTCAATTGACGTCCAAAAAATATAGTAAAGGAGCGATTGAATCTGTTCATTGACAATTTGGCAATGGAGCCTGCGTGGTGGATTTCCATGTTGTGCTCAACCATAAAAAATTCCTGACCCTGATGCTCTTCTCTCGTGGTCTTTCGCGCATAGAGTCGGCCGAATAGATGCATCCCGTCAAGTTTCCACGGAGATTAATGGTTAAATGAAATCAGATGTAGGGAATTGCGAGATCCTACCTCCTAGGACGTACGAACTACGCACGGACTTTGTCACTTAGGCAGGCTAAACCGTCCAACCAATCACCGGCTTTAAATAATCGTCTCCGTTTTGCAATGTAAAAAGTTCGCCCTCACCCAGTCTACGGACATAGCTTTATATTTATCCAGTGATCTACCGATGCAGAGCTTTGTGCGTACTAGTGGACCCGCTTTGAAAACAAGCAACAGTTACGTAAAGGGCAAGACCTACTACAGTGCAAGATCCGAGATCAATCAGCTGGTTTTGTATACCAAGTACTATCGGGGAAAGTCCTTCCTCCACGCTGTTTCTGGTAATGAACAAGGAGACCCTGAAAATCCATCCCAAAGGTGGAAGAGCGAAAAAGGGAAGAGAATAGCCAGCCGGTCATACACAGTACACCAGTGTCATTTCTTTCTGCCGAGAAGCTTCTCCGCTGGATCTCGGTGGCAGATCTTGGTTCGAGTAATGACTCGACGTGTGGTGAAGGCTTACCGGGATACCCTCAAACGAGGATAGTGTATCCACTGTCATAGTGCTTATGCAAAGTCTATTTTCAGCGTGGCTTCCAGATGAACCTGGTACTACGCAATCTTAAGGAGGATCTCCTCTACTATGTACGTTTACGTATGTACGATACCCATGAGGCTGGCTGATCGTGATCCACACGGCACAAGATTGGCTATTTGATCAAACTAGCAATCATGCAAGATCTCGGACCTCTGCTATGCACGACAAAGAGAATAGCCTAGCTTGTCCCGAGAAAAACCAACACCAACCCTTTGTGGCTACGATCGACACACGTGTACTTACATTGATGTCCTAGATTCCCTAATCGGGGAATTTCTCCAACACAGTCAGCCTGGCCTGTACCAATAAGTGACCCAAGTCGATCAAGTTGCACTACTAGCCGGAGAACTGTGTGTGTTTTCCAAAGAAGTCGCAAAATTACCGCGTCTACGACGTCTTACGACGAAAAAAAAATTTGAAAAAGTCGAGGAAACTTTTCGTAAGCAAGACTAAGCTCTCCCAGGGGTGCCTGACATGACCTATATAAGCTTTCTGAGCCCACGTAGAGAAGCGATATTCTCGACTATCCTCAATCCTCTTCACAGATTACACCTCAGATTTTGTTTCTAAGCTATCTAACGACGCCATCACTATGAAGTCTTTCCTATTCCTCTCTGCTCTCCCGCTGATCTCAGCCCATATACACGCTCGCGCAGCCGATGGCGTTGTTACTCCCAATTCCTTCAATTAAACCAACCTAGGTGGTCCTTTGAACTGGTATGGCCTTAATACTACCGCCAACGAAGCATGCGCAAAAGGTACACACCAGTCACCCATCGACATAGGCACCCAGACCGTCGACTATGCCGTCGCAGGATCGGTGAACTTCAACGTCACCAATATCCCATCTGCCAAATTCGAGAACTTGGGTTCTGGATTGGAGGTTGTGATTACCAACGGATCGCTGACCACAAACAACATTACCTACCCCCTGGCCCAATTTCATTTCCACACTCCTAGTGAGCACCGCATTAATGAGGAGTACTTTCCCATGGAGTGCCACTTTGTTTTTGAGACTGAAAGTAAGCGTCTGCCCCTGTTCCAAACTATACGTGATAAGATCTTGTGGCAGTACTAACAGATGATTAGGCAAACAAATCGCCGTCGTTGGCTTCTTAATGGAACTCTCTCCCTTCGGCTATACCACTCCTCTCTTCGACTCTGTCTTCGCCCACCTCGACGACATCAGTAATGCTGGCACATACACCGAAACCGGCCCCCTTGACTTCACCGGCATCATCCATCATTTCAACAAGTTCGGAGTCTACACTTACAACGGCTCTCTCACCACCCCTCCTTGCAGCGAGAATGTGCCATGGTTAATTAGCACGGAGCCCCTATGGATCAATGTTCAGCAGTACCGAGCTGTGAAGAATGTGCTCAAGTACAATGCTCGCTATACGCAGGATACTTTGGGTCAGACCAATTTGCTGGAGGTTGCTGCTAAGGAGTTAAATTAAAAAGTCGGCTTTTTTAGTGAGGGACTATTTAAAAGATTTTTCATAGAGAGGTTGACAGAGCTAGTCCATCTAGGATGCCGCCATGCTATAGTATTGAGTAATAATAATTAATTGAGAGACTTCGTTCTAGAGTTGCAGCAGTTTTTAAAGAAGCAGTACACTGGAAACCTTCGATTAGTAATCCCGGAGCAGTCTTCACATCAGACTATTCGACGTAATTACGTGGTACCTTTGATCTATTTGGTGTCACAACCTCCCCTCATCAGGACTCTACATTCGACTTGCTTGCATAAACATTTCACTTATCATCATACTCACATTTCTGCGATGATGTATCAACAAAAAATCGTTCAAGAAAGGCACCAATGATTGGATCAAGACCACTAGTTGGCCTTCAAAGCCTCAGTTACGTGGTTTATAAAATCATTATGAATTCTTGGCAACATGCCAGACGTCACCGTTTTCCACACTGAACTCGACCGTATAGATAACCCCAGACTTGGTGTGATACATTAAGACCAAACTTTCAAAGAGTAAGTCTATAAAACAGTCAGTGGTGGGCCTTTGAGGATGTTTCGTCCGCACGTGTTCGAGACTCATTAGGTCTTTCGTCAAAAACCGTCTAGCGCATATTTATCGAGGTCGAGTCCCAGTTTTGCTAATCCTTATCCGCAATAAGGGAGCATTCCTCTGAATACATCGGTCAGTCTTTTCCTGACATTGAGTTCAAAAAAACCATGTATATCACTTCAAAGTGTGATTCTAACCACTATCTAAGGTGTTCCGGTAGATAGCCGTAGAGTCAGGAGCACGCTCTCGGCGGATTTTATCTGAAATCGGGGTTGATACACCGCCCGAGGGTCTTGGTCTTAATTGCAATGGAGATTCCTTCGATTGAGATCTATTTGTTGAGATCAAGAGCCGTCCTTTCAAATCATGCATTGCTGGTTTTAACAATTGCAAGTCCTCACCAAAACGTTTCAACAGATCGTTGCAAACCTGGTAGGCTGGAATAATATATGCATATCCGGAATCTGGATTTCCGGCGACAACATGGCCGTACAAATCACCTGTTTGCGCATCGAAAACGCATGTACCACTATCTCCTTCCTCGAGTTCCCCATCAAACTTGACTGTCCATAGCTCTTGGGACGGCTGGTCTGGCGCTCTCAGAAAAGTTGAGGTCCCTAGCAAGCGACCATTCAGATAACCCGACGATCCGGTGATGGCAAATATCTTAGCATGTTTTGGCGGCCTTGAGTCTGAAACTTTTGTAGCATTAAGCGTGAGGTCATGAGATCCATTTTTGTAACGGAGCTGCTTTGGCATACCAGTATGCGAGCCTTTGATCTTGATCAGAGCGTAATCGAGACTCGGATGAGATCCCTCTACTGAGCGTGCCAGTAAAGTGCCCTGTTCCAGAGATCTTTCAAGAGGACTTGCATTTGCAGACATGGAGGAATCCTTTCTCGTACTACTATTGGATCTTGAACGTGAATTGCTGCGAGCTTCCCCAAGCGGACTCATCGCAGCGGCACCTACATGATCAGGCCGTGATATAGATATGTCTTGATGCCTTTGTCTTGGAAAGGCAAAGCTTCTACGAAGTCGTGATCTTTGTGATCTTCGTGGATGGCGTGGATGAGTTCCTTCGTCATTCTGTGAGGCGGCTCTGGGTAGAAGTGCAGCACCTTCGAGGGTAACAGCACCTGCGAGAGCAACACCAAAAGCAATATTACCTGCGACAGCAGCAGTACTTAGAGCAACACTAAAAGCAATATTACCTGCGACAGCAGCAGTACTTAGATCAACCCTTGGGAGAGTCCAAGCCCTAGACGGAGACGGGATTCGGCTGTCACTGAGATGGTGACGGCGATGGTGATGCGTTGAATCATCAAGAGTCTCCTGAAAAGAGACATGTCTTGTTGAAGTTGGCTCTACCGTGGCAGGAGGATCAGTTGAAGCCCTAAGATAGAGAGGTTTATTAGCCACACTGCGTATTCTATGGATCAATTACTCACCTTCCAGTCATGATCTCTCCTGTACTAAGTTCTGACTCTTGCGAGGAGCCAGATTTCAACATCGAGCTTTCTGATTCCTCCAGTCCAAAGTCGGAATTTTGGGAAAGAGGTGAGCGACTACCTTGTCTTATCGTCTGAAGGAATTCTTCGTCATCAGAATCGCTCTCTCCGTCTATATCGTATTCAAAAGGAGGGCCGGGATCGGCTGGTGCCGGTCGCGATGCAAACCCGTGAGCTGCAGTCAGAAAACATATTTTGTCTCCTAATTTGACGATTAATCCAGCTGTTGCTTTCCTTGACATCTCCCCAACTTGCACGGACTCCTTGGTGAATACGTGTGAGCCCAGTATAATGTTCGTCGGAGAGTAAAATACGGACGTCTCGCTGTCCGTCTGTCGCATCACTGAATCGTCTTTATGCTCACCTAAGGCGAGCTGCACGAGTTGCTCAAAGTCTGGGGGACGCGAACAATCCGCCGTATCCACGCCCGGATATTTTAGTAGTATACCACTCTCTTTGATTGCCTTTCTGGCAATCTTTCGCGAGTCGCCGTCTTCACAAATAAACATCAAAACTGGTCTTGCTGTACATTCACTCCGACCGATCATATACAAAGACCAATACAGGTCTCGGGACGGTGGCTCGCAATTGCGATCTATGTACGTTTTTACTTCCTCAGCCAGTTGAATGTAGATGTCACGAGCAGCACCACGGGCGTGCCAACACTTATTCCTACCCATAGTGCGACAAAAATCTCCGATAGATGCCTCGGGATTCTTCCAGGAAGTGTGTCTCTCAGAAGTGAAACTCAAAAGCCGGGACAGATGGTGTGACATCGTAAGCGCTGGCTCTACCTGGCCTCTATCGTAAAATCATTAGAAAGGTTGCCTGGGATGGGGCGATGTATCATCGAATATTCATATGAGTGCACCGTAATGAGGACGAAATAGTTAGAGAATACTTGACAACAACAAGACAAGAAACAGGAGAAATGTGCAAGTCGATAACCCTGTTGCCACATTCAGGCTGTTAAGGCGCAGGCGGCTTGGATTTAATCGGAGTCAGCCTTGTGAACCCACGAATCACCAAATTTTGCCAGGCTTGGCAGCAAAAGGTTGCTTGGACGCTAAACGATGATCAAGATAAAAGCAAAACACTTTCCGAGCAGGTCAACCGGCAGACTCAAAAATGACTCCGACACAGGATCCTCTGAGCATTCCGCTGCATACGGAATTGAACAGCGCCGACACAAAGTGCCAGCTCATTAACGATCTCTGCGGCATAACCATTGATCTCCAGTATTTAACTACATATAGACTTGACCTGGATGCATATTTTGTCTATTATTTTGAACAATGCCGCTCAGCGCTCTTCGACCGAGGACGGCATGTGGCTGCGAGAACCCATCGCGACATTGCTAACATTACAACTTGCATTCGGAATGGGGAAAAACGTGAAGATGTAAAACAGATCATCACATCAAAAATGATGACTTGTAGCTCCGCTGATAATTATCGGGTTGCCGAAAACACCATAGATCTTGCTGCCAGTCTCTTACTGATGATGCAGTTTCGAGATCTGCCGTTTGGTATATCTCGATGGAAGCCGCTTAAGTGGACGCATGGCTCTCTCCAAGATTTTTTAAAGAGCCAGTGGGATGGCCAGCATATGTTGAAAGAGACGGTTAAGCTCGAATCTATATTCAATGCGCCAAATCTGACACGTATCGCGGGCATCAGAATCGAATGGACGGACAATCTCAACGACCATTTGAAGATGATAGGGGATGACACTGCAGTGATGATTTTCCACCATGCATCTTTTCTGGAAATACAGAGACAGTGAGTGAGCGGCATCAATTTTTGGACAAGCTCTGACCATAGTATTCCACCACTGCAGTGACATATTCCCCGCAGGATTAATAGCGGAGACACTCAGAACGCTAGCCCTTCTCTTCCCTCAGAATGGCCGAGAGACACGAGATTGGTTCGAAAAGATCCAAAGCAACTCCAAATATCTAAAGTTGGACCCCAAAGCAGTCCGATGTGGACGGCTAAAGAGCGATGACCGGCATCTAGAGAATTTCACATTCTGGCGAGATCGTCTCGTCATTCTGAAACAGGTCTTTGACGAAGCGGAACCCAACACGATCCCACGGCTATGGTATGACCGGCGAAAGGGCGTACAATGGTACACCTTTTGGGTAGCCGTGTTTGTTCTCGTACTGACTGTGTTTTTTGGATTTGTTCAGTCGATTGAAGGTGCTTTGCAAGTCTATAAGGCCTACCATCCGAGCTGACCGCAGGTGTATTGCAACTTGAACTATATCAGAACAGATTTGAGAACAATTCATCACTTTCAACCTCACAATACAAAAGGCATATTGGGCTGAGTATTTTGGGCGATACTATATACTATATCGAAGCCCTAACCCTAATCGGCGCAACCGCATATTCAATCATGACGTAGTCCACTTGTTGGAGTTCATAATGCCTGAATGCGGAAGACAATGTGGGACATGGTACCAAGCGATATTGCACCGATCTACTCATGAGTATAAGAGATTGATAAACGTAGTATTTAAATGAATATGTCGTGGTAATAGCAGGTAAGAAGAGGTCGCGTGAAGAGGCAGAGAAGCCCCCACTTGATAGTCACCTGCCGATAAGCCCTTGCGGCCTTTCTTATCAATCCACTCTCCGCCTTTTGTCACTCTTCTTCTTCTTCCGACACCTCTCGGCTTTGCAAGTAGAAGAGTATATCTGCTTGGTCGATTATATTGAATACATGGGCTGATCTATCTACTAAAAAACACGCCCGCAATGTTTGGAATATTTGCGGATCTTCTCTCGTATGTCCCTCGCCTGCCGATCCAGCTGCTTTCTAGCTGAAACAGGCTCCAACGTCGTTCATCATGACAGCTATTCTCCCCACATATTTCAAGCTAACGTGCTGTCTTCTCTATAGATCTATTATAACAATCCTTTTCCCGGCCTTTGCTTCCTTCAAAGCTATCCGTTCAGGGAATCCCGCTCAGCTGACACCATGGTTGATGTATTGGGTTGTTCTGTCGGGAATATTGCTGACTGAGTCATGGACGGTCTTTATCATCGGATGGTACATCGATCGTTTCGTGCTTGATTATGATATACTGACGAAGATTGTTAGGTTTCCCTTCTACAGCTGGATCCGTCTCTTCTTCCTTTCATACCTCGTCCTCCCACAGACCCAAGGCGCCCGCATCCTCTTCCAGGAATACGTCGACCCATTTTTTGAGCAGCATGAGCGCGAAATTGAGGAACTCATCGGACGCACTCATGAGCGAGCCAAAGCACTAGGACTTCAGTATTTCTATCAGCTCATCGACATTATCCGCGAGAAGGTTTTGGGTATGCCGTCTCAGCAACAGCAGCAACAAATGGCCCCTCCTCCATCTGCCGGTGCTGCTGGGTACGCACAAGCACTCCTCTCACGGTTCAATCTCCCATCAGCCAACGCCGTACCAGGTGCTGCAGCTGCTACCGGAGCAGATTGGTTTTCAATGGTGACCTCAGCCCTCGGCACAGTCACGTCTTCCTCATCGACCCACCCTCAATCTCGTGAGGCACAAATCGAACAACTCTCCGCAAGCGGCGCATTCAATACTGATCGGTACAAACATCTTTCCCGCTCCCAAAAGGCGAGTCTGTACTCCTCGCAACGTGAGAGGTTGGAAGTCCTCGCTGCTGCACTACACAAAGAAGAGACTAAATTACACAACACGACTCCCGGTAGTAGTGATGACGACGACGACCTTGCTTATGGGCATGACGCGGCTGGACTGCGCAAGAACGCGAGTGAGCATTCATTCGATCAGATTGACGCTGATGAGCTGAGCGGCTCGCGATTTACTGCGGGCAATGAAGGGAGCGGTGGTGGTGGTTGGGCAAGTGGCTGGTTTGGCGGTAGTAGTGCGCCAACTACACAGAAAAGACCGTCTTCAGGCACGAAAAGGAATATATCAGATTCAGTGGATTTCGCGGCCAGGGCCGTAGATGAGATTGGTCGTGCGTCGGGCTTTTCTAGATGATTGGTCTGAATAGATTGTTTCAATTGGAGTCGGTTTTTTATTTCTCCATCTTGTTATCTATGAAAATTATTTGAGATTGTTGAGTTACGATCTGTTATACCAGGTATTATCACGAAGAAAGAGTAGAGTAGTGTATTCGGGCTACTACAACAAACTATACAAAAGATGCATATGCTATACTCACACCACAGCAACAGACACAGAATCAAGTCCCTGCACAAACAATCGAGCACACGATACAACCAAGAAAGATAACGGGTCCAGTCAAGACAACAATGATGAGTTTCAATCATCGATCGTATTCGAAAGCTCGAACCCCTCTCTCCTTTTTCCCAGCCCTGATCAGCCTCAAACAATACCGAGATAGTGACTGCAAACAGTCGAGAATGCATAACATACAATGCAACACAAAAAGACACTAATAACTCGAGACGAAAATCGAAACAAAGGTGAATAATCTACACAGATGGACAACAGTCGGCAATGCCACTTCATATCTCTCATCGCTGAACTCGTATCATAGTCCATGAGCCCTGTCACTAGCCTCCACTTATCAGCCATTAAAGTGTAACCTCATTTTTGAAATGAAAAAGGTAAAAAAAAAAATGTCACATTCAGGAAGACGAAGAGCAAAACGGGATGTAATGGGTATGATATGATAATGTATCTAACGCTCCTCATCCTCCGCGACAATAACCAGACAACAAAAAATAAATTAAATCTCAGAACACTCGCAACACACAAAAAATCGAAAATCGAAAGATAAAAATAGAAGACAAGCATAGAAGGAGAAAAGAAAGAAAAAGTAGAGTGAATATTAAATTCTTATAAACAATCAATCAATCCCAAACTTTTGTCTTCCCGAACAATGTTGACAAGGACGCAAAACATCGAAAGATAAAAAACAGAAACAGACAGAGCGATGGACAAGACAAGAACAACCGGATGAATATGCATGTTTTTGTGGTTTGTTCGGTTTGATGTCAGGTGATCATAGTAATGCATGGTAATGATGGTATCTTGGATTGTATTAACCTTTTTCTCCTTCCTATCAATATTCTCTGGTATCCATTGTCTATGCTGTTTCTCCTTCGCTCTTTACGGGTTGCGATTTGGTTAGTTCGGGAGAGGTTGGGTTTGAAGGTGGGGATGTGGCCATGTTATCGTCTAGAGCGGCCAGGGCGCTATACCATAGTTAGTATGTCGGAGTGGACGTATTGATAGAGAAGAAGAAAAAAAATACCTGAATGCGTTAAGGGAGGATACGGCCTCCTTCTCTTCCTTCTTTCCGGCTGGAGGTGTGCCGGTGCGGCTGCTAGCGCCGCTGTCTTCGCCGCCTCGAACCAGATTGCCGCCAGGGCCAAGGTTCTTGCGACCGCTGCTGCTGCGCGAGCCGAACATGCTGGATGGTCCGAACGAGGCGGGCTGGTTGAGCGTGCGCGATGTCTTGAGACGACGCAGGTCGTCGCTGCCGACCTTGCTGGAGGCAAAGTCTGGTGGTGGTGCTTGGTTGCGGTAATCACCAGAGAAGTTGCGTGCGTCACCGCGGCCCATGGGCATACGGCCACCGCCTCGGCTGGCTTGTTGGCGGAGGCGCTCCATTTCAGCTTCTTGCTGAGCGCGGGCGGCCTGTTGACATGAGTGTTAGATAGGTATATAAACAGCATGATAATTTTAACACACCTCTTCGCGAATCTCGGTAAGAGTCTTGGGACCCTTGTCGCCATTCTTGGATACCCAGTTGGCGGAACGCAAGTCGACGACATCCTACAACCGTCAGTAAACTCAAACAATCAACACATGATGCACAGGGCATACCATAAGCATAAACTTGAGACGGCTGGGCAGGCCAGGAGTCTCCATCATCATAGTAATACGACCAAAGTAGGCATCCATCATAGCATGGCCCTTCTCAGACACATCCAAGCTGGCACCGATGGTTCGCAGCAAACTGGTCAAACTCTCCACCTCGGCCTCGTCGGGAATACCTTCGTAATCGACAAGCTTCTTGACACACTCGTGCATAATACGCTCAGTCAACATGCCCAACTTGTACAGCTCACCAATAAACTTGACGAGACCAAGACCGCGGCGTTTAGCGGCAGCGGCAATGTAGTATTCGTCAGACAAGAGGGCGGCAGCTTCACTTTCACCTTCGGGCTTGGGTGGCAGGTTGACCTTCCATCCACGCTCGAATTCTTCCTGACAACGATTCAACAAGTACTTGCGGAACAAGCTGCCACCTGCGACGACGTTGCCGGCCTTGTCCTTAATGTTTTCATCCTTGATCTCGGGACTCATGCTCTCGAGCATACGCTTGCAAAACTTGGCATACATAGGAGCCCAGTGAGCTTCGTCGGTAGCTTTCTCGAAGGTGAGTTGAATGACTTGACGCAGAGTACGACCATCAGATTCATGCTTGGACTGAGATACAATAATGAGAATTTGCTCGGAGATACGATCAAAGTTCTCAGGAGTCATCTTGTTCAAGTTGGCCTTGACCTTACGTTGAACGACATCAGGAGCAAGATAGTCGGTCTCACCGCTTGGAGTAGGACCAGAAGTGGATTGGCCAATGCTTCGAGGCTTCCAACCAGTTTGAGACACTTCAAGAGGCTTGAGGGAAAGGCCTGCGGTAAGAGGCATGGCCTTGTTGGTATCTTCCTCCTTCTTGGAGCTTTGTTTGTCGCGTCTGCTACCTGTGCGGGTAGTATTCCTGCTGGAACCTGGGCGAGGGGATTGAGGCACGTTGTGGATGGCCGCAGAGGAGCCAGGGCGGCTCATTGGGCCAGGACCCATCGAGCCAGGACGTCCGAATGTGCCGAATGGACCGCTGCCCATCGACGGCATGCGGCCAGGAGCATTGGGGAAACTATCTCTGGAAGTTCCGACGGAAGGTGTACCTCCGCCAAAAGTGCCCATCTTGAAAGTGGATGGGATTCCACCTCGAGAAGTTTGACGACCAGTGCCAGGAGTACGAGCGGACTGTGGTCGTGAAGAATCGCCACTGTCCCCAACAGTCTCGCGTACACGAAGGTCCCAGTCTAAAGTAGGCTTCTCCTTGAAAACATTCTGGAATTGAAGCAAGAACTCTTTGTTATACTTGAACTTGCGATCCGATGGTGCATTGGCGTTCAAGGCGGGATTAGGAGACGCGATTGAATCGGGATAAGTAATGGCAAGGCTGTCCAAAAACCTGGCGCTGTGCAGGGACTTGAGAGCTGCGCTGGGCTGAGGTGGCTCGACAGGCTTGGTCTCGAGCTTAAGAGGGCCGGGCTTGGCCTTGCTGACGCTAGCAGGCTTGGATGGAGGGCCCATCGAAGCATCGGACTGCGACACAGGCGTAGCGGCACCACTGTCGTCCGGGGTCTGAGCAGCAGGGATTTCGCTAGCAGGGGGCTCGTTCTTGCGCAAGGATGCAAGAATTTTGGAGCTGTCTTCATCTGCAGCAGCGCCAGATTCCAATTTCTTGATACGAGCCTCTTCGGCGGCCTCGGCTTCTCGTTCGGCCTGTTTCATGTTGCGCTCATAGGCTTCCTCTTCCTCCTTCTTCTTGCGGTCAGCCTCTTCCTTCTGAGCCTGCTTCTTCTTCTGGTACTCGGCTTCAGCAGCAGCTTCCCGAGCCTCAATTTCGGCCATCTCGCGCTCAATAGCATCAAAGTCTATCTCATCAGCGGCAGGAGCAGGAGCAGCCTTCGCCTCAGGCTTCTTCTCGATAGGCTCCTCAACCTTCGGCTTGGCTTCTTCCTTGACAGGTTCAGCGGGCTCGGCCTTGGGCTTGCTATCTTCCTTGTCAGCGATCGAAAGGTTCTCAATTGCCTTACGAGCATCCTCTTCCTTGCGACGTTGCTCGGCTTCTTCCTGTTCAATCTTCATTCGGACAGCATCGCGAAGTTCCTTCTTCTTTTCCTCGTCAGTCTTCACCGACTTGCTCTCGGTACGCGCGTGATCGATACCGCTAGCCGCACGGGGAGGAGGCGTAGGGGCTGAGCCCTTGACAGGTGAAGGAGTAGCACGAGCAGGCGAGGCTGGCGCTTTCTCGAATGACTTGACAGCACCGCTATTGGGATCCTTGATCACGATCGCGCTCTTCTTGGGCGTGGGGATGATGAAATGGTTCTTTTGAGGTGCCGGGCTGTTCGATGTTCTGCTTTCAGTGTGAGAGTGGCCTGGAGTAGGGGCAACTGCTGGAGCAGGACCCTGACCAAGGCTCGAGCCGGGACGATCGTTCGAAATTTGAGAAGTGCTTCTCGAGAGCGGCGTAGACTGCATCGACGGCTGCATGGTTCCGGCGGGGAACTGGTTTGGCATATATTGACCGGGCTGACCGTAGGGAACACCGGGTCGGGGCTGAGGCGAGGGGGGCATATACATGTTTTGCTGAACTCCGTATGCGGGATAGTAGTAACCGCTGTTGGGGTCATAACCACCGTGGGGGTAATTCTGATTTTTCACAATTGTTAGAGCTTTTTCGAAATCACCAGTGCCTGGGGAAATATCGAGGGAACATTGACGAAATGCAGGGAGGGGGGGAGGGTCCATAGAGTGAAGGGTAGGAGGGGGAATGGGATCAGGCGCAGAAAACTCATCGCTTTGGGTCCTTTGCAACTTTTTCTGCCTGAACGCATTCTTCTGAAACGGGTCCATTTTCTTGTTTCTCCAGGTTTTATTGTGATTGAAGGAAGATGAAGGATTACGGTTTCTCACATTTTGGGGTCCCATGTGCTGGTTGTAACCACCGTAGTGTTGATTGGCCATTGGCTGATGCTGCATAGGTACATGGCTCATTTGCGGTGTGACGGGGTTGGCGTTCGCGATGGCTGGGCTGCGGTTCGCTTGATGAGGAGAGCTGGGGTAGCCCATGGGGCGTCCGTGGGCCGGTGGGTGAAATGGAGCGGCCATTTGAGGACCACCTCGTTGGTTTGGTGTGCCTCGGAAGTTGGGACCAGACGAGTAGCCCATTTGGTTCTGATATCCGGATCCAGAGTATCCACGACCGCGACCACCTTGGTAGCCGCCGCGAGCTGGACCTGGACCACCAGGGATGTGGCCGCCCATATCGCTGTGTTGAGACTGAGACGATTCGCGACGAAGGTGGGTTGCTTGAGGACCAGGACCAAGATTGTTTTGATTCATTCGCATCTGTCGCTATTTCGGTTAGCCTGGCATACAAGTCGGGTTTAACATTCAACGCAAAGGGCAGAGGATAGCAAGAAGGAGAGAAGAAACACGTACAGCGTCTCCTGACGCGTCGCCGAAACTGCCAAAGTTAGGCGCATTACCCGGAGCTTGGTATGTTGACGGCGGCCGGCCGCCGCTCGATGCGGGTTGGGGAATAGGCGAAGGAGAAGACGAAGGCGAGGTGACACGGGGGTTCACAGGCGCAACGTTGAGATTGCCGTGAGGCTGGCTGGCGGGAATAGCAGGAGAACCCATGGCAGGCGAACTCTGCTGATCTACCGATCCAAACTGAATGCTGTTGCGATTTGGGTTACCAGCCGGCCCACCATTCGGGATGAAGCCAGTGGTTCCAGCAGAGCTGATGGTCACTGATTGTTTTCTGCTGTGGTCCGCCGCATGGACGGGGGGAGCGCCATTCACGATGGTCACCCCGGAAGGTTGCTGATTCTGCATGGATGATTTGCCGTTCACTGTGTTTGAAGTCGTTGAGGGCGAATTCCCATGGTGCGCTGAGGCGAACTCGGAATCGGGTGTCTGGGTGGCGTGCGCGTACGTCCTAGAGGAAGCAGCGCTGTTTGCCGGTGAGAACGACGGTGTCGACGAGGTCTTGTTTAGTCCTTGAGACTGGTTCGAGCTCATTCAATCGATCGAAAAAAATCGAATTCGTGGACGTTGAAACGACGCGAGAAGGAGATCGAAAGAAAGACTGACAAATCGCACTCGAAAACCAAGCTGCAAAAGGTGTCTTTCTCTGTAAGGCGAGAAAGAAAACTGACTGAAGGAAGGAGGCGAAGAAGAGAACTCTCTTCTAGCGCAAGCGACCTAGATTAATAACCGCTTGATTCCGATAACTAAATCGAAATCCACGTATCGTTCCCGAAAAGAAATAAAAATCTCTCAAATAATATTCAGCTTCAAAAGAATGAAGATAGATATTAAAAGAGAAATAAAGGGGAGGATAAACGTATGGGGGGTGGGATAATCCGTCGAAGTTTCGCACGCTCACCAAAGAGTGGCTGTGGACCGCACAACACGCAGAAAAAAAAAAGATGTTGTGGTTTTTCGTTGGCCTAGAGGGCGTCGGAGAAAATAAAATATCACCGAGGGAAACACAGAAAAGATGAATTCCTGTGAGACCGGAAATAAACAAATAAAAAAACCTCTTCTGATCAAACAGATAGAGGAAACTCCTATTAGAAATAAGGGTTTTCGTTTTTTTGGTGGAGGAGTGGAAGGGAGACGGAGAGACAGACGGAAGGGGAGAAAAATAATACAGAGTCTCGGGCTGGGGGGAGCACTAAGCCAACTTGATCCAAGTTCTCCCGTCAGGCAAGAGACCGTAAGTAATAATCGCCCCAGTTTGTCAAATCCGACTCTGAGGACCGGTATGAGTCTTGCTTTGTGCTGGGACTCGATTTGCTCGCCTTGTTTGAGCTAGCTAGTAATTAATTGGCTTGTTACAGTGCTGCCTAGTCCTACAGATGTTGAATCTGGTAAATCTGCCTGGTACGTATCTACCGACAGTGATGCGACACTGCATAGTACCGTATCTACGGAGTCGCCCGGGGATAACGATAAACGCGACTATCGATAGACGGACGACACACTGCCAGACAAATACCCTGGGTATGCCTGATCCTTGACTTGACAAATAATACTCAGCCAAGCAGCGATAGACCGATAGCGCAAGCAGAAAAAAGAAAGTAACCACGCCTTTCTTCACCGGACATGAATCCCCCCTTCCCTTGCCACACAGACACACCGGGCGAATCAGACCCGTCCCTGCACGATGGGGTTTGACGTAACTGGCTCGAGAGACAGACATGCTACTACGCTGTGACTGCGCATGAGTCTACTCTTGTAAAAATACTAGAAAGGAAAAAGATAATATTGTGCGCATGGCGAATAAGGATAGGTGTGTTACAAATGCAACGAAGCAAAGGAAGAAGTGGGCCGATCCGAGCCGCATTGACGATCAGACGCATGTCTACGTAGCCACCATCTGTATACTACGCCAAACGCCAACAGGAAGAACAGGAGCCTATCGTGGCTGTAGTAGTGTATTCTCGTTCGTATCGTGTCATAACATATCATTATCGTGGAAAAATAAGGGAAAACAAAAAACCCGAAAGACAAACCACTAATGTCAGGAAGCGTCTGCTAATTGTAGTTTGCTGTTTATGCGATCAAGATCCTCCTCTATCTCTGTAGGCGATAAATCTGGCGGCATCGTGTCGTCTGCGTCAGATGAACCCGGGTCACGACCACGTGTCGTCTCCGATTCACTCTCGTCCTCACTATCCGGTGGCGTATCCAAGTTACCAAGTCCAGGGCTCTTGAGGACCCGCTCGCCATTGCCGTCTTCAATGTCCGGCGAAAGTTGAGGTGTGTCTGAGCGTAGAACGTCCTTGCCGTTATCATCTTCATTTGAACTAGTGGTGGACAGCTTGGAGTCGCTGCCCGTGTGTGCATGTTGAAAGTGTCGAGGGAGCCCGACAGCTTCTGCAACGGCGGCAGCTTCGTCGGCAGGTAGTTTCGCCACGTTGGTGTCGGAGCTGACCTGCTTGTTAAATAAACCACTGCCTTGTTGTTCGCTGATTTGTAGAATATTGCCGTAGCTGCGACGGGTCGGATCGGCGAGACGTTTCTTCTTTTTCTTCTCACGTTTGGTAGATGGGCGCACCACGACGACGGGAATGGGCGATTGTTGTAGACAGTACTTCGAAACCGAACCAGGCAGCAAGCCTTGCATGCCGCTGAGACTGCGTCCTCGTGTTCCGACAATCAGGACAGCCGGTTCGTAAATACGGATCTATGTGATCTTGTTAGTAATTACCTTTCATCAATTCAAAGATAGACATACCATTCTTTGGATAATATCCTGCACCTTTCCTACCGCAAGTTCCAAAACCAAACTAATCGCCTTCTCGTCATGTTGATTCTTCGCTATGACCTGGTTAAGAAGCTTCTCGGCTTCCGTGCGATACCGGCCCTCATCAACGCTCGCATCGCTAGCAATCTTAGAGTCCTTTTCCACCACCCATAGACATATGACCTCATCACCGTCATCAACTAGCTCATCAATCAACCATTCGAGGGCAAATTCTGAATAATCGTTCTGATCGGTTCCGCAAAGAAATGTGCGACTTCGTCGTGTGGCTTGGTAGTTTTTGTGTTTGTATTTCAGGGTAAAGGAGCCGTCGGTGACATCCCGAGTATCAAAGGTATCGAAGGAAACGCCTCGCTGGTATGTACTACAGCCCTGTTAGCACTTGTTTTTTTGAAACAGTCAGGGTAAAAAATTTATAGTGCTTACCTGGGTGGTGGAGGAGATGATATTCTTCTTGCGGGTCGACCGTCCAAGACCGGCGTCTGTCTACCACTACTTACGATTGTGCTCTCCAGAACAGGCTGGCTGTCCGAACCGTTAGACTGCGCTGATTTTCTGCGTGGGGGGTCATTTCCTATAAAGGAGATTCTGCGATTGTCCGATCGCGATAAGCTCGTCGTACTGTCTGTAGAGAGAGAATTCTCGCTGTTACCCGGGAGGTTGAGGGTCGGTGTAGAGACCTCGGGGGACGTGGTAGTTGGCGATGTCATTTTGGCGAAAGGTGGAGTTGCATATCCTCGAACGAGTCAAAAGGGTTCGAAATCAACGTAAATCAGATGTCGTGTTGTTGTGTAATGTCAACCGGAATGAAGGAAGATCAGAATAGTGCCTCAAATAAGTAAAAGTTCAAGAAAGCTGACTGTTGATGCTGAGTTTGAGTCATGAAGAAACATGTGACGAGTTTCCCTAAGTGGGTCGATTTATTCTGCGACGCTCTAGATTTTGATACTCAGCCACGATTGAGCTTATCGATCAATGCTAAGCAGCGCCGACTTGATGGTTTCTTCTCTCTTTGGATCACCTGATTTCCCATTCCAATGTCGGGAAGGATTTGAGGAAAAAGAAAAGTGATTAAACGTGTTGCAATGCCAGTCGCAGATTCGCACTAGGCGGCGGGGGACCTCAGTAAGGGCCCGATGATGCCGCGGAAAGTGCTGTGTACTCTGATTTTAGAAGTTTCTAGAACCAATAAGACGGCACAGTGTTGCAGGAGATGAGGAAGCCAGATATTGTAGCACTTTTTTGAGAAACATAGCAGAATTATGAATAGCAAAAGTTCAATAATCGAGAGAGTGAGAGAGGAGGTCAGGCGTCGAAGCTCAGCCCAATCATCCATCTCCGTTTTGGACCAGCCCGATTCGGCAGGAGGTGTCCACTAGCCTCTAAACAGACTAGCGCTCCAATTATGATAGAAATGCGGGGCAGCGGCTTCTTTCCCTTTTCGACGTTCTTTGCACATGACCTCACATGACTTGAATCTTGGGAAGAACAAGTCCTACCACATAGTATGTAAATTCTTATGTTTGAAGCGGCAAGGATTAGAGTGACTGTACGACTGTTTACAGCAGATTCCTGAGTCTCACTATCAACGCTCCAATAACGTCCGAATCCCTTTCAAGGTTTCTAGATAGAAATATGAACTTCACAATAATTTCTAACCGAGATGGTTCCCAAGGTTGCTGCCTGTCCCAAGGCAATCGGATTCAGAAGTAGCTGGCACTTTATCAGGTGCTTCTTACTGCATACCAAGATACTACGATGATGGTTCTTTCAAGATTGTATCAATTGACATGTCGTGCCGGCGGGAACATTGAAGCTGCCACAATATCTCGGACGTCAAGCAAATATCTCCATTTTACCCACTCGACGTTGCTAGTTACTGCCACATACTTTTCAGAGTCCGAGGCTAGGTAGGTCCGTAGTGTTTTTACAGTCAAATCACATCATGATTGTCAACATTGAAAAGGGAGATCAATAGAGTGCTTCTATGCGAGGGTAGCTTGGCTATCTCTAGATTCTGGGGTTATTCCGGTCCTGCTCTTCGACCCCAAGATAGTCACCGGAAATTAATACCACTGTCCAGGCTACGGTGACTTGTTCTTTTGTGTTCATTTACATTCGTTTTTCAAGAATACTAGCAGCATTTGATGTGCGGGAGACTTGGTCTGTTGTTGAAGATGGCCTGAGTGTTGTGGGAAAGGGAGAAATATGTACCCGAGATAATACTAATATGCATAGCTAGGAGATAATTTACATAGTTAGATATGGTAGGAAAGATGTCAGTTCCAGCCCCGCATGCATGTGGGAGCCCTTTTAAAACGTATGTATGCTGGTTCAAGAGACTTTCGGACTCCCCAGATATGAAGAAGACCCCACAATACTAAATAGTCTCTGGACATCTGCAGTTGGCCCCAGAACCATGATGCGGGGAAGAGATCCATGAACATGAGGTATATGACTAGTTCCAAAGAAAATTATTGGACTCAACCTGTGTCAGAAAGGACTCAACGGACTTTCAACTGAAGGCAACTCTTATTCCAAACAGAAAATGACGGCGGCAAACTCGCATACGAATAGCAGCGACGCAGGGAGGATTTCCAAGATCATAATTGTTGGCGCAGGACCGTCCGGACTTCTACTTGCGATTTTATTAGCGAAGCACGGAATCAATGTCGAGCTGCTCGAAGCCACCGAAAAACTCGATGAACAACCACGAGCCGCCCATTATGCCTCTCCCGCCGTATACGAGCTGCGTCGTGCAGGTGTTATTGACGATGTGATCGAACGCGGCTTCAAACCATCAAATGCGTGCTGGCGTAAAGCCAACGGCGAGATTATCACTGGAATGAGATTTGATGTCGTTCCTGATCACCCCGAGCGGATGGTCGTGCTACCCTTGGATCGACTCGGCAAGCTATTGTATGCCCATCTCCAAAGACAACCGCTCGCAAAAGTTCATTGGGGTCATCGTGTCACGGAAATTGGCGAGGAAAACGGAAAAGCTTGGGTAAAAGCTGAGACTGGATTAGGCCCAGCCAAATTTGAGGGTGAGTATGTGATTGGTGCCGACGGCGCAAACAGTACGGTTCGAAAGTTGTTATTTGGACCGAACAGCTTCGAGGGGGAGACGTTGGACGCAGCCATAATTGCTACTAACGTGAGTGATCTGTCAGTCAGTCAAAGATTTGCGCTAATTGAGTTAGGTGATACACGACTTTACTAAGTATGGATATTGGGATACGAACTATATTGTAGATCCCAAGAACTGGCACATGGTTGCAAAAATAGGACGAGACGATCATCTATACCGGGTGTCCTATAGCGAAGTACCCGGATTGACAGCCGAAGAATATAAGCGACGACAGCCCGCTCGTTATAAGGAAATATTGCCAGGAAGCCCAGAGCCCTCGGAATATACTATCACCAACATCAGCCCGTACAAGTTGCAGCAACGATGTGCACCTTCATTCCGTAAAGGAAGGTTCCTGTTGATTGCTGATGCCGCACATGTGTGCAATCCTTTGTAAGAGTCATTGCTCTTCGACCTGCTCACGAGATTATGCTGACATATTTCAAGTGGTGGACTAGGTTTGACAGGGGGTATCGCAGATCTGGGGAGTCTTTTTGACTGTCTGCTTGGAATACATGAAGGCCTCGCTGACGACGACATCCTCGATCGATATGCCGAAATTCGTCGAAAGATCTATTTCGACGTTATTGATCCTCTGTCGAGGGAAAATTTCCGCCGACTTTGGGCTCAAGACCCGGACAAAGCAAAGGAGAATGACGAGTTTTTCAAAGTGCTTGAAAGAGCACAAAAAGATCAGGAACTAGCAAAGGAGCTGACCTTGGTAGGTTGTCTTTTGGAGTGCAGGTAATCTGCCATGTTTGCGACTGTGCTGACAGAGTACCCAGGGCCTGAATATCCTTCGACACGACTTCACCCAGTACTACAAGACAAAGGCTTCAGACTGATCACCCTTCTTGTGTTCTTCTTGATGTTGGACATAAGTTTTTGTATAAGATGTGTTACATGACAGAAAGATCACACACATTAATAGGTCTTCACATTGGTAAGAGTGAACGGGACAATTGACCAAAGGGAAAGGTCTGTCTAACTGCCAGGTTCCTGCCTGTGGAAACCACCGCGTACGCCCGGCTGTTTCGTGCCCCGTGCCCTGTAATTATGATAAACAATCAACTATTATAAACAATGGAAGGAATTTTCCTCTCATCCTCTACTCTGCTCTTGTAATAAAGGCAACGAGCAGTCCTATCTTTCACCTATTAGCCTTTTCCTTTCTCTTCCTCTCTTTTCACTCTCTTTATCATCCTGACTTATTTGCATTACTTCAAACTTAACGCTTCAGTCACTTACTTGTCAACACGATATTGTCTAACTGGACAGTCAGCACGATGGCTGATCGATTTTTACGCCTTCCCCTTGAGGTCCAGCAAATCGTCTTTGACATCCTTCACGCGAATGGCATCAAGAAGGAGTTGACACCTTTTCTCGTGGTGAACAAGTACTGGTTTGTGCTCATCAGTCGACGCCTCTACAAAGAGGCCAAGTTGCACACCATCTGGCATCTGCGTGACTCGCCAAATGCAGAGCACTATTTGTCTATTATTCGCTCCTTGACTTTTGGACTCGGTGACCAGGCATACCATCATGGAATCATCAAAAAATGGGCACAGCCACCCCTCCACAATCTCGAGAAGGTTTCCTTTGTGCCAGGCGCTGTGTTTCAAGGCCATGATGTCGATTACATTATTCCATACCTTCAGCCCAGTATTTCAACCGTTCAGTTGTTTGGTGTTCGCTGGACTTTGCCGTTATTATCAGCATTGCACGAGACGTGCAAAGATCTCAAAGAACTGAGTATCAAGTACCCATTCAAGGGAAAAGATTTGAGTCTGAACGCGCAAAGCTTTGGCTCCTGGCTTCAAGATTTTCCGTCACTTAACTCCATCTCTGTCTTTTACACAGATGGAAATGGAAACGAAAAGCCCACCAGAAATGCCTGGACCAAGCTGTTCTCTCAACCAACGTTGCGCAGTCTGTTGAATAGACCTCTTCGTCGTCTCCGCATCGAGCACCAACTAGAGGATTGGAACAATTTGTTCAACAGCGCCTCATACATTTCCTTGCGTGAGCTGAGCGTGATTGTGAGACTCAAGGACATTGCCAGCTTATCGAACTTGGCGGACTTACGAAAGCTGCATATTCTGGTTAATGACGAGCCTCAAGAGGATCAACGGGAGATCATATCGCCCCTCTGCTCAATGACTGGACTGAAGTCTCTGAGGGTCATCTTTGCCAAACCATACAAGCTTTACACCAGCGAAGTCATGTCGTTGACGCATCTATCAAACTTGGAAGAGCTTGATATCTTCAATAGTCACCAAGAAACTACCGCCAAAGACAATAGCGACAGCGACGACGACGCTAACGCTGATGATGAGACGGATGGTTGTCGCTACACGCCGATTCAGATCCTGCCGTCCTTCGATGAGAATGACTTTGACGTGCTGGCATCTTCACTTCCCAAGTTGCGTCATGTATGCTTGTTGTTCGACTGGATGCCAAATAGCTACCATGTCTTGAAATCTGCTGCGTACCTTTGGCGAGAGCTAGAATATCTATGCCTTGGATATAACATAGACCTCCCAGAAGCCATAATAATGGCACGAAACAGCGAAGCTGTCTTTCCATATATGAAGCAATTCATGAAGGTGCGGGCTTGTATTGGAGATCTTGCCCCTGACACTGAGGTCTTACGAGGCGATCGTGATGCGCGGTAAGTAATTGTTTTCTTTGTTCCAATTGCGTCAAAATCCTTTCACCTTGCTGAAAACTGAGACATCTCAGAATCCAGCATTTTTTATACAGCCTATATGGATTCTTCCTCTAGTCGCTGACATTGCTGCTTCACTAGCTCGAAATACGTCGGGAAAGTCTGTCGACACCTCAAGGCCGCTTTCCCTCGGCTTGAAGGCATCAAATTCCGCCGGTTCACCATCCAGGACGAAAACCCTGACCACCAAGAAATCGTCATTTCAAAGGATATGATGACTGATGCACTTGATGACAAAAAGCTAGGCTGGCGATGGTCTCGTTATGGTGTGGATGCAAAGTGGGATTTTGGTTATGTTGTTTGACACAATTCGGATACTGTTATTGCGCATTCTGAGTATATCATCACCGAAACGGGTGTTGCAGGGTGGTCTTTTTGATTCTTGTATTGACAGCTTTATCTTTGTCTGCAGAAATTCGTGTGTTCGGCACGTTTGAGTCTTGGGAGGTGGCACAGTCATTAGTGTAATATGGAGGAATAGTCCGAGTCAAAATTGGTAGTTAGTTACGTCTTATCATGTTTCAATAGTAGCCTAGTACTAGTAAATTACTAAATACCCTGCAGCTTTAGCAAGGCTGAGATGCATCGAGACATCCAAACAAATGGGCCGCGTTGCCGCCAGGGGTCATCCCAAGCCACGCTTACAGATTGCGGCGCTGCAAGCCTTGTCGATTTGGACCCTCAACTTCCACCTTTTCTGTCCCCTTTTCCTTCCCCATCACCAATCTTCAGTCGCCTTCCTTCTGCTCCGCCGTTCATATCACCAACTAAATTCCCCAAAATGGACGGTTTGAAGATTGAGCAGTTACAATCTCTTCAGTCGAAAGACCAAGCGGCACTCCTCGATACAGTCGATGAGATTCGTCGTCATGGCGTGAACCGTTACGTGTCACTGCCTCAACTCATTGTCTGCGGTGATCAAAGCTCTGGGAAAAGTTCTGTATTAGAGGCAATTTCTGGTGTTCAGTTCCCAGTCAATGATGGTCTTTGTACTCGATTTACTACAGAAGTCATCCTGCGTCGCGCAACCAAGAGTCTGGCTACCGTCAAACTCATCCCCCCCAAAGACGCGCCTTCATCTCACAAAGACAAGCTAAGCCTATTCGAAAAGAGCTCCATCAACCATGCAGAGATTCCAGACCTAATTTCAGAAGCAAAGACGTTCATGGGCCTTACTGGAGGCAGTACTTTTTCACGTGATGTCTTGCAGCTGGAAGTCTCTGGTCCCAAGCTGCCCCATCTGACTCTGGTCGATCTCCCAGGTTTGATTCATCATCCCAACAAAGAGCAGACCGAAGAGGACGTTCAGATTCCTAAAGAACTAGTCAAAAAGTACATGTCGCAAGCACGAAGCATCGTGCTAGCTATTGTGACTGCAAAAAATGATACCTCGAACCAGGTTGTGCTGGAAATGGCCAAAGCGGCTGATCCTCTGGGAAACAGGACAATGGGGATTATCACCAAACCAGATTGTCTTATCAAAGACAGCCCCAATGAGTCAAATTTCTATGCCCTTGCTAGTAACAAGGAAACCTATTTCAAGCTTGATTGGCACGTCTTGCGTAATGGTGATTTCAACGAGCGCAAGGATTCTACCTTTGATAGAGATGCGGTTGAAAAGGAATTCTTTGCATCGACGATATGGAACAATTTACCGAGCCAAAAGCGTGGGGTAGAGGCGCTGCGTACCAGACTAAGTCATGTGTTGTACCAACAAATTCAGAAAGAATTGCCTAGCCTTCTCAAGGAAATCGAAACCGAGCTGGCAGCTTGCACGACGACGTTGGAGCGACTTGGTTCGCCTCGCGATACTCCTGGCAGCCGCCGACAGTATCTAACAGGAATGGCCGGTCGTTTCCATGACCTTGTTCGAGCGGGTGCCGAGGGTAACTACCAGAATTCATTTTTTCGACCTGCAACTCTTGGATTCCAGGGCACTGTTCAAATGCAGAAAACTCGTTTACGTGCAAATGTGAGAAAGACGGAGCAAAGTTTTCTCGATAAGATGCACCGACATGGACACACCCACGTTATTATATCTGATACAGCATTCGTCAAACCGAAAAATGCGCTACCAGAATTCGGCTCCAAGAGCGCCCAATCAATTATTTCTGAAAGAGATTTCCTACGAGAGATTCAGATCCTTCTTGATATTAGCAAAGGAAGAGAACTCCCAGGAACTTTCACACCCCTTCTCGTCGGTGACTTGTTCATTCGCCAATCGAAAAATTGGAAGCCATTTGCCATTGACTTTGTTGAGGAGGTCTGGAATATTGTGAAGCAATTCTTAGACGATGTGTTGATCCATGTGGCAGATGAAAACGTGGGGGAAGCGCTACTAGAAGATATCATCGACCCAGCCATGGATAAAATCTTGGTAAATCTCAAAGACAAGGTCACTGAGTTACACTCACCTTATGCTCGAGGCTCCCCAGCAACGCTCAACCCCCGGTTTGTCAAAGAGCTGGAGAATCGACGCTCTCAACAAGCCGAGAACTCTGCCGCCCAACCAAGTACCGCACTCGACAAAACTGGCACGGAAGGCGCTGATACGCATGCGTGCCGAGAGTTGCTGCATCTCATGCAAGCCTATTATAATGTTGCTCTGGACGTCTTCATAGACAATGTTTCAAGTCTTGCGGTTGAAAATTGTCTAATGAATGCGCTTGAAGCCTTGCTATCTCCTCTTACAGTCTCTGAAATGAGTGACGAAGAGCTCGAAAATATTGCATTTGAATCACCAGAAGTTCGCGAACT
Source organism: Talaromyces sp. F31 (assembly GCA_037356135.1). NCBI lineage: Eukaryota > Fungi > Ascomycota > Eurotiomycetes > Eurotiales > Trichocomaceae > Talaromyces > Talaromyces sp. F31. Next base: position 903,724 of record JAYXSF010000032.1, on the reverse strand, counting down.
GCGCAGCCAGACACTCGAAAAGCAGTCATCTCTCCAAAAGAGTTTTGAGTTGTGCCGTCGCCAAGCACGAAAACTGGCATCGAATCGTCTCAACGAAGAGGCGCAGAAGACAGAGACCTTATTGACGGGGGAACATACAAACTCGAAGATTTTGCCAACCGCCTCTGCAGCAAAAGCTGGAAAGGTAAATATCCCGACTATTTTTGATGTTTATCTTTTATTGATAGATACTGATAATATATGTTTGTAGTCCGAAGCGATCAATACCATCAAGCCTCAGGAATCGGGCCACGGTGCTTCGGGTCAACTAGGTTCAGGGGTTTCTTCGACACGGAATCAGAACGCGTCCCAGACCTTTGGCTCGCTATTCTCAACACCAAGTTCAACTTCAGGGGTGAATACACCTCAGCCTCCTTTACCACCTCTACTCCAGACCTCAAACTCAAGTGCAAGTACTCAGAATGCACCCCCGACGTCAACTTCCTCTGGATTTGCATTCCGAAACTCGAATGTATCTCACTCGTACAAACCCGGCTCGGGGCTTTTTGTAACACCGCAACAAAATGTCAATGACGTCCCACCATTTGGTTCGCCTCCTGCCTCAACGCAGTCAAATCAGACTAATCTTTTTGCTGATCCTCAGAAAGGTAATGAGAAATAGCCTCCTCGTTTGCAACTCGTCGTTTAAAGTCAAGTCATTCATGTTTATATGCTTTGATATTATGGGAAATTGATTGGATCTGACAATATACACACAATAAACAGTGGAATTCTCGTACTTCAAAGATATTCCAACTAGTTCCCAAATTCTCCCTGCTGAAACTGATGGCATGGGAGGGTATGCTAAAGCTGAAGATGACCGTTCATTTCCCGATCAGCCGCAAATTTACGAGCACATCTCTTTCGGGCTGTCCACTGCCGAGTTTGGTTGTAAGGATCCTTGCAAATATTCTGCGGAGGTTCGTTCATCCCTTTCAATGCTTTTGATTGTCTTTGCATGAAAGTGGGAGAGCTCACAGGTGTCATCCCACTACAGGAGATACGACTGAAAGATTACCATGTCCTTGGATTGCCGAGGAAAGTGCCTGCTAAGTAGGAAGAGATCGGAAATGTAGTGGAAGTGTACCTGCATCACATCTAAGACGGACACTTCTGCTTTTATGTGAATCGTACCTTCAAAAATGTAATTATAGGAGAGACTCACTAAGGCTTTCCGCTAGGGTTTAGAGCGAACGTAACTGTCACTTGCCTAATTAGGAGAAATCCGAAAGATTCATGCCTAATCGAGCCCGATGTACGAACAGGCCAATCAGTGCGCTTATTAGATGTAGCTTATCCTCTTCCAGGTTAGACCAGCCCGGTCAGCCTCGTACGTTGCTCCGAGCCCCGACATGCGTGCTACAATCTCCATCGTCTTCTGAACAATTCCATGGCCAAACTAACTCCATAGTTGTATCTACGCTCTAATTTGGCTTACACGGTATTTATATTCAGTTATCCAGGTCCTGATCCACGAGACCCCACTGTGTTTAGGCCCACCTCGCATCCACACCTTCATTTGTACCTGAGTCTCACGGCACAAGCAACCAACACGCTTCCGACCACTGTATATACTGTATTCTGTACATGTCGACAAGAACTTCTGACAATCCGCCAAATCCTGGGTCCGCCGAGACTAATACGCTGAAAAGCCGTCGGCAGCGGCGCTGGGCGCCTAAAGTCCGGACAGGATGTTTGACCTGCAAGTGCGTATAGCAACCTTTTGTAGATGTGGAGAAGTCATCGACACAGAGACTAATCTGCATTAAATATTGAAGAGTTCGACGAGTTAAATGCGACGAGGCTAAGCCAAGGTAGGATTTTCTCCCCCCTTATTGCCCGAGATAGAATAAGGTTACCACCCTGAATCTTCCAAGACACTAAAACCCCATCGTCGCTTGCTAGCTGCGAAAAGTGCACCTCAACTGGACGCAAGTGCGATGGTTACGAGGATAGCACCCTAGAGGCGCATGCAGCCGTCCGAAGCCGGCCGCCTAATGCAACCGCCAAACAATCCAAAACTTCTAGGGCTAGGGCTCTAGTCCCATCGGCAAGTACAGCAACAGGGAACCCTTATTCCGTGTCGTCGCTCCCATTCTATGGAGGTGAGCGTCAAAAACAGAATTTTGAGTTCTTTCAGTCGGTGACATCTTCCGCTCTGTCGTCGTTCTATGGAAGCGCATTCTGGGCGCAGGAAACGCTGCGAGTTGCGCATCAATATCCGGCTTTGTTTCATGCCATTACCGCTTTCGGGAGCATACATCACAGCTACTTGAGCGATGAGACGCCGTCAGATGTGCCCCGTACCGGAACAAATCATCAAATGGAGTTTGGACTCTCGGAGTTCAACAAGGCTATCAAATCCATGTCCGCACTTATAACGCAAAAGGAACTTTCGATGGCTGACCAACAGGCGATTCTGACCACGTGTGTGCTCTTCACCGGCATTAGCTCTCTTCAGGGAAGACAGTCGCAGGCGTTTATGCATGTTAAGAATGGGTTGAAGATGATTCATCATTGGCGTTTGAATAACCGAATAGTCACACCGGAAGAAAAGAATGCAGTAGACATGCTACTGTTGACTTTTGTCCAGTTGGATACGCAGATACGACCGTATCTGGCCGGTCAGGAATCTCTTCTGCAATGGACGGATGAGGATATAGTAGGCGCTTTGTCTCCTCAGCGAACTGTTCAGACTATATTCGAAGCGTTCTTTGATCTTGAAGTACTTTTCAACAGGCTTTCGCGCCTGAACTTCAATGCGTACTCATTCAAACAGCTTACTTTGGAGATAGAATCGTTGAGAGAGCAAGGGGAAAACTGGGATTGTCAGTTTACCCATTTATTGTCTAGGATTACGCCCACTGCTTCGCAATTAGATGCACTGGACTTGATTCGACTTCGACGAGAGTACGCACGGGCTCTTTTATCCTGTTTAACTATTAATGCCAAAAACAATGTGCATGATGATCTGATCCCGATATACCAGGCAATCATGGACTTTTCTGAAAAAGTTCTTCAAAAGAACAGCTACAACCTACGTCAGGGTGTTCCCGATAGCCAGAAACTTGAACATCCAATATTTGTCCTCGGCAGCACCGTCATCGAGCCTCTTTTCTTCACTGCCACCCGCTGTCGTGAGCCCACACTTCGCCGCCGCGCGTTGTATTTAATGCGCATGTGCCCTCGCCGAGAGGGTATTTGCGAGGGCATGATGGCCACGAAAGTCGCGCAGAAAGCCATCGAGGTCGAAGAACAAGAATGCTCACGCTGCATTGAATGGCACAATGACCACCCATTTCCAGCCTCCATGCCTTCTCCCCTTCCTACACTACCCTCTCCCCAATTTTTATCAATAAGAACCTCCCCGCACGCCCAAAATAACAATTTCCGCGCAACTTCCGAGTCCATGAATGTAATAATGAACCGTCTCGATAACCCCACCAGTCCCATGAACTACCCAACAGCTTCCACGACCAAAGTCGCAAAGATAGCAGCAACGAAGACGAGCACACAGCCGGCGACAGCGATAAAAAGTCCATGTTCCGAAAAGGGGAAATGGGTGTGCGAGAAACACAGGGTTGTGGAGACACAGTTCTTGCTGTTTACAGAGAGGCAGATGAAGATTGTGATTTGGACGGGGGAAGATTATGAGTTGAGCAGAAAGGGGAGAGAGATGGTTCTGACGTGGTGGTGAGACTTTTTGATGAGCTACTGGAAGCTTGTTATTTTGTATCGCACTTTTGGGATGCGGATGGATTGAATTGAGAAAAATACAGCGATATGGTATACATGCATATGTAGATATTGTTGCCATAACGACAGATTTGTGTATCGCAGTCCCACAACAAATATACCTGTCTTGCAAGATTAAAGTCTCATAGTCTGTACAGACCGAAACGCAAGTCGCCCATCTTCAACCTTCAACACACTTATAGGCGCATTGACCTCCGGAGATTCCTCGCCAGAAAGATCCATTCGAGCCCGAAACCCAGCTACATGCGAGACGGTAGTCTGGCATTTGAGGCACTGCCTGCCCTCGGTCGATTCATCGGCTTTCTCGAGTTTTTTGATACACACGTTGCAAAATGTGTGGTTGCAGGGCCGTATTCTGGGGTGAGCGAAAACGGGATAATGGGTTAGAGCATTTCTTGATAGTTATGTACCAAATCACAGATGGAGACTTACATGCAATGGCATATCCTTATCTTGCACTCGCTGCAGCGCGTTCGCTTGCTCGGATCGAAGATTGACTCAGTAGTTATTCCCTTTTCCTTGTCCAGAGCACTAACGGACTTGACATCATCGAAATCCCCTCCTTCAAGGCGATTGTCGGCTTGTTCTTCGACCACGTAGAATGGGAAATTGGCTTTGAGATACATTTCCGTGTCGACTGGCGGTGGCGGAGGCACAACATGCGTAAATCTTTCACAAGTCATGGAGTCAAGAAGATGGATATTGATGATACGAATTAAAGACGTGTTCCAGATCTCCGGTTGGTTATGGTCTCGGTAGATATCCTGAACTGGCTACAAGTTAATATTTCAAGTCTGTAAAATGGAGGATATCAAGGACATACTTAGCTTTCCTCCCGCTGCCAAACCCATGGCTGACGACTTGAATATACGTCTTGTATGGGACGTTCCGATGGCAGGAGATACTGAATTGTATCGTGTTGGAGGAAATTGTTCTGTATTTGTTGCTGTAAGAATCACCTCTTTTTCATCTGCTTCGCAAAGATCGGCTATCTCAATAGGCTTTTCAAATGTCAATGATGGGGGATAAGAACGAATCTTCTGCCCATGTTGCAGATGGAGTTCCAAAGGTGTGCTCATTTCAGATAGTCCATGATAAAGAGTACCATCAAGTATATCTGTCATGAAAGCATCAGTGAGATTATCGGGTAGCCATTTCCTTAGACCTCTTTGATATTCGGGAATTACTTCAATCTGAAGACCGCCGTACTTTCCCTGGCCAGTTATTTGACCTTCGATTGTGTATCCGGAGCCCACTGATGATTAATATTAGTGAATCTTGTCGAAAGAATTGATATTGAAAGCCCTACAAGGCATAGCCACAAATTGACGCACAACTCCCTCCTCAACTTGAATCCCATCAAGCCATGGCTGCCCGGGAACCACAATATAGTCTTGCCTACTGCTGGATCTCTGATCACAATTCTTGGATTCATCCATGGTCTTGCCAGTAACCACGTTCACGCCCCCAGCAAATATTCTTAACGCGAACTTGCGCTTATCAGAATGGAAGCTCATCCAAAGCGCTTCCCGCGACCATATAGGCAAGAAAACACCTCCGCTTTTGGCTATCCTGTCAAGCACGCGATTCCTGTACTCGCTTACATTGTACAATGGGAAAAGGCCTAGGGATGCGGGAAGGTGATGCGTTTTTCCATCATCTGGCATCCGCACAGTCCTATGAAACTTTATTGTGAGGGCATTTCCAACTTCAAGAACGTTATACATAGTTTCAGTGCTACCTCGGGGTTTGTGGCCACTTTTCTTCAGCCCAAAGTCGAGGTCGGCCCCTCGATTCGTGAAAGCTATCAGTGGCTCATTGATATGGATTTGATTCGCACCCACGGATTTCTCATCTGCGACGATTTCAACTTCGTCATAGTCGTGAAAGCATTGCTTCGTCTGGTATTTTGTCCAGCTGCGACCTTTGAGATCAGTGACCGATTGAGGGGACTGATATCCTAGTGCTGTTTCATTATGTTAAGTCGAGTCATTTACATCCCATATTTCTTGAAGTCATATCGAAGACGTACATTCGAGACTGGTCCATAGTTGTTCCAGGGATGCATCCTTGCGCAACTCGATACGCTCCTCAAACGTCTCTGTGGAATGTTGAGAGCGTTTCCGCAAGCCAGTGATGACCAATGAAGCAATATCAGTTGAGTTCTTCATTTTTCAATCTCTTGTCGCAACGTACCGAGCATATATAGTTGGGATGGCTATACATTACAGATTCAGAAAGAGTGAGGTGTTAGTGCACTATGTCGGGAGGGCCACGTGCAAGCAGCCTTGCGATTACAAGCGTCCAACATTTAGTTGATGTCTCTTATTGGCCCCAGGAAAGCATATCACTATTTTGCTTAGCCTCAAAACCAGAAGCCTGCCCCAGCACGAGCATGGTTCATATTTCCAACTAGACATAGCTAAATCTGGCGTTTTCCTTGCCTCTTAGTGAATAGCACGTACAGTATCGTATATCACACAACCCCTCGGAAGCGCATTGATCTGCTTGGAGCACTACAACTATTTAGAGTCTAACTCGAGGTTTTTTTAAACCCGGGGACTGAACATCCGCTACAAAGCTTCAAGAAAACTCGTAGTCTCTCCCCTTCAATGCGTAGACGCATAACGATCATAATACTGTGTGCTCTGGGTTTGCATCATAGTATCTGATGTTATACTAGAGAGAATTGTATTGAAGTGCAGAACTCTACCGATGCTACAGCCGTACTGCATGACTGATGCTTAGCAATGATACGCAAATATATATATATATATATATGAAAGAATAGCTTATGTCAAATCAAAAAACAAACTAACTAACGCGCGTAGGAACTTTCACCTCTGTCTCTTTATATATACCCACACTACAAAGCCCTCCTCAACCGCACCCGAACCGGAAAATCGCCCTCCATCTCACCAATGCCCGAACTCCTCACAGAAACCCAATCCTTTCTCTCCATGGCCTCAAACTCAAACAGCGTAAGCAATGTCGTGAGAGTCTTGAGGATATTCGTCATGGCGAGGTTCTTCCCAATGCACATTCTGTGCCCGATGCTAAATGGAATCAGGAGACGGCTATTTTCCTTTTGGTATTTCTCATCGAGCCAGCGGGTAGGGTTGTAAAGGTTGTGGTCATGGCCCCAGATGGATGGGTTATGGTGCAGCACGTAGTTTGAAATGCAAATGCTTGTCTGTGGGAGGTTCATTGTTTAGTGGAGGATCTTTAGTATGGGCTTAGTATCAAGGGGGTCGAGGAAAACCTACACCATGGGGGATGTGATGCTCTCCAATGTCAACGCCAGTAGGGTACCCAACACGGCGCCAGAGCGGCATTGTGAAGACTGGGCTCACTCTAAAGTTTTCCCGGACGCAGGCCATGGTATAGCCAAGAGAGGCTTCTAGCCCTGTTATTGGGTACGCAGTTTGGTCTTTGGGTAGGGGACCGAGGGTTGCGTGGATTTCCTCGCACACCCGATTCATAATGTCAGGATTCTGCACAAGATGCCAGAACAGCAGAGTCAGAGTTCCAGACGTGGAGTGTGAACCGGCAACCCTGGAACTAGTTGGTAGAGTCCTTCGATCTCCTGGGAAAAGAAAGCACTTACAAAACGGCAAACGCCTCTGAATTGATCTCCTGCTCAGTAAGCCTGGACCCACTCTCTGGATCAACAGCTGTCACGAGGCTTTTCAAAAGATCCGGCCTCTCGGACGGGTTGTCGATTTTGAACCTCACGCGCTCGCTACAGACTCGCTTGAGGTTGTTTCGGCTCTTCATCAGTCGGCGCATCCAGGGCACTGGGGACACCCTGGAGAGCATTTTCCAGAAATCTTGCAGTGGCAATTCACCAATAACACCAGATAAGAGCAGATGATCGTTTATCGCATGGAGCTCCTCGACATCTCCTTTGGCCTGGGCGCCGAACGGTTTGCTGAAAGCTACCTCACCAAGGATATCAAGGACATATAAGGAGAGTGTCTGCTTCAGATCGAATGTTTCGCCGGTCTTCGCGTACACTTTCAGCTTATCGATAAGAATCTTCATCTGGCCCTCAATGAGGGGTTCCAGTTTTGTGATCGAGACCTGCGAAAAGCCATGCGAGAGTTGTCTTCGACGAAGAGAATGGATCTAAACCGGCAATGCCTCATGAGCCAAGGTGTAACTCCTATAATGCGAGAAGAAGAGAACGTACATCCTCATTCGTTCCGCCAAACAGATTTGGATTAAATGCTGTGAATGCATCGTAAAACTCTGTTTTGCCCATGTTCCGGCCCCCCTTGTAGATAGTTGCAATGGCCTCTCCCTCCCAGGTGTGGAGGTGATTGGGCCCGATGCGAACGACAGGGCCATATCGCTCGTGCAGCTCAAGCAGTTTCTCGTGCAGAGTGAGGTTGTAGACGTAGTATGCCTTATACGTGTTGCTCAGGGAGGCGAAGAGGGGTCCTGGGTATCTTCTCAAGCTGTGGAGATATCGCATGTAGATCACATAGCAGAAAAGGGGTATGAAGGCTACGATGTATATACGAGGCAATGAAGCCTGCGACAGCATAGAGAGGGCGTAGGAATGAAGAGCCATCCTTGGTTATAGTCAAAAATGATTTCCTGACACCTAATGGTGTCGTACATTGTTGACGCCAATAGCAGTGGGGGATCTTATTATATTTTGCTCCTGTACCCGAAAGCCGTGGAGTTCACCCACGAACTTCTGTCATTTAATACCCGAATTCATAGAAAATGTGAGAATCAAGCCTCGTTCCCCCGGGATCGGCGCTGATCATCTACCGAGATAGCCTACCGCGGCATTCACCCCCCAACCCATTTTCCATCCTTACTCACTGCAGGTTCAGCACCTTCATCCCAGGAGCTCTTTACACAAACAGCACACACAGATTGTCCAAGAGCAAGTCACCATGCCGCATGCTCAAGTATCAACTCACGTTTTCAAGGTGGTGGGCGGCTTATCTCTCTCCATCGATGTCTCTAAGCCTGCAAATGCCCCCGAGAATGCAGTTGTGCTGCTTCATTTCCATGGAGGGTTCCTGGTACGCCTCACTATTCCCGCACCTCCCGGGAGAGTCTAACTAACATGCAAACTAGGTGCTGGGTGAGAAAACCACCTTTCCACCTCACTGGTTAATCAACGCCTGCCACGCCCGAGGCTGGATCTATGCAACACCATCCTACAGATTGTTGCCGGAATCTTCGGGTCTGGACATTCTCTCTGACACACTTGACGCTGTTCAGTGGGTGCATCAGAATATCAGTAGCCGACTCATCATCGCCGGATCCAGCGCCGGCGGATACCTTGCCCTCTCTACCACGGCTCATCCGAGCTGCCCGAAACCACTGGCCGTCCTTTCCGTGTATGGAATGTGTGATCCTGCCAGCGAGAGATACATTAGACCCGGCCAAGCTCTAGTGACTCCAGTTGAAGATATGCACATGTCGTTGCAGGAGATCGATGCAGCGACTAAAGACGGCCATTTGATCGACGCTTATCCCTTCCCCGCGACGCCTGCCACAGATAAGAGGTATAGATGGATCCGAGCTCTGCATGAAGGGGCTCAGTATCCCGATGTGCTTACACGGGTGCCAGGGTTGGCGAATCAAATCGCCAACCACGGAGTTTCTGTGGTACCTGACGAGTTTCGCCCGCTATTCCCAATGTCCTTTGGGTTGAAGGAGGAATTTCCCCCAACGGTTCTCGTCCACGGTGATGCCGATGTGCTGGTTGGATTTGAGCAAAGCGCTTCTGCGGCGGAGAAGATGGCGTCTATTGGCATTGATGTCCATCTTGAGCGTGTACCGGCTCATGGGCATGGATTTGAAGCAAAAATCTTCATCGATCTAGATGCGGGCGATGCGCAACGAGACGATGTGGATATGAAGGAATCGCTTCGACGCGTTATCAAAAAACTTGAAAAGGTTTGCCGTTAGAGAAGAGCACGTGGCCTAGTGGGAGTCATCAAGATTGAGTACTTCCACTGCCTCTATGAGCCCTGCCACCTGATCCATGCTAGTTTGGTCAAAGGTAGCCAGGCCTTCGCGAAATTCCAGATGAGTATGTCCCGGGATGGTTTTCACCAGCTTCTTCCACTCATCTGAGGAGAGATGCGACTTTACAATATAGGCTCGTGCTAAAGTTGCGAACTCATCTGCCCGTAGAAAGAATGGAACCCCTTCACTCGATTTGAAATCACGTTTTGCCCTTTTCTCTATGCTGCTTTCCCATGCGACTTCCCAGCGGTCGAGCGCAATTGTGAGGGGTGCAGTTGCCAGTGGCGAGGGAACGAATGCCCGCAGCTGATGAAATATAAGGCCATGCGTAGCTAATACTATAAGTTAGACCAGGAGAATCTGTAGTATCTTAACTATTACACACCTGTCGCAACCGTAAACAAATTCAATGGGCTTCCCTTTTGCAGTGTCGCTATGACAGCTGGATTCGGGGTCTCCGCACAAAGGTTGCGAACACATTCGGTGAGCAAAGGGCGATCGTAATGTGGCTCGTGCAGTTTGATCGCGTTTGAGAATTCGTCTGGTGACCGAGCCTGGAAGATGTCCTCTGCACATGTCAAATCAATTGTCATCTCCTGTAGAACCATTCGCGGTACAGAGTTATGGAAGATCACAAATGCGGAGTCGAGCAGAAACACATGATTGAATGTTCTACGATGATGTCAGTATGCGCCTGTTTATTGGAAAGAGCAAAATCGCGCGACATACCGGATGAGTTCCTCTTCCAGAGCATACAACCTCCAAGTAGTGACGTCGGCAATGAAATTCTCGGGCTGTAGGGAATGTCTCGCCGTGGACAGTCCTATTGCTCGCACTACCTGTTCCAAGTTAGCCCAGTGTATCTACAACGATGATTCTGAATAGCTACCGCAACAAACGTGGTGAAGCGCTTGCGCTGTATTCGTAACTTGGCTTCTGCGCTCCCTTCCCATTTCTGTAAAAGACACATGAAACACGCAGCCTGAAGTACTTGTAACTGTTCACGACTTGGAAACTGGTTCTGAGACTTGAGACCGAGAATCGACGACTCGGAGAAAAGCGAGTGCGAAAACAGTAGTTCTTCCACTGCATCGAGCATGCCCCTCGCTGCTTGTTGATCCAATCTTAAGGACGACATGCAGGCCCCTAGTAGGGCCATTGTCGCAAAGAGAAGAGGAGAGCAGTCGCTCAACTCAAAGGTCGCTTGATGCAGTATCGGGCAGTGACGATGCCACCGATCCCAGAAGAGGGACAGGTAGCGATTAAGATTGACCGGTGAAAAGAAGGAGAGCCACTCGTGGATTGAGATATGGGAGTGGCCCTCGTGGTTCGTGAAATTTTTTGAGCTATTTTGTAGTGAATTCCATAGAAAAGTAGTTTTTTCACTTGTCATTTCTTCTAAATGGACCAGCGAAGGTTGGACATCGGCCGAAGCGGGGATATCTCCAAATAAGGCACTTTCAAGATCATCTAGATAGCAGACGAAATGATTTGAGGCAGCGGTTCCGCAATATGAGACCTCTAGTGTGGATTGATCATCAGAACAAGTTTCAGTCTCTGACGATAACGTATTCCCTCCATTGTAGTTATAGGCCGCGTTTAGGCCGGTGGCCCTGGTGAAATTGATGAGAAAATCAAGTCGAGGACACCGAGATCGAGAAACACGACAAAGGTTGCTCTCTTCATTATCAGGGTGCCGGGAATTCTTTCTTAATCCAATATTCTGTCCTGGTGCCACGGATGGAGCTCGTGCTGGGTCCGTGCAGCGAGTCCCTTCAGGTCTTGCTCTTTGCACACCGTGATACGTACACTCTGTTCCTCGAGTGCAGCATTCAGAGCAGGGTTGTCCAGTGGAACAAGCTCGCTTGCGAGAGGTACATGAGTCACAAACCTGTTTCCGCTTGCCCGAGGGAGTGCGTCGCGGTATTTCATCGCCAGCTGCTATCCGTTCTGTGCAGGTTTGCCAATGGCGTCGCAATGCGTCACTGGATGAATATCTCAGGTTTCCGAAGCGGGAAGTGACCACTGAGATTACAAAAGGAAACTCACCTTCTCTTGTAGCGGGAGCTACAATATGGGCACGCATGAGGCTTGTTGTCGGTATCTAAATGAAATCAGCATTTCTTAGCAGGTAGGCGACAGTGCCTCTTACGGCGAAGGCGGTGGCGTTTGAGATGCTCGACTCTCTGGAAGGTCTCAGAGCATACCAAACATACCAATCCAGGTGGTAGATCAGGTTGCATTGCGCCGTCTCGATGGAGATGTGAAATTTCGATGGCCAAAAGCTCAAATAGGGAGGAGTGCGCCAATGCGCTGGTCAGATCGCATCGCCGCCTCGGATCATGAGAACCAACTGCTATTTTCAAACAAATGAGTTGTCTGCTAAAGTAGAAGAGGAAACGGAATATGGAGCCTGCGGGCGGCGGAAAGTCGGGGGTACGACGCAGAAACAAGCACGTGATCTGGTTCAAAATAGGAAGAATTTCGCCACAGTGAAGGTGGACGGACGATTTTTTCTCGATGCTCCGCAGACTTGATCAGCATTACTATGAGCACAGCAGTCTACCCAGGCTAGCGTGGCCAAGTGACCGCCAGCAAAACATCGGTTGAGATGCAACTGTTGAACGTGCTCAGCCTCGGGGGGTGAATCCCGCAGAACCGAGGGATGACGGTTGTGGATCCGCCGCCAATTCCACTGCAGTCTGGGGCTCCCCGCAGTACAAGGTGAAGCTTCTATCGTATCCCTTCCATTCGACTTCGAACACTTTATTCCTATCTGGTACAGTGATCAAATCAACCCGAATTACTTAGCGACTCTATGTGTCATTGATCTTTCACTGTTAATTCATAGTACTATGACAGTGGTCAAGCCCTGATATTGAGGCTATTTCGCTAACTAGGTGCACCGGGTCTACAGGCAATATCAAGCATGAGAGGAAAAAAGGAGGAGAAGGAGCTCACCCACTGCGTACTTGTCTTTGTAAACGCTCTTTGTGTGGACGGAGCGTCCCAATTTACCGCCCAGGGTCGAAGTCCTATTTCCGAACAGCTTATGTTCTAGCCGTAAGATCGGCCACTCTGAGGGCTGTCACAATATTCACATCTTTATTCACACTGATAGCCGTCATTTTAGATGGATGAGAAAGCTTGATACAAAGCAGATCAAAGGCTGACAAGACACAAAAGCGGATTATCAACCAATGAACCCCCGCGGTACTTGTGACTTATCTCTTTATAGTCCGGACTGGATAACATATCCGCAAAATGCAACGCAGAATGGTAGTACACGAATGCCACCATTTCCCAAGGACTCTTTTCCCGGTTTTGCGCAGAAGATTGGGCGACTTCTCCCCACAAAAGTGGCTTAGCACCATGTCTCATTCCAACACCGGCCATGAACGCTTCTTGATATTGTCTATATCTTTCCATGTCCTTGAAGGCTAGGAGATTGAACATTATTATGGCTTGTGGATGCTGCTTTTCTTCCTGGTCGCCACCGCTAAACGATTGGATCCATCTTTTAAGGTCCGACGTGACTTCAGCTGAATCTACAGATGAGACTGAGTCACTTTTGCGGAGGTCCAAGTCCGTTAAGAGGTCGAATTCTCCGGACCGGGGGTTGGTTGAAGCCGCCAACTCGGACTGTGTGGTTGCTAGTGATGCGAGTAAAGCCGAAGGCACTGTGAAGGATATATCCCATGATTGGTTGATGTATTTCGAGAGGTCGGTAGGGATTGAGAAGGGTGCTTCGAAACAGACCAGCATATCCCAGTGGGCAGCTGTTAGTTCATGAACAGAGAGAGCTGTCGGAGGGAAGACCCAGTGGACGGCTTTAGTGGTGAAGATAGGTTTGTGATTTTCGGGTAGTCGTGCGAAAGCATTTGTAAAGTCTTCAACTGATGAGGCTAGGGACAAGAGGTAGACGATGCACTCGGTCGTGCTATCCATGGCTGATGATTAGGTAGATGGTTGAAAAGGATCTCGGAAGTTGCGGTAACCTAGAACAGAAGTGACAAAAGTATGGAATACTATGAAGGAGATTTAGATACAATGCGTTGATCTTTATATGTCTGTGGATACTTCCTCTATCTCCACATTATGGAGCGGACCCGTCAGCGGACATCGATTTTAACTACCTAATGATTGCACACTGTATATCAACGGCGATACAGCCGTAAACTCCGTAATTATTTGTCCTTGGATTGGCACGGTGAGAATCTAGAATACTTGATCTTGATTATGACTCATTCAGAACGGATCAATTACTTGAAAATAGTCAAAACTTTGTTTGCATACATAGCTCATGTTGCTATAATCGACCTTGATAATTCCCCTTTCAGAAGTGCCAGATTATATCCCTTTGCTGCCTAGAGAACGCTAAGCTCTTAATCCTACGAATAAGCTCGCAACAATCGGGGTCACATAAGCACTAAGTACTGCTGGATCCACCTTGGTATTGACAAAGGGATCTTGAAAGACAATTGGCGGTGCGGCATCCTTCGACCGTGTCTTATAGGTGATCCGTATCTTTGATTCTTTCAAGGCAACAGTCAAGCTATATTGAGATGCAAGGCAGGAATTACTCGGACTGTCAAGTACTCAACCAGAAAAGCTGCATCTCTCAAGACTGACCAATCCACTTGGCAATCTCGAGTCGCGTAGATCGCAGCCATCACGCACTTCTCAAACAGAACCTTTCGAGCTTTGATTTTTGGCCTTTATTTTCAGCAGATGCAAGTAAAAGCAGCGAAGTGTCGGCGCAGGCAGCTGGATGGAGGCTTCGTAGGTGCTTTAGGGCTTAGGGCTAGGGCTTCTGCGGAGCGGGCCATGTTTTGTTCATCTCCTCCGTTGCCATAGAGCCACTGCGACTTCTCAGGTCATTTGCTCATTCTTTAATATGATCAAAGTACCTAGATGGTTGCTCCAGATCATGTGCAACTCATCTTCGTCTCAGCATCGTTCGTTCAGCCCGGCTTGCCTTTTTTGCTTACATCACCATTTCACATAAACATTAAAGATTTGACCAAGTTCCGTGCGAGATACACAAGGTCGACATCAAAGTCGGAGGATGTGAAATGATGAATCATGCTATCAGAGGTGTAACACAGCACCCCTCTGGCTTATCAGGCAATGCGGGGTAGAGCATGGTCGCTGATAAGCAGATCTCCAAATAACTACGAGCGAATCTCGCATATCCGACAAACTCAACCTACCAGATCTGTGATTTCCTAGAGGATTTAAGAATTGCGTTTGTAAAATGGCGTCTCATCGGGAAAAGGACAGTGCAGTCTCTGCGGGCGTGCAGCAGGATGACTTGACCATTCCGGTATAACATCTAACCTGGTCTTCATGAGCAATTACTTAGAAACGTATAGGTGATTGATTTCTCGTCATTCCTGAGCGGCGACCCAAAGACAAAACAGCAAACTGCCTCAGCAATTCTGCATGCGTTTCGCACTAGCGGATTCCTCTACCTCGCCAATGCCGGTATCTCCCCCGTCACCGTCCAAACCGTATTCGCCCATTCCGCTAGATTTTTCGATCGCCCCGAGCAGCAAAAAGAAGCTCTGTGCTGGGATACTCCAGAATCGAATCGTGGATATGTCAGGTTCGGTAGAGAAAAGGTCACACAATCCGCAGACCCAGAGGAAATACTGCGCCTTCGAACTGCCAACCCGGATTTCAAGGAGACGATGGAAATTGGGCGGGAGGGAGTGGAAGGATTGCCAAATAAATGGCCGGACTGCTTCGATGAAGAGGGGAGGGAATTCACGCGCGTGATGCAGGCTTTTCATGATACATGTAAGGACCTTCATATGCAGGTTATGCGTGCCATTGCTCTAGGTATGGGGTACGAGGAGACTTTCTTTGATGATTACACCAATGTTGGTGATAACACTCTTCGATTGCTGCATTATCCACCTGTTCTCAAGAGCGTCTTTGAAAACAATCCGGATGCCGTCAGAGCCGGGCCCCATTCAGACTATGGATCCATCACGCTACTATTTCAAGATGATATTGGCGGTCTCGAAGTTAAGTCCCCACAAAACACATGGGTGCGTGCTGCACCCATCAAGGATACTATCGTCGTGAATGCGGGCGATCTTTTGGCTCGATGGAGTAACGACACAATAAAGAGCACAAATCATCGTGTCGTTCAGCCCCCTTCAGCTCCTGGTAGCTCGACTGAGGGATCGGATCTGTATCCCACGCGATACAGTGTGGCGTATTTTTGCAATCCGAATTTCGACAGAATCATCGAGGCGTTGCCGGGAACTTATGCCGACGTTAGCGAGAAAAAGTACGATCCTATCAAAAGTGGTGATTATTTGACGATGAGGTTGGCTGCTACATATTGAGCCGATTCCTGCCTATGCGTATGTAATTAATGTTCAAGACATGTATTAGCTCTAAAAACGAGAATACTCATATGAACCTGCTCATCTTGACTGCGTCCTCATCCATGAATGTTGGACTAGGGGTGACTGTGCGAACATGACCCGGGCTTGTCAGGTTGAGGCTGCAACTTGTCGGCCACGAAGTCTTGAGCATTGCGACTGCAATTAGCGAACTTTAAAAGGGCTCAATTAAACGTTATTGACAAGCTACTTTTGTAGAGGGAAGAAAAAACAAGGGGAAAAAAGTCCCAGCGTTCAGCGTGACGGGTTCGACGGCCAAAGAGGGGAAAGCGTGTCGGCTGGAATGGACAAACTTTGAGGAACTAAGAAGCCAACGTCAACTAGTCAGGCACGGCGGCGCGAGTCTTTCGATTCCCCCCGCAAAAGTGTCCGCGCTGAACCAGTCATTGGCAAATCTAGACTACGAGGCTCGCCTAAAAAAAACCAACTTCGACACGTTTCGTAGTCGAAATAGAGGGCCGTGTGGCTATCACGGATCCACGATGGCGCCTCATGGGGGACTCCAGCTGTGGGAAATTGTTCAAAGAAGCACATATTAAAGCGGCCACGACCTGCCCTTCAGGGCTCTTCTCTGAATTCTTCTGAATGTTGGCCTTCTGATCTTTGACTATTGCTGGCGAAGATCTGTCACTCGTTTACCTGTCAACATGAAGTGGACGTATCTCACTCTAGCTCTGGCAACGGCTACTGCTGTTGCCCTTCCCTCACCTAACAAGCCAGCGGAGGAATCACACCCGCAGCCGCAACCGGACGACGGTGATGATGATGTTTGTTACGCTGGTGACGATCTCCTAGATCTGCTAGAGGGACTGCCCTGGGCGGATGATTTCTGTCGTCACTTGCTTGACATTGATCCTGTCATCATCACAAGCACTCACTCGGCAACGCCCTCGCCTCGAACTGTTTGGATCACTGATACTGTGACTGATACCCATACCTGGACTCAGACCGATACGGATGTTGTGTGGGCAACAGTGACCAATACTCCTTCAACTGTCACTCAATACATTACCCTGACTGACACTGAATCTGTACCTGCCACTGTCACCGACACAGATTTCGCTACGATTACGGGCTATGTCACTGCTGATGTCACATCCTCTCTTTATGTAACCAATACTCAGACCTTGACGAGTGATCTCACGCAAACCGAAACGGATTACTTCACGAATGTTGCGTACAATACACAGTCCGTCTATGCTACTGAAATTGTCACGGAAAGCTACACCAACACCATCACCGCCTATTCGACGCTTGTTGTTACCGATTACATTACCTCGACGGTGCCCTCCTACGTGTCCAACTACATTACGGATGTCACAACCCAGACCGTGACGAACTATCATACGGCTACTTTGACTTTGTCTTTCACTGATACAGCCACGGCCACGGTTACGGATGTCCATTCAACCACCGCGACTGTACCCCAGACTGTCACTACATACCAGACTACATCTTCTACCATTGTTCAGACACAGGTGGATACCGTATCTAATACCATTCCGGTTACTCAAGTAATTGATACTACCTCAACGGCTACCACTTTCACCACCACTTCTTTTACTGCTACTGTTACGGCTGCCACTACTACTATTGCTCCTGCGCGTCGACATGTGCTAGCCGAGCGCAAATCCGGTTCAGATTATCCTATTCCTGGCGAGTTGAAAGACTATTCGCGTAAAGAGCTCTCCAGTGCTTGCTCAGAATTGCACTTTCCTGCTGCCACCGAAACTGTATGGGTTACTCAGGTTGTAGCTCGACCAACGGTATGTCGTCTCTATATTTGAGTTACGTGTATATCATACTGACGATCATATAGGTCACTAGTACTACCACCACTCACGTCCCAGCGGCTGGTGCGCAGACTGTTGTCGTCACCACGTATGTCACCGATTACGTGACTCTGGCGCCAGCTCCTGTGACGGTCGCAGAAACATCTGTTGTAGAGCAGACTGTCCCATATGCTGTGACTGTTGACGTTACCAGCACTGCTGATATTACCCTCACAAACACACAAACTGATGTGGCTACTGTTACTGCCACTGAGGATCAGTGGGCAACAGTGACTGACCGGGCCACGTTCGATTCCACCGTTGACGCCACTTCGTCTGTTACGATCACAGTCGATGTTAGCGAGACCTCTTCAGTGACCGCTTTGGTCACCACCACGGCTACGCCCACAGTGACTAGCGACATTACAGTCACCCAAGCTGTTCCTGAAACAGTGGATGTGACAATCGATCAGACCGCTACTGCCACTGCTGACGTGACGAGCACCCAATCTACGTCGACCACTACCACGACAACTGTCACTGCAACAGTCGATGTTCTCTCAGTCTCGACCTTCACTTCGACGTCCTCTGTAACCCTAACAGTCACCGCGCCAGTTACGGTTCCTACCACCGTTTACACAACCGTGCCAGTTACACAGACAGTTCAATCAGTGTCGACCATTGACGTGACCGTGACCAAGACGGTTTCATCAACGACAACTACAACTGTCACACCGGTTCCGACATGCGGTTTCAATGTTATCCAGAACGGCAACTTTGACACCGGTTCTTTGAGCCCGTGGACCGTCATCCCAGGCGGTAGTAGTTCAACTGGTCCCGTTTATGGCAGCGCCCCATACTACTTCTCATTTTACAGTTGGCAAACCGCTGTAGGAACCGAGACTCTACAGCAGACAGTCAATACAGTCGTTGGCCAAACTTATAGCTTTTCCCTGGCTTATTACGTTCTCGCACGCGGTTCAGGAGCGACTCTTTCTTGCGGATTCAGTAACGGTGCCTCAGTTTCTGTGCCGATAAATGCTGCGGTACTCGATAGGTGGTACACATTTACCGGATCCGTACCTGCTACCTCATCTTCTTCCACCTTTGCTTGCTACCTTCACTCTTCTTCTCAGGGATTTAGAGTGGAACTAGATAACTTCAGCCTACAGTGCTAGTTTGACTCTCATACTCTTTCGTCCCGTTCTCTTCCACCATTATATGATTCCACTCAATTCTACTACTTTCATTTTGGTCAAATAAATTTGATAACACAGTGCGATATTTGCCTCCTATATTAAATCTCGAAGATATTGAATTGCAGGGCAACATTATGGTGTAGGTACTATGAGTTATATTTGGACCCCCAGGGTCACCAGATTTTGTATTTCTCCAGTAACTTCGGGATTTGGGAAAGGAGCATTTGAGGGTCGTCTTCATCGAAGTGTACTTGATTACAGATAGATTCTTAGCGTAGCTTCGTAGTAGATATTCATTATGCTTTTGGTCCAGGGACACTTCAAAACGTGTTTTGCCCAGGAATTATGTATTCGATACCTTCGACCCATGTTCTATCCATACCGAGCATTTGCTACCTCATCATCAAACCATGTCGGCAAAACCCCGTAGTTATACACTATACTCTTCACCTTCGTGTAACTCTCATACGCCTCCCGCCCATTCTCTTTTCCCATGCCACTCTCTTTGAATCCACCCCATGGGGATGAAGGATCATTCAGATGATGTCCGTTTACCCACACAATACCAGCCTCGATTTTACCTGCAACGCGATGTGCCTGCGTAAAGTCTTGGGTCCAGATAGAAGCACCTAGAGCGTAATTTGTGCTATTCGCAATATTCACAATCTCGGCTTCCGATTTGCAGCGAATAATGGCAATGACGGGACCAAAGACTTCGTTACATGAGAGGTCTGATTTGGCGTGTGTCTCGATGAGAGTTGGCTCAAAAAAGTAGCCCTTGTCTTGAAGGCTGGCTGGCTTTCCTCCACATAGTAGTTTCCCACCCTCTTCTTCAGTTGTTGCTCGCGAGACAAACGCTGCGCATCTTTCGACAGCGGCTTTGTTGATGACTGCGCCGATTTGTGTTTCGGGATCGTTCGGGTCGCCGAGTCGCAATGCCTTTGTCCTCTTGACCAGCAACTCCACGAAGGCATCGTATATGTCTGTATGAACGAGAAGTCGGCTGCCAGTTACACAGGTCTGCCCACTGGCAATAAAACTGGCAAATAGCGCCGCTTTGACGGCATGCTCAACATTCATTGACTCGAAGATGCAGACAGGTGCTTTGCCTCCTAGTTCCGCTGTGATGGGGATCATGTTCAACGACGCTGACGGCGCAATAGCCTGATATGTAGCCAGACCCCCTGTAAGATCGATTTTAGATAACGTTGGTGTCTCGCATAGAAATTTCCCTGTTTCTCGACCATATCCCGAAATGATCTGTAACGTCCCATCTGGTAAACCAGCTTCTTTGAAAATTGCTCCCAATTTGAGTATGGATACCGGAGCCAGTTCAGAAGGTTTCACAATGACCACATTCCCAGCCGCAAGCGCTGCACCTATTTTTTTCGTGCTGATCAATAACGGATGATTCCAAGGCGTGATCAGAGCCACAACACCTAACGGTAACCGAGTCAAGGTGTTGACAACAGGGCCCTTGAACGGTGTCACAGCACCTTCTTGAGTTCGCGCCAGGCTAGCAAAATATTCCAACCATTCGGGGATACGTGCTAGCTGGGCACGCATTTCGCGAATGGGGCGACCTGTCTGCTGGACTTCCAAGTGAACGAATTCTTGGATGCGGGCACGTAGCAGTGCAGCGGCTTTTGATAGGACGGCGAATCGGTCCGAGGCATCTGCTTTGGACCATGAGCCTTGGTTGAAGTTGTGCCATGACTTAGAGACGACATCCTGCACTCCGCTGCGAGTTGTGGTCTCGACGGTGGCTATGATCTCTTCGGTTGCTGGGTTGATAACTGATAGAGCAAAGAACGATGGTGGAGAGTAGGTACCATCAATCCAGTTTGAATAGTGTGGAGGACTCTGATCTCCCATTTTCTCTTTCTATGTCCAATTTATTGAATACAAATTGTATACCTGTTCAAAAATACTTTATTGGTATGTGGTCAGTAGACGTGAGTGATTGATGTGAGGGGAATACCCCACTGATAAGCTAAGCTTGGTACCACTACTGCATTCTACAAGATCGAAGAGCTATATTCAAGGGGTAGATCACAATCCGAAATCAAGCTAAATCAAAAGCCAAAGTAGAAATTGTAGCGCTGCTTGGTAGTGTGACTGGAAAGCTGCGCGCCTCCATTTATCCACTACGAAGGCAACACGGAGATGTCACTTAAGATTCGCTGTTTATATAGTAGATGTTCTTGTTCCATAGCGAGTGCCAATTAAAGTAGCCATAGAGACTTCCAGGCGTTGTTATCAATGTACAAGGGTTTCACTTGGAACTGATACTAGATACTTAAACTAATGACCGGGTCAGACAGCTCCTGAGCTTGACATGTTATGAATGGATCCTTGGAACCGACCTGGACCTGAAATATTTCAGAGGACTGTCAAAAAATTTTCAACCAACGAGAGGGCATGGCAACGGCGACGCTAGACATGAAAGCTCCATTAGTATTGTTTGGCGGTAGCTATGTATACATGTCCGGCTTGAGACGTTTCTACAAGGATGACTTTATATATCCGAGGACGAGCGAGTGTACTGATTTGAAGATACAGGTATATGGAAATATCTATGCAGCCATGGTATCATGTTTGTACCCAAATATATGATGCACATGTCCCTGTAGGATTCGAACAGATTACGTATCCGGTAGCAAACCGAACAGACTGAAAATGAGACTTGAATAAGCAAGCGTACTACGTAAATGTAGAAACCAGCCACGATTCACTAGCCACAAATGGGAGCGATCAATACGCAGAGGTGTTACGATAATACCGTATCTAATACAGCATACGTTGTCCCCTGCAGGATCCGGACCAATCAAAATGAGCAATCAAAGCGGTACGAGTCATGTACCCGTAAAATATACACACGTGCGGAAGAGTGAATCTTTTATCTCAGCTGCAAACGGCGGATCCAGCAGGCCACAAAGACCTAGCTTTTACTACCATGCATGTACATAGTAACCTTCTGAAAACAGCTGAGACTTCCACCAATCATGCCTGTCGTATCCCTACTTCGTGTGCGAGAGTAGGCACTGGGGTTGCAGGTACCGTCCACGTACCTTGTAAATAAGTACCCAAAGCATCAACACGCCAAAAGTAGATTAACTTCTTTTCTGGTGCCTATATCTTCGTGGATCTGATTCCCGACCGGATCGGCCGTTTTGATCAGCGATGATGAAAGAATAGTCTTTCTTGGCTCGATTCATTCAAGTTACGTTGTATTTGCAGCTCGAATAGCCTCCCATTCAGGACAGCTTGTAACTGTGCAAGTAGTTAACGGCGGTGTTGGCTCCCCTTAGCAAAGAGCCATATTAATAGTAATTGCGTGTACTTTCGATACCAATTACAATAGTCACCTGGTCTCGTACCGTATTCTAGCAGCCACAGTCGTAGTTTTTGCTGGGTTGTTTCTTGATTTCTGCGTATGGTACCGTCAAGTGTAATTACCGATCGCTATCTCCGCTGGCTAATATTACTCCGCGTCCGTTTCCTTCCCTGCTTTCCTACGGCAAGTTTGTCTTAGTCGCTCGTCTTCAACTTCGTGCTTGTCTCACATCTTTCCTGATCAGTATTATTATCACTAGGCCGATCATGGCCTGCTAGCACAAGCTTCTTACTTTCGCTTCATTTCATTTCTATCTCTATCCACATCTATTACGGTCGTTGCAACTATGGGCATCGTGTGATCCCATTATCCTGTCGCTTCTTCTCTTACCTCTGCAGATCCACGACCATCTGATTGCTCGATTTTGCCGGGCCGCCACGTCTCTCCAGATCGGGACGAAATATCAAAGACCAAGTCTTAGAGACGACCGTTCTACGTATATGAAGTGAACCGAACAAATCGAAGCTCTTCCGCCATGGCTATCCTTTCTTTGAAAAGGACGCTGCTATCCGCGACTCTCCTCCTCTCAGCCTCACAACCAGTCTTAGCACAAGACACATTCTCATTCCTACCAAGTGCCGCCAGCTCAACCTTTCCAGCATGCGGTCTGAACTGTCAGCTACTTACCGAAGCCCAAGCGGGCTGTGTCCCGCCTCAAGCAGCAGTCAGCAATTCCGATACCTATATTTCCTGTTTTTGTCAATCGGCTTTGATTTCCGGCCTGCCGTATACCGCTTCGATGTGTCCCACCTGCACGAGCACATCCGATCAGCAGTTGTTGTCAACTTGGTATAAAGATTATTGCGCCGGTGGATTCCGATCGACCCTGACGACCACTGCTACCGCGACGACGTCGAGTACTACTGGAATCGACACGGCCTCTGCAACAAGTACCGCTTCACCGTCTCGGAAAGAGTCGTCGCCGTCGGATAATACATCGTCTAGTGGTTCGAAGAGCTGGTCAGTCTGTGCTGGTTTTCTGTTGGATAAGCTTACTGACTGTGTATAGGTTCTCCACCCACTGGAGATGGGTGGTAATGCTGATCATTTTGGTGATCGGTTTCTCCGCACTTGCCGCCGCAGCCGTGTGGCTGAAGAAACGTCTTGATGCCAAACAACCAAACCTTTACCACGGCGACGACCGAAACAATGGCGGCGGTTCCGGAAGCGGTCCTGGCCCAGCCGCAGCCTTCTTTGCTGGAAGTCTGCGCAATCTATCCAGAAGCAACGTCAACAGCACCCGTGCCTCGACAAACAACAGCAGCAGCAACAACGTCGCTGTGGCTTCAAAAGTGCCTAAGATGCAACAACAGCCCAGCATGTCGACGACCAGTTTCTCCAATCGTCGCACAAGCACATTGACCAATTCCGTCGTGAGCAATAGCAACAATAACATGACCACCAATGGCCATGAAATGTGGGGACCCAATCAAGCGCGCAATTTTGAGAACATCGCCCCCGTCGAAGAGCCCGTTTTCAGGAACTCAATGGCCACAGCCGCCGCGGCAGCAGCATTCGGAGGCGGTGCAGCAGGAACAGCAGCCGCACCAGGCCCAGAAGCGATAGGAATAGCTTCAACAACAGCCAATAACTCCCGCACTGATCTATCAAGCGTCGGCACAGGAGGAGGAAGAGCAACGCCACGAAATCTGAACAGATTGAGTGTGCAATCTGCGTCAGCATCGAATTTGCATCAGCAACAGCAATTACAGCAACAAACGACGCCACTGTTGCGCGAAGCACAATCATACCGAGAAATGCAGAGACCGCATACTGCGAGCCCCGTTAGTCCGATTCACGATTAGAGATTCTCTTTTCTGTTTCACAAAAAATTTGACGTCGATATTTGCTCTATTTTTGGGAGTTGAATGCATGCATATATGATTCATCGATTCGATTGGACAGTGTCCCATAATTCCATCCCTACCGTTTTCTGTTTCTATAGCATCTGTCATATTCCTTGCTATTGCTGTTGTTTTTATCGCACTGGGGTACGTTACGGTGTTAATATCTGGGTTGTCATGACGTGTTTATATACTTTCTCTTCCTCTCTATCTGTCCCTGTCCCTCCCTTGTTTGGGTCTCCTTGGTTTCAAAGTTTTAAGGTTATTTCTATGGAATGTTGGAGTTATCGATTCTTTCCATTACTCGCTCTGGATTCTTGCTTCATTGATAATCATTCGAGTTTATAATGTAAGGGGTGACATGTGAGGTATGCGTAGATGGAGTAAGGGATATACACAGATCAAATACGTATGCAGTATAATCCAGTGTACTCAGGCTACATTTCATGCGTAAAGTATAGCGTATACTAGACTAAGATACACTAATACTAACAATCTTGACATCCTCCTCCGGCCTCTCCTTTTTCACTTTTACATTCTCAATCCTATGCACAACATCCAACCCGGCTACCGCCCTCCCAAAAATCGTATGCTTCCCATCCAACCACGGCGTCTTCTCCGTCGTTATAAAAAATTGCGAGCCATTCGAATTCGGCCCCGCATTCGCCATACTCAGAGTATACGGTTTGTCGTGTTTGATGGTTGGCGATATCTCGTCCTTGAATTCCCCGCCCCAGATACTTTCGCCGCCCGTGCCGTCGCCCAAAGGGTCGCCGCCTTGGATCATAAATTTGCGGATTACGCGGTGGAAGATTGTGTTGTTGTAATATCCCTGGCGGGCGTGGGTGACGAAATTTTCGACTGTCAAGGGTGCGATTTGAGGGAATAGCCGCAGATGGATGTCGCCCAAGGTTGTGTGTAGGATTGCGGACGTTCCGGATTCGGCCTTTTTGGTGGTGGATTCTTTGGATGCGATGTCGCCCTCGCGCGGT
This sequence comes from Talaromyces sp. F31, assembly GCA_037356135.1. NCBI lineage: Eukaryota > Fungi > Ascomycota > Eurotiomycetes > Eurotiales > Trichocomaceae > Talaromyces > Talaromyces sp. F31. The sequence continues at coordinate 878,309 of JAYXSF010000032.1, read as the reverse complement.
TTCTCGTTTTGGATGTCGCGAGTCGATTTGTTGATTTCGGTGTCGTTGGTGAACATGTAGAAGCGCACTTTGCCGAATCCGGTAGACACGAGGATGGGATCGCGTTCTTCGGCTTCTTGGAGAAGAGGGTTGGAACTGGCGGCCATGCTGACGGTAACGATTCCTTTCTTTTGTGGTGCGCCCTGGTATACTGCCAGATTCAAGGCCCGGAATGGTTCGTCCTTGCCGAATACGCGGACCACGCGGTTGGTGAATGTGTTGATGCATTTAATTCCGTGGAGAGATCCATATAAAATAAAATGACCAGACTCGTCAAAAATGACATTGGTTTTGGACCGCGAGACAGGATTCTCAATCTCGCGCTCAACGGCTATTCGTCGTCCAAACTCGACTTCCTCTAGTCGATCCAACGCCGTCCCAGCTTCTTGCATGTCAGTGATTGTCGATAACGATTCATCGTATGTTCTGTACAATTTTCCAGATTGAAAATCGAAAATGCGGACTTGTCGGTCTGGAAATGAAAACGTAGCGAATTGTTTCCCGGAGGGTGAAATCGTGATTGATGATGGCACTGATTTCTTCTTTCGAAACTCGAACAAGTTCGTAGATGATTTCAGTTCGAAGACGTTGTCCGGCTTTGAAAAGTCGTCTGAAGGTCTCCAATACTCAATCATACCGGCTTCGTCGGCTGAGACGACGCAGTCAAAGATATTGTTGAATGCTAGCGCCACAACTGGTTTTCTGTGTATTGAAGGGAGCGTATGCATTGGCTCGCGATTCTCCCCTCGACCATCAAAAATTGTGATAGTAGGCGTGGCTTCATCAGTAACGGCAAGCAGAGGTAGGGATGCGCCGCGTTTATGCACCCAACAGACGCACCGTGGTGTGAATTCGAGGTCGAACATGGCTAGAAGATCTGGTCCGAGTCAGTATTGAGTACTTCCACCATGCTCAACATCCAGTCTTACCAAAAGTAATAACATCAAATATCTTCACAGTTTTGTCCGTTCCAGCCGTAGCAAAACTCCTTCCATCCGCGCTGACAGTCGTGCTCGTTATCTCGCCGGCATGCGCTCGAAACTCCTTGACAAACTCTACTCCAACAGCCATTTTCTTCCAGAACTTGACAACGCCATCAATCGAGCTCGTAATGAGGAAATCCGTTGATGGTGTGATATTAACGTATGACAGTTGGTCCCGGTGCATAAGCGACTTGGAGTATCGTTGCGACATGGGCAGCGCGTTCACGTAGACTTTTTCAAAAGCGAGCTTGCGGCGTTTTTTCTTCGGCGCAGCTGCAGACGGTAGAGCTGGGCCAAAGTCGTCCTCGGAAGAAGAATCGTCGCCTGTATTGTTAGCTTGAGAGCTTGCAGGAAAGTATACAGAGATTGTTGCGAACTCACCATTCTCGCCGGGGGTGCCGTCTGCCAATTCGGACAATGGCCTCTTGTGGGATACGGGTTCAGTGGATTCTTGAGCTGCCATTGTAAGGAGTGATCCTCTATATACCCAGTATATGGCGGTGAGAATAAAGATTATGAAACCATAGAATAAAATCAGAAGTCTGACCTTCTGAAGGAGAAGCTAATGACGGAGACGAACAAACGCACGGACCAAGTCCCCTAAGCCTAACTTTTTATCAAAACACCTCCCCGCCTTCTCGATCTGCCTGCACAACCCACCAGAAAAGGAGTATCACCACAACCCGACATTATGGCGGGCAATAATCCTACGCAGATCTTTGCTGATGACGTGACTGAGGAGAAGGGAGAGAACGCTCGTCTCTCCGCATTTGTCGGCGCTATTGCTGTGGGAGACTTGGTGAAGTCGACCTTGGGTCCGAAGGGAATGGACAAGATATTGCAATCTGCGTGCGTTCATCGCTCACCGGAGTTCATATTTTTCGGCACTGACACAAAGTTCTTCTAATAGATCCACCGGAGAAATTTTGGTCACCAACGACGGAGCCACCATTTTGAAGTCAATCGCACTTGACAATGCTGCTGCCAAGGTACGATCTCAACAGAAATCTACGAAATGTATATATCTCTAATCGAGCTATGGTATAGGTATTGGTCAACATCTCGAAAGTCCAAGATGACGAAGTCGGTGATGGAACAACCTCCGTCACAGTCCTCGCCGCTGAGCTGCTCAGACAAGCCGAGATCCTCGTGGACAAAAAGATTCACCCGCAGACCATCATCGACGGATACCGGATAGCCAGCAAAGCCGCACTTGCAGCTCTTGAAAAATCCGCTGTAGACCGCAGTAACGATCCGATCGCTTTCCGCAAAGATTTGCACGCCATTGCCCGCACGACGCTGAGCTCCAAGGTTCTCGCCCAGGACCGCGAGCACTTTGCTACCCTCGCTTGCGACGCTGTGCTACGATTGAAGGGTTCAACCGATCTCAGTCATATCCAAATCATCAAAAAGGCTGGTGGAAAGCTTTCGGAGTCCTACCTTGATGAGGGATTTATTCTCGACAAGAAATTTGGTGTTAACCAGCCGAAGCGTTTGGAAAATGTGAAGATTATGGTTGCCAATACAGCTATGGACACGGATAAGATTAAGATTTTCGGTGCTCGCGTGAAGGTGAATATTGGATTTACCGGATGATGTACCGCATTCGCTAAACGTATTACAGGTCGACAGTACAGGCAAGCTTGCCGACTTAGAAAAGGCCGAGCGGGAAAAGATGCGCCAAAAGGTCGAGAGGATCAAGTCACACGGTATCAATTGCTTGTAAGGTATTCTACCGGCGGTATATATTGCAATACTAATAGTATACCTAGTGTGAACCGACAGCTTATCTACAACTGGCCAGAGCAGCTTTTCAGCGAAGCTGGAATCGCCAGTATTGAACATGCGGATTTCGATGGTATGCTTACTGAGACATTCATTGACTTGCCAATATGAGGAGTAGTGCGATACTGACAAAAGGTAGGTGTTGAGCGACTAGCACTTGTTACTGGAGCAGAGATTGCATCGACATTCGACAACCCAGAGCAAGTTCAGCTTGGTCATGCCGACTTGGTTGAAGAGGTCATCATCGGAGAAGACACATTGCTCCGATTCTCCGGCGTTGCCAGGGGTGAAGGTATGTTTTGACTCTGGATATACTTGAGAATACCCCGCTGATAGACACAGCCTGCACAATTGTCTTGCGCGGATCTACCGAACAACTCCTTGATGAAGCAGAGCGTTCTCTTCATGATGCCCTTGCCGTTCTGTCACAGACAGTTAAGGAGCCCAAGGTCACTCTTGGGGGTGGCTGTGCCGAGATGACCATGAGTTTGGCTGTTGAGCAGGCTGCTCAGAACACAACAGGAAAGAAACAACTTGGTATGCTCAGACGGCCTCTCATTGTTATACATTACTAATTGGGTCTAGCTGTTGACGCCTTTGCCCTCGCACTCCGACAACTTCCCACCATCCTCGCCGATAACGCCGGTCTCGACAGCTCAGATCTCGTTGCCCGCCTGCGACAAGCCATTAGCAAAGGTATGGCCAGCTCCGGCTTGGACCTTTTCGAGAATAAGATTAGCAACATGGCAGAACTCGGTGTTGTTGAGGCTTACAAGCTCAAGAGAGCTGTCGTCAGCTCTGCTTCCGAGGCTGCAGAATTGCTGCTGCGTGTGGACAACATTATCCGTGCTGCTCCCCGGCGGCGCGAGCGTATGTAAATGAAGGATGAAAAATTCATAGAGGGATATTAGAGATGTGGCCAGGAAAAGTTGTATGAAATGAGATGATATCATTGCATGAGATCTTTGTACAATGTAGAAATGGCAGTAATATATTAATCTCAGTCAATTACCGCATGTGCTTTCAGTCGGGAGATGATTAACTCTGGTCTTCCTAGGCATAGAGGGAGGTTGGCAACGATGATCTCCGGTCGGAGACCTAGAAAAGCTCGGTTTGAAATTTAATCGTTATTTATATCAATGTCATCCATTCATTGCAGCTCATATCTTATATTGTCCCGATCCCCCGGCAACTCGGCCTGCGTAACAACCCCCTGATGATACTGATATTGCTGATGTTGATACGGCGACACACCACCCAATTCCTGCGCCCCTCCACCGGGGTGCTGATAATATCCCTGTGACTCAGAATGTAACTCACTCGTTCTTCCCGATCCATCATGAATAGGCGAAATGGCCGCGGCAAGGCCCGCCGGAAACGCTGATGCAGGCACAGCCGCTGGATTGTGCTGTTGCTGTTGCTGCTGCTGCCGTAATTGTTGTTGTAATTGATCTATCTGCTGTTGCAATCGTTGCTGTTCCGCTTCCTGCTGCGCATCCAGCTCAGGTTTGAGTTCGTTGTACATTGGTATTACAGCTGCGTTTGCCTTGTCTTCTTCTCCCACCATATTTACAGGCGTATATGCAGTTGAAGATGTTGCAGCAGTTGCGGCTGCGTTGGTGTTGCGTCGTCCTCGACGACGACGGCGAGAACAGCAGTAAGCGATCAAGGCGATCATGCCGCCGATGAGCGCGAGTCCTCCTACTCCGGCGCCGACGCCGATTCCTATTTTCGCGCCTTGGCTGAGGCCGGATGTGTCTTTTTGGTTGTTGTTGTCACTGGTGCTGGTACTGCTGCCGCTCGCGGAGGAAGAATCGCTGCTTGGGCTACTTGTGGAAGTGGTCTCTGCTGCTACACCTGTCGTAGTGGGTGTATATGTGATCGTGACGGTGGTGGCTTGGCCGCCAGAGATGGATATGGTGTTCGTGATTGTGATGGGAGTCGCGGTTGCGGTTCCGGTTTTGGTTGTCGTTATACTTGCAGCTGCAGTCAAGGATGCTAAATATGAAGCTAGAAAACCGACCCTAGTCAGGCATGCAGCATTCTTCCTCAGCCACGAGGTACTAAAAACACATACCTATATTGGTCGGATACGTCGTCGGTATGGAATACGAATATGTACTCGAACAAGCTGATTCCGCAAGTTTTGTGATTGAGACTCCGAAATCGCTGCAAAATGCTTGACTTTCTTCCCAAACAACTATTTTCAAGCGCAAAAATGTTAGGCCGTTATCTTGTGCGTATCGCCTTGAAAATATATGAACGTACGATTGTCGTCTGCAGTATCGCAGTTGCTGCGTACACAGCAGGTACTTATGGTATTAAAAGTGGCCGATCTGCATAGGCAGGCGTAATCAGTCGAACTGCATTCTGAATCGGCTGCTGCACCCAAGACGGCGCAAGGTTGCTGCAGTAGTTAATTGATGATCAGTCTATATTTTTTCTTTAAAGACCAATGGATGCGGACTAGTGCTTACACACCGAGTTACGCATAAAAGAACAGCTGAATTTGAGCGGATTGTCTTCTACTTACAGCGCATGTTGGTAAATAGCTCCAAACATCTGACTGGCCAACTGCCGTCGCAACCACCAGAAGCGACAATATCAACCTCATGTGGCTTTTATCTTTCCTTTTTGCTCATCACCTTGTGCCGAAATGGATTCCTGGCCAGGAGTCGCGAACTTCAAATGACAAAGGAACGGCGAAGTACTTTTTGAACCGATTCCAGAAACAACATTAAATATGTGAATTAGAAGAAAGAAAGAAAGAAAGAAAGAACGAGTTCATTTTGACACAAGTACTAATGAGCTAGGACAAATCTATTTCCCCACCCCATGTTGTACTAGTAGAGCCATGAGGTCCAAGCCTCACGGCCCTGCCGGTTGACTACTGAGCCAGGCACTGAAATTCTGTACGGTTGCGCTGTTACATCCGTGTGATCGCATGCTGAAGGGACATTGAATGATCCTAGTCTGCGACTTGCTGAAAAGCTTGCCTATCAAGTGTTACCCCATGCGCATCAAGTGAAAGGCTAGGATGTAGGGCTTTTGGCTAAGCCATATAAACTTGATCAACGTAGCAAGCTGCTGATACAGTGTGTGACAATCTCTCAATGTATTAAACACGACTCTTTCAGAATGAAGGAGCACGAAGTACGGGGGAGGATAGGGTGCCTGACATGTCGAGGCTCGTCAAACCATCCAAATTCGGCCATGGCCGTAGGAGCTAAAATCCTAATCAGGCTAGATTGGGCGATGAGCCAATCAGTCTCAATGAACTATATGCTTAATACATTTTGATCTATTTAAGTAGCGCATCTTGGCCTCCATGATATCGAGATCATTTCTAGGACGGTGATTCGTTGATGGGTGTATCCGTCTGTTGTGACTTGTTCCGGTCAGGGCTGGTAGATCACTTGGATGATGAATGTTAGTTGGAGGTAGACTTGATTTTCTCTGCGATCACGAAGTATAATTACTCAGTGGTCTACTGTAATTGAAGTCTGTTTCGTCGGCTTATACAGGCTTGGGAATCTTCCGAGATGAATGCTGGGTGCTACGGTACATAATAAAGACTTGAATGTGTCCGAATACTCGCAGTCCTCCCTTGATCTACGTGGGATGGTCGAATCTGACAGCATGGCTCGGTGCTATTTCAAAAGCTAATTTAGAGAAACATACCAAAGTATTATAAAATAAATGGTTGATGAAATTTGTCTACTCTATTCATGTCACTTTGAGGCTATACAACGATGTCTCTCTAACGAGCTACCACCTTCAAGGGACAACCCGTAATTCCCATCTCAGGCATTTGCGCATATTGAAGAGGCCCGTCTACGTCAAAATCACTCGTTAGCTCCAAAACGACGCGAAGAGCAATCTGAAGAGCCCTAGAAATGAGTAAAACTTATCAGCATTGTATTTTCATCGGGCAGTGTTGACAGGAAGGGAATTCCCACATTCTAGCCAAAGGCATCCCCGCACATCGATGTCTACCACGACCAAATCCCAGATGCGATGTAACATTAGGCCTATTTAGCACAAACGTGTGCGGATCTGGAAACACTTCCGGATCTCGATTTGCCGCTGCATATGTCATTGTAATAGGTTCTCTGGCATGAATTTTGACGCCATGAATCTCGACGTCTTCTTTGGGTGTGCGCGAGAACCCTCTGTATGGGACGTATAGGCGGACAAATTCTTCAACTGCGGCGTTGATTAGACTTGGGTCAGCTCGGAGCTTTTGTTGGAGGGCTTTGTCTTGAGACAGATGGTTGCACATGTCTCCGATGAGAATTGGAGGAGCCACCATGCCCACGACGAGGGACTGGCGGAGAGCACCGCTAGGAAATAGTAAGTATAATCACGACAAAAGACTGTATGGAGGATCATACATTAATAATTCATCAGTCAACGGCTGACCATCCGGCCCCTTCTCTAATAACAAAGACGAAGCCGGATCCTGCTCCGGATCCAAAGGTGACTGTCGCCGTTCCGCAAACAACTTTCGCGCAATATCATACAACTTCTCAGACTGTGCTACAGTCTCGGCCCTATTCTGCAATCTCCACGCATTGATCCACGCAGCTGCCGTCGTTGCAAGCTTTGGCGCCGTCTCATCTGTTAGATTGAGCCAGCTCACCTCCACCCACGCCGCGAATGAGGCGCCAAACTCAGCACAGACATCTCCATGACCGCGCTCGACAATTTTGAAGAACTCTCGTCTTGCATGTTCTGTCAAAATAGGGGCAAGTCTCTTAATGCGGGTGGGTTTCAGAGTCCGATCGAGCGCCGTCCTGTAGGGTGTATGTGCTGGAGGATCGGTGTTTAAGGGTGGCCGACGTGTTCCACGCGGATCACTTGGAATCACCGCTTTGATAGACGAAACGAACATTTCATGATCTGTAGCGCAGCGTTGGACATCTTCGTAGCGGGATAGGACCCAGTAGCCGCCATTGGCGGTTGTATGCGCAACGGGGCACCTTGATCTTAGTTCATCAAATTGAGCATGAATTTTTTCTGGATTTTCGTCGGGAATGAGGGTGAAGTCCTCTGGTAGTACGCGAGTCACCATATTGTTGGTGGTGATACTATTCCGTCTGTATACATGAACTCTAAAGCCGGCTTGATGTTAACCAGAATCGGGTGTGCAACTTCTATATAGGTGAATCTCCCGAGTCAACCTGCCGCAGAAATACAAAAAAGTCGCAATAATTAGTTTCTTGTTGGGATTTCCATGTTTGCATGTTCTTTCCGATGGGGACAATGAAGATACTCCCTCCACTATTTCCCCACGGTGGGGAAAATGGGTAAATGCCGGTCCATAGTCTCGGATCAGAAATACGGTGATACTTGAGTTTTGCATGAATCATTGACGTCTATTGCTATTTGCATTCATTCGACATTTTAGCTGAGAAGAAGATTATTACGCGTCAACAGTTGGAGAGGACAGTCATAGTTTGATGTTAGTCTCTTCCTACTCTCAATACAAAGATACGTCTTATTCAGCCAATAATAGAGACACTATATATAATTGTATGCATTTATTTGAGACTATGTCAAACAAATCGCTGTGTCCATGCGTCAATCACCTCTTCCATCTCCCGTACAACTCCCCAGTGGACCGACATTGCACGTAAGAGCGTTTTGATTGAGGTTAAATCATACAGAAGATTATGCACCTCACACTCTCCATCGAGTGAACTGAGAACACCTTGTATAAACATAGCCGTCCTCCGGGTACTTTCAGATACACCGACCGCACCAGTGGAAGGTGGCGAATAACCATCGAATCCCGACAAAAGAACTACATCCCAGTCAACCGATGACGGGATAGCCATTTTCAAGGTAGATGCGAGTGCAAAGGAACTGTATGTCGTAGCAGCAGCAAAGAGACCACCAGGAAGGTATACATCTTGAGCGACGCCTAGTGGCATGTGTGATGCTATATCTTGTATTGCAAAGGAATGTAACAGACATTTTCGTGCATTGGGGCCTTGAATCCAACGGTGGGGGTTTATGCCAGTCTCCTGTCTTGTCAAACCTCCGAATATGTGCTGTGTGAGCCCGAACTGATAGCACATCCGTCGAGCGCCGGTTGCCGTGCTTTTGATCGTGTCTAGGCATATCGAGTGCCAGCGTAGTAATGCTATGGAACGTTCGGTTGGTGATAACGTTCTGTTATTCAAGATATGTCGTCTTATCGTACATAAAGCTCGGGAAACCTCAAGCTTCGATGGAATGCCCACTGGTGGACGCTCAGTACGTTTTGACGCTGTAGCCAGACAATAAAGAATCTCTAGTGCAATCTTGGTATTGAATAGTTCCAACTCCTGTTCGAGCCTTATCGTGAACTGGTCATCATGGTCTCTATTCTGTGGAGTAAAGAATCGATAGCAAAGATCATTGAGGCAATCTGTTCGACGTTGCCTGTCGTAATCTCCAATACTCAATAACCATTTGTCCGGACAATTTGCATTAAATGCCGCATCACTAACTGGCAGTGGCAAGGTGCTTATAGTTGGCCACGGCGTGCCGAATCCATTGCCGCTGTACTGAGAGACCACTCCATCGATGATATATAGTCCCAGGAGAATTCGAAGTTGGCTCTCTTTACCGACCCATAGCTTCCAGCAATGCGTTTTGCGCTCCAGGGGATCACTTTCATGTGGTAATTGTATGTCATCTTTGGTCGCAGACTCGAACATGCCGCAGTATCGAGCCCAATGCATACTCAACCCGTAGAAGGTCTGACTAGTCATTCTCATTGTTCGATTCTACCCGAAAGACTTCATTAGCCAGTTCAATAATATATAAAGGTGTTGGATGGATCTTACTCTCGATAATGCGGCGTATATTTGGCTAAGTAGTGACGACAGCACAAGCTGTACACCGGCACATGCATCGTACTCTCTCTTTTGGTTGATCATGGATGTCCAGGAAGTTGCCATGGCAGTATGGGCTAGTCGCCATAGGATTTCGCCCTGTATGATAGATTCCCTGTTAATGCCTTGTCATTTAAAGTCAATTTCTACGCCAGCCGAACCTTTTCAATACTCTCTTCCTTTCCGAGGAAAAGTGATCCGAGAGCAATAGCGTTAAGTAACACTGGCGCGGAACATTCTCGCAGAAGAAAAGTAGGACGGTGTATCACGGGGAAAATTGGAACAAACTTGTCAAAAAACATATGAAGACTACTGTCAAGAAATCTCGGGGTGAGATCATTTAGCTTCAGCGGAGCTGTCACACTATGTAGCTATTCGGACAATACAATTAACAATGGACATAGATTTTGGTGAGGAGATGGATACTGACTGTTCGTCTGACAAGCCCGTTGACTGTTTGCACAGCTCGATGTCCGTCAATTGCAGCTGGCGAGTACTCTTCTGTGTTATCATCATTATTGTCTTTGTCAAGACCATAGGCATCATGTTGGAGTACGTTCGGAAGTGACGGAGGTAGATGAGACTCATCGTAGACAGAGGTAACCTGTCGCGTATCTGCCATTGATTGATCCCATGCCATAGGATCAAGCGTCAAGATATTCTGTAAAAAGGTTTCTGAGTCCGGCCATAGCAACGAAGACGGTTCCTCTGGAGTAGCTCGATAGTTCGTTGTGGGTGCATTTGGATCATCGACAAAGATGCTTGTACTTGCGGCATTGAGGCCAGACATACCGTCCATGGGTAGTCCAGAAAACATAGCCGCTGGCGAAGGATCATAAATATCCTCAACTCCATATCGTCTTTCGTTCCTGTCTGGACTTCTTTGGTCCGAATGTTGGTTCGATGTTCTGTCAATACTATCTAATCTGTCGGTACCATGGGTGTTGTGGCGATTTGCATCATGACGAGTTTTGACATGTCTGCTTAGAACGTCTCCTCTAGAGAAGCTTCTCCTACAGATTTCGCATCGAAACGGTTTGGCTCCGGTATCTTCATGATTTGCCAGCCAAAAATGAGCAGCAATATTAGCTTTTTAACGCGCGGATATTTATTGAGAGACTGTATACACTAACGTATTCTTTCATGTCTCTGTCAGATATATTCGTTTAGCGAAAGACAAAAAAGCAGGATAGAGACCAAGAAATGTAAGTTCATACTTGCAAGTGATCCTTCTTCGAATATGTCCTTCCACAAACTCCACACTCAAATTCCATCTTTGGCCGATTCATGGCCGCGTTGCTATCTCCTTTGTTACCGCATTGCTTCCCCATGTTGGACGGAGTTCGTGGAGGTGGTGGAGGAGAAACAGAAGGCGATGTTGGGCAATATCTAGTGGGGGAAGGAGGAGCAACTCCGCACTTTCCCCACGCTTTCCCCAACATTCGTTTTCATCCGTCGCCCAATGAAATTTTTCTCTTTGCCATCCTTCCTCCTCCCCCGGTTTTACCTGTCCCTCTGACATGTCTGACTTCTAAGCAAAGAATCTCCGGTCTTTGCCCCTGCAGACTAATTCACTTGCGGGGGTAGGTAAAGACCACAAGCACGGACACATCCTACGATGGGGAAACAAATAGTGGGGAAACTAAACTTTGATGGACTTGTCTAGTGCTACTTCAGCACATAAAGAAGATAAACCACTCTGAGCCTTGTCATGAGAATGTCTTATCCCTTGTATTAACATGCGAGATATAATGGCGTCACACATTTCAGAATCGAAAGGCAGCGATGTCGAACAGGTCGAAAAGGTAGATTTGTCTCGGCTCAATCAAGCCCCAGCACCTCAACACTACGAGCCCGTGACCGAAGAAGAAAAGGCTCTTGATCGAAAGATCAATTTGAAGCTGGACGTTTTTGTGACACTGATTCTTTCTATCGGTTTCATTCTATGCGGCAGTGAGTCTTCAATTAAGTAGATTTATGCAAAACCAATGAAAAAGTACACTAATCACTACTATGATTCAGTTGACAAGACAAATGTTGGATTCGTGGCTACGAGCTCATTCCTCAAAGATGCAAATCTCTCAGCAGACACCGTTGGTAACGCCCTCTCGCTCTTCTCAGTTACCTATGTGCCTTTGCAACCAGTATCTTCCATGATTGCTCGCCGTGTCGGTCCGAAATACTGGCTAGCTATCCTTCTCATCGTCTGGGGCGCACTGTGCATGGCCCATGCCGGCATTAAGAACAATGCCACGCTTATAGCACTGCGTCTACTACTCGGTGCGGCTGAGACTGGTTATACACCCGTCGGTTACTACCTAATGTCGTTGTGCTATCCTAAATATGCACTCGGTCTGCGTATGGGCGCGTTTTCAGGAATGTACTCCGTTGCCGGTGCATTTGCTGGGCTTATCGCCTACGGATTCTTGCAAATCACTTCGTCCAGTCTCAAAGGATGGCAGCTTCTGTTTCTGTTTGAAGGTGGATTGACCATTCTCGTGGGCATTATTGCACTATTTATTCTGCCTGAAAATCTAGAGACAGCCTGGTTTCTGACTCCTCTTGAGCGTCAACATGCCTCCAACCGCATGCAAAGGGACTACATCTCGCATATGGACCTGGATTCGGATGGGAACCCAATTGAAGATAGCAACAACGATTCCATCACCATGAGAGACATCACCGATGTCCTTAAAGATTGGAAGAAGCTGTTAATTATACTTTTCAACGTTCTTGCAGTTCTGCCTGTCACTGCATTCACGACTTTCCTTCCCCTTATGGTACAAGGCATGGGCTACTCGGGTGTGAAGGCTACCTTGATGAGCGTACCTCCGTTCGTCGTTGGTACTGTCGGCTTGATCATCATAGTATGGTCTAGCGACAGATTGAAGGAGCGATCTCTCCACACAGCCTTTGGCATGGCACTAGCTTTGATCGGCTGTATAGTCATGGCCACATCTGATGATCCCCGCTTGCGATATGGATTCTCTCACGTTTGTCTGGCTGGAGCATTTGTTGCTGGTCCTTTAGTCGCTGTATGGCTAGCCGGTAATACGCCTCTACGAGTGAGTTCCATTGCCATTATTTTATCATCAGCAAGAAACTGACATCTACCTTCTAGGGACCTCGAGCATTTGTATTGGGTCTCAATGGCTGGACCAACATTGCTGGGGTCATTGCTGGACAGATTTTCCGAGCAAAGTACAAGCCATCATGTAAGAGTTCTCCTCATTCAAGTCAAAGTTTCCGCTTCTTTGTGCTGATACTGACCTCTTCTAGACAAAACGCCCCTCGTCATCACCATGGTATTGATTGCTGTGGGCATTGCCGGATTTATCTTCGTACGCATCATGTACCAGATCGCAAATCGACGAAGGGCCCGACTGATTGCAACATGGGACGAGACCCAGATTGCGCAGGAAAAGAGCTCAGAATTCAGAAGAGGAGACCAGCAGTACACATATTTTTATGGCTATTAGTGGATATACTTTTGTTACGGGATAGGAATGGGATTCAGATATTCGATGTCCTGGCGCTTCAAATTCTATTTCATTCAGTAAGACATATGAGTTACGCCGCAAATTACTAAGAGCTACTATCCCAATATATAACATATTCATTAAGGCATACGTGAAAAGAACATAGGCCTGTCAGATCTACCCTGGGATGAATTAAGGGTTCGAAGCCTGCATGCTGAACACAACGAGAAGGTTGCACAGCGTAAATACGAACCACGTCAAGGCTGTATATCATCCTTAGCGTCCATATTTATATCAGCTCTAGACGCTGAGGACCTTACACACCACTCTTGATTGTCTCTAGGGACAATTTCAACCTGCAACTCTACCCGAGTCGTGGGAATAGAAGATATCATGAGAAGATTTAGCCTGAAGCAACAACAGAGCGACGTACGATATTACCTCGGTACAGACAAAATGACGGCCAGAAAAAAGTACTGTGCGGCCGCTAAAGGCGCGAAATGCAATGGGATTCGTTGTCTTTGCACCAGGTCCACGTACAGATCGGTGGTGATCAAAGCTGTTAACCATGAGACCCCATACCGCCACATCAGTGTGTTGGATTGGAGCGACAGTCATGACAGTTGCATCCCTTTTTTTCTCCAAGATATTTGTTATCAAGCTTAATATCTTCCGTGAAGATCCTTACCTGAATGTCTATCTGCACGTGGCGCAGGGTCTCCTGCCATGTTGTTGAAAAGAGAATGGGCACGAAACCCTGACATTAGCTAGGTGGATAATATCAACACCTTTGCCATCAACCTGTCAAATAGTCTCTATCTCATCTCGGCATTTTCTGAGCACTTTAGTGTCAGAAATACATGGTAGACTATCCAGAAAGCGCTCGTCAAGCTGTTGATCAGGAATACACCATCTGATCAATCTAAGTGACTGTCACATCTCTAACTCGCAACACGTGACCCATTATATGCTTATAGCGACATTGAACAAGTCGCAAGCCCGGATGGCGACTTCTTTCGGCGGAAAAATTCTTGAAAGCGGAGATGAGGAGCTGTTCTCGTGCTTGGAGGCATTTCTTCGCTAGAACGTTAGGCCATGATCTGAGGTGTTTAAGAGACATTCTGTCGTTCTTTCAAGGAATCTTTCAAGGTGTTTTTTGCAAACTGGAAGGCTGAGGTCTACAATGATCAGGAAAATTATAATGGTCATACTCAGTTGGTGTAAGCTAAGAAATCTCAAACACCAACCTGGCCATCTCCTACGAAATAGATATAAGGGATAGTTGCCATTAAAAGTTAAAGTTAATTAAAGATATTATTGTAAGCTACTATGTAGATAAGAGATAGAAGATAGAAGAAGAATAGAAGTGAGAATTAAAATGAAAAATGAAAAACGAATTCACCGAGACCCCTAGAATCCACGTCCACCACTCAAGTGTCGATGCGCCTAAATAGCGGTGTGGCTTGAGAAGAAGTAAAGGGGACCCAAGAGATCAAGTGCCGTGGGAAGATACTTACCTCAGCTCAGCTTCAGTATAATAGGCTTGGAGGCTTGAGCTATCAGAGTCTTCCTCAATGGACGAGTTCTTCTTCTCTTCAATCTCGAGCATGAATGTGAGATCCACCTGCGCCTCTTCGAAGATTGCGGGTTCTCCATTATGATTGATATACTTGAAGTGAATACATCCAATTAATTCGAGCTCATATTTTCCAGCCTCTAATTTCCATTTCGAGAGTGGAAATTCATCATCTCCAGTTGCTTTGAACCTCATTCTCCCACCTGTGAAGCCCAAGTTGCCATCTTCCGGCTGTGATATCGGCGTCAGTCTCATCTCCATTTCTGTTTGTTTCTCTGTATCGAATTTCCTTCCAAACACATCAAGAGGATATTTCTTGTCTTCTTCCTTCACATAATCTTTCTTAGAATTCCTGAGTATATGACCTTCAGATGGACACAGTTTCTGCTGGTCGATTCTGAGCCACAAATTGTGATTTCCAGCAACTAGCTTGAGAAGCTGCTTTTCAGAGACACCTTTATTCTGAGTTTCATGCTGCACGTCGTGTCTATCTGTAGCCATCAGTACCAAGTACGGCTTAGGGTAGCCTTCGGGGTCGTTCGACTTCGCGCTGGACATTGTGTGATCTTCGCACGGGCTGGGAACTTTCGACATATTTTTGGTGATTGATCAAGCCTTGTATACATTCGATGGTGTCGATAGATCAAATAGAGCACAGAGAGTCTTGAAGTATTTCTCTAGTTTATATAGTCCACAATCCTCAACTGTGACTGTATACAAGCTTGGATATGTCATCAAGTGAATCAAAATGACCGTTTATTCTGACCATCATTATGTATCATTTTGTTGAACTTGACTTCAATCTGCTACGATGCATAGACATCAGATGAATGAGTCAGTATACTGATTTAAGAAGTGTTTCAGTTTATCAGACTTGCAATGTCAGAGCGCAATCATATTTTTATCTGATTTTTGATTTGAATTTTCATAGTCATCAAAAGATAAACCAAGTCATTTAGCTGTCTCAAAATAGCCCGAAAATCTTATAGTTACAATCTATGTGTGCAGAAGCCAGACGAATTGTGAGTAGCATGAACAAGGAAGATTTAACTGCTCTTTAAATCGCTACACAGGGGCCTCATTCTTAATTTATATTGTTATAAACTTCAAGGATTTTAAGAAGATAGAGCTTCATCAAGATAGATTATTGGATTTCATCATCCTGGAACTTTAGGGACTAGGTAAATGGGCCTTGGCTATGATGCGTATCTTACTAGCTGTAGTATTTGCTATGCTATGATGCTTTGAAATTATAATTCCGTGGTCTCAAGACTACCAACTGAAGAGTGATTTTGTCTGAGATGTCGTCGTTATTTACCTGCAATGGTGTGCACCAAAATGGGTGTAATTTTAGCTGCCTGATCGCTGAGGTGTCAACAAGAGTCAATATCATTCTGTATGCAGAATCGTCAATGTTACTAAAGTTGGCGAATCTCTTCTAACTTTTTAAAAAGATTGTTTGAATTTATACCTGTCTTCATGCAAACCTGGCCTGTATAGTTGCTGACGAAGGGTTCTTAATGAGTACAAGTAACATTTACATCAAGGATCATTGGGCGATTGAAGCCGGAATGAGTGTGTCGCTCTAGGCAGCTTCAATTATGCATGCTTCGGTTGGGAGTGTCACTCAGTAATAGTTGGGGATAGGAGAGCCATTTTCAGTGTTACATCAATTGTGGTCGCTTGATGTGTGAGGTTGTGATGTGCATAAAAATCCTTCTATATTTTGCAACCTTGCACAGATTCATCGATGATAAGAATTAATCAATAGTCTACTCATATCTCGGATAAGTTGCAGGCAAATTATGAATAACTGATCAGAATCTGTGAAGTAAGATTCTGGAAGAATGAGATAGTACTTGGGATGTACTACTACCATTAATCCCTTTTCTTTGGTTGGTCGACACATGGGCGACGGAGCTCTGTGCTTTAGGTGATCTCAAGACTCGACAATCTCAACTCTATATTGAAGAAGCCTCTCGTCCCCATCTTTCACTGGCTGGCTCTTTTTAAGAGTAGTTGTGACACAAAACCAATAAAGAATTTTCTGAAACTAGGACTAAAATTTCGAGCAATATAATTCAGATGCCTAGTTTGAGAAAATTGATTGAGGCACACTAAACAGTCGTATCAATAGAAAACCATTGAGTGAAACGGTGTACTCTATCTCGAGATTACTTCCACTGATTTCATCCCACGGTAGCGAAGCTAGATTTCGACAATTGACAACAGAGAACTAAGAAGAGGAACTTCTTAGGCTCATAAATAGAAAATCTATCAGAAATATTCTCTGAATACCAAGTGAGAGGAACAAGACACGAGGAAGACGGCCTCTTTTTACTATTTTCATGTTGTTGAGGTGACTTAGAACCCTCTTTGTTGTCACGGAACCTCATCCATGCATCACATACTTGACAGAACGCTAACTTCAACTGCCGGAACGAAATACACAGAGTCCATGACTTGCCTTGTATGTAAAGCAACAATAGATTAACGAAGGTTTGTACCTCACCTTGTGGCAAAATTTTCAAGACTAGATCTAGGCTACCTAGGTAGGGCTTACCCTGATCTCGTCTTGAGTTCCATTATGTAGCTACCCAGGTGGCTAAATGCAAAAGTTTCATCTCCGAGTTTTCAGATAAATGTACGAGTCGTGGGGCTTTGAAAGCGGCCTTCAATCGACTCGCCCTCCCTTGAGGAAACTAAAACCCTGGTTGTGTACCTATGTAAAGGCATATTCTGCCATTCGGATTCTGTCACCCGATGGGACAGTGCGCACCCTTTCTCCTTTCAATCTTGAGATCGACCAGCTACGCCGATCATGATCTAGGCTCTCAACCACTTGTCCAGAGTAGGAAGCTCGGTGGTCCAGTCAAAAAAGCTTATCACCATAGCCAGCTTGATCTGTCGTCCTTCTCGGCGTCGTTTTAGCCACATCCTTCGGCGTTTGACGTGAAACCCTTGGGAACTCTGACCCATAGGTGATTTTGGCATTTTAGGGTTTTGCTTGGTCAGGAGTCAATGTATGTGGAGACAAATTCTCCGATCAACCAATGGCGGCTGTGCAATTACTAATGCACCTCAGGCAACACATTTTTCCACAGAAGCAAAAGGCATATGATTTGCTAGTCGATAGGGGCAGTGGTGGACGCTGTACTGCATCCGGCAATTTGCCATCACAAATCGAAATTTGTACCTTTCTCCCTGAGGATGATGGCCCGTTATCATGGTTTATGTTTGTGGTCAGACCCCCTTGTGCAGGTTTGTGCAAGGACATTTTGGAGGCCCATGAATAAATGATACGTGGTTCGGCATACATGAGCAAGCTTCCATGGCGCCAACCAGTCAGGTTTGGGGCGTGACATGGCTCTCTTAAAATAGCTAAATACAGTGCCGTGATACCTCCAATCTTGATCTTGTATAGCCCAAACTCGCCTTTCGTCGTTGTCTATACTTGTGAACAACTTTAAAATGCTTGTCTATCTCTTGGGATTTCTATGTCTGTTACTGTCGAGTCTCGTTTTAGGTCAAAGGGATAATAACATTCAAAATGATCCGATTTCAGTATTCGTCACGTCTCCCAGCTCCGGCTCCGGGGATTATGTCTTTGCGCTCAATATCCCAAAAAACTCGGAAGATATCTACTTTCACCTCTCTGGCCCGGATGCCTACTCGTGGATTGCAGTTGGAACGGGCTCAGAAATGAGAGATTCGCTTATGTTTATTGCATATTTGAATTCGACAGGAAATGGTTTGTTACCTCGCATATCTTCGAGTGAGTTTCGACTGACCTTTATTTCCTAGGCGTTACGCTCAGTCCCCGAATCAGCACTGACGAGACGGAACCGAGCTATTCATCTAGCATCAACGTCAAAACTTTATCCAGTACTGTTGCAAATGGAATCATCTCGGTGAATGGTCGCTGCACAAACTGCACGACCTGGAACAGGGGCTCACTGGACCTGAATAGTACGAATCAAGCTTTCATCTACGCGCTGGGACCTAGCTCTGGAAGTCTGGTAAAGCTACAGAGTAATTCAATCTCAGCTAATCTTGAACGACACTCTATATACGGTGAAGAATCTAGGAAATTTACAGCAGATTGGCAGTCACTGACAGATACAGGGAACTTCGAAATGAACATGACCAAAGCCACCGGCGGGACCGATGGCACAACCCTCCTATCCACATCACTTTCATCCATCACGACCAGCAGCGGAGCCACGCAAGATGGCGATCAGACTTCCGACAGCAACTGGCCCGTCATCATCCACGCAGTCGTTCTCTCTGTCGCTTTCATCATCATCATGCCCGGCGGTGCCATCTTCCTACGCTTGATCCCCGCAAGCGTTCGATGGCACTGGGTCAACCAAACCATCGCTACAATCCTAGTCTGCATCGGTGGCGTAATCGGTCTTTGGTTGAGTACAATGTACAACCGGTCCAGCAGCTACGACTCCGCACACCAAATCCTGGGTATCATTTGCGTCATTGCTGTATTAGCGCAATGGTTCCTCGGTTTCTGGCACCATTACCAATACAAGAAGCACCGATTGCCCACAAAGTTTGGCGCCATCCATCTGCATATGGGCCGCATCATCCTCGTATTTGCTATCGTGGTCGGCGCGATAGGTCTGTCCTGGTCTTTTGTTAAGACAAGTATAATCATCGCATACGTGGTGATTGCGGGTGTTATTGTGACTATTGTACTTGTGCTATCGGCGCTGAAACGCCATACATCTGCATCATTCTCGTTTCTGCAGACCAAAGGATCCGATAGATCTCTGAACGCGGAAGGGAGTTATGATAATATTGAGGATCCGTTTACAAATTGTCATGAGTATCGGCCGTATGAGTCGAATACGCCGTTGGCGAGCTACCCGCACAGGGACGATTCTAGGTAGGGATTTAGTTTGGAAACACGATGGAGTTCAAGGTCCTCAGGATAAAAGGCTTATTTTTTGCATATCATTGGTTCATGCTAGTATTTTGCATTCTCAATATGTATCTCTATCTCTAGAGACGTCAAGTACATAGACTTCTTTAAATACGAAGCGTTGAAATTCTGGACATTTTGTCGCAGACATGGCCGAGGTGTGTGCGGTAGAGGTTTAGGTCGGTATGTTCATGGATGTAGTCGGGCGAAACACGACCGCTGGTGCCACCGTGTCTTTTCAATTTCGGGTTTTCGCAGGAATAATCGCCTTTGAGGGAAGATGGCTTTTATTGATAGACGCCATCGTCAGCACAATTATTGCGGAAGATGACCAATGAAGAGAGCTTCGACACAAGTGGTTGTAACCATTTGAGTCGGTGCGCTTAATATAATATCTGGTGGGAAAATATGTGAAAGAGTGTTTTATACGAAATTTTATGATTGATCTCGATATCTAGGTAGAAACTCTGAGGAAGTTCGGCTTCCCGTGACTGTTCTATATGAATAGAACTATAAGAGGATGGGGGAAGAAAGGCTCCAGTTTGATTTGTACCAACACATCTCGCAACAATTCTGAAAAAATGTGGCATTTTGACAAGATTGGCAAGCATGATGGATGGAGGACTAAGAAAAGTCAACCGTGATTGTCAAGCATCACGACTCAAGAGGGTCCAGTACTCTGATCAAGTTGTGCAGATCACTTAGCATGGTGGATTTTGCTGTGATCCGTTATAAAATTCTATCTAGCCATCTAGATGCTCATATGGATCAGTATCATGTTGATTGGCCTCACTCAACCCAAATCAGTTCGGCGTTCTTTGACACGGAATAGGATTCCAGCTGCCAGGATATGGGATCAGCAGTGATGTTGTGAGGCCAGTGGGTTTGCCAACTCATGGTCGACCTTTCACTTAGTAAAAATTCATTGATACATTTCAATTAATGTCCAGGATTGCTCCAAAGATCCTGGGGACTGTATTTGGGTTTAAATATGGCTTCAGCGTGATGATCGATATGGTTTATGGTGCTTTACACAGGCTGCGTTCCAGAGCTGTGTCAGTTTCATCACAGCAATAATCTTAGCATAATCTCTGCCATATTTCAGAGCTGCCATCGCGTTGGTGCTTCGGACTAGATTCGTTGATGGCAAACTGCGGTGAAGAGAGAGAGGTTGTCGTATGATGAATCTCAGAAAATGAGGAAGCCTGGAGCGGGCTCCACTTAGTCCCCACACGTGCCGCCCTCCTCCGCCCATCCGATTTCTCTGAGTGTCCCTTGTTCCTGAACGACGACAAACTTTGTGACGAGCCAACAACAGACAGACATATCCAGTGCAGGCAGTCATCACCCATTGCTGTATCTACAATGATTCAATGCACATAAGATAGATCAGCGAAGCTTTCAATTTTTGAATTGTTGACAAACAGTCCTTCGTTTCCCTCACCCCGCCATGGCCGACGCTAAACGATCCGCCCTTGACCGTAAACAACGGATTCTCTCGCGACGGGAGATCGAGGGATTGATTGCAGAGGGTCGACACATTGTGATATACGATGGGAAGGTCTTGAAGACAGATGCATGGTTGCAATACCATCCTGGTGGTCAAATCTCAATCAAGCACATGGTCGGTCGCGATGCTACGGACGAAATCAATGCGTATGTCTGCCCCTTTCTTTTGAACTCTATGGCCTTGGTTGATACTAACAATTGTTTGGTATATAGTTTGCACTCCGTCGAAGCCCGTCAACGAATGCTCGCATACCAAATCGGACGTATACAAGGACGATGGACTAACTTCCTCCCGCCCATCCAAGGCGGCCAGTTTCGTCTCTTTAGTAAGGATGAAGTGAATGGCTCAGATGACTCGAGCGATGCCAGTTCACGTTCTTCTTCCCCGCTTTTTGATGAACCGTTCGACGAGAATACCGGCCTACGGCGGAGAAACTCGGTCTCAACTGTAGCATCGTCTACTTCACCTGCACCATCACGTGACGAAAAGTCGGAATCTCATTTTTCGTTCCTGGATGCCCGGACGCAGCAAGAAATTGTACTAGATACAGCCAAATATCCTACCCTTGATGCAGCTTCTCAGGATTATATTGTACAGAAGTATCGTGAGCTGGAACAGAGAATTGCCGCCCAAGGGCTCTACGATTGCAACTACTGGGGTTATTTCAGAGAATGTTGTCGGTACACATTATTCGCCGCATTGAGTTATATATTCCTCCAATGGGGCTGGTATATGCTATCTGCATTCTTCCTCGGATGCTTGTGGCATCAACTAGTCTTCACGGTCCATGATGCCGGTCATATGGGCATCACTCACCATTTCCACTTGGACACAACTATTGGCATGACCATTGCTAGCTACATAGGCGGATTGAGTCTATGTTGGTGGAAACACAACCATAATGTTCACCACATTGTGACAAATGCCCCCGAGCACGATCCGGATATTCAACATATGCCATTCTTCGCCATCTCACACCGACTACTTACCAGTCTCCGCAGCACGTACTACGGTATTGTCATGAAATATGACTTTGCCGCTAAGATGTTTTTGCAGGTTCAAAACTATCTTTACTATCCTATCATGCTTTTTGCTCGATTCAATCTTTATGCCTTGAGCTACGGTCACCTTTTCTTGGGGAAGGGTCCGAAGAAGGGGCCAGCCTGGTGGCACAGATGGTATGAGATCGTTGGAGTTTGCTTCTTCTGGACCTGGTTTGGGTATGGGATTTTGTACCGGTCGCTCCCCAACTGGTCAACTCGGATTGGCTACCTTCTCATATCACACATGGTCACGTCACCACTCCATGTGCAGATCACACTCTCTCATTTCGCCATGTCTACCGCTGATCTGGGGATACGCGAGTCGTTCCCTCAGAAAATGCTCCGGACAACCATGGACGTCGACTGCCCTACGTGGCTAGACTTCTTCCACGGGGGTCTCCAATTTCAGGCAATCCACCATCTGTTTCCTCGCATTCCTCGACACAATCTTCGAGAAACCCAAAATCTCGTCCGAGAGTTCTGCCGCGAGGTCGAGATTCCGTATGCCATCTTCACTTTCGTCGATGGCAATAAGGAAGTGATTTCCCGTCTGGCCGATGTTGCGAAGCAAGCGAAGATAATGGAAGAGTGTAGGAAGTCGATTGCTCGAGAAGGTGTTTTTGCTGCCCATCATTGATTGCTAGTCTTGCGATAGCCTGCTTGCACGTTACTTTTTTATTTCCAGAAGAGAGGTTGGGAAACCAAATGTATCCTTTTAAAATCCCCGCCCTGGAGGCTTTTCATAATAGAGACCACATTCAAGATCCACTTGGTATCAATATCAATGTATATATTCACGCATATCCTCTTCTCACTCTATCAAACCGAAGAGAGATTACCGATCCTCCAGTCCAGCCCCATGTCCAAATCGTATATGTTGAACACCATGAACCGGAAATCTTCCGTGAAGTTAATAGTCTGATGTTTTAGGTGGTATTTCTCATACAGTTCTCAATTGGGCAATAGCTTTGTGACAGCAACAGTCTCCGTATTTTTGGCTCCGTTGACTGGCATATCTGACTTAGACTGGGATTTTGAAGCAACTTTCTTGCAAAACTTAGTTGATACAGTATCTGAATGGTCTGAAGACTACCTCATTTTATCTGATCGACTTTTCTTGGCAGCACTATAGAAAAATGGCTTCTCCTTCATCCAAGGACCGACCCTAGCACTGATGATGACTTTGAGTGAATTTCGACTGACTTTGTCGCATTCAAAGGGGTCTGCGATGGTTTTGGGTGGTTAGTGATTATTTCCGATGAGTTAGGAATAAGTCTAGAACCAATATACTTCTACATCGAAACTACTTTGGGTCAAATTCAATTGGTTCGCGTTTCTCGATAATCGTTCTGAAGAGCAAATATTGCTTAGATCCAGAATTAAGCTTCAGCTATTATTACAGATGTTTGTCAGCTACGGCTGCTTTCACTCCAGCTATCCTATAGTGTAGCGGAGTGTTTGGGACGCCCTGTAAGAGAACGGGCTCCTTGTCTTGGTCTGACTTGACTTTCCTGTCCGTCATTTTGGGACGTGCAAACGGTGGTGATCAAAAATTTTTATCGTTGAGACTGGATGCTCTTGAGTAATTAATGAGAGAATGGACAAGAAGGTATCTTGGGATAAGTATTGGGGACAATTCAGAAACGATCATAATTCAGCTAGACGTATCTCAGCTAGACGTACCAGCTTTGAGACATGGATTCTTTTACAATCACCCTGTTTCGCTAATGCCATGTTACGATAATATCCGATCAATACTCTGATTTTTTGAAAACGGCTTTCATCGGTGCCCTTTGCCTGGCTGTTTAGTAAAGAAGTGTTGCCTGTTGCATGATTCGGATATCGTACTACACATTTTCGGTACTCCGTTCTTGCATGTCTCATGCTCGAAGACAAATTTTCTGGGACTTTAGTTGTGTCCCAGCGGTTTTGTATTAGGTTTACAACACTAGGGCTTTGTCTAGGTGTCAGTGGCTTGGTACTAATATTGAATTTAACATAAGAGCCAATTGGAGCAAAAAGAATTGATTAAAATCAAACTCATGCTACGGCAAACATGAGCTCAAAGACAGGAATTCCCGCTGGCTTCGTTTTTCCCGTTCAATGCCGCGAGGTTTATTCAGATTTCCAATTTGCCTAATTCGACATCGTGGGTTGCCTGGACCAGGCAGCCGTTTCTGACCTTACCTATGAAAGTTTTCCACTTCGACACATCCTTACAACTAAAGATACGATTCAACGCGCATTAATATTTCTTCCCAGTAGTCGACTCTCCAATCGCAAACATAATTTCTCAAGTGGGTGCCACGATTCAATCCCTCTACGAATCTATTCGCAACGACAACACAGCTGCCGCACGAAGGACTCACCTTGACACCCTGGACTACTTTTTGACAAATCAAAACATATTCCTCATCTTCCGCAAACCCGACAACTGGAAAAACCAAGATCATCCAATCCAGTTCCACCATTACAATACCTTCGGCACAGATCATCCGATCAACCACAAGACTTTCTACAGTGCTGAAGCTCGATCTCCTCTGTATGATGCAGCCAAGAAAGGGATGCATCCTCGAGGAAGATGAGACTTGCCGAATTTGGAAATAGTTACCCAACTAGGAAATCATCTGCATCACGTGCCCTAGTATTATCGGCGGGGAGTTTCTTCTCATTATGAAATCTTCTCAAAAAAAATCGATAGACGTAATATCCAAAAAATATTAATAATCCAAAAGATAGAATCGAAGATAGAAGATAATCAAAATTAATATAAAAATACCGTTCATCAGCCTCTGCGACCGCCGATTTCCGCTTGGACGATAAATGTGTCATCATCCGCGTGATATGGGACATAGAAAGTGTACGTCGTTTGAGAACCGGAGAAACTATGAACGTAGGGGAATTGCCCTGGCGCAATATGATTCGGATATGTGGTGCCAAAATAGAAATGAACTTCCTGAAGAGTATGGCCTGGGTTCGTGAGCGTGTAGGTGACAGCGAAAAAGTTTGCATTCCTGGTGATTGAGAATGTTCCCACTAGCGTGGACTTGGCAATATCGTTGTTGTCGGCGCCGAGATAGAGGTTGCCAGTGATGGGGAGGGGTCCGGTGATCACCCAGCCCCAATTGTTGCCTATCTTCAGGGATGTAAATGTGGTATCTGTGCTGCCGCTGCTTGTTGCATATCCGTAAACAGTGCCACCTGCACAAGATGAGCCGGTTGCGATAGGGGCTGTGGTGGTCGATGTGGAACCTGAGGTCGTTGTGGACACAATGCTTGTTATGGGAATTGAGGAGCTGGGTGTGGGAGTTTTCACGCTGGAGCTGGACGCAACAGTAGAGCTGGGGACACTGCTGGAACTAGGAATGACGCTGG
This sequence comes from Talaromyces sp. F31, assembly GCA_037356135.1. Lineage (NCBI taxonomy): Eukaryota > Fungi > Ascomycota > Eurotiomycetes > Eurotiales > Trichocomaceae > Talaromyces > Talaromyces sp. F31. The sequence continues at coordinate 852,699 of JAYXSF010000032.1, read as the reverse complement.
AGATGGGGACAACACTGGAGCTGGGGACAACACTGGAGCTGGGGACAACACTGGAGCTGGGGACAACACTAGAGCTGGGGACAACACTGGAGCTGGGGACAACACTGGAGCTGGGGACAACACTGGAGCTGGGGACAACACTGGAGCTGGGGACAACACTGGAGCTGGGGACAACACTGGAGCTGGGGACAACACTGGAGCTGGGGACAACACTGGAGCTGGGGACAACACTGGAGCTGGGGACAACACTGGAGCTGGGGACAACACTGGAGCTGGGGACAACACTGGAGCTGGGGACAACACTGGAGCTGGGGACAACACTGGAGCTGGGGATAGCGCTAGAACTGGGGATAGCGCTAGAACTGGGGGTAGCGCTAGAACTGGGGATAGCGCTAGAACTGGGGATAGCGCTAGAACTGGGGGTAGCGCTAGAACTGGGGATAGCGCTAGAACTTGGAACAGCACTTGCGCTGGGGATAGCGCTAGAGCTTCGGACCACACTAGAACTAGGAGTTGAAACTCTAACGCTGGAGCTTGGGGTAGCAGATTTCGAATGAGACCGGGAACATGACTTAGTGCTTCGGGAAGAAGTCACAGGCCTGGAGGATGGGATGCTTGAGCTAGGTTTAGCACTAGTTGTTGACGGTACTGATGAGCTGGAGGTCAAAACCCTGGCGCTAGAGCTTGGAGTAGTGGACTTCGAATGCGAGCGAGAGCATGTCTTGGTTCTTCTAGAAGAAGTCACAGGCACGGAAGATGGCTTGTGTGAAGACGAGCTGCTAGCCACCGAAGAGTGCGACACTGAAGATGTGGATGTTGAGCTCTGAGAGCTAGTGCTAGTACTGGATGCTATAGACTGAGAAACCGATGTAGAGCTTGTAGACGTTGTTAAGGCGCTTGACGTCGTGGTTGTCACGGTGGCTGACACGGACGAAGGTGTCGAAGTGGTATAAGGGCAAACGTAGACATCAGAAGTCTCGGTGATTGTGACAGTCTCCTCTGGGTGTGTGTAGGTGCCTGGGTAGTAGCAAGTCGACGTTGGGTAAACGTAGACTGTTGTCTCAGGCACAGTGACAGTTGTTGCACCAATTGTGTAAGTGCCAGCCGCTGGGCAGGTGTAGACAGTGGAGACAATTACAGTAGTTACAGTGCCTTCTGTTGTTACAACACTGGCATAAGGGACAGTGATTGTTGTAGGGCCGGTAACGACAGTGGTGGCACCTCCGACTGTGTTGGGGCCGGGAGCCAAAGAGGTGGTTTGAGCAGCACAGACGGTTGTTGGGGCTGTCACCGTCACAGTGGAAGCTGGGATGGTATAAGTTCCCGGTGATGGAAAAACGGTGACAATCGGAGTAGGAACTCCAGGGGAAGTTGTCACTAGTGTGAAGTGTTAATCCAGTCCATGCTCCAACACTTGATAATCTATACTTGAGACTTACCCGATGCCAGACCCGTGATGGTAGATGTGTAGGTAGTGCAAACCCAGTTTGTTACTGTTTGCACCACGACATAAGGAGTGCCTACCACACCTCTTTCTACCAGATCATGAGAATCATGTCGGGCAGCCTGGCGAAAGCCAGCAGAGCCGCCAAGAAGGCGTGCTACAAGCTGCGAAATCTTCATAAGGAGTGTCTGGGTAACAAGTGATTGAGCGAATGTAAATAAGGTCTTTGAAACCTTCTGCAGCAAAACGAGTGCCCGCTGAAAGAGTGAAGCGGTGTTGTTGGTACGTGGATCAGGGCCGGAAGCTCGCGATTCCTGGGCTGGTAGAGCCACGGTGAACAGGGTGTTTTAACTTATATCATAGTCGTGATCACCACACCAAACAAACACGAACAGGCAATCACAGAGTTCGAAGTATAGAGGAACACCCATCAACGCATATGTAATCTTATTGGATCGGGATTCGTCATTTAATTAAGGCACCGCCGGCTTGGACCCGAAGACAACACTAGCGAAAGTTAAATGTCGATCAAGCCAGTCACCTGGCGTAGGGAGACTCTTTAAGTTCTACCGTCCGAGCACGTTCAGGAACGCTGCAAGCGACACGATAGAACAGTGCTCGTGGCGTTGGCCATGCCAGGAACGCGGCTTTTTTACGAGGCTCTCACAGATTTCCGCTGCCCTGCTCGGCATAAATTGCCTCGATTTCCTTGCAATGCCGCTGCCCGCACTCGTATTTGAAAAGAAATCATTGGATTAAGTCATAGGGTCATAGACTCATAGACTGATAGTCTTTATTGTTTTATGATTCGATATCTGTGCCCTCGTACTTGGATTTAGAACTAGTGAGGCGTCCCAACCCACCTGAACAGTTTATTACTTAAATACTCCGCTTTCAATTATACCCAAGCCAATATCCCATTATACATTAAATCGAGTGTTCTTGAATATACTTTGAAGAGTTTTATTATACTTCAATATACTTCATTTTATGGAGGAATAAGATTATGGCTCAGAAATAGTGTCTACGACCAAGTGAACTCAAGGGCTCGCTGACTGCGGCGCAGTTGGCATGTTGACTTTCAGCCGCAAAGTTTACTCCTGTGAAATACGAGGAAGGGACTCAAAGCGGTTTATCTGCGCAAGTCAAAAAATCTTGTCGGCTACGTGTGTAGATGGTTGGAATTTTCCTGGGCATTGCTAACATCTTTTCTTGTTGTCATAAAGGGCTAGTACATACTCGACATCCATGGAGCTTCTCCTCAACACCCCGTGTAGGTCGTAAACTCGCGCGCTCTGTGGAATATGGTACATAGGAAGGGTTTTGCAGCACTATCACGAACAATCAATCGTTTTAGAAGAGTCATAGACTGAAATAAATTACTTTTCAGCCCAACATGTCTGGGTTGGATTTATTGACCTACTTTCAATCATGTTCAACTCCGAAGCTTGGGTATACTAGAGCACGGACGTAGCGAGATCGTAAACTAAAGATACTAGAAGTATCTCCGGGCCTTGGAGCGTCAAAACAAAGACTCGGTTGACTATGGCCTCAGGAGGGAAAGAGGGCCTCCTCATCTCTAGATACTGCGTCATAAACTCTTTTTTAATACACGAATAGAAGCCATTGAGCAGCTGATAGGTATAACTGAGTTATCCAGGTAAAGATAAAAAGTTTTCCATTTCATCGTGGCTAGATTCCATAGTATGCCCAACATACTCAGTAGCAATCAACCAAATAGACATCAATTTTAAAGTAGTAGTAGCATGCAATTTGTTTCCCACTCGACCCATTTTCAAATGAAGGATGATGTGCGAACCATGAAACTAGAGACAGGTAGTTGTATTAAGGCTTACTCCTAATTTCGACAACACAGCTCCATCATCAGAGAGGGTGGAAACATTCAAGTAGTAATAGAGTTCTCTTTTAAAGGCGAAGACTGAATAAATGACGGAGCTTGGGAGCGCTGTGATTGTCTTCCCAGAGGTGAGGCTCTACTACGAAGACTGTCAGTTCATTTCATTTCTATATCCATACGTGTATGGGAGGAAAGATTCATACCGCTTGTTCAATAGATGCTCTACGCTCTCCTCATGCAACGCGTTAATCGTCATCCCGAACATCAGAAGTATTATCAACGTCGTCGTCGCACAGTTCGATGGTCGTAAAACATTCATAGAGTATGATCCCCAAACAAACATAAGGATTCCCATTCAAGTGTCGTTCAGCCATGTGAAGTTCGTTGACCCGCGGGAAGTTTGGAGAGTAGTTAAATAGGACAACGTTCAGATTACGCAAGCACAAGTTGTCATAAACATCGTCCATATTGTAAGGACGCCCAAGAATTTCCTCCATTCTCTTATTTATCCAGTATAAGCTTCCCAGCTCAATCTCACATTCTGCCACATCGATGATGAGCCATATTACGCCCTGGAAAATGGCTCGAAGGGACTCTAACTGTTCCGGCGTGAGGAGTACTCGCTCTCCTGTTGCTTCATCGAAGAATTCGTCGAGGTGAAAGAGAGAATCAATGTCGTAGGAATTGGGGAATCAGTCGACCTGGCGGCGAGAAGTCCAATGAATATATGGAGGCTTGTCGGTGTCACTTTGTAGTGTAATACGGTCCATGTTTGTTAATATGTGCTGTATGTTTCCTCGAAAGCGTCATTCCAAGATTTACATATGGAGCGCGAGGAGAATCTTAGGCACCTTTTTGATTTTAACCGGATTGTCACTTCGAAAGGGTCCATACTGATACATTCTCATCATCCTGCTCGATGAGGGTCGACCTTTACCGTTGAGGTATCTCACATCCCTGTCGTTGCAGTTGGCGATCGTGATGTATATTTCTGAGCAATCACTTCACTCCTACATATCCACTGCGGGTGTGCAGTCCTTGCGCTCAACTCTTTTGCATTCGAGTATTATCTCCATTTAAACGTCTGGACATACTCCTCATCATTCGGGTCTCCCCCCTGACTCGCTTCGTTCCGCGATTGGTCCCAGGATTGGTCGTAGTGAACTTTGCTCGAAGGGGCGCTCTAGAGTACCTCCACGCGTACTCACTTGCTGGTAGCATCGATGCGGCTGCCTTCAAAATATTGATGAGTGGATGGCCACTGGTTGCCTGACTAGGCAGCTGCTTCAGTACCGACTTAAAGCAGCTCCAGCCCTGCCGCCCATCCGTTGTTCTCTTCTCGCAAAAGAAATCTTAAATATTTATCAATTTTCCAAATACCTTATCCCACCGCAACCATGGATGCCAACTCTGTCAGTTACCATTTGTGCAGCTTCCTGCATATCAACAGTAGAATGCACTAATCGCTAATAGCACACTTGCACTCAATGATGATCTTGATTAAGTAGTTGGTCAAAAGTTGTAATTGGTCATCTGTGATCGCGGTAAAGCCGTACTCATTAGCCAGCTCGCATTTATCTTCCGCCTTCTCGTCCGTTGATTCGCCCTTGCCGACTTGCTCTTGTGGTTATATGTGATTTTTATAAATGTAGGGGCACATCATCATGTCTCCTAATTCTCGTTGCTCATGTCAGAGGCTGACATGGTGGATGCCATCTCTGGCGCGCGTCAATGATGAGTAAAATTTGAGATGTTGTAGGTTTGAGCAGTATTGATTGGTGTTCAAGTGTGTCGGTGGAGGAACGTTGAGATCTGATTTGTCTATCAATGCAAAGTTGCTTCGATATAAGATTCATGCCAAAGAAAATTATGTAAGTAAAAGGTCATTGGCAACAGGATTTCAAAGCACCTACCAGTAGGTCACGTAAGAGACCACAAGCCACATTCGAATACCTCATAAGTTATTTTAGGAGAAGGATAAAAGTCCTTCTTGATAATGCGTGAGAGCGGAAAGAAAAGGAAAAAGGGCGGTGAAAACGAGTGCTAGGTGAAGACTCTATCGACTCGAGCCAGAGGTGAGATAAACCAAACAATGAGATCGTCTCAGTAGAGTCTCAACAGCACCATCTCCCCAACCGACTAAGTCGACTTAGAAATTTCAGTAAGAATTGGGTATTGAAATAAGCTCTCATGAACTTCTCTTTGTAAAGATATTGCAACCAGCCATCGTTGTATTGAGCGAAGCCTAAAAATGGTTGAACTGCATTTCAGCAAACCGTAGCGTTCGGCTGGCTAATCCATGACAGTGAGTCCTAAACCTTCAAACAAGGAGCCAGGACCACAAGGAAGGTTGCGAATGATGCAGTAACGTCATAGTGGCCGATAATTCTAGTTTGGGGATACCAAATGCGGACGTATCAATGCTGTCGGCGATTCCTCAGATTGGTATATAGCCAGTGTTCATGACTCGCTTTCAGAAGACATGGGAGTAAATCTTCCGAATACTTATTCTGTTATTAGTCTTTGTGCTTTTCACTGGTAAGATAGACAGTAGGCTAACCTCAATCTTTTCCATTTCATCCTTCCACATTATTGATCTCGTCTTTCTCAAAGCAGCTAGATGACCTTAATTTTTGAGAGTCTCGACGTTTCTGATGGATTTGGCATTGTTGACGGCCGCCACCTTGACAAGTTTACGGCGGCGAAGTCAAGGATTCAAACAATAGATTCAATGCATCGGACACATGCTGTATCTTTCATCCTTGCATCCCGGTGTCGTTCGCTGGTACAGACGATGCAGAATTAGTTTCATGGTCGATCACTAGTTTGTGTTTTGAAATACTGACTTGAATCGTGGGATTCAGTTTCAGTACGCACATCTGGAAGGCTGGAAATTGACAGTAACTTGCTCGAATATATACATGGGAGATACGTAGGAGAGAGACCTGGTGAGGGGCAGAAAGATATTCTGAAAGAGAAATTTGAAGAGATTTCACGCCTCTTAAGAAGTGAGCAGCAGCGGTGGAGTCGAATTGGGGAAGCCCTGTCCTTCTCTTTGTTATATTTTTTTTTTGTTTGCTGGGATAGGGCACCGCGTCCAGAAAAGGTATCGCTCTTTCATCGGGCAACGTCTAGAAAGGAAAACAGCAAAGTCAGACCACTCAATTGCTAGCCCTATAAGATTAGTTTTTCAATTTACAAAGCAGCTCTCTTTCAGAGATGTTTAATATCTTTGTCCTGGTGAGATCATTCGTGGCTCTTCACACTTGTTGTTATATCAATAGTTGCATTCAGATTATCTCTACAACTCAAATTATATTTGCCATTGTCAGCTAGCTTTGATTGGCAGTGTTCCAAGGTTTGTCTGAGAAGAATGCCGCAATAGGATCAACTGTCGGGCGTCTTTTTTGTAGAGTTCTATGTGCCAGCAATAGTACTTGCATTGTTTCCTAGAAAGGCACCGCCTGGCGGGTTGCCTGCCCAGGCTGCCACGGCCGCTATTTGGACAATCGGGCATTCCTGTCGAACCTGATATCTGCAACTTCTCCGACAATATTGTGACTCAAAAACAGTCTCATCTTGAAGTCTCTATTGATTTTTATTCTGATCATGGCTTCCGAAGTACGTCAAAGAATCTTGTCTCTGTACGAATTGGTTCGTATAGCAAACACAAACGAGGCACTTTCAAACGAGCCTTTTGTCCCCGCGGGATTCCTCAAATCCAATTCCATGAACGTAGCGCAGCTTGAAATGCATGATAGGTGGTCAAGTATCAAACCTCCAGTCATGTTCGTTACTTCGCAGATTTCAGTATCAGCCACCCTATCGACGAGGGAAAAATTGATAAAGATATGTTCCCTGAGTTTGTTGAATACGATCCATCCCAGCCTTTGATAGATTCGACAACCAGCCCAACTTATCTCGCTCAGTACATTGACAGATGGATTGAGGGTGGTGTGATTCCAAGAAGATTGGCTCGAGATGTCCCGAGGAAGCCTCTGTACGAGCTCCGTGGAATCAGGCCTGTTTAGTAATCACCCCTATTAACAAGATATGAGGTTAACATGAATGCCCAGTCCCCCAAATCATCTCTACAGAGATGAAGGCGATTTTGACCGGCCATTTCTCAATGGATGGGGTAATTTCGTTTATGAATACGACCCTAAATCTTATGGTGCTTTATATCCCCATGTGATACTATTGTCTGATCAGCATTACCAATGCAAGGGGGATGAAATACTTCGTGGAGAGCTTGAAGTTATCCTCACAGACATGCGCAATCGTGCAATTCAACCAAGGTGTGAGAGGGATGAAGATGTTGACGAATACGATAACACTATCATTGAGACAAGCGAGGAAGCACTTTAATTTCCGAACGAGCACAGATTCCCGGTAGGCGTTTATTCTATCATGCCAGTCTCCTTTATTTCTCGAAGCTACGGTCGACACTATTGACTCTCTTGGATATCGTTAGGTATTAATGGTCTCAACAATGCCTCCGTCGCACTTGGGAATGCTGTATGCTTGTCTGTGTGGCACAAAACTGCTTATCTGCTATTCCCTCCTGTTGAGCTTGGAGAAACAGAATACTGAAACATTGAACACATGTGCGTCGTTTCTTCTCAGTACCCCGTTGTAAGAAATCGAGCTAGAACCGATCTATCATTCAAGAATTCCATTACGAAGCGACCCGCATTGCTAATCTCGAAACAACGGAAATTGAAATACATAATTGGGCGGTCCAAACAAGCAATGACTCCTGAATTATGACGAATACGAGAACCGACGGTCACTCAAGAGTCGAAGAAATATATGAGATTGGCATCTGCAATGGCTGGAGAGAAAGATCACAAATAGCATATTTCTTCTTACACTCAACGTCTTATTTTCATGGCCAGCCAGAAATCCTTCTAGCTATCGGGTGCAAACAAAGCACCGATATGCGTTCGCTCATTTGATTTTATGATTCATGTTGCTACGACATCAAGTACAATTTAATGTACAGCGGTCCCCGATATCAATTGGCGATCTAACTCCGGTATTCAATAAATTCAGCAGCATCTAAGACAGATAAGGGCATTAATACGAACAGGACGGTCCTAATGAACCGCAGCAACATCAAATTTTTTCTTCAGACATTCAGTTATATCGTCATTCACTAGAATATGCAAAATAGACCTTGGTAAACTCCCCAAAGCTTTTGTACTTGTTCTTTATTCACGTGGCGTTATACCCATTATAAGAATTGGACACACCTAAATTTCGAGATCAAGCACTCAAACTCCTCGACTCATAAAGCTCCCTAAACGCACTATCCCTTGCTAACAGCGCCTGCGGCGAATCCAACTCTATAAGCTCCCCTTCCTGCATAAGCGCCACCCGATCAAAATCCATAATCGTTTCCAATCGATGGGCAACTGCAAGGATGGTGCAATCACGAAACTTTTCGCGGATGACGCGCTGCATTAATGCGTCTGAGACAACGTCTACGTTGCTGGTGACTTCGTCTAGGATGATGATTTTGCTGCCGCGAAGTAAGGCGCGGGCTAATGAAAATAGTTGCCTTTGGCCGTGGGAGAAGAAGTTGGAGTCTAGGTCGGTATCAATGCCGCCTTTTTCTTGGACGAGATCCCATAGTTCGACACTGCGGAGAGCGTCTATGATTTCTTGAGTGGTGTGGGTGCCCAGTGGATCTGCGTTTACTCGCACAGTCCCGCGTGTAAGGAATGGCTCTTGTGGAATCGCATTCAGAGCTGCACGTAGTTTCTGACGAGGTACACGCGTGATATCAACGCCGTCGATAGTGATGCAACTGCCTGGTTCAACTTCGAGCATCCGAAACAATGTAGCCAACAAGGAACTTTTTCCGCTGCCGCTTCGTCCACAGATTCCAATTTTTTCACCGGCACGAATGGACAGCGACAAATCACGAATCACGAGCTTCTTATTTCCATCTTTGTTGTATGCTGCAGAAACGTTGCGGAAATCAATTGATCCCCTCGGAGGCCACGATTGAGATGCACCGTCACTGCCACCTTCGGGTAGTGGCAAAATCTCGTCCGGACGATTCTCATTCTCCGTAGTCGTAACAAACTCACGTATCCGAGCGACCGCACCTATAGAAGTCTCAAGTCCCGTCCAGTTGCGAATGATGAACGATAGCGACTGGCTAAAAGTGATAACGTTTAAAATTGCTAGGCCAACATAGCCGGCACCAACTTCACTTCGCAGTTTAACAATCATCACCATCAGAATCACTCCCAGAAAGGTGACAGTAAGATCAAGCGTTAGCCCAAGCCAGCGTTGAATACAGTAAAGCAAATAAAATGGCTTTTGAGATGCATCAAGCAAGATTAAGTTCTGTTCTTCGAACCTAGAGGACCAGCCAAAGGCACGGATTGTTACAAGGCCGGAAAGGCTCTCAAGGAATTGAGAAAAGAGTGGTGATTTGGCTTCTAGATCGAGTAGACGCATCTGGCGCGAGGTTCGGAGGTAAAACTTTTGCAGCACCCACATCAAAAGAAAGACGGGGGGCATCGTAGCGGCAAAATAGCGAGCAGAAATGCACATTAGAATGGCAGACATGACACCCGTTGAAAGCGACAGGATAAAATCAATCATGGCATATGGAAGATCGTTATCAATCAACGTCATATCTTGACTGAACCTGTACCGTTGGCCATATTAACATACTGAACAACTAATTGACCGAATGCAGCTTGCTTACCTATTCGTTGTTGTGCCTATATCCACAGATGTAAAGAACGAGAGAGGTGCATTCATGACGGCAGCTAAAAGCCGTGCATGTAAAGTTTTGGCACTTTTGGGGGTAAAATATAAGATATAGTGATACCCACCGCCCAGAAAAGAGACCATGGTGATCATTGTCAGCGTGCCATAAACTCCTAGGTACAGCGCATTGGCACCGTTTCCTTCTTTCTCAGTTGCTTCTGACCAGAGGTTTACAACATATTCGCCGAGCTTATTTGCCACCCCATACATAATAAAGCAGGTAGCCCAGAACGCTGACGATGCCCAGTGAACGGATCTTAGGTAGTACCAGTAGAGAGATAAGTCACCAGTTTGGCGAGTGAGATCTTCTTGAGCGATATGCAGTTCAGTGTTCTCTTCCTGAACTAGTTGTTCTTCCTCTTCTTCGATGAGAGCCGCATGCACTACATTTGCCGGCTTTTCATGCTCACTATCGTCTTCCTTTGACTTCTCGGCTTTGTAATCTGCTTCCAACATTGCAACGTAGCCTTTAGATTCTTTGAGTTGTTCGAAAGTGCCTTGTTCAGCAATCGAGCCTTCAGCTGTCATGGCTATGACATGATCAGCATATGATAACCTGTGCACAGCATGTGTAACCAGCAAGACTGTAGTTCCCAATTTTCGAAACAGTCCCTGCCGGGAGAAAAGGCGCATGAAGATGCGTTCTTCAGTATCGGCATCGAGCCCAGAGAAGATGTCGTCGAGAATAACAACTTTTTTGCGCGCATATACAGCACGGGCAAGAGCCAAGCGCTGTTTCTGGCCACCGGAGAGGGATATACCAGAAGTTCCAACTTTGGTAACTATCATAGATGATTAACAAGTCGCTTTGGAATTTATATCGATAAGATTTCACTTACAATGACCCTTTGGTAAAATAGCAATATCCTGGTCTAAGGCACATCCCTTTACCACGGTTTTATACCACTCTTCGTCAACGTCGGACAGGCCAATCACGTTGTCTCGCAAGGTTGCATTGCGAATCCATGGAGTTTGATCTACAAATGCACATTCCTCGAAGTTTGTATAGAGGAAGCCTTTTGTGGAAAGTGTCTCCCCGAGGATGCCCTTTAAAAGCGTACTCTTGCCACACCCAACGGGACCAATCACTATACATAACTGACCGGGGGAGATACTAAAACTGACATCCCGCACAACAGGCTTTTCATCATTGGTCCATGAGAAAGTAACATCTCGTGCGACTATCAACTGAGAATGCTGTTTGTAAGTAGTTTTTGCGCGACTCTGCAGCTCTATACCTTCTTCCTCCAGTGGCGGTTCAATCGAAGTTGAAGTGGAAGTTTCTTGAAGGTATAGCCGGTTATCTCTCCGCTCATCAGATTTAAGGTAAACTTGAATGCGGTTCAGGGACGCCATCCCTGCATTCATCATAGGGATAGCACGGATCAAGTCGTTCATAGGCGAACTGAGGAGAGAAATCAACGTCAAAACCGTGTACGCAGTCTCGGCATTAAGAACGCGACCTTGCGAAACTAGCACAATTGTGTAGAAAGCAAGTGTAGCGAATGGAGCCAGGATTGATAGCACATTTGCTAGAAGAACTCGTATCATAAGCAGTCTACGAAATAGGCTTGCTACCAAAAGTTCAGTAACCCTGAGCCCTTGGACCATTTCGCCCAACCAGTCAGAGAACCCTAGCATTTTCACCGACTTCATTGACCCCAACATAGTAGCTGTCACATCAACACGAGTTTGTATACTTTTCATCCATTTCTTTTGCGCCTGGCCCATCAGATTTGCAATAGCCAGGATGCCGCCAGCGGAGATAAGTGAAATGATTGCTGGAGCCAGGCATGCAACTTCGAGCTGGCGAGAAAGCAAGTAAATTGCGACTGCCAATTCCATCGGCACGGCCCAGAATTCATGGATCAACTCAAACCCATTGCAGATTGCTTGGGTATCATTAGACATGAGAGTAACAGCGACCGAGTCGTCGAGTGCAGTAATATTGAGATCGACCGTTTTGGCATATATGATACTAATCAGGCTACCACGGATACTGGTCATTAAACGATAAGTCATATGATAGTACCATCCGTTCGATACTGCCAACCCAGAAAGAACGAAAAAGAAGGCACCTGTAAGACCCCAGCCTATTTCTTCAGGTTGCGACAGATCATTGGCAAAGGATATTGTTCTGGATAACAAGAATGGTTGTGCATAACGGAAGGCACTTTGCGATAGCCGTGGGATAATACAAACAAGGAAAGGTTTGATGTTGGCTCTTAATACCGCCCAGAAAAGAGCTCTTGAGCCTTCTTTCGGCGAAGCGTTCCATGCTTGCTGCATTTGTTCTCGAAGTACTGCGGAGGACATTTCACGATCAATAGGGTATAGGTCGTCGTTTTGTAAAAGACGACGAAAGCCGGTCGTCATAAGCCAGTTAAGCCAGAAGAAGAAGGATCTGCTGTATATTCCACTTGTTTCTTCAGGCGACAGATTTTGGTACTGTTCTAGTAATATGCCTCGTTTTTCCGTTGCCTCTGTGAAAAGTACCATAATCTTGACGCCAACCATGCTTGCAAAGCTGCCAGCAATAGATCTACTTGCATTGGAGATGAATAGTGTGCGTAAGCGCGCAATATCAAAAATGAGAGTCAACAAAAGATATCCATTCAGTATTGCGGACGGTCTGATGGACCGAATATGTTCCAGATGCGATAGCACGCAGAGGCCCAAGGTGCAAATAAAGGTCAGTGCTGCTGCAGCTATAGTGACCGTGGTACGTTCCGATGAATCAAGGGCGTGCATGGCAAGCAATACTAGGTTCATTGCAGCGAAGACCACCATGAAGAGGAGCTTGCTATCATATAAGAAACCTCCTCGGGCAACTTTTGGTCGTTGACCACGCAAGGAGAATATGCGATATGGCATGACAAGAAGGAGCAATGCGGATGGGATCATGCTGAACATGGTATCTTCGAATAGAGGCGTGAAATCAAATGCAGCCTTTGCTGTCGGGCCAAAGGAATTGATATCTCCATAGCTGGAAAGAGTCGAGCTGTTTTGCTCGACTGTAAATAGTAGAGTTTTCATATTCAAAAAAGATCTTTCCTTGGGATGAAATAATAGAAAGGAAGATTCCAACTAGAAAATGATTTCTTTTTCCAGTTGCATTCTCCTCCTAGTTATACTTTTCGGAATTTGGACTCTCGAGGCCCCAAAGCGGGGCAGCTTTGAACCAAGTTCTATGATCTAATTGCACCAGTGACGATTGGGTAGATTGAATGATGTGATATGAGCGTATTCTTTATTCTGGAGTCGATCGTCAATGGCTGGCGGGAAGGATGTAGCGGGTAGGCAGAACAATAAACGAGCAATCGAGTGGTGATTTTGTGGAATATCCCCAGTTCATACACTGACCGACAAGGTCTACTACTGGCAATTGCATACTTTGGATGCATGCAATCAACAAAAAGTAGGCAACAGGAATAAAAAGGGACGAGGCTCAGAAGCAACGAGCGGTGACAAGAAGGAGGAATTGACGCAATCCCAAAAGAGAGGGCGCTATAGTAAGCCACCAAAAGCGGCCTAACTTGATGGGGATAATTGATTAATATCAGTTCTTGTCGACTGCAACATTTTGATAGCTCAGTGTGACTCATGGTTTTGGCTACAAGTACAACAATCCTACCTAGTACCTCCCAATATGTCGCGGGGCTTTGATCGGAGAAGCTGAATCATAGCTGTAGCGATGTGGTGGCGAAGCGTGTCCTGTCCTCCCTACCGTAATTCTTCAATAATATCATATGCAATCAATCCATACCTAGGTACGTAGTTTCATTATGCTTTGTAAAGGAATGTATGGGTGATAATGAGGCTCAGTTGTAGCAGTCAAAACGAATGGCGCGTTGTTGGTGCCTAAGGCAGAAAAGCTTCCCTTATCGATAGCTTATCGATAAGAGCTCTCCCTCTTTCGAGTTTCGGCGTGAATGATCAACCTCTGCTGATTCCTTCTCTCTCTCTGCTCGGACAGACAGGGAGGTACACAACGGACAAGAAAACGATATGTCACTTTCAGAGGTACGTCTTTTGTCATGATTGCCTGTGGTAACGTCGTTGAAGAAATACAAGACTAATCAGACTCACCACACAGGCGCCTCTTTCGCATCTGACGAACCAGTGGCTGGAATGGGATCAGGTAAGACATCCTTTTGCATCGCTCGACATATGTTTACTCACTATTTGCTCAGGATGATGAGACATTACAAGAGGTTCACAGTCTCAAAGATGACAACAATGTACCTGAGTTGGAGAAATGTCTCAGGAACAGTTAGTAAACTAGAACATCTTTGCGTAATATATGCTTCCATACCTAACGACATACAGGAATTCAATTCGGCACTGCCGGTCTCCGCGGCGAAATGCGCGCTGGATTTGCTTTTATGAACTGTCTTACTGTCATCCAGGCTTCGCAGGGATTAGCGAAATTTCTCAAGGCGACCAATGAAAAACGTGCCATTGAAAATGGGATTGTAATTGGTGCCGATGCACGGCACAATTCGCACAGATTTGCTGTTCTTGTAGCCAACGCCATGGTAGCCATGGGATTCAAAGTCCAGTGGCTTGGATCGGTTATACCTACGCCATTGGTGGCATGGGCCACGGGTCATACGGGAGCAGCTGCTGGTGTTATGATTACTGCTAGTCATGTAGGTGTCACGATTTCTCATGCAATGAAATGGTATGCTGACCCTCTATCAGAATCCAGCCAAGGACAATGGTTACAAAGTGTTCGCAATCTCTAAATCATCACATATCTCGGCCATCCACTGACTTGAACATCAGTTACCTCCAAGGGGGGGTCCAAGTGAACACGCCCTGGGACGCTGAAATATCGCAGCACATCACGGAGAATTTAGTACCATGGAAGGATGCCTGGAGGACAGGAACCGAAAGTGAATTCAGCAGATCCATCTACACGAGTAATATCTCCCAATGGGCTGATGCTGTTGTCACTTACGCTGTAAGTCATTGACTTATACCCCTTAGAGACAATTTGACTCGACTATTGACACCCGTTATAGAAATCCACCGTGCCAGAAGTTCTTCTTCCAACACAATTCTGCTACACACCTCTACATGGCGTGGGAGGTAACTTTCTACCGCACCTCCTACATCAAATTGGTATTGGTACTGGAATGATTTCTGTCGATAAGCAGTTCGAACCAGACCCCACCTTTCCTACGGTCCCCTTTCCGAACCCAGAAGAGGATCATGCTCTTGACCTTGCCGTGATGGCTGCTGAGGCAAATTCTCGCGAATTGGTTATCGCCAATGACCCTGACGCTGATCGGTTTGCGGCAGCGCAGATTATGCCTGAGTGAGTCGACGTTTATCCAACCATGCAGGATATGCATCGCTGATCGTTTCTATACTTAATCGAAAACAGGCGCGGATCCTGGTACACCTTTACCGGCAACCAAGTTGGCGTTTTGCTAGCTGCCCACATCATCGAAAATCTCAAATTTCCCTGCCCCAAAAACGGATACTATATGCTCAACACCACCGTCTCAACAACCATGCTCTCCAAAATGTGCGCCGCACACGGCATCCAATACCGCGAAACCCTTACAGGATTCAAATGGATGGGGAGTATCGCCCGCGACCTCGAAGAGAAAGAAGGCTACATTGTTCCCTTTGCCTTTGAAGAAGCAATCGGATACATGTTCCCTGGCACAAAATGCTATGACAAAGACGGCCTGACCGCTGCAGCGGTATTTTTACTTGCCGAAGCCCACTGGCGAAAACAGGGTCTAACGCCGTCCGATAAACTTCACGACCTTTTCAAAAAATATGGCCACCACGAAACATTCAACAATTACTTCCGCTCTCCGAATCCGCAAACCACAGCTGATCTATTCACCAAAATCCGTGCTAGAAATGACAAATGGAAGAAGGGAGCGAGATTCGGCCAAAAGACGAAATTCACAATTACGCGCTGGCGTGATATGACCTTGGGGTATGATTCGGATACCCCGGACAATGTGCCCGAGTTACCAGTTGATAAGGGTAGTCATATGTTGACACTCTGGCTGGATGATGATATCAAGTTCACATTAAGAGGTTCAGGAACTGAGCCCAAGGTCAAATGTACACCTCCCTTCATCCCCCTATTCTATCTCCTTGCCCCTTTGAATGATATGCGTTTACTGATGTTGTGATTGACAGTTTATATCGAATCCTGGAGCGACGACAAAGAAAAAGCCATCAGTCGGGTCTGCGACGTCTTCGACGCAGTCCTGTCCGAATGGATAAAACCTCTTGCTCCGACAATGACTTACGCAAAGGAACTGTTCACATCTTCTTCACACCTCTACGGAAGGAGTTTGATCGGTTAACCAAACCGAAAGTACCGACCATGAAATAGTATATGCCGGTGGTTTCATCACATTTCCGTTTTGTCTTTGTAGTACGCACACTTTAGACCAAATACTGTCTATGAACAAAATGAAAAGTAGATTGCAACAAAAATCCATAGAGTTCTACACGAAAATATGAATAAAAAAACAGAAAACGAAAAAAGGGAAAAACACATCTCCCCTCGCTAGTTGCTAGCACAGTAATACATCGTATAATTTGTCACAAAAATTGCAGGAACCCTTCTCGAATGGACGAGTCAAGACCGGTGGTTATGATATCAAGGAGAAAGAGATAAAAATGGAAGGGAATATGGAAGTTTATGAGAAGAATGAATACAGGTGATTATCTATCTTTTTTCGACCTTGGATATCGGCCGAGACTCTTCCATGCAGGGCTGATGCAGGGAGTGTTTGCTGGTTTAGAAGTGGATGGCCTTGGAGTAGGTGGCCATGGCGGCCTCCTTGAAGGCTTCGGCGAGGGTAGGATGGGCGTGGCATGTGCGAGCAACGTCTTCGCTGGAGGCACCATATCTGTTGGAATGGGATAAGCACCTTCCTGTGTGAAAGGTTGGGGGAAAAGGGTTACTTACTCAACGGCCAAGGTGGCTTCGGCAATCATCTCACCAGCGTTGGGGCCAAGGATGTGGACACCAAGGATGCGGTCGGTTTCAGCGTCAGAAAGGAATTTGACCTTCATTGAGGTTAGCTTTTGTTTACACCCTGCAATATAAGGTTTTGATGTTCTGTGAGGGATAACATACCAAACCTTCGGTTTCCAAGTTGGTCTTAGCACGGCTGTTGGCGGAGAAGGGGAAGGTTCCTAGTGATAATTAGTGTGGATCATGAACAGCCAGCTTCCTCTCACATACCCTTGTTGTACTTGACACCAGCCTTCTTCAATTCCTCCTCACTCTGACCAACCCAGGCGACTTCGGGGTGTGTGTACATAACACTGGGAATGGCAGCGTAGTTGACGTGACCGTGGCCTTTGGTGATGTATTCGATGGCAGCGACAGCCTCTTCCTCAGCCTTGTGGGCAAGCATAGGACCGAAGGTGACATCTAAATATATTAGTCAGCCTCTCTCTAAAGCATTTGAAAATCTAGTGGTACGTACCACCAATGACACGGATGTGAGGAAGCTTGGTGCGGTATTCCTGGTCGATGACCAATCGTCCCTTCTCATCAGCCTCAATGCCAACATTCTCGAGTCCAAGACCCTCGGTGTATGGTCGTCGTCCGATAGCAACGAGAACAACGTCGGCGTCCAAAGTCTGTTCTTTGCCACCCTTTGCGGCTTCGGTACTGATAGAGATGGTGGATCCGCTGGTGTCGCCCTTGGTGACCTTGGTGTTGGTCAAAAACTTGATTCCCTATATGCCAAGATCGTATTAGCGGTGTCGCTATGAAGAGTAGCGGGACGAGTCTATATACCTGTTTGGCAAGGATCTTCTGGGCAGCCTTTGAGATCTCAGCGTCCATACCGGGACCACCAATCTGGCCCAAGAATTCGACAACGGTGACTTCAGAGCCCAATCGGCTCCAGACAGAGGCCTATATTATTAGCGTAGGTTCGACAGGTGAAGGGAGTATGAGTATTCACCATTTCCAGGCCAATGATACCACCACCGATAACGACCATCTTCTTGGGAACTTCCTTGAGCGACCTTGAGAAATGCTATCAGCAACCACGTAGAAATTTGATTAAGAGCCTTCACTTACAAAGCGCCAGTACTTGTGATAATTCTCTCCTCATCGACCTCAAGACCGGGGAATGGCGTTGACTCGGATCCAGTAGCAATAATAATGTTCTTACCGCGCAAAGTGCGCTCGCCGCCATCGGCCAAGTTAACCTTGATCTCATTCTCGTTCACGAAGCTGCCGGTACCCTTGACGTAGTCGACACCGTTTTTCCTATTCAAACAAATGTCAGGTATATGTTCCGTGGGAAATCGCTGACGAAAACAACGTACTTCAACAGAAACTCGACACCCTTTGTAAGACCCTCAACGGAAGTATCCTTGGCTTTCAACATCTGTTGCAGATTGAGCTTGACTTCTCCGACCTCGATACCGCGCTTTTTGGTGTCGTGGAGGATCTGGTGATATAGATGGGAGTTGTTGAGGAGAGACTTTGAGGGAATACATCCGACGTTCAAGCAGGTACCACCGAGGGTTCCACGTTTCTCGATACACGCGGTCTAGATCATTTCGCAGTCGAATATCAGTCACTGTCCATTGAATGTGTCGATTCACGGCTTATCCGATGATCGATCCGCAATGAAAAATCTCACCTTCAATCCCTCTTGTCCGGCTTTGATGGCAGCAACGTAGCCAGCAACACCGCCACCAATGATGACAAGATCATGCTCTTCCGACTGAGAAGCATATCCGCGACGGCCAAACAGACTCAAGGAAGGAGCAGGAACGACGGGTGAAGGAACGGCGGCCTGAGGTCTCACCGTGCGGAGAGCACTCCGCGCAGGAAGCATTGAGCGGAACATGGCGCTAATGTGTAGGAGGGAACCCGATGTATTAAACAGAGAGAACGAACAAACGGAACCCCAGATGCAATTGATTGGGGGTAGAGGGTGAGAATATAGATGGGGATGTGTTTTTGTCTTTTGAAGGTGCAACGTCAGTCAGCCCGTTCGAAAGTTGTCAAAGCAAAAGCTATGCGTAATGTCACGTATGGTCATTTGCGTATTCTATGCTCCTATGAACCAATCAGCGGGTAGCTTTTCTGATTGACTGGTTACCATCACGTACGGGCACTAAATACCGCATATAATCGGGCCGATAGCACGGAATCCACCGGGAGAGCGGCTACTCTTTCGTGTCAACTCTCTTTATATACTCCGTACTTTCTCCATTGTTGAGTAATCTATTCATTGATGGCAAAAAGAATCTCTAGTGTACTCATCGCGGCAACTCTCGTCTAATCACGGAACGTCATCAATCATGACTCTACTAGCATATCTTCGTCTAATCGTTAGCGAGTCCCATGACCACGAGGACCCATCGACAGGATTACTGATCCCTTGCCAATTATGATGACTCTGTTGTAGAAACCTCTTCATGCGCCGTCTTTGCCGACTCCGGATCCATCAAACTCGCTTTACGGTCAGTTGCCTGTATGAAATCTCCGTTCTCCTCCTTGAGACGAGCAAAAGTTTCTTCAGCATCCCAATTCCATGGCGTATCAGCGGCAAATAGAAGATCCATATCTTCAAGCGTGCGCTGATTACTCTCGGGATACAAAGCCCATACCATGGGAATAGTGATTATGTTGCAGGCCGCAAATATGTAGAGCGTCTTTTCGCCAATGGAATTAAACATAACGGGGCAGACCAGCATCTAATCACATATCAGTCTGTATCTTTGCGAGGTTGAAAAAGAGAAAAATACTCACCAACCAGCCATTTCCGATACTCCATCCAACTACACCCCACGCATTACCACGAGCACGAACTGCAAGCGGGAAGATCTCAGCAGGATAGAGCCAAGGTACTGTCAACCAAGTAGCACCAAAGGCAGCAGTGTAGATGAAAATCATGGACGCTGCACCAGCTCCGTATGAAGAAGCTTTGGATGTGTCCCCTGCGTCTGAGGCATTGATGGCAAGTCTTGATAGCCCGCCGGCGAGAAACATGGCTATGGCCTGTGCAATTGACCCCCAGTAAAGCGTCCATCTTCGGCCAATACGGTCCAACGTGAATACACAGATTAAGGTACTGAACTATATATCGATTAATGACAAGGATCCCATTGTCGTACAATAGGTTTGCATACCATATAAAAGATGTTGTTTAGACCACTGATCCATTGACTCTTCTCGGCGTTGTACCCAGCAATCGAAAAGATAGTTGGCGCATCTGGAACACATCAGCAACAAATTCGCCACCCCAAGACGGTATGAAAAATTGACGTACAAACAGTGACACCTGCAATACCAGTCCATTCCTGCATGATCTGCAACCATATAACCAACTGCACCCTTCTCCCTAGATGCAATTTCCCAGACTTGTATCCTAACAACATTGCCAGATACGAATGATCATGCGTCATCGACTTTTCCAGTTCGGCGATATGTAAAATTTCGCGAAACTCCAGATCTGCTCTTGCGCGTTCTTCGAGCATAGTATTGCCACGCAAACGACCGAGAATATAGCGAGCTTCGTCTTCCCGGCCGACTTTAACTAGCCATCGTGGTGATTCGGGGAAGAACCAGATCATACTGAAGAGTATGAGGAGGAAGATGATTTGGAAGGCTACGGGGAATCGCCATCTGAAAGCTGATTTGCCGCCGTCGATGAACGAGAGACCGCTGTGATGATTGTTAGTAAATAAGTGGTGGGTGGCACGTAGTAAAACGTACAACTCCATCCAGTAAGCAACAACCACGCCGAAGATGTTCAGGGTAAACTCGATTGCAATGAACTGTCCACGAGAAGTGTGCTCCTGGATTTAAAGTCAGATCTCTATGGTCAATACAAAGCATGAGACATGCGTACACTTGTTTCTGTCGCCCACACTGGAATGATAGCATTGAGAATACCCGTTCCAATTCCATTGACCGCACGAGCTACGACATGTCAGCGCATTGCCCTCACCTCGTCTTCATGACCAGGATTTTTACTAACCACAGATCATCCAATTGTGATTCTGCGCAGAGGTCTGCAAACAAGCACCCACAATGCCCCAAAGCGTTCCCAGCGCAATTGACCTAATCCTTCCAATACGATCACCGACCCATCCTCCAATGAATGCACCGAATAGTGTGCCCAGATAGTACACCGAGACGATGCCTCCCTGAAGCAGACTATTGGTAATGACGGGGGTAGGTGAACCATCGACGTCTTTTGTGTAACCAAACTTCATGAGATCAATATAGTTCTTGGAGTTGTTGACGCCGCCCATTAGACCTTGGTCGTAACCGAACATGAGGATTGATAGGGCTGCGGCGCAGTTGATGGCGATGAGAAGCTGGCGCTTCTCGAAGCGGTGGACGACGTTCCATGAGCTTATTTTGTCGCTCATGTTGGCGGTACTACGTTTTAGGATATATGGTTGTAGCAATTCGCAAACAATTGATTAAGCCTCCTCGAGGCAGTGAAGGTCGAGTTCGGAGATTCTTTTTCATTTCCTGCACATCGGGATACATCCGAGTATTTAAACTGGAGTACATGCTCAAGTCTTCGTCGTCTGACTAGTACATATGCGTGCCTTTGGTCTGCAAGGGAGTGGGACTGCAACCATTCTCAACAAGAAAGTGGTCAAAGTTACCGGCGATCCTCCACTTGCGTCAGGTGAAGTATTAGACTTCTGCTCACCGTTGATAGTGCCTATTTCTATGGCCGAGTATAGTGGGATGACAGGGTTCGGTCACCCCGCCAAATCCTAAGTATCCAGGATATAATATTTACATAGTGAGACGCTGTACAAGCGGCATAGCAACATTGCATGAGCACACACCTTTCAGTAAGCGTTCTAGGAAATCAGTGATTGTAGCCAAGTGTATGCTATGCATCCGGCCGAGAAAGAATTCCCGACACATTTGCAACCTCGATTTCGGATCGGTAAAAAAAAGTCCCTTGATATGCAGACCGGGGTTCTCCACGGGGTACAGGACGAACAATGAAGCATCGGTTAAATTCAAATCACTAACCCAAAATAAGAAGTTCCATTTGAAAGATGTACGCAACTGCTTTTACGTAGATCATAGTTCCAGGCTTATGTACAGGCGGGATTCTTGACTCGCGGAACGAGCCCCGACTTACTCGCCAAGTGGGGGTGATCAACAAAAACCCTGTTCCTATGCGATAACTCGTAGCACCATCTTGGTATGAAATTATCCGTTCATGTGTTTCAGTGAACGAATGCTTTCCTATGGTTGTGGTCTTGCAACATTGGCACTGGGAGTTGCGCCGAAAGCGTCAATCATTGCCGGAATGGGCAGTGCCGTGTAGAATAGGAAAGTCGATGGGAAACATACTTGCAATGTTCTACTTCATATATGTAAGCACTTACGTGTATTCTGTCTCTTCTCGCTAGATCTTGCCTCGTATGGTTTGTCATGTTGAGTTGTTACTGTCAGCACCTGGCATGTCCGACGTTCAATTTGAGTTAGGTCCTAGGGCTAGGGCTTCAGGCTTCCGAGGCTCGGAAATTATCAGGCAAGGCAAGCTTGCGCTCTGAGTATCCCTACTTCTAGACGCTTAAATTTTTGATAAGATGTATACAGGAACTTATCTCTAATACGTCTTTTCTTTGTAACGGCATATCTACTCAGGTCCTCGGAATGCCGGAAATGTCCCCACTTATTCCCCAGAGCTATCAAGCTCGGAACCTCGGAAGTTTCCGATATCACCTTATCTGTGATACATGCTGCTCCAATAGATTTAGTAGAGAAGCCTATATATATACGTTTAGGAGCTCAATGAATCTGATCCCGATCTTGTCTCATAATTCAACTTTCTTTCAAGGATATTAATCCTCTACTTTCATGATGTACACCCACCCACTCTCACAGCTCTCCGAGCAGGAAACCACAATCGCCAGAGACGTCATCCTCGACTCCCACCCCGCCAAAGCGATCTTCTTCCGCGAAATATATCTACAAGAACCAGCAAAGGCAGAACTTGTCCCCTACCTAGAACTAGAGCATTCTGGAAAATTGAGTCTGACATCACCTCGTCCCCAGCGATTGGCAAAATGTCAGTATGACGTTGTCGGTGGTGAT
This sequence comes from Talaromyces sp. F31, assembly GCA_037356135.1. Taxonomy (NCBI): domain Eukaryota; kingdom Fungi; phylum Ascomycota; class Eurotiomycetes; order Eurotiales; family Trichocomaceae; genus Talaromyces; species Talaromyces sp. F31. The sequence continues at coordinate 829,503 of JAYXSF010000032.1, read as the reverse complement.
CGGGTGCCGGAATACCACGAGTCTGTTGTCGATGTTGAGCGAAAGAAGACAATCAAACATCTTGTGATTGGGAAAGAGCATCAGGCATCTTTGTCGCTGTGTGTTCTAGGCCCTTTATCTGACATAATACAAATACTGATTTGGCTACAGCGATGAATTCGACATCTTTGTCAAAATTTGCCAAGAATCCCCGCTCTTTAAAGAAGCAATCGCTAAGTTTAAACTTCCTGAAGGCTTCGACTATGTCATTGAGCCCTGGCCATATGGCGGTCGTGACCGCGTCACAGACGACAGTCGCTACTTCCAAGGCCTCATCTTTGCGCAAGACAAACGGTCCGGCAACCCCGATTCTAACTTCTATGCATATCCTATTCCAATCATCCCCGTCATGGATTACCACAAACGCGAGATTGTCCGCATCGATAAATTAGCTACAGGCGGAAAGGGGGACCCCCTGACTGCATCAGATGCTGATTTCAAAGAGGATGTGATTGGTCATTGTACAACGGCAGAGTACGTACCAGAGTTGTTACCCAAGGGCACAAGGAATGATTTGAAGGAGTTGAACGTCCTGCAGCCGAATGGTCCTTCATTCAAAGTATCGCAGGATGAATCTCTGGTTGAGTGGCAGAAATGGAGGTTTCGTGTGGGCTTTAATCCACGGGAAGGTGCGACGATACATGATATTTATTACGATGGGAGGAGTGTTCTTTACAGATTGAGCATCAGCGAGATGGTGAGTAATATATCAGGCCAGACTCGTTGAGCTAGCTAACTGAATCTGTCAGACTGTACCATATGCAGATCCTCGATATCCGTTTCATCGCAAACAAGCATTTGATTTTGGAGATGGAGGTGCTGGAAATTGTGCAAACAATCTGTCACTTGGATGCGATTGCTTGGGTGTTATCAAAGTATGAGAAATTCGCAAATGATATGGCTTCTAGGCTAACGTAGTTCTTTAGTACTTTGATGCGGTCGGCACAGACGGCGAAGGAAATGTCAAATCCGCTCCAAATGTCATCTGCCTCCACGAACAAGACAACGGCATTGGCTGGAAACATACCAACTGGCGCACGGGACGTGCCGTGGTCACCAGATCCCGCGAATTGGTCGTACAATTCATCATCACTCTAGCCAACTATGAGTACATCTTCGCTTACAAATTCGACCTCGCTGGCGGTATCTCTGTCGAATCCCGCGCAACAGGAATAGTCAGTGTCGTGAACATTGACCCCGGCAAAGTGTCCGAATATGGAAACGTGGTTAGTAACGGTGTGCTGGCACAGAACCACCAACACATCTTTTGCATTCGTATCGATCCTGCTATTGAGGGGCACAAGAACACGGTATATGTGGAAGAGTCACATGCCGTGGAAATGAATGATATCACCAATCCGGAGGGAAACTTCTACCAGATTCAGAAGACGCCTGTCGAGAGATCGAGTTGGTTTGATGCGGCACCCGAGCATAACCGGATTATCAAGATGGTTAACACCGACAAACTCAACCCGATCAGTCAGAGACCTATGGGATATAAATTCACGCCGATGGCAACGCAGCTTTTGCTAGCTGACAAACGATCAATCCAGTCTAGACGGGCCCAGTTTGCTCAACATCATGTTTGGGTGACCAAGTACCGGGATGGCGAGCTTTATGCCGGAGGCCAATATACACTACAGAGCCAAGACGAGATCGGCGGTGTTTCTGATGCTGTGAAGCGAGGCGAAGCTGTCTCAAATGAAGATGTGGTGGTATGGAGTGTTTTCGGAATCACTCATAACCCTAGGGTTGAAGATTGGCCGGTCATGTAAGATTGCCTGTTCCTACCAGACTTGTGATTGAATACTAATATGCTTCGTATGTACAGGCCGGTGGAATGCTATCAACTCAACATCCGCCCTGCAGACTTCTTCACAGAAAATCCAGCTATTGATGTTCCGTCAAGTAAGAATCTAGCCTCCCAGCTAGTCACTTCGAGTTGTTGTACAAAGCCTAGCTTGTAGGCTATATATGTAGCTATCATGTATATAAATACTTCTTCAATTAAGCGTTCGTCGTCTTTTGGTCCTCTTTTCTTTTCTTTGATATCCGTTTACTGCGGCGTCTATGATCTGTGAACCGTTGACAGGCTATACATTGCCCGTCTTGATTGAAAAAATGATCATCCCTAAGACAGAATTGAAATGTCAGTTTTGAGACCTTGGACAACTCTCGACTAGGAAGCCCATCAGCTCGTTTAATTGTAAGTGGTGGCAACGTACATTTCATGCTCGCAAAGTTCATGTGGCTCCTCGTTGTCGCATGCATCACAGACGTGGGTGCGATAGGTACAATCCCACAGCACACCCGTCCAATCCGACCATGTATGGAACAAGTGACCTGTGATTTCATCTGGGCCCTCTTCCTTTGTCCGCGTCCGAAGCGCCAATTCATTTGCATCATCAGCCACTGAAAGACGTTTGGATTGGACTGGTGGACCATGATCAATCTTCTCGACATATGCCCAACCAGATTGATCATTCTCAGGAAGAGATTCGGATTTCTCTTCCTCGTCATAAAATTCCTCTATGTATGTCTCCATAGCAGGTGACACATCTTGATCAAACATGACATGGATAATCCCCTTCTGCAAGATATCATCCCACGAGAAGCAATCTGCGGGAACCACGAGTATCCAACTTTGATAGCGCACTCTTATATCCCAGCCACCACGATCAACCCAAACTCTCGAAGAGACGCACCAGGTGGGGACAATGTGTGGGTAAATCTCTAACCCTCTTAATGCCAATATTGCTTCCTGTGCCGCCTCTTCACGATCGTCATCATCCATTTCAGGTCCACACTGATCTCTAGCATCGGCAGCGACAGTGGCATGCAACTCCTCTACAGCCTGGCGTCGATAAATCTTTTCACGTCTGTGATGCTCCATACACTCTTCAATACTACCCAAGGGTGTATACACATCTACCCGCGGCCAGTAGTTTCTTGCATTTCCCCATCCTTCAATAGCATCAGACCGGAGAAGGCTGTTTCCGATTTCTGCTCGTTGTTCTGCGTCTACATCGCTAAGAAAATAGAGATGTATACTTAATTTTCGGATAATGTCCGGGTTCATCGAATAAGTTGGCCCTCCCACGACTATATAAGGCTTCTGAGCATGATCTTGAAATGTGTCTTTATGGTAGGTTTTGCCGGATAGTTGTTTTCTGGGCGCTCGCCCTCCTGTGGACTTGCGAGCAACTTGCTTGGTTCGAGCCATTTTTTTTTTGTCAAAGCAAAATTTGAGGAACAATATTCTTGTATATGGGACCTCTCGAAAGATTAAAGAAGAAGAAGATCAATCTACGGTCAAAGTAAAAGTAGGCAACAGTTGCACTAATCCCAAAATAGCCTAGACCGTAATCTTATTTCCATACTCTTTCCTACGTTCTTGATAAACGTGCGATAGGAGAATCACGATCAACTACTAATACGTATCCGACACATTCAATTTCAATATCAGCACCTTTCGGAATTTCCCTGGCAGCGACACATAACCGAGCGTCCAAGATTAAAGCACGTTAGCCGAGAAAAATTAAATGATGAAACTCAGTATTCAGAACTTATTAAGCTTTCAGGTCTTGTTTCTACAAGAGACACCATTTAAAATTCATCACCGGTACCTCTTTCATTTCAGTGGCAAAGATGAGCGCCCTGGGAACCTTGTCGGCACTCGAATCGGCTGCCTCAAAGACGGCTTTCGATACTGTGCGATCCACAATGGTACCCTCTACGAATGCATTTGTCTTCGAACTGATTCCGGGGGCTCCCGAGTAGAATACTAGACCGCTGTACACAGTGGCTCGTAAAATGGCAGGTTCGGAACTGGGAGCCTTCAATGTTGAGAAGATTGCGTATTTCGGTCAGTCCATAGCGCTCTGATCATTTTCTACTCACTTATTCTACGCTGTAGAAGAATCCCTCGTGATTCTTGGCTCTTGATAGGATATATGTAATTAGATGGTACAAGGCCACACTAGTGATCTGACACCTCGATGTTTTGAGGTATGAACCTATATTTTTAGATCAATCATTGCAGAGAGGAAGCCAAGAAAACTTTAAGGTAAAATAAGCTAAGAAATATTCGTTTTGCATCCTTTAAAGTACTAAATATTGGGGTGTAAAATAATCTGGCCATGTAGGTTTCCGATGGAAGACAACCAGCCCTTTCTGAAATGGAAGTACACAGTGTTACCTCTCTGTTTCAAAAAGTGTATATTTCAAGTTGAAGGTGGTATATGTACACGCATGCCGTTTTCTGTTCCCTGTGTTGGCAGTCACGAGTGAAAGAATATCTCCCATCATTAGAGTCCCCAGGGAAAGAATACTTCAATAGACAATTGAGATTATACAATGGAAAATGAAACGTACAACAGATTCTTTGACGCGTAGATCAAGAGCAACAGTCTTGTATTAGGGCTTTTTGTCCAGCTCCTTAAAGCGGCACGGGATGATCCACTTATAAGCCGCTGCTCAAGTCTCCCATTGACTCCGACGACGTCAACAAAAATGCGCACCAAAAGCCTCTACGAATCACGCTGGGCAACTCCCCAGATCACAACTCCTCAAGAAACCGCTCTATCCCCTTCTTCCACTCAAGAACTTGCTCGCTTCTTGAAAATCGTCTCACGATTGCGATGGAAACTCCCATTTTTATCGGAAGGCTATCGCCTAGCCACGGCCCGCAACAACATGTCCCCAGCTGACATTCATTACGCCGAGATAATGTTTAAAATCGACTTCCACGAATACTACGCCCTCCTCGAACGCGCAATCGTACATTTACTCGCGGTGTGGAATATCACAGTTTCACGACATAAAACGACTGACAATTCAAGATCCCCCAGCGATCGGTGGTCTTCGAATCATCGATATCATGCCAATGTCCTCGAGACATTGGAGCGAGATTCGTGTCCCTTACATGCTGCGCTAGGAACTGGATCAGTTCGCGATCAACTGCGACGAGCAAAACAGCTTCGCAATCAATGGAAGACTGCAGACTCTCCGGAAGACGATGAGCAATACAAATCAGCCGCATCCTCAGGAAACGAGACGGCATCGCTAGAAAGCTATGACCTTGAAGGAATATTGACTAGTGTATTCAATGGCCTGGAACAGGGGCATGCTCTTGCGCAGCAACATGTTTCCAGTGAGAATCCTGAGATGGATGTTGAGACCACCATCGATGGGGATAGGGAAGGCGACTGGGATTTTATTGTCGATGCTATGGATTGGGAAGCTGTGTAGTCCTCCTTAGTGGCGCGAGCATGGCGCATATGGTTTTGAGTGATACCCGAAATATTGTTTTGAAGTTCTAATGTGACTCATTTATCGTTGATAGATATTGCCGAATATACTATGACATGCATTTCGGATATGAATTCAGCGTTATTGAAATCCACCCCACAGCCGACCCAGTTCTATGTAAGAGCATATTATCCATATATGAATTCTTCAGAAGATCATCTGGTGTATTGCGTGACAATGAGTCATCAGCTATGACTTCTTGTCAATACTTCGTGATTTTGTGATACCAAGCCAATCTTAACGTCAATGCAGAACACACTCTAGGCGTCAAACCATTCCAAACGGTATCATTCGGTTTTTATCCGAAAGACACATACTCATCCCAACTATTTACCGTTATGAGGTGGCTTCGGTGCGTCAGAGTGAATATCTCTGTGATATAAGACCGCCATATGACACAAGGATACAGCCTGAGTCATAGTACCTCCTTCCAATACCCCCAACACTTAATATAAAATCCCTGCCTGCCCTCCCCTAATCACTCTAAAAGGCGCAAATACGCATTGCTGTAGATCAATCTTAATAAACTAGATGGTATTTTCGACCTCTGCATAACACAAATACAGAACCATACCCTTGATCATACTCTCTCTAGCCCAATCCATCATATTGAGAACATTCATCAAACAGAACTTCAAGACAATGTCGAAACCAACATATCCTCACGCTTGGAAGCCGGGACACCCCCCGCGGGGTGTGGTTCTTGAGCGGCAAGGTCCTGCTCTATTTGATCCTCTTACTGCGACGGCGCATGAGTTGCAAAAGATGATGATCAGCGGAACTCTGAAGAGTACCGACCTCGTTGAAGAGTATGTCCGGCAGATTGAAAAGCACAATGGTTATCTTCGCGCAGTGTCGGAATATGCTCCGAGTGCCTTGAAACAGGCACAGGAACTGGATGCTAAGAGGCAAAGGGGGGAATTTTTGGGTCCACTTCATGGCATTCCCGTTTTAATTAATGTGAAACCCTTTTTCTTGCCAAAATTTGGTATTTAATACTTACACAACATCACCAGAATACGTTCGATACAGAGCCGAGCCTAGAGATGCGTACCACGGCAGGGGCCGTTGCGCTTCTGAATACCAGGCCTACCAGAAATGCACAGGTTGTAGACAAGGTAACGTCTTCGATGTCTCTTAACGACTTCAAGCTTGCAGGTCTAATTATTGCTAGCTGCTAGCTGCTGGTGCGGTGATTCTTGGAAAGGCAACTATCTCAGTAAGTATCCATAAGGACGTACTGGACAAGAGGCGACAAGTATAGCTAATGTTTGCACATCTAGGAACTAAATGATCTCAAGTAAGTCTCGTAGCCTGGACACAATCTCCCCTTCATTGAGGTGTCTAAAAATGGCCAAAGAGGAGGAGATCATCCCTACGGCTGGTCTGCGGTTGACGGTCAGGGACAATCTCCCTACATTCACGGGGGGTTCGATTCGAATGACACGATTGGGGGTCATACGGTATATTCATATCACTCAACCTGAAGAAACAACACTCATCTAATTCATCGTGCATAGTCACCCGGTGGCTCATCATCAGGAGTTTGCATTGCCGTCAGCGCTGGTCTAGCTGCGATTGGTGTCGGCGCAGGCACCGAGGCCTCCATTACCTTCCCTGCAATCAGGGCGTCTCTTTTTTCGATCAGACCAACTACTAATATTGTCTCAGTAGAAGGTGCAGTTCCGTGCTCAAAATCTTTTGATACAATTGGCCCTATTGGTAAAAGTGTCAAGGATGTAGCAGACCTCTTGTCGGCTCTTGTGGAGCCAAACAAGACCACAGTCCCGGAAGGTGGCTATGTGTCTGCTCCTGCTATTTATCAAAGCAAAACATTCAGGGTTGGTACCCTCGATCCGCAAATTTGGAATTATCCAGATTACATAGTGGAACCCAATCTTGAAGCTACAAAGCAAATGGTAAGTAATTACCACGTGTATTTGACTTGCACAATTGACCAAGATAATAGAATGAAATTGTCTTGGATGCATACTCTAAAATACGTGACGAGCTGACGAGTGTCTTTCATGATAATGTTCCCCTTCCTCCGGTTACAGGATTCAAGCTTGAAGGAGAGCATTCGATTGATTCTATTTGGGGTATGTGCCTTTATATCCTCATTAACTGCTGCTGCTAACAACCACAGCTGTTGAGATGGTAGATGCTCTGAACGATTATCTTCGCACGCTACCAGGTTCTCCAGTGAAGAGCGTAGAGGAACTTGTGGAGTGGAATATTAAGCATGCAGAACAAGCACTTCCCGAAGGTGATTTCCCGAAAGCAAAAGCTTGCAAAGAACACTTTCTAACACTACAGCAGGGTATCTGAGTCAGGATGTGCTGGTTGAAGCACTCTACACAAAATTAACAACCGATCAGATTGAGAGGTTGCGCAAGCACTATTTAGCAGTAGGTTCATACCTTGATACGACTTTTCAGTATTATGGAATCGACATCATTGTCGCCCCGGGAGATTGTTTCTTGACTGAATATGCCATGGCTAAAGGTACGGTATTTATCTCCTACCCTCAGACTGAATCTTGAATAAACCATTGTACCTAGGTTACCCTATCGCTGCGATTCCTATGTCATATCTCGACTACAAATCTCGGCCAGTTGGCCTGCAAGCGATCGCTTCTGCTCATCGTGAAGATCTTCTTATCGCGTTTATGAGTGCTTGTGAGAATTCCATTTCAAAGAGGAAGCCACCATCTGCGTTTCTCGAAGTCTGCGAGACAATTGAAGGACAGGCTCAACTCTACATATTAGTCAAAGGCGCCGCCACCGAGGAATCGGTACCCAGGTCAGGCATATTATGGTCTCATTTGATATTCTCTACTTTATAATCTTGGTTTTGTCATTTTCTATTCCGTCTGGAGCAGGGGCTTAATACACAACAACTGAGGTAGTCAATCCTTATTGGTAATTTTTGCCCGCTGCACTTTTCTTGTAGACACCTTTTCCCTTTGAAGACGATCGTTTCATTGAATGAAGTCACCAATCTGTAGGAAGCATCAGCTTTCCTAACCCTACCAGGTGCACAGTGATATGCCGCCGATCTTTACGGAGACAATGGACATACTAAGTATATAGCTCACGATCTGTAGATGCTTAAACTATACGACTGATTTACATGAGACCATTCTATCGTAGCTTGCTCTAACATTATCCTCAAACAGGGAGGACCCGCAGAAATTGCTGATTCTGTTTGACTTGCGTGTAAAAAGCAAGAGGCGACAAGCGTGAGATGGCGCGGGTGACTCAGAGACTACCTGAGGCACATCTTTTAAATGAAAATCTCGATGAGGCCTCGAGGCCAAATGGACAAGCTGAGAGGATGAGAAAAAAGTTCAGAAATGAAGCAGATACTATTCGCGGACTTGATTGGTCAAACCTCGGGATTATTCCGAGCAGCTTATCTTATCTCGACGTCCCAGGTTCCCGATTGTTACTCCGCTCTCTCTTTCTCTGCAACTTTGCTTTTTATTCTTCTTAGCAGGGGACTCCCGATCATTCTTTGTTAGGAATTAATCTAAACGAAAAGAACCGAAGAGTATGGTATCCGGCAAATGGCAGCAAATGACAAGCGAAGCGCAGCCAGCTTTGAGGCACACGACTTTGAACCGCGGAAACGTGGTAAATACACCCAAGTTGCGTGGTAAATACGGACCCTCATCTTGCTGAAAAATGGTCGATAGCATGCTTCTAATAGTTGATAGTAATGAATGCAAGCGCCGGAAGCTGAAATGTAGCGGGGAGGATATATGCAAGCGATGCGCATCGAATCGCGTCTCTTGTGTATATGCCATCCCTCGGCCAACTGCAAGTGAGGAAAATTATCCCGAAAACCATCAACATCAACGGAACCAGTATGGAATATGTTCCCGTTGTCTGATCCAAGCATCGCCATTGAGCGAGACTAATCAAAATCCCAGTTCCCCATCGAGGCTAGAATCGTTGGAAAGTCACATGTCAGCTATGCAAAGGCAGCTGGATCTCATGTCCCATGAAATCCGAATACTGCAGCGAAGATCGAAGCCATCTCAGCAACACTTCCGAACAACATCTAGAGCTCACAAGCCTACCGACTCCCGATGGGCGAGCCGAGCTCCAATTTCACCAAGCTATGTCGGGCCAACGAGCAGTGAATTCGGTCTAAATGTCCCCAATGATGACCAACCGGATATGGATGAAACGGAGACTTCGGATCGAGTGCAGCCTTCTTCTTCAAACAGTCCCTATGTACCGCCGGTGGCGCCAGAAGAGCGAAGAAAGAGAACAGATATTTCACGAAGTAATCCCCTACTATCGCTCGACGAGACCGACGCTCTTAGGCTTGTCGATATTTATGATGAGGCTGTTGGAACGATGTATCCTGTCGTGGACCTCAAAAGTATACGGGAGTACATTGTTGACTACTATAGCCAACACTCGAATGACGCCGCTGGTCACATGTCCCCACCCCAAAGCGGGAACGAGGACTGGTGGTTTTCGGCGCGTGATACAGAAGTCTTGAAACTTGTGCTTGCTTTGGGTCTTATATCCGAATCGCCTGGTCAAAGCGAGCTAGGGAATATACTAGCTGCGAGCGCTGAAGATACCTTTGCTAGGACTCGGACGCAGGTACCTGAAGTCGATATGAAAGAGTTAATCATCTTGACATTAGTGGTAAGTTGATTCCTTTGAAAAAGCAATCTATCTTTTTACTGATTATAGCCAAGTCTTTGTATCATTCTTGTCGAGATGATGATATATTGGCATGGCGTACAATCGGTTTAGCGTCACGAGGTGCCATGCAAATGGGCTTACATAGATGTGATACGTGGCTTCGTACTGGAGGAGTTTTCCCCGGTGATCTAGAACGCTCTTGGGCTATAAATCTCTTCTGGTGCATCTATGTCTTTGACAAGGAGTTTTCCTTCGAGACAGGTTTGCCATTCGGTATGCGAGACTCTGACATGGATTCAAGTCTGCCTCGGCCGGTATGCTCATCCAGAGATGAAATTGGATATTTCTGTGCTGACTATACACTTTCCACTAGGCCGAGCACCACACGTACCTAGAGTGTATGATTTCATACTGCCGAGTGGGAGGCAACATATGGGATCTAATGATCGGCTGGGGTAGCATAGCCAAAGCAGTGGCATCCGACAATGAATCCTTTCTGAACTTTCAAATACATCAATGGCAAGAATCCATACCTTCCGAGTTCCGCTTAGATGATCTGCAGGGCGATTGGGCCCCTACTATGAGAGATGCGCGTCTCGCAACCCCACGAATCCTCCTACATCTACGCGCAAATCATATGAGAATACTTATCTACAAACAGAACCTTCTGAGCGCTCAGTCAATCAGAAACAATTTTGCAGGGGCGAACGTTGCCGTAGCGAATGCAAAGAACACGATACAAGCTCTAAGCACTCCCAGCTACGTCTCGGCGATCTATTCCCAGCGGCCGCAACCATTCGATCGGTTTCTCTTTTCAGCACTAGCAACACTTTTCCTAGCCATGTTTCATTACCCGGATTACTTTGTGAATGTCTGTCGCGACAGTTTTTCTGAGGCATTGAATGCATTGAAACGATCATCCACTCGAGGAAGACATTCTCGACGACTTCGCAAGGTCATCAAAAACCTCAAAAGACTTGGTACTAGCAAATCGTCTACTCGGCCCAATTTCCTTGCAACGACAAATGATGCTAAACAAGCAGACGCAGTCGATCCTAAAACGGCAGCAAATGCTCAACCCACTAATATGGACCATTCAATTTATTCACTTCCTCCATCGCTAGTCAATGAAACTACACCAGACGACTACAGTGACCTTACCAACTTTTTCGAGTTTGCCGGCGACTTTTTCATGGATCCTCAACTCGGCATTCGTGGCGAGGTTGATCAAACAAATTCTTTGCCCAACGAACAATTACAGAACTCGCTGGATGTGTTTCACGTTGAGGATGAGACTTTGACAAGGTTGATGATGGGACTTTTATGATGAAGCGCCGTAGGAAGCAGCCGTATCAGAGGAAGTAAAATGGCTGGACTCAAAAAATACCTTGAGCATGCTGTGAAATGGAGACGGAAGACCTTTAAAACTTACCTTGTCACATCGCACGATTTTCCAGTGATATATTCATGATGAAATTGAAGAATACAGCTTCGTTGTCATTTTATCATACAGGCGCATAGTATATAGAATAGTCAGGCGGTTAGGCAAACGTGAGCTGCATTCTACTGAGGCATGCACCAAGGGTCAGTGAAAAACGTTATCATACTCATTCCGCTATCGTTTCCTCGCTATGAATGTGCTCCTTTCTTTCGCAGTTTCGAATTTACACCACGGACTAAACAATCACAATTAACTTACAGGTGAATGCGCATTTGGAGCTCTATACACTCCATCAATAACGCATTCACTAGACCCGATCTAATCTGTTCTATGTTTGCTCTCGTAGTCGGCGCGTAAGCTGATCGCCAACAGAATAGGCCCAAGTTCCTTCATACGAGCTGCTTTGAGAGTATCCCATGGACCAAACTGGTGCATCGTCAAGAAAGAAGGGGTAGCTTCTTCACTCGGTGGCTGTACGTTGTTCAAATGATCGAGATAAGCTTCATCGCATTTAGCAACGTTGACGAATATTTGCCCTCGGTCTTGAGATATGTGAAGACGCCTACCAGAATTGGAGATTAGCAAACCTGTCCCTGAGCAGGATTGGGATGTAAAGCATCGCAATTACTTACGTCATGCACTTTCGTTGCGTCTCATAATCATCGCTCTTTATCCAAGCTATCATCTGCGCACTCTCCTGCATCCTGATCGCTGACAGCTTTGTGGACCTCATCACGGGCTTGACCTCCACTATGACGCTAGGTTTGCCTTGACGGTTATTCAGATAGCCATCCGTTCTCGCTTCAAATGCAGCTTCCCCAAAGGTAGCGATAAACGCTTTTCGATGCAAGGTCCACTTGGAGGAGAAGGAATCAAGGTGGATAGTAAGAGCATTCAGGAGCACAATTAGCGCCGTATTGACAATCTGTTCGTCTTTGGTCGGAGGGTACATGACATTCACCAATTCGTGAGGAACTGGTGTCTCTTGCCTATCAGGGGTGGGTTCATCTTCGTCTTCGCTCTCCGAACAAGACCAGTTTTCCGGAACATTTGTGCTCTTTCGTGTTGGTGTGCTCAAGTGCATATTTCTCATTTCCAATTGTACTTGTTGAACCTGTTGTCCGCGAGTCCGCCTAGCAATCGGTGTATCAAACATTGTAGGGGTTGGCGTTCCATCGGTCTTTGTAGCTTCTATCTGATAGTGGCGGACGATAGCAAAAGTACCCTCCGGATTGCGTTCACCAGCGCCAAAGCTGTTACAATATTTAGACCACGATTGGAGGTCGAGAAGCTCTTTTTGGGCCTTTCTCAACCAGCCCTGGATCCCCAGAAATTTGATCAGATCCTTTCTAGGTTTTTTCTTCCAGAGAACTCGGAGGAGAAGAAACTGATCCAAACCAATCTTGGAAGCGGACGCAAGATCAACGGTATGGATTGTACTCTTTTCCAGGCCACGCTGTGCTATCAACGTATGCCATTCAACAGGAGTTTTGGGTAATTTAATCAAGGATTCTGCCATTGTGAGAATAGTCTGTACGTATGGCGCGAGCAATTGAAACCGAGGGCCTCTTGAGGATGGAATCGTAACAAATGTTGAGCGTTTCATTGTTCTTATACACTACATGCGCGATGCTAAATAAAATTTATAGTAGCTCATATGGGTGATTCCTTATGGCCTGATGGTTGTTTTTCTTGGGCGCTTTATACTTCTTTATACTTCCTAAGAGTGGTATCCATAGAGAAAAGCGACAAAGCTTCATTCTGACCATGGCTTAATGGTGAGATAGATCATATACATCAAAAGGTTGAACTTCATCTATCTGACTACCTAGTTTCTGATGTCTCAAAGAGCTTCTACTATCAATGAGTGTTCTTGTATTACGTGAATGGGGTCCACAAGATTGCTCCGTGATTGTCACCTAGCACCTGGTGCGTATATCGTACGTCAGAGGATATTGTAAGTAAATGCATCTTAAGAAATAGGATTTGATTTTACAAACGGCTTTCGATGTTCTCCATCATATATATCATGAAATTACATATTGTGTTCCAGGCCGCAAGCTAATGGAACACCCATGGTGTATATCTAGAAGCAACCTAGGTACCTTTCATGTCATTCTTCTGACTCTGAGAGACAAAAACACTTGAACAAAGCCGTATATATCATGTCATATAGATTGCTGACAAATGATAAGAATGTGTAATAAAATACTGGGACTTGATTACAAAGTTGGGGCTTGATAATGAGGCTCAAACTGGCGGTGCGAAAGGATGCAGCTTCCTGCCGGACACGCGCAATTTGTGTGACAAAGAAGTCGCCCAAGCAACGACCACCCCCCACTAAACAGTACTTATTTCTGCCATCAATATTGATTGAACTTCGCCTTCTTCTACTCCATCCCACACCACACTACACAATAGCCTGTCTCTTGTCACATCCAGATACTTGACTTAGTCTATCATATTCATCCACCGTGTCGCTAAAGTCTCCTACCGCTATTTCTCTCCACCAACATGTCTATCGATCTAGCCAAGCGCTCCCAAATGCGCCTAGCTCTGTTCCAACTAGAAGACATCATTGAGGGGAAACATGCTAATGAGTACATCATCATCGAGGGTATGAATATTGATGTGCAACACATGGTCCTTGACATGTCTTCAGAGCATAAGCCTCATTTTTTCGAGGCGTATGACTGCCTCCCCGAGCTGGATGAGGAGGACCGCGATGATCTCGACGCAGTCTTAGACAGCGAGGGCTACATGGAACCCCTCGACCGAGCGTATCCGATCGAATATACGTTGGAAAGCTATACTTTCCATACGATATGGAGCAAATTGGATGAGTACTTGTGGACCTCAAAAGAGTGAGTCTTTCACGGCGGGATTTATTTCCTTGACGAAACTCTCATTCTCTAACTTTGAACTCACAGTGTTGGTGACTACAAACCTTACAAGAGTTTGTATCAGCTTCCTAGAGGAGATTGCATTACTCCAAAGGAGTTTGGTGTCTTCAGGATGACAGAGGTTGCATCAAAAAAGCTTCCACATACCAAGGCAGTTGCTTACCACGAGCTTGTTCCGTCTCATGAGAAGCATTTCCTCCGCGGAGAGTTGTTGATTAGCCTTCGCATAATGCTGGGTCAGTTGAAGAAGAAACGCTACAGGCCACACATGATCGCACCGGTAAATATTTCATTTCGCTCTCTCTCCACTGCTTTTTAACAGGTTTTTAATATCACGTCAATCTAGGTTCTGCTTCTCTCGATTATTGGGAGCCATGGACGCGTTCTCGAGTCGTATTTTGATGGCAAACACCTCGTACTACGCCGTACAAAGATGTACGATTTTCGCAACGATCCCTCGACTTTCAAAGATTTTGCGGAATGGTACCTTAGCAACCCCACTGGTGATACAACGAGTCTCATGAAAGAATTCGTGCCACGACCTCACGACTAAGGTTATAGTGTCGTGTTTTATTTTCATTGTCAATACACTTTACGGCTCAAGCTAGATTGGGGAAAGTTTTTCAACACTTCAGCTCTATATCTGTCTTCATGCTTGCTGTGGTATCCTATGCATGGCTCTCGACTTTCACCAATATCTGAACAACCTTCTAATATGTCCTCTGCCAAAATATTGTAGATCCGACATTACTCTAGAATCAAAGCCCCTAGTCTTGTTAGGGCTCAGATCGATAAGGGTTCAGTATTTGCCTAGGCAGTCATAATGTGGGGGATAACCGCACATGCCACAAACTAGTGGAAGGCAAGTGTAATATAAGGACAACCCCAGATGACTTCTTCGGCTTTTAGACGAGATCCGAGAAATGGAATTGCGGGATACGAAATATCCCCACTAGAGCTATTCTATATCAAGAGCTTTTCGGGAGTCGGAACTCGAGAAATGCTATTGACGCATTGGCTCATCGACCTTGTCGGCATGATGAGAGTAGCTGCATGTGACGGAAGAACATGTTCCGATCAAATCTATGTCTGGGCGTGTAGTACACATTTGAGACTCTCTGACAGAAAGAGTAGTATCGCATATGGACTAGGGTAGGCAGCTAGATTAGCAGAAGCTACGTATCGGACGTTGAATTTGTTGGGGCACATCCCAAGAAGCCAGAAAAAACCCTAAGCTACGAACCCCCAGATAAGCCGAGGCACAAGACTCCAAACCCAGAAAAGTGTGGATTCAGACCCTCGCAGGGGTACCGACGCTAATCTCTTCACGGCATAGATTGCGAAATTGGCAACATCTGGAGTAAAGGATCAACAGCCTAGCGCAATCTAATTTGCGTCAGAGCGCATTCTCATTTGCCTGTACAAGAATTAGGAAGGAACTGGTTTGCGATTTAAACATTGGTCTGTCCCGCCACGGCGCCAGAAACTGGTGATCAACTACGTAGGATTGTGCGGGTGCTCAAATTTTCGAATCTTGCTGCCGAGGTGTACATGTGATCTGAATATAAGTTCAATGAGGTTGTCCTGAAGAATGATGCGATAAATATTGACGTCGCCCTTGCTTGCATTTTAAATTATTTGCAACCACTGATACCATATCTACCAACGCACGTCAACCTTTCAACATTTAAATTTATTACCATTGCGAGGAGAGACGGACACAAGATGAACGGCCACGCAAACGGCCATATCAATGGCTTCGCAAATGGTACCTCTGATACAATCGATGTTGCCATCATCGGCGCAGGCATTTCCGGCCTCAATGCCGGATACCGCGTTCAAACAAAACTCCCCAATGCCACATACCAAATATTCGAGGGTCGCGGCAACATTGGAGGTACATGGGATCTTTTCAAGTATCCCGGCATTCGTTCCGATTCAGATTTCTACACTTTCGGGTTTGAGTGGAATACATGGGCCAAGGATAACCCGATTGTGCCGGGCAGTGATATAAAACAGTATTTGCAGGAATCGATTAAGAAGACCGGGATCGATAAGCATATTCGATTTCATCATCGGTTGGAGGCGATGGAATGGTCGTCCGAGGATCAATATTGGACTTTGACTCTCGATGTTCAAGGACAGACCAAACACGTTCGGGCGCGATATATCATCGTTGGAACTGGGTACTACGATTACAATCAGCCTCTGAGCGCCGATATACCAGGTCTACAAAACTTCAAGGGACAAGTTATCCATCCGCAATTCTGGCCCGAGAATCTCGACTATGCCAATAAGAAAGTAGCTATCATCGGTAGTGGTGCAACAGCGGTCACGCTTGTACCCAATCTATCACCGACAGCAGCACATGTTACCATGATTCAGCGCAGCCCGACATATGTATACCCACTTCCGAACAACACGCGCAGCTGGTTCAGTTTCTTACTTCCTAATTTCATTCGTCATAAGCTCAGCCGCATGTTTTTCATCTTCTTGCAGCGGTACACTTATGAGCTATGTCGCGCATACCCACGACAGGCCCGGTATCTCCTTTTACGACGCATGCAATCACTTCTTCGCGGAGTGTTGCCTATCGACCCTCATTTTACACCGCGATATAACCCCTGGGATCAGCGACTCTGTCTTGCACCAGATGGCGACTTCTTTACAGCCCTGCGCTCCGGTAAGGCAGACGTCAAAACGGGGACGGTCAAATCTATGACGGAAAACACCATCGTCCTCAACAATGGCGAAGTGATAGAAGCAGACATACTCATCACCGCGACAGGATTACGAATCTCCGTCGCCGGCGGAGTACCCATCAAAGTCGATGGCGAGAAGATCGATCTCTCCCAGAAATACCTCTGGAATGGATGCATGTTACAAGACGTACCGAATCTGTGCTACGTAATCGGATACATCAATGCCTCCTGGACATTGGGTGCTGATGCCACTGCACTCCTTTTTATGCGCATATTGCAATACATGAAACGTCGTAACGCGGTTGTCGCTGTTCCTCGAGTCGAGGATCCATCTGCCTTGACTCCAAAGCAACTTATCAATATGAACTCGACGTACTTTGAGAGAGCACAAAAGGTCATGCCCAAGACGGCGGAGGAGTATCCGTGGCGACCAAAGGGGAGCTATTATGTGGATATTTGGCAGGCGATGTTTGGGCGGGTTGATAAGGGGATTGAGTATATTTCTGCTAAGTGATGAATTGTACTTTTCTGAGGCTACTTAGATTTAATGGTAGTTAACAAAGCTTGGGTCCGAGCTTTTGATATGTGGAGTAGTCTTATCTCATAAAACGAAGGTTACCGTAATCCAACTTGTATGGCGTCCGTAGATCCGGCAGAAATGTTAGCATATGAACAACCGCACCATGAAAACAAATATCAACAACTCCGCATCGAATCATATAAGTATCAAGACAGCGAGTCGTCTGGATACATTATTGTAAAAATTCCGCGAGAATACGAGACATATGCACAGTGATGGCGCACTAATACGAAGCTCATACGCACGCTGTACTTTCACAAGTACCGAGGCACATGATAGCGATCGCGCCTCAACATTTTTGGTCTTACTCATTCGAGTGACGATCTTCCCCTCACGTTATACTGGTGATAACCTTTGCAACTGGCCTTAAATTGACAGATATACCCTGACAGCTTGCTCGATAGCGTCCGTACTCATCCTGTGGAATAAATATCAATAACAATTTGGGGTGTACTTCGCACAATTAACGTCCGCAGGGTGTTAACAGCCCTAAGAGAGAAAAGAACCAAAATGACCTCAACCAAACAAACAGAAAAGCCAACTCACGACGAATTGAATGGTCTAGGCTTGCAAAATGGAAGCGCCGAAAAAACCAAACCCGTGTATAGGCAAAGATCGAGCATGACACTATCCGAAATCCTTGATCTACCCCTTGCCCTGCTTTCAGTGCCGTTTGTAGCGTTCTTTGCTATCCTTACAGGCCCGTTCCGAGCTAGGAAGCAAAAATTGAATCCCAAGCAGACAATTGCAAGGTCAATGTTGTTGCATGTTGGATATTCGATTTTCAGACGGGTTGTGGCGCGATTTTCGCCTTTGCAGGTTCAGTGTGTTTTCCCCTTGCGCTTTACGTATTCAACGCGTTGAAACTGACCTAAGTAGAGCTATTTTGCCATCTACTTCGACAGCGTATAAAATTTATACTTGGAAAAATGGGGTCAAAGGGCAGTCTGTTGAGCTCGGAGACGGTGCCACGGGCCATTGGGTGGGAAACCCCAATGCAAAAAATGTCCTTATCTGGATACACGGTAAGGCAACAAGCACACATTACTTGCGATTCGGAAAAAAAAAAGACTGATGAGAGAAATAGGTGGCGGATTTGCCGTCCCCGCAAACAGAGGCTACTTTGCCTTTTTTGACAAATTCCTCAAAGAGATGCGCGCAGCAAACAAGGACATCTCCGTCTTCGTAGTTGCATATACGCTCGTCCCCAAGGCAGTCTATCCCATGCAATTGCGTCAATGCACAACTGCACTACGCTACATTCTCGACAAGACGGAACGCAAAGCCGAGAATGTGTACTTTGGTGGTGATTCGGCGGGTGGTAATCTTGTCCTTGCGGTATTGAGTCATATCGCGCATCCTCATCCCGACGTTGAGCCTCTCAAGTTATCTGCTGGGGAGGAGTTTGGTGGTGCAACGCTTTTGTCACCCTGGACTTCGCTAGAGACTACCTTCCCTGCGCAGGATACTGAGCCATTGGGTGATTTGATTCATCCAGATTGCGCCAAGCCATGGGCTGGGAGCTATTTGGCTGGAAGTGAGAGGGATAATTATACAGATGCGAGACTAGCGCCAATCGACTGGTGGCATAATCTTCCTATCAAGCATGTACTTGTCACAGCTGGGGGTTATGAATTGCTGTTGCCGTTTATCGAAGATTTTGCGAGTCGGCTGAAGGAAGGTCTTGACGGGAATAAGAGTGATGGTGGGAAAGTTGAGTTCTTTGTGGGTGAGAAGGAGGCGCATGTTGCACCTATGTTTAATTTGATGTTGGGTGATACCGTGGAGACAGAGCAGGGAAAGAAAGTAAAAGCTTTCTATAGGGAGGTGATAGAAAGTAATTAGGTCAATAATTTGAGATGATAAGTGACTTTCTTGCCTAGTGATAGAACAGAAATAAATCTACATTCAGTGCACAACACCTTTCCCTTCATACCTCTTCCTATCTCTTTCTCCTACTTAGATTCTACCGTGGTTCCCTTCCTCGATCTCTTCTTTCTTACTTGTGTTTATTTCATCTAAGTACTCCTAAAGTGCCTAGGTACCCTGTATAACAGATTGAAAATGTTATCTCCTCTATTTTGATCGGATTTGATGTTCAAGCCGAACCTCTCGCGGGTAGGGTTTGTTGTTTTAGGAGACCCGTATCATCCTTGAAATCTACGACTTTAATTCTCTTCGGTTGGCCAGTCTTATTAAGCATATTCTGTTTGCTTTGTAGCTGCTATTTCACATCGATGCTACATGAATGATGATAAAAGCCAAAGTTTTGATCACCGTGGGCACATAATCTTCGGTCTTAACACGAAAGAGACAAGCATCACCTTAATCAGTCGGTCCAATGACACTGCTTTTGCTCAGGCCAATTAAGCAGGTGTTTCAGTGTGTTCAACTTCCATAACGCCCTTCTTCGAGTTCTGCATGCCCTGGACCAAATTATCAAAATGATCGGACTCGAAATGACCTTTATTCGACCACTCCGAGAATGCCACAATGGGCGAGGTCTTGTAGAAGATTGCATCAATTTCTTCGAGACGGCGACCCGTGGTCTCTGGGTAGAAGAAGTAAATGACGGGTACAAAGGCAGCGTTGAATACGGTAAAGATCAAATATCCTTTCCATCCCAAGTCGCCCATGACCGATGGAGTCATCATGACTGTAGCGAAATTCCAGATCCAGTTTGATGAAGTCGTAATAGCGGCACCGCGGGCACGCAAATGCAGAGGCAAAATTTCAGCACTGTATAACCATGGGATAGCGAGGAATCCGATGGCGAAGAAAGTGTAGTACAAGAAGAACGCGATAACGCAGACGATGGATGCGCCATATGTGCCGGAGCGGATTGTGAGAGACATAGTTAAGAAGCAGCCAAACATACCAAAGGCGCCGATCATGAGCATATTGCGCTTTCCGAGCTTCCGAATAATGAAAAATGGCAGGAATGAGGACGCCAGGTACCAGAGACCGTTGAACCCGGACAGCAAAAGAGATAGATTGTGGCTGAGTCCGACGGATGTTTCGAATAGGTAGGAGATGTAGTATCCAATACTGCAGACACCAGACCACATTACCATAAACATGAGCCTGTAAACATAAGTGAGTTTTGGAGATCCAAAGAATAAGATTTCGAAACAGATTATAGTTTTGACATACCACCAACCAAGCATAAGACGACGGAAGTTCTGTGTCTCGGGCTTGTTCTTTAACAGGTCGAGCCATCGGCTAGCATTGTTCATCTCCTCAATTTCAATCGCCTGATTGATCAACTTCAACTCCTTTTGGACTTCCTCGTTCTGGACGTCGGAGGTGCCATGCATTTTCATTAGGATTGCGACTGCTGACCCGGTATTGTTGTGAAGGAAAAGCCATCGGGGCGATTCCGGCATTAGAGGCACTATAGTCTAATCAGTCTTTGCTCCGACGCTGTCTTCAGGAAATTAATGCAGCAAGTGAATTGGTTGAATTACCAAAGCAGAGAAGAATGACCGCAAAAACCAGCTGCGCAGCAACACCGAATCGCCACTGGAAAGAGGTGTTCGCTGTATACGCCAGAGCATAAGACAACCAGTAAGAAATGGAGGCACCACCACAGACCAAACTGTACTGCAATGATCCAAAAGCCTCCCGTTTCTTGGCCGGTAGAGTCTCGGCTTGCCATACGGGAATGACCGAGGTATTCAATCCGGTTCCGCAGCCACCCACAAGTCTTCCGACGATAAACTGAGCTCGAGAGTAGGAAGCAGTTTGAATGACAGCACCAACGATGATGACTGCAGTTCCGATCAAGATTGGCTTTTTGCGGCCAAGCTTTTCGCTAAACGTCAAGCTGAGAATGCAGCCGAAGAAGCAGCCAAGGGTGTAGAGACTGGATAGAAGACCTTGCATAGAGGTTGATGGATTTCCCATGGTTTCGATGAAGTTGTCGGCAAGTCTAATTGGAGAGTCAGTATGAGTTTCAAGGTATTAAACGGAACAGTTGAAAAGAAATCGTTCGGAACTTACAAGACACCTGACATGAAACCCTGATCATAGCCATATAGAAGATATGATATACCACAGGTAATGGTCATCATGATACAGGCAAACTGTCCTTCCAGTTTGATCGCCATCTTGTGCTGTTATTGGGATTGTTGATCGGCTAACTTGGTCCTTGGCAAATCGATCTCTTTGAAGGTCGGCCCAATGAGCTCTCTTATCACTCAGTAAATCAAGCCAGATTCTGGGGAAGCGACGTGGGAAAGAAAAGGAACACGGGTTTTTTCTTGTCGCGGTTGCCCGGCTAAGATGTACTATACTAGAAACCTCGAAGTTCGAACGCCAAATCTTGTACATGGTGCCATGAGATCGGAACTTGATATTGGGCAAGTCGTAAAACCTACACATGATTCATATCGCCTCTCTCCCCGATGGGAGAATTCTGTGTGATTGGCCCGTTGGAGCGATCTTCTACCCCATATCCCAAAACGTACCCCAAATGGAGAAAACTGTGCGTAGCCAGTTTTGCCATGGATATTTAGCTCTAAATTTCGCTAGTTAACTGTATGCGGAAGTTGGCCGGTGCCAGTCAGTTCCTGCGCACTTCACGTTTTCCCCAGGTTTCCAATAGTTCACTGGTATGTGTGAGATTTTTTGTGCTCAAGGACTGACTCGGGTAACTTTCCAAGCATCGTTAATATATCAAACGACGCAGGGACTGTCTCAGGGAGGCTTAAGCCACTTTACGCCGAAAACTGATAAGCCAGGGGATGGGCGACACTCCCGAGTCTGTATTACCGCTTAAGGAAAGAAGCCGAGAGACTTCCCGCTCGACGTTTTAGTCTTCTTCTGTCCCACTAGGCTGTTAGACTGGTAGCGTAGTAAAAGTTCGACTATGAAAACAATTATGTGATCAAGTTGATTGATTAAGATTTGCTTTGAGAAGCCTCATTTCATTTTATGCCAAAAAGAAGTGGTCATCGTGCACAAATAAATGGCTTTTGTTGCCGATGAAATGATACCGAATTTAATCTGTAAGAAGCCAACTCAATGCTATCCATATTAATTCTTGACCGACTAAACATGATCCAGATATAGCTTTCTCAAATATTGCTATTTACATATATTGCGCCTTTTACAAAAAGTAATTTTGCTCGAGGTCAGCAACCAATCCAATCTGAGTAGGAGTCCATCCAAGCTCCTTTCGTGTCTTTTCGCTTGAAACAGTGTTGTTGCGGCCGAGCAGAGGGCCAAAGAACCCTAGGGCTTGATTCACCTCCGCCTGTGGCTTGCTTGCAACCGGAATGTTCAATTTCTTGCCAATTGCCGTCATGAAGTCCTTTGAGGGCACATTCTCAGCAGCACCGATGTAGGTGACTCCACCAGTGGCATTTTTCTCAACTGCAAGGCGCAACAGAACTGCGGCATCTAATCGGTGGACAGCGGGCCATTGGTTGGAACCATCGTCGACATAGTAGCTGCCGCCTGCTTTCTTCGAGAGAGCTCCCATCGTGGTCATGAATCCCTGGTCCTCTTTGCCGTGCACAGTAGGGGCAAGTCTAACGACGGCACCGTGAACGCCAATCTCCTTCGAAAGTTTGAAAAGCAGAGCTGAAGAGAGGTTTCGTGCACCAAGATGGTCATCTATTTCAGGCTCGGTGTCTTCCGTCGCAAGCGGGCCTGATGGGAGACCCATTGTGCCGCCGACGATAATAAAAGGCTTGCCGGCGAGTTCTTCGGCCATTGCTTGAATGCTTGCTCGGTCAACAGCCAGGCTGTGGTCGAATTTCGTGAAGTCGTGGATAAATCCTAGGTGGATGACGGCATCGGCAGCTTTTGCGCCGCTTCGAAGACTCTCGACGTCTTCTAAATCACCCTTATGGGGTTCCGCACCGAGGCTGCGAATTATTTCCGCATTCTTTTCGTTGCGTGCCAGTCCGAGTACTGTATGGCCGTTTTGGACGAGTTCTTGGGTGACGGCGCGGCCAATGAAGCCAGCTGCTCCGGTGACGAAAATATGCATTTTTGAGTGGTAGGTGATGTGAGATGCTCTGAATATATTTTGGTTGCAGGCTAATGACTATCAGTCGATAGATGCTCGTGGTGTAAGTACTCTTTGTTCGGAATTAAGATTATTGGATAATGGAGAAAAGAAATTTCATCCCAAGACTGCTTGGCCAACGCCCTTTTATAGTCGACCTCGACTGCATTGACGTGCATCCTAGCGTTATTGCATATTGGCAGACGTGTTTATCCTTGTCGTTGATAGTAAACCTACGGATAGCCTCTTGCGGACTTTAAAGTGGAATGTCAGTAAAGCCCGCTCGGGGAATCATCGCTATCCGACCCTCCGCCCTTACGTTTCTTACCTACCCCTCGGTTTTAGTACGGCAATATGTTATACCGGAAATTTATGACGCTATCTATATGATGTATCGTAGTATGTTGGGTTATCAATATCACGCCTATTATAGCATCGCCCCACGATTCACGCCTCAATTCTTCATATTTGAGCACTTACGGTTTACGATGGCGGATGCTTCATCGCACCCATACCCAAATGCCGATCTCTAACGACATGAAATCAGGCAGAAGCTAAGAGTTTCATGAAGAAAACAATTCTGAGACTATTCTTCCTATCGCAAAGATATTTCTATTCATCAACTCAGCAGAGTAACGACCTCGGAGGGTCAAAAAGACAATGCTAACTCCGTGTATAGCTCTGCAGTAGCCAAGTCCATACCAACAGATAAGTGGCGATCTAACTGGAAAAGGTCAAGTACCCATCATGTGGTAGCTTTTAACAATTGTATTCTACGCTGCTAATTTTGAATGAAACATGGCCTTCCATCAATTCCAAAATAATTATTATTACTAGAGCAAAGTATATATCTGCGCCTTGAAATTTCGGTTCAGAACCTCTTAACAAGTTCAAAATGCTCATCGTAAAAGTAGGTCTCCACGGACAGTTAAAATTCTACAGCATAGGATCAAATTAGTGTTCAAGCTAAAGTGTCTCTTGTATCTAGCATGGGCCGATGGAACTCGCTATATGTCTTGAGTCTATCATCTGCAATCGAAAAAGAAAACTGAAATCAAGGGCTTGATAGATCACATGATGCGTGGATTTTTTTAATGTGATAACAACGCTGGTACTTTCTGGATTGTTCAGATTTCAACTTAAAAAAGAACGACTAAGTAATTCAATTCACCAATACCAATCTTCAGTTTCAAATTTGCTCTAAATCCCAGTACCATCCTGTCATCTTCCAAGTTCACTATTCTACCAACGCCAAATTCTTTGACTTTTTACCATCCGTGACTCGTTATCCAGGGATTATGATCCAGGGTTAAACATGATCAAACTTAGCTCGTCATCATCTTCTTCAGACTTCACCTCCTGCTTGATCTGTTTCTCGATGTCATAGCGATCTTCCGTACCTGACTCGTTAATATGGGTCGGTTTTTTTGTCCAGACGGCCTCGGATTCAATGAGAAGCTCTTCGTTTTCAAAAGACGCTTTGTAAATCGATGGCCAAATACTCATCATGACGGTACTACCTTCGTCCTCATTGTAGTTCAAACTGTTCATCTTCGCTGCAGAATAGACTGTCTCGCGCGGACTTTGTCGAAAAACATATTCGAATTCCTGTCGTTCGAGTTTCTTCTTGAAAGCTAGGCAGTCATTGAAAATTTGATGGATTGCTTCATGCATATATCCTTGGTGGATATTTGGACTGTAATAGGGACTGAAAAGTGTTTCAATGATTTGCGAGAGTTTGTTGCAAGCGTTATCAAGGCGGTGACTCGAAAAGTCAGCACGATCATCAAGAGCTTTGCTGGTGGCTGATCGCCAAGTTTCCCACGTATAGCTGCTACCTGTACTCCATGTCAGCGTTCAAATCGTAGAAGCATCCTCTTCTACAAGGCGATTACTTACCAGATTTCCTCACTTTATGACTTATTGTACGCAATAGACGATCAGATCGTGAGCTAACACAAAATGCAAAATACTGGTTCAGAAAGCTTTCAAATATCTCTCTAGAGATGACGCTTTGAATGTAGGCGCAATTTCCTTGCACGTTCTGAAACATATCGTCAGGAATTATGAGGGAAGGAAATTCCCGTTGCAAGTCTATCGCTGTCATACGACCCAGAGCCGACTTGTCCATGAAGGTGCGCCTTGTCCAGACATCAAGGGCTTGCTGAAGCTTGCGCCACTCTGAAGCACACTGATCATCTTGTAATGTCTCGCCACGCGTCTGTAGGGAATTGAGCTTTGTCATCAGCTCTGAAGTCACTTCTTGGTAATGAGCTGCTGAAGCGGTAGCCTCTTCTTTGGACTGTGCAAGTAGTTCCCTCTCGCGTCGAAGATTCTCACTAAGCCGTAGGTTATCGTACGACAAGCCATGAAGATAACTGATGACTTGACGATAAACTGATGTCTGCACATTTCTATCCACGCTCGCTCCTGCTGTATTGTCGCTTGAACTGATAGAGTGACTCGATTGAGCTGTTTCTGATCGTAGTTTTTTGAACATAGCCTTCAGCCAGGTTTCATTTCTGAGAGAGAAGTTGACCTGGCGTTTTAAATTGGCATTTTCACGCCTGAGCAGCTCACATTCTTCTCGTAGGTCACGCAGCTCCTGTTCCAGGTAGTCTTCGTGATATTTTTCATTAAATTGTCAGATAGACAGACCTGTTGCATTCGTTCGATATGACCATTCAAGGGATTCATGACTGTAGGATTTAGTAAGTATGGGTGAATTATGTTGATTAGCTGCGCGTATGGTTCTTACTAGGCCACATATTGCTCAATGCTGAGTTGGAGGATGAAAGACTTTTAAGGATGAAGAGCACAGGACCTGATATCGAGCTTCGATTGCGGAGTCTCTGGTCTCCAGTTGCCTAAATGTGAGAAGGTTGTTGTGACTCTTTGGTGGCTGGTTGAGGTGACATGCGTCAAGTTGTTGACGCCTGGAGAGATTTTTCATATTCTCTTCAAGACTCACCAAAATCAGGTGATCGATCTTGCCCAAGGTCCGTCTGTATGTTTTCGTTTGACTCTTTCGTTTGTGATATATGCCTTAGGCATCCACCTCTTCTCTCACTCTGCTTCCCAGAGACACCTCACTTTTTTCCCATCCTCCTCCTCCTCCTCCTCCTCCTCCTCCTCCTCCTCCTCCTCTTTCTCATTTATCTACTCCTCTTCTACTCAAACTCACTTCCCTTCCTTATTAGTCTTATTTCATCCTACTCAAGCCCGCTCCTCTTCCACAACTATTGTCACAACTGCTCTCAAAACACTTTCTGAAATTCTATTGGTGCTACTGGAGATCTTTTCATGCTTGAAGCCAGCTACAGCAAGATCATTCTTTGAATATGGCAGGAACAGTCATGAATAAGTCACTTGTCATAGGCATTGACTTTGGGACAACTTTCAGTGGGTCGGTATCTCAATAATAGGAAGTGTCTATGACTACGAACGTCTCATGGTTGAGTTACAGGGTCGCTTGGGCAATCGTGGATGATCAAAAGAATGTGCAAGTCATCTCCACATGGCCAGGTGCTGGTAACAGTAAGTTTGATCAGGCTTATTTGTTCTGCGGTGCTATAATTACTAACGCCATTTCTAGAGTCCAGTGTGAAAGTACCAACCCTCATGGCTTTTCTTGAATATCGATTTCTTTGGGGTTGGCAAGCTTTAGCATTGTCAAAAGAGCCAATACGCGGTGTCAAGCTACTCTTCGATGAGTCGCAAAGCCATCGCTATAATCCGTCATTGAAAGCCATAAAAATGCTTGATGCGATAAAGAAAAGCCCCATCGATGTGGCATCGCAATATTTGAAGCAAGTTCTATTGCACACTCAGGATATTCTGGAGCGTCGTTTGGGATCTGCGACAAAAGATATGAGCAAAAAGTACATCCTGACTGTCCCAGCTGTATGGTCAGACAAAGCGAAAGACAATACCCTCAAAACTGCCATCAGCGCTGGTATACCAGAGCATCAGCTAGCTTTGCTTTCCGAACCAGAAGCTGCTGCCCTCTACACGTTACGAGCAATTCAGCCGAACACGATCAAGGTATGTTTATTTCTCGCCTTGCAATGATTTTGCAGAGACTAATACTATCTATGAAATACAGAAAAATGATACATTTCTTGTCTGCGACGCCGGCGGCGGCACAGTTGTATGGTGGTCCCCGTCTTCGTAGATGGAATGCTTTGACTAAATTGAGTTTTCCATAGGATTTGATCTCTTATCGCGTTCATGATCTATCTCCTCTAAGTTTAAAAGAAGTGGTTGAAGGCACTGGTGAGTTTGATGTCACAATCGAGTTCGGAATTATTTTCCAGACATACAAGTAACATATCAGGTGGGGTATGCGGATCGATGATCCTTGATGAACATTTTGAGCGTTTTCTTGAAAATTTAGTCGGGTTTGAGGCATTCGAACTCCTCTCAGAACGTGCGCGGCATGGAGCTTTCCGATATTGGCAGGACACCATCAAAATTCAATTCGCTGGAACGGATGTCGATGATGGATTCGATGATGTTGGTTGGGAACTTCCTCTCTTTGGAGCCGCGGATAACTCCCTGATCGGTTTGGAAGGAGGCTACCTACAATTGAACAAGTGAGCTATTCAGTCAACAGTCCAAAGGCAATAGTCTAGATATTCTAACAAAATTTGGTTGTTTAGGTCACAAATACAGGGAGTCTTTGATCCTGTCGTGCAGGATGTACTAGGCCTTGTGCAAGCTCAGGTCAGGAAGATCAAAGTTGCTGGACTTCCTTTGCAAGCGATACTTCTTGTAGGAGGCTTTGGAGGTTGCGAATACCTCTATCGACGCCTCTGTAGAGCACACCCCAGGATCAACGTCATGCAACCTCCAGACGCGTAAGTCTTTCATTTGAGTATGGCTTTACAAATGCCTCTTGCTAACATTCTTTCCACAGATGGCAAGCTATAGCATGGTTGGTACTCTATGACACACACACCAAAAATAAAATCAAGATTTTTCTAATCGAGCCACAGCGGAGCAGTTTATCGAGGACTAGAGGGTAATAAGGTCACAAACCGCCTAGCACGCAGTCATTACGGCGCAGCTTGTCGTAGACCCTACAACCCAGAGGTGCACATACGTAGCGAAGCATACTGGTGCAAGCTCGAAGAACAGTGGATGGTCAACAATCTCATGTCCTGGTTCATTTTCAAGGTAAGATTCTGCGCCACTTTTGTGAATATACATTGGTAGAATGCTCATCAAAATAGGGCTCTTCCATTTCAGAGAACCAACCCATCCGGAAAAACTTCTACCGTCTAGAACATTGTGAAGATGAAAAATCGTTGGTCTTCAGAAACAGCTTATATTTCTCGATTGCAGAGGCTGCCCCCTGTAAACTGTCCAACAGTAAGTCGAGCTTTTTCCAGAATCTCTTTCTTCCAGATCTATTTACATATGATTGCGGTACCCACAGATATGAGCAAGCTCTGCGAGTTATGCGTGGATCTTACAGCCGTACCGAAGCGACTCTTTGAGACGCGCACGAATAGCAAGGGCATCTCATATTATGACATCAGCTATGATCTCGTAATCATACCCACCTCCGGCTATATGTACTTTCAGCTTGAATTCAACGGAACTACCTACGGCAAAGTACAGGCAGAGTATTATTGATCTCTGCACGACCTTATGTGGTATGGCTTTTCGATACGACGCGCGGGGAAGTCGGTTGAGATAACATAAGTATGGACACGACGTTTGGGTGAGTAAATTGACACACGGAGGAGCTTTCAAAATATTATCAGCTCTCCTAGATTTGCCATGAAACGGAAATTGGAATCCATTTTATCGTCAGAATGCACAACACCATCTACATGCGTGGCTTTACTGCTCGGATTGCTATCATATATTTTCGGTCATGGCCACATCATGCTTTAAAGATTGGAACAAGGGAGAAGGACAACTGGTTAAAAGAAGTAGTAGGAAAAAATTCAACGATTATCAAGAATCGTACTCAAAGAATATCTTCATACCTACTGCTGCGAGGTAGATACCTAATTTCCTTAGCAGATCGTATCGATCATTCGGTACCAATTTGTTGTAGAACCATCTATAATCTCACATCCTTATTTGATACCACAGATTCTTCATGGTTCTTCACGACCAGATCTTCTGACATATATAAATATCACTTAAATTACCAATACTGCCTATGTCTGCCGATATGTGACGAAGCAAGAACGAGCCTTGATCTCAGTTTTCAGGATCCCTACTCTAATAGCACAAGTACTGAGAGCCAGACCCTTGGGAGTATGCCTATGCATGGACAAAACAGATAGTGTTCGTCAAGTTCCACGAGGCCACGTGCTAATCTCTACTAGACACATCCAAGGCCATCTCCAGATCAACTCATCAAGTCATCCTAGAAGGTTGCCTAATTATCGTTCATTCTCCAAATGTGTCTCATTGTAGCTGAGAAGGAAGCTCTTCGTATCTTGTCTTTCATGCGGCATCGTATACATCACAAGTCTGGAACCCTGCCATCGATACAAACGAAGGATGCGAAAGAAACTGGAGTGTCAGTTGCAAAATCGAAGTCGACAATAGCCGGTTTTGCGTGATGAAAGCTCCGTGTTCGTCACAGCTCAGTCGATACTGTCTGATTCTGCTGATGATGCTTCCATCAAAGTCGTTTCATTTCTACTCGAGAGGAAGAGGAGGAGTCGTGTAAGTGACCTTCATCGCCCGTCTGTTTCTAGCACATCATCTCAGTCGAGCTATCTCATTCAAAGCTACCCCATGAATCAACACCAGAAACCATGCAGACAGACACTACACATTGAAATTCGAGTCACATCCCTCCATCACTCCATCTCCGGCGGTCAGTCTCATCAGTACGTACTCCGTACCTGAAATCCTACCACCATCGCGGAGTTAAGCATCGCACCAATCAAACCGCACACAAACCGAAATCCGTACCAAAATCTGACCTAAAAACGACTCAACATTGAGCCAACAATCCCACTGAACCAATCAGACACACAAGGTAGGCATACGTAAGAAGAACGGGAATCGGGCCGAACGGAGGTCGGCAAGTCAGCGAGCCCATTTTTACCGACGACGAAAAATGCCTCATTTCGACTATACTTTTTCCAGAACGTCGTATCGCAACAATGACCACACAGATCGCGAATCGCTCGACAGCTCAAAAGTTTCAAAAGGGGGAAAATACAGGGATTAGGTTCTAGTGACGTGGATCCTATGCGGAGGAACCAGCAAACAGCCGAACTCTCAGTACTGAAGGATCTGACAGGGTTGATCTCGGTCAACAGCCCGCCAACCAGGCTGTCAGCAAGCTCATGCTTTTACATATGAGAGCGTGCGTACATGCATGATGCATATGTCGCTAGGCATTTTTCTTTTCTCTTTTCTTTTTTTTCACTGGAAGATCTATTTTTCATGGTATATGTGTCTGAGGGATTTTTCGTGAAACTATACTTGACGCGGTTCCGTATTCAGTATCATACCATCTTACCATCTCCAAGTAGAAAGCATACGATACGTACGTATGAACGCACGGAGTAATTATTCATGGTGTTCATATCGAAATCAATACTGTCGATTGAATCGGAAAGGGGACACCGACACACGACATCAGTCCCCACAATTCTAATTGATCGATTTGCTCGGTGTGCTCGGCTCTCGTACTTGTATCTGATTTGGTGTCGGTGGGATCAGCCTCATTTATATTGTACTTAGCTGGTGTTACGTATCCGCTATGTGCCGGATTTCCGTGTTTTGTCGCGTGTCGATTTGGTTAATTGCCGGATTGGATCGTTGTCGTCAGGCCCAGGGTCAAAATGGAAGATTTATGTCTGGATAGCTACGAGGAAGATGGCGGTTGGGTTCGCGGTTCGGGATTTTTGATGAGTGATCATGGATCCGTACGGGATGCCGAGGGTTTGATACTCGATAGTTGTAATAGTATCTTCGTTGTGATGGCGTTGACGTCAGTGGGACTTGGATTTAGTATTTTAACTAAGGGTAGGGTAAAGAGGGTAGGTAGGAGAAGCGTTCGGTTCTTTCGGATGCCAACTGCATGGCGAACTAGCTGGGTCAATTAGCTAACAATGTCAGTGAATGGTATCGATGATGCGTAGAGAAGTTTATGCGTCTGTTCATGAAATATACAATACTATCAAAGTAGATTCAATCATCGAGCTCTCTCTAGGACTTATTCAGCAAGCTTGGCACAACCCCCAGCTATGTCTTGCACCTGCATACCTTCCCACACGACCTACGAACATGTGCCCATCCACCCAATCTAGAAGCCAGCCTGTACCCCATCCCTTCCCACCTATGGTATGTGGAATGTCAGAAGCGTCCAGACCCAATCGTCCCAAAACCCCGCCAAGAAAAGCCCCGATCTTAGCATTCCCGATGATTTGATGGTTTTGCATTCCTCAGGTGGTTGGTTTGTCCCTCCTCTGTGCGAAAACGTGCTTGGGCCCGAAATTCATGGAGAATTTGGTTCGCCGCAAACGTGGTTCTAGAGTAGGTGTGAGTCTGTTTCGTCGGGGGAATGCAGGTGGAATGCAGGACGTTCAAGTACGTTCTGCGATAGTGATACAGCCGCGATGGCACCTATATGTATTGTTTGTATTCGTTGGGAATCAATTCCAGTGTATATTTATGATTGTTGACACTGAAAAAGCAAGTAGTGATCTGGGCGGTGGCTGAGTTTGCAATCATTTGACGCATAAGTAGGTTCAGTCCAAAATTGAAGCCGATATGTTCGGCTCCTGAACTGTATATCACCACAATTGAAGATTCAACGACCTGCAAGCAAGTATGTGAACTGTCTATCTACATGTAGGTGGTTGCAGTAATATTTCCGTGCGTTGGGTAGCTTGAAATGATCGGCTTGATGCAGCAATGATTAAGATATATGTAAATATTGTGTCGATAATATAATATATATATATATGTATTGCACACATGTATATGAATATATATAAACATCCCTAGACAGACTCACGAGCGCGTCAGCGAAAAGAGCTCTGAAACCACCAAAAGAGAATACAATAGTATTCCAATATACATATCAGCTTACTGAGCACTCCGAATCAATAAAAAAGCCTCGTATGTACTAGCAGCCAAAATGCAGATTCTTGTTGTGGTTCCCATTTTAGGAAATTTCCCCTCGACGCATGTTGTTTAGCCCTACCCAGGAACCCCCGTTTTGTGCGACAGACAGCACAAATAATATGTCGTTCCACTTGGAAATTTACTATGACAATCTAGCGAAGACGGGTCCATGATCCCCAAGGACTAAACACTCATCTAGACACTCAACTCCCAATATACACATCACATCGCACACAGAGCAAAACCCTAGGAGATTAAACGTTTCGCACAAATCTCGCCTCATCGCAGAACCAGAATTGAGACTCCGGCCCAAACCGAAAAAAAGTGGATGGCAAAAAAGCTGAAAGAAAACGAGCACGTTTCTGTCGTTTCAACCGACCCATGGTTCCCCGTCGAGCTCATTGTTTCTAGAAGGATTCGAAATGATCGAAAGTGTGGTTCAGACTCCAGTTCAAATTAATTAGACCATACGGTATCTCCGTACTAAATGAATAGCTTCGGTTCCAGCGGCAATCACGGAGTATACGTATGCACATCTCGCGCCATGGACCTACATAGTATGGCGGTAATGGAGAATTCACGCAGTACGTACGTACGTAAGTATGCAGGTAGAACGTTGACGAAATCTTTTTTTTCATCTAACTTAGTACGGAGTTTAGAGAAGTGTTGCATCGCATTGCATCGAGTCTACGTAAGTACACCGTAGATTGTACAAGTAACTACTACTATGTACGTACTCAAGCCACGAAATCCCAATCCATAACCACCCGCACAAATCATACTCGAATACCGAGCCCAACTTTTCGCTTTTCTGTGCGATTTGCGTGTCACGTCAAATCGAAAAAAAGCCGCAGATGCAGCAGTAGTGCGATCGAGTACTTATGCATAATGGTAGAAACTAAGGGTATTCAGTTCGTTGGTCATGCGAGCAGAGCCATGTACATCTAATAACTTAACTTGCGTATTAATTGTCTACGTAGTAAGTATGAGAAAATTGCCTCAAATGTCCTCATCTTTGTGTGACGGGGTGTATACACCGACTATTTGAATGATGAGAAGGTTTGTCTGATGACTACGTACATACTCAATGTAACTTAACTACGTATGAACTTACTAAAAAAAGAGCAAACTCGGCTATTCGGCCAGCTCTTTAGACAGCAGGCTATTGAAGTTGTAACTACTATGTAGTTAGCGGTACATCGATCAAGGCCAAAATGAGGCAACCAACCTCCCACCAATCACCATACCACAGAATGCATTGGTCGCAACGGCCGAAGCGCCGAACGGACAGAACTCCCTGAGAAAGAGAAAGGCGAGCAAAAAATCTTCAAAGCTTGCCGATCTTTTTTCGCTTTCTCCGAGGTGGCCCTAGTCCATTTTGGGGCTCGGGGGTAATCAATTAATCTGGTTGTATTGATGTACAGCGCCAACTGCGGCAGAACAGACAATCGATGAATCATTGATACAGCAGTAATATACGTATAATACGCAGTACGGAGTACGGAGTGGAAGCTCAAAATTACCGATCTCAAATACGAGCACATCGTCGACATGAATGGCGTCGTGTCTATGCCATATGGGATGGAAGGTGACGACGACTACATATATCCAAGAGCCTTGGCTTCAATAAAGACAGAATCAAGGAGGTACATACGATGTTACCAGTGTTGTGATGTACAAAAAACTATTCGGAGTTTGGCATGCCTCGCTTGTGTCCAGCTTGGCATGGAGTATCATTGTCCCTCTGCTGAGAAGCAGAGTGTCGCGCGAAGAGATGTGAATCAGCGCAGCATATTCTAGAAGAAGAAGGACTACCAAAACTTGGGTCGTAGACTAATTGCTGATCATGAGCAAAAATAGATCTGACCAACGAACGTTTGAGAGGCTCAGGCACCGAGGCACTCCAACAGAAGGTAAAAATGTCAAGGTCAACAGATCGAACGCACCCAATCAGATTTCCGCAAAATATAGATTCAGCATAAGCAACACCGTGCCAGAGACTCGGCGTTATCCAAATGTCAGACCCGAAAATTGTATCGAACTTTTGAGTTCGCTCCTATATCTCCCGTAATCTCACACTTGCTATGTCGAGTAGAAGATGCCAAGAAGAATTCCAATGATTGTCCTACACGCCACAATGCTGCGGATGCTCTCTCGCAGTCCAGCTGATATACTCACATACTTGGGAAGCATCCCAAAGTCTTGGTAGCATAACAATCCAGTCAGCCAAGAGACCCCTGCCAAGCTGCCCAGACAATAAATATGGTGATCATACTGAGTGCATACTACTGACAAGACACTTGGAGAGCAATACAATATCCGTTGGCACGTGTAGGCTACACAATCCATCGTTATCTACTAGGTGTGATCCACGAAGCGATTGCAGTCGCAATGAGGCAGTGATGCGAGTACATACCCAACTCATCACCGCCAAGTCGCCAATCTTGACGAACATGTACAAGATGTTGGGGGTTGAAAAGGTCTATTTACTTGGCGCTGACTCTATACTCAAACAATCCATCATTCATCAGGCAGTGCATTGTAAGTCTGGCTGTGAGACCAGTGAAAGTCGCGTTTGGCGTCTATTTCGCGATTGTTTCCTTCATTTCAGACAGAGCTCACGTATCGTATGGATGGTATGATCTTAGTACGGTAATACTATACAGCTAGTATGGTTGGCACCCCCACTAAACCCTTTGACCACTGTAAGTTAAATTTCCCACAATACGCGCAAGACGCAGATACACCTGCTAGTCTCTGGAAAAGTTGAAACGCCGTTACTATGGCGACCAACAGCTTTGGTACGTAGTACCCATAATTAAGTACGGTACGTACCCCATATTAAATTTACCCTTTCTTTGAGGCTTTGAGCTGGAGACGTTTCTACAATACAATTCATCGAAATAAAGCGCGTACATATGATATCCAAACACGCTGCAAAATTTGGGTTTATCGTTCAGCCGTAGATGATGGGTGCTGATGATGATGATCGGGTAAAATCCTCGAATCACGATTCTTGTCGCGAGTGAATGACGTAGTTCAATTCAAGCCCAGTTTCAGCGATTAGCTTGCGCACGGGGCTGCAAGCGGATTGAGCTTGCCCTTTTTTTCTTTATTTTGCGATTTCGAGTGTTGGACTCTGTATTTACGCTTTTGTATATACGTACGGGACATACATTTCCGACAGACCAATTGTATCGATCGAATTGAATGTTCAAGTAGAGTGTCAGAAATTTACACTGCAAATTCGATTTGTGATTTCGCAGAAATTTAATTTCCCCGACGAACGGGTAATTATCTCCATACTCCATACTCTGCGTATCGTATGTGCGTTTGGTTTGAACGTAGGTTACTGATGAAACGCGTTAAATACGACCAGCCCAGAAAGGCAAGTCCGTCCATCGACGAACCCTAAATGCCATGACAGAATTACAAGAGACTACACAATTGACCAATAGAGTGTGCACGATTAGTTACTGCTCGCTGTTAGTCATACTAGCTACTAAAACCTTCTACTAACGTATGGAGTTAGCTCAGATAGACTAGCGTGGCGGCGTTAGCTAGCTAGCGAAAAATGGCGCATACATGAGATTTGCCCGGCCAAGCTTGATACGGGATAGACGTATTTTTTTTTTCTCTTTGCTGCAGCGTTATGATAAGAGAATGATCGGAGAATTTCGATTTCTGGATGTCAGATTTGACGGCTGTCACGTGATATTGCTGCAATCTTCCTCAACTCAATACGACGGAAAATAGAATTGATGAAGTGATTGTTCGCGCATGCAGCGATTGAGAGCAGCTTCCATCCAGACACCAAAAAACAAGTTGCTTGTGCGTGGATACCTCTATCCCGGCTAATGATCAAACTAGTCAAAACTTCCAAGTGGAGTGGTGCCGCTTGGAGCCCAATTGGCCAATCACATTACTCAAAACAGGTCTGTTCCTGAATATCATCATCGCTTTAAGGAGATAAGTTCTGTTTTAGGAAAGCTATTACTTGTAGCCTATAACTATCGACTCCACATGGGAGCTTTGTTATGCAGTTATGGAGTCTGATGCTGATACGGAGCAGGTCTTTGAAGTGTGTAGTGTGTAATGCTTAAGGGGTATTGAAGGAGCATGGACGATGTACGACATAGGGTGATCGCTATTTAGTACGGAGTAGGAGGAGCTTATTCTTGAGTCTTTACTGGACATGTCTGGCGGATTATTAGGCTGATTGACGATGTGGTAATGGATACGAAGGTAGTACGTACATACTATGGATGAGATGATGCCCTTGCAGATGGACAGACACATGGTAGTCACGATCAAATGAACGACTGTCTCGGCACATGGGCTGGGCCAAGGCACAACACCATGCTGTGCTCTACAGCTGATACTGACGCGACGCGTCTAATGCTCGCTCTTCGCATGTAGATCATCATCGACATCAGCCGGCTAGTAAGTACGGAGCACTCAGGTCCTCGCTGTCCGTCTCCGTGCACCAATTGCCACCTAGGACCTACGGTGTATACACTAGCTCATAGCTCCTGATGATATTCGCAACTCCTAACAACTTAACTTAACCTCATTTTGTCATTTGAGTCAATAGATTGTCTGAAGTTGAAACATCCACGTACTCTTGCCGAGCTGTATGAGGATACCCTCCGTGACGACCACGGCACAGAAAGCGGTACGGAGGAAAACATGAAACAGCATGGCTTGTATCTTACAGCTTCAATCCGCAGCACTACTACTACTCTGTCTGTAAGTAGTTCGTACGGTAACAAGTCACCCTGTATGCAGGGCAATGACTAAGCCTCTTCTGTGCTGATCAAACACGAAAACGCCAAAGGCTACCTTAGCTACGTAAGTAGTCGCGTTTGCTTCATACGACTCACTCCGTACAGCCTGGAGCCAGTGAGCTAGACGAAGTAATCTCGGAAGAAGGCCGAACTTTGTCTGTGTCCCTGTCGCGACTCGCAAGCTTTGATCTTTTGGCGTTAATTTAGATTAATTGCGTACATGACAAGTGTCAGCCTGGCAGGGACTCAAATCGCAGATAACAACTGCAAGTTATTCTCAGTAATTTCAACAGCATACGTATCCTCGGGATCTTCTGTTATTCCTGGGTGACGCTACGCTGACTACTCTACATACCAACGCACTAAGCCGTCCAGGGATAGCTTCGAAGCTTTCCCCAGAGCGGACTGCTCGTCTCGATCGATTTCAATACGCTCAATGCGTTTCATTACGGAGGAATTAGTAACATCGACTAATCATGCATGATGCAGATGGCTGGGGACATGTCGGTTGTGTAGCGTGATTGGTCAATGGGTGCGACGCATT
Organism: Talaromyces sp. F31; assembly: GCA_037356135.1. Classification (NCBI taxonomy): domain Eukaryota; kingdom Fungi; phylum Ascomycota; class Eurotiomycetes; order Eurotiales; family Trichocomaceae; genus Talaromyces; species Talaromyces sp. F31. Next base: position 791,400 of record JAYXSF010000032.1, on the reverse strand, counting down.
ATCTTGACGAGATGATTGGATGAAGCTTGCCGAGCTGGTGTGGAGGCTGTGAGCCAATGGGGTTTGGTTGTTGAGTTTCTACTATCACGGTCAAAGTGATGGGGTGAGATAGGCTGTTGATTCTTGAATGAAGGAGGTGTAGATAGTGATGATATGGGATGAGGACTGAGCATGTTATACTACGTAGTAAAATTCTATATAAACTTGATAGGTCCTGGTATACCTCAGTCATCCTCTTAATCAGCCGCCATGAACTCGGCCTACCCCAAGCACTCAAAAGCAAATTCGCTAGTGGTTTGTCTCGCGCTGACTAAAGCCATCATCCTTCCACGTCAGCATGCGATGGAGGTACACCGTACATATGACTGCGTCGTATGTAGAGCCAAGCGAATAGTTACATATTTACTTCTTTTAGGCTAATAGAGTCGGACATGCACAGAATCACGAGAGAAGATTGTCAAGGTCTTGGCGACGCAATCCGGCCTAGCAGAATGCTTGGCAGGACCCGTTGCGAATCCTGGGCGTAGATCATTGCTTGCGGATGCATGCCCTGGACTCTGCTACGTAGAGAACATGAATGCTTGAATCGTTCTACACGAGCAGAGTAAATGAATCTGTGCTGGGTAGATTGTAGATTCAGTATTCTCAGATATTTGCCTCTTGCCTGTGCAGACAGTGTCGGATCTGATCGAAGTTGTACAATCGATCGCACGGACGGGATGGGCTGAGGCGATCACGGCACCAACGGCGATTGATATCCAGATAAGCCGACTGAAGATGGCTTCAATTCCAGTGTCAATAAGCCGATTGCCGAATATGCCGACCGAAGCGCAGGCGAATTGGTGTATGTTTGGTTCGGACTTAAAAAATTTCAATATTCATCGCGTCGATGATTACTGGACGGTTCATCCACTTCACGTCTCGTACGTAGTGAATGGACACACCAAAGGGCCCGTCGTTGCCGTCGTTGCCGTCGGGGAGATAGCACACTCAAAGTGACAGCAGTAACAACCACAGCAAGTCTAGTCTGGTACAAACCATACTATGGACTGCAGCATCGTGGAAAGCAAGAGAAGCACCAGAGAGAAAAATCGCGCATACAAATTTGTCCGACCGCCGCCCACGCCTTGAAAAGTTGACCGGAGCAGGACCCTCAGCCGAACTAAACCCAAACCGGAAGAATACTGAGAGCGAGAAACGTGCGTTTACTAAGCCTAATTCGGCAAGAACCTACCGTAGTAAACAAGAAAATTTTACGGTCTCAGGCAACAAGGCAGCACCGACACCAACAGCAATAGGGCGTAGAGGCAAAACGGCAAAAAAAAAAGGGCATGCAAGAAATGTCTCGGCCAGTGAGATGATGTTATCCCACGTAGTCCATGTAGTTAGTTTATACGGAGTAACTACGGTAGTAGCGCGCGACTTGGCTATCCCCGTATGGAGAGAGCGAGGAAAAACAAAAAAAAATTATTTGGAGCACGCAAAAAAGAAACGAAAAATAAATGGAGAAGCTAGACCAACCACCAATTGGGGTCTGTGTAAATCTCTGCTGGAGGGGCCAGTCGGCACTCCTGTCCCGGGATTTCATCGATCATCCACTCCACTTTTCATCGAGCACGATACTGTTACAGATACCCATTTACAGATTGCGACGGTTCAGAATCGATATTTTTGGTGTCGCATTGTTCTCTCTAAGTAGTCAACATGATGGAAGAAAATGTAGAAACTTATTCATCGTGATGGTCGAAGAGTACGGGTAGAGAAAGAAAGAAAACCAAGCGCCATATGACGTCGATCATGTCATGACGCAGCGATTGCTGCTATTTTTGATGTGAGAAGTCTGTTGACAGCAGCCATGTGCTGCCTGTTGATTGCATCTATCTGCCTATCAAGTCTGCCTCGAAAACGATGGTATCAACGATTCCCTAATCCAATCCAACGCCATTTGCGGAACAGAAGGAAGTTCCTTGGTTGGTGTCAGTGGCTGACCCTGGGATGCTCGCGGAAGACTGGCGTGTATGAGTAATACGTGCTACTACATAAAGTAATCTGCCAGAAACTGACATCGTATTACCCAGTCGTATCTAACCGGCACCATCTGCCGTTCAAGCAGTGCCTGAAAAAATTTTCGTGTCAGAAACAGAAAATTACGGCGTATCGCTCCGTAACCAGTCCATTCCATTCAGGAACTTCTTTTCTTGTCTGGACGGAAGGGTAAAAACGGGGCTAATCCCCCGATGCGGTAAAGTAAAAATACCATCCCGTTATAGCCGAACTGTATGCGGACGGCGGCAAAACCACTAGGGCCCATTCGGGGCAAACGGCATTACTAGCGCGTACGGCTGCCGGACAGCGACTGGCCCAGAAAGGTACGTGTTCCCGTCATGACCGCCCGTAAATTAACCGTAAAACGGGCGGATCCTATGGAGCTTCTTAGTTGTTTCTGTTTGTTACGCTCGTCCACCCCCCTCTGCCTCTCTGCGCTGCTGCTCTTTCCTGCCGAAGTGGTTCCGTCCTCGTTCCTTCTTCGCTCTCACCGTCGCGCCGACCCATCCAAAGCTTCTTGGAATAAATAAGACGCCCCCATCCCTCCCGATTTTCAATTCTCTCTCACTTTTTTCTTACTCCTCCCCTTTCCTTCTATCTCTCCATAGGAAATCCTCCCAATTCGACCGTTGTTGCTTCGTGTGTCCCTTCGTCTACCTGCTCAGTTCCCGGGCTATCGAGAGGCTGGTGAGCCCCAACACCAATAGCAAAAATGGCTGAACGGAGAATCTCCTATGCGGCTGATGTCGAAAATGGCCAGACCAACACTCGCAACTCTACTGATATCAACAATGACGGCGCCGCTCTCGACGAGTACACCGCGTTGAACCGCTACATCTCGACTGCTCGCGACCGCCGTCGCGGTTCCACCTCCAGCGCTGGAGGTCTCAACGAGGACGAAAAGCCCAAGAAGCGCTGGTGGAAATTCGGTGGCTCTGGTGAAGCTTCCAGCAATGAGCCCTTTATTGCCCCCGATGACTGGGTTGACACCGACATTCGCGCTGGTCTGAAGAGCTCGGACATCGAGACCCGTCGTCGCAAGACTGGTTACAACGAGCTTGTCACGGAAAAGACGAATCTGTTCGTTCAGTTTATTGGTTACTTCCGTGGTCCCATTCTTTATGGTATGTCTACAAATCTGCCCAAGTCTGGCTCAACTGAGCCAATTGGTGCTCAGACTTTTCACATCGCGTTCATTGACTGACCACACGCTACAGTTATGGAATTGGCTGTCCTCTTGGCTGCTGGTCTTCGTGACTGGATTGACTTGGGTGTCATTATCGGTATTTTGATGCTTAACGCTATTGTCGGTTGGTACCAGGAGAAGCAGGCTGCCGATGTCGTCGCTTCCCTCAAGGGTGACATTGCTATGCGTGCCTGGGTTATTCGTGACGGTGCCGAGCAGGAAATTCTTGGTAAGTTGTCATTCGCTTGACTACAACAAAACCATTCTAACTTAATTTGATAGCCCGTGAGCTCGTCGTTGGTGATATCGTCATTCTCGAGGAAGGTCAGGTCGTCCCTGCCGATGTCCGTCTTATCTGCGACTTCGAACAACCCGGTGACTTCGAAAAGTACAAGGAGCACCTCGCCACCATGGCTGAGGACACTCTCAAGGAGAAGGGTGAAGATGATGACGAGGAGGAGCACCACACCGGTCACTCCATCGTTGCTGTTGATCAGTCTGCCATCACTGGTGAATCTCTTGCTGTCGACAAGTACATGGGAGACACTTGCTACTACACCACTGGTTGCAAGCGTGGCAAGGCTTTCGCTGTTGTCACTGCTACCGCCAAGCACTCCTTCGTTGGAAAGACTGCCTCTCTCGTCCAGGGTGCTCAAGACCAGGGTCACTTCAAGGCTATCATGAACTCTATCGGTACAACTCTCCTCGTCTTGGTCATGTTCTTCATTCTCGCTGCCTGGGTTGGTGGCTTCTTCCGTCACCTTCGCATCGCTACTCCCGAGGATAGCAACAACAGTCTCCTTAAGTACACTTTGATTCTCTTCATCATTGGTGTCCCCGTCGGTCTTCCTGTCGTTACCACCACTACTCTCGCTGTCGGTGCTGCCTACCTCGCTCAACAGAAGGCTATCGTCCAGAAGTTGACCGCTATCGAGTCCCTCGCTGGTGTCGACGTTCTCTGCTCTGATAAGACTGGTACCTTGACTGCTAACCAGCTCTCCATCCGTGAGCCCTACGTCGCCGAGGGTGTCGATGTCAACTGGCTCTTCGCTGTTGCCGCTATCGCTTCTTCTCACAACGTCAAGAACTTGGACCCCATTGACAAGGTCACCATCCTTACTCTCCGTCGTTACCCCAAGGCTCGTGAGATCCTTGCTCGCAACTGGGTTACCGAGAAGTACACTCCTTTCGACCCCGTCTCCAAGCGTATTACCACTGTCTGCACTTGCGATGGTGTCCGTTACACTTGCGCCAAGGGTGCCCCCAAGGCCATCCTCAACTTGTCTGAGTGCTCCGAGGAAGAGGCCCGTCTCTACCGTGATAAGGCTGCTGAATTCGCTCGCCGTGGTTTCCGTTCTCTCGGTGTCGCCGTCCAGAAGGAGGGCGAGCCCTGGCAATTGCTCGGCATGTACCCCATGTTTGACCCCCCTCGTGACGATACTGCGCACACCATCACTGAAGCCCAGAACCTCGGTCTTTCCGTCAAGATGTTAACTGGTGACGCTATCGCTATCGCCAAGGAAACTTGCAAGATGCTTGCTCTCGGTACCAAGGTCTACAACTCTGAGCGTCTTATCCACGGTGGCCTCACCGGTTCCCGCCAGCACGATCTTGTTGAGCGTGCTGATGGTTTCGCTGAGGTCTTCCCTGAGCACAAGTACCAGGTCGTCGAGATGTTGCAACAGCGTGGTCACTTGACTGCCATGACTGGTGACGGTGTCAACGATGCTCCCTCTCTCAAGAAGTCTGACTGTGGTATTGCCGTCGAGGGTGCCACCGAGGCTGCTCAGGCCGCTGCTGATATTGTCTTCCTTGCCCCTGGTCTTTCCACCATCGTCGACTCCATCAAGGTTGCCCGTCAGATCTTCCAGCGCATGAAGGCTTATATCCAGTACCGTATCGCTCTCTGTCTTCACTTGGAAATCTACCTTGTCTCCACCATGATCATCATTGATGAGACCATCCCTGCTGACTTGATCGTCTTCATCGCTCTCTTCGCTGATTTGGCCACCATTGCTGTCGCTTACGATAACGCTCACTACGAACAGCGTCCCGTTGAATGGCAACTTCCCAAGATCTGGGTCATCTCCATCATTCTCGGAATCTTACTTGCCGCCGGTACCTGGATTGTCCGTGGTGCCATGTTCATGTCCAACGGTGGTATCATTGAGAACTTTGGTCACCCCCAGGGTATTATCTTCCTTGAGGTCGCTCTTACTGAGAACTGGTTGATCTTCGTTACCCGTGGTGGCAAGACCTATCCTTCCTGGCAACTAGTCGGCGCCATCTTTGGTGTTGATGTCTTGGCTACTCTCTTCTGTATCTTCGGTTGGTTGACTAGCCCCGACCAGCAGATCACCCACCCCCATGACCCTGCCACCTTCTCCGCCAACGGCCACACCAGCATTGTCACTGTTGTCATCATCTGGGCATACTCTATTGGTGTTACCATTGTTGTTGCCACTGTCTACGCTATCCTCACTGAGATCCCCTGGTTGGACAACCTCGGTCGCCAGACTCGTTCCAAGGCCGACACTGCCATTGAGAACATGATTGGCCATCTCTCCAAGTTGGCTATTGAGCACGAGCAAGACCGTACTACTGGCGCTTCTCGCTTCGTCATCGGCACTCGTGCCCCTGAGGAAGAGGATGATGAGTAAATGTATTAATATCCATTTTTCATTTGCCATACATCAATGATTTTTGGTCTCGACTCTAGGGACTAAGTCATGAGGATACGGAGAACGAACTGAACGTGGTGGAGTCAATATTCTTTCATTCTTTCTACACTTTTTTTCTTCACTTCTACTACTTGCTTTTTCCATTCTCTTTTTAATTTTTTTTTTCCTATGCTGGGATGATCATCTCCCATGCTACCAGACCACCCAATCTTTTTCCGATCCAGTTATCCACATGCACTTATTGCTTGGTTGTCGTGTGTGTCTTGCTCTTTCCAAAAATCAATGCACAAACAAAAGAAAGAAAAAAGAGAAAAAAACCAACTCATAGACTCTTTTCTTCTTTTTTCTTTTCTTTTCTCGCTGAGAACAAAGTGTTGTACATCTTTTCATTTCTTTTCTTTCCTGTCTTTGCTTTTTCTCATCGAGGTTTCATAGAGCTTTCTACAGTTTGCTTTGTGTTACTTTTATGTGTATGTATGGTTAATACCAGTAAATTAGCATTCAATCTTCCTTGCATAATTTGTAGTAACTATGTAGCCTGCTTGTTAGTCACGTTGTAGAGGTGAATTTTCGAGACAGACGGTCCTAGTTGCAGCCTCGATACATGAACAAGTCTTGAAACTTCTTCTCCACTCTATTATGCAATCACTCAGCAGTCATCATCTTCATCCTGAAGACTACTATGTTCAGAGAATGCTTGTAGAGCCGAGTGCTTGAATGAAATTGCATGAATGAAACTCGGGGCGTGTACCTTACCGCTGTGGTGATGTATCGCCGGAGACGCAGTCCACTGAATAATTTTATAAATAAAACGCTAAGTCATTAACAATATCAGAGATATGTGGCAAACAGTTCACCATCTAGTAAATATATACTATATAACTACTATTCTACTAGCTTTAACCAGAATGGTATGCAGTGCCTTTCTAGTAGTGTTGGCACCCTCTATTCATATCAGATATGCCTCTGTTGCCAATGGCTCTATTCACAGACTCGCTCCTCAGCCATAGAACATATCGGCACCGATGTACATCTAATAGCATCCGTTCTCAAGTAAGATGGCTGACCGGCACGAGACCGCCCACTGCATCATTGTCATATAATCAACATTTGATAGTCTGACCGTGAGTCCTCAATCGGGTTTTGAGGACAAGACAGAGTGGTAAAACTCAGAAAGTGACATATCTCGTAAATCTTGACATTAACCAGGCCCCTTGTATATGATATATCAATCAAAATGGGTATACTATTTCAGTAAGTCAGACCGACTTCTATAACCCCGCTGCAGTGGACGAACATAATTTCAGGTCCAAATATAGGAAGTGGTACCAATAAATTACACGTATTTTGGGTATATAATTGCAGAGTTCTAGTATTGCCCATTCGTATCTCACGGTCTAGCTTGAATACCAATATTCTCTGTTTTCTATTTTACTATATCAATAGCATCAAGAACGAGATAGTATTTACAACAAACTTGCCTTCAACCCCTCTAGCCCTTGACGTAGTATATCCCGCGGCATAGCAAAGGTGATCTTGAGGATGCCTTGTCCATTCTGCAAGAAAGGAGTGAATTCAGTGGCCCCTCCAACTATGACACCGTGCTGTTTGGCCTTGGCGATGACGTCCTGCAACGTTTCATCTTTCTTGAATGTTACCAAAACGTTCGCCCAAAGTCCAGCGCTGGCACGTAACAACTCGATTCTGCCACAAAGCCTGGGGTCGGAAAGAATCTCACGGCACGTTTGAAAGCCTTGGGCAAGTTGAGACCGCACAGAAGAGATCAAATCCGGAAGCGAGTCCGAAGTCAGAAGCTTTTCCGTAAAGTGTGCGGCTAGTGAAGAGACTTGCCACGCAGTCGCAAAAGAAACCCCTGCGCGGACTAACCTATGATAGGAGACAACGCAGCCCTATTTTTCTCTGATTAGGCAAGGAAAGGAAAGAAACAGATGAAAGATGAATGGGCGAAAAGGAATCACCCACCGCCCGAATACCAGAGGCCCCAAAGTCCTTGGAAGTACTCCACAAGACATGTACTTGACTTCGATCAATGAGACTCTTCATAGCAACGCCATCGCTGTCCGAATTTGGACTCTTCAAAAGTGATAGAGCTGACACAAACTGTTCAGCCTCTGTACTGAAAACGGTATTAGCGAAGACTTCATCCGAGATATAGTGCAGATTTCGCTCATGGCAGAAGTCCATCATTTGTCTTACGACATCTTTGGGCCAGCAGTTCATCATAGGGTTGTTTGGGTTTGAGGTGAGCACGGCTTTGATGCGCTTAGGATTTGGAGCAGCGTCATATGCTTCCTCCATTGCCTGAATCACGGCAGATGAGAGACTTTCAGTAGCCCATGACAACGAGGACGAAGGCTTGACGAAAGCAGGGATGATGTTGGCTTCGGCGTGGAATCGTGCGTATGGATAATATCCCCCTATATTGGTATGAGATCAGTCAACAACAGGAAATGATTAAAGAAAGAGAAGAACAAACACCACACTGGCGCTGGACAGAGAACAGCATCACCAGCATCGCACAATGTGCATAAGAGCGCATCGAGCGCGTTGCCCGACCCAGCCGTTGGCACAATACAATCTGCCGTTACTGGGTTGGTGGGATTAAAATACTTCGTAAAATATTGTGCAAGGGCTTCTCTCATTGGCTCATCACCAAAGAAGCCCACGGGGTTGGCGAATATCTGAATTTATATCAATGAGCAACATTTTCACTGTTTTGATATTGACGCACATTTGCAGTTATACTGTCGCTTAAGACGTTTTTGCAGATGTCAAGTATTTCGACCCTCGTGAGAGTGTTTTCGCCATTGGCAAGGTCGATGTTGTCGGGGTCGATTTCTCCTCGTAAAGCGAGAGCATTGGCGACAGGCAAGTAGGCCTTCACCGTCGTCGCCGCACGTGTGGACAGCCCATTCGTGGCCAAAGTTTCGGTCGGAGTAGCCATGGTATGCACCAATTGCTCGATAATTTCTTGATGTAATTTGTTAATTCAGACAGTCTTTGGTATATCAATTTGAATTCAAGGGGTATCTCTTCATTGGTACGAAAATCAGGACTTAATGAGGAAGTGAACGTAACGCAGCTCGGCGCTGCAAAGCGCCATTCGGGGACCTTGCCGAACCCTAAGCCCTAGTTTATAGTTACAACGGAATGTCCGTTTGTTAACTACATATCTTCCTAATTACGCACCCACAAGGCCTTATGTAATATACATTTATGTAATGTGTGGCAAGCTCATACATAGGGTCTTTATTTTCTTTCTTAGTGGCAATTAGGCGCGCTAAATTGAGGAGCGTGTGAAATGGAACTGATTCCCCTTTCGGGCTAAAATCTCGTTCAGCAAGCTGGCGAACACGCGACTGAGCCACATCAAGTATGAAAGCAACAGAATCAACAACAACTTACCACTTTGGCTACTCTACAGCCACTGTACATGTCCTCATTGGGGATATGAACATCCACCAGCGTCGTTCTCCGGACTTTCCGAACTCACATGGCCTCCGGAACTACCGTGCGACAAGCCATCGCTTCGCGATGCAGATGGTCGGTGATCGGTCAGCTTCTTCATCTTCCATTAGTCCTATATTTAAATCACTCCACTTGGACGTTTTGAGATTGAGTAGTTAGTAAATATCGAATAATATAGTCGCCAACCTTATGGACTTAGGATACATGCTAGTACCCTTTAAGAGATATTCATATGTACTCCGTAATACAATTGCTAACCTTATCGACTTAAAATACGTGCTAGTACTCTTTAGGAGATATATTCATATATAGCACTGTATGGTTTTCTCCCCTTTCTTTTAGCTCTATCTTATTCATTGATGGATCGCGGCTTGCATACCTGAAAGGGAATCTAAACCCGTATACTTCTTTGACTAGCTCGAGCTGAAAGATGTGGCGATCATTCGAGCTTGTGGATATATTTGCATGCGTAAAATTGTATAGTTATTGAAGCAAATGAGGCCGTAAATTACTTTTGAAACCGGAAATTGCGCATTGAATCTCGCACGTGTCATGTGGGCAATCATACTTGAGTTGGAAGGACTAGAATACGCTTAAATAATTATCCACTGAGGCTCATATAAGCCTAGAATGTCATGTATACATTGCTCCAGACTTGGTAGATTCTCGTTTCCAGCTCACAGCTGGTATCCTATGCCACACATTTTGCCCTGGTTTACAGCTCTATGACAGAGACGCATCAGCAATCACTGAGAATTTAGAGGAGGATCTACTCCGTACTAACTAACGTTAATAGAGGCCCAGACAGGATCTGGTAATCTATTCTTTATGCGGCTGAGAAATGGGACTAGTGGAACCTTTTAGATTCTACGTTCCGAACGGGTCCCTTCGCTCATTACCTTTGGTCCAACTTGAATTTCTCCAAAACATCATATCATGCATGATAAACAGATTAGTTGTAGAGAGTAAAATCCACTAGAATAATTTGTTGCTGTAATTTGATTTGGCAGATAACTTATTAGTACCATGTATTCGGCAGCGTCAGCCCTAGTCCCACCATCAAACTGCAATTAAGTACGCGGCAATGCGCCCGCTAACCTCTTAGATATATCTATTCGAACATCTCATTTAAAGTCAACTACATAGCTTATAGGCTTATGTGAATCCGGGCGTTATGAATATCTGTCAATCTTTATTTACCTCTCTGCTGATTCAACATAGCTTGGCTGCCGATTTAGGCTCTTTACCTCTGTCGCGATTCAGTTCACTGTACGGGCTTTGCTATCGCGGGTATCAGAAAAATCAGAGGTACTATGCTTGGAGCGACATGATTTCTACTATCAAGAATTGAATAGACAATAAAATCAGTTCTAAAACACGCAGGGGGCCGTATCTAACAGCCTCTATACTGCATGGTAATCATCATTTTATTAGCAACATGCAAACTGAGCATGATTTGTGCTCTTTGTTTTTTCAAAAATAAAGCCTTGGGATCAACGGGCTAGCGGGCCTTGGCCACAGGCCGACGTTATCGGCTATTTGACTCAGTACTCCGCTGCGTCGGCGTACTATAGATACAATGGTCAACCGTTTGTGTCGACCTTTGAAGGCCCGAACAACGCCGAAGATTGGATTGAGATCAAGGCGCAGACTGGCTGTTTCTTTATCCCGGACTGGTCGTCTCTCGGCGCTGAGGCGGCGCTCAAGGCTGGAGGTGGTGGCATTGTTGATGGCCTCTTCAACTGGGCTGCAGTAAGGGTTTCTGCACTTTAATCTTACAATGCAAATTTGCTAATGTCAATAGTGGCCATGGGGAACGAGGAGTATGGACACATACACGTGGATTAGATGTCATTCCTATATCTATCAGGCTAATCTATTGAACTTAGTGACGGATCGTACTACAATTACATGGACAAAAACATATCTGGCCCCGACCCCGGTTCTGGGATGCCTTATATGATGGCGGTATCGCCATGGGTTTACACTAATTTGCCTGGTTATCACAAAAACTGGCTCTGGAAGAGCGATAACCTGTAGTATGACCGTTGGATGGAAGCCATTTATAACGAGCCAGAGTATGTCTTGCCGACGATGCTATGAGAATATTGCTAATTGGCGCATATTAGGTTCATTGAGATCATCTCCTGGAACGACTATGGCGAGAGTCACTATATCGGTCCCCTTTATGAATATGCCTATGAGGCCCCCATGACCATTGGTGAAGCCCCAATCAACTATGTCGAGAATATGCCACACGACGGTTGGCGCAAGTTCCTTCCTTATGTCACTGAGCTCTATAAGACTGGTATTTCCGTCGTGAATGAAGAAGGACTTGTTGGCTGGTATCGAACTTCGCCGGGCCAAGCATGCGGAACTGGCGACACGACTGGTAATACGGCAAGTCAGCTGCAGATCGAATTTGAGCCCTACGAAGTTATAGAAGATAGTATTTTCTACACAGCCCTTCTTGTACATGATGCCATTATCACTGTATCCATTGGTGGCGCATCACAGACTGGTTCATGGACATGGACCCCTGATACAGGCGTTGGTTTGTACCACGGCAGCATGCCCTTTAATGGTGCCGGGGACGTCGTCATTACTCTTTCGCGCGGCGGAACCACCATCGCCGAGATTTCAGGCGGCCCGGCCATCTCCAGCAATTGTTCCGCGGGTCTGACCAACTGGAACGCCTGGGTGGGTGAGGCCGATGGCCCCAAGGTGGAGGCAATTACAGTAGATTGGGGCCACCGTGCGTGCGTTTCAGGCACTGGTGTAAACAACTTTCAGGGCCTCTGCTTTTTTTCCTGTCAGTATGGTTATTGTCCCATATCGGCTTGCGTATGCGAAGCAATGGGCGCTGCTGTCGCAGGTCCAAATGCCACAGGCCCTGTTGGGTATCCCATTGCAGGCTTAGACGCAAGCTATTCTGGTGTTTGTGCCTTTGATTGCGAGCGCAATTACTGTCCTCCGTCCGCTTGTTCCACTGTGTCGGCCCCCCTTAGCACCCCTACAGTGTCAGACTTCTCCCCTCCCGCATGTATTGCTGGTCAGGTCTTGTCTACCGTTTCGGACGGGCTGAAGGGCCTATGCAGCTTTGCCTGCAACTACGGCTTCTGCCCGATGCATGCATGCGAGTGCACGGCCCAAGGAGCCCTCGTCGACTCTAACAGCATTTATGATGGTAAAGTCGGAACACCAATTCCTGGGTTAGAGGACTGGGGCCTATGTGCTTGGAGCTGTGCCCGTGGCTATTGCCCCCCCGGAGCCTGCAATAACGGGACAGGCACTGGAACCGGCTCCGGTATTGTCTACGTTGAACCTGATGTCTAGGTTGACCCGACGCCGACTGTTGGCTGTGAGCCACCTTGTACGCTCATTTTTCCTCCGATTCCGCTGGCGACTCCTCTCACTTTTACGTGGCCTCCATATGCGACGGGTCTGTACTCATCCAGCGGCTCAGTGACCATGACTATTACAACTATCATCAGCCTCGCTCCTTTCACCGTATCTGAGATTGACTTCTGGCCGGTCACCATCAACTCAGACGACCCAGACACTGGAGTAATCTTTCCAGTGCAGAGCATCACGCCACCATCCATAAGCATCAGTCTCCCTTCCGATCAGGCCCCCATTAGCGTGGGGTTTGAAACAGTATTAGGCTCCGACGGGCAAGTAACGTTAGGCTATACCGGAGGCCCGGCGACGTGGGGAGGTGGCTATGTTCCAATTCAACCCCAGCCCACTATAAGTATTCCAATACCGACGTCAGACTATCAAACTACGCAGGGAGCAACTACTACTCAGGGAGTAACAACAACAACACATTCTGTAACATACACGAGATCCTCAACTGCCGTAAGTTCCACATGCACATCACCACCATGTGGACATCGTACCTGCTTGTTCGGATGCGGACATAGTTGTGGCCTCTTTGGTTGCTGGGGAGGCTGCGGTCTCTTTGGATGTGGCCTTGGGGGATGTGGAGGAGGCGATTGGAATAATCACGGATGTAGGTATCACCCCTAGCACTATCACCGAGTCGCGCTGACCTTGACACAGGCGGCCCCGTGGGCTGTGGCTGCGCATTTGGATGTGATAGCGGTGGTGATGATGGCGAGGTATGTCAACGGTACCGTTATGTGTAGCTTGATCTTTGTTAACTCGTCCTAGGGCGGCTCTCAAGGTTGCAGCGGGCCCGACTGTGACAAAGGATGCCAAGGGGATGACTGTGGCTGTGACGAGAGCAAGACTGTGACCTCATGCGGAGTGCTTTGTACGCAGACCGTGGCTTTCACAACATCCTATCTCGGCGACTGTTCAACTACGACTTGCGCAACGACGAGCTGTGGCACAGACACAACTTCCACAGAGACCACGACCACAACTTTGGTGAACGACATCACAATTACTGCAATGGCCACAGATCCAACCTGGACACCAGATACCACCGACGCCTTTGTAGGTGCTGTCTGGTCTGACTATCTCAGTTGGTCAGCCGCTGAGGATGCTGCTGCTGCTTCAGCATCCACAACAACTACTACAACAACTTCCAGTCTTCCGTACCCAACTAATACAGCAGTTAATGTAGGAAGCGCACTGTGCTTCGCCGACTACAACTCGAACGGCCAGTACGTACAGTTTACCGAGGACGACGCTAAAGCGGTCGTTGCCGCTGCCTGTGATAATGACAGCCACGTGCTGTCTCCTGGTAACACGTACGGTTTCGTCGAAGAATACTCTGCAAACGGTTATATGGTATACGCATCGTTCAGTTGGACTCCTGACCAGAGTGGCTGCGGCACCATGGCCAATTTGGATCTCACCAGCGACGGCTGTTTGGATGCTTTCGACACTGACTTCTTTGAATGTGAGTATTTACCTCTTCACGAAATCAGATAGGGAACTAATCACACAAACTCTAGGTAACGGAGAGACAGATAATCCCGACTACGGCGGTGCCTACGTCTACAATACCGGAAAGGGGTGTGTCCTTATCAGTCTCTATGCGATCAATTCATGAGCCATTGGGCACTATAATGTATAGGTAGTTGGTCAGGTAGAAGTCTGAGTAGTTAGAAAATAAAATTAATCTGCGTGATCGAGCTTCTATATTATTTTTATTTGGCTCTCATGCCAACTAATTCTCCTTGAAGGGCTGTAACTTCATTGCCCGTTTAAAAGATTTAGCCCATCTGCCCTTAGGCGAAGCTCCATGTCGAGTTGTCAAGTCCCACGCTCTAGAAAGCAGATTAACCTAACGTTCTAAAGGTAGTCGATGTATGTATTCACTGATCTTTCCTGCTCAAGAGGATCCAATCCTCCATAGATAATGGACCGTCGATAGCTACCTTGAAAGCCACATTTTGCCCTTTCGAAAAATCAGCGATCCTATGCTCCCCGGACTGCGAGTTGGCCTATATCTTTTCATTTTGCTCCGCATCAAGATTTGAACACGTCAATGTAAATAGTGAAGAAGGTTGATTGACCATGTCACAAGTGAAGCTTGTTGTATTCGCTGCCCTCCATAGTACTTCATCAGTCGGATAGCCATGGGTGGGTTGTGGCCGGCATCCAGAGTGAAGAATTAGAGACTGTAGCGTAACGGAGCGGTCATGCATATACTCGCACAGATGCCGTGCGGTTGACACAGTCAGGTATGGACGTGCAGGAGCATCACTGCCGTGCCCAAGATCGAACCATAGCTCCAGTCGGTGAAGGTGGGGAAATGAGGCGAGGAGGTCGAGTGATGAATAGGGCCACATATCATCAGCGCGGTCAATATCAAGGGCGAGCTCATTGAGGTTCAGAAGGCTGTCGCGCAACTGGAGAAGCTCTTGCACTTGAGGCTTGTACAAGAGGTTGGGGTTGTGAATCTTTAGCCTGCGGAGATTTGTCTTGTGGCGGAGAATAGCATCAATACCAACGTCTCGTAAAAAGGGAATCGTGATGGCAGAGAGCATGGAAGGTACATTAAGAAGGAAAGATCGCAATAAGAGCTTATTGTGGTCATGATGCAAGAAAATCTCTTGCAGAGCGGTCAATTTCGGGGCGATGCGTATCCCGAGGCCACTTGACCGGTCAGAGAATCGACATAGGTGCGACCAGTCGAATGTTTCTGCCCAGTAGTCAAGCTCTTTCCCCTTTTCAGGATAGCCAATTGCGTGTATATTAATAGGGGAGTCATTCGGCTCACGACCCCACGGATATGCAATGATCTCTAGGCTCTCAAGCGGGGGAAGTCGCTCACCACCAGAGAAGCCGAAACCGCAGTACTCCGATGGAGGATTCGGAACTACACAGCCTGCGCGTGGCGGTGAGATGTTGAGTGACAGGTGGCGGAGGTTTGGACAGGACAGCAGGACTCGCTTAAGAGGCCCAGTGAGCTCACGGCACTCGGCAGCAGTCGAGTACTCTACCTCAACCTGAACAAAACTGACGCTGCTGCTGCCGGCAAGTTGGGGGAGCTAAGAAACCGACTGTTTGCTTCCAGTGCAAAGGACGTGAAGCCGGGTCTGCTGCAGATTTGCTTCCAGTTTCCGCAGTATTTTTCTGGCCTCGGGTAGGTCCAGATTGACGAAAAGGTCTTGATAAGAAGCAGTCATCGGTAGTAGCTTTGTGAAGGGTGATGTGAGTTGTGAGTTGTGCTTAGGAATGCTTGTGGGCCGTGGTAGTCTCTCGGAATCCAGGAGAAGCTAAGTTATATCGAAAACTACATAGGATATTCTTCTAATCAGCGAGACTTGTGGGTTGATCAATCCTATAAACGCAAGTAATGTTGACAGGATTAGTTTACAGCTATCCCAGATATGGTGATTGCGGCGTACGAGTCCACTGGCGTGCCTCATCGGACACCATGCCCCGCCGCCTGATGTACGATATCGTGAAAATTGACAAATATTTCAGCACGATACTATCAGTGGATACATGTTCTGTATTGTCATGGGTGTCTAGCTTAAAGAGAGAAAGTATCTGGCAGAGGCTGCTATACATGAAATAGCACCAGGGCTATGCGCACTAGTTTGATGGATTTCACGGGTCAATGCGCCGCCCGGGTCAGTGGGCCACCACGCCAGAATTCCGTTCAGAAATCTTACTATGTACATACTATAACCGCCGTTTCAGCCGACGATAGGTCACGTGCCTTTCCGCCAAGAAAAAAGTCAGGCTCTTCTCCGATTGGCCAGCATAGCCTCCTCCGCCGAGGCACTGCTAGTGTGAACAGCTCAGGAGTTTGCGATTTATCTATTTTACTTGTTCTCGAACTTATTCCTGTTCTGTGCAATTACTTACGGAGGACCCATGAATCGACACGACCGAGTTGCTCATATAATATACGAACGGACCGAAGAACGAAGGAGGGCGAACTCCTTGAACCCGCAAATGCGTCATTGAAATTTCTCCAGACCTCACCTCCGCAAAAGCCCTACCTACGTACAGGACAGATCACATCCTGCACGAACGAACGAATCCAATACGATAGTTGCCACTTCTAATATAGACAAGCGCATGCCGCTGACATGTTTCTGACCGTGCCCCGCGGGCTCTCGAAACGAATTTTGATCATCTTGATCACCGCGCTATTACTTGGAACTGCCTATTTCCGATTCTATTTCAGTTATGGGCGCTGGTACTTGTCGTCGGGGGACAGAGTGCTATCTACTATAAAATTCTGTGCGTCGTCTCCCCCTCTCTCTAGTCTATGATCAATGACTAACGTGTGATGGTGGAAGCGCAATCCCAACCATCCACAGCACAAACGACGTCCATCCGCAGCGATTCGGCGATTATATCTCTCGTGCGCAATGAAGAGTTGAATGGCATAATATCATCCATGCGGCAGTTGGAGACCACGTGGAACTCGAAATATAATTATCCGTGGATCTTTTTTAATAATGTCCCGTTTTCGGAGGAGTTTAAGGCCCGGACGCAGGCAGAAACAGAAGCGGAATGTCACTATGGTATATCATTCCTTCCCTTTTACTTCTGAAGGTTATCTGTGTGCTGATTGTTGATGGTGGTAGAATTAATACCAGAAGAACACTGGGCAGTCCCCGACTGGATCGACCCAGAGCTGCTGAGCGAAGCAACGAAAAGGATGAAGAAACAGGGTATAAAATATGCAGGATTACTGAGTTACCACCAGATGTGTCGATGGAACTCAGGCTTCTTTTATAGACATCCTGCGTTGGAAAAGTATAAGTATTATTGGCGTGTTGAGCCTGATGTCAAGTGAGCCTCTCACTTTTTCCCCTCTTGAATATCGTACGAGAGAGACTGATTGTGGGTAGATTCTTCTGCGACATTACCTACGACCCCTTCCAATTCATGGCCGACCATAACAAAACCTACGGCTTCACAATCAACATCTTCGACGACCCCAGCTCCGTCGCCTCCCTCTGGCCCGAAACCCAATCTTTTCTCAAATCGCACCCGGATTATCTAGCAGCAGACAACTCGCTCATGTGGCTCACAGACCGCACTTTACGACCTGACCACACAGACGCCGCAAATGGTTACAGCACGTGCCATTTCTGGTCAAATTTTGAGATTGGAGATCTTGACTTCTGGCGTTCGACCAAATATCAACAGTATTTTGAGCATTTGGATCAGTCTGGTGGATTCTTTTACGAGAGATGGGGAGATGCGCCAGTTCATAGCGTTGCGTTGGGTTTGTTCGAAGATAATTCAAGGATTCATTGGTACCTTCCCCCTCTTCTCGTTTCCCCCTTCGTGTCAGACCAGTATACTGATATATGAGGGTATAGGTTCAGAGATATAGGCTACCTACACCCACCCTACATAAATTGCCCAGACACCACCTCGACCTCGTCGTCGGGAGGATCCGCGGCGGGGACGTGTCAGAACTGTCAACCAAACGTCTTCACGCACAGCTGGAGTGTAATCAAGGAGGACTGTCGCGTGAACTGGTTTCGGCAAATGTGTCAGTCGCGTACGAGGCACAGGAGTACGATGATGGCCGATGAGGATGAGATTTGTCGACATGCGATGAATTTTGGGTCTCATGTCTAGACCCGTGTGGAAAGGAGGGTGGTATAAAGGTTTTGATTACTTTTCTTGTACAATATTTTTTCTTATAGATACCTTCGTACTTAAAAAGGGGCGGAAGGTGTATAGATATAGACCATTTAACCATTCTTGAACATAATTGATAATTTCGCTGCTGCTCAGTATTCAGTACAGGAAGATATAAGACCTGAGATTGTATAGCTAGAGAGACCTAGGAGCTAGAAACAATCCTTCAGGATATTAGCCAAGTCGCTTCCATATCCAAACATGAGATCGTCCGTCGCCGGCCACGAGGGCGTGTCAGTCAATATCCCATTCCAGCCTGCACCATTAATACCTGCGGTAGCAGCAGGATCCATGATCATCATCCCACTATCAGCGCTTCCGTGACTATTATAGAGATTCATGTTGTTGGTTGTAGGTCCGTTGTTGAGGGTCTCGAATATGCTATTTTTGGGTTCGCCCATGGCTTCAAACCAGTCCATTAGTTCGCGGCTCATTTGTGTGCCATCCATGAGCAGGAAGTCGTCGGGGGAGGGTTGGAGGTCTGTTAGCGTTGATGTTGACGCTGTTGCCGTTTGTGATGCGGATGGAATTTGTAGAGATTGTTGTTGTTGTTGTTGGTGGTGAGGGAAACGTGACTCGGTTGGAGTTGGCATGTAGGTCGGCATGCTACTTGCTCCCCCTTCTTGGGGCATTGTGTTGATTGCGGCTGTGCCGGGATAGCTGTCTATTGATTGCTGTTTCTGCTCTTGGTGTGTCTGCTGCGGCTGTTGTGGTGGTGGTGGTGGTGCTGCTGCTGCTGCTTGTTGTCGTTGTGATATCCTTCGCGGCCTCACCACAGTCTGATTCTGATCCGCCGGCTTCGCAGCAAGCCCAATCTTCGGCCCCAACTTTCGCAACCCTTTGATTGACTTCCATAGTCTCTGCGAGATATACGAATGCATCGAGAACCCTTCTATCAAACCTAGCGCCATATAGAACTCATCCTTACACGTACTCGTAAACTGGGCTGGTGCATGCGCCACTGCCAAAAACAGCACGGCCAGCGCAGAAATCAGAAACCAGTTGAATGTGATTTGCTGTAATTGGTAAATGTCTGTGGAGTTGTTGAGGTGTGTGATGAAACAGATTGTGTTCTTGGCGATTTCGACGACGGTGGAAGCTTCGACGGGTGATTGTGCGATTTGAGAGGGTGTGTAGAGGATAGGTCGGTAGATGAGAATCTTCATCAGATTAGCGCGGAGATATAACAGTGCTTTGAGCCGGCGGGTACTACGGGGTCCGTCTTGGTTTAGTTGATCATGTAGGATGTTCGTGGAGGTGATGGCAGGATTGGTTATTTTCAGAAACTCCGGGACAGAATTGTACCATTGCGTGACTTGCCAGTCTAGATACGCCATTTCTTCCTTGCGGGAGTGCTGGTTGCGATTTGGGGATGTGATGAAGCGCCAGACTCGCTCAGCGATACGGTTGTAGCTGATCATTGTATTTAGGTATGGGACGTTAGACTTTACCCATTAGCTCATATATCATAGGCAACTATGTGAAGGGAAACTTACCGGCCGTGGAAGTGACGGATCGATGTCGCTAGAGTCCAGATGGTACGGCATCCCGGTGCCCATACTAAATCTGATATCTAAGGTGTACACAGACCAGAACAGGTTCAAGACGCCTTCCTTTCCGTGTGACACAATCGCTGGCTGGGGATATGTTTCTGAACGATGGAGACCCATCTCCAAGCATAAACGTTGTGCTGTTCCAATGGTCCGCCACGCTGTTGTCTCTTCATCTATCTGAAAAAGGTATATTGACTGTGGATGTCAGTTCGGCAAGAACAGTTAAAGCTCAGAACTCAAACTTACTACAAGAGTGATAAAAATTAGCCTCTTGATATTCGGCGGCTGCCATATCACATCCGAAGCAACGTCTCTCACACCCCGGAATATCCTCATAGCCAACTCACTATTCCCATTAGCTTCGGCAGTCAGAGCACACGCGAACACCAGCTTCAGTATATTGATATCATCATCTGAAAGCGGATCTTCCTTTGTGGCGAGTTCGGTCGATGACGACAAGGGACTCAGATGGTTGTACAGAGCATTGACTTGATTGATGGCAGTCTCGATATCTATCACAGGATACATAATACCCATTTCCTCTTCGTAGACATGACATAATCGAATAGCCTCTTCGCGGTTGATGCCCCATAGTGGATCAATGGTGGAAGAAGAACGTTGATGGTGATGGTCGTCGCGATGTGGTTTGATTGATAGCGAGGACATGGGCGAGGCATCTCGTGTTGAGACGGCATTTTCTTCTAGTACGCCTCGACGACTTAGGCTGTAGTCGTCAGGGTCGTCGCTACCGCTTACGCCGCCGCCGACTTCCAAGATCCCTCTGCTCCGCAACGTTTGTCGCGCAATTCCAAAATTGAATGAAGAGGTAGTTAGACCATGGAAAGAGATTTTCTCTGTGGCCGATGATGATTGTGATCTTTCGATCTTGAGGTTATCAGCAGGAGCGGAAATTGTGGCACGCGACAATTTTCGCCTCTTTGGAGATGGCGCTGCTGCCGAGTTGAATGATTCCACAGTTCCGGTCAGACTGTCAATTTGCGTCTGCATCTTGGAAATTTGCTCAAGCAATTTCTCGATGTTTCTGTACAAGAATAAGCTGTTTGTTATTTCGTATGATAATCGTCTATCTCACCGACTGTCCGCAGCAGCATCGTCCACCACAAATACGCAGTCCATCATACGCCGGCGACAACGCTGACATGGCTGCTCACCACAGCATTTGACCTTTCGTCGTTTACATTCAACGCTAGTCTCTGGTCAGTATATTCATAACTATATCGCAAAACAGTACAAACTCACCAAGCCTTTGCTGCATATTTGGTACGTTTCCGCTTCTCGGGCGCGGTAGGATCGGCCGGAGCGCCATTCGCTGGCTGCGATGTTTGTGCCATAGGTGATGCTGGCATTTTTCATGTCGACATATATCAATCAATTGAACCGGTATCAAACGTGTCTACACGTCCGGATTCCTTCGTATGCTGTGTACAGACAAACGCAGAGGTTGGATGAAGAAGGTTTGATCGTCCGGGGTACTTCCGACTAAGACTCGCTGGGGAAAAGAGACAATGCTTTTTATGTCTGCGGGGGTCCGCTCTCCTTGCTTGATTGACCGTCCAATCATGTTGCGCCTCGCTTAGTCATGACTTCACAGCACAGAGACAAATCCAAAATGTATGCAGTGTATTTACGATAAGCGAAATTCGTCATTAAGCTAACATTCAGAGAAATGAGGAGTTGGTCCAAGAAACGAGTCGATTTTGTGGAGTAGTAGTGGATACGCAATTTGTGAAGCCCGCAATATGGGGAATAAAGTAACCCTAGTTCCAGATCTCCCCTTAATGTTGGGCTACAATTTTCAAGAAGAAACTGACTACGAAATATCATATGCTGAAAAAAGAACTATACAATGCCACGTGCAAATTCGTATATTTGCCTCCCTGTCATCAAGTAACGAATCGCTGAAGAATTCAGTCATACAAAACTATCCCGGTATAAAGCTTATCAAAGATCTTTAGTCCGCTCTTGACTTTCCGCTACCCACTTCTCCAGTAACACTGGATCACGCGCCTTGAGCCCGACCTTGAATGGCTTCGGCTCCGTGGTCAGAGCCGTGGGGATAGAATTACATTCCATCGCATTCAAGATGGGGTAATCAGCCGGGTTCTTGGGAGGATGAACGGTAAATGCTGTGATGATCCGAATGAAAGCTGTGTACAGTTCTCGATTTGCGAGATGAGATCCGGCGCACATGCGAGATCCGGCTCCATAGCCGTAGTGAGGAGTGCCTTGGTTTGCCTCGGGGGTGTCGAGGTAGCGTTCAGGAAGGAATTTTTCGGGGTCTTTGAAGTAGTCTGAGTCGTAGTCTGCTGCCCAGGCATTCTGTCATACTCATTAGCCAGGAAGACTAGATCGGAAGAGAGCGGGGATAACTCACCATAAAGAATGTCGTATTGGCTGGAATCGTAACTCCATTCCATGTCACATCCTTGATGCTCTTTCGTGGAAGACAGATAGGAATCACAGTCCAGAAGCGGAGAATTTCCTTAACCAAAGCAGTGATATAGGGCACTTTCTCTTCAACCAGACATTTTTCCCAGGCGTCGTTATTCGGATAGACTTTCATAATCTCAGCGTATGCCTTTTTCTGAATGCGCATTCCATCTTCAGATGCAAGATAAGCAAGGCCCATGACCAGGTTTCCTGGTACCGTGTCGAGACCAGCAGAAACCATCGTGAGACAGAGAGATTTGATTTCGGCTATCCAAGTTAGCTCATATGCTTGTTTGCGCTCCGAAGCAGGATCAACATACCTTCGTTGAGTTGCGCCTCTGGATCTTTTAGAATATTCCCCGTAATACAAGGCTTATCCGTCCCATTGGCAATACTTTCCTTCAACAAATTCAATAAATGCGTCAAATACTTGTCCCGTCTGACCCGGAACTCTTCAGCCTCGGAATTTTTCTTGGGCAATAAGCGCAATAACGGCACATAATCCTGCCAATTATTACTTGTACTGCGGAAATTCGAGACACCGCGCTCAACGGCAACAATTTCCTTTAACAGACTATCTTCCACATTTCCTTCAATGCGAATACCATAGTTGAGTGTCAAGCTGGTGTTGAGTGCATATCGCTGGAAATATGGTATGGGGTTGATATCTATTTGCCCCTTTTGACTGTCGCGGTACATTTCTTGGATACTGGTGGTTGCTTCCAGATCAATGATGGGCATGTAACTCTGCACGGCGGGTTTGTTGAGTGCTGTGGCAGCGGCTTTGCGGCGTCGTTTGCATGATTCGTCCCATGGTGAAGTGCCGATTGTGAATCCCTGGCTGCTGGAGACGACGCTATGGAAAGTGTGGAAAGTTGGACGGGAGATGAGGGCTGACTGTTCCTTGAGCCATAGTTGTTTAACGGATTCAAAGCTGTTTGCGAAGACGATCCTCTAATTTCTTGTGAGTATTTTGCATTTCGCGAAAGACGAGCGAAATTTTACCTTATTACCCATTCGCACTTGGAATACAGGACCATACTGCTTCGCCCATTCTGCGGCTACTTTTGCATGGTTCTCGCCGAGTTGAATCAGATTGCCGAATATGGGTACACCGGGTATCTCAGGTAACCCTTTGATTTTTGGTGTATCGGTTTGATTGAGATAGCGGTAGAGAATGACAAGGATAGAGAGGATGCCGATTGCTACGGCTTCGTGTGCCATTTTGCGTTCCTGTATACGCTTCTTAGATGATGCACGAATACAACTTTGCAAGTGGGAAAAGTTTTTTCATGTAGAATACTCGTGGAAAAAGATAATTAACTGTTTAATTGTTTACTAGGACGGCCAAATCGTGAATTAAATAAGTACATGCGACACGATGCAAAGTAATACAACGACAGACTACACGGCAATCTATGTATGGCTAACCTGAGCTGTCTGCTCGGATTAGTCCCAGCGATGCTGTCATTGCGGTAGGCGTTCCGTCACCGCAAACCCCCTGTTAGACCAATTAATAGCTTGGATATTTTCATTTCTCTGGTAGAGTCGACGAATGAGTGAAGAGTAACCCGGGTAAAGAGTCTCGGAAAGAGTTCCGCGCATATCCGGTGTGTGTGTGGCACAGCTAGTTAGGGATCTTATACCCTGTCTATAGTGACTATGCCAGTATTTCCGCACTGGAGACAAGAGAATTTGCCTTGGCCAATGAGTAGGCGCCTGATAAAAAGCGGCCATGTATGCACTTGATGTGACCTGAGGTAAAACAGAGAAAGAAAGTGAATGACGCACGAAGAGCAAAAGGAAGAGAACGTGGGGTAAGGAAGTGTTTCCGCTGTTTCCACATTCTCCTCAGAACTCACCCTGAACTCTGCTCTTCTCCAGTTTCTGGGCTGTGGGCTGTGTGGAGTACATTCTCTGTTTTTTTTATGTACCTATGGGGATCGCTATAATCGACGAATTTCTCTCTACGATAGATAACAATTTAAACAAATTTCCCTATATGTTTGCAAAAAAATTTAGAAAATGTACTTTGCTTAGTGATCAATTGTTGAGTAATCTGAAATATAGCTCCCTCGGTTACTCAAAGTCTACACTGCAAATATTAGGTCGAAAGTACAAACTATGACCAATCCATCTCATCCGCCGAAATATATATCTCTATGTAGGTAGTCATTCAGGCTGGCATATTTAGGTGCCAGACTAGTTCTTCGTACCAACCGCGTCCGTCCTTGCCATGTGCATAGCGGTAATCTCATTCTCATCTTTCAACATACCAACATTACTCAAATATCGTCTCAAACCCTCCTCGCCTTCAGCATGCTTCACACCCCCTTTGTGAAGCAACTGAATCGAATCACGCAAGAAAAGCTCATAAAATCCAGTGGCGAAAAGCGTTGCCGGGATGTTGACCAAGATACTGATCCAGCAGTACGATTTGTAGGAGAAGGCCTCGCCGCCGTAGAAGATGGCTGCTACGAATCGAGCACCGAGGTCACGAGCCATGTTGGTGGAAATGGTTATGTCGGCGAAGCCCCAGACCATGACCCCGTAGCCTACACCGATGACGATGGGCACGGTGGAGGGCGTTACGAAGGGGTTGGCTGGATCGATGCAGGACCAGATTACGAGACCCTATACTCGTTAGTCATTTTTCCGAATGAATGGAAGGGATGCCGTCCGTCTTTATACGTACAATGAAAGAGTCGACGAAGAATTCGATCCTGAGAAGAAACGAAATTAGCCCAGGACCTCCCAAATTTCGATATAACCATATGAATGGGCATGACCTACAAGAATAGATAACCCAGACTCTGTCCCTCCACTGGGAAAGCACAGAAGATTCCAGCAGGACCTGTGGCAGACACCAATGGGGCGCCCAATGCTTTTAATGCTTCTTCATATTGTACGATTTCCTGTCGATACATTCCCATGACCAAAAGGGAGGCCATGAAAGCACCAAAGATTTGCGAGAGGATATCTAAGACAGCATATGTCAGCAACAGATTGCCCGGGAATAGTTGACACCAGAATCACTCGTACAGTGAGGAACTTTCTTCAATGGAAATCCTTGCCTATATCAAATGAGTCAGCGGAAGTACTATTCATCAACAAAAAGTCAGGACATACCAAACGGCCAAAGCAATGGTCACGGCCGGATTGAAATGACCACCAGACGTCGGTCCAGCAATGATGATAGCAAACATGATACCGAGAGCAAAAGCAAGACCAATCTGGAAGAAACTACTGAATGCGGTGACGGGAGGCTCGGTAGAGGCACCGTGGACGATGAAGGAAGCGACGGAGGCTAGGCCCGGGAAGCTGTGCGTGAGGGTCCCGTTAGCATTATGGATTGCGGCTGTGGATGACACACACGAGGGAGTGCACTTACACGTAAATGAAAACACCTGTCGCCTCGCCAACACATTCACGCAACCATCTTGGTCGTCGACGCTCAAAGTCTAGCACACGTTGTGAGACAGGTTTGTGTTGAGCAACATGGCGGCTGGCGTGGCGTTGGAGGGCATCAGTGACTCCAATCTCGATGTCGTGAGTCTGCAGGCGACTAAGGTCACTGGAATGAGACATTGTCTCTTATTCTATCTCAAAGTATTAAGGACCAGAAATAGTTGAGAAGTGTCGTGAGTTGATAGATGGATGAAGGACTGAATAATGCTGGGCGGCACGAATCTAAAAGGACAGGGTCTAGCAACAGGGTCTGACGTGGTTATATATACTACTCTCAAGATCTGTCAACAGGCAACAAAAACACCAAGCCCCGATGAAACAACATGGCTGAAGGATCCATGCATCCTTAGTCGACATCCGGACTGACCGCACTTGCACCAAATAGCAAAAGTGATACAAAGCAAGCGACAGGATCACGACTCGCTTGCTCAGACAGCATTTCTTTTTTCCGGCAGTTCCATCTCACCTTCCTCTTTTCGAACTAGAGTATCGAGCTAACCATCGATCTAGACACAAACAACCTGGAGCAGACTACCCATTGGGGAAAGTACTGTCCGGGGTAAAAGAAGGGAAAGGCTGGGAAAAAAAACAGAATGCGGGGTTTTTTGTGACCACCATTTTGTCCGTTTATTTTTTTCTGTTTTTGTGTGTATAGAGAAAAGAATGACATGGGGACGGTTTTTCTAGCGCCGATGAACTGATGGCTGATGGCAAATCCAGGTTTAGTTGCTTCCAACTACCTATCTTAGCGTGCGCCATGCGTATTGTGGCATCCTATCCTGTCGTCGAGGACTCGACGTTACGGATACATGCAGGAATATTTGTCGGACGGCATGATAAGCAGTCCCCGAAACACATGGGCATCACACCGGGAACGTGGTTCGGATTTCAATGAAGAAAGTGTTCCTTCTGGACGTCAGATTACCCATACGAACTGACAATTTGCATGATCGAGGAAAAATGGTCCGAGATTGACAAGCACAAAGGAACATACAGATTCGCATTTCAAATCTAGCGCGTCTGGTCAAGCGTTAGCTGCACCAGGCTAAGCCACGGACCAAAACATTAACTCCATCCGGCCATACTTTTATGGCAGAGCTAAGTCCGTCCTAGTGCGGATGATACGACAGCAGCTCAAACGATTAAGATCAGCATAGCCGGATGAACCATACAGAAGCTTCAGAGCTGACCAGAAGCCTCGGCATCCGGCTAATACAGTTCTGATAGCGTTAAAGTTCTAGACTGACCGCGACACAACTAAAATGTGCAGAGTTTATCTGGCGGCGAAAACTCAAATCAAGCCCTTTGGATCATGCAATAAAGCTCCGTGCCCAACGGGCGGGATTCGGAGGGCGATTTGTTCCTATTGATCAGACGATCAACAGAAGAAAATAGGGATTTGCGGGACACATGGTTGACGGCACAGAGTCCCGATTCAGAATGTTGCGCCGTGAGCAACGTGGTTGTCTCAAAGGTTCAGCTTCTCTGTTTACCCCACAGCCAAACTCCGCAGTCCCGTCTGTAAATCCGGGGAATTTTTCTTTCTGGAGAAAGACCCAGAATTTCTACCTGAATCCACAAAATACTACGCATATGACTCGTATTTGCTTGAAAATTAAGGTCTTTGGTGTTGTTGAATACACAGATTTGAATCATTTTTATACCATCATGACTGCTGCATTTGAAAGCTCAGATATCCGTATCCCAACACCATGGAACTTGGAACCGCTCCCGCCTGCCTATACTGGCTTAGCATCAGCAAGCCCAACACTTGGCTGGAGTTAATCACATATGACAAGCTGGGAATCGGCTATGACATGGATGTTTGCTTGGATCGCGTGGCGGAGTTGGCTGATCGAATACGTGGAGGCTAGTCCATTTTTTGACCAGAACCAGGACCAAGGTTTTGCCGCAAAGTCTCTTGTGACTGCATGATGCTTGCCATACTTTAATGATTGAGTACGTATGTCCCGTATAAAAAAAAGTGGAATGACACTCGTAGGGTTCTGTTGATGTGAACGCTCAGTCAGCATTTGCTATTCTATTTCAGATTGGGACAGAGGCGTTCAAGAGCAGCTTGGTCATTACCGAAAGTGTTTAGGCTTGGGAGCCTAGATAGCCGGGAGTTACTCATAAATTCGTATTCTGCTCTTAGCATCTATCTCCTGGATAGAGCCATCATTTTTATTCGTCCTCCACGCCCACTTTCACATTACACTATACGAGGCTCGAGGATATCGAGACTGTTTCTAAAAGTAGAAAGCCAGTCTTTCTCTGGAACGCTAGCATTATTGAGTCATTGCTTATTGAATGTCTGGCATATTACCCATTTTGGTTGACTGAATCATTTGCAGGGTCCAACAGTATTTGGAACTTTTCTGCCTTGTTCAGGCGAATTCGACCCATCTGAATAAGCGGCATTATTAGTTGCATTTTCAAAACTTAAATTACGAGTTTTCAGGTGAGCGAGAGTTCATTCGGTACGTTAAAACACTAATATACGTGGAAGGTGGACTTGATCTACGATGAAAATTGACACCTTCCAGCTTACATAGAGGTTCATTTAAAGCATTTACCTACTCCTGGTTGTAATGGCTAACTACATAGAGGGTTCATATCACATAGTCTCATTCATAAATATCAAAATTCCATCCCAGCATTACACTCCAACTGAAGGAAAAACCTCACTCAAGATGCTCACTCTGATTCTTGGCGGCCGTAATAGCTTCTTCAGTAGCAATATCAACATCCTCCACTTCAACGACACGATCACCGAACGCGGCCGCGATTTCTTCCAAAGTTCTCTGTTTTGTCTCACTAAACAATCGCCTCAAGTTAGCCGATACCCTCATATTAAGCGAAAAGGGAAACATCTAATGCTTACGGGAAATAGAAATAAGCAATAGTCAGGAAGAATGCTGTACACGCCACAAAGACGTAGTAATAATTCTCGTGAATGTTTGCAAAGGCACTTGGACCAGCTTCGGTGACTATTTGAGGAGTTAGACCAAGTATATTTCCATCACACGAAAAGAACGGAACTTACTGCCGACGTTGACAATGAAATGGGACGCAGCAGCCAGGCCCATGACTTTGCTTCGCATGTTGATGGGCAGGACTTCGGCGCCGTAGATCCATGTTGTACTGTTGAGCATTCCGTCTGTAGATTGTGATGAGTAAAAGACCGCCCCATTCAATTGTTTGTCAGGATGAGGACGTGGAAGACTTACAATAACAGACGACGAAAAGGTAGATACCCAAAATGGCGAATCCTTTCCCGACCCGGTTATTCGTATTCTGGAACTCGCGTTGCATGACGGCAGCGTAGATTTCGATGAGAATAATACCTGCGAGACCGGTGAGGATCATTCTATTATCAATGTTAGATTTGATTGATAAAGTTGGTGCACAGAGGAGTAAAACTCACTTTCGTCGGCCCCATTGATCAGTGAGATATTTGGTAGTCAGGGTATTGGCTAGGAAGGCAATTGTGCCGTAGACACCAGAGAGGGCGAGGATGAGTTTGGCATTGATACCGAGGGATTTGTAGAGAGTGGCTGTTGGATATATGTCAGCCCTGTATCTAGGTAGTTATATCGAGCTAAGGATCATACTTTGATAGTACTAAAAGGTTGGTTAGTAATGCAAACTGAGAATAGCATCAACGCAAAGGGGAAGTACCTGAATAACATTAACACCAGTCAAAGAAGTCATAGTCTGTACGGCAATAGAAACCAGCACGCGATGACGATACAACTTGAAAATCTCTTTGTACGACTTGAGCTCTCGCTGCATCTCGTACTCAATCTGAGCCTTCATCAAGGTAAACTCTTCATGCACTTCATGCGAATGCAAATCACGTCGGATTTTGATAAACTCCCTTCTAGCTTGTTCAACTTTTCCTTGTCGGATAAGCTGACGAGGCGAGTTAGGCATGAAAGTAGACAATCCAATAAACATGATTATGCCCCAGGGTAATTGGATGCCAAGTGGCAAACGCCATTGAACAGTGCCGTTGGTTGCATAGGAGCATGCGAAGCCGACCCAGTTGGATGCCATGGTTCCGAATGCGATGCCGACGCCTGAAATACCGCCGATGAGACCACGAGATTTCGGTGACGATATTTCGGAGAGGTAGACGGGAACTGTAGCCACCATGCCACTTCACGACTCTTTAGTTTCCTTGGATTTGTCACGAAGAGAAGTGAGGTGAACACTTACCCAACAGCATAACCGGCCAAAGCACGTCCGGCTAAAAACATACCAATGTTGACAGAAGCGGTTTGAATGGTGCAGCCAATTGTCACGATGATACATTCGAGTTGCATGAAGCGGATACGACCGAGCCGGTCACCGATAAATGTCTGCGTGAGAGCCCCAAGGGCTTCACCAGCGATGTAGACTGACACTACTGCACCGGTCAAGCCATTGGAAGGATGGCCCATGTAGTTAATCCAACTTTGATGCGCAATTGCTGTGATTCAGTCAGCTCGGTCTTAATTGTCAGTCGTTGCTATGGAATGGCGCTTACTTGTGGTGGCAATACCGGTGTCAAAGCCCTGGATTAGTGTTAGCCATCGTACCATATGCTCGACCATCGAGTGATGAGAAGTCGTTCGGAGAGATATACAAAGAGAAATGTTCCAATGGCGGCGAACAAGGCGACGCCAAACGTATACCAATTGTTGCCCGCCATCTCGTATCTTGGTCCTGATTGTAAGGTCCTGATGTGTTCTGGAAGGGAAGAAACAAGTCAAAAGCAAGCCTCTTATATACGAGCAGCACTAGGTGAGCTAATCTATTGTACTGGCGGACACCAACGGCTGACTGAATATTCGATGTGAAAAGTGCCCAGCCTCAGAACCGACACTAGCTTCTGGTATAGCGTCAAGAACTGACAACTCGGCGCAAATCCGATAGATGTTTTGACGCTCTCAATTTAGATGTATCGCATATATTACCTAAGTTAAGTAAGTGGCGGAGGTCCGGGGCGCGGGGGTCCTTGTGTGGGGGTTAAGGTGTGGGGAAAGGCAAGCAGATCCTTTGCGAAAGAGGTCTCGTATCCCAAGTTTCTGAATAACATCAGGTGGGCATGAGACACATTTAGCTGCTGGCTACGTACTTCATTGCACTGGTTAGCGCCACGTAGGGATACCCAGTGAGATTTTAGTGCCTCTGTTTTAAGCAATACTGTATGACGATTATTCTCAACCCCGCATATTGCATGAGTATGGAGAATGGTGTATAAAGGGACAATTCAGGCAGGGAAATCGATATTTAAATTGCACAATTCGCACAGAATCTGTG
Organism: Talaromyces sp. F31; assembly: GCA_037356135.1. NCBI lineage: Eukaryota > Fungi > Ascomycota > Eurotiomycetes > Eurotiales > Trichocomaceae > Talaromyces > Talaromyces sp. F31. The sequence continues at coordinate 760,120 of JAYXSF010000032.1, read as the reverse complement.
TTTCTGTTTCAGTGGAATCAGGCCTTCCCCCGAGTCAGTTCTGAACTTACTGAGATCATGCAAATGTGGAAGGTCTGGTTAGTTACGCCCAGCCACCCTTCATAATTGCCGGACAAAGCCTACCACTAAGACTTGCTAGGGTTGTAGATTGGTAAAGACTTCTAAGAAAAACACTTTGTATTTTGAGCTTCTTCAACTGGCATATACACACTTGCCTAACCATCCATCTCGTCTTCTGGACCCGTGCACAAAAATGCAAACTCACACCACGATCAAACTCGGCTTTCGCACGAATTGAATCCGAGACACCGCCAAACCAACTCATGAACTTTGCTCATACAAAGAAAAGAGAGTGATCAGATCATGTGTTCTCTACAAGAAGTGTCGTATCACGGAGTTGTTCCGGCATTTATAACCAAAGCACGTCCCATTTGCTCGGCGCTTTTCCGTGTTCCGTCGGGAACCTAAAAGAGTAACCCGTATATCTTCAAGGCGGCTTGAAGCGACGGGAGTTAAGCGCCAAGATATTTCGGAGGCGTTTCGCAAAAGCATTTCGCGATAGACTGTCGCTTGTCGCTTTGAGAGCTCTGGCGAGCCTTGCGAAGAAAATGGGGCTCGTCTGGATCGAACCTGCTTGGCTCAGTCCTACTTGACGCCAGTGATTGGCCAAGATCACATGACCAAGTGCTCATCATCTGACACTGTCAATAATCTCGACATTTGATTGGTGATCAATATGATCTCTTTGATGCCAGGTTTCTCAGGCTTGCAACCATCTCTCCTACTCTCCAACTCTCCAACATTATGGGCGATGTTCATAAGCAACAAATGAGCTTAATCAACCTCTGGCGTAACATTTATCGGGACCAATGGCGCTGGTTACTGAATTTGAGCGCATCGGAAACTGCTTTTCGAGATTCGGGATGTCCGTTGCTCAGGAAACCCAATTTCAAGCCAGATAACACTGATCGCTGATGGCGTTCAATCACCAGAAAATGTCATTACTTTTTAAATTCAGATAGCCATATGAAAACGGCAGCATATACATTAGGCGTCGTCAGCGTATGGCATTCATTGGTCCCAACCTCAAATGCAACCAGTGATGACACGGGTTTGCCGAAACACAACAATTCGGCATTCCCGAGATGGAGTCCCTTTTGCTCCAGATTCATCTGGGGAAAAGCTGGGGCAAGCTTGGACATAATTCTTGAGGTCGAGATCTCAAATCCCATTTAAATAAGTCTGTCTGTCTTCATCTACGTTCGAATATTCGACCATCATCATCTATAACTCAGTTGACTCAACCGTCAGTTACTATGGCCGAAGAAAAGTCCGAGATAACGCATCAGGAGCAGATTCCTGATATGGAAGCCGAAGTCCTGACAACAGAAGATGAGCCGGCTTCCATCTATCAGGTTGGCTGGAGGACGATGATGGCCATCGTTGCTCTTTCAATGTCGAACAACTGCGCTGCTATTGCCAATACTGTACGTGCTCACATTGGAAACGACCTTCAAGTAGAGGGTGAATTCTTCTAACCCCTATCTAGACGAACACTATCATCAGCTTCCAAGTCCAAGCACTCGGAGACGCATCACTTGCCTCTTGGATTGCCAATTCCAACCTCTTGGTAACACTAGCTTTCGGACCCGTGTTTGTAAGTTATCGATCAGCTCTGGCAATTTTCTACCACTAAGACTTTTATACTATAAAGGGCTCTCTTAGCGACCGTCTCGGAAAGAAATGGTTCATCGTCATTTGTAGCATACTAGGAGTCGTCGGCTCCATTATTTCGGGCTCGGCCCATCGCACAGCAGTGATTGTTGCAGGAAACACGTTGACTGGGTTGGCTAATGCCGGATGTGTAAGTTCAAGCCCCAGATCATTGTTAGAAAATCTAAACATGCTGACCACAAATGTTTGACGATAGATTATGGGCATCCCCGCTGCTCAAGAAGTCACCCCAAACAAGTTACGACCATGGACAATGGGTTTTTCCCAAGCATTCGCGAGTTGCTGCGTGGTTGCCGGTACTCTCGGTGCGGGTGCCTTTGTGAAATACCAATCCTGGCGATGGTCATACTATCTCAACGCATTTGTGTATGGCACATCTGCGACTCTTGTCTTTTTCTTCTACCATCCACCTCCAACTGGTTTGAGAAGACAGCAGGGCCAACTGCGGGAGATTCTATCCAAGGTCGATTACTTTGGCATCTTCCTTTTCGCTGGCTCAATTGCTTCACTTCTTATTGCTTTGACATGGGGCGGAAATACCTATCCCTGGTCATCCGGTAAGGTCATTGCTTGCTTGGTAATCGGCTGTGCCGGTCTTGTGGGCTTCGGCTTATATGAATGGCTCTTCACCACTGAGGGGATTTTTGACCATCGTCTGTTCGAGACCAGAAACTTCCCTATCCTTTTGTTCGTGTGTACTGTGGACGGCATGCTTCTTCTCGGCGTGAATGTGCTCTATGCTCAACAGATAGCGGATATGTTTACCACCGATGCCGTTAAGATTGCCACCGTCCTCACGCCTTTCTTGACCACCTCAGCTTTTGGATGTTTGCCCGCTGGATTTGTCATGGCAAAGACCAAGTCCTATCGTGTTATGTTGGTTTGTGCATTGTTGTGGTGCAGCTTGTTCACGGGTCTGATGGCCATGGTCAATGAGCAGCGATTAAGCTGGGCGTATGCTTTCTCCTCATTGTTCGGTATTGGTACTGCAGTGACTACTGTTATCCCTGGTACGTATCCCTAAGCCTGTTGTGTTGACTAGTTCCAAATACTGACTAATATGCAGTCGTGGCTATGGGCCTCTCCGTCCCATCATTCCTCCTCGGCACTGCAGGCACAATCGGCGTCGCTTGTCGAGCATTCGGCGGTATAATCGGCATCACGATCTTCACTGCCGTCTATAACAACAAGATCGGTGCCGCGCTCGCCCAAGATGTCGGAGGCGTCCTCGGCGCCGCTGGGGAAGGCAATCTGACATCATCCGTTGTCACAGCACTGATGAGCTCGAATCCCATGGCTCTGAACCTGGTTGAAGGTCTACCACAATCATTGATCCCCGCTATTCGTGGCGCTCAAGCGGTTGCGGTGACTTATTCATGGAGATATGTTTGGGTTGCTATTTGTGTCGTAGTCGCCGCCAATGCGTTGGTAGCTTGTTCGTTGAAGTCTGTGGCGAAGAGGATGAATGATCATGTCGAGTCGGCTTTGGAGAGATCGGAAATTCGTGACAAGCAGATGACTATTGCTCATTAATACTACTACGTTCGTGGAATTTTTTTTCCAATCTGATATGAGATAGCTGGCAATTTTTCTGTAACCTCAATTGTAACGAGCATCAACTAATGATCTTATTGACATATGTCCTTGATGATGAGTACTTTGATACAATGTAATTGTTAATAATAACTACTTCTTTCTAAGAGCAGCGGCCTGCTCCTCTACATCCCTCGTACAATCCACATACGCCCCTTTCAGTTCCTCTCTCTTGCCCGCACAAAGCCAAACACAAGTCCAAGCCGGCAACCGACCGTGATAATGCGGTGTCTTCTTTCCAATCGTTTCCATATGTTCAATCACATACGGTGCTTCCTGTTTAGTCTTTTCCGGAAAACCCGTCTGATGCAAAGCAGTCTCAATCTCACCAGGATGAATGCTAAAGATTTGAATTTCGTTGCGGTCGAACTTGTGTTCGATTTTCTGCACTTGGTCGAGTTCGGCCTGCAATGTGCCCGCAAAGCGTGTAATAGCCGTTTTGGAACAATTATAGCTCGTCGTCCATGGTAGATCTGCTATCGCCGCACGCGAAGATGTATAGATGATTGTGCCGGAGTTCCTTTGCATCATCTCGGGGACTACTAGCCGAGTTAATTCGACGGGTGCCCGAACATTGAGCTCCATAATGTCCCACCAACCATCTGCTTCAGTAAGATGGAAGGGCATAAACACATTAGTACCCGCATTCAAAATCAGGATGTCGATCTGGCCGAGTTGGGTGTGGAATTCCCGAACGAGGCGTTCTTGATCCTTGCGGTCCAGTGCGTCGGCGGTAATGCCGACCACTTTTTGTTGTGGTTGCTGTTGCTTCCCCGCATCTCCCTCGCCTGAATTTTCATGTTTCGCTGAGATAAGCTCTGAAATTTCGCGAGTTGTTGAGTCGACTTCCTGGGCCGTGCGGCCTGTGATAGCCACGCTGGCGCCGGCTTTCGCAAGGGCGATTGATATTTCGCGGCCTATTCCTCTACCTGAGCCTGTTACAAGAGCATTCTTGCCGGTCAGGGTACCCGAGAGAATGGTAGGAGAAATGGCCGGATAGACGTCGGTGCGAAGGGTGAATTGTGATTGAATCATTTTGATTGTTTGACACAATTCTTTGTAAATCTAAATTCAGAACAAGACGTGTGGAAAAATTTGCTCGAACATATGAACAATAATCATGGAATCAGCAATATGCCGAGAAAATATATCGTACGCCCCCAGATTTCAATTCTCGGATAATCCGAGAGTCTCATACCTGACCCCACGAGGTGATTCATTCTCATATTCCAGGTGACCAAAAAGCATTTAAATGTTGTTGACTGAGAAAAAAATGTATACATACTCAGAATCGATTTCTAAATTGTAAAATCCAGTTCTCATCATCAACATGGCGGATTTTGAGATCTATATACCCGCCAATCTATCCTTTCAGGATTACATTGCTGTAATCCAAACAGCTCGTGTCTGGGCCGATGGCTACGACAGAAAAGTAAAACCCAATGAGTCTGAACAACCATAATGTAATATGCTAATACCGAATAATTAGGATCTGGCTCGTCTCTCAGCAACGCTCGCCCCCGAAGTAATTGTAGACTACACCTCCGTCGTCCCCTCCTGGGGTGAAAAGCGATACACATCTCACGAATTCGCATCCGAATGGCTCTCCGCCGAACACCTGGGCAACAAAGCGCTTGCAACACAACATCTTCTCGCTCAACCATACATCAAAAGCGTGGCCGAGGACGAGATTGTGGTTCAGTGGCAGCAACTTGCCAGTCATGGGCGGTGGGAGGATGGAAATGCGGGCACAGACGGCGGGAAGAAGAGGACGATTGTTGAGACGAGTGATGGGAGGAGTTGGATGGAACATAAATTTGTGAGGATTGAGGGGAGGTGGAAGATTGCAAGGATAACGCCGGAATTGACGTATGATACGGGTGATTTTATGAGGGTTAGAAGGCTGGAGGGGGCGCCTTAAACCTGTTTATATGCATATATCGATTGACTCAACGCATAGCAGCTCTAAGAGAGTATTTGTACATGTATCAGATCTTGAACTCCGTGCTTTTTTTAGTAAAAGCATGGATATTGCATAGCCGAATGAGTATTGAAAGTAGGCAGGTGCCGAAAACAGCCCAATGAGACCCCAGCACTTTATACTGTGTTCAGTCATAGGAAAAGCCTTCTATTTTTATTGAGAGGATTCACAACAAATTAAACGGCAGTTGGCTGACAGTCCGAAATAGATTGCTTTTGCCGATCGGCTAATGACTCAAACGTGCAGTATGCCCGTTTATATTTGATCGGCAAGTATTTAAAGTTGACTTAGGGGTTTTGCAATCTTTCATGTATCAGGCCGACCCGGCCTCATGATATCATGCTGAATGGATTATAAGAGACGTATGCTATAGCTAGGGCTAGAGGTGACCTAAAATTCTTTAGAGGGACAATTCAAAGGAAGCTGGGACTACTAATAATACCTGCACATACATATCCGATTCGCTGTCTAGGAAACATACGGAGTCTCCATACGGCATTTCCTCCGAAATTCGCATATATAGAAAAGGGCTTACTAGCTGTGTCCCTGGTGGATACGTTGGTCCAAGCTAGGATATAGCTACAGCATTGTATACTACTTCATACTGATGTTCTTCATATGATCGCAATCTTGGAACAGATAAGACTTTTGCAAGATTGCCTGGGTCCGGTTACACGCTAGCCATTGAGAATATACACCCCCAGCAGGCAGTCAGGTACCTAGATTAGGAGTTTAGAACCAGTTGCCTCTGAGAACATCTACAAAAGCACGTTCTTAACTCAACTAAGAGTTCAAGCTAATACGGCCTAATTTGAAGAAATGGATCCATCTATCCAATGATATCTGCCAAGTATACTAGGCACATACTACGTACATACATAAATTCAAGACAATGTTGAGCGAGATATACGGAGAGAACGCCGTTCGTCGGAGTTAATTCCTAGTATTTTAATACATAAACTTTTCTGAAAGATCGAAACAGTATATATATTCCTTATCGCCTAAAAATTTCCAATCCTACATGTACTTCGTGAAAACATCGCGAAACCGAAATGTCCCATAACTCGTTGAACACTGCACGCAAGACGAAATCAGGGTATGAAAAACGACATATACCACCTAACTCGCAAAAAAACCAAAAAAGACATAATTCGAAATCTTTCTTTGCAATATGACGCCGAAATTTTATACGAAATTGAAATTCAAATCGGTCAAACCATAATCACCACCCCCTTCAATACCGTCCAACATCGGCAAAAACGCACTACCACCGGTCATTCCAACACCAGCACCGCCGCCAACCATCATACTATGATCATCATCCTCCGCATTGAGATGGCCGAAGTTTGGATCTAGTGACAAGAAGGATGGTTGCTCAGGTATTTCGCTGACGCTATTGAACAGGGTGTTATCGATGTTTTCGTGGTGGACAAGAGAGGGGCTCATAGTATTAAGCCCCCCTCTGGTATTCCCACGGGTTTGATGATTGATATGGGCATGAGTGTTATCCCACGACAGAGGAACGTTCGAGTGCGAGCTACTATTAACGCTACCGTTGATACTGCCATTGACGCTACCGCTGCTCATACTACCCCGGGAACTTTGAGCGGAAGAAGATTGTGCAAGCATTTTCGCAAGCCCATCGGCCATCCAATGCACAAGATGATATTGTCCGCATTTCACGTACCTAAAGAAATCGATCACGCGCTGGATGAGTGCATGGGTGGATGCAACGTCGATGCCGAGATCATCGCGGTACCGATCCGCGACTTTGAGTAGCACAACGCATGCGAAAGCGACCATGGTGTGGAAGTAGTGGGGTACACCGATTATGCTACGACGAATGTCGGCGTCGCCAAGCAGAAGTTCCAAAATGGTGGTCGCGTGTGATACGGCTGTTGAAGCGGCATCTTTGAAGTAGGAGGGAATGTGTTCGATATGGTCGCCCGATTTAAGGCCGCGGAAAACGTGAGAATAGAGATGGAGTTTGCCGAAGTGATAGTGCAGCAGGACTCCTTTGGAGGGGAAATTTCCGATGTGTTCATTGGGGCCTGATGCATACTATTAGCATTGTCTCGTATAAAAGGAGACCAAAAAGACTTACGCAGTTTGGAAGACCAATGAGCCAACCATTTATCGAGGTGATGGCTGAATGTGTTGATATGAGGCATTGCGCCACGAGGAATAGACTTGGTGGCATCCACGCCGAAAAATTCGCGAATCTGACTGAGTAAAGTCATAAGTGCTACCTGCGACGAAATTCGAATATCCGATTGCGAAGCATGCGGAGACTCGAGGTATGAACGCCACCCACGAATGGTATCATCTTCTCGAATCATGGGTGCTCGGGTATACAATATCGACAAATGCTGATCACAAATATAGAGCAAATACCATAACCGGACTGGATCAATAGATGCTTCGGGATCTGATAGATCCCAGCTTTTGGGCGTCTGCGCAAACTCATTTGCTGAGTCAACGATGCGGTAGTAGAATTTGTGAAGATTGATGTCGCTCGCGCGTCGGACAGCCAGACCAGCTAGTGTCCATGAAACATCACTAAGCCAATACGAGCCGATCACCAAAGCACGCAAATAATCCAGACTGATGCGCCGCTCAAACATTGAGCCAGAGACTAATCGGCGGAATTCCTGGTTGCAGATTTCGTACTGTTGACTATTACCAGCCTGATGTGATGCTGCGACTGTGCAAATGCAGGCTGTGAGTAAAGAGGAACTGCGTCGTAAGCTTTCCAATGTCGTGTACTTGCTGGCTAGACCATAGATATAAGGGTCTAGCTGGGTTTGATAAAAGTGGAATAGTTTCTCGGCTTCGTCGACCGGAACCAGCCCGCGGGAGATGAAGTCATCATGACTCGAGGGTAGTTCTTCTACTGTTTCTCCTCGTAGAGAGCGCAAGCGGGTGAGTTCATATAGCGACTCGATTGGAATATGTGATGACGTCTCCTGAGCCGGTTGTAGCTGAGAAGAGGTCTCAGGGTCTCGAGCAGTGATCGACTCGATTTTTTGAGTAATCGGAACTTCTGGTTCTTGAAAACTTCCGAGCTCTGGTAGCGGAGTGTGTAGAGAGGGTAGCGTTGGGAGAGATAATGCGCGCAATGTCTGCTCGAGTGCCGAGTGCATGAGAGTCAAATCATGGCTAACTGTTTTGCGCCATCTGTGATATCTATCAGTGACTATTCTTTATACCACGGCGAAGCGAATATTACCTAGACTCTTCATCAATAAGTGTTTGCAAACTCTTGTTGAGCTTACACGATAAACCTCTTTCTTTGCATCTTTTGCAAGGCGGGTGGTCATCGTCCATGTCACATTTAATCTACCATCCAATTTCGGATCAGTTTTCTGTTTCAAGCAAATATCTTTTCTAACAATTGCAGTCTCACCTTCTGCTTGCGACAGGCCGCACACGCCTTCACCTTGCGCGTAATAGATGGCCATATCTGCTCATTATCGTCTGAGTGAATACTAGCAGCTCTCTGGCGCGATCCGGATTTCGCAGATCGAGGCTCTGACCCGCCGTCTGTCAAGGTCGGGGTTGGGGGATGTGAAAAGTTGGCCTTGATATTTTCCGGGCTACTAGGACTTCCGGACTTGATATGAATGTCTCTTGTTGAGGTTTTGTTTGCGCTGCGACGAGTTGGTTGTGTCGCTGCTCCGTCGACTTGATTCCAGGAACGTTTCGGCATAGCAATGCACACTGCAAGGGTGGATTGTTTTCAAAATAGTATATTTATTGTAGCTTCCCGGTCCAATGCTTCAATGATCTCCGTATTCGACAAAATCCTGTACAATCGCAAGTGTCTTTGTGTAGTACACATGTATGGAGGAGAATAGATTCTGGAGAAAGTCGAAATCCTGGGGAAAGCAAGTCAAGAACTACGAACAAGAAAAAAAAAGACTATGGAACCCCTCACACGCACCACTTCCCCGAAATCCAGCTCAATCGCATCACTAATCGGTACTTTCAGACAACCGGGGTCTGGACGCGAGCTGCCAACAGCCACGAATAATTCTCGCTGGGTGGGATTAAAATGACTCAGATAGCGATGAACGCTTACAGCAGATTATGCATTTAGCAATGACATGAATGGCCAACCCAGGCCTAGAGGTCGCCCAACCTTCCTAACGATCGGCATTATTCCGTGAATTTACCGGTACCAGCAGTCTGCCATGGACTCACTCCACTGCGGGGATATGACCCCCAACCTCTGAGAGAGCTACAGAAATTGCCTAATTGGGAAATCAATGTTAGTGCCGACTCTCGTGTGGAGCAGGTCCGTTCCAGGCAACTAAAGCCGGCCCTTTTACTGGTTATTCACCGTCGCTTGGAATCCCGTTTGCAGAACTGGTAGAAAGTTAGCAACCCCCGTATGCCATGCCTTTTTTTTGTTGGTCGCCTGGACACAGACCAAAACGGCAATCCGCAATATGGTACAAAGCATGACTCGGGCCGATTGTCGAATCACCTATGGGCTCGTCTAATTTCTAGAACAAGGTTTCCCGACCGAAGTTGCATTTCGTTTTTTTTTTTTTTTGGGTCATGGCGTTTTTTGGGTCTGGGCGATAGGTGAGCCAGGGGCAGTGTTCCTGTGTTAAGTGGACTGGAGGCTTCTTTCGCCTCTTCCAGAAGCTGGTAGTGGAATGGTACAGACCACGAAGAAGGAGCAGTCAATGAGAAATTCTGTGATTTGTTCACTTCGTTCCATACTTCTTCTTCATACTGGGCCGTTGCGTATTGCGGCAGCTGCACAGCTCGCTCAGTGCCCATGGATGTGAGGACGTACGTGTTCTCCCCGCGGGGAGACCAGTGACGTGGGGGTACAAGGTATGCCCGCGCATCGAGGGCATACTTTTTGTCATATAGATGTAATCTGACGACCGGCAAATGTACATAACTACAGTATCGGTGTGTCCCTGTGCGTATGCTACTAATTACACAAGAATATACACGGGGTATCCTTGACTCTCGAAAGTGCTGACGATGTCATGAACCAGCAGCCCCTTGCTATATCTCGCCACGCAGTGCTCCGGAAGTGGATGCCATCACGTGGAAGCGACCCCCACAGGCTTCTTGGCTATGGCTTGGCAAGGCTTCAATAAGTTTCGGGATAACCCCACGCTTGGATGTAGCGGGATGAGCGTCAAAGCGTATAGGATTGCGTGCTTGGAAATAGTCGAGGCATTAAGGCATGCATCACTCGGGCGAGAGACGGCGGATCACCTTTTGAAAGACTCCGTAATTTCACCAGGTATAGATACATTCGCATGCTATCATATACATTTTTAGACGGTCGATACTCCCTGTCCTGAAATACGTCAATCTTAATCACTATCTCTGTCATAAAAAGTGCTACGTAGTATAACCATCGGCTATTCAATGGCTGGATAGATCATTAGCCGATGCGGGATTATTCTACTCCGACGGAACTTCTCCGACCATCATTATCCGAAACGGGACTAGCGTGATATGTACAACATCTTTTCTAATTTGACGGTCCATGTGATCAGATCGTTGTTTTTGAATGAAGGCGCATATGTACATGATTGGAGCAAAATTGACATGCGACTTTTCACTGACTTTCCCAAGGATATGGGGTTGACTGGGACCTCGACGGACAGTTTGCGTGGCATTCGTGGTCCACATAGCATGCGGATTTCCATATACGTACCATCCTGATGGACCGACTGCGGGGTGGGGTTCTCCGGTGATTGAGAGCAGCGATGGAATAAGAGTCTTCTGGTGCCTCTACAGCTCGATACTTGTATAGTAGTGATAGATCGAAATTGACAAGACGAGATCAGTCCATCTGAATTTTATGGTTCTTCTTGAACCTTTTGAATCCAATACAAAGCATGCGGCAATGCGGCAATGCGGCCCGCTTACCCGCGGGGTAGGTTAGACTTTTCTAGTAAGTTTGAATACGAAGAGTCCAGCGGTATACCATTCTAGCTGCAGACGGATAATTTCCTATCTGAATTCATCATAGGAAGATAAGAAGCTGTCTCCTCGACAAGGCGCTTCTTGCAACGTATCGTATCGACGTTCGAACAGTTCTTGTCATGAGGATGAAAAGTACGGAGATCGGTACACTGACCAACTCAGGCAGTTGCTGTAGACTTAGCTATACAATTCTTGAATCGATACATATACATACGAGCTAAGGTAGATTTCCCATCGGTCAGAGCTGTAGGATAGAGCAATGCGAAGGACTTCCTCACAAAACATGATACAAAACCACGACAAAGAAAGATCGATAAACCGGACGGATCAAGAAAATCAAAATCATCAGTTCATAATCGTTGAATCATTACTATATACACAAATCTCCGCTGTCCGTTTATTCAAACAACCAGCCCGTGGAAATCAACCCGTTGGACCACGGCCCTGGCGTTGATATGGTATTATTACCAGCCATCTCCATCCCCATCGGAACCCCATGATGGATATCCACCTGAGTCAGGAAGTCTTCGATGGAAGGATTATTCAATCGGCTCTGAGTCAAGAATGCGCTGTTATTGTTATTGTCCACCAAAGAATTCTGTTGTCCATCACTATCATCCAGCCCAAGGTCTGCGGCACTTCCGGGCATGACTAGTAGTTCTGCTATATGATCCATAGGCTGCGCTGTACCATTGCCATGGCCATTCGTACTGCGATCTGCGAACTCCAACATCACTTTTCGAATTTCGAGGAAATGCTCGTAGAACCCGGCTGCGGGTAGGTTGCCATCTTTTACAATCGACTCCATGATATCGGATGCAGTGTCGACAGCTTCGCGGTCTGCGTCGCTGTTGCTTGTGCCGAGGATGCTGGACATCATTAGGATGATGGTGGAAGAGAACAAGTAGTGGGCGTCAAAGTAGCCGTAAATTGCCATTCCGGCGTCGATCCAGAGTTGGGTTAGGAGACCGTTGGAGCTGCGTGCGGCGTGAATGCAAGCGTCTGCTAGGGCCATGGTCGTTGGTGATGGGGCTGCAGCACCTTGGCCTTGGAAGCAGGATTTGAAAATGTGGAATAAAATTGGGCGGGTGGTAAGTATCACACACTTCCAAAGGTTCATCCATGAGTATATTTGAATACAGGTAAGTGGAGTAAATGACAGCTTACCTGATTGAAACACAAATGTAACGAAGCAACATTCCTCGACGAATATTTCAAGGGTTTGGTTTGAGATATCTGCACACTTGCTGGCAATGTTTCTGCCCAAGTTCTGAGGCTGCGAAGGATCTTCTGCACACTCTGCACGAATGCCTTGGTTTGACTAGACCGACCATAAATATCCGAGATGATATCACCCGAAATTCTTGCCAGCTTGACGTGTGCGATAAGATGAGAAGGATCAGAGAACTCTTCTTGTTCACTGGGTGTGAGTTTGTCCATTGATGGCAAGTCGACGTCAATGTCACTGTCTTGGATAGTGACTGGATGACCCAATTTTGAACTGGTCATGCGATCGATGATGTATACACTCCACCAAACACGTATGCGATGTTCTCTCTCAACTGCGGAAATTGTGTAGCTTTCGGGAACATTGTGATGTAGACCTAAAGTAAGACAGAGACGGAGGGCCATTCCGGCATAGGTATATGCAGATTTGGTGCGGTTAAGTGCCAGTGAATACAAAGACTGTACATGTCAGATATTGGCAGATTTCCGACATAAAATACAACTCACGATTATCAGCAGTGCTTCCACGTACACAACCGAAGCCTCTTCATGCATATCCTGGGTCAGACTCATCGCCTGCACAAAGTACCCAGTTCCGGGCACATCGGGACCCTTAGTCGATCCTAATCGTCGGTTGGAATACATCTCCCCCATTGAGAATAGCGCAAACAACTTGCACACAAAGACTGGATCATCAAGTTTTTGCGAATCATAGATTTCTTGCATTCTCTCTATAGTCGACTTTCGTAGCATCAAATGATAATCATTGCCCAAAAATCGCAATGCCACTTTGAGCAACAAATGTGCATAAGCACGATTAGGCCACTCAAACCTGGGAGCCGGGGCTGCCATGCGCAGAAATGCCTTGTGTTGAGAGTATTTGGATCGTGATAATGGCGCGACGGGTTCATTGCCATTCAGGAATTGGCGTAACCGTGTACCGAAGGCTGTACATGCTGCTTCACCGATGTAGATCGGCTGCCACGACGCGCTGTCTGTCACAAACCAAGCTTTGTCTTCGATAAGGGGGTTTTTGAGGTCGACGTCGACATTGCCGATTTGTTCTGGGGAGTCGTCGTCTTCCTCACGATCTTCAGGAGTTTGTTGTGTTTGTGATTGTTGTCCGACTATATCTTCTTCTGAGACGTCTTTGCCTTTGAGAAGCGCGACCTCTCGCTTTAACCAATTCAGATAACTTGAAACATCAAATACATTAGAGATACAGAACCAAGCCCCAGAAGAGCAGTGTTCTCACCTCTCCTGGACCTGGACCTTCCGGTCTCTGTAAGGGTAAACACACTCGGTGCCTTCGGGTTTTCGAGAGCAGCTGCGACACGGGTTGCCGCCCGAACATTTGACTTTGCTGCCGTGGCAATTTAGACAGCTATAGGTTATATCAATATCATTCTGGCTCAAGAAACCAAGGAGATTGCGGGACATACGCTAATGAATTCCGCTGGCGTTTCGAAGGTCGGTCGTCCAACTCATCCACAAAAATTGGAGAACCGTCTTTCGACTCTCTACGGGTACTTTTGGGCATTTTGTTTACTTTGATCGGTATCGGTCCCTTATTGTGGATCTGTTTGCATGAAGACGAAGAATGATATGAGGCTGGAGTGGGTTACATACCAGAGAGGATCCGAGTTCATAGGCCGGCAATATCTTATCAGAGCCGAAACGCTCGGGTCGGCGATTGACTTACCGTTGCCGTGAACAACACACCACCCACACCTACCATGACAGAGTCCATAGACTCACCTGCATCGGCTGCCTCTTGCTATCGACCGATTTATCCTTGACAAATAGTGCGTCATTACTCGAGGATCAATATGCATGATATAAAGATGCACTGCGGCCACGTCTCTTTGTGGCTTATATACATCAATACCGACCTCAGGACATAGCAATCGGTCATTATTCGAACAACGAAGAATAATTGGAATAATGGCTATAGAAAGCGAAAATCAAGGCATCAGAATCGCTATTGACAGGGGCGGTACATTCTGTGATTTGTACGTTTGTTGGCGTCTCTCGCTTAAGCCCTGTAATTGAATTTACTAATACATATCCGAGAATAGTTGGGCAAGCATCCCTGGTCGACAAAATGACTTGATTTTTAAGTTGTTGTCCAGAAACCCTGGAGAATATGATGATGCACCTATCGAAGGTATCCGGCAGATTCTTGAAAAGGCTACTGGTCAGACTATTCCCAGAGGTACACCTCTGGACATCACACCAGTAGAGTCGATTCGTATGGGCACAACTGTTGCTACAAAGTGAGAATCTCCAGCGGTCATCGAACCAATGACATCAGCTGATATGCAACTTTTAGTGCTCTCTTAGAACGAAAAGGCGAGCGAGTCGCCCTTTTGATCACAAAAGGTTTCAAAGACCTGCTTGTCATCGGCAACCAAGCCCGCCCTAGCATCTTCGATCTATCCGTTTCGAAACTCGACCGTTTATATGAGAAAGTCATTGAAGTAGAAGAAAGAGTCACTATAGAAGGCTTCGCTGAAGACCCGGAACCTCAGCCTATTGATATCAAATCAGACCTAGCCTTAGTCGAAGGCCTTACCGGGGAAGCCATCCGCATATTACAACAACCAGACCTTACGCAAGTCCGCCAAGATCTTAAAAAATTATGGGATGAAGGGTACCGCACTTTGGCGATTGCCTTTATGCATTCATTTGCATTCCCGGATCATGAAGCTGCCGTGGCAGCGATTGCGCGTGAGATTGGGTTTAGAGCTTCGGTCTCTTCGGAATTACAGCCTATGATCCGAATTGTTCCTCGGGCTCAATCGGCAACAGCGGATGCTTATCTATCTCCAGTCATTGCACAGTATATTGAAGGTTTCCGATCGGGCTTTGAGGGTCGGCTAGAAGATCATAACGCCAAGAAATTACTTTTGTGTCAGTCAGATGGAGGTCTAACCTCATTCACTAGATTTACCGGTTTACGGGCGATTCTCTCTGGACCTGCTGCTGGCGTTATTGGGTGTGCCCGCACTTGCTATGATGAGGAAGACGGAACACCCGTGCTTGGTTTCGATATGGGAGGAACAAGTACAGATGTCTCCCGTTATAGTGGTTCGTTCGAACACGTTTTTGAAACCACCGTCTCGCAAGTCGCCCTGCAAAGCCCTCAATTGGACGTTCACACTGTAGCTGCAGGCGGAGGCTCCATGCTTTTCTGGCGCAATGGCCTGTTCGTCGCAGGTCCTGAATCTGCAGGTGCATACCCTGGGCCCGCATGTTATGGCAAAGGCGGACCTCTTACGATCACGGATGCAAATTTCTTCCTGGGCCGCATTCTGCCAGACTACTTTGCTCGTCCTCTAGACTTTGATGTTGTTAAGAGGAAATTCTTGGAACTTACCGAGGTCGTTAATGCGGAAAAGAAAGGCACAGAATCTTTAACACCGGAGGAGATTGCGATGGGCTTTCTTCTTGTGGCGAATGCATCCATGACAAGACCAATTCGAGCCCTGAGCGAGGGACGTGGTTACGAGACTGCCGCTCACAATCTCGCCTGTTTTGGCGGTGCTGGTGGACAACATGCCACTGCCATTGCGCGAGATCTCGGTATCAAACGAGTGCTGATTCACCGGTTCTCCAGCATCTTGTCAGCCTATGGAATGGCTCTGGCGGATGTTGTTGTTGAGCTTCAAGAGCCGGAGTCTGGTGTATACAACAAGGAATCCGCTCCTCGTATTGAGAAAAAAGCTCGTGCTCTCCGTCAGCGAAGCACCAAGCAGCTGATTGAGGAAGGCTTTTCTGAAAATCAGATATCACATGAAGTGTTTCTCAACATGCGTTATCGCGGCAGCGATACTTCGCTTATGATTTCCGAGTCTGATGCAGCCACTTTTTCCGAGGGATTCATTGCTCGTCACAAACGCGAGTTTGGCTTTACCCAACCACGCGAAATCCTAGTTGATGACGTGCGACTTCGATCAGTTGGCAAGGCTGTGGATGTCAAGATCAAGAGCCCGTTCCCACAGCTGAAAGAGATCAATCGCTCAAAGCAGCAAGACCTGAAACCAGCTCTGGTACGAAAAGTATACTTTGAAAAAGAAGGATGGACAGACTCGCGCATCTTCCATCTGCAAGATATACCCAAAGGAAGCGTTATACTAGGCCCAGCCATGATCATTGATGCAACTCAGACCATCGTCGTTGACCCAGCCAGCGAGGCGACTGTTTTGGATGAACATGTTGTCATTGATCTATTAGACGCTGAGACCAAGAAGATTTCTGCAGATGAGGTTGACCCTATTCAGCTCTCCGTCTTCAGTCATCGCTTTATGAGCGTTGCTGAGCAGACGGGTGAGACCCTCCGAAAGACTTCAATCTCGACAAACATCAAGGAGCGTCTTGACTACAGTTGCGCAGTCTTTTCAGCTGATGGTCAATTAGTCGCTAATGCGCCTCATATACCTGCCCATTTGGGATCGATGTCCTACGCAATTGCGTACCAGGCGAGAAGATACGCAAAAGGAGAACTGAAACCCGGTGATGTCATTCTATCCAACCATCCTATTGCCGGTGGTACCCATCTCCCAGACTTGACTGTAACGACCCCTGTCTTCGACGAAAACGACCCTACAAAGATTCTCTTCTTTGTCGCAAACCGTGGCCACCATGCCGATATCGGTGGGATTGCTGCAGGAAGTATGCCGCCAAATTCGACAGAATTGTGGCAAGAAGGTGCCGCTATCGAATCCTTCAAGCTAGTGAAAGAGGGTGTCTTTGATGAAGAAGGTGTCACTCATCTTCTCTATGACGTTCCGGCTCAATATCCTGGTTGTAGTGGCACGAGAACTTTGAATGACAACATTTCGGATCTCAAAGCAGGAATTGCGGCAAACAATAAGGGCATTCATTTGATTCAAGGTCTGGTTCGCGAATACAGCTGGCCTGTCGTCGAGCTGTACATGCGTGCAGTTCAAAAGAATGCCGAAGATACTGTTCGCGGCTTACTCAAGGACTTTAGTCGCCGCTTCCAAGGTCAACCTCTCGAGGCAGTCGATTACATGGATGATGGAACTCCATTGGCACTCAAAATCACCATCGACCCAACCGATGGATCCGCCAATTTCGACTTTACCGGCACCGGACCCGAAGCGCTAAACAATCTCAACAGCCCACCAGCAGTTATGTACAGCGGTATTATGTACTGTCTCCGATCCATGATCTCCTCCGACATCCCCTTGAACCAAGGCTGTCTGGCGCCGATCAACGTCATCTGTCCACCCAACTCGATCCTGTCACCAAGTATGAAAGCCGCAACTGTAGGGTCAAACGTTGAGACAGCACAACGCATTATCGATGTTATCCTGAAAGCATTCAGAGTCATGGGTGCCAGTCAGGGAACGTGCAACAACCTCACTTTTGGCTACGGTGGTAAAGATCCCGTTACTGGTGCTGTGACGAAGGGTTTTGGATACTACGAGACTATTGCCGGTGGTGCGGGCGCAGGCGCGAATTGGGAAGGTCAATCAGGTGTTCATACCGGTAGCACAAACACGCGCATGACTGACCCAGAAACCTTCGAGAAACGCTATCCGGTTCTTCTTCGTGAGTTCAGTATCCGCAAGGGCAGTGGTGGTGCAGGTAGAAACCGAGGCGGTGATGGTTGTATTCGTGATATTGAGTTACGACGACCATTGCAAGTAAGCATCTTGTCCGAAAGACGAGTTGTTGCGCCCTATGGTATGGCTGGTGGTGAGGATGGCAAGAGAGGCGTGAATCTGTGGATTCGCAAGGATCCCATCGATGGATCTGTGCGAACAATATCCGTTGGAGCCAAGGCGTCAATGTCAATGAACACAGGTGATAGATTTATCGTCCAGACTCCTGGTGGTGGTGGTTATGGTGTTGCGGTGGATAAGAAGCAAGCTGTTGAAGTTCTAGATGAGTTTGTTGTCAAACGTGCTGTGATGTAGATTGTTTGATTAATGATTACGATAACGATTTCACTTTCTCCTTCGCTATTTCATATTTTAATTAGACCCAGCATGTGCTTATTTGTAGAATGATAGTACTCGCTATTAATCTTGAAAGTTGCATACCGATACCTGCCATCTAAGAGGTGGACACAATTTCTCCGTCTCCTAACCCTAAGCGGAGATTTAACTGCCATGCGTAATCTGCAAGGTCCAAGGTATACACGAATCAGAACGTTTGTTTTCAGAAAGAAGCTTTCTAAAGAAATATTTCTTGATTGACTTAG
This sequence comes from Talaromyces sp. F31, assembly GCA_037356135.1. Lineage (NCBI taxonomy): Eukaryota > Fungi > Ascomycota > Eurotiomycetes > Eurotiales > Trichocomaceae > Talaromyces > Talaromyces sp. F31. The sequence goes on along the minus strand of JAYXSF010000032.1, from coordinate 741,386 downwards.
AGCAGTACATTTATTTCTCCTGTCAGTCGAGAGAGATAATCCGGAGGAGAAGCTATGATTTCCCCGCATATTCCCCGGATAAATTCATAAGATGTTGTAGAGCTAATTTCATGTCTTGAATTATTTAAGAACATCAACTGCTGCCCAGGTTATGTTTCGCGGAAGTCAAAGTGAGGAATAAGCTAAAGACACTTTTGCAGTAACTCTGCCGTAGGAGGTCGAGCTTGAAGTTCAAGCAGTGTTTCATCATGAAATTTCTAAACAATAACAAAGTCCTCCAGACTTTGGCTGCATTTTCTGTCCTTCTTCCTGCAGCTTTATCAGCTCCAGCAAACAAAATTGACTCTCGCATTCCATGCCAGGCCGGCGTTCTCTCGGCTTGTCCACACAAGACCATCATCGTCTCGAAAGATAACTCTTCCTATTCTTCCAAGCATGCGCATTTCACCTCAATCCAATCCGCAATACTTTCCCTACCTCACGACAACTCATTAGCAACAATCCTTATTCGTGCCGGCAGCTACACTGAGCAATTAAACATTACTCGCCCCGGCCCCGTGACTCTACTCGGCGAAACAAGCCATGCTACAAATGCTAGTGAGAACCAGGTCACCGTCTACTGGAGTGCAGCGAACAACGCTACATATCTCGACAATGCATTCACCAGTGTATTAACGGTTGCACCCACGCAGAATGCTTCACTGACCGGAGCTGGACCAACCGGATGGCCTGTCCCCGTCGATACACCTTATGGCAGTACAGATTTCCGGGTTTATAACATCGACTTCCGAAATGTTTTCTCTGAATACTCTGCCGGGCCATCGCTGGCTGTTAGTGTGAGCTATGCCAATGCTGGATTTTATTACTCTGGTTTCTATTCTTATCAGGATACGGTATGCTATATCACCCTTACTCGAGTCGACTTCATTATACTGATGTGACATGAATTATAGGTGTATATCGGCAAGCTCGGCAACGCCTACTTTTACGACTCCATCATCGCCGGCCAGACTGACTTCCTCTACGGATTCGGCACAGCATGGTTCCAGTCCTGTGCCCTACAACTTCGCTCTTGCGGTGGCGGCATTACGGCCTGGAAGGGCACAAACACCACCTATACCAATAAATTCGGAGTCTACATTGTCGATTCCACCATCAATGCCGCCAATGCCTCAATCGCGGCTACTATCGCGGGCAAATGTGCACTTGGTAGACCATGGAACGCCCTGCACAGGTCAATCTTTGCGCGCACTTACGAGGATGCTAGTATCAGAAGCAGTGGATATATAGATTGGGTGAATAAAGGCGTTGAGAATTATACGCCGGGGGTTACGTTGCAGGCGGAATTCAAGACGTATGGACCCGGTTGGAATGAGACGGGACGTATTGCTGGGGGTTGGGATACGATCTTGAACGAGACTGTGTGGAGGGAGTATGATAAGCCTTCTAAGGTGTTCCAGTTTGGGTATGTAGGCGGTGGATTTGGGTATGTTGACTGGATTGATAAGACGCCTTGGTCTTAGGCGAGGAGTCATCAAGAAGGTTCAAGTAAATAGTTAGATGCTACTATCTAGAATGAAATCAAAGCTTTCCAATAAATTCCAAGGTCGACATCTGTGAATAAAATCCGCAGTTATGGATTTTCTATCCAGTTGTCTCGGTATTGAAGCCCTAATCACCTACCCTAGTTTCCGAATCGGGCCTACTATGCCAACAATCAGCATGCCTTTTTCACTTATTATATAACGCAGCAAGTCATGTAATAAATTCACTACAAATATCTGTAATGGCTCATATAATCTCATTACAGACAGCTTTCAGAGAAAATATGATAGATGTTTCCGTTTTGGGACAGCTCCCAGATGACATCATACTTCTGTCAAAAGTAGCAACCTCGATGTCGCCCATCACATTGTTCCTGATCTACCAGAGAAACATATTTCAAAATTGACAATATAAGAAATAGACGTCCAAAAATGCCCATCCCACGACCAGCAATCCTCTCCTCCATCCACTCGCTCATCTCGGCCTTCACCTCCAACGCCTCTACGGCCATCATCTTAGCACACTTCACCTCCTCCCCAACACCTCTCGTACACGAGTACGGCTCCCCTCTATTTCAACCTTTTCTACCATTTGTCGGCCGTGACTTCATCGGTCTCGAAGCTGTTGGCGAATACTTCGATTTACTGGCGCAGCACCTCTCCATCAGCGACGCATCCTTTGACGATGAGGATGACTGGGTCGTTGATCCACAGATTCTAACTGTATGTCTGCGTGGGTGCGCACGGTTCACATCTATTGAAACCAAGGAGAGTTGGTTTGAGACTTTTATGTGGCGGGTCGCATTGTCCGAGGATCTAACGGGTGAAAGTGAGCCGGATGCAGGCCAAGGGCTCAAAGTACAGGAGTATAGAGTGTGGGCTGATACGGGCGCTGCGTTTTTTGGCTTGTAGGGGAGAGTTGAATGATCTGGAATCTGCTAAATGGGGCAATGTGAGGAGGTCTGTTGCAGGAGCGCACAAGGTTGATGAAGTTTTGGGAGGGGAGGATTTTCCAGTTAGAGATAAGTTGGGGAGTGGATTGTCTCTAGGCGGGAGTTCTGGATAAATGGTGATTTTTGAGATTGGAAGATTGATATTGCTATTTCAAGACTGCTAGATCAGGAAGTTTAAAAAAGATAATGTGCTAAAGTTACAATTTTGAAACAAGTCAAGAAGCAAAGGCAGTAGAAAGCACCGCAACTCCTGTTCCCCTCGAGATGAACGGTAGTCTCGACTGGGACCATACCTGCGCATCAACGGATCTAAAAGCTGACCACAAGAATAAAAAGTAGAAAAAAAAAGAAGATTACTGCTTCCATGACTTTCCGCAGTTCAAACAAGTACAAAACAGTGTCATCGGTTCATCAGCACTGCGCGTCTGGGCCTCGGTATAAGTGACCTTGCGCTGGCCACATTTACCGCATTGTAGACTTGCGCTGATACTTCGTTCAGCCTGTGCCACCATTGCCTTGTCCATATTCTCCTTTTGGATCTTCTGGTCCAAGGCCCTTCGCTCGTCGGACTTGAGTTCATCGTGGGTCATCTTGACAAACTTTTCTGGCGTTACATCGCCCGAAAGCACGCGCTGTCGAAGTTGTGGATTCGACTTGTTCTTCAGGTTCTGGAACAAACTTCGAATCTTCGTCTTGTACTGGTCTTTGGTCTCGGGTCCAAAAGAAGTGAATGCTGCACTTTCTACAGCTATCGCCTTTGCTAGCACGTGCTTCGGGGGATCTGTCGACATAAATGATAATCCGTCGTACATCAGACCTAGGCAGCTATCGCGGGTCTTATTATTGGTAACGTTCGTGTCAACACCATCTGCCTTCCACGACCGTTTCTCGGGCGGAACAGTCGACTTCGAAGCCTTATCACCAGGTGTGCTTGCTGGTGCAGGCGATGCCGTGCCAGTGCGCGGTGTACTAGAACGTTGCGGCGAACCATTCGACTTTTGCTTATTCACTTCACTCCTCCATTTCGAAACAATTTCGGATGACAGGCGCGCAACATCGGCTGCTTTGTGTTGTTTGAGTTTATTCACCACGATACCGATACGGGTTGAGCGGAGGAGGTCTTCTGTGGGCCGGACGCCTTTTTGAAGTTCTTTTAAGATGATGATTAGGTTGGCTGGTGGCTCACTGGATGTCGCGGCTTTGGTGAGAGCCTTGGCTTTAAACTCGATTTCTTTTGCGTCCATTTTGGGAATCTAATGGAGGGTTAGTTAGCGCGATCGACCATTTCGATGAGATACATGTGTGTGTAGTAGTAGCGGCGATCGTCATCTGTCTATACGAGTGTAATGTATCACTGATGCGATGCGCGGGATTTCAGGCGAGATTCAACCATGACTCGATATGTACATACCACGTAAAGCCCATCAACGATGGCGAGATTCGATGGCGACGAAGCCTGGCAAGCAATTACGCAAAGCGCAATGAATCAGAAGTGAAAGAAGTGGAAGTGAGTAAACACTTCTCGGCGACTAGTCCTGATGCTGCAAGCCCTGATTTCTAGGATTGCGACAAGACGTCAATCAAACAGGAATCAAGAAAGAAAGGACAAAAATTAGGAGACAAAAATGAAAGATAACGGCAAAGCGATTACGAAGTAACGAGAGGTAAAGAAAGAAGGCCTTTTTTTGCGACAAAAACACTTTGGGAAGTTGTCCGCTTGACCGCTCGGCAATTGATTTGATTGGCCACTGCCTCTGTGCAGCATCTACATGTGTCGCCAACAATGTACATATATATGTGTAGCTTTTGTCTAATTTCGTCTTTTATAATATGGAGAGTCTCTTTATTCTTAGATACGTGGTATCCTGATTAAATGCTAGGTAAGAGAACAAGCATGAGGGCATCATGGGCTGGGAGGTGAGGATGAAGAGCAACGCAACGATGGCCGGAGATGATGGGTAGATCAAGTCGGCATGATCTATGAACGTGTTTATATACATCGAACACAAAATGCGGGACAAAAAAGCAATGCCTTTTATCGGATCTTTCATCTTTTCAAGGGGGGTGTTGCAGCGAGATTTCTGTCAATGGTCCTAATGAGTTGGAAGCATGAGAGGAGTTGTGGTATCTGCGCGGTCAGCCGTGCTCTTCTCCAAAGAGTCGATGCCTCTTGATAGATACGGATACTCATTGGCAAGAATGCAAATTTAAATGCCAGTCTTGCCAAGGGCTTCGGCCAACGCATCCACATCATCATCCTTCTTCTGGCTGACGGGCTCATCCTCGGCGCGAATAGTCTCCTTCAAAGTCTTGTCGGCCAAATGTGTCTTCAATTCCTCTTCTTCCTCTTCCTCGTCTTGCTCATCCTCTTCCTCTTCCTCCTCGTCTTCCTCAAGTTCGTCTAGCTCATCAAGACCCCAAGCATCCTCGGCATCTTCATCTGTACCGTGCTCTTCTTGTCTCTTCTCGAGCAGTGCGCGGAGCTCCTCGATATTACCATCCTCCTCCAGGAATTTGTTTCCATTCAATTCAACTCGCTTCAAAGCTGGTAAAGCATTCTTGGCTGCGAACAAGAATTGCTTCACACCCTCTGCATTAATATCGTTGTATTGCAGGCGCAAAATTTCCACCTTTTCATTTTTACCAGCCGCAAGAGCCTGTGCAACCTTGATACCACCGCGGGCCGAAAGCAGACAATCTCCAACTCCCAACTCGCGCAACGAAGCCCATCCTTGCACAACATTGGCCAAAGCACTGGACCCGAGTAACGTGAACGTATTATCCTGCAAATCGAGAACCTCCAACTTCGACGCATGACTCAACCCGTCCTTCAATAATAGCGAGATTCCTTCCTGACGAATACCGTTCTGCGTCATCTTCACAGAGCGCATACCCTTCGCATGCGCCTTGTATGCCGAAGCCCAGGCTTCCATACTTCCATTTTCGAGACGATTGCGTCCACAGACAATTGACTCTAGCAAAGGAACATCCTTGCCCTCATTACGCGCCTTCTCCTTCTGTGCTGCCAACTCCGTAAGCGCATCAGCGACAAGCACACCAGCCTTGGGACCCAACCCGTTATTATTGAGAATCAAATGACGAAGCGGCACAGCCCGCGACAAATAATCGACAAGCGGCGCTTGCGTGTTGAGACCAAATGCGTTGTCGGACAAGTTAATGGTATGCAGATTGGGAACCTCGAGCAGCGCATTCAATAACGCAGATAACGCGGGGGGGATCTCGGACAGGAGGCGCGATGTGAAAATATCGTCGAGGTTGGCGACTTGTAGATTCTTTTGAGTGGCAAGAGCGGTTGCAAGACGTTCCGAGGCTTCGACACCGAGGGTGTTACCACCGAGATGGACTTCTGTGAATGTGTTGTCCTCGAGCAGCGATTTCGCATGGGTTTCGATGTCCGCCGCGGTATCGAGCTTTAGGCCCTTGCCGTTGATCGAGAATATTTTGGCCATTTTCACAAATAATTAAATGGACTTCTCGTGAGATTATTTCTTGAAAATCTGCAAGTAAAACGTGTAAGGAAAAGAAAAGAAGCAAGTCGGGACGAAGAAGTGAAAGAGGGGCTATATTGTTTTTTATTTTTTCCCCTATGTCTTGTCGTTCGCCCCCGATGCTTAAACCCCGCCAGTCGCCAGGGTAAAATTAAGCTATCAACAGCCTAAACTGTTTTAGTGCTAGCGGAATTGAAATGTTGACCGCCTGCCAAGCCCATACCGAATTCTGCCATCGGAATCATTCGATTTCGAGATCTAGATTACTAATTGCGAATCTTTCACCAACCTCTCTTTCGCGTTCTGTCCCTGTATTTCTTATCAATTTCGTCTCAATCGCGGCAACAGGACATATAAGAAAGTCAAAAACGTCGCATATTCTCAAATTGTTCAAGATGTCGTCTTGGTTCTCAGGCTGGTTCGGTAAGTTTGTCACGCCCGTCCGGTGGGCATACCGTCCGCGGAGGATATCTCACTTTCGCCCTATTCTTGAGAGCTCTCTCTCTCTCACTTCCAAGACTTTGACTAACCTCAATCTCTGCTACAGGCTCCTCGAACACCCCAACACCGGCCCCTAAACCCGCCGAAAAGCCCAAGGTTCGCCCATGTTCCACCCATCAACAACATTCGTAAAAGAGTGGTATAACTAACTGAGGTAAATAGCCATGCTGCGTCTGCAAAGAAGAAAAAACCGCTCGCGACGACTGCATGCTCTTTTCAAAATCCGATGATCCCGCGCAGACGGACTGCAAGCCGCTGGTAGAACAGTACAAGGCTTGTATGGCCGGGTATGGATTCAAAATCTAATCCCGCCTGAGGAAGAAAAACGGGAATAGACCATAGTGATTGGGAAAGATTTTGCATATATACATTGCATTGGGATACATTATAGATTTTGCGGATACTCCTCTCTTTTCGATCGATTGATTTGGGCGTTATGTTGGCTTGGAATTTACCTCTGTATATATATGTACTATACATGTCGGGAGACTATTTCATTTGATTGAATTGAAATAGACATGGTATCAAGAGTAAAGTAAACTCGAAGAATAATTAATTATAGACACAGAAGGTTATTGGGTCTTCTTTACATCTCCGGCCGGTTTCCCGCTCAACCTATATGCCTGCGCTATCAGGTTGCTCGTCGTCCACAGATACGCCAGTCCAAATCCGCTCGCGCCGATAAGCACATTCAATACAACCCACAAGTCTGGTTTGTCGGCTGGCGGTTGCACAAATGCGTCGAGGACATGCCAAACGATCATGCTCAGATAGAAGACTGTGTGAATCAACACCGTGAGACCACTCACGGACGCCTCTTTGGTTGTCGTCGTGATGTTTCTGGCCCTGAAAATCTCGATTGATGTAGGAAACAATCCCAAGAGATACGCCCATAGGAAGGTAACGACGAAATATGGGATGCGGAGTTCATCGCGTTTGAGTAAGGGGTACATTGTCCAGACGCCAAGGATATTGGCCCATCCTATCCAGGCGCGATTGACTTTATTGAGGCCTCCGTCGCTGGCGAAGAGGAGGGTCATCGGGAGTAAAGGCAGTAAGACGCTCTTTTCGTGGACTTGGAAAGAGAAGAGGAAAAAGCCCCATGCGGAACTGCTCAGGGCCAGCAAGAGCAATTGTGGGCGAGGGTAGCAGAAGATTATGAGACAAGGGACAGATATCGATGCCAGCGTAGCGGCGAGAGATGCACGCTGCAACAGTGGCGCCGGAAACCGGTGTAGTTTGTAGAATGTGTGGATGGCGCACCAGGCATTTGCGACCTTGTCCTCGAACAAGCCTCGCGCAAAGGGAAATACGCGGTGAATAAGCTGGCCGAGCTGAAGGAGTGGCGTATAGTACCAAGCTTTCGCGTCTAATTCAATTGGCAGATCCGCGATGAGGGCCGGTAAAGGACCGGGCAATGCAATCCCATGAGCCCAGTCATTAAGCGATGCGACAATTAATGGTGCAAGTATGATCGCAAAAGCTGCCACTGTCGACATAGCTATAGCCAAGAAGCGACCAATCCGTATGCGGGGGAAGATGCAACTACCCAGTAGAAACGAGAACATGATGGGCGCGTAGTAAAGTGCCATTTGTTTGAAGGACAATGCCGCAACAAAGAATGCACATGCCAATGGTAGTCGGCCGGTTAGTATGCTTTCGACACTGGCCACCATAAGCCCCAGCATGACCGTATTGTATTGGAAATGGCCGTGGTCGACCAGGATGTTTCCAGGCTGCATCAGTATAGCGATCAGTGCTATTGACGTTGACCACATCGGTACCCCAAGAAGACGACCATAGCGACGTGCAAAGAGCACAACAGCGGGTATGTAGACAAGGTATTCGGATACAATAACGGTGGCGCGCATATAGAGCTTGACAAGAGGGTCTTCGATACCCCGCGAGGCGTCAAGGGCGAAGAAAGCCGGATCAACCAGTGAGCCACTAACATACGTCAGCTATGCGGTTCTTTGTATAAGGACCTGGAAGACTATTTCATACATCTTTCCCAATAACCAGCTATGATAAGCCGTCAATGGCGGATAATCAAGCCCCCAGTATTGCAAGTCATAAAAGTACCACTTCGTTAGTGGCAGATGAATCGTTAACTCCATCCAATGTCTTTGCGCTTCAAAATCGCCGTGTAAAGGAGGCACATTGAACCCTACAATCCCAAGTAATCAGTGACAACTCCTCTCTCAAGTGTCATAAAGCGGCACCAACCAGAATACCCCCACAAACTCACAGCCCATCGAAACAATCCGACCACCATCAGAATCAGGGGAAGTATAATCCATTGCGAAGTAACGCCACGCGCAAACCACATGAATGAGACCAGCGGGAAAGCAGGGGCTGCATGCGGGGAGCCCGCGTCGAGGATCAGGTCATTATTGTTGGTACCGGAGAAGGTTGTTGGGAGCTTCTTTTTTTGTCGGGGACGGTAGGATGTGGGTGAGGAAGCCATTGTGGCAGGTGTATGGAAAAGCGTTAGTTGATAGATTCCATGGGCTTGCTCAGAGTTACTTCATGTAGTAATTGCTAGTTGAATGCTCACAATGGTAAGACAATTGAATGATGTTTGGTCTGGAGACACGGTAGCTTAAGCTCGGGGATATCGCTGGACTCCGACTGGACGGTCCGCGCTATACCAGATTAGATCCCGCTCAATATCAATGCAGTGCATGGTTGGCACGATGTGAAAGTTATGGTTGTCTGTGAATCACGGTCATTAGGCTGAATTCGAAGTATCTCATAACAATGGTAACATCCCCCGCTGTTAAATCTCGATGGTGATAGTAAGTCCAATTCAGAGTATTTCAGCGTAAATTGTCTTCATACTCCACCTCTTCCGAGGTATATGTCGACAAGCTCATAGCATGATAAATCGTGCTAATACTACTATCAATCAAGCACCTGTAGTTTTTTGCTATAATTGTGTCTCTGCTACAAAAGCCTCAAAGGTCCTCTCTTCACCATAGGAATCATGAAGAACCGACTCATGTCAGCCATTCTTCTCTTTATCACCATCTCTGCGAGAGCCTCGACCGTCATAAAATGCAACAAACCAACCTCGGTCTCCTTTTGTACCCAGGCTTGCGGCTGTTACTGTTCTCCGGGTAATGACAGCAGCATCTCTTGCTCGATAAATCCAATAACATGCCCAAGCTCGACTGAGGAAACCTGTATTGAAACTTGCTTTTGCGCGGTGGATACTATTCCTGATCCTACTAGTATTCTCTGCGATGAGCCTGTTGAGGCGTCTTTCTGTGAGGAGGCCTGTGGTTGCGGCTGTAACGACGTGGGCCATATCAACTGCCTTGCTGCTGAAGGCATGTGCAATCGTGACGCAGCCCAACTCTGTGAAGCGGCTTGTTCGTGTAAGGCAGTCCAGATGCGCCACGGAGTGAAGAATGAGGAGTCGAGCAAGCAGGTAGTATTGGAGCGTGTCGACTAGCACTAGCCTGCGCTGAGCTCAAGGATACAGTCTACACTATACCCGGGTAAATTAATACTCGGATCAAGTCCTCGCAATATCAAGTAGATTGAATAAGCAGATATTGCCATACTCAACTATTTGGAAGTGCAAGACGTCTATTTTTTAAACGCTCGTTGATGCAACATATGTATTGACTCATCGCTGAAATCTAAGGACTCGACCATCAGGACCTACACTAACCCCAAGATGCTCTCGTAGAAATGTCGTCGTCTGTTGTGAAGGCGTAAACGCAGTACGCGGCCTATTTCCCGTATTGTGTCTCCATTGATCACGTATTGTCTCGAACAAGCCCATATCCAATATCAAAGCTTCCCCCATTGCGAATGCGTCAAGAGGGTGACTATGTCTGGGCGCTGGACTTGAGCCATCTTCAGCGGGTTCGGCGGGTAAGGCCGTTCGCTCTAGAGTCGCATCTTGAAGGCCTTCAGAAGATTCCTCGTTGTTTGTCTCATTTCGTAGAACACCTCGTTCTTCGGCATCGTGATCTTGTTCGGAGTTTGTACCATCCTCCCCCTCGGTTGAGATTTCCTGAGACTCGCGGTCCTCTGTCGACTCTCGTTTTACAGTCATACGCACTCGTTCTAATATCAAGCCCAACATGACTAGATGTATCAGCATAATGAGAAAGTCGAACATTACGAGCCGAACTCGCGACACTGGGGCTTTCTGCCCCACGAAATCAATAAAGAGACCGCCATGGAGATACCCTCGTGTTTCTTCGCCGGCACTCGGATGGATGGCAACTATATGTAGGAACGCACACAGCAGGTTGCTGCCAAATATGGCGCCAATATACGGCTGGCTTCTCGTGGGCTCGAAAGGCGGGGCTTTTGGCGTGAAGAATATAAGCTGTACAATAACACGTAACGCAAATAGGAAAAAGGTACAACTATACAGAGTCAGCATGAAGTCAATCAACACTGGGGAAGGAAACATACTCCATATAATACAATGCAGCAAGCTCGCAGTATATGATGATGTCGAGCTCGCGCAGTAAACGATCAATCAAAGCAATCTTCGCCTTCCGTTGCACCTTCTGCCTCAGGTCCTGCTGGGCGGGTGTAAGGAGTTGCTCGACATCATCGTAATCAGCCACATCCGGGATGCCAGAGACATCAGCGAAGTGCTCGGCATCCCTGAAGGCATCCGGCGTGGTCATAGGGGGGTCATGAGGCAGTGAAGAATAAACGTCACAGCTCTCGGCGGATCAAGGTGCACAACGTCCACACTCGATAGGAGCTCCAGTGAGGGTACACAAGTGCGGGTAGAGGGTGATCGGCAAGGGTATCAAATTAGAACGGAGGCACGAAGGCTAATACGCAGGCAATCGCAAGTCGCGTGGGCAGGCAGACACTAGACGTCGTCGTTGAGGCTCTCCTGTTCCGTCGCCGGCACCTTCCCCATTCCCACTTCGACTGCGGCTCGGCGGCCTAACTGCCAATCCCCACGGACTATTGTCGGTCCGGCCTATCTCCAACAAATCTTAGTCTGCTAGTCGCCAATCAACGCTGTAACGTGGCTGTCATTGCTGCTTTGCTTTTTCAACGCCCGAAGTAACCATATTTCGCCCTGGCGCAGATCACCCGACTCAGTGCGGTCGCGCGGGATTTGCTTCCAGTGTTCATGGCGTGTGTTTCTCGTGATATACTCGCTCTTTGCGCGGTTTACCACCTTCCATATCCCGTATCCCGGTGGAGCAGAACAAGCCGCCGTAGTCGCTAGTCTCTTGGGAGGCGTATCAACCTGGAACGCTGTAACTCTCGGAACAGGCCGCTAAGGACCCAGGATCGTCCCCTCTTCTCTTTTTCGATGGCCGGCTTCCACGTCTAACCGACTAATTTACCACTCCGATCGGGTTGGAATTTCATTCTCTTCTTCATCACTCGGGCTGCAAGATTTCCTACACATTCGCGCTCCTCTAGGAGCAGTTGCAAGTGTTAGGTTGCCGATACCTCTGATTATCATGCTCACATGTGCAGGTCGCCTCATTTACAGACGCCGTCGTTTGTGTCTCGAAATTGAAACACCAGCAAGTGTGTCCAGCACTCGGTGATAGAGGCGGCAGGAGCGATAGAGGGGGAATTGAAAAGGATACAATACGGGATAAAAAGAAAGCAATGAAGTCGATTTACAAGAACATTATAAAGGCAGCACTCGCCTTCGTTTCACTCCCGATATTGCCAGCGGCCGCTGATTACTGCACCTTCGATAACGGCAGTTGCATCGATGGCTTAGCCCAGGTTTCCGTTTCGTTCCAATTTGACGCTATCTCACCGGCACCACTACATTTTTACTACGGATTCGATGCTGGATGGGGTTCTCCCTCGAACGAAAACTTGTGTGCAGTGAAAGTGGGATATTGGCTTCAGTACGATAGAGGAACAGTAACGGACTTCAATTCGAATATCCGCGGTATCAATTGGACAACAGAGGTGGCATTACGTATTGGAAATCTAGGCGGTTTTGTCGGCGGTGCCAATAACGGCTGCGATGGCGTTTGGGGTGGTAATTGCTCGGAGAATCTAAAAACTTTCTTGCGGTCCTCGTTATTCAATCTGAGCACATCGGGGCAACCTTACGACTTACCGCTGGATACGGTACTTCAGCCGTTGACAACAGGCAGGCCAGGACCTATCATTGACGGATGTCCGCCTACGCTGTTTGACTTGGATCTAATTCCCACTTATGGTGAGACTTGCGACCCTTTTATTCCGATTAATGCAAAAGCAAAGGCTTATCTTTCATTTAGCTTTTATCAATGCAACAACCGCTGGCGGCAACAACGCTTCGGAAGCCATAAGCGTTGCCGTACCAGGCAACCCTGGCGCCCCATGGCGGACATGGTACATTCCCGGGGCAACGCCTTTGGGACAGGCGCAAGAGGTTGCCGTCGGCATCATTGCGCGAGGACCCAATCACGGCTCAAAGCCACTGAAGGGCCCGGACGACATTAAACTTGAGCTGGTATGTGCGAGGGCACCTAGACAAGGTTCCCACCATCCACCTGATGGCGGTGCTTCCAATAAAGGCCCTCCGGGATATCCCCGCGGCATCATCAAGACGTATGCTTTTGACGGGAAAGACTTTGTATATGAAGTCGAAGACGATGAGGAAGAGGAAGAGGAGGCTGAAGATGATGAATACTATAATGACGGTGGCTCAGCAACAGGCACCGACGTCGATTGCCCTGAAAGCAGTGCTACAGTACTCTAGGCGAGAAATATATCGTCTTTTATTTTTCTATACGAACTTTTTACACGGGAAATGCTATCCATGTACATAATACATTTCAAGGCGCACTTGGCGTTTGGACAAATATATTTCGGTTATCTGCCTATTGCTACTGAAGGTACTGCGACACTCCCATGAGAGCAGGCGGGCGAGATTGCCTACCTGCCCAAATAGGCAGTCGACAAACGGATGGGTTCGTGGCACGTGGTTGCCTCACTCTACTCTACCTACCTCCTTTTCATCTTCTCTTTTCCTCTCTCTCTCCTTTCTCTCAGGGACAGAACCATCACCACCACCATCACCAAGGTTGGCATGGTGGTGGCTGTTCCTTGTTTTAATGACCTAGGACACGAGAGAGCTGAACCGTCTTCTTCTTTATTCTTTTCTTTGGACATATTTTCATTCAATAAGACAATCATGATGATAATGCATTTACCACCACTACCGCCACCTCCACCATCAACATTATCATCAACATCATCAACAAATACAACGGTCGCAGCAGCACCGACAACAAAAATGACGATAAAAACTGTAAATATAGCTGCATATACAACAGCAACAGCAACAGCAACAACAGCACGCTGCTCTCCATGGCATTCGAGTAGCTGATATGCCGGCCCTAGTGCCAGAAAGACAAGCATTCGTCTTCATGCTAGACCAGACGCACAACACGACACTATTCAAGAACGATGACAAAGGTGTCACTTCTTTGGAGATTCTAAACAGGTGGTGCCTCGGCCCACGCTTATTCCACCATCTCCTTCTAATCCTCTGCTGCGACCATCACGGCCAGGCTCCCGATTGCCTGTACCAGTCAACCGTCAGGCCCAGGCTCCTTGCATTGGTGTCATTACTGTACAGCTTGTACTGGTGCCGCACCCACAACCATGAGAATCACCTGGTGTCCCACTCAGAAACAGGCAGGCGCCATTGTCATAAAGATGTACTGGCTGCAGCACCGGGCACTTTTAGTTGGTGACATAATCTGAACTTGGGTATGTGGGCTAGCTGCCTGAATGGTCGATATGGACTAAAAGCGTTCAATACATCCAGGTAGCGAATCACTATTACCGACTATGAGCTCGAAACAATCATGAAAATGGTCTGAGTCGCCCAAGCATCGGTGCCTGATCCGGAAGCAGTACGAATTGTCCTACCACTGTGGGCACACTCAATTGGTCAGCAATAGTCTCGAAAGCCATGGGAGAAATCCAGAATAGCAATAGGAACATGGAAGCTGTTTCACTTGATATGTGCATGTTTCCGACTCTCTTTATCGCGGCGCGTGTTTGTTTGTCTTTGACGGCAGAGAACTGTCCAATAATAAAGATGGCTACAGAAGCAGCGACACTCAAACGGTATAGACAGGACAAAAATGCTGTGTCTCACAACCAACAAACGGATTGAAGCTTCAACCACTGGGTTAAACTTTATTTGACTTTACCTTTAATTTCACGACTGTCTGTACATTTTGCCTGTCTCTTTCCATTATCAATGCACAGAGTGGTTTTAATTTTCTCTTTGCAAGATTTTCCATTGATGCTTGATTAATCGCCCAGAACATGTCTTGGTATAAGCAAGGGGTGGAATTCAGCAGACAGCTGTACCCAGATATCGTTCAAGTACACGCTAAGGCTCTGCACACTCACACTACAAACGTGGTCTTGACGACTTTAGGTTACCTCATGTGAGTGCTACGTCACCTTTTGGTGCGGTTTCACAAGTAAGGAGAGATACGACCTGAATGCCCATTAATTCAATTGATACAGCTTAATGACTACGTATTTTCTGTCAAATAGAAGATGTCTGTGTACAGGCTCCTGTCTAGGGTGTGTACGACACGGTACATCACAAGGAGGGTTCGCTGTGGTATCTAGGGATGTACGGGAGGTTTATGGGTCTATATACGTATCGCAGACCTTGTATATTTGCTATTGCCCGTTTCTTGCCTTCTATTTAATACTCTATCTGTGTTTCAACCTGAACAATAATTTGAATGTAAAATGACGGTATCCCAAGAAAGCGACGATGGCAAGGGCTATGCCCTGATTCGAGATAACAACGACGACGATGTCGAAGAGCCTTTCATACATGATACCAATACCAGCAGACGAGCCAAGCATGACAGGATTATCCAATCACCGGTGTGGGCATTTATGACACTCGTCCTCGCTCTGATACTCTTCGTTGAGAATATCTATCTGTTTAGAACGGTCAGGATAACAAATACATATACTAGCACATATGAGACAGGGTTTGACACAGAACTCGGTGGGTTTACTAGAAAGATGTCATCGTGATTGCCATCACAGCACACGATCATGCCTACCATGCAAATATCAACCCCTTTTTGTTCACAGTTGCTGATCTCTAATTCTTCCTGAAGAAGAAATGAAACCATACATCAAATTACACCAAAAACGCTACACCAGCGCAATCCGCGACCACCCCAACGGCACTTTATACATGGCCTTCGACACCTCCGAACCGCAATATGTCGGAAAACCCTCCCCGGAAATCGACGCTGCCTGGAACTCTCTCCTACAAGGACGCTACATCCACTTCACCACCAACGAAACCAGCTGGCTCAACTCCGACCGCGAGCTACCCATACTCGAACGACTCCCCTCCCACGGGTCCTCAATCCCGACAACAGGATACTACGGCGGGCCCGACATGCTACACAGTCTGCACTGCATCAATGCCCTGCGCCAGCACATTGACATGGATTATTACCACAATGAGCATGTGGCGTGGTTACCGGAGCAGTACAGGAGGATGCATATTGATCATTGTCTGGAGCAGTTGAGGCAGGCGACCTTGTGTCATGGCGATATGACTCCAGTTACGCTCAAGGCGATTTGGATGGATACGCCGCGGTGGGCGGCGTTGGGGCAGACGGAGAGGGTGCATACGTGCAGGGATGGGATGGCGTTGAGAGAGGCTACGTGGGACAGAGGGGAAGAGGTGGGGAGAATTTCTTTTGGAGGGAACTAGTATGCTTGAAATTGCATAGTGAGGGTCTAGACTTCTTCATTTGCTAAGAGATTTCAAGTCGAAAGTATAATGAATAGGTACATATGAATTGACAATCGCACATAAGTAGTGCTTTGTCTAGTTAGCCCCAAGCAAGTTCAATATTGAGTCCACTCAACTTTTTATAACTACGACTGCGGCGGATCCTCATGAGAACCATTTGGGGGTAGAACCATACCACTTTATTTATTTGCAAAAAAATCACCAGAATCAACTCTGATGCTCAAATGCCAGTATCCGGTCCATTACCCTTTTGGGACATCAAAAGGGACGATAAGCATTCTCATTGGCTTGTGATGTTTCAAGCCAATAAACACACTCATAGTGACCCCACATACCAGTCATCTCTTTGCTGATTGGCTAACAGTCTGGTCAAAAGCGTCATGACGGGGTTAGTCGGGACAATAGTAATCAGAGTCCTACCTCCGTTTTGTTCGTTCGAGAACATCCTCCTATCATTCATTCATCTCTAACTCTAGACACCACCTACGACATTCTTTTCACTGCTTAAAAAGCCTGATTCTCATATTCTCAACGGCCAGCAGCCCGCCGGTGTCGCTCTCCTAGTAGTGCCGGAGTAAGCTCAACAACCCCACCACGGTGGCTCTCTGCGCTGTGGGGGAAAGAAGCTCGGCTCGTCCAATACGTACTCGACATACCCAACCTCGTTAACCTGGCTTGCTGGCACTGGCTTTGACTCTGGAGACCAGCACCACCATTTAATTGCTTTGACGGTACTGAACCAGATTAAGCGACAGACCACGGAACCGACGGGAATATTCGACCAGAGCTAAACTCCCGCGTGTCACGTCACGGTTATCTACCAGGCTGATATTCTGGCAACGAGAAAAGAAGGTTTTTAGACTTTCCGGCTGTGCCTCTCGCCTCCAAAATGGCCGCCGCATTTGACGACGAAGATCTCTCCGTCTCGCTTGCGTCGATCCCTCCCAATCCGAATAATAGACAACAACGCGATCAATCGGCAGCCGATACGATGTCCAACTCGAATCCCGCAGCGATGGCGATGCCGCCTCCACCGCGTCCGAACAATAACGGCCTCAATGGACACCACAACGGCGGTAGTCGCGGCTCATCGGCATCAGTACAATCACCGGCGACACGGCGAGATATGCAACGGTTAGATCAATATAAGACGGTCAAATTGTTGGGAGAGGGTTCGTTTGGCAAGGTGAAATTGGCGATTCATCAGCCTAGTGGACGCCAGGTTGCGTTGAAGATCATTCCTCGGCGGAAGTTGCTGTCTAGAGATATGGTCGGACGGGTTGAGCGTGAGATCCAGTATTTGCAGTTACTTCGGCATCCGCATATCATCAAGCTGTATGTTTCTTTTCTGATCGTTGCGGTTGATCTGGCTAACCGAGTGCTTACTGTAGTTATACCGTCATTCCCACAAAGTCGGATATCGTCATGGTCTTGGAATACGCCGAGAGAGAATTATTCGACTACCTAGTCAAACGAGGAAAGTGCAACGACGACGAAGCGCGCAAGTTCTTCCAACAGATTATCTGTGCTGTCGAGTACTGCCATCGCCATAAAATCGTACATCGAGATCTGAAACCAGAGAATCTATTGATTGATAGCGAGAAAAACGTGAAGATTGCAGATTTTGGTCTCAGCAACATTATGACGGACGGAAACTTTCTCAAAACCAGCTGTGGAAGCCCTAATTATGCCGCACCGGAAGTCATTTCAGGAAAGTTGTATGCCGGTCCCGAAGTCGACGTCTGGAGTTGCGGAGTTATATTATATGTTTTACTCGTGGGCCGCTTACCGTTTGATGATGACTATATTCCTGCACTATTCAAGAAGATCGCTGCCGGGAATTTCCATATGCCTTCATATATCTCGCCAGGAGCTGCCAGGCTGATCCGAGCTATGCTGCAGGTTCACCCAGTTCACCGAATCAGCATTGCTGAGATCCGACAAGACCCATGGTTTCTCGATGGCCTCCCTAAATATCTTCAACTACCCCAAGAGGAGTTTGTCACCACTGGAGCTGATCCAAATAAAGCAGTCGACCGTCGTAAATTCGCACCGGGCAAGTCTACTAGTGTACAGCAAAAGATTCACGATTTTGCCATCAACAAACTGGAGCACAGCATGGGTTACAAGAAGGAGGAAATCGAAGATGCTTTGCGAAAAGCTGAGCCTAGTGCTGTTAAAGATGCATTCTTCATTATAGCCGAAAATGAACTGATGCAAACAAATTGTTTGTCACCTTCATTCTTATCGTTATGAATGGTACTGACACAAAACAGCTCCCCAAGAAGACTCTCTCGACATGTCTTCTCCGCCAGCGCCCTCATCCCCTATGACCAACGATAATGGTGGTTATAGTTCTCCGCGAGCTCCAAAATCTGCAGCAGCTGCACTTCGTCAAGAAAACGCACTAACACCACTGACACCTCATACCCGGGAAGCAACGCCGCCACCAGCTCCTCCAAGTACCTGGGGGGCCATGCCAGTGGAAGAAGAGCCTCGCTTAAGCCATGTGCGTATTCTTCCTACTAGTCTTCCATATGTTCACGATCAGATTATGGAGCAACGAGACGGTATTCGAGAACGCGCCAGAAGACAAAGGGCGGATGCCGAATACAAAGCTGGCATTTCTGAAGATCGTGCTTTAGAACAACAGGCGGCAACGTTCAGGGCTCTCAAGCCGCATGCTCGTAGCGTCGTTGATCTAGATAAGCTTCGGTTAGAGCCGCCGGAGGAGTTTCATGCGGCACCTATGCCTTCGAAGAGGTCCAGAAAGTGGCAGTTTGGTATTCGATCCCGTAATCAGCCCTATGAAGCCATGCTATGCCTATATAAAGCCATTGAAGCGATAGGCGGTGTCTGGGAGATTATACCAGCCGAGCCAGGTGCGTAATTACTCTGAGTTAAATGACATAAACTAACAGAAACAGATGGCGACGCACCATTGGAAGACCTCGATCCAAATAAACCCATGCCACTGCAACGCAAATACCCCGATCTACCATC
Organism: Talaromyces sp. F31; assembly: GCA_037356135.1. Lineage (NCBI taxonomy): Eukaryota > Fungi > Ascomycota > Eurotiomycetes > Eurotiales > Trichocomaceae > Talaromyces > Talaromyces sp. F31. The sequence goes on along the minus strand of JAYXSF010000032.1, from coordinate 722,104 downwards.
AGACTACTACATTCCCAAAGATCCATGGTTCATCCGTGCACGCTTGTTAAAAGAAGGCGTGACAGCGCCCGGAGTATCACTAAGCGCCCACAGCAGCCGCAGTGATCTAGGCGATCTCCGCCGCAAAGTGAATCTCATGAACGCCTCCATCAGTGCCGAAGACAAAGCTGCCATTGCCGCCGCAGTGCAAGCCACCGCCGACAGCGGCGGTGGCGCGAGTAGCAACAGCAACCACAGCGTACCCTCCTCACTGGAACAAGTCCAATCGATGCGAATCTCGTACGGAGTATGGTGTTTCATCGATATCCAACTCTATCAACTCGAAGCTACCAATTATATGGTCGACTTCAAATGCGACGGATACCAGAACGTGATTCGTGCCGATATAGATGGCGAATGGCGACCGGTCAGCAAACGTATTCGCAATAAGGAAAAGGAAGTTACAAGTCCATATCCTTATTTGGATGTTGCGTCAGATTTGGTTGCTCAGCTCGCGATTGCCAGTTAGGCAAGTATATTTTGAGCATTTTTTCTCTATGATATTTTTGATATACTTGCTTTAACGAACCACTGGGAGGACGTTGTCGATGTGTATGTAATTCTCTTAGCGGGGCGTTTCTTCTTTTCGTTTTATCTGTATGGAAAGCGACGGTGTTTCCTTTTCTTTAGGTGTATCTGTTTTTGTGTACCTGATATCCTGAGGTTGATAATCTCCCTTGGAGATCATCGGTACAGGGGAGGTACAGTGTCTATGTTTGCACTCAAGCGTGTAGGTGACATTTCTCATGTGACATGGACACCAGGTAGGTAGTTGACTAGTTTTAGGTATAGCCATGAGTTACGAATTTCATTCTATTCATATTTCATGCACGCTCCTAACACCTGCCTCAAGGATTTTTGTCAATGAGTTGACTCAGAATGGTCATATACTTTGGGTAGGGTTCCGGGTATCCCGTGCCTCTGCATCATCAACTACAATGTATATACAAGGACGGAAATAGAGTAGATTAGGTGCAACACAACCGGTGCGACTTTTAAAGCTTAAATCGGCGATGTCCTCGAAGGACAACGATCCGATTGATTCACTATCGGGATCTACACATCACCTACATACGTAGGACAGAAACGTGACATCGACAGTCATGATCGAGGATTGTTGAGGTAGCCTCGGATGAGCCGGGATTTGACAAAGCCAGAAACAGGATAATAGACAAATATCCCAGCCATCCAATTACTTTCTTCGTCGGCTCAGGAGCCAACTGTATACTAACCGAGATCAGAGAATAACCGAACAGCATAACAGAACATAGACGTTGGTCTGACGTCACCACCCCTCTAACCTGCCCCTCGGCCAGCCCTAATCACTGTAATCATACCACTTTCAGAACATTAAGAAGCTAAAAGGCGAGCCAAAACCAGAATTCTCGGCTTTCTAGCTTTCGGAAGTTTGATCCGTCCTGTCTTGTAGTGCCCAATCAGTCAATGTAGGCTGATAATGGTGTTGCGTAAGGGGAAGTGATCCCCCCATCATGACTGGGCATGGATCATGCTAGTATCGAATTCTCCGTGGCTCTACCTATCCCACAACGGATGCAAGACACGGGATGATCGGAACCTGGAAGTACTGGAGTATTTGAGTCTGGTGCTAGTAGGTAGATGGTATATACTAGCTGCCTGCCCCTCTTGTCTCGATTCATTTTGCTTCTTTTGTGTCTGGTCATGGTTGGGGATTGCTTCAACTAATTGAGGAATACAAAATACTATACTCTCTCTACAGATCAATTGAGCAGTGAGCAGAGCAAAGTCTACAAGGATCGAAGTCTCCAATTGATATAATCTTATATAATCTCCTACAACCATGGTACGTCTCATCCCACCATTGCATCGGTAGCATCCGAACCAGAACCATACAACGCAGACTTTGTGCCAACACCACAATACAGGCACCCATTATCCTACAATCCCGACAATCAACAACCTCCACCTCCGATACATGCCCCAGCAGTCTCTCCGGCGGCGCAATCGCCGGCATCGTCATCGGCAGCATTGCCGGCACACTACTCATCATCTGGCTCATCAAATCCTGCTTCTTGCCGGGTGCGCCAGGTAACCGCGACCCTGAAGGTTCCGGTAGTACGCCTGTGGTGTATTCGTCAACACGACCGAGACGTCAGCGACGAACGAGAAACTATAGGGATGGCCCGGATTACGTGGAGTATATTGAGAAGTCGCCTGTGCGGGTGAGTCGCAGTCGGACGAGGAGGGGGAGTGTAGTGAGTCAAGTAAGTAGGCCCGAGAGGGTTTATATTTCTTGATCCAGTCTCTACCTGCGGACCTCAAAATAGATAGTATCGGCTGGATACGGGTGATACTATGACTGGAAGAAAAGCCTAATGACCGATGACTGTCCTGAGAGGCGGCAATGATGTATGATGTTTTTTTTTTTTTTTTTTTTTCATTTTTTGATGGCTGACGAAGATGATGAACTTTTCTTGTATACCTACATGTTATTTATTATATTAATGCATTTACTATGGAACAAAGTACAGTTGAATGATACTGTCGAACAGGACATGACGCAATGATAGGGTAGGGTAACAGACTAGGGCAGGGTTATGGACGACACGTGCTGATTGGGCAGGCCCGGTCGGAGTCACGGCGAATCTCCTTTCCTCGAGGCCGTCCCAATTAAGCAGTTCGTACCAGCTTGTACCAAGAATATCCCAGACACTAGTCAGTCATCCTATCTCTATCTTCTTCCACGCGTCTCAACTTCTACTCTCGAGTCTCTACAGGCACCAGCGCCACTGTCTGAGAACAACCGTGGAATAAGACGGGTCACAACTAAGCACACAGTGGCCTGGCCGTACAGGTCTGATACAGGGAAGATTACGCCGGGAACACAAAATAGATTAAATAAGGGGCACTTGGCCGGAGATGAGCCCAATCAGATGAGACAGCAGGGGAAATAACATGGCCCTGCATGAGCCTCATTGGGCCAATGTGCGGCTGCCGTTGATGACTAGCTACGTAACAGGAGAACATCAATGCACGATCGTCTCGGCGGTCTGGAGACGACTTCGGCGTGCAATCAACCTGCAAGAGAGGGCATGGACGGCCAATATTCATGTATCTGAAATTGGAAAGCATTTCATAGGATGTGTGGTCGAACGTGGGCGACGTGTGAGGTGACAGAACCAACAACGCCGTAGAACTACGGTAGAAAAACCGTACTATCCGTAAAATTCGTACGGAAGAATATCCCAAAAAAACCGCGGCGTGCGGCGGCGCCAGATATGGTTCAGGCACCAGCCAATCACATGCTCTACGTCCCTTTTAGCGACGCAGCCCCCTTCCTTTCCTTGCTGGAAGTGTCGCTCTTAACCTCACCCACAGACTCCTCTTTTGCCAGAGATTCTCACTAACGCCTCTTAGCCTGATGGGTTGGGGGGGGCCCTTTCTCTAACTTTTGCTGCGCAGTACTTGCTCTTTTTCTGCTCGTCTCTTTCCCTATGGCCCACCGCCAACAAGACCAGTCCTATTCGGGAGAAAGCGTTATCTGCTGTGGCTGCAGAGGAGAACACCCCCGTTCCTGCCGCCGCCTCGTTCAGTCTCATGCAGTAATCAATCTCTTTCCGCTCTCTTCTCCTCTCACGACACTACTGTTTGACGCTCTCTTTTCGTCTCGACAATTTGACTTTCCCCGGTTCTTCTCGATGTCGCTCCTTCTGATCGAGTAACTGTCATTCTCTACTGCATTCAGTAATCATATACACTCATTTATACTACTCCGGGACTCATTCCTTTGTACCCGTATATACAACACAGCTTCCTACCACTTCAGTAGGCAACGTGTGGAGAAGTCTCCCACAACGCCTTTCTTTTGACTTCGATTCGATCACATACAGTCATGATGCGATCTACAGTATTGGCTGCCCTCGTGGCTGCTCTCGCCTCGACCGTCTCGGCACAGACAACCACGTCCTGTCAACCCCTAAACGAGACTTGCCCAGCGGACCTGGCCTTCGGTACAACACATACCTGGAACATCAGTTCCAGCTCGCAACTAGACGATACCTGGAATATCACTAACGGTGTGCTCAACTACACCGACGACGCCGTCGGATTCACAATCAACAAAGAACTCGACTCGCCCACTATCAGATCAACATTCTATCTCTTTTTCGGCCGCTTGGAATACCACGTTCGGGCTGCTCCCGGCCATGGTGTGATTAGCAGTGTGGTGCTTCAATCAGACGATCTAGATGAAATCGATTGGGAATGGGTGGGCTCAGAACCTAACCAGGTTCAGACAAATTTCTTCGGAAAGGGAAAGACCATTGATGGTACGGCCGAATACTTCAATATCAGCAGCAGCACTCACGACGAATATCACAATTACACGACTTGGTGGGATAAGGACAAGCTCGAGTGGTGGGTCGATGGGCAATTGCTGCGCACTGTAACACCGTCAAACGCCTCCAACAGTACCTTCGACTGGTACCCTCAGACTCCCATGAACATTCGTATTGGGTCATGGCCCGGTGGTGACCCTAAGGAGCCCCCCGGTACAATTGAGTGGGCTGGAGGTGTGATCAATTACACTGCTGGTCCGTATACCATGTATGTGTCGCAGGTTACGGCGCAGGATTTCACTTCGGGCAAGGAGTACAATTACACTGACCACTCGGGAACATGGGAGAGTATCAACGTTATTGCGTAAGTCTTTCATAAATGATGACATGCGTCAGGTGTTGGAAACGAACTAACGGATATAGTGGCAACTCAACGGTCGAACAAGAACTCAATGCCGTGCACCTCTCTCTCTCCCAGAGATGGAACAACCTCTCTTCCGGCGTCAGGATTGGTATCATTGTCGCCGCCGGCTCGGTCGTTGGTCTCAGTGCCCTCGCCTTTTTGTTCTGCTGCATCCGCCAGCGACGACTCGGCAAGCGTGAATGGAACACCCAAAACAACCAGTGGACGCAGGAGCGCACAGATATGATGAATATGCAGGCCGAATGGAGACAAAAAGGATATGTTGAGATGAAGTAGACATCCTATATATATCTCTCTGTTTGATATATAGAGCAATGTCCCGATGATGCTTTTGCCTTTGCCATACTTTCTCTCTCTTTGACCTTGTTTTTAGGCGAAGAGAGAAAAGCACCTTACGATCTTTACAATTCGCTTTCGCTAGCGTTTCGCTTCTCTGTCCATATTTTATTCTTTTCGTTTTGACGCATCGTCATCGTCTCGACCTCCGATACCACTGTCCTGTCTTCGACTCATCTTCACCTCCCTCGATCTCTCCCGCTCACAACCACTCACGTCCACCCGTCCTTCGACCTATCCGACCTCTCGATGGTCCAAAACCCATCTTCCGCCCTATTTCTTGTTTCTCGTCGTCCCCAAACCACCGATTCCGTACAGAGGTGGTGGGCGCTCTGATATATTTCCAGTCCTGGAGTTCGTTGTTTATCTACCGGTGTTCTTTGCTTTGAAGTACAATCTTGCCTGAAATTTCTTTGCCTATTTATTTGTATTTACTACAATCGGATGTTACTGTTTCTTTGTCTATAGTAGATGTTAGGAAGAGTGCTACGGGGAAAGGAGGAACCAGAATCGATTGATACGTTCATTGATCGCGCAAATAGTATTCTTCGTTCAGTCTATCAGTAACGTAGCCTATTGTCTATCTGCATCAGTGCTCCAGCTTCGTTGATGTGTGTGACTTGACACTATTTAGTCAAGCTTCTGCTGCTGACCGTATTTCATATGTACACTGACAGAAGTATGACACTGACAGACCCTTCACCTTGAATGCTTCGTAGCCGTCTGATACCTCTCCACGGAGTCGTAGAAGAAGAATCTCAAAAAGAGTGAAGTAGGTAGCTTGACAAACCTGGAACCCTAAAACTCCAGCCTAGGAGGCTGTTTACACACACAAATTTTGTCGAATATAATACTCAAAGAACAGCCTTCCGTGAAACTCAGTCCTCTCTCAATTAGGTAGCTAAATAATATCGTTTCTTTGGTTCCTAGGTACCCTTTTCAAGTTCTAAATTTCATGGGAGATCCAAGATAGAATCGATGCTGGTACGACGAATTATGGATGGTATCCTATATAGGTACCTGTGGACAGATGGGTGGATTTAAAGGCCATACCATATATATCATTCAAAACACGGTGCGATTAGCAAAGCTATCAAGAAATGTACAAATTCTCTTTCATCTCGGTCAACAAAATAGGTTGTTAAATGGATATGTACTTTTACGAAGTGGAGGATGCATGAAAGAGGGTATTAGATTATATATGTCAAAAGAGTAGGGTAATATAGACGTGAGAAGCGATAGGTGATATGCTCTTGTGCAGCCAGTAAGTAACCGATCCTTTCTATGGTCAAAACAGAACGCCACCAATGATAAGCAAGCAGAAAGTATGGACGGGGAATCAATGTACAGAAAAAATGGAGCAGCCCGTCACGACGCAGCAGCAGCCGCACTCTCAACATCCACCTTGGGGGGAGCATCCTTCTTCCTGATATCCTTCCATCCCATCCCCCATGACACCAAAAACATCAACCCCGCCGCACCAGCTGCAAACCAGTACACCGCATCCACACTCTTCGAGTACGCAAGTAATGTACCTGCCAAACCTACAGGATCATTGCCCACCGCAGCCCTCACAGCCGGGCCCGAACCACCCGCTGCAATCACCGCGGCTGGATTAACGCTAGGCGCATATTTCGGGATATTCACTCGCAACTGATTCGAAAGAATGGTCTCGCCAATAGCCAAAAACACAGCTCCGCCAAAGGTCTGTCCGAATGTGACAAGGGCCATGGCGACGGGGACGAATTTCGGGTTGATGCTGTTTTGCACGGCGATAAGGGGCATTTGCATGCCTAGGCCACGGCTGAAACCGAGTAATACTTGGTAGCCGATCCATTTGCCGGTGGAGGTTGTGGGATTCAGGGTTGAGAGGAGGCCCAGGGCCACGGAGCTGAGGGAGGAAGATGCCACGATCCAGGGGAGGTAGTAGCCCAATCTTCCGACTTTCAGATTGTTAGCAAGTCGGAGGTGTAGTAAGAAAGGAAGAAAGAGACTTACCGAGTGCGCCAGAGCTGACGGTAGAGATCAACTGACTCAACACATTGGGTAACATGTGTACACCACTCACAATGGCAGTGGCGCCACGGACTGTCTGGAAATAAATCGGCAGATAATACGACGCAATCTGCAAACACCCAAAGAACAAAAACATGACAAAGCAAGAAGTCCAGACGTGTCTGATTTTCAGAATCGAGAATGGAGCCATGGCATTATCGCCCTGATAGTATTCCCATATCCCGAAAACGATAGTCGTTGCCCCCGCGCCGCAGAATAAGCCGATGATGGTGGCGCTGTTCCAGGCGAATTTACTTCCGCCCCATTCGAGAGCCAAAAAGACTTGGATGGCTGCAGGCGCAAAGAGGAAGAAGCCCATGATATCGAGCTTGCGGGTGATGATGGTCTTGATTGATTCGGTGCGCGGTTTGACTACTTCGGGAACGTCGATGAAGAATAGCATAATGGCACCCGCGACGCCGCCAACGGGTAGGTTGATGTAGAAACACCATCGCCAATTAACGTAGGTGGTGAATGCACCGCCGATGATTGGGCCTAGAATCGTACCCATTTGAGCGAAGCCCATCATGATACCAAAGTATTTGGGTCGTTTGTGTAGGGGCATGGAGGCTGATAGGATGGTTAAACCGCCGTTCATTAGCCCCGAAGAACCGATACCTGCAATAGCGCGGCCGATGATGAGCATTGTAGAAGATCGGGCGACGCCGCAGATGAGGGAGCCGACTTCGAAGATGAAAAAGCAGGAGAGGTAGATGTTCTAGTCCGGAATTAGTTGAGATCACGAATAGGGGATAAAGGAAGGCTACCTTGGCGCGAAAATTGGAGTAGACTTTTCCGGCGAGTGGTTGCAGAGAAGCACTACGCTCATGATGTTAGAGATGCATCAAGTCTGAGGGATGGTAAGCGACATACGAAGCCAACTGATACGCAGTTCCGTACCAACCCACATCCTCCAAAGAATTGAAATCACTCGTGATCTGGGGCACAGCCTGATGTCTTTTATTAGCATGATGCATCCCTTCTTAGCGCTAGATGAGGTGACATACGGTGGACACAATTGTGATATCAATCATAACCAAGAAAAATATTAAGGTCATGGATGCCATGAGGATATATAATTTCATACCCTCGACATAATGTACGGTGGACGTCGTGCGCGTCAGAGCTGCTTGGCCGGCGGTGGCGTCGTTCACTTTTTCAGAATCTTGCTCCTCCTCGTCTTCGGTGTCGTGATGATTGTGTCCTATTTCTTTCTCTCTTTCGTTTTCTTCATGGCCGATGGCGTTTCTGTCCATGGTTGTGGTTGTGTCAAGACTTGCAGACTCTGCATTCAACTTTTTTGATTCGTGCATCGCTGTATTGCTCTCCTCATTATTCAATGTCGGAGTCGCAGAGACGGATGTATGATCGTCTGTCATGATGTCTGATATCTTTGACCATCAACCGAAGTCACTTCTGCCAGTGATGTCAGGCTGAAAGGACACAGTTGGGTATTTATTCCATTCGTCGTTGAAGGAGGTAATATTCACTTTGCATGGAAAAGGAAGCAACCCCACGGAGATAAGCGTCGATATTGTTAAATGCGTGTAGGACGGTCGGGATCGCTCGACTTCCCGAATTCCGTCCGACTCAGACCACTCTTCATTTTCTGACTACGCCGTCGTTCAGGAGAGCTGAATCTGATGCTTGAAGTTTTAGCGGTATGAACGTGGAAGCCTAGAAGATGCTGGAACTTGATTTGAAACAATTTTTTCATCCAATGTGGTGAGGTTGTTTTACTTCATGTTTGTGAAGCCCGAAACCCGTCTTCAGTTGATACACAACGTGTGTTTGTGTAACAAGTGTATCAAGGATTCATCAACCCAAAAGCACATGCGGCAGCTTCCTTCCAGTTTGGGTAGTGTATGATCGATCTACTCGGGTCTTTGATACAGTGGTTACGTATGTAAGGATCAAAGGAGTTGGGCTCACTGGTTGAGTCGTCCATTGAATTACTATGTCTGTCATTGACTATTATTCATACCTACAGCTTTGTAGGCAGCCGCCCACAGATGTCTAGAGTTAGATGCAATCATCCAAGAGTATCGGCCTACGGTCGAACCCTGCATCGTTTTCGTCCGAATCAAATTCCGTACTGCATAACGAAAACGTGCATAGAATCTTTCCACTTTCTGCCTTACAGGCTTACTCCCCTCTATCCAATCGAAGCCCATCGCTAATGTGAACCCTTTAATTATTCCGAGATCCTTCGATAGTATACGAAATCCGTTCGTGCTTGGCCACATGCGGCATCTCTGGCCGGCGGTCATAGCTCTCGGAATATCGGCGACTGGGCAGTAAGCAATTTAGAGCTTAAGCTTACTTAGTTAGTGGTTGCGTGTTGCTGACTGAAATCACCATCGGAGGTCGGCGATGCAAATCCCGCTTCCCGCTTGAGACGACTGTTTTCCTATTCGGGTAATTTGAACGATGTAGCTCGTTGGCTCGATCTGTTCGTACATCATGAAAGTGTTAGAGAGTTTTCTTCAATGTACAGTTGAAACAGATTGACATAGATTTGTATAAATTATAATTATTAAGTTTAGCCGTATATCTTCCCACCAGCATACAAATCCCAAAACCCGAATACATCCTCCGCCCAGGGCTCCTGATTGAAATACGGAAACATCTCTGGCGGAAACGGGGGTTCCATTTGTTGCGCCAACACCGCTGCTGTAGCTGCTGCTGTCGATTGATTTTGTCCGTTCATCATGAGCATGTGTGACGAATCAGGTTGTCGTGCAGTCTGCATCTGTTGTTGATGGTGCTGTTGCACTGACTGCTCCCGTCGCTCAGGTTGTCGCTGGGTATCCTGCTGCTGCTGCTCCCCATTAGGCTTCCACGGATTCTCTACACTAGGCGGCTGCGTCGGCAGTCCCGCAAAAACTGCATTTGTCCAATTCATTAATCCGACCATATGCTTCCGCGACCTTCGATGAATATCATCCTCCGTGTTCGATTTCCAGGGTTCTGAATTTGCGACGCAGTCCAGATTAGAGCAAATGACATCAAACATTGCCGGAAGATTGACGGCCTGCTTGACGTGCTCAACGTCCCAGGCAGGATCCTCAAGGGTCGCGAGGCGCATGACCGTGTGAATTACGAGGCCGAGTTGTTTCCAGAGCGTGATGGGGACGCCGATGTAGTTTGTTGGTCCTAACGTCAGGAACAAGTCTTTCCAGGAGCGAAGCGCTTGCGTGCAGGAAATGAGACATTGCATGGTCTCAAATTCGTGATCGGCGGCTAGCGGGACGTATTGCACGCGAACGAGGGCTGTTTCGTAGATGGCTATTTCGACGTAGAAAGTAGTGAGTTTTACATCTTCTGTGATTGAGTTAGTCAACATCGTATCATAAATAAATTCGTGTAGACGCACTATTCTCAGCAACGTAATCCGGCATCTGATTCTTCAAGTTATTCAATTGGCATCTCAGCCCCTGAATATACGGCACAATCATCTGTGTCGTTGCCTCATTTTCGCAACCCCGCAGCCGCGCGTATAATCTGTTAATATTGCTCAAAATATGCATGAATCTGACCTGCGTAACCTGAAAACCATCGGCACGCGTCTCTTTGCGTTCGTCCAAGATTTTCAAGACTTCTTCGTGGTATGTTGACCAGGGGACGGATTCAACTTTGTGGTGGAAGAAGGCGCAGCTTGTGCAAATTAGTGATTGATCTTTATTACTTATGGGCAAGAACAAAGGTACCTCGCACTAAAGCTATACGCAGCCATGGTAAGTCGGCGATGCTCCATGGTCCTCGATTCTGGAATACTAAATTTGGCGGACCATCTGGGCAGCATATGTTTGCCCGGATGTTTGTTATATTCACTCTGACAGGGCTTATCCAACTCCAGATCAACCAGAATGGCGGCGGCGAGGTGAGTCAAGGTGGTGAGTATAGGACCGAGTGGAAGGAAATAAAACGCCCTAGACAGTAAGTACTAGAACATAATGAAGGTGAAGGAAGACACACCAATGACCAAATGTAAGTATAGCCAACAACAGATCCGTCGTCCTCTCTCCATTAATAATGACCTCGTGAGCAATCAACTCTTTGAACACTCGTCCTAAGCCTAACTGTTTCGATACGAACGGACATGCAACAGCCATAACCACTAACCACAAAACAGGTTTGTCCTGCCGTAACTGCGTGCATGATGTATTCTGCATGTAGGGAATGACAAAGGGGACATGCTCCAAGTACTTGGTCTGGAACGTGTGGAACCAGAGTTCAGCCTCGTCCACCGTGGGCTCAACATCACGCCGGAGAGGGTATGTAAAAGATGAAGAAGAGCTGGATGCTGGTGTGATGGGCACTGATCCCTTTTGAGGCCTTGAGTTTTCCTCGTAAGATGCTTGAGGAGGAGCTAAACATAATCCGGGATGAGGTTGTTCATATCCATGTCCATATTTGGACGAAGATTGGGGTGATGGATCAGGGGTGCCATTAGCAGTACCGCCAATAATTGCGCTTGGTAACACATTTGCGGAGATGTCTGGAGCCGAAGCTTCGGTAGCCTCTGCAGATAGACTTCCTTGAGAATTGGCTTTGAGTAGAGAAACAAGTCCGTCTAGTTTCTGTTCCAGACGAGCAGTTTGTGACGAATGTCTTGGCGTAGCCCTCTTTTTCCGTACAGATGACGAAGGCCTGCACTCTTTCTTCAGGCGGAAGCATCTGCAAGCGTCAGTATATACGCAAGTGAGAATGGTAAAGGAAAAGGTACCTTTCGCAAATCTCTCCCCCATTCCGAAGAATACATTTACATTTTGCGCGTACACAATTAACGCAAGCGCGGCCATATGGCGCCGGTCTGGAACCCAACGTCGGCGCCCCTTGCCCCAAAACACCTGCACCTGCAGCGTCATCGGCAACGTTACGATCCATAGTTAATTAAACGGAATAGGCATTCGATTCTCCTAGAAAAAAAAAACTCCGAGTCTTGGTTGCGTCCACATCAACTCCGTGTTATGCACAACTGGAATGTGTTTGACAGCTGGGATTCCGTCGGTATCGAAAAATCCGGATATTGGACTCAAGCACGAAGTAGACGATCAGCCCCTGCCAATTGATTTTTAGCCCAAAGCTTTCTCGTTATTTGTCAGGAAAAGGATTAATAATGTAAAATACAGGTCTATAGTTGTCCATGTTGAAGGTCTTTCAGCCTTGAGGAAAACGAAATCCGCTGGATATTTCTGGCTGAGCGGAATCCGGAACCCCGTATCTTCCTAAAGCCGTTGCCCCGCAATAAAATCCACGATGAGTAAGCTCGCAAATGACCAATCACATTGCTTTCACGATCACGTGAATATCGCGCTCACCGCCTGGCTTCAATGGCCTGTAAACACGGGGCGCCAAATCAGGCGATGAGCGACGTCTCTTGTTCGACCGTCTTTTTGCAAGACTACATCCTCCTTTTCGCGCAGTATGCCTGCACCGAGCACACGAATCCCCAGGCCGTGATACCTGCTGAGATCCTCGAGCCGAGTATATCCAGCATTCTTCATCATTCGTCTGGCAAGCGAGACATCTCTGTTCATCAACAAGCTGCTCACCTAGTTCGGTCTCCATGATTCTTCCGATATGACCGTAGTCGCGTCTTTTGTTCGGGTGTGCGACTTTTAATTCGTCAGGGGTCTTGGACCACCATTTACCGTTTATTTGAGGGGTATATTCTTCTGATATTTTGCCATTGGCGCGCCAATTCCAAGGTAAGCGGACTTTACAAGCTTGTTGTGAGTCCTCAAATTCTGCTTGAGTCAGACCAGTTGTACTCCTGGTCAATAATCAGTCTTTTGCGAAACTTTTATAATTCGTGAACCTAGCGTTTTGCTTACTTAGGGACTGGCGAAGAAGAGGCGATAGATTCATCTGCAGGAGACAGAAATCTGGTGACAGCCTCCTCCTTTTGAGGATTGGATGTGGCCAAATTTTCCTCTTGAGATACAAGTAAGGACTCTGGCTCCTCTGGAGGAACTGGGATACTAGCAACAGCATCCCCCTCAGGAGTGGGCGTTCTAGTCATAACCTTCTTTTGATAGCACGATTCATTGGCTATATCTTCTTGACCAGATGGGGTCCCAGCGAGAGCTTCTTTCTGAAGAGACTCTGATTTCTCCAGGCCTTCATCCTGGGGAGAGGAGCTGATTGTAGGCCCCTCTCGAGGATTTAAAGAATCGACATTTTCCTGAGGGGTTGATTTGGCCAAATCATCCCCCGCCGAATTGGGTGTATAAGTCACAAAGATTCCAGACCTTATCCTGCGGAGGCGGGCAAGAAGAGAGCTTGCCATGGTCACTCTCGGTATATATAAATGATTGGTACAAAAGGAAGCCGAATGGATAAAGAATAATTCTCTGTACTTCAGGTCAATTGATATAAGAAGTAACAAGAACAAGTATGGGGTGTGAGACTCGGTGATGTCGCTCGAGACCACCACAAAAATGATGATTTTCGCGTCGAGAAAATTGATTAGTCCAGTTGGTTACAGTTGTGGGGCCGGTGAGATCAGGTATTTGGTGCCTGAGGCATCGGTATAATCTTATACCCCTTATTTTATTTCGGTTCAGTAAAGATGCAACTATATACATATTCCCATATCAACAGCCAGAGGCTCCTCACCCCTCTTCGCTCTCCACCGATTCGTCGATTCAATCAATTCATCACAACCAACAAGCATACAAGCCCACTTCTTAACAAACCCTTCCATCAGTTCCCATGAACATACATCCCACGGCTCCCCCCACACAATCAATCCATCTCTCTCGTCATGCTTGCTTACCTCCTCATCATACATCGTCCCCAGGACATCATCACAAAGGTCGCATTCATCAATAGTGCCTCGGAGTCGTATAAGATTATCTCGTAGAGCGGGCAGGGGGAAAATATCAATCCATGCTTCGTGCGGTATTGATCGCTGTAGTGGTGTGGGCATGAGTGTTTCTGGGATTGCCTCTCCTGACAGGCGGGTGGTCTCTAGTAAGGGTGCGGATAAGGAAGCGATTGTTGTTTTGGGCTCTTCGCAGCTAAACAAGCAGGGCAGGGATAGGATACTCATGTTTGTGAGTAGGGCGCGGAAGACGTTGAAGTGGACTAGGGTGAGGAGATAGTCGGTTGAGAGAGGGAAGTAAAATGGAAGCTGCTTTGAAGATGCCGAAGCTGAGAGCATTATCATCTTTGTTCTATCCCCTTCCGAGAATGTGGTGGATCCTCGAGAGGACTCGACTTGCTCCTTGCGACGCCCTGATCGAAACCCCTGTAAGAATACGCTTTAGTAAGATGGCATCCCTGACTACTTACGGCGCGCTCGCTGATTAAGTCTGTTCTGTCTTCTTCGCCGAGCTTTTGCATCTGCAAGGCCTGTCCAATTATCATCATTGATCATCGCCTTGTCACCTCGTTAGTACGAAGTAGTGAAATACAAAATGATTACTAAGGAATGACTGACTTCTTCAAGAGGCCGCATAGGCCGTAGCATAATGTGTGTCTCCATTAACCCTAATATGAGGATTTACGAAACTCGATAAAGACTACGTTGCAATTATACAATTCAGGACATGCAGTCTGCTGACATGCAGCGGAACAATGTTTAAATAAATTAGAGTCGACGCTAATCATGCAGCCTGCTGACAGAATCCGCTAAACCCTAAACGTGTGGTGGGGCTTGTTCCCAACAGGGTAATTTTCTCCCATATCTGGGATGTTTCATTGGATGCTAGAAGATCGATTGATAGAACATGGTGACTCCACTGAGTGGTAGAAGCTGCTAGGAAAGATCGAGTAAGGAATTATAAAGTCGAAGTGTTTTCCTGGCTCCCCTGATGTTAGGTTGATGTAAGGTCAAGCGTTCTTTTCAATCAGACTTACTATCTCCTGTGTTGTGAATTTACATCCATTGTCTAATATAGAAAACGATGGCCGAAAAGCCACTCGTTCTCGTGACTGGCGGTACCGGCTTCCTCGCCGGCTGGATAATTGTACTCCTCTTCCGTCAAGGATACCGCGTCCGCACAACAGTCCGCACCCTATCTCGAGCGGCCGCAGTAAAATCCTCCCTGCACGCAGCCGGCGGAATCACCGAATCCCAAATCTCATCCTTGGAGGTTGTTGAAACTAATCTTCTCAAAGACGACGGATGGACTGAAGCTGTCAAGGACGCTACATATGTACTCCACATCGCATCCCCATTTCCGGCTGCCCTACCAAAGCATGAAGACGACCTCATAATTCCCGCCCGTGAGGGTACGCTGCGTGTCCTTAAAGCTGCTCGCGATTCGGGGTGTGTTACTCGTGTTGTGATGACTAGTAGCTTTGCGGCTGTTGGATACGGGCACCCCAAGGAACGTAGTCAGAGTGGTGTCCCTTATACCGAGAAGGATTGGACCGATCTTGGACCTGGAAATACTGTGCAGCCATACAACAAATCAAAGACTCTAGCCGAGCGCGCCGCATGGGATTTCATGAAGAATTTGGAAACTCAGGGTAGTAGCAAACTCGAGCTTGCTGTTATCTGTCCAACCGTCATCCTGGGACCCGCACTCGGTAAAGACGACGCCTCCAGTCTAAAGACCGTGGGAGAGCTTCTGAATGGCGCTCTACCTGGATCTCCAAAACTACAATTTGGTGTCGTCGACGTCCGTGACTGTGCTGATATGCACTTGCGAGCTATGACAGAGCCAAAGGCCAAGGGAGCACGATTCATATGTGTGGGCGAAGGAAGTATTTGGCTAGAAGATATAGCCAAGATATTAAAAAAGAACCTGGGTTCAAAGGCAAGAAAAGTGCCGACTATGGTGCTCCCAAATATACTGATGCGAGGTGTGGCGCTTTTCTTGCCTGTTGCGCGGCTCATTTTGGGAGATTTGGGGGTTGTTAAAGAGATCAGCAATGCGAAAGCGAGGGAAGTGCTTGGCTGGCAGTGGCAGTATTCAAATGAACAAGCGGTGATGGCGTCAGCTGACAGTCTTATAAAATTCGGTATGGTCAATGTATAGAGTGTGATGGATTGGAATCGAAAAGGAACCGGTCGTTGTGCACTGTTAGGGTTACTGTAAGGCAGGAAGTTATCATGTATTCAACTAAAAATTATCTACCTACTCATTGTTAGAAATTTGCTCTACTTTCCCAGCTTCGCTTCCACCATATTCCTCATCCTCAGATTAAATATAGGCCCAACAAACGCCTCCTTATTACAAGAAAGTCAACTTTACCGCTTACGTTAATAGTCTCATACCCGCAGAGATGCTCTGTGAGTCGGCTTTCGGGATTTCTAATGGGATAACAATTTGTATCACTAGCTGTAACAAGCACATGCTTTGTACATAGATAGTCATTGTAATCAAGATCTGACTTGTGTCCTCTAGGTATGTATACCTGTGAATCAAGATTTTAAATATTTTAAAACACCATACACATTTGAAATTAAGCTAGGCGAAGAGATTACTCAAAGGGTATTTTGATTAAAAGAATGTATAAGCACATGAATCCCTAAGCCCTAACCAGAGGAGGCCCAAGAAATCTAAGAATAGAGTAATAATTAAAAAAGTAGAAAAAAGGAAAGAAAGAGAAATCGAACAAATATATAGAAAAAAAGGTATGAATCAAATAGGAAGAAAAGGAGATAATATAGATCATCTATTAAAAAACAAAGGGGGTATATGAAGAAAATAAGCTATCCATGAAGGGGTGATGGGGTTCAAGGATAGATTGACAAAAGCCCTAAAAGAATACCGGACCAAAGCATTCTCATTCCTCGACAGTATGGTGGCCCGCATCGTTCAGGACTTTATCTATCGCATTCTGAGACAAGTGCTTCTCCCAGCAATAGTCGTTGGTACCGCCGGGAGGACGATTGTGGTATAAGAACCCGTTAAGTCCATCAACAGTCTGCTC
Source organism: Talaromyces sp. F31 (assembly GCA_037356135.1). Taxonomy (NCBI): domain Eukaryota; kingdom Fungi; phylum Ascomycota; class Eurotiomycetes; order Eurotiales; family Trichocomaceae; genus Talaromyces; species Talaromyces sp. F31. The sequence continues at coordinate 705,040 of JAYXSF010000032.1, read as the reverse complement.
AAAGTCATTGTGGATGTTCTCAGGTGAAGTAACCGAGCCATGAAGAAAAGTGACCGTAAATGTGATCCACTTCTCGATCAAGTTGCATGCTGTTGTGGACCTTGGGCTTCGGAACTCAATGGTATATTTTGGGTTAGGACACACTGATGGATTATTTGAATTATTTGTAAAGTTCCACGCGTACTTTCGTTGACTAAACTTGGTTCGTTCATCCGGGGGATTTACGATGTAAATCAGTTCATCGATTGTTTTGGCATCTTGAATGACGATAGAAGGACTTTTCCCTGCAGGCAATTCGTTGAGAATTCGATTATCTCTCAAGTTAGACTTAAGGTGGGCTTGCGTATACTTGTGATCGGGGAAAAGCGTTTTTAGGGGGTCATCAAAGTGAATAATTGCCTGGGCGATGCGTTTAAGATCAACAAGGCTCCAATGACCATTGACAGGCGAGACGTGAATATGGATTCCAGTGGTTTCATCCATCTCTGGTTGTGTGTAGCGAGATATGTAGTCCGACAACCTTTTGATTTGATTTGCCCATCTTGAGCCGTCCCTGTAATAAAATATAGGCGATACAAATTCAAAAGAATCTAAAATCATTAGAATTAAACAGTAATAACGAAGGATACACACTTACAAGTTGGAAAAAACTGTCCGCCCTCCATCGAGTGTTCATCCACTATGCTCCAAGCTTGGAAATCTTCGGTCTTATCCATTGAATATCCAGCTTTCATTGGAATATGGTCATCAAATCCATTCCAAGCATTATTCCACAATTTTGTCAGTTGATCCTTAATCTTCGGTCTATCAAAACATGCCTGGGGATTATCTCTCAACGTCAAGCGATATTCAAGCTCAATGCCAAATCTATAACCGTCTGCATGAGAATTATGCTCCATTCTGATACTGCAACAAGAGTATAGTTGACTTGACTGTGATGTCGATGTTTTTGTAACCTAAGCTGCCACAGGAACAGATTCTAGCAGTATGTATCGTCTTCTTGTTGGCGGGTGAAGCAGAAAAAAAACCGCTGCTTGTGATTTCGAAGTCTTATATCATACATTATAGATGTCAACGAGTCTTTTAATACACTGGCAATTAACATCATATTGTGACGGGATGTGTGAATCACTCTATGACTCTTTATGTCGTTTGGACTGTTTATGACAGTAAGAAATACTATGTTAGTCATTCTGCATCATGTCTGCTGAGATAGTCTGTATCTTTGAGAAAGGTGGCATGGTAGGACAGAAGATGCGAGTATTAAGCCTGTGGTATGACTTAGCATTAATTAAGAGGGGGTATGCTGATGAGAGAAAATAAGAAAAAAATACTGCATAGCAGTACTCATGTAAATCTGGTTAATTACCCCGTTTCGAAGTTTTAGTCATATTCCAACAAAGTCGGTAGTCGTCCATAGTCGGGCTCATCTGAAGCCATGTATAATTTTATGCAACTATTTCAGGCAAATGGCAAATACGTCTGTCCGCCTTCATATGTAATGTGTGTTAACATTATGTACCATTCTTTACGGGAAAAAATCAAGCTGTTGAAAATTTACCTCAAATATCTCGTAAAGAACTGGATAAATTACCGTGAAACGTCGTTCAGGTATCGCTGTTACTGCAAAAGGCAGTGACGGTGAGTAGGGCAGGATCAGGGGAAAAAGTAACTCGATTTCAGAGATCTAGCTTTATTTCAAATACACTGTACACCAATGATATCCAGCTCATCATTAGTTCAAATAAACCCCCAATATTTGAATGTCTGTTGAGGACATTGCTAGGAGTCATACCCGTGTGTCGTTTACTCTCACGATAGTTGACTCCGTGATGAGTTCCTAGAAAGAAGACGACAAATTTGGGTGTGGCGATGGATTTACAGTCGATGAAAGCATACCAAAACTTGAAGAATAGGGGCAATGATTAGAATCCAGCCCAAAAATCTATTGTCCGTGTTTCACAAGGAGGCCAGAATATCATACATCAAACGTGTTGAGGCCGTGTTGGTTGTAATGATGTTACACTTATCAATTAAAGATTTAACGAGATAAGTGTGACTGGGCGGTGTGCGGATGATTGTACGATATATGAAAAGGATGTAAATTCTACTGTTGTCTATTCTGGTGAAGTTTCGAGGCTCTAATCACTCTCTGCAATCAATATCACTATTACTGTCATGCTCTGTATAGTCACAAAAGAATAATATCAGTATGACTCGAAAGACCATGACTGTATCTTCAAGAAAGCGCTTTAAAAACAGGGTCACAGCCATGGTATCTTTGCAACTATACAAGTTCTCTATCATATTCCTTATTGAGTCAATCCTATATCACAAGATCAGTGGTCCGAAAAGACAATTCTTCAGGCCTTCCTCATCAGAATCCAGATATTCAACATTATAGTCGAAACCATGGAAACACGGAAGTCCTCAAGCCCTGAGACAGTCTTGGGTCCTGAGGAGGTCAAAGCATTCACCAAAGCCAAGGGTAAGCTCTTCATTACGCTATATCGCAAGCGGGCTACCTATTTTAAGAGATGGCTGCGAGTTACCGACAGGTATTTTACCGCTCTTGAGCAAAAAGATCGAACAATTGAGGAGATACAGAGAAACTCCATCGACGATGTTATTGACAAGTACGCCAAGAGAATCGAACACAGAAAGGAAAGATTCAAACAGAAATTCCAGCATGCGGTATCTGATGACGGTAAAACTATACCGTTTCTGAATGATATGGATGTGTTGATATGGCCTGAGAGTAGGGCTCACCGCGAAGCCTTGATTAGGAAGGAAAATGAGTACCACCAGAAAAACCAGGAACTTAATCCAGATACAAAAATACTGCAAGAGAGGCCGGTGTCTGAGGAGGGTACCCCCATTGGTGCCGTGATGCAGGCACGAGATAGCTCCGAAGATTGGGAAAGCCAAGCTGAAGAAAGTGACACCAGATCGTATGTCCCCTCCTCAATAATTCATTTGTTACTTTTTTCAATTCACTGACATCTTACAAGGGTCTCTTCGATGGAGCTATAGCCATTTCCGGCACAGGGTTCTAACAGCTTCTGCATCCATAGCTTCCGGCTAGGAGAACCACCCTCATGTACGGGAGATGTTGAGCTTCTAGATAGATCCAATTTAGGATTTTTTTCTTTTTTTAAAAAAAATATTTTCTCTTCTTCCCCGTACGTACTATTTCTCTGAAAGGCGCAATCAAGAAACCCTAATGTGCTAATCAGTTTTAAGGCTAAGTGGACGCTTGAAGATTATAGGCTAGACCGCATTGGAAACAGTATCGATGTATTGTCAAGAGCTGCAAATCTGAGATATCGATCAATTAGAAGGTCCAGGCGTAGATGATCTTTTCTCATGTGTCTACATTTTCTAGATAGCCCATTAATTATGGAAATGTGAGAACTTAGAAGTTAAAATAAGAGTCAACCGGGTTTACATCCAACTACGTGATTTGCTATGCATTGAACACATCATGCGGCTCGCAATGATACAGAGAGGTACAGTCTATGGTCAAATAAGAAGTAGGTAGCAAGTAACGAGATTCAAATTTTGTTTGTAAAAGGCTATGTGCAGAAGTGAAGTGAAGTTACTGAGTTAACACACTCCGTCTATTCTTTCATCTGGACGGAATATTTACTCATCAGAGTTATAAGCAGAGCCGATGTCGCTCAAAGAGTTACCGCTGGTCAAATAATCGTTGGCAACATAAAAGTAGGCGTAACGCTCAACGTAGCTGGTCTCATCCAACCAAGGAATGGTGTTATCAATGAAAGTAGCCTGAGAAGCGTCATCAACGCCAGTCTTCTGGAACTCGGTAATCCAGATCTTGTAGATACCGTGGCTGGCAGCGAGATTATAGGCTTCGGCGATATAGCTCTCAAAATCGGTGTCGGCAGCATCGGCGTACCAGTGGATAGCCATGGCGGTCTGACCACATTCGCCATTGCAGGCCTCAAGATATGACTCCATCCAGGTGAGACCTAGAGGGGCAGCACCGTTTGTTACAGCAGGGGTGACCAATTCAGCTTGGTTCTGGTAGGGAGTGATCCATTCCTTGTATAGAGCAGCGGCGGTGGCAGCGTCGATGTTGGATTGAGTGTCGAGATCGGGTTCGTTGAATCCGAGAATGTGGGTGCTGCCGCTAGCGAGAGCGGCTTCAACGTTGTCCGTCCATCCGGTGGTGTCAGATCCCCAAAGCATGGGCACGAACTCGACGCCGGAGGGGAGTGTGCCGCCGGATGAGCTTGCCCAGTTATAGGCCCAAGAAGCGTCAGTGACGAGGCTGACGAGGCTGGCATCATTGTAAGCAGCCCCCTTTTTGGCGTTAGAACGCTTGGTGAGGGGCTTGGTTGGAGCTGCAAAGGCTGCTGTCACCATCGCGGAGGCGACAATAAGGCTGGAGAATGAAACCATTTCTGATGTTTTTTGTTTAAAGAAAGGACTTTTCAGAAGGAAGGAATATCCAAAGTCAATTTGGGGTTGAAAAGAATGTCAGGAAGGAATGGAACTGAAGAGACCTCGACGAGTTGCTTGGAGAAAAAAAGGAGAGAAAAGGCTTCATGGAGAGGGCAGATTGGTGGTTTTTATAGACGAGGAATAATGCTAGAACAGGCAATATCTCATGTTCGTCATCTGGATACAACCTAAACGGATGTTATTAAGGCAGACTCACAGTCTAGCATAACGAACGGGTGCCCCAGACTGTATGCGCCTGAGGAACTCAAGTACGATTCAAATTCTGTTGAACCAATAGTTGCTAGACTGCCATATGCTGACGGAGTCTAGAGATGGCCTGGAAACATGTATTGCCGGATAAAGCCTTAGGAACAGAACAAAGGTAGGATTTTCCTCTATACATACTATCAGATCGCATGGATACATGTCCCGAACCCCAGGTTACATGGGCTGCTTTGTAGCTTACACGCTAGCCTATCTTCAATCTCGACGTATTCTAGACTCGTTTAGGGTCATATGGTATTGTTTTATGAGTAGGCGATTGGTTCGGAGAAAGGACACAAAAGAATCTAGACACAAGTAAACTAAATTAACATGGAACGCCAGGTACTGTAAGCTTTCTACTGAGAATCGTCCCCTCGTATCTTGACATCTACAACCTATCATGGATGACTATGGCGATGACTCGCGCTATGCTACTGTAGAAAAAGCAGTAAGTACCCCCACGTGCTACAACGGCTGATCCGGCTGCAAGAGAAAGCTTCTGCTCTTGATCTAGAACCCGAACACGAACATTCTCATCAGTGCATAAATATTAACCAGTAAGGCGATCATCGCTCCCTAGTCATCAAAAATCTCAAAGCCTTCAGAGAAATAAAGCAAAGGAGTCTTTACAGGGGGCCTAATTTTGGGTACGGGGTCAGTGTAAACCACTGAACAAGCAAGTTTATGGGGCGCGAACATTAGTTGGAGGCGTTGTGGCTTACTTAGAAGCTGTAACCTGAGGCTGGCGTAAAGCTTAGACGTCAATAAGCTAGGGCTGAAGTATTAGTTTCCAAGTATAAGAGATTGGACAGAGTATAATTGCTTTGAACCTATCAATACCCCGTGTATGAATGATTTTGGACAGCATATGCGCTAAAGTTACGACCGGCCGGAAATTATTCACTCAATCTAATGCAAAAAAAATTCCTTCCTTTGTCTAAGCTTTTTATGACCCTGATCGTTTCCTGCGGCGCATATATACTGGGCTCAAAAGCTCAGGTACGAGCTATACCTGCCAGGTACAAAATCTAATTTATTGGCTTTCACAACCCACACCCGTTGAAGCAGTCATAGTCAAAGGTTTATGAACGAACAGATTTCCCAATGCCGATTGACGTCGCATCCGTCTTACCCTCGATCCTTGAATCTAGCCATAACCAGCGTATCTCTCCCAACTCGTTACATGGGGTCACGTAGACCTTACTTCTCCACTGCGTTTCAACCTATCAGCTGAGAGGACTTGCTACTGTAAATGGCAGCTTAGCAATAGTGCTGACCTGACTCGACTGGACTATGTCTAGTTCGACGTCACCTAGGGTATGTAAGCGCACTACCGTAAGGGACTAGAGCAGAAGTCGCATACGCACAAGCAAAATTTTCATGGCTTGATCGGGTTTGGTAGGCTCTCTACCAAACATGACCCGTTTCAAGCTAACAAGCGCTTTAGTGTCAGATTTGATTTGAGCGCCAACGAAAGCTTACTTAGGGTTGCAGCTGATTTTGGCCCCCGGGTACCGTTTTAGGCCTGCAAAGAGTCCCTACCACGGTTGTTTCTGTCTCTAGTTTTGGCAAGAAGGGCTGGAAAAAGAAGACGGGATAATTTGTACACGAAGTATTTTTATATCTGCGTAAAATTTGGAGATGGAACCGGGGAAACTTCGAATGTCAGGCCGTCATATACCAGAATGTGAACGCGAATCGACCGTCCTTTTCCGGTCCTATCCCACTAATTACCAACCAAATTACAGACTACTAGGTTAGTCCTTTCCTGGATCTTGAAAATGACCTTAACGATTCATTAGTAATCCGCTTATCAACGATGGTCCACTGTATGTACGAAGTGAGAATGACTAGGAAGGATCACTCGCCCAAGGGCAAGGAACTAAAAATCGGCCAAGCTTCAGGGCCTGAGCCGTTGAAATAGTGTGGCTTGTTCTTGAACTTATAAAACTCATTTATATGGATACCACTTGCGAAAAAGTATATGAAAAGTATAGTCCATGTCAAAGCCAAAACATCCTTCGCTCATCATTGCTCTTACACCTACGTTATCAAGCAGTAAGCATAGGCATGTATGTATAGTCGAATCAATCAATGTATTTCAGATCCCTCGAGGCATGATATCCTTCAAACTACTCCTGTTAGGAACAATGGCGCCGACTGGTGCAAATATTCCTGAACTGCTGAAACTTGTTGTAGCCACACAAAGTCAATGGCCTCTAGACTACTGAACGCGTAATGTGGCGTGTTGTTGTTGCATTCTTTTGCTTCGTTTCCCCTCTTTTCTCGCTGTATCCAATATTGTGATGGTGCTATTAATACGGACGTGGGTGAAATCTACATTACTAGGTAGCAGATTGATCTACTCATGTAATTGAAGTGTATTCTTCGATCTTCTCCACTTCGATTCCTGGATTCCGCGTTTTGACTGTAGTAGGTAGCTAGGAGATCTGAAACATGTATTTTATTCCTTAAAGAAGGCTCATCAAATCTATTCTATAATTTTATATTGATAAGAATATAAAGAACATAGCCCCATTTGATGTTACCGCACATAGTCTCCACACACAGGAGCTGTATGTCATATGATTGCGTGACAAAGTCCAAAAGATTCGTCTACAGGAAGGCCTGCCAAGTGCAAATCTTGTGTAGGGCCTCTTAAAAGCTGGAGTGCTGTGACTTGACTTGCATTGCTCGTCCTGCGGTGGGAATTTCCATCAATGTTTGAGACCATATAGAGTTTATTTGATCCAATTGATGCTTTGGCCACATCCAGGCGAATCACATATCAAATATAGAGCACGCTAATCAAATCATACTCCATCGATTCCCATCAATCCTCGGCCTTGAGGCTATATAAAACACCAATTGAGGCCGCGCTCAAGCACGGAAACTGGGCTGTAAATGCTGAAGGCATGCAAGTAGGAAGACGCTTCAAAGGAGAATGTTGGATTCTTCGATCGAGGTCCACCAAAATTTTGAACAACCAGAAGGAACCTGTGATACGTCTCAGGTCTACATCAGATGCTTCAGACAAGTAAACCGAACTTACGATCTAACCCAACAGCCGAGCTCCGCCCAAAAACCGAGTCAAAGATAGCCTGGACACAAGTAGACGAAGTAACTGTAGTGCAAAATAAAGCAAGCCAAAGCCCAGTTATCATTCCTTGTAAGGGGTATGATATCTTATCCATTTGCTCGGCGAACATCCGCCATCGGACTCTCAATCCACTTCCTCAACCTCTCATCCAACACAACCCACACTCTCCTAATAATCATATACGCACTCTTCTCTGACCACCACGTAGCGCACTCCTTGCCCAGCAACGCCGCATAATGCGCAAGAATAATCAACGCGATGGGATGTTGTCGTTCCAGTAATTCAATATATTCCAAGGGAACGCGAATGAGCCATACAAAGACTTCGGCGGAGACTCGACTGTCGACGTACGGTTTACTGGATTTCGTAGTATCGCCTTGAAGAAGCTGGCTCTGCTCGGCTGTATTCGACTTGGGTTGTAATGCATGCATATACTCCGTGACTTTGGATCGTGTTGAGATCAATGCAACATATGCTTCATCAAAGGCTTCCCGATCTGCCTTCGATATTTCCTCCTCCAACCCTTCTATCGATGTCAAGGGCTCAGCACCATGCCATAAGCGCTGCAGATGCCGCAGATCATCCGCTAGATCTTTATCTTTCCATTTCCCATGCTCTAGCACAATATCATTGCGCATCAGTAACCCCACAGGTCCACGAGCCAACTCTTCTAGGTGTTCTTGACAAAGCACTAGTATGCCTCTAGACAAATGAATCCATTTGAAATCCATAATCGCTGCTCCAGACGCTCGAGTCGTTATGATATCGATCTCCATCGCGTCAGAAATCTCATCTCGGAGCGTCGCAATAGCAATCAACGAAATGAGCACAGACAGCACAAAAAGAGCCTCTCGCTGCCCACCAGCTGTCGGACTCACGAGCGCCCTCTGAAATAAACTTACTGCAATAGTCTGATGCTGAGCCGCATAGTCCACCAACTCTCTATACTCTTTTGTCGAAGAAGGTCGCGTATACGCCACATGTAAAGCCGAAGTGGCTAGTATGCCATGAAGCAAGAATCGGTGTTGCAAGGCGATTTGCACAATAGTTCGTGCCCAGACTTGTTGCACTTCAGGCGTGGGCGAGAGTGTAAGACTGGTCTCAGTGGACCAGTTGTGCATCATGGAAAGATCTGCGAGATTGAATTCCGGGGTAGGGGTGCTGTTGTATTGGCTGAATAGGTTTGCGTCAATGTCGACAGGTGGCGGGATGGATTCTGTGACAGTGACAGTGGTACATGATGGTGATGCTAATGTTGATGAAACCGCTGATGAGGGTGTCGGTGGCCCAGATTTGGAGTATATGACTGGCGATATGGAATTGTGTCTGCTATTGCTGTAGCTACCACTAGTTCCGGGAATGCCAGTACTTGTAGCTAATGATGTCGGTATACTAGGAAGCATGCGCAGAAAACTGCACACGCGATTTGTTTGTTGGCAGTTGCCGCATGACGGCTTGAGCTCGTCGCACTATTTTCTAGTTAGAATCGCTGATAAGACTCGGCCGCTTCGATATAGCTGCGATCGCCGATGGATAGATGCATCCTCGGATATAAGCGCACAGTTGAAAAGCGTACCTTGACATGTCGTTGCTTGCATTGCATACACCCATTACGCGACTTTCTATGAAATCTCCGCGTATCTCTATTCAAAACTTTATCTGCCATTATATCTGAAGGAGTAGAAATCAATTGAGTTCGATGACTGTGTGTCTCATCACATCAGTGCACCGCCGATCCGAATCAGCCCGCAAATTTTGTCCGTTGTCAAATTTTGATGGTCGCGATGGTCCGGAGTTGATGTCCTTCTATTCTCTCCATTGCAAGCGCGATCAATGAAATGCGATACGAGAAAATCGATTACGCTTGAATGCACGCGAATGTTGATTTTGTGAGGCTGAGAAAAACGACCGTGCCATCAAATTGCGATGCGATAACAGACGGCCAGCGAGATCACGTGCTTTAATTTGATGTCAACCTTAAATCCGAGGCAACATGTAATCGATCAGCTTCATCCATCATGATTCTCACGTCTCGTTCAATGAATTTTCGATAATCATTAACACGGTAATGTGGTAGACGATTGTAGGTGATAAGAAAAGAAGTCTGTACGAAGTAGAAAAGTAATTAGGGTTACTTAGGGTTATGATACTACCATCTTTCATTCATTGTTCATGTCTCATGAAATACTACCACTAATCACTAATCGATGCATCACTAAGTCGGCTTTAAGATGAAGATAATAGTGCGCTCCATATCATCAGTCTTAAATCTTGTTATGCCATGGGCAGACGATTCGAGGAAATAGAAAAGAAAAAGAAAGAAATCTCCGGAAACATCACCGAGCAGAAGACTCTAGTCGAGATCAATCTCCTCCCTGCGGCGACGGACGAGAATCTTGGCCTGAGAATCAGACGACATCATCCATCCCATCTTGAAAATCTTCGGGGGAGGGCTGCACTCGTCCAACTTGAAGTCGTACTTGAGTAAGATGTGAACGAGAGCAATCTTGACCTCATTCGCAGCAAAGAAGCGCCCGGGACAGGCGTGTTTACCATGACCGAAACCGAGATGTTGAGGGCTTGTGGCAACAAGGTGTGACATTTGCTCACTCTCTGGATTCTGGGCCATTTTGTAAAAACGATAGCCATCGAACTGATCAGGATTCTCGTAGATCAAATCATCCCAGCTCCAGTGTCCAGAAACTGCGACCATGCTGTCTTTGGGAATGCGGCGGCCGTCTTTAAGGATGACATCGTCCGTAGCAAGTCGGCGCATGGATACTATAGTAACGTGAACTAGTGTAGAGTAAACAAAGTAGATGACACTTACCCATTGCAGCAGGCTTGATACGCTGGCTCTCCTTGATCACACTATCCATGAGCTTCAAGTTGTACAGCGAAGCACGCTTCCATCCACCATTTCCCAAAACGGCAATAGCCTCTTCACGCAAAGGCCGAATCAGTTCCGGATGCTCGCAAAGATCATAGATGACCTGGGTGATCATGTCTCCTGTGGTATGAATAGCTGCCATAGAAAGCGAGAGTTGGGCCAATGCCGCATCATAGTCTTCTCCTTTGGATAGTTCAAGCAGCCACTGTATCGCATCGGTATGTTTACGTGCTGATTCCGCGGAACTATCCTGGGGTTTGTTCTCGCATAGTATTAGTTCCTGCTTGCGTTGATCAATCACGGGCTGAATGATACGACGCGCTTCGGTCATCTGGGTGCGGACAATGCGAGCTTCAGGCACAATCCATTGAGCAAAACGATGCAAAAATTTGGGATATCGCTTCACTGCTGAAATGGCCATGAAAATGTTGACAGTGTAGTCGATTGTAATGCGCTGCCAATCTTTGTTGCGGCAGAGCTCCGGTCCGAGAAAGACGCGAGAGGATAGCTGAGCAATAACCTCAAGCATAGTTTTCTTAAGGTAGATTGCATGCCACTTAGAATCATCCGTCCATTGGTTCCGAATGACATCAGTCATCTCTTCGGAAACGGCTTTAGTGATGAGTCCTACCAAATAAGTGAGCAAGTATTACAATATAGATTTCAGAGACCTTACCCAATGATTGCGTAAGTTTGGTTCGCACCATGACGGTGACCATCTGGGCAAAGGATTGACGTTCGTCAAAAAGTCGGAATGTCGAGAGATGGCCGAGGAAATCCTATCACCATTATGTTATTTGACGAAGTATTTGGAAAGAGACGCCGATTAACCCACCTTTGCATTGTGCTTTCTAAAGCTCAAACGTGGATCATTACGGATCTCGTTTGCATACTCGGGGGAGAGTAGAATAGTACGAGCCATGTCTGTATCAATAACATAACCTTTGGGTGACTTCTTCGATCAGATGAACTTGTTTGTAAACTTGCTGCATGTCTAAATATGAACATACCTGGTGAAAGCCATCAACGAGCAACTGTTGAGCATTCCAGAGATAGTTTTCCTTCGCCTTGGAGGCATTCCACCAGTTGGACTTGTTGACGAAGGTGTATTGCCAGAACATGAAACTCTTCGCAATCCAATGAGCGAAAACAGTGAATAGCAATATGGTGCCGATGAAACCAAAGGCAAGATCCTTGGAGGTCGACAAGGAGGCCAAGTCGATGTCTTGAGTGAGGTTCTGCGCGTATTGGTGAGTGTTAATGATTAGACGCGTCGTGAAGGCCATTTTGAGGGCGGGGATGTGGGTCAAGTCTGATGGACAAGTTTTGTCATGTAGACTGATGAACAATAGTAGAAGAAGTTGTAAGTGTCTTCACACTGTTTTCAAAGAGGCGAAGAGCTGAGGTAGCTGAGAATGAGGAGAGGATAGGAAAAAGAGGAAAGTGAGGCAAATGTCTCTTTCCTGTGCGGTTAATGTAGTCTCACACGCGGCAACTGCCTTCCTTCCTATTCAGGCAGGCCACGGGTAACAGGCTCACTTATGCACAAATGGAATGACATAAGAAGGAGTTGTCCGGCAAAATAGGAAATTAAACAGCCACAGGGTAAACACTCTCTTTTATGATAGAATAACCCTACATCAGAGACCCTCATATCCTAGCACCACAGCCCTAAAGTGGTAGGTCTGTGTTTGCTATGACGAGATACAAGTAGAAAAGTCCAGCAAGCTCGGGGCGTCTCGCTAAAACTAAGCGACGCAAATCGGAGTTGACAGGTAAACATTCATGCACCTCCGATATCTACATCACATTTACGACTATTGAATGTTAGGCCGTAGATCGAGCAAGCGTATACTATTGTAGCAGCTTCGTAGTCAGTAGTGTGCCTGTAAATATACTAGTAAGAGTTTAAGAAAGAGAGTGGACTGTATAGAGTAGATGGGAACCGTTTTGCCCTGAGACAAAGACGGTCGGGTTGATTTAGAGCTTCGTTACTGGTCAGCAGTGGTGGTAAGATCGCCCCTAAAGGGAGATCGCCCGGTGCTACTACGCGCCTTGGACTAATTTGACATGTTTGGACCGCTCAGACCGTCTTCCAAGCCCCCTTTCGTACAATGATCGATGCATCAAGATGCCACGGATTCCTTGAACTCGGGCTGCCGCATGTGCTTTTACTCCAGCCTAAATCATGCCGGCTGTTACGCCTACATGCATATACGTCGCCGTATAGAACAAATTTTGATTGGTTATTTATTTGTTGTTTCTTTCCAACATGACAAGTAGCACTTCTAAGACTGGCGCTCACGGTCTGCCTCACTGAGTGGATGCCAGCCCAGACTCACACTCAGTGAGGCACTTGGAGTCGTCTTATAACAACTGCTAGGGACCATATTATCGCTTAGGACCCACAACGTTTCACCTGGATCCTGGGATTCCCTCCCTCTAAGCGTCTTCCTTTGGCAATGTTTATTGTACTCTTAAAGTCCGACAAGGCTGGCTACGAGGATGCCAGCTCGAGAGAGAAAAGGGACATCAATCATATTAGCCACGCATGTACTAACAAGAAAGGCGGCATGCAACTCTGAAGTATGCAACCACAGTATCATCATCAACTGGTCGATCGGCTCTCTCGTCAGCCAGTTGTAAAGTGGGGAAAATTATTCTGATTATAAAGAAAGAAGGGAAAGAAAGAACGAAAGGACGATACCTCAGAGTCTAGTGGGTTGGTTATCCATCAATTTTATGAAAATGCATATAGCTTAGAGATTTGACTGTCGAATTCATATCCTCTGTAGGCCGGACCGGGCCGGTAACGGCAATCTTCTAGACGGACGCAATCACAATGGAGTTGAATCAATTAGTGCTATATAAGGAGTCAAATTTCCCATCCTCATTGATTTCGAAAATGCTAAATTTTGAGTCGGACTTTAGATGTTTTGAGGTGATCCCTTTCTCCTCGGTGCATAACCACCTCTTGATTATATTGCATCTTGGCCCATAACAACAGAACTTCCAGCAACCCGAAATTCTTGATTTGATACGACGTTGCTTTTAGAGATTCATCCTACCAATGGGCATAAACGGAGATGGTCCGGACCAGTCAACCGAAGGCTCTGCATTGGCCTCGACAAATGGAGAGACGCAGAAGACCGTTACGCAAGAGCGCGTTCTCCCGCCCCCATTTTCGGTCTTCTCAAAATTCGAAAAAGGATTGTATATTTATGTCGCTTCCTTGGCAGCGTTCGCATCTCCTGTTTCGTCCAGCATTTATTATCCTGCCATGAACACATTAGCCGAAGATTTGCATACTAGTCTTACCAATATCAGCCTTACAGTTACAACTTATTTGGTACCATCTCATGCTCTTCCTCTCTATTTTTTCCAAAAACCATCTAATCATGATTATGATAGATATTTCAAGGTATATCACCTACTATAATTGGCGGTTACTCGGACCGGTATGGGCGGAGGCCAGCTAGCCTGCTCTGCTTCACAATCTTTGCTGCAGCTAATATCGGCCTGGCACTGCAGACAAATTACGCAGCTCTATTGGTCCTACGTTGTGTACAAAGTGCTGGTAGCAGCGGCACAACCGTCATATCAAGTGCAGTGGTTTCCGACTTAGCCACCAGACAAGAGCGAGGCAGTTATATAGGGCTCGCTGCACTCGGGTCATCACTAGGGCCGGCACTTGGTCCCCTCATTGGCGGTCTATTAGACCATTTCCTGGGGTGGAGAGCCATATTCTGGTTCTTGGCAATATATGCTGGTGTGATGTTCTCAATATACCTCATTTTCATTCCAGAAACCTGCCGAAACATCGTCGGTAACGGTTCAGTACCGCCACAGTTCTGGAACAAGCCAGCAATACAATATGTGAAAGACAAGAAGAGGGAGAAAGATAGTCGCGATGGTGCCCAACGTGAAACCATGTCCAAAAAACAAAGACCCGGCCTCTTGTCTTCTATCCCGATCCTTTTTCAGAAGGAAACATTCCTGATTCTCATTTTCGGGGCTATTCTCTATTCTGGCTATATCCTGATCCTTACTGGGTTACCGGAACAGCTTTCTTCAACATACAATTACAATTCAATTCAAGTCGGCCTGTGTTATATTCCTGTCGGTGTTGGACCAATAATCATCAGGCCAATAGTTGGTCGAATAATGGACGCCAACTTTCGACGCCATGCCCGAAAATTGGGTATTGCAAATATTGACAAAAATGTCCAGCAAGATATCACCAATTTTCCGATCGAGAGAATTCGCCTTGAAATTTCATTGGCGTGTGTCTACATTTCTTCCATCGCGATTCTTCCCTATGGGTGGGTGATGGGATTGCAAAAGCCACCACTTCCAGCTGCACTTGTTCTTCTGTTCATTATGGGGCTTTGCACCTCTGCATCGGCCCAACCCTTAACTGCCCTAATCATTGACATCAACCCGAAAAGTCCTGCTGCCGCGGGTGCTGCGTTCAACCTAGTTCGATGCATCCTTGCAGCGGGAGGTGCGGCCATAGTTAATCCACTACTTAAATCTATTGGTCGAGGATGGACAAGTACCCTCGTTGCTCTCTGTTGGATTGTGTTAAGTGTTTGCTGGTGGGCAGTCATCATATGGGGTCCAAAGTGGAGAAAGCAGGCGAAAGAGAAAACTCGATTGAAACGAGAAAGCAATTAAATCAATAACGCGCGTTGAATATAAAATTCCGACAAGTTAAGAATTACTAGCTAAGTAGCAATTGCTCAACGTGACCGGGTAGAGTTTGATTACGTTGACTATGTTCCTTGTTGATTCTAGTTGTTCACCGCAGTTTCTTCGTCTCTTCCAATTTCGCAAAATTTCGAAACACCCTAGTGACTTCTCTCACTGCCTCCTTCAGATAATCTGCCAAAAAAACTCAGTCAGGCTGTAGGATCAATCATTCCAACATAATAGCCACTTACAGGAAGGTATAACAATCCAGATGAAGTTCATGAAGAAGTAATATACCCAGAAATAATAACTCTCCGGACGTGAAAACTCTACACCACGATGGTGAAGATCGAAGAGACTGGTGGCATAGTATAGCACATCACCATACAGTTGACCAACCGAAATGACTGTTTGGAGGATGTATCGCGCTGGATGTTGTACGGCAATGCAGTATGCAATGAAGAACCCGAGAGGGCCCCAGCAGATCTGTGACCAAAATTTCTCAGCTTACAAAGACTCAGCTATCCCAAATTGGCCTTACCGCTGTTACACTCTCCATGCAAACGAGGAACGCATCAGATCGAAGGTACCGCGAATCTGATAACGAATATTCCTTCCACAGTTCGGCAAACAAGTGACTTTTGCCCCCAATCGTCATATGATTCACCACGAAATAGCCTTCGAAAAAGAGGTGAATCGACGCAGCTAAATTGAATGTCAAATAAGCTTCTATTTTCAATTATTAGAACAAACATACTGAGGCAAAACCATACAAATGCTAGATGGTCGGCGCTGCTAGCCCCAGGTCTGGAACGAGAGATAATCAACCACGCGATACCAACAATAGCCGCCCAGAGTAACGCAAACTGGCCTATGAGAGAGAACACAGAGGATTCATTTGGTAGATATCCCGGTATGTTGACGCCGAGTGGGTAGTAAGAGTGTAGAAACGCGGGCATTGTGCTTTATTGCTCGACCTAGGTAGGTGTAAGACGGGTGAAAACACAATTCGACAGTAGAAAAGATCGTATGATTGTCAGATGAGTATTTGTATATTGGTTGTCCCATGAAACAAAATGAGAGGTTTGCGTATTTGGATTGTCTTCCAGGCTCCTCGCCGGAAACTCGTTTTCCGGGTCAGCTCACTTCCAAGATTGCTAAGCACAGCGGACGATCTTAGACACATTGGACTGCTTTATAGATCAATATTTAGATTGCCAAATCTTTTCAGTATTTTCCAAGAAAATTTTGTACTTCTTCAGTCAAGAAATTGCTAGCCAATACACTCGACCCCCACCTAGATTTCCGGCAGCTTCTTCGAAAGCAATATAAATCTGGTCTTGTCTCAGCAGCATTCAAGATTGAACGATGACAAGGAAGGTCTATACTTTGTTTCTTAGTTTGAATTATCTGGTCCATAAGACTAGCATTTTGCTGTGTTCAATTTGTGCAGGTAGTATTTTCAAGGCAACGATTCATGATGCCGAGAAAGCGACACGAAACATCCTAACCCTTTAGCCCTAAACCCATTTCCTGTCCAGGATAAGTGGCACCCATATCCAATGCGAACGAACGAGGTGATCTAAAACGACCGGCTATTTTTCCACCCCCTATCATTTTAAACATCGAGTCTTGCCGTCTCTGAGCACATCTTTTAGCTACCGCTAGCTTGCGAGGCGATTGGCCAGATCCGGGGAGATGGACATCACATGGATTCTTTAAGCATGTTTACCCCACAAAAGGATGTAACCCATGCTGGTAGCTTGAGTTAGCGGGTTTCTTCGTCAGAAGAAGAGGATCGTCCATTGTTCTTGAGGCTTCGAATTGTTGAATGAGGTATATTTCGGCGATGTCGACCAACTTAGTTGAGTACATGTCTTGAGTCTAGAATTGATCAGGTTATCGATCTATCCGACGTGTATGTCCTTCGTTCTTATTATTTTTGTTCATACTTCATTCTTTCATTACAAGTCGGTTCCGTGAAAGATAAAATTATCATGTTCCCTTCCCTTCTTTTTCTCTTTATCACTTTCCTCTTACATGGCCACGTCCAAGCAGTCCTAACATCCAACACCACCTCCCTTCTAACCTGGTGGCACTCTTCCAACTCGCAAACCCCAACCGGCACAATCGCTGACGACACCGTCCGCAAATCCGATCTATATTATGTTCAAGTCAGCGCAAACACCGACCCAACCTACTTCTACGACTCCTTTGTTTATCTGTCTGTGCCTGCAAATGGCATGTCCGATTATGTGCAGTATTCCGCAAATACTGCTTCCACACAGGCTTGGTCTTCGTTTCTGACGTCGGAGGATGTGGTTGTGCGTGTGACGCGGCCAAGTGCCGCTGTCGCTAATGGCAGTGTAGTCATTAGACCTACGACTTTACTTAATCAAGGATTTAGCGTTTCGTATGACAGCTCCGATGATATCAGCGTCTATATTACTATTCCTTATAGCGAGAATGGGTGGCGCTTCTCAGTCGAGTTCTCAGACGATCTATACACGCCGGTTGAAGGCGTAGCGAATACAGAGCCGCAACATTCATTACTCATATTCGCAAGCCCCATAGAAGACCCCTCCATCGTGCCTATAGCTACCAATGATGAGAGCACATTTATTGCGACGCCGGGCCGTGTGTACGATACGAATGTAACCAGTGCATCAACCGTCATCTTCTATCCGGGTGTGTACTGGTTCAGTGGGACAGATCACATCCTTCTCAGCGAGAGCGTGACATGGATCTATTTTGCGCCAGGAGCGTACGTCAAGGGCGCTGTTGAATTCCAGTCTACCTCCGCCATAGTAAAAGCGACGGGTCACGGAGTGTTGTCCGGTGAGCAATATGTCTGGTACGCCGATCCTGAGAACGGATATCAGACTTCCACCAGCGCCGACAACGACGGTCTACGCATGTGGCGCGGCACAAACACCGATACACAGACCTTTGTGTTGCAAGGAGTCACAATCGCCAATCAGCCGTTCAATAGTATGGACTGGTCTGGGAATCTGAACGGCATAACCGTCCTGGTTAGCGATTATAAGCAAGTCGGCGCGTTCTACCAACAGACTGATGGGCTTGAAATGTATCCTGGCTCGGTGGTGCAAGACGTGTTTTATCATAGCAATGATGATACGATAAAGGCATACTACTCCAATGTTGTTGCGCAGAGGATCGTGGTGTGGAAACTTAATGTTGCGCCTGTTATACAGTTTGGATGGACGCCGCGAAACACGAGAAATGTAACCGTCGATACGGTCGATGTGATTCATCAAAGCTATTCAAATGCCGAAGAGAATCCGGGGCTAATCGGGTCCAATAACAATTATGTGTATGCGCCGGGTGGACTGTCGAATGACCATAACACAGCCGATACGAACCTGACGACAAGCGGACTCACCTTTTCGAATATCAGGGCCGAAGGGATTTCGGGTTGCTTGTTTCGAATCTACGCGCTTGAGAACCTCGATTCGATACACATACGGAATGTATGGATTGAGAAATTCCAGGACCCGAGTCTCAACACGACGGAGAGTCTGTTGCCGGCCTTTTATGATGCGACCAGCGGTGAATTGGTTTCAATCACGAATTTTGTGGTTGAAAAGTTTCAGGTTGGTGATTATATCATTTGGAATAGTGATAGTGCTGTGAGTGTGGGCTTGATTAATGTTGATTCTGATTATAGTGAGGCTGTTACATATTCTAGTGCGTAGCCCTAATCATTTTCCTGGTTGTATACATCCATACCTCATGCACAAAATAAAAATATGTATCAAGCTTATTTACTGCCTTCCTGAGAATCGACCCAATCTCTCACCCGCTTCAGATCCAGCGAAATAGCATTCCTAATCCACTCCTGTGTCCAATTCGGCATCGCGCGAATATAGCTTGCGAGACCAATCCGATCCGGGATGCTGACTTGTCCGCTGTTTCCGCTCAGGACGTGTTTGACAATCACATTTGAGACGTCTTCAACCTCAAAGATTGGTTGCCTGAGTTTCAAGCCGGAGTCGGTGATGGGTTTGATCAGGGGCGTTTTGACCCAGATTGGGTGGACAATACTACGCCAATTAGACCAGTCAAAGACGGCAGTGAAAGACGGGAGGAAAAACCTACCTGGTGCGAACTTTCTTCGCTTTGTACCACAACCTAATTTCCTGGGTAAGTCCCTCATGGAACGCAAGTGCACTGGCTTTACTACAACTGTAATCCGTCATCTCACCCAACCCCAAAAAGCTGCCTGCACTCGCAATGGTGATGATGTGTCCGTGATTGCGCTTCAGCATCGCCGGCAGGAATTCGCGCACAGTCCAATAGTGCGATATCGTGTTTACTTCAAACACGGCTCTGATCACGCTCTCGGGCTTGTCAAGGATGGAGCCTTCTTTGCCGATACCGGCGTTGTTGATGAGCACTGTTGGATCGCCATGGTCAGCGCGAATGAGAGCGCCAACTTGTTTGACGTTGGCTGAGGATGTGACGTCGCATTTGTAGAAGTATGCGTTTTTTGCTTTACTCTTGTTAGCTCAGCATTACAATCCAGAAGAAACAAAAAAAGACGCACGCAGAGGAGTAGCAGGCTCCTGGATATCAGCGACGATCACTTTGACGCCCTTGCTTGCTAGCCTATGCGCAACGTGCTGCCCGATTCCACTACATCCGCCTGTTAACAGGACGACTTCGCGGGACCAGTCGTATTTATCGGACGTCCAATTATTGAGCACGAAGCTCGACAGGACACGGTTGAACGTTCTGACGAGTGAGAGCGCAAGCACGACCGCCAAGACATTACGTGTTGTCGATGAGAGCAAGACGCTCTGCACTGGTGGAGGGAGTTTCTGGATAAGCTCAAGGAAGAGGTTTTGGGCGGTTGTAAGTGCGTCCATTGTGTTGCTCTCAATTACAGTCCTTGTTGTGGTAGAACTTATGAGTGAGAATCCGGGGAAGCTCCAGAGATTAAGGACACAGGCACCTATTTATCACATCGAGAGAATGGCAACGAGCCTCGGTATTTTGATATGGAGCACATGGTGTGGTTCATGCTGAATGAGCGCATCGATCTGCAGATCAGCATTGTTGGGGTAGTCTAGTCCGGTTGAACCAAATTAACTCGATCGAGTTTATTCCCACTATTCACTAAAATTGAGGAGCTAATTAAGCTTGGTGGAGGTAGAGTAAATCGGCTTGAGCCGAGGTTGTGCACGTGCGTCTTCAGCAAGGGTTAGGGCTAGATCTATGAAACAGATCATTAAGATCGTAAGACTGTCATATTACTAGAATTAATTATAGCTAAAGCTTTATCGTACAGTGTAACCTCCATCGATCACGATGTCCGCGCCCGTGGTGTACGAGCTGGCATCGCTAATCAAATACACATACGCCCCCTTGAGCTCCTTTGCATTCCCGTTTCGTCCCAACGGAATCATCGAATTCCACAAATCCTGCGTCTCCTGCGGCACAAAATCCGACAATCCAGTGTCGATATAGCCGGGAGAAATGGAGTTTACACGCGCAAAGTCGCGCCATTCGTTGGCCAACGAGCGCGCAAAGTGAATACATCCGGCCTTTGCGACGTTGTACGATGTCTGTTCCTGCGGGAAGTTTGCAATGTGTCCCGACATACTGGCTGTGATGACAAAACTGCCCTTTCCGCGAGACTTGAAATGGGGTCCCACGGCTTTGGCGCAGTGGAAGGTTCCTGTCAAATCGGTCTGGATAACTTCCTCCCAATCCTGCACCGAGCCATCCAATATACCTTTGTCTGCTGTGCGGCCGGCATTGGCCACAAATCCATCGATTTGGCCAAACTCCTTGATGACATCAGCGACAAGCTTCTCGACGTCCTCCCATTTGCCAACGTTGCATTTGTAGGCTTTGGCTTTGACGCCGTACTTCTCGGATAGTTCGCGGGCATTCTTTTCGCCGCCTTCAGGCCTAGAGCTGTAGGTCAGGGCGACGTTGGCGCCCATTTCGGCGCAGCCGCGGGCTGCTTCGATGCCCATGCCGCGGGGGCCGGAGGCGCCGGTGATGATGACCGTCTTGCCTTTGAGGCTAAAGAGGTCGGTGAGGGAGTCTGCGGAGGGGACGGAGACGGGCATGTTGTCTGCTTTGTTTTGTATGTATTAGGGTTGGGTTGTATGAGAAATGTTTGTTTGTAGTTAATACGAGACCCGTGGAAAAGACGAACGAACGATAGAGGGGTATATATATGCCAACATACGACTACAATGCAATCGTCATACTACCCACACGACACAAGCCACAAATCAGGTCGATTATCCGGCTTACACATCAGGTTTTCCGTTACTAAGGCTAGAGTAAGCTGATGATTAGCCAACAGCACGCTGTATACGGAATACCTGTCCACTGCCCATTGTCCAAGCCAAAGTGGTTACGATGTATGATGTCAGCCACCCGACGGAAGTACGGAACGGGAAGCTCGGATGAAACTACGAGGGTACTCTCTTTAGTCTTTACGTACAACGGATACTATCTCCAATGTACAGCGCTGAGGGTTTTAATCTATTCTGAACAGAGTATGAAAAAAAAAAACCCCCCACCCTAATAATATGGCTGTATCTCACGCACATCCCACTGCAGGATCTTCAGATCGTAGATTGGCGGGCATGCGGGGTAAGGCTTACTGTCGGTACATCGGAGGTACTCCGAGGATCCTTAGTATTATTCATTGGCTAGATACATAGTTATAGTTTGCAATATACGCATTGCACGTCTTCTCACCTACATGCAAATAATCAGAATTAAATGCGAGGCTAGAAAACGCATTCTGATTCTCATCCCGTCACACCTACGCCAAAAACCGTGAAAGTGAGCCCCTAAAAGAGAGAGTTCATAATCATAGCTCCAAGCAGGAAGAGTGCGCAAATTTACGCATGTGTATGATGTTGCGGATATGTCAAGTGGGTGGGAAAGGCTCAAGCGACTACCAATTATTCATTCACTAGGCGCTGTGACAGTGACTAGACCGGGAGCAAATCAAAACGCCGCCGATGTGTATCTGAACGCCTCCCCAAGCAAACCAATCAAAAAGAGAAACGCCCACATTCTCATTTCCGTGTTTTCGGAGAACGTAACCTCTGATGTAATAGAAAAAACAATAATGAATGATGTTATATGGACTTGAAAGGAAAAATCGAAAAAAGAAGGTTTTGTGTGAGGTGGTGATTAGGATGGATATCGGCTTCCCGAGTTCTCAATCACGGGCGTCATCCGGCCTGCTCCCCTGCCATATCTCGACCCTCCACCGCGCCCACCACGAGTCATAGCACCAGGGAGCTCAAAATCCGGATTGCCTTCGAGCAACACATCCTGCACTCGCGGTCCTCTGTTTGCTGCCGCGGGCACAGGTGGAGGTGCGCCCTGCCATTTTGGGTTTATGGGTCGCTCCGATATCGACGTGAAGTGACTTCCTTGACTTATATCGCTGATAGCTGGTGAGCCAGGCCCAAGATCGCCGACAGTTTCGCCGGGAATTCTGATGGGTGGTGGAGGAGATGGTGGAGATGGGTGACGCTCACCAGCTGATCTTCCTGCCATGAGCACCGAGGGCACGTGATTGCCGCCGGTGTTGTTCTCCTCTACGAACCGGGGTTCGATGTCTTCATAGTATTGATCGCCTGATCGTTGGCGGGTGTGGGCGGGACTGTTGTTCATGCCGCGTTCGGGACCGCGTTGCCATGCTGCGCGTGGTGGGACATATTGCCTATTCAATTAGTAAGGTCATCACTCGTGCTAAGATAGAGCACCGTAGATAGAGAAACTCACTCATTGCTGTATACACTGGTTGGACTTGGGAGAGACTCGTTGTTGGAAAAACGCTGTGGCTCAGCCAGATCTGCGTTCCGGACACGCAAGTTTGGTTCACTCGATTGCGGCATCATTTCAATCGCACCACCCTCGCCCATTGCCGGCAAATTTGGCTGTGAGGCAGACGGATTGCGTGCTTGGCCAGGACCATACGGCCGAGAGTAGTTGTTTGAGTTGCTGCGAGCAACACCAGGGCCGTATGGCGCACCATCAGATGGCCGTCGACCCATGCCCATGGCTGCATACTGGTCATATCCACCTGGTCCACCACCTCGTGGAGGGTAACCCGGTGGCGGGCCACGATTACGGGGAACACCACCAGGAGGAGGTCGCATACCACCGCGCATAGAACCGCCCCGGCCATTTGATGGAGGCCCGCGTCCACGGCTACCGTAAGGACCAGGTGGTCCTCCTCGATATCCACCGCGAGGAGGATAACCGCGACCTCGTTGAGATTGCCCAGGAAAGCCGTATCCTTGCGGTCCTCTTTGAGACCCAAGACTGCCATCCGAATACTGGTTTTGCAACATTCGATCAGAATTCGACCTAATCATACCTGCATCAACAGCACCAGCGGCTGCAGGAGCAATTGGGTTTCCATATTCATCCCGCGGTCCATGATAACCGGGCCGTACAGGACGAGAAGAATTATCGTAAAACGCAGTCTCCTCTCCGCGATTCAATGGGATTTCATCGGTCGTACGGCTCGAAGCATAAGTGGTAAAAGTCGGTGCTGAATCCGAATGCGAATTTCCAGTTATCAATGGAGCCTTTACGTCAGTATTGAGAGGAAGGGGAGGCGGAGATTCTGCCTTGGCAAGCTGTGCAGCCGCAGCTTCGGCGTGCTGTCGGTTGTAGAAATTCTCGCCGCTCATTTCTGCGTTTTCTGCGACGAGCTTCTTGCGGGCTTTGCGACTGACCAATGTACGACGCATGGCACAAGTGACGACTCCGCACGCAACGAGAATTATTGTCGCAGCGAGAACAATCCATCCTCCCCATTGTAAATGCGGTACGAAGAGTAGAATATCGACTAAGAAGGCCAGCAAGCTGACCAAAACCGTCGGTAAAAGAAGAATCAAAAGAGCGAGGAGGTATCGCGGCGAATGGGATGGTGAGTGAAGGTGAGAGGTCACGGCCATGATAAAGCAGACCAGAGTCAAAAAAGCAGCGACGGGATGGACAACCAGAATTGCAGAGAGAGAGTTTCGCGCGCTTGAGGGGAGGTTAAAGTCGCCATTGTCGCTTTCATTCGTGCCGAAGATGTTTTCTGTACCATTAGCATGATTCGTTCCGCGCAGTTACAGTTGACATACCAGTATCGTATCCTACGCGAACCGGTATACATTGTGATGCCCTGCAGTATCCAAATACACCAAAATCGACATTCTGGTAGGTTGCTAACGGAATGGCTTTGATGACAGGAGTGGAGAGGGTGGACAGTAAAAGCAGCGCAAAAGCAATGAATAATAACACGGAGAGCGGTGTTGCTGGTTTCAGCAGCATGGCGGCGGTGACTATCGAGTCGCAAATACAAGACTATCGAAGAGGACTGTAGGTATTTTGCACAACACACGCGACAAGACGAAAGCGAGCCTGATTAGGTGATCATGGAGACGGGAGACATTGGAATGGCACGGCAAAGGTCAATTAATCCGGGATTCGATCTCGATGTTTTCAGGTCATTAAACGGTGCTGGTGAGAGCTTGCGACAGCCGTTAGTGATAAAGTATTCGGAGGAATAGAATCGAGCTGGACGTAGTATCTGCTGGGTCGAGGGTAGAAGATGAAGCGGAAGAACAAAGAGCGAACGACGGCAACGAGCGAGGAAGTTGGTTCGGTTGAGGCTGGAAGGACTCTGAACTATCGACGAACAGGTATTACTGTGTAGATACGACAGAAACAAGAAACGGTGAGCAGACTGCCAGAGTCTGGAGTTGCGTGAATTGAGGCTTGAGAGTTGCAACAGAGGAGACTGCGGGTAAACTGTTTCCTAGTCGTCCTTAGTCTGGGCTAGGAAGATCCACTGTACACAGCCCGCCAATAGCCACATCCTCTGGATATCTCACAGTCGCAATCACAATTTGGTGGCTGAGTGTCAAAGCGGGACAAGTTAAGATTAATGAGTGCCAGATTGCTGTCTGGTATTTTAGCCAATTTAAATAAAGACCTGAGAGTCTGCCTGAGAGTCTGAATCTGAACCAGGTCCTAGACAAGAAGACATGACCTGAGAGATGATGAGATGCTGATCGGCTGTGCCACGGAGTTTCACCACGCGTCGAATCAGTTTCAAATCTCCGGAATGATCAACTCCAAGGTTGAAGCTGTTGTGGCTTGCTCGCCCCTTGGATGATATGGCTGTTGGCCAATGAACGCGCAATGGCAGGAATGAAAGCATTATCTCTGGAGTCTGGACTGGCCAGTGGAGACTCTGCCATGTTTCGCGGGATAATCAGTACACTTGTTGGCAAGTGTCACTACTTAATACTTAGTACTACATAGTAGTGTGCCTCGTAGTTGACAATCTACCCAAGTAGACTGGCCACTGTTGTTGGTAGCAGTCCACTAGTAGATATGTACTCCGGTCTAAAATGTATCTGAGCTCTTATGATAGTTTCTCTGTGATAGTGCAGAGTGTCTTTCTTTGTGATCCGTTTGGTGATTATAACCCTAACCCTGATGACGTCGTGGCTCAAGGCAAGCTTTTGGCCGCTTTCCTCAAAAGAGCACTGATCATCTGCCTCGTTCTCTTTCTTCCACTCTTCAAGGCTCTCGGTTTTTTCGGTTTCTGCTTCCGTCATCATCATGAATATTCTCATGCGGCCGATTGACAACAGTCAACATGAACGACCCAGGCTTAGATCCTGCTATCGCCCAAACAGCCAACGAAGTCGAGCATCGTGACCAAGACGGCCACAAGGACGATGGGCGATATATACACTGGACATCACCACACAGAGAACTCACCCAGTTTCTGGAACCGACAAGATGGTGGTATGCCAACACCGAAATTCCTCTGATTGCGGCCACCTTTGGTCCCATGGCCAATGCATTTAGTGTTTGTTCCCTCGCACAGAAATGGAGGGAGGTTGTCAGTGATGGACAACCGCCTTTTGCTGGGCAGCCTGTTGGTGACCCGACATGGGAAATTACGATCAACGCTGTATCTCTGGCGGCGGCCTTATTTGCGAACTTTTGTTTGTTGTTAACCATGGCTCAGAAAATGTCGTTCAACATGGCACTTCCTATTGTCATTGTGGGATGGTACGTTGCATCGATACTGCTGGTGATCATCCTTATCATCGTCGGACGTGACACGGACTCTGCGGTAAACGCGAGCCAGGGAATGCAGATGACCGAAGCTTATTACTATGCATGCATTGCCGCTGGTCTCTACTTCACCATCGCCACTTTGCTGATAGTCACTGTGTACGGAGCTATAAAGGGCCACTATAGCCGACAGTTCCACCTAAGTCAGAGTCAGAGGACGCTAATGATTCAGAACATTGGGTTCTTAATCTATCTGCTTGCAGGAGCGGCGGTATATTCACACATTGAAGGCTGGCGTTTTAACGACGCCGTGTGGTGGGCAGACTTTACCATTTTGACCATTGGTATTGGATATCCATCTCCATCGACGCACCTAGGCCGTGGCTTGTTGTTCCCGTACGCATTTGGCGGAATTTTGATCATCGGTATTGTTATTGGATCTATCAGATCACTTGTTCTAGAAAGAGGCAAAAACAAAATGAGCAGTCGTTTGCTTGAAAAGACGCGCAGAACGTTCACCAAAGCAATGACTGGTACTGGACAAAAAGATGATTCTGGAGCTTTCAGAATTATTCCGGTCATGGAAGGTGACACCGAAGATAGAAGGGAGCTCGCAAAACGTGAATTTTTTGCAATGCGCAAAGTCAGACATTTGGCTCATATGGAGCATCGATGGCTTTCCCTGCTAATTTCTGGAAGTGCTGTGGGAACTTTGTGGTTCATCGGAGCGTTGATCTTTCAACATGCCGAAGCGACGCAGCAGTGGTCATACTTTGAAGCGTTGTATTATACATACACCAGTCTGCTCACCATCGGCTATGGCGATATATACAATATATCGAACTGGGGCCGAGCCTTCTTTGTCTTTTGGTCTCTCCTTGCAGTTCCAGCAATGACGGTGTTTATTTCTAACCTGGGGGACACTTTCATCCGCCAGTTTAAAGACTTTGCAAACTTCATCGGTGAATTGACGGTTCTTCCCAGTGACATGGGATATCGCGAACGATTTAAAGAATTCTTCAGTGCCGAACTATGGCCCCTCACCGTGAAGAAATCGAAGTTTAAGGGAGAGTCAGCCAGCAAGAGTCCTAATAAAGATGCCACCCAGGCCATGGAACGCGCCGAATCAGCACTTGAAGAAGAAGAACTCAAAGAAGAGCATGCTGCACACCGACGGGGCGACGTAGTTGCCGAAAATATCCATCATCATCAATACCTCCTCATGCGCGAACTACGTGAAATGTTCAAATGGGTCAATGCCAGTCCCGCCAAGGAATTCGACTATGACGAATGGATCTACTTTTTGAAATTGCTTGAGGAAGACCAGTCAGTCGAAGATATGAAGCGCATCAACGATGGCAAAAGTCAAAGTGAGGGAAAGGAAGAGACGAAATGGAGCTGGATCAGTCACCGAAGTCCGCTGTTAGGTGACAAGTCGGAAGCGGAGTGGTTGCTGGAGGCGTTGGCTAATAAACTTGAGAAAGAGTTGAGGAAGTTAAGTGATGAGTATCGGCAACAAGAGGAAAAGGAGTTGGACGAAAACAAGTCCGAAAGTTCTAGCAAGCAAAAGTAATGTCTATCCTGTATATCAGTGCTATTTAGTTTCGATACCTCAAACACGATGATCGACAATTCTATTATTCAACTTATAAGCCATTTCATGACCCCAGTTGGGTTGCTGCTCGTCCGATCCTCTAAGGTACATTCATTCAGATATAAGTTTGACACAATATGTTTTCTGAATATGGTCTGTATTGCACGTCCAATGTTTTTTTTCAGCTACTTGATACATCCCATTCTGACTCTAACTTGGTGTCACCTTTCATTCCATAACATTGACTCATATTCAAGATTTTTTTCTCTTGACTTGTGAGTTCATTCTGTCTCTACATCGTTCTTTGGTACAGCCTCCTTTTCGCTGTTCTGGTTGTTTTGATACTCGAATCTTTTATTCTAGCACTTGATATCCACCAAGGTATTCGCGTGAATTTATTCGATACAAACTTATTTTATACGTTTGTTTCACTCTACGTTCCTGCATTAATGTTTGATAGATTTCGAATCAATTATGCGATCTGTGGAAAATTGATAAGGGGTATGACAGAGCCACTCTGTCGACAGTGACATGGTAACTTAGTCACTGGAATGTGACTATATCTTCACTTTATCTCTCTTCTTATTTTCTGTTTCACGAATATTCAGACATCGATAATGACCGTGGTGAGTTTCATATGTTTCAAAAACCTAAGCATGGAAAAAAACAAAATCAAGAGGAAAAAGAAGAAGATGCTCGACGGATTATTTCTCAAGATATTGACCTCTACCTTCTTTCTCTTGACTTTCATACTCAGCTTCAGCTTCCGTAGCGTGACTCGGTCAAAGATAACGCCAACAAGGAAAACGAGGAAGTTGATATCCTTCCGAATCGTATTCCTTCTGTTTCTTGTTGGTATTGACTATCTGCCGTCCAGAGGATACACTGGCTCTACTATAGAGCTATCATCGAGATCACCACTTGGCATCGGCGTGCTCGCTGATGTGGTTTTGATGAGCACCATTGTCGAAGTCACAGAGACCGTTCCACCACCTCCTGCTGCAACAACTGTACCGGCGTCAGATGGAAATCCGCCCACAGCTCAAGTTACAAACGAAGTGTTTGATACAGCAACAGCTACAGCTACCGCTGATACCACCGCGGTTCTGGCAGCATCAACAACTGCGTCAGGGGTAGATGGCTCACAGCCGACAATGAGTGGCGGAGGACAAGCTATGGTTCAAATTCCCGGTACTACCATCCATACTCCCACAGCAGCCACCGCAAAAGCAGAAACAAGCACCGCGGGAGCAGCAACCTCCACCAATTTTGGAGAAGTACATGTCTCGGGCCTGGCCGGGACCAAGACTGCCTTGGTATCAATGCCCGCAGCTCCATCTAGTATCATGACTTCTACTATTCGCGGGAAATCATCACAAACATCTACATCAACCCCTAATCCTACTTCAACATCGGCTTCAGGATCTTCCACACAAAATTTCCCTACTTACGCCGCCGGCCTAGCCTCCGGAACAGCCATTATCGCCGCAGCAGGTCTATTCACGGCGGTATACCTTATAACACGGCGTCGTCGCCGGTGTAGCCAGCCACACAAACCAAGCCCCGTCACAGAAATCAGCCAAGTCAACAGCCGTCCATTCTCAATCCGCAAAGTCAGCGAGGTCATGAACATAACGAATTTGAACCACAAGACTTACGGTGGTGGTGGGGGCAGTAAAAAACTAACCAGTATGGACCCTCCACCCGATATTGATCCGGAGACAAGTTGGCCAAGGGGCCACGTACCGCCTGACCCGGAAGAGTTGAGGGAGAGGATGGATGATGAGAAAAGACGTAGCGATGGTAGAGATACGTGTGGTTCGGCGGTGGAGTTGGGCATTGGGTATGTTTCTTCTAATGCAGCGACTCCGGGCGACAAGCAGGAGGGATATTTCGATGGGTACAGTAACTATGAAACTACTCGCCCGTTATCGACGATGTCGATGCCGGATCATATGAAGCACATCATGACACCCCTGCAACCACGGCATACGCAGAACTCTGTTCCTGAGCCCGTCAGCAGATTAGACACTGTCTCTCCCTCGATTTACTCTCGTCGTGATAGTTTAGTGACCAGTTTTGGCGAAATACATGCCCAGATCGATGGCAACACCAACTTTAATCTGCAAAGAGAAGAGTATTGCCGCCGTAAGGAACAGGCTCGGCGCCAGTTTGAAGACTACGGCTTTGTGGAGGAGGAGTATTGCGATGATAGATCAGAACCGAACAGAGGACTGGAAGAGAGTGAGAGACCCGCGGCTGCGGCCGTGGAGGAATACAGCAGTCCTTATACCTTGCATCGCTCTACTACGAGTGGGAGGACGGAGGAGGGATTAGGGCAAGGTGATTATTTCTCCATGCAGCACTCTAGCGTGATTCAGAATGAGGAAGGGCAGATCCAGAATGACTATTTCTCTACATGCCATTCCGCTGTTGCGAACTCAGTTAATAGGGAAAGTCAATATGAGGATATTGACTTGAGTCAAAGTGATCCTTATGTCGAGGAATCATCCAAAGGCAACAAGGATACTTCTGGAGGTTATTTTGGAAGGTTTTTCCGGTAAAGCATTGGGGGATGAATAAATACCGTCATCGTCCGAACTGTCTCTTTCCATCTTCCATTCAAAGACCAGTGACCTGATTTTCGGTCAAGTCATCCGACATCCATTATCATTCCACACTCCTTTATCAATCCTATAACAAGTATCCCTACTTACTAATTTGTTGAGTCCTCTTTTTCTGATGCTCTCTTTTGGCCTAGTCCAAATCTTCTTAATTTAATTTGACTATTCGGGTTTGTACATGGCAGTGTGTTCTAACTTGGCTGTATCAGGAGTTGCGAGGAATGATGAGGTACGTACATCCTCCGTACAACTGTGTACGATTGCGGTCGCGCAGCTAACGATTTCAGGCAGGGATTGAGGCTCCGATTGTTTCCCAGAAATCTGGGGCCACAAACTTGATATGCCAAGCGCGGTAAATTTAGGGCTAGAGTTTTTGCGGTCCTAACATTCCCTTCTGCGGCGCGTAGGTAGGCAGTATATGAGACGCAACTTCTAATATGTGGCGCGGTTCATGTATATTAGTCAATGTAATAATCAAGGCTTCACTGCCCCTTATCACTTTCAACATTACCTTTCCACTAAATTCTATTATCAAATGAGATGATAATAGATAATGTCTATATCATTACTCATATTTAGCGTGTTATGACTGACACCAGCCCCGGTTGGGCCCTCAGTGTTCCCAACAGTACACACATCAAGGTATTAATATTGCCCTATACGGCGTATCTACCAAGGACCTTCGGGCACGTTTGTAGGCCACCGTGCCTATACAATTTCCTCTTACTTTCCAACGTAGGGGCACTCCTAGTGAGCAAAGGCTCTTGTGACCAAGCTGAAGCACTTTGCCAATGATAAAGTCTATATAAAGCTAAGCCCAAAAAGGCTACCTAATAAATTACTAATTAAGTAATATAGGATTTTGAATTTTATGATACATTATCCATTGTGATGGTTAAAATGATAGTAGCTACCTAATTAAACATATGGTTCTCTCATTGCCAGTGGAGCTGTGCCGAGTCCTGACATAGAATAGATCTACCAAGTTTCACATAGTTTTAGAAAATGAAAATAAGCCTAGGATCTCGACCGTCGTTGTGCCCGGAAAGTTTGTCGTACTTCCCATTAGCCGTGTCATTGTTGCCTTCCCGGCAGTACAAGACGTGGAATAAGATACATGTTTGTCAGTTTGAAAGTACAGGCGCTTTTCCAACCCACTCAGAGTCTTCACCCATTTCTCCCAAGATCCATGTTGCCAAGCTCTTCCTAGATAACGACATTCCATCACTACCTGAACCGGTATATGTAGCTACTACCGGCATATCAGGCCCGTTATTCAAGAAAGGGACTCGGAACAGGGTCCACTTGAGTCGAGTCATATCCTGAGATGCCACATATGTACCCATTGCTTTGAACTCGTCGTAAGCCGATCCAGCTATAACTTTGACGAGCAGAATTGAAGCTTTCCTGTCTAATCAATGCATGGACGCTGCTGTCACACTCTGCCGGAGTGTCGCAAAGAATTCTTTAAGCATGTCGTGTCGGGCAGATTTCGAATACTTGGATGCAGGAATGGTTCATTAATAGTAGAACCATGCCGTGAGCCCGTGTGTTTCGTCTTTATAATCACATACTAATTACATTCTAGATTCAGCTGAAGGGCTTATTCGGCAGAGCGCATCGGAATCGGAAACGAACATACTTATACCGGATGGTAGTAAGCTCGTGAAAAATAGATGATATTAGGCAAAATAGGCAACATTCTGTGTACACCGTCAAAAGTGATAATAGCGTTATGCAACTTGAGGATTTGAATTCGAACAAATCCACCGGAGCTTCTATCAAGGCGGTTTGTCTGTTCTAAATTAATAAAAGATATTGCAAGGCCAGAAATACCTTCTAACATACTGGAACCAGGGTTGTTGATACATCCCCATCCAAAAATATCTTTAGCTCTTTCATGAGTAAAATATCACTGCAGCCAGATGTCTATGGCAGTCTTGAGAGCCTCGCTCAACCACGGTTCCTTTAAATGCACATCTTTATCAAATCCATGAACACCAGGTTGCGTGGCTAAAACCACCTTATCACCACCCTGCTTGCCTTTCAGCACATCTCTCGCTTTGTTAACAAATCGCTCACTGGCCTCTACCAACACAACATCATCCTCAAGACCATGAAGAATAACCAACCCACCTCGAGGTAACTTTGCATCTGGCTTGTCAAGCCTAGAGAGCTGATACAAACGGTCGCGATGTGGGGATTTTTCTGAGTCTCGAATATAAAACTCCATGGTTCTTTTGTTTCCAGAAATTGCACTTGTCAGTTTGAGACGCTGAAGTGTTGGATCAGAAGACACTACGTATCCTGGCTTCTGATTGGCGAGATATTCCTCGATGTATGATTCCGGCAAATCTGGCAAGAGCGAGCTTTTACCTGCAGTCAACAGAGGCGGATTATCGTAACCGAGAGCTGGGTAAGCCGCAGTCCCGGCACGAATCTTATCTGGTTGAGATAGAGTGAGGTAAATGCTCAGCAAGCCACCGGCCGACTCTCCTGCAGTGAGGATCCGATCCAAATCAAGCTGAGTTGGGAAATCTTCATGCACTGATAGCAATAGTTTTGTAAGATTTTCTGAGTGTATCCAAGTCCAGAAGTCGTCAATATCGTCCAATATATCAAGACCAGTTGATTCGGGGAGAAAACGGTAGTTTGCGGAGATGATGACTGCACCATTTGCTTCTGCTAGATCCAGCAGCCATAGAGGAAACCAGTCTTCATAAAGAGAATCTCCTGTTATCTTATGAATTAACAACTCACGTTAGTATGATTATGTATAAAGTAATTCTGCAATGGAAGCAAACTTACAAGTCCACCACCATGGAAGTGAACGATGACTGGTGCTTTGCCTGTCGAAATGGACTTTGGAAATATCAAGTTGGCTCGAATTTCATGACCATCAACCACCTTGTATACGGCCTGTAAAATATTGAAATTGGTGAATTTACCCCCAAAGTTTGCGCCTGGTAATACTTTGGCAGCCGTGGCATTTGACAGGCTAGATACACCTACATTGGTAGATGAATTTATAAAATATTGAGACATTATAGGTAGAAAACAGCTAGAACTGAGGGTGATCTACCAACGTGAAAGTAGTATAATTTTCAGGCTGAAGTAAAAGGAAACAGCAAGTGTTTGGCGGGACCCAAAGGCGCATTTTATAACACATCTGGGAAGACATATTTGATCCATATCTATTCGATTTGCATCATTTTGACACTTTGCTCGATAATGCCCAAATTCAAATCCGGTGTGTGATTGGTGCCTACATTTTGTTGCACTTGCATTTGCTGTTATGTTTGTATTGTTTGGTGAGTATCAGCCATGAGTTATCGGCTAATCAGCATGAATGCAAACATGTCTCGATTTGCATTTGCACCAGTTGTATTATGTTTGTATCGTTTGGTGTGTATCAGCTATAAGTTTATGGGCGAATCATGATGGATGCAAACATTTTTCGATGCAACATGACATGTTTGCAAACTTTGCATTCATGCTGATTCGCCCATAACTCATGGCTGATATTCACCAAACAATATAAACATAACACAATTGGATTTTGGTGCAAATGCAAGTTCATGGAAAGTCTACTACAGCCTACCGAAAACTTTGCATTAATATCAATAAATATATATTATAGATGTTTCAATTGAGTATATGAATATTTTTTCTAGCCTAGGTACTTGACCTATGATTAGGTTTGTTCTAGAATGACTATAAGTTTCTTTGAAGTTCAAGAACTGGACTAGTGTGTTTTAGCCTAACCGGTTACGCCCCTGCTATCGGCTTCGGCGGTGTTAATAAGTGCGACAGTCTCTAGGTATGTCTGTCTCCGGACTACGTACTTCCATGATAGCTGAAAAAGATAATAATCTATAATCAGCAAAATACACGTGAAGCCGTTTCTTACAGAGAAAGCAATATACTTTCAAGCGGTCCCAACAACTTCAGAGAGTAGGCCAGCTCATCTCAATCTCCTCCAAATCTCCCTTCCCCCTAAAATCCTCCAAGATATCTGCCTGTTCACTCAACAACACCCTGTCCGCCTGACTCTCACCCACCTTCGCCAGTCCCCTCCACCTCTCAAAATCCTTTGCGTTTCTCTTATCTCCTTTGGCCTCTTCGTTTCGATCCCAGTGACCCCTCGAAAACCCCAACAATGTTGTGATCTTCTTGTTACGTATATCATAAACTAGCGAACAAATGGTGCCCGTCTCTTCGAGCCAATTGCACTGCCACAGTTCTCCTGGTCGAATGCATTGGTATGTTGCAGACTGAAAGTTTTTGCGGCCCGCCATGGGACCGCCATGGATTGCGTAGACAATGCGGTCTTCGTTGTAGAACCACATTTCGTAGCGCCATTTTTCAGGGTTTCCGGCGCTGTCTTGTGCAGCGTAGTCATAGATCAGGTGGCGGTCGCGGAGATCGGCGTTGAATGTCGAGTCTTTGAGGGAAGAGAGGACTGGCATTTTGTGCGTTGGTTGATATGAAGCAGATTGTATTGTAGGTGTATGTGTATAAGACGAAGGAAAGTGCGCGTGGGTTGCGATATCCTTGAAATGTGACTAGGTTGGCGGAAAAATCCTAGAGATGGTAACAGTCTTGATTATTTTATGACAGATCAGACACAGATATAGACTGCTACCTATCCAAGCTTGATACTTTTATATGTCGATATGTCACACCACGGCTTGCCGATTTACGGATCCGGCGGAAAGAAACCCTAATTACAATGTGACTTGGTCAAAGAACGTCACCACTTATGTCACGCCCCATAATTGCTTCCACAGTATAGAAAATTCATTTGCGATGCCGGAAGATTTTATTTAATTAACGTAGAGGAAAATAAATTTTAAGGAGGGATTTGTCAAAGAATCTAACAATTGAGTTCGCTGCAAGGGGTGGCAAAATGGGCGCCGGCACCTACAGTCGGATGAAGAATCTGTTAGCACCCCATATCCGAAATGTCCACACCGTTACTGATTCTGCCGTCGGAAGCGCGTAACCCTAAGTATTACGGACTCCTTGGAGGGTTCACGTGGCTAGAAAGTTGCTATATTTGAAGGCAGTGAGAATGCAGGAAGTTTTTGGATACGGGGATGTTTACACGTTTTTCATGGCACTGGAGCTTCAATATAATTTGTGCCGCGACGGGCTGTATGCCAAATTACCGATTCGAGACTGAACCGAATACCTCGGTCTGCCAGGCAGACTATGTATAACACATTCACAGTCCATGGCTTCAATTGCAGTATATTATATTCACCCCTGAGATATCTTGGAAACCCGGGTTTTGCCGGAGTTGGCACTATCAGGCTTCCTGACCCTATCCATGTTACAATTGTCTAGGTTACAAATATATTGGAACTAAGCCTTCCCAACCAGCAATGGCGGTCTTCTAGCTGTTGACGTAAATCCCATCTGAACCACTTCAGATTTTGGCCGGAACAATATCGGTTTTGCGCTCTGTGACCACCCGTGCACGGAGAACATCACGGAGGATCTTGCCTGATCGGAGGAGTTGGTAACGACATGCGGGAGCTGAGGACAGTACTTACCGAATTCCTTGGAATAGTGTCCATAAATCTTATTCCACCTTGGAGCCTTTTTATTTTAGAAGTTTTTGGGGCCATGAAATCTAGTATATCCTGAACAGACACGGGGGAGTTTTGGCGACGAACAATGTATGCCCGTGGCACTTCAGTGTCTTCCCTAAAGACGACAACAAATCGCTTGCAGTTAGTATGCTATCCCGTCACGCCGAATTGTTCTCTGACTACTTACATCTTCACACCCACAACAGCCGCATCGTGAATTTGTGGGTGTTCCAAGAGCAGTGCTTCTAGCTCAGCGGGTGCTACTTGCACGCCTTTGACCTTGATAAATTCCTTCTTCCAGTCCACAATATAGTATCTGCCCTCAGCATCTCGGATGGCGATATCTCCCGTCTTCAACCAACCTCCCCCGACAATCGTGTTCTTGGTAGCCGTCTGATTCTGCCAGTATCCCTTCATCATGCTAGGACCTCGGCACCAAAGTTCCCCTCTTTGACCATCTGGCAGGGCTCTCAACCCATCCTCATCCATTATTATTGCTTCGCAATTTGGCACCAGCTCACCAACCGCCGCCGAATCGGAATACAGGGTAGGGTCCCACATGATAGGCAGTAAGAGATTCTATATTGGTCAGCTAAGAAGGCCAGACTGTCATGCCAGAATGGAAATTTTACTCGGTCATCCCAAATGCTTGTTTGACATTCACACGTCCTTTTGGCCATAACTGCTCAAGTTTTGCAGCTTGTTCTCGGCCTAGAGGAGCTGCTCCACAAATGACTTCCCGCACACTATTGAGATCGAATTGACCACGGCGAGCTTTTGCATTCTTGGAAATAGCAACCAGTATTGGAGGTACCATTGACAGGTTGGTTATACGAAGTTCTTGAATGTGCCTCAACATGTTACTTATCTCATAATCACGCATGATATATGTTGGGGTTCTTCGTAAAGGAGCAACTGTGATATAAAAGACTGTTGCCAGGCCATGATACATGGGAAGACAGCAAAGCCATCGTGACTGGTATTCTTGCGTTTGTATCTGGGAATACCTATTCCTCGGATCAAGATCCCACATGTGAGACATTTGCAATGCATTTGCTACAAGGTTGAAATGGGTTATTTCAACTCCTTTGGGAAGGCCCGTGGTCCCTGATGAATAGAGTAGCATAGCTGTATCATTTGGTTCAACAGGATTCTCAACTGTTTTCCAGTCAAAGCTAGCAGCTTCCTCTACGGGTAACAGGATTGAAAACCAATGTTTTAAACCCTCAGGCGCCGCATGTCCCTTTGACTCGTCAAAGCTGCGTTGTAGGACAAAAATATTGTCTCTCCCTAGAGACTGGACCTTATCGGATTTGAGTACACTAAGCACGGTATTCACAAAAGCCTCCTCAGTGAGCAGAAAGCGAGGAGTATCATCCCGAACTTGAGTCAGTAGCTCTCTAGGAACGAACCGCGGATTCGCTGGGACATAGATGCCGCCCGCCATCATAATGCCCATGATGATGATGGGTAGAAATATCGTGTTCCGAGAGACAAGCAAAATTTGATCTCCTTTTCGCAGCCCGCACCGTCGCAACCCACCGGCGAGGCGCTTCGACCATTCTCGAAGAGAATGAAAGGTCAGCTGAAACGTGTCCAGAGCTGTCGCATCAACATAGAGGAGACATTGGGGTAGAGATCCAGCAGCAGATTGAAATATCATTTCTGGTACTGAGATGGGTGGAATGGTGACGGTCCACCTTGAACGACTACGCGGTACCAGTCGAGACGTCGACGGGGTTATGTTGATTAAATTCGAAACTGCTGATCACAAATTATTGACTCAAAAGGAACGCATGAGTACGCTAAATTTGTATAGGAGATAATTTCTACACCTGAATATAAAAAACTACTGGTTTATTGCTCAGCTTCGGACTCTGGGATACATCGGTTCCGACCTGCTCTGTACGGAGCCGCAGCGTCGGAGAGCGCCCAACCTCTTGTCGGCTACGCGAATTTGAAACCAAAATACACCAGATAGAGTTGCTTTCGATTACAAGTATACAGATGCCATGTTGTAAGGCTTCTCTGTATATAGAGCATGACTCTGATCTGAAAGATGGAGACCACCAAAATAAAACCATCTATTTCAAGTCCTCTTATGGATGAGACTATGAATGGTGCTATGTATACCATCAGAAATCAACGCCGAGAGACAAATTACTGTCGAAAGCGAGCACTGATAGCCTTTTGGCGCTGTCGTACTCGCAAGGTACGGTGTGATTTGACCAACAGCCAGGGTTTTGTCTGTACGAATTGCCGATTGGATGGAGAGAGATGCTTTATAGATTCTGAAAAAAGACACAAGTCATCCGGGGAACTAGAAAAAGTGGGTACGGTGCAGATCTGTAAATTTTCTCAGTTGGCAACCCATCGAGAGTGTTCCAGCCCGTCCAGCTGGAAACAACAGGATCAATCATTATTCGGGCCACTACCACCACAGCAAGCATCGCAAACAACTTTGGAGTGTGTACCAAGGATTGATCCTCATGATGAGATACAACGCACGTAAAGAAACCTGTAAATAGTGAACACTCCACATGACTCCTGGAATGAGCCGTGTTGGAGTTCCCATCCCGACAAACTGCTTTTCTCCCAGTCCTGTTCCCAAAGAGGAAAGCAACAAGAATCGTTCACACCTGTTGATGTAAACCATGACCGAACGAGTCAAACAGACTCCACTCAAGTCAAATTTCATATAGGTCACAGGGTCGATACTCATTATCGAATCTCATGTGATCAATCAACGACAGGAAGCATAAGTTGCAATTCCTCGTGGCTGGTCCATGACGACGAAGACCTGTTTGAAAAACTTTTGTCCTTCGTCTACGCGAGCCCGATGGAAAATGTATGATTAGAACCTACTTTAATTTGGCATTCTATAATGTATGATCAAATTATGTTTTTAGATGCTTGACAGCTAATTTAAAAATTTCCTAATAGATTTTCATATTTTACAGCTTATTACCGCTATAAACTTGTCATTATTAGCGTGTCTTTAGGTACACGCCCACTTCAGATATTGGGTTTTGCGCAACCCTCTTGCTTATATCGAAACATCCAATCACTCCTCTCAAGTACATGAACCATCTGTGCCTGTTCCGTAGTAATTGGTCTTGCCTCAGTGGCTGGATTATATCCTATGCTCGTTATTTCTGCCACCTCCTTATCTGTCATCTTGGTGTTTGGTTTACAATCTGCTCGACGTAGAATAGTCACGACTCCAGCACCTCCAAGCCCAACATTATGTTATAGTGTCACCTCGTTTGATTTTAATGAATGTACCTATTATTTCCCCAGCCCCGGAGGTGTCCTTTGGAGAGAAGACCACCCGACGGGTTGATGATGGCCGCTCCGCTTCCAAATATTAGGTCCCCTCGACGCATGTACTCATGTGCCTTTCCATGAGATGCAAGACCAAGCGCATCCAGTGTAATCATCTCATTACTGGAGAAACAGTCATGGAGTTCAACTATCTTCACGTCGGTAATTGACACGCTACCCTCGCGCAAGGCATTGGCACCAGCTCTCTTGACCATCTCGTAGCCCACTGCGTTCATCGCCGATCGGTTATATGTGGCTGGAGAGTCGGTCACTATACTCTGCCCAATAATTTCAGCAGCCTGAGGCCAAAGCTGCGGATAGGAGCTCATGAATGACTCCGAAACGACGACTGCAGCACTGGCCCCATTACTTGTCGGGCAACATTGCAACTTGGTCAGAGGCGCACATATCTTGGGTGAGCTTTTGATCTCTTCCATGGTATAGACATCCTGAAATTGTGCGTACGGGTTGTTTCTTGAATGGGCATGATTAATTCGTGCAATCTCCGCAAAATCATCGGACTCCGCACCATATAGCTGCATATATTCGCGCGCAGCGTCACCAAACATCCGAATAGCAAACGGTATTTGATCTGAAACACCATATAGTTTCCGTGGTTCTGAGTTCACATTCCCGCCACTGGACTCAACGGATCAGCACGGTCATGAAAACTGGCGATGAGACTGCCAATAGACATCTTTTCAAACCCGACAACAAGCACGCAGCCAGCCGCACCGTGACTGACCAAGTTCCGAGCTAGCACAATGGCGGACGATCCCAACGCACATTTATTGTCAACGTTGTAGATTGGGATCTGAGTCATGCCGAGCTGATATAGCACCCGTTGACCGCAATGGCTGTCAGCGTAGAAGTAGCTTGCTACGGCCTGCTGAACCTCATTGTAAGTGATGTGGGCATCTAGTAAAGCCTTGGTGATAGCTTCACGACCCATATCTGGGTAATTAACCTTTGAGGTTGGTTTGACAAATTTTGTCATGCCAACTCCAGTGATGAAGGAACGTTCCTTGGCCATGGTAATTGGTGTTGAATTTAAGAATCATACAAACTCGTCACTCTGTGATGCCAAAATAAAATTAGAAAAGTTCCGGGTCCATTATTTATTTGTGAATCTTTTTTTCTTTTGGTTTGACTACGTAGCACTTATTGAGACAACATTATGTGAATAGCTTACAGTACTACCCCAGGCTAACGCTGATGTTCAGAACCGACACAGATTCGGAGCCTGCAGCTGCTTCCGCGAAGCCTTGCGTACAGAGCACAATACAGAACACATGATCCAGGAGGGAAAGAATTTTGAGCAGAATTTGATCCTGAGGAAATAATCTGAGAAGCAGGTATAACGAAAATGACGCGTGGCACGATTACCTTGTACTTTGACTTGCAAAGTCCCTTTTCGTACATGGCTTTCCAAGTGCTCGAGGTGCGTAAATGCTTCTCGGCTTCTCAGCTAATATTTCTAAACGTGTTGGGATTAGAGTCATCGCCAACGTTTAGAGAATGCAACATTACCTATGTACCCATCGCCAGTGACATTGTCCCCTCGTTCATGCGAACAGGGAAAAGATAGGATGGGAAGAGCTAAGAAATTCTGGCTCCGACGGCTGATAAGACCAGGGTCTTCCCCCAACCTTTATCCCCAGACTCCGAACTCCAGACTATCGGCCCAGCTTGTAGATCAAAAGGGGAAAGTTTCTCGGATCCTCCACGGATAGTCCCTGGGTAGGGTACTGTGGTGGGATTGGTATACTTTGCAAGGTAAATTTCCATACCCCACTATGACGGCACGACTGAGGGCGTCATAGCCGATATAGGAGGGAGGGACTTTCAAATATATTTTAGCTTTGCTCACTATTCAATCATTTTAGGTCCTTGATAAACACAATGGAACCTCTACTACCACCTCCAACACTGCAATATCTTTTCAGCATTCGATGCGCCGTAGATCCGCCTGTTGAGATTGGCAATGGACCATACGGACGTCGTCGCTGCGTACCCATCACCGGCGGAACAGTGAGGGGAAAGCATCTCAATGGAGAGGTTCTGCCAATTGGTGCGGATTTTATGTATGCTCATTCAACAGCTATATGATCGTTCGAAGACCGACGCGCTGATGATAAAAATAGGCTCGTGGAAGAAAATCAAACCGTACATGTCAACACCAACTACGTTATTAAAAGTGACGACGGGGCGTTCATCTATGTCCGGTATGCTTCCTATGTGTCTTGAAAATCTATGTTTTTATTTTACTAAGATATTCATTTGGAATAGAACCGAGGGTCCTCGTTCCGGGCCCCCGGAAGTCCTAATGGCTTTGATGGAAGGCGGCCAGGAAGTCGACTCCTCACAGTACTGGTTCCATCTGTATATAAAACTTGAGACTGGTCATGAGAAATACCAATGGATGAACAACAGACTGATTATAGCACGGGCTACGAGGATTAAGGGAGAGGTTGCGTACGATGCTTATTTTGTTGAGAACCCATAGCGTGACGGGTGATTTGAGTTTTATCAATCTATTCTAAATGATTCCGCAACGCCCGGACGATGACTGCTAGACGCAACTAAGTAAATAATATTGAGAATATGTACA
Source organism: Talaromyces sp. F31 (assembly GCA_037356135.1). Lineage (NCBI taxonomy): Eukaryota > Fungi > Ascomycota > Eurotiomycetes > Eurotiales > Trichocomaceae > Talaromyces > Talaromyces sp. F31. Next base: position 662,777 of record JAYXSF010000032.1, on the reverse strand, counting down.
TTTCAGTTTCCATTCTACCTGTAGGACCAGTACACGTCATGCGGCTTGTGTACATACCCTAGCCACCCTGAATGTTCCAAGGTTCCGGAGCCATTGTCTAGACAGCAACAACTTCCCTCTCGTCAGCACCATACTTCGCCTGCGCCATCGATACTGTATGCTCCTCCATGTTGAACAAAATATAAACCCCTCTTATAAAGGCATCCCCAAGTACCTGAAACCCATTAGGCCCAGGACTAAGCCCAAACGAACATGCCTCCTGCCCATTCACCGTCACATTTTCACTATCGTCACCCAAATATGGCTCAACAAGCTCACTCAAATGAATCTTAACCAATGGACCATCATCTCCGGGGCCAAGCTGGATATCAACTGTTGACATAGAATCATTCGCAGCCGAACAAGGAATCAAAGAGTATGTGAGGTCGGAATTGTACTCGCCGCCGAGACTATAAATAGCATCTATGGAGCCGCCGGCAGGTAGAAACATCTTTGGACTGCCACAGTCAATGAAGGCAGCGCCGGAAATGGTGCTGTTGGAGTACCAGGTTGTGGAGGAGGAGTTGGTGGTAGAGTCAATATATGACACGCCAAGGGCTGTTAGATTGACATAGTATTGCTAACTTCGTTAATATCTCTTTTCACACGAAGAAATGAGTAGATACTTACTTCGTAATCACCGATATCAAGTAAGTCGACTGTCTGCAAGTCCCCGACATACTTGGCCTGGTCATAACCACCGAACAGGATATTACCTTGGCTTTCAAGATCGTTCAGATATAACGAAAACGCAGCTGTGTTGATGACCCCTTGATTTGCCATGGTCATCACTGTAGTATTATACTGTGATAAATTCTGAGATGATGAAAACTCCCCTGATGGAAAGCCGAGGCCCATTATACCGTACAGCGGACTTATTCTTTACTCTTTGTTAAAATAAAGCGTTTAGGGAGGTTATGGCTGGGAAAACAAACCCATAAGAAGCATGCGCAATTCCGAATCGAGCGTTTTGAATAGTCTGTCCGCCAATTGTGATGCTGTCGGTCACCCAATCACCAGTGCCATTTGCGCCGCTGCCATAGCTATACGCAAACTCTCCAGGCATGTCGTTGACCAAGGTAGTGCTAGCATTCACATCAAATGAGCTACCCAGACAGCCGTATGAGTTATTGCAGACATTCTAACGCAGCCACCTTAGCCAAATACTAGCTGAACCTATGTGAGAAGAAGAAGGCATACATCGTCAGCAAAAATCCATAAGTTGGAAGATCCCGTATCGATTTGGACAGTGACTTCTTGTGGAGGCGTGCCAATAGAAATATTGACAAGATACTGAGGACCTTCGCCACCACCGCTTTCGACGAGTGTTAATGGTAACTCGATTGTGCCCGGGACATCGTCACGCTGCTTGTGAGTCTCGGAGTTATGGGCGGATATGAGGGCTGGGAGTACAAGCCCTAAAAAGATTGGCGCGGTGGGATTGATCATCTTCAGTACTTGCAATCAGGTAAATCTGTTGAACCTGAATAAGATTCTACTAAAATATCATCTGTCATGTAGTAAAAATGATTCTCTTATACACTTCAAAATTGAAATCGACTAAATTTACTAAATTTGACGTTACAGGCGTCATCAGCAGGATCGGGTACCAAACGAGAAAATTAGCCCTAAGCCGACAACTGCTACCACGATGTAACTGTAAAGTAAGCATCTTACCTAAGTTGTCGAAACGTTTCGCAAATGTTGTATTTGCGGCTGAATGGAGGCAGCGATCAACGACGTGCGTAAATACAACCTGTAGTCTAAGAGTGTGCTCCAAATGTTGGTGTTTAGCCCAGACGGTTCGATTCTTCAGACTAGAGGTAAGCAGCTACATTGTTAGAAAGACCAATAAGTCTTAATTTTATCAACATCTTTATGTTTGACTTTGATTCTTGAAATTTCTGTTACCTACCACGTACTTATTTCACGATTATTGTTTGTATTAGAAGAGAAGCCAATATAGAAAGACAAAGATGTTTGTCTACTGGACTGTACCTGGTACTGAAACAACACAAATCACACGGAAATTTCTGTTTTCCCCAGAAACACTCATTTTTCAACATTATTTTTTGATGTCCACGAGTATATTCTCTTGCTAACTTCAATATTCACGTGATTGCAAGTCTCTTTATCTGACTAGATCCTTTCTATGCATGCCTATGTAACTCGCTACGTACATCATTGAGCCATGAAAGACGTGCAACAAGAACATATTACTTTCTATATACTCCCTGAAAATACTTTCTTTCGAAACAATTCTGTGTATAGAAAGCTATTTGTAACTCCCGGATAAGGCATGTTTAGCTCTATGCTATTGAATTCTCGATTCGGTAGATGGACACACGTTGGTTTCAATCCTGAAGACAGGGTGTTTACAAACTTGAGATTAGGATTTATGTTGTCGTATATTACATATAAAAGATCTTGCACCCCGGTTGGAACCAAGTGGTTCGCAGCATTGCTCACACGCTCAATTATAAGATACAGAGAACATATTCAAATAAAGAAAGGAGGTTATGTCTAACATACACTACTCAGGGTAGTCTCCTGAATCTCTTCTCGTTTTGGAAACGGTGGCCCAGCCATCCAATAAATTTCTATATCCGTGTCTAAGTAAAAGGAGCTCTTCGTGTGATACTAAAACAAAAGCCAGCCAGAAGCTAGAAACATTGCACATGTGTAGAAGTAACAAAGTGAGAGGAATAGGAAATAAGAGAATGTGTGTAGGGATATTCGTGTCCATTGCACTGCAACAGATATAGTAAAAGAACATCATACATAGAACATATAGAAGGAAGAAAGGAAGACATGACAGATTCAGGACGGGTGAGGGATAGAGGGTTTTCTTTCACGTGGTGATGAAGCAAGCGAGACCTGTGTAGAAGTAATTAAAGAGGCGTCATCTGTCATCGAGTCATTGAAAGTAGAGAAAAGACAGAGCAAGAATCGAAGATGTATGTGATTAGTGTACATGATGAGAATGTACATATCTACAGCTGCTAAAGGACGCTGTGATCGATGAAGGAACATTAAAAAAAGATGTCGCTTGTATCAGTGACAGTCCCAAGGATATAAATGTGAACTGCGGGCTCGTTGTAGAAGGTGGATATTTCGAAGGCCGATGAATGATGATTATCCAGATATCAAAACCCACAAAAGGAAGAAAATCTAGGAATTATCAAGTCAGTGACATCGCCCATGACCACGATGAAAATGATGGGGAGCATACCATTAAAACACCAAACATCTTCGCAATGAGCCATCTATTTCCACTCATTCGCGACCAATATTTCATCAACTCGCGCTGCGCACCCTCAACATTATCGACCACATCTTCCGTATTTGCATCAATCCGCTGAATCATTTCAGATTGTTCGCTGACCATGGTCGCTAATTGGCCGAAAATACCTCCTAATTCATTAATGGTTCGTTCGATAGCTTCGATGGCTTCTCCTCGAGCTTGGATGTACGTATTTTCAGGTTGAGCTTCTTCCATCATCAAAAGTTGCTGGTCAGATGCTCCACGACTAGACTGGCCTAGCACAGAAGACGAGGAGGGTTCGAGTGTGAGAAGATCGGAAGTGTTGCCGCCGCTATTGCGGAACCCGGGCTGAGGTGTCCTGCTGCGGGGTGCGCTATAGAGAGGCGAATCCGATCGCTGAGGGTCAAATTGTGTATGACTTTTAGATGATACGGAAGAGACGAAATTCTCTGTGCGTGAACGCGATGCTTGGATATTCTTGGTGCGGACTTCTAGCACTTCCTTGAAGTTGGCTCCTACGTCCGCAAGTTTGCCTTGTAGCATGACGACGACATTGTCATTGTGTTCTCCCTCTTGATCCGTTTTGTTTCGGCTTGCCCGAGGGTGCTGGGATAGGGTGAGAGCTTGTAATTGTGCAATTTGTTGGTTGAGTGATGCTAGGTCTTGTTTGATGACATAGGTGAGTTCGGATATCTCGACGGGTTTATCGTCGAAAAGTGTCTTGCGCTTGGCCACTGTTTCGATCAAATTAGTCCAGGTTATCACCATCGTGAACATTTAGTTGCTGATGCTTACACTCTGCCAATCGCTGCAATTTCGCAGTTGTGCCAGTGATACCTCGACCGATCTCTGCCGCTCTCCTGGCAAACTCCGACCTCCTCTTTCCTGGGCCTTCCGGACTTCCGTTTGCTTGTCGGCGTTGTGAATCTGAGAGCAGTGCCTGACGCTGAGCGCCGACTTTGTTTGAAGCCATCCGCTTCTGGGCTTGCCCAAGAATGGACCGGAACTCGGTCGTCCGGTCCTGTATCGAGGCCATCGTCATTGTGATGTCCGTATTATTTTGTGTAGGGAAGATTATCGAGTTGGTCCGCGCTCGCGTCAATGAAAGCGAATGTACCTTTGCCGATTGATATTTGGCAAGGAGGCAACGAATCGAGGCGCAGCGGATAGGATACGTGGTTGCCTCAGACTGGCACGGAGTTCAAGGCAATAGGCAATCTTTGCTTCTAGTGTGTAGATGAAAAAGTTAAATGATTTCTTAGCCTTGTAAAGGTCTTTATGCGAGAGGAGCAGACGCTGATATCGTAGGGAAGTATATGCGATGTCGCAGTTCTTCACGGATCAACCCCGTACGGAGTAGACAAACTTGGCTTGATGGCTGGGCATTCGAATCTGGCTTAGTGGCCCACTCATGTCACGCTCCAAAGTCATGCGATGATTGGCTGGTAGTCGAGGCACATGGCTGCTAAGCCGGAAACGGAACAATCTTCACAGCTGTGCCTCAAATTCAAGGCACCAAGCTCAGTCCCAACGATAGACCTCAGCTCAATTCGTAAAATTAGACAGACCATTATTAGGGCAGATAAATTATGAAACTTTCCATTTCATTTCTGGTATGTACATACATGTTCCAATCTCCATAACAAGCATAGTTCCATCAACAGTTCTAAAGTGTTCGATATAGATCCGCGGCGAGCGGCCCGCCGTAGCACATGCCTCTGCTTCCACGCTTCCACCCCTCTCAATCACGTAGTATCCTACCTGACCAGCTTTCTCTATCTCTCTCTGACTATTACTGCTATCACAATCCTGACCCGCATCAGACCTTTCGTCAATCTACAAAAATTTCGATTGTGTAACTTTTACCCGGCCGGAACGTACCCATCCATCCAACTCGCCGCGGCTGTGGGGTAAAACATCCAAATCTTATCGGAACGGCAGTCGCGAGACAAGACCATCCGCCATCTTTCCACGTCTCCTCAGCCTCTTCGTCTTTTAACATACCCATGGCCGATTGTATATTATTCCTACTCTATTCCTCATGAACCACGACTCGTCTGTCGCCCAGGATGGGTTGTCAGTCAATGGCGCCGCGAAACTCCCCTCCGCATCCGACGCCCCCCGCACTCTCGAAGAAGTAGCCGTTGACCTTCGGAGAAAAGTACTCGATCTGTTGGAGCTACAGACGGACGATGAATTGTTACAAAATGTGCAAAATCAGACTCGCATATCTATGAGGGTTATTGAGGATTCATTTGAGCGGTATGATTATAAGTATGTTGGATCATAACCCGAGGCAACTATCCAAGGGTGACGGACTAACCGGATATCATTCTACAGAATCGAAGAATTGTCGCTTTCATATAACGGCGGAAAGGATTGTCTCGTCTTATTGATTCTGATTCTGGCCTGCCTTCCTTCGCCGAAATTGAAGTTCGCGAATTTTCCGCAAACCCTCCAATCGATATACATAAAATCATATGAGTCATTCGACGAAGTCGATGAGTTCGTGGATACTTCCACGAAAGAATATTCTCTCGACTTGACTCGCTATGCGCTCCCCATGCGTGCGGCATTAGAGGAATACTTGAAGGAGAAACCGGATATCAAAGCCATATGGATTGGAACGAGACGAGTCGACCCAAATGGTGGACATCTTACGCATTTTGATCCTACCGATGGAGACTGGCCTCGTTTTATGCGGATACACCCTGTTATTGTAGGCTTTATCAATTCATGATGGAATTTCTCTGTGCTAACAATTCATTTAGGATTGGCACTATGTAGAAATATGGGCTGTAAGTCATTCTATCGCATCGCGATTGTCATCTTGCTAATACGGCATAGTTTATTCGCCATCTAGGGTTAGACTATTGCCCCTTGTACGACAGAGGCTATACGTCGCTCGGAGGTAAAAAGGATACTGTTCCCAATCCTGCCCTCGAAGTTCCAGGTCAAGAGTCCCAATTCCGACCTGCCTACGAGCTCAAAGAAGATAACGAAGAGCGACGAGGCCGTGAGCGATGAAAGCAACCTCCCGATAAGCGTCACGATTTTGTTGATCTGTGTATAGACAGTGGATCAGGGGGACATTGGTCGATATCTCGATGAGAATTCATCGTCCCCGGGTCAGTGTAGAGCGAGACATGGGATATATTTTATACGCGACTTGGCAGCAGCGAGATTATTTTGGGTTTGAATCCAGCATAGAGAATATGGGTTCCAAGTCATAGAAGACCCATTCATAGCGTATAATAGATGGTTATAACTTGTTCAATCAAACTACAATCCCCTTGTCATCCCGCTGTCTTCGGTATTGAGGATAACATGCAGTCAACTAGCGAGATGGCTAGAGGGAAACGTCTGGGGTATTGGCCGGACTAAGACTGTATGTGTCGCATGAATGTTGTCTGCAATGCGTCGAGCAGTGTAGCATAACATCAGAAAGCACACGTTCGTCTATTAGGTGTGGGCTGATCTCTTCGTTAGACCGAAAGAAAAACTACGATGGTAAGGCTGTCTGTACCTGATGGATGATGACCTAGATACTATGACACGCTGACACGCTTAACCGCATTAAGACCGACCCGTGGCTGAGGAAGTGGCGACTGGTCCACCTTAAGGCTTCCTCCTTTCCCCCCCCGCTGCGACTTCCCTGGCAATGTCCCAAGGTTCGGCTCCCAAACTTCTTTTAGTGATTACCTTTTAGAAGATTACCTCCGAGAAAACTGGAGACTCTGCTTTTCTTTCCATGTATTATTGAATTCATCACTCTCTGGTTTCGAATTCACAGTTCATTTCTTTTTGTACATTGAAATTCTCTCATCGGTTGTTTGAATCTATTGTCTGATCCATCTTCCATACGTACCTCGACCCGCCGGGCAACGGCCTAACTCGTTTGGTGGAGCTCGGATCTGCGATTGCTTATTGCAGTTGTTTCACCTGCCAACTCTGCTCTTAATTGACAACGACAACAACGCCGTCTCTTGTACAGTCTTCTTTCAGTGCACAGTGTGATATTATGCTCTGAACGATAATTATTTTCTGCATGTTGTTGTGGTAGAGGTCGTTGTATAGTATTCCAGCGACGAGTACATAATGTCGGGTCCATACCGACCTGGGTACGTATGCTCCCAAGTTGTCGCGCATTACTTGTGCTGTATGCATACTAATTGTTCCTTGATAATAGATATCCCGGAAATCCAGGAACACCATTGAGCCCTGCTTCACAAGCGAACCAACCAGTCTCGTTCAAGACCGACATTAATCGCAAAAAGACGAAGAAATGGGTAGCCGCCAAGTCTTATTCCTACGATGGCGATGACTGGGGCGATGATGATGAGGAGGAGGACGATGAAGAGGACGAACTAGAAGGAGTACCCCCGATGCCGAATACGTCGCGTTTCGCTCCTGCCGCTCAACAACCGGCACCAAATCCTCTCGCGCCCGCAAACCCTGCTGCTGAATCTACGCCGGCACAAGCGCCAGGTCTTGTTCGACCTGTAGACATATATAGACGAATGCAGGAGGAGAAAGAAAGGGGGAACATATCGCACGATTTTGTTCGAACAAATACAGTCCCTACAGAAGGTGCGACTGCGTCTTTTGCTACTACTCCCGCTGTTCATCAGGATGCGAACCAATACTTGCCAACGCAACATTCAGCGGGAGACAATGCGCGCCCACCGTCGCCACTAGTCATACCTGAAGTAAAGCGTTTGTCTGGGTTCGGACAAGACTTCTTTGGTAGCGCGGACCAACCGGAGCAAGCCGCTCAACCTACGCATGATGCGGAAGCCCAAGAGGCAGTTCAAGGTTCGTCTCTGCATCATAATCCATCTCTCGGCTTTACCTCTGTCGTTCATCAAGCATTTGATGCGGATGAGACGCCAAATTCTAGTACTGGAAGCTTTAGTCGCTCGAACAGTGATGGCACGTCTGTCATCAGCCCGATCATCAGTCCGTGGAAGTCAGAGACTGACAAGACACCTACTATTGCAGAGGATCCTACTGCGGAAGCATCTGCACACGAGCCACCTGCAAATTTTAAACCAGGTCACCGGCGTGACCTGAGTATTCCATCACCAGGGAACGGACCAGATCGATTTCCAACGCTTGCCAATGCTGAAGAAGGCGCCCCCGCAGAGGTGGTTTTGTCATCATCCCACGATAGCTATTCTTCGTCCGAATGGGATAGACCCGAGTCTACAGCTGGCAGACAGCAAACTGGGTCTGGAGAAGCCACACCTCGTCCCTTGTCGGCTGTTCAGCAGGACCTCGATCATTTTCCTTCAGCAGAGAGTGCTGTCAAGCCGTCAAGCGAAGAGAGTCAACCGCGCGCACCATCACCACTGCAAATTCCCGAAGAACAGCCACATCATATTCCTCAGATCGCACCACCTGTGAGTATCGATGAATCTCCTGTTACAGAAACTTCTCCGCATGACATGGAGAGTGATCGTCTCCGAAAAGAGATAATGCGCTCTTTCAGCAGCGACCACACACCGAGTGTTGCTCCTGCAGAGTTGCCACAGGAGACTGAATCTGAGGTGCTTAAATCACGGCCTCAACATGAAAGTACATATTTGCCAAGTGAATACGACAGCTATTGGGGCGAGCAGGGAATCGCTCCCACTAGTCCACTGCAGGTCAGGTCTACTACTTCGCCCTCTGAACCTGCCACTCTCGTTATAAACCCCCAGTCAACCGAAGGTGTTCCATCCAACGAACCTGTGCCCAGCTCTGCTACATCCAAGCCACGTCAAAAATTGAAGAAGAAGTTCTCATGGGAAGAATCTGACGATTCGGAGGAAGACGTTCTTGAAGAACCCGAAGTCTCTCTGCCATCTAAGACCCTGCAGCCGCCGCCAGTCCCAGTCGTGGCTACGGTAGAAGAAACCGCGGATAGTATCCCATCTTTCCATGCAAGCCAAAGTTCTACCGAAATAAATCCAGAAGCCTTCGGCAATCCAGACATTCAGCCTTCCTTGCCTGAGTATCCCACAGCTGAGAAGGAAGTTCTTGAACAACTCGAGCGGCAAGCAGAGGAGCCCCAAAGCAACATTGAACATATCGCACATATTCAGGAACCAGAGCCCTCCCCTTTCAGTGAAATTGACAACAGTACGATTGTGCCCCAAACTCAGCCCGTTTCTGCTCCAATAAATGAAGCGTCACTCCCAACTTTCCGTAAGATCATGGAAATTTCATCGTCTGGCGAAAAGATACAGGTATTCAACGACACGCGAGAGCAATTTGCGCATATTGATAGTGGCTTGTCTGACTGGATTCGGCGCTCGAGTGAATCTCTTCCCGAACATGCAGATTTGATTCAAGCAAATGGTCGTCTACCTGGCGGTGCACCAACTAGCGGCTTGCCTCCACGGGCAAAGTTCCCCAAGCTGTCGTCTCTCGGAAACCTGTCATTGCCATCTACCTCATCACATGGCTCCGATGGCTCTTCGTCTGGATTTACTCCCGGTCATAACAGGCGTGGATCGGGCTCGCCTATTACCGGTGTCATCAACAGATCCAATGTCGAATCTAAAGGAAAGGACTTCCTTCATAGTGCTGGAGCGCTCGGTGGAAAAGCTGGTGGAAAGGCTGCTGGAGCCGCACGCGGATTATTCGCTAAAGGCAAGAGCAAGCTGCGAGGAGCCGACAAGGTAGATTGATTTTTTTTTATTCCATTTTCTGTTTATTCATTATCTTGATATTTGTGCTTTTGGGTTTATTTGGGCGATTCTCACCTCGTTCTCTCGTCTCACCTTTTCGACGAGTTGATCATGTTAGCGCGTAGTTCAAGGTTTTGACCAACATGACTTGAAGCAGATTGTTTCCTCTGCTGTATATATACCTTCAGCTACACAAAATATCTAGTCTATACGATTCTAATTCGGGTTTTTTCTTGTAGGGAATGCCGTCCATATTCCGTGCCCAGCGACGTCAAAGTTGGGCAGTGAGCACTACTGTCTCCGATGCTCAATCTTCTGACCTAGAACTTGACCACCACCCAGAACCTCTCAATCTTTCAGTTTCTTCGCGATATTCACTACAGCCCGTTCCCCGAATTCCATCGTTGAGACTGGGTGATAGTAAATCTTTTAGAGACTCGTTTGACGGCGACGAGGTCTTTTCTATGCATGCGCGATCTTTCTCTGCTGATTTTGGCGGCAGGATGAGATCGCTTACGGAAGGAGAGACTATTGCCTTCAAGCCGGAGAGGACCAGCTCCTTGAGAAGGACGATGATGTCTTTTGACAGTGCTGCTGATGAGAGTAGTAAGGCTGGGGACTCGTCTATTGTGCAGGACAGCCTTTCGATTGCGACGGCCTCACATGATGAGAATAACTTGGAGAATGTCGAGGAAGTGAACACTCCTGTTACTGCGACCGGCGATTATGACACGAATACTGCTATGTATGAAGAAAATCCGAAAGAAAGCTGGATTGAAACTAGTGAATCGCCTCATGCAGCCGCCGATGTCATGCATATCGATAAATCTAGTTCGGCGAACAATATCGGTGATTATCCCGGAACGAATACGACTAGTCAGGAACGGAATTCTCCGCCACTCGCAGTCTCGCCGGAAGGGTCTCCAACTTTGAAACACGAAGCGTCTCAGCCAGACAGTCAGGTATCGCGATTGAACGAAAAAAATAATGTCCTTGACGCAGCATCCCCTCAACTCACCATCGAGCCTGCGATGCAGCGAATGAATCCCGTAATAGTGAATTCGACGGATGAAAGTCATCGTAGTCCGGTATCGCCTCCATTGCCTCAAGATAGAAAATTGAGTATCCCAGAGCCGGCGAATCGACGAGATTCAATCATCTCGCAAATATCAGAAATCAGTCAAGATGAGATGGATCGGATCCGTGAGAAATTTGACGAAGACGGCATTTACGCAGGCCTCAGGGACCCGTCGCCCACGCGATCTCAGGTCTCAGATCTTACGGGTGATGAGGATGATGATGATATCGACGATGCCATAAGAGAGAAGCTGGATGAAGCTGGTTTCCATTCCGACCCGGAAAAGGATCAATTAGTATACTTTCCTCGGCCGCCGACGGCTTCCTCAAATCAGCAGCCTATACGTGTTGTAAGAATGTCAAAATTCTCCATTGATAAGAAGACGTTACAAAGCACGGAAGAGGAGACGAAGCGGTACTCTAGATTTTCGTTTGAGGGCGAGGGTAACACCCTTGCGGAGGCGGCGGAGGAGATGCTTGTTAATGGACATGCGCGACGCTCGGGGCAGACTGACTACCCTAGTCAAGGTGCTACAGTAGAGGAATCTCAAGTTCCTGTAACATTGGGTGAAGATGCGTTGGATGAGGCGCCGCCGCCGTTCTCTGACAGTGATGCTACCTTTGGCGAAGACCGCAAGGAGCGGCGCTCCCAACAACACACATCTGCGTATGATGATATTAATCCAGATTCCCGCGACAGAAAATCTCTGCGAACCGAACCCCCCCAGAGTCCGCCTGGATATCGATCCATTCAGTCCCCACCACCGTCGCATATCGATAATCTGTGGAAGACAGGCCGATTGCAAGATCTCCACACAAATCGCGACTCAATTGCGTCTTCATCCGTGTCTTCCATGAGCAATCCAAACATCAACCAAAATGCTCCCAGGATGACAATATCACCCGAACCGCCAGTTACTGGAACTGCACATAGTCAACAGCGCCTAAGTCACAACGCCAAATCGACTCAGCAACAAAATCTACCGCGCATCGACGACGTCGCCGGATCTGAGAGACCTGGATGGTCCATGTGGGCGAACCGCGGACGACACCAACCATTGCAGCAGCAACATTCTTCCAATAGTGGATCTGGCTTGAGTCCTCCACTGCCCTCTGGTAGCTCCTCTGGAAGACGTGACGGGGATAGCCTGCATAGTGGCGACAGCATAGCAGTGCAGGCTGCTGCTTCGCGTCAGGACTTGCGTATGACGCCGTCGCCGTTAATGAATAGTAGTGAGACTGCTTCGGAACATTCTAATCATGCTAGAGTGTCTACACAACTGTTGAGTAAGGTGAAGCTGATGGGGAAGAGGGCGAAGGGTGCTCCGGCGCCTGCGAGTGTCCAACCGGTGGAGGTGGTTGAAGCTAAGCCTATTGAGAAAAAGAAGGAGAAGAAAGCTGATGGGAAGAAGGGGGCTTTATCTAGATTTGGGGTGAGTTTTTTAAACTGGGTCTCTTCTGTTCTGTGGCTGACTATCTCAGGGTATTTTTAATCGCTCCGGTCCCAATCAACGGCCTGAGGAGACTGCTCAGCCTGCTAGAAACTCTGTAGGCAATGAAAATGCATGGGGAAACGCCGGGTATCCAACCTATCCAGTTACCAACAATCAACAAACCTATATGGCGACAACAGCATCGAGCCGACATACCTCCATGCCAGCACAAAATAAAGCACTGCCGCCTCCCCCAGCGGGATATTATGCTCCGCCTTCAAAGCCTATCTATGAACCGCCAGTCAACCACGCGCGTCAGGGTTATCCGCAGTATGGGAATGCTTATGGGGGTGGATATCAGCTCGCACCAGCACCAGCGCAGTATGCGCCGGTCAATGGACAGTATGGGTACTATTCATCGCCGCCGTCTCAGTTACCCCCCTTCCAGCCTCAACAACAGCCACAATCTCAAACCGCGCAATACATGCCAAGCAATGATTACTACGCGCATCATTCATCACCTCCTCTCCAACCTCAACCACAGCTAGAGCAATACGCGCCCAGCAAAGAACAGTATGCATTTCACTCACCCCGACCTCAACATCAACTCTCCACCTCCAGCCGGTCCTACGACAACACCTCCCCAACCCTCAATAGCAGCAACAGCCGCGCCTCAAAGACCTCTCCAGAACTCGAACAATCCCGCAGCCGCGCTCGCGATTTGCGGATGCGTTCCCGCAGCCCCCAGCCCGCACAAATGCGTGCAATAGGAACTCGAAGCGAAAACGTCAACTACGCTGATCCAGCATACAATCTCGGCAAATTTCACGCCGTCACAGAAACGCCGCGTATTGGTGACCAATCACTCCCTTTCCCAATTACGCTTCCGGACGATTTGGCGAATGGCCAGTTATCGCCTCGGAGTTCGATACAGCCCGAATCATCGATTTTCTTCAATCGGAATAGATTACCTGCTGAAGGGCAGCAGCAAAATGCGGGATTGGGATTGAATCAAGAAACGCAAATTTCTATAGCGTCTTCCATCACCGGTGCTGTCCCTCCTACCACCACACCCTATCCTACAATACAACCCAGTAATAACAGCGGTCTCAATTCTGAAATCTACGAAACCAGACCCGTAATCGCCAAAAACACATTTCCTGTCGAACTTCCTGTGCCCAACGAGCACGACGAGGAAGAGATCATCATGTCCAGTACGGCATATCCAGGACAGGAATGGCAACCTGCTGGATTTGAGCAGTGGATGCCCTATTAGCCCCCGTTTTTTCGGCATCTTTCCATTCTTCTATTCTTATATATATACGCTTTATAATATTTCCCCCTTTCGAAAATGTCGGGACGTTTTGTTTTGGTTTCTTGTTGTTGGACAACAAAAAAAGTGCGAGATACCCTAGTTCTTTCTCTGTTTTGGTTGGCGTGTGAGATTCTTGTACTCTTTCGGGTTGGATTTGAATTTAATTTTTTTTTTTTTTTTTGGCATCTTTTGGAGGTGCTTGAACATATTTTCTTGGTGGATGTTGACATATTTTGTTCCATTCTTGGAGGATATAGGTATTTTAGGTATATACGCAATTGTGTATAGGAGACTGATTGTCTTCAGCCAACAATCTGGAACCATCGAGTAAGACTATCGCAATAGCATGAAGTTATCGTGGGTAACTGGGATATCAGAATTCTTCGCGACTTAGTGGCTGTTTGTGTTTCTATATATCAGTTTTATTTCTGGGAACATCCCTCTGTCCATGTCGGATACGTATGACTAGCATGGCATGTAAGATATGGGTTATAACGTCTATTGTGAAGTATCAGATTCAAAGGTGTCGTCAAGTTGGGGGTTATTGAGAGAACACGGTAATTGCATCGTAGTATCATTCATGACAGCAAACTCGGTGGTATCAAATGAGACGGTGCAGACACCTCCAAGTGGGTATCTGAATCACTACTTGTCGATTCAACACCAAGATGAGGCGCAGTGCTTGGAATGATATTTGCCTAACCAGTTTGACCTTAGAAAGAGACACTGTGCTTAAAATTCAGTTTAATATTTATGAAGTGGTCGTACAATATTAAAACTGGCATTTTTCATCAAATTTGATATTAAAATAGGAAATTGTGTGCAAGATCAGAGGCCTCGGTGTGTAGGTAAGCTTGATGCGCCGGAGCTTGTAGTAGCGATACCATGGGTGTTGTGTAAATGCTCAAAGATTTCGAGTAGGTGATTATCGCGCTGAATGGAGGGACGAAACATCCGCGATTTTGGCCCCTCCCAACACATTTCACCTAGTCAGGCTAATCCCGGAAAGGAGGCTTTGACAATGAGGCTCATGCGCTGTATAAAATGAGGGGCATTTCAGCCTGATACGCGCATCGCCTTCTGAATGTCAACACGCCCATCACCGACTGCGGTGCTTCAGCAAAATGGCTCGGCTTCCGGACAGCTCACCAGATGACAAGCTCACTATGCTCTGGCGTTCTGCCTGCGAGGAATACGCCAGAGAGACTGGCACTGCGATCTTCGATGAAGCTTTCCCTCATATTTTCAAACCCGAGGAGCTGTCCCGTCAATTAGACGCCGAAAATGGCCATTTTCAAGACTTTCGTACAAAAAGGTCATCGCTCTTTCATGCTATTCAAATGGTACTGTCCCCCTTTGAAAATTGGGGAGACGTGATTACCGATGCAGTTTCCGCGAGTTTTCCACCTGTATCTTGCATCATGGGGGCCATGACGCTTCTGATTCGAGGCGCGCGCAAAGTAAGCGAATCCTTCGATATGTTGACGGATTTGTTTCACAAACTTGGCAATTTCTCGTTGCGTCTGGAATCGTACAAAGGTGTTCCGTTGAGCGAAGGAATGAGGACTATTATCGTCAAAGTCCTGGTCAATGTTTTTCGAGTTTGTACGGCGTCACAAAAGCTGATCAATCGTGGATCTTTAAGGACGAGAGTCACAAAATGGGCGAAAAATGTTTTCGTGGACGATACATCGATTAGTTCTCTGCTAGGCGAGCTGGAAGAGTTGACCAGCCAGGAACATAAAATGGTTTCTGCTCATGGGCTCGCTCTTACAAATCAGGCGCTCAGAAACACTGCGAAATTGTTGGAACGAGACGACGAAAGAAAAGACCGTGAGAGACTGGACAAACTTAAAAAGGTCTTAGATCCTGTCTCTGCATCTGGCCAGGTGTTTTCCTCCATTAATGAAAGTCGAATGCCTGGATCGGGTAGCTGGGTAGAGGAAAGGATTAGATCATGGTGGCAGGGAACTGAATCTCTACTCTGGATCCATGGCGGCCCTGGCGTAGGCAAATCATACATGGCTTCGAAAATCATCAATGACATCGCAAAGGCAGACACCTCCGCCGTATCCCCGCCGATTGTCGCCTCTTTCTTCATCAAGAACAACGATGTCGATTTGCGTTCTTTAAACAAAGCGCTGAGAACTCTGGCATGGCAAGTAGCTGTTCGACAGTCGAGCTTCGCGGCACACGCCGAGGAGTTTTGCTTGAAAGAAGACATAGCAAATAGCTACGACGTTTGGAGAAAACTCTTGCTTGAATACTTCAGCGAGGTCACACCAGATGCCGGACCCTGCTGCTTTGTCATTGATGGTATCGATGAAGCTGATCCCGAGGAGCAAGAGAAACTGTTCAGTCTGCTAGAGAACACACACTCAGCAGAGGATGAAACTGCACCAGTTCGAATTGTATTCCTAGGAAGGAATTCGATCCGCGGCATCCTTGAAGAGCATAACCTGGACTGGGTTCCAGAAATCGAAATCAACAATAACGAAAACAAAGACGACCTCCGTAGATATGTCTCCCAAAAGCTTCAGAAGACAAAATTGTTTCACAATGTTCCGGACTTTCAAGATGAGGTCATACGCGATATATGTGCACAAGCAGAAGGTCTCTGGGAATGGGCAAACCTCGTCATCAAATCTGTCACGCACGGCCGGACCAAAGAGCAGATTCGGAAGGTGATTCGGACAATCCCCCGAGGTATTAGTGCAATGCTGCATGCGGAATTACAGCGCTTGGAAAAAGAATTGTCGGTCTCGGACGCGACGCTGAATGACTTAGCCGATGAGCTTTCGGATAAGGAAGGAGCATCCGAGAAAGCAACAGCCACACGAGCTCAACAGCTCAGCATACTTCTTGCAATTGTCACGAAAGCTAGAAAACCGTTGTCTGTGAATCAGCTCGGTTACTTTTTGGAGGTTGTTCTTGGCGAGGAGGTCTTGAACCTTGAGGATGATCTCCATAAGGTATACTCATCTCTGTTCTCGCTCAGGCCCGCAGGGCACGACGACATAGATGAAGCACCAGATAAGAGTGCGGTTTATGTGACTCTACGTCACAGCTCTTTTTACGAATTTTTTAGCAAGTCTGTCGCGGTTGGTGCTATACATGTCGACATAGACCAAGCTGACGCATTATTCGTATATGTCTTAATCGACATACTTACGAAGCGCAGCACACTTATCCTCTACCCATGGCTGCTGTGGGATCTCATACAATATGCTCAGAAGTTCCTTCCTGTGCATCTGGCGAATGCGGACCCAGAAAAGGCAACGTACCGAGAAGAAATAGCCCGCTTACTTGGGGATCTCCTTACGGAGGAGCCCACCTTCAGGGTGTTAACATCCAAGACTGTACATGATCATTGGCTCATTGATACATATCGAGTTGTTCACAATACTCGATACTTTATTTATCCATCGTCCAATCCAACAAGGGTTGCATGTTACTGGTGGGATACTCAGGTTCGGGACATAGCCAACGAGAGGGCGGAGTTGGTTTTCAAATGGCTCGCCCCAGAATCGATACAAATCTTACATGATAGTGCTCATTCGTCTCCTGTGGCAAGTGATTACTGTTCTTTCACCATTCTTTTCTCTCGCTTGGCTGAATATTACTCTCGACACTGGCTGGCGCCGAAAGACATAGAAGCCAGTGATGGAACCTCGGGAACCCTTTGCGTCATGCTTTTAGTATATCATCAGATGGCAGGCACCATATTGTCAAGCTCAGAAGACAAAATAGCAGGGCTGTATTCCGATCTTGATTATCCTGAAATCTTGGAGATTGCCGAGATACAAGGCTTTGATAAGACTCCCATTTGGCATGCAAGAGTCGCTCAGGCGTTGTTTGCCAAATTTGCATACAGCGCGGCCCTCGAACAGTTTCAAATATCTCTTGATAAACATAATACAATACCTACGCTAAGCGAGCAAGCGATAGCGGTAATTCACAGGGATATGGCTCGTTCCTGTACCGAAGTCGGAAAGTATAAGGAGGCACTAAAACACTCGAAGATGGCCGACTCATTGCATGCAGAGGACGCCAGTCTCAAGGCTGATAAGATTGGCAGGATGCTCAATATTGCACAAGTAGAACACTATGCGAAAATGACCGATAAAGCTATTGCTACAGTGGATAAAGCCTGGGAAATATTTATGGGACAAGAGGAAGATTACCCGGATTACTACTCTTATACTGCGTTTTTTTCGAGCTTTTTAGAACTTCATCAGACGCATCGTATACAACCTGCCTTTGATCTTCTCTTATCTAATCTTCAGAGAACAGAGTCCGCCGAAAAAGTGGATGATTTTGTTGCTCGTCTCCTGGATATCCTTAGTATGCCGCGTCTGTTGTATAGGGTTTTTCAGTATCTATTGATGCACGACGACGGAAACTACATCGATATAATTGTTTCAATCGTGACCTGGCTGGATGTAAACACATGGAGAGGAAACAGACGCTCGGCGGAGATCTACTACTACCTTGGGTCACTGATGTTCGAGCATGGCCTGATCAATCAAGGAATTCGAGTTTGGTACGAGCTTAACTTTCTCAACCCTGAGGAAACCGACGGCTGGTGGATGAAAGAAGCTCAGTCACGATCGCGAAGTCGTCTAGCAGGTTTATGCCTCTACTATCCAGAAATTCCATATGAAGGAGCTCCTATTGCATTGGATGAAAGTGACAAATTTGGCGATATCTGCTTGTCTGTCTCGAGTTGGCTACGGGATCACGGTGACATACCGAACGCATTAAATGCTCTTCGCGGTCGAGTGAAGGATTATACCGCGCAACGCTCGGATGACCGCGATTTTATTGATGCTATATCTCTTTATGACCTATTCAACACATTCTTGATTGCTACCGATAGTGAGGAAGATCTAAATGGAGCCTTGTATCTACTAAAGGTCAGGCACGAGTTAAGAAACGGAAGAACTAAGGACTACCTCCCGTTAGAGACTGTGGCGGTGGCTCAAGACCTCAATGCAATCAGTGGACAACCCGGTGAATCTGAAAATGCGAGTCAATTGCCATCTGCCGATGGTGAAACACAAGAAATAATTGATGAGGCCCCTGAAGATCAAAGTTACTCTTTTTTCAGTATATTCAACGAGTGTGCCCATTGCAAGTGCAATTTTGGCCCGATACATCATTGGTACTTCTGTCGTTCTTGCCCGTTAATGAAGCTGTGTCGACGCTGCTACCGCGATATGCAGTCGGCTATTTCCAATCTTGATACAGTCAACCATTTTCAGGGCATCTGTGATCCTCGACACGAATTTTTCTACAGCGGTCCGCGGCTTCGGCCTGATGAATGCGTACCTAGAGACATGATGGTCTTGCAAAGTCCTGATGGCGAGAAAAAGACGATAAAGATCGGAGAATGGAAGGAGAAACTGTCGGAAAAGTGGGAAACAGCGAACTTTGTATTCGAAGGTGGACTATCCTCTTGGTGTATGCAAGTATTGCCGGAGCCACAGAGATCTCGTTGGGCTATTTTTTTCAAGACGTGAATCGCGTACCTGGCCACGCACCAGTGGCTGCTCGCTTGTGGATTACGTTAACTACCAGCGGCCGCCAGAAAACCGACGCTTATTAAGTAATATCTCGCAGTGTTTAACATTAACTCAAATTGGCTCACCAAAATGGCTAAATCTATCGTTTAGAGGTAGGTATAAAGAGGCCCGATTGTCTCGCTCTCTCTTGAAGAACCATCAATTATTTAAAGTGCCATAAAATCCAAACTTCTTCCGTTCTGAACTGTGATTCGGTCACTGTAGTTTTGTCGTCAAATATCATGCAGCTAATAGTCGTCGCCCTTGTAACGTTCCTTAGTGTTCTAGCTGCTGCTGGACCGAGAGGGAAACTCCCTGTTCCAATTGATTCCCGCAACTTGTCCGATATCTACGCGGCGGCGCAGAAGGAGACAGGAGTCCTTCAGGTTGTATACGGCGGAGATGGTATGACCAAACCCCCCTCTCCCGGCTGAAGAGGCACGGATTTCTCTCCAATTTTCATCAACAGACTATCTTCAGTCACAAAAAGCGAAACTAATACCATCCCAGAACATAACCAAGCAGACCCCCTCTCCCAAGCATTCGCCACCCAATTTCCAAATGTCAAAGTAAACTTCACCGTCGACCTCTCAAAATACCTAGATGGAAGAATCAACGACGCTATCCTGCGAGATGGCTTGTACGCGGACGTTGCCATCCTGCAAACTCTCCAGGACTTTGATGCTTGGAAAGGAAGGGGATTGTTGTTAAACTACAAGCCCCCTGCGTTCGACTATCTTTGGTCTAGTCTTTCGGATGTGGATGGTGCTTATATCCCTGCGTTTGGAAGTGAGTTACTCGGCTATGCTAGGAAGTGGGCTTGGCATCAAGTATGACCGTTACCGAACGAGTAGACATGGGATGGAATGATCAAAGTCCATGCCTAACAGGAAGTCATATGCGCTTCTACCATGCAAGTTGTTGATTTGAGTAAACATGTTTCCTCTAATAACCCAATATTAGCTGGTCGTCAAAACACGGCGCCGAATTCAAAATCTCTAGATACCTCTCTGACCAGACAACATTAGCACGTTCCAGGGATATGGTCAATAACAACTTAAACGGCCAACTCACCCGCCATCTTCCACCGAGAACGAAAAACATTCAACAGATTGGGAAAGGTCCCAACACTCGGACGTCTCTCGTCTAGTAGCATCTGCGCCATTGCCGCCTGAAATATCGTTGTGAGAAAAGAAGGGGGGACCGAATCAAGGACAAAGTCAGCAGCCACAGCCACAGTTTGGAATCTGTTTACTGCTGTCTCTGTGGTGCAAATGGCTTCTCGTAAACGGAGAGATTGCACGGTGTACGAGTCCTGATCTGATTTATCCCTGGCCTGGCGGAAGCAGAAAGAGCGGACGATAAGTAGAGAGCTACGGTGAATCAAAAGTTAGTTAGGTGCATACATACTCCATACGCAGCAGGAGTATAATTTGGATATCTACGGGCTTACCTTAACGAAGTCCACAGACCCGCATGGATCTCGTCTATTGATATTGGGTCAATTGCGCTGTTTAGCCGTGAGGATATCTTTGAGATAATGGATTGGATTTCTAGACCAGCATTGCCGTCTATCTCGACATCGCTGCTGATTCTCCGAACCATTTCCTCAAGCTGGCTTGCAATATGGATGGCCTCGGCCTCTTTTATGAGATTTCGGAGATCCTGCGATGAATGCGACTGAGAGTTGTCGAATTCTTGGGCATGATGTCCTATGGCCCTCAACTTTTCTAATCGCACTAATCCCTCCTGGCCTGCCAAACATTTGCAGTTTGTCAGGGGCACTGTTCTGATATGTCTTGAGTGCGGCTGTGTCAGCTTTTTATTTTGCACGAATTTCCGGAGGCTTCTTTTCCTCACCTGCAAGTTATGGTTATTGTCCACCATGTCCGGACGACATCGCCCTCGAAGGATGATGGTGTTTTGCCATCGAGCGAGGTGAGTACGGCAGCGCAGATTCCCAGAGTCAAGATTGCCCGGTCTGCAAGGCATTGCATATACTCAAAGATTGCTATTAAAACTCCTGCTTGCGCTGGTTCCACCGACACTTCTCCTAGGGAATGTGACAAGGAAAACAGCTGCTTGCAAGTTAAATAGAGTTTTGATTCGAGGAGGTGGTCACCTAGGACTGATGGGTGAGTGTTAAGCAAGTACATGCTTAGAAACAAAACAGCTATGCCAGGGCTTGCCTCGAGCATTTTGAATCTCGGGATTTCACTCTCCAGTCGCTCTTGCGAGATCACTGGCAACCACTTTCGCGTGGTTAGCGTATACTTCTCCGTGACATCCGCCACAGATGTCCCGTAGTCCGAAAATACCTGGACGACGTTCATGATAGTAGTAAATCTTACGTAGGAGGGGCGCAATTGCTTGTGTATAATTTGTCCCCAATAAAGCCCGACCAGTTCGTTCGACGCGACATTTTCTAGGCTTGATTTCCGAGTAGCCGAGCAGGCTCCCAACTGTTGTCCCGATTTGATTTGAGCCTCAATCTTATCTAAGCGAAGGAGGATCTCATCCAACTTGGTCCGCGCACTGCCTTCAGGGACCTCTTTCGGATCGTCATAGATGCAGTCTAAGGCGAATCTGGGCAGTGACGTTTAGTTGACAGCAGCCAATGATCAGAACGGGGATACACAGGATGGATAGACACCTTTGGCAACGAGTGCACCGCGGTAAGAGCTTGTCGCATTTTTTTTTTACTTTCCCGGCAGGGGAGACAGACTCGGTTGAAACGCTGGTCCGGAGACGAAGCGATGAGGGAGGCAGGCTGCTCCATGCTATGTCACTTAGGGCCCATGGATCACGTTGTGGATTTGTGCAGGATGAAGGAATGTATTTGGATAGATGTACGTCCTTCTGGACTTGCGTAGAGAATCAACGGGGGTGGATAACATCTTATTGGCGCTAGTACAAAAAAATTGCCATTCCAGGACTAGTAGATGCTACAATGCTTGAACAAACTAGAAAAGAACTAATCATGATTTTCTAGATATATAAAACTTGTATAGATAATATACACTAGAACAAAGAATACATAATTTAAATACTTATATGATATAATGTATTTTTTTTTAAAGTTATATAAATTTATAATTAATAAATTCGATTGACTAGGGCTCACCCAGGCGGGGTCGTTTTCTGTGTAGGCAACAGCGCGCTCTAGTAATGTGACGCCCACTTTTCCAATGCACCAGCTGTATTCTCGCGATTGGTATGGCTCGAGCCTGATCAACTTTCAGTCACACATTTTCTTGACTCTGACAACATGTGCTATAATTTACAGGCTGCAAATGAAAAAGAGAAACAAAAATGCGAAAGTCTAAGATACAGACTTCTACTGAGCAAGCAACCATTGGAGAAGAAGTTCAAGTGCCTGTGAGCGGCACCATTGACATCCTTAGATAGCGTAGCTAGAATAGTAGCACAACACCATTACCGCGACTCTGACTGATTATTGAATTCTGGCCCTTGATCCGTTTTTGGTTTTCGTGCAGCGATGATTAGGAAAAGTGGACGATGTCTCTCTCTCTTCCACTCAGGATACTCATTAATGTACTCAGTCGTTGGCATCCATTCTTTAAGAGCCGTCAAGATGAATCCACTGCCCAGAAGCAATGAGATATAGGTGTCCACCGTGCGATGTTGTTTATGTACTTCCCCCCCAAGCCAGTTCCTTTTGCGAAGACCCTCTTCAGCATAAGAGTCAACGCCCCACGCAGTGTCTCCATTGACACCTGTCGTCCAGGCCGGGGCAACAACAGGGGCTGTGAATATGGGATGTTCAACCGAGAAAACAAAACTCCCTCCGGCTCGAAGTCGCTCATACACTTGTCCAAAGAGCTCCCTCAAATTTGTGACATAGTGAAAAGCCAGAGAGCTATAAATCAAGTCATACGAGTTCTCTCCCAACTTGATTGTCTCTAGATCGCCGATGCTGTATGTGATCTCGGGATGCGTAGTTAAAGCTTTTGCTTTCTGAAGCATATTCTGAGAAACATCAATCCCATGAACTTTTCGGGCCCCGTTCTCGTATGCCCACCGACAGAACCACCCAAAACCACATCCAAGATCGAGTACATGGTATCCCTGCACGGGTCCGACCAGATCCCGCAACAGGGGCCACTCTAAAGCGCCATCGAGGCCTTTCTGCGAACGAGGCAGCTCACTGTAGCCTGCAAAGAAAACAGGCTCATCGTATGCGTTTTGCGACATGACGACCAAGTTTTACCCTGTGAGGATAGACCACAGACGAGGTTCTTTATTCGGAGTAAATTTGCGATCGTGAGTGATTATGAGTGGGTGGTTAAATACACTTACTAGGAAAAGTTTTGTGCCCGCTCAAGCACGTGATCGATAGATAATGTCAGAGCTAAAATACTGCTTTACCAGGAAGGAAATCTCCTTAACAGTCTTTCAGTCTGTCTCGGTTTGCTTCAGTGACGCTTTACTTAATTATGGCGTGACTCGACTAAGTGAACTAACCAATCCTAAAGCTTCAGTCATATAACCGCTGATCATCTATCAGTCCGGCCGATCGCTAAGGATGTGGGTCTGTGCTGACTCTCTGCCCTCATGATTTGAGCAACAACGAACCATTTCCCCTTCAATAGACCACTACGATAGTGTCAGAACATTGTCTCTACACTTGTACGCATGGACATTGAAGTGCATGGACACCATTTGAGGCGTTCTGTGTCTCCGAGGAGATAAAGATTGCCTCTCCCGTCCAACACACTCGGAAACTCAATGAAGGTTATGGGGATTAATTGCTCCAGAACATTTTCAAAGTGCAGTCCAGTGTGGTTTGTTGGGTCCATCTTTGGTGCGCGTGGAACAACAATGGACCCTGCCGAATTGAATCTATCTAAGCGAGCACAATATCGACACTCCGTTGCACCTGCATCTACTTGCTGCGCGTTTTGCCCATATACAACGGTGCTTTGGCCTCCAATTAAACTTATCGTTCCACCAAATTAGGATAGCAATTCACGCAAGATTCGATAGGTTGCGCGTAATAAGGGCAGGGATATCCAAAGAGTGACCGCTGGGACTTGATGTGTTCCACACATGGTTGACACAGCAGATGGCTATAGCTTAGTATTTTCCAGTCCTGCCTGAAGATGTTATCAGGACAGCATGGACTTTTCAGAATACCTTTTTTCTTTTGCATTTCGATCCGCTGCCGAAAAGCTTCATTTCATTGATTCAAAATCCGCACTTGCGCTTTGTAATGCTTCTCACTCCTCTTGACCTGGCTGAGTCTCTCCTTCAAATGGCGATTTTTCTCCTTCAATTGACCAAATTGCTGGTTGATCGCGTCCAGCTGACGGGGTATGTCTCTGAAATACCGATCCTATCAACCGTAAGACTCCAGCTCATAGTCGACGCAAGACATCACTCACCACAACAGTAGTAGAATCCCCTGAAGTCTCCTCGCGCCTCCGTTCACGTGGATTTGGCGATGTGGTGATTGAATGTTCTATTCAATCACAATATTCTTGATAGGTAGAATCGCGCTGACCAGTGTCTCCTAGTCGTGCTTGTGACACAGATGAGAGACCGTCCTCATCGTCACTGATTTCGATTACCGGCAATGGATGCAGAGATCGGCCCCGAGGCCTCTGCGACATCTCGTCGAAAGGAATGGTGGCAGAGGGGATGCCTGATGGCCTTCGGGGCACGATCTGGGATATTCCTGTGGGTCGCGGGCGAAGGGAGCCGAAGACTGGCCATGCTTCATGGAGCGCGGTGGGTGTCAAGTTGAAGGGATTGTTGAGGACGAGAGAATCCGGCGGGAGCCCAAGGCCTTATCTACTCACATCGGCGCGACCGTGGAAGAAGAGGTGACATGCCTCAGCGTCGGGGGGAGGCAGGTCCGGCTGCGAAATCGCTGGACGCTTCAACGCTACTCATGCGCGGTGATGATAGCCCAAAGATGCGACGATCATGACTGGTTCCGCGTGCGGTATCCGCAGCGCGTATGAGCACCCTCTGCCGGAGAAGCCCGTGGCTGCGTTGCATTCCGGCGACAACATCCCAGTACAGACCCTAAGAGCGCATTGGTGGCTCGAGACCGTCGTCCGTGCCACAAGTCCGTAATCGTGAGGTAAGATGTAGTATGCCTTGGCCGGTATCACGTCGCTCGCGAGCTCGATACCAGAGCTCTCCAGTGCTTCAGGCAGACACCATGTTCTCACGTCGAAGTTCACTGTCAGTATGGATACTGTCCCGAAGGTGCATGTACTTGCAATCAAATTGGCAGACAAAAGCCAAAACCAACACCCAAAAATGTTAATGGCTATCCCATTGCCGGAGAGGATGCAAGTTACAGCGGTCTGTGTAGCTTCGCCTGTAACTACGATTATTGTCCTCCGACAGCCTGTGGTTATACACCAGTTCCTCTCGCCACACCAACAGTCTCGGACTTCTTGCCTGTGGCCTGTATTGCAGGAACAGGCAATGGGGACCTTGAGGGACTCTGCAATTATAGCTGTAATTATGGATACTGCCCAATGCATTCCTGCTCATGTACAAAATCCGGTGCATTGAACGAGCCACCTCCAGTCACCGAGGGAGCTGGATATGCTGCGCCTGGCATGGACCCTGATATATATGACGGACTTTGCAATTTTGCGTGCAGTAGAAATTACTGCCCGCCCCCTTGTACGTACACTAATCCATCAGGAAGCGACCCCGGATCATTCAGCCAAGTGCCGTGCACCGATCCTTCGGTGGCTGCAAGTGCGCCAGCCCAGACACAATGGGCAGGCGCAAAAGCTGAAGATGCTTGGACGCAGGCAATCAGTTATTGGAACGCTCACCAAAGTACCGAAAAAGAATTCTCATGGGCAATAAGCGACTTCTTTGGCGGTAGCGTGAAGAATTTGGATTGCGGGAGTCTGGCTGCTTCAAATGGTAAAGCGTAAAATTCTATAGGATTATGTATGAGCAAGCATGAATCGCTGACTCTTCTCTCCAGGTTGCCAAAACCCGTCACTAAGTTGTAGCGCCGACCTTACTGCGGCGGGAGCTCTGATCATGAACTCATTCCAGCTTCTGGAAAGTGTACGTCCGGTCCGATCTCAGGAGTGGCATGTTGTTCTTGCTGACTTAGTTGTCATAGTGTTTGTGGGACTTCTACGATGCAGTCGGCAAAGTTGATGGTCTAGTAGGACCGGCGATCGGTCCAATTACGTCCACGTTCAGTGACTTTCCAACAGATAACGAAGAATTCAAGATCTTCATGGACGTCTTTGGGCTCGTATATGCACTTGGGGTGGCACCGTTGTGAAATTCCGTTCTTAAGGATCTCAACTTCTTCAAGAACGGGAACAACTTGGGCACGCTGAAAGACGGCGTCAACGCCCTCGTTTCCAATGGCGTCACCCTCAGTAAAGATGCTGCAGCTATAGACACTGGTATCAATACGTCGAATGATCTGAGTGCAAATCTGAACGAAATGATTACGGTCTTTTACGATTCGATTGATACCCTGGTAAGGAATCTTAGACTTACTTCTGATTCTGTCTGCAATACCGAACGAAAAATTTGCTAAATATTGGATAGAACAGCAATCTCTTCAGCGGAGAGCCCGAAAACATTACAATGCTGCACGGATTGATCACTGGCGGTCAACTAGTCGAGCCCAATTTTCTGACCCCCGATGAAAAAGACATCCAAAACAATCTAACATTGGCCATCTATTCAATCTTCATCCCTATGACTTGGCAGCTTTCCCCCGTCGCCGTCAACCCCTTTGTTCTTTCTACGGGCATAGCTTGTGGCGAAGTTTTGCCAGCGTCAGTCTCTGGCTTCCTCTCCGACTCCACCGCAACCTTGGTTTGTGGTAATGACAACACGCAATACTTCCTGGTAGGATGCATAAAACCGGAGATTTGCTCTGGCCATCCTCCAAGTACGAACAATGTCAATCAACCAGAGGTAAACGATACGATACGTGGTATCGTACCGCCACCAGAACACTCCTGTGCAGGTGCATTCGATCCTTTACCGGGTTCCGACCAGTTGACTGCTGCAAACATCCCGTGGCAAGGCCTTACGATAAACGACCTCGTCCAGGGGTTAGTCCTATTCCAATATTTTGGTTGTGCTTCCAATTGATACTGACACTTTATCAGGGCGGTGAATACGTACAATGCGAACAACAAGCAAAATGGTCAAAATCATGCTGATCCGCTTGATCCAAACACAGTAGCTCAGCTCCTCGAACTGAACACCAGAACACCTGGAATTGTCACCATTCCGGTATGTGGTGCGGACCAGGCAAGAGCAAATTGGAACAACGCCCTCTACCAAAACACATACAGCGCCAACTA
Source organism: Talaromyces sp. F31 (assembly GCA_037356135.1). Lineage (NCBI taxonomy): Eukaryota > Fungi > Ascomycota > Eurotiomycetes > Eurotiales > Trichocomaceae > Talaromyces > Talaromyces sp. F31. The sequence goes on along the minus strand of JAYXSF010000032.1, from coordinate 635,071 downwards.
TCCATGCAATTGATTTGTCGCCTTCAGCTTTAAACAACTAGGGAGGATTCTAATGAGCACATGTACAGTACGCACGCCGACTAGTGGATTAATTAACCTAGTCTTTTACAAACTTCACTGGGAATTAGTTGACATACATTTATTTTGAAATAAATGCTTCAATGCTTTTATCCCTAGAGGGGTAAGTAGGCCCCATCCTAGAGCTGAGCTGATAAAGGATGTTAAGCTTACTGGTTATCTAATACTATTTGATAATCTTTATACCAATTTGAAATCATGTATAAAGCATCAAACAGGGCTCTCAGAGGGAATCTTATTACGGAATTTGGAATCACAAGCTGCAGAATATTGAGATCATGGGTCGAGACGGAGTTTGGCATGGTTCGCTATCAAATGATTATAAGAAAGACAAGATTGAGCTAAATTATCATCGACTTGACCAGCAAAAGCTTGTTCAGGCATTATATTTCCTGGCTACTGCGCCTCAGTTATTATTCCTCTCTAGTCGAGTTAACATTTATCCATGTATAACCAGGGGTAGAAATGAAATCAAATACTACATCTTCGAGAAAATCTTGGGAGTAGAGGTATGAAAAGGAAATAGAAAACCTGGCTTGAGAATGACGATTACTTTCTACCTTGCCGACTGATCATCCACTGCTTTTTGATCAAGCCCCAGGCGCTTTTGACTCCGAGGAGGTAACTATCGACGACATGCCGGGCATACGATAACATTTCAAGTCGATCAGCCGCATAGCCAACATCGACGAAGCCTCCGACGAGCCCACTGCACCTATATGTTCCGCATTTTCCGAGAGGCCAATATCAAGCCCCTTGACATTGACTAGTTTCTGGGCCAAATCAATTCGCATACTCGCGCCTTCCTCCCTGAATCCTCCCTGGGATTGTAACTCCAATACGTCGCCCACGACACTCGCGGTCATGCCTCCGCTATCCGCCACAGCAAGATAAGGCTCCAGTTGAAGCACAGAAGTTCGCCAGACGTATCTCAACCAAGCCTGACCCTCTTGTTGACACATCTGTTTCCCCGGCGGGCTCGTGAAAGCTACAATGAGCCTACTAGAGCTCTTTCCTTTTACCCAGAGATCCTCTCCCCGGATAAGCATCACGTGGAACCAGCTCAGCCTCGCTATGATCTTGAGCAGTTCGTCAACACCAAGCCCAGGTGTCACGGAAAGATCGGCCACCAAATCGGAAAATTGCAGATCGAGCAGTAGATGAAACTCTTCTTGGTGAAAGCGATTAGTCACCCAACCTTTACTACAAAAGTAGGCAACATTCAGGAAAGATAAAACGTTTATGGTGCTGGTTGTGAGAGCCGAATTGTCTTCAGCGTGAGGAGGTTTCGATGAAGTGGGGGATATGAATATGGTAGCCCAGAGCTGGAAGAAAGAGAAGATGAATGAAGTCTAATGCCAAATGAGCGATTCCGTATTGATTTAAGAACATACGGAAGTCACTTACGCATTCTAAGCAATAGTCTTTGAACTGCTCTTCTGTCACAAAATCATCACTGTCCGGAAAACGATAAGCCAAAAAGGCAGATGCAAGTTTGGACGCTCGTGATACTTCATTCAGTTCGATAATGAGACGAGAGAATATGATGTCTCCGGAGTGCTGACGCGTGTCCTGTAGGCCCGCTCTCCAGCGTCTAGGTTCTGCACGTTGCAGGAATAAGAGTCGAATCAAAATGTGCAAATCCGATTTGAGTACTGCAATAGATGATCCTCTGACTGTTAGTCGTTTGCGGTCAGCAAGTAGAAGGCGATATGCAGCAGCTTCAAATTCCCCATCGGCCACGTTAGGCCATCCATTGCAAAGGTTCGCCTTTACAATAGGTTGCGTAAAAGCAATAGTATCTTTGATATCTTGAAGCTGGAGTGATTCCTGCGGATGCTGAGACTGGGTCTCCGATTTCGGGTAAGAGGGGCTCAAACTCCTAAAGATGATACGGGTGAGTCGTGGCACCTTGTCAGTGTAGAACTTTTCATTGCGTGTGAGAAAACCCTGGCCGTTTAACTTGGCTCCTAAAATCTCATAACCACATAAAACAAGAAACGCGAACGCTCTGCGGAACGCTTTGAGATCAATTTCGGGCTCATTTGAGGGAGGAGATAAAGGAAAGTAGGCGCCAACAGTGAAGGTGTACCAGAGCAGTGGTATGCCAATCGCGACTGCGGGGATTTCAGCTTTAATGTATCTAGCCCAGCTGTCTCTGTCCCACACGCGTTTGCCGCTGGAGTTGATCGTTGAATACTTTGAGAAGACCTTCTCGAAATCTTTGATGCCATGCAGCAGCCGCCTGAGGGCTTGATCTAGATATTTGATGCAAGAAGCAGGATTGAGGTCTTCCAGATATCGTCGCGTCACCCGCTCAGCGGATGTCTTGTTGTGACCGATCAGAAAGACGGAAATTCTTTCGCGCCAGGGGCCCTTCTGCTGTCGGGACCTAGATTCCTGACTCATAGCGTGAGATCCCGGGGGTTTATTCTCATTGGTGATATTGTTCGAAAGCATTGCGTGTGAAAAGTGAAAGTTGCAAAGACGTAAATGCGTAAATGATATGAGTCAGTTCACTCCGTACAGGTAGGTGATTAACTATAAAGGTGATGAAGTAAGGTTTGGGGGCATGTATGCCTCTCCTATGTATCTGCTCAACAGGTAATGAGGACGTACATGTACCCACTTACCGAGCAGTTCGCAATTTTTTTACTATTTCATTCACTATGTACTGGGAACATCTTCGGGCTTTTCACGGCTATAAATGATCTTGCTGCCAGAACTTCAATCACACATGCAAAGAGTAACAGAAAGAGACCATGAAATCATCATGTAGACCTCGGTATGTTATGATATAATACGATACATACAGGAGATTTTTTACTGCCATTGAGGAACTTCCTTCAAAGCGCCTCTCAGCAAATTACAATTTCATCATCCTGACTACCGTAGTTTGAATCTGTTGATGGATCGACTATAATCCTATACAATACATAGTACAACTACTGCAAGAGCCTCATGGGAGAATAAAAATCGAAAATACGGAGGTAATGAGTTCCAAGTTTCTTAGAAATTAGGATTGCGTCCTGGATTGCAGGGTATTAAATTAAGGAGGGATGGGAACAGCGAAATCACATTACTAGTTGGTTGGATACAACAAGGTGGAGCCACCTCATAAGCGTTATATTCGGAAAGGAATACCGATGGAAATGTCGAAAGGCTCACACCACGGATAGACATTTTTTTGGCTTGAATGACTGGTGCTTACTTGGTAAATACATGGATGCTAATTTTATATCATTTAGCTGTGCCATGAAAATGGGATCCCAGCACGTTCTGCTCTGTACAGGCAAGGGAAAGAGAAGAAGGATGTGGCGCTGATCAATTGCTGTAACCCCGATAGAGCTCTCTAGGTAATTCGAAAACAGCTGACACAGCCAAGGTTATCGTATTCTATATACCTCCAGGCCAGAAAAACCCGTCCATAACAAAGGCTGGCTAGCTATCCACAGTACAAATATCGTGGGAATGGCTGGTTCCTAGTTATACATGCCTATTAAGCAAATTACCCACAAAATCAGAAATGGCTAGTCACAATCTGTATCATGAAACTACCCTGTATGAATACGTTGTTGTTTTATCTAGTGTAGCTTGCGGCCCAAAATGCTATATCTATCGGAGCAAACTGACAGCGGGGTGGCAGCTGGTCAAGGTCCATGTCTCATTTCGTCTGTTAGTGGTCAATTCATCGCAGCTCTTCCAGCCATTGGCAACAAAACCGTCACCACCTCACAATTCCTCTTGTGGAACCCAAATCTCATTGGTTTCTGTGACGAGGCGACCGAGCAGAATGTGTGCACGAGCGCCCCTGGCGGTACGTCTATCTCGACGCCAACGAACATCACGACTAGCAGCGGGGACGGGGGGTATTGCCGGAGCCACAGAGATCTCGCTGGGCTACTTTTTTCAAGACGTGAATCGTGTACCAACGCTCAACCTCCATCTAATTTCAACGTCGTTCAGGCTCTTAGGCTTCACCAAAATTCTCAGCTCTGCAAAGTGACTCCATTGAGGATCCGTTCCATGGCTGCTGCCGCGATGCGTGGGTTCGTGAGGTGGCATGCTAAAATTTCTCTTGCAACCTTCCACGTTCTGTTATTGCCAACTTCTCGCTTCCTCGTCGCCGCGAAATTCCGTGTCGAATTATGGATTGGTGTGGAAGTATGCGAGAGCATTGATTCGGCCTATTATTTGAGCTCTTGGGACCCGCGGGACAATTATACCCGTCTAGCAGTGACAATAACTCCGATTCGCAGATCAAAGAAGCAGGAAAATGTACAGATAAGTCATTCGTATAACTGAGATAGATACAGCTGAGCTAAACTGCCATGTAATGGTAGTGAAATGCCAAAATTGTCCAATCGACTCTATCTAGACCCCTGATTATCCAGCAAGACCTTCGAAACGGCTTTAAAAAAAACTTATTGCAATAACAACTTTCAAACCCACAGGATAAAACCCACTCAACTGGCCAAGCTTAACCTCTCTACCAAGAGAGGGATAATGCTATACACCAGTGCCAGCTTTCGCGGGCCCTCTCAACTCCTTCATGGGCGCAGGGGTTGACATCCAAGAGTAGTTTGGAAACAATAATCTTGCTGCACCATCAGATCTAGAGTGTTAGCTATTATACTGGTTATACTAGGTACACAACCGCTCAAAGCCACTTACGCATGACTAGACACCAAAAATTAGCTCCAGTACTAATCAACGGTTTCGAGAGAGGATGACTTACAGGTGCAGCTGCTGCAAGGCAACAGTTTTCGCCGTTCACCGTACATCCAAGTCCACCACAAGGGCCTAGACTACAATCCACTTGTTTCTTTTCCAAAATTTCCGTTTTTGATGGTGCAGAAGCCGCTAATGCCGCGAATAAGGCGGGGAGAACGAATTTGAGATTCATATTCGTGGTTGGTCGTCTCGAGCACCTTATATAAACAATCTAATTCTATGAGAAAATTTGAGGATAGAAGTAAAGATGAAATCTAGAGGGAATTGTTCAACCGGATGGGAAAACTATGTCTATTTATCGAATGGAACATTTCCTTTATTCCCGCTTCGTAGCCCCCACGTTTGGAATCATTTTGCATTCTTTGGGGTCTGTCATCACAACACGACTCAAACTACGATTAGATACCTACAAATGGAAGTTATTCCGGACCTCCTATGGAGTTCTTTTCAATTTGGGTTATCATTAGTACGAAGGTTCCGCAAAAAGTATTGTCAATTGATAAATCTGGAAGCGATTGGTTGGTCAATACGAAAGCGATTGGCTGGTAAATACGAAAGTGATTGGCTGGTGAATACGAAAGTGATTGGCTGGTGAATATGAAAGGGATTGGCTGGTAAATATGAAAGGGATTGGCTGGTAAATAGAGTCTATAAAAATGGTTGGACAGATGACAAGCCAGGGGCACTCAGGAGCCTACAGGCTCCTGCGGGATCTCACTCCACTAACATGGGCTATCCACTATCTGCTCGACTCTTTTCCCGGAAACTTTTTGTAATCTGCTGATATCCCAATATGCTCGCCTCAAACTACGAGCAGATGGTCTATGTATTGATTGTGTGAAAGAGATGGGTTCCAATGGCTCCTTGTTCAAGTCAATTTGTCCCTACGCTCATTGCAAGAGCGATTTGGTTGACTTTTGACATTTATCCGAACGTGGTGGAAGCGTAACTGTGGTTTGGAAGCGGAATTTACTGCTCGCTTTTCTTCTGGGAGGTAGCAGACTAGGTGGATATAACTGTAGGTGATAAATCTAAGTGTATGTAACGAGTTGTGTGTCGTATCCGCCCGCGCTAAGATCTACTTTTTTATCGAGGATTCTTTGGTGATGGAAATTTGGAAGATTGTCTGCAGCTTCTGACCCAAGAAGAAAGGGGAATATGGATGCTTTCATTCAAAGGATGCTGAGGGAGATGGAAGAACGCACATACATTATTGATTGATCGGCAAATCGTGAAGTCGCTCTGGATGGATAATGCCGTAATGGCTTAGTAGCTCAAATTTGTATATGCGAGGAGGGATAAAGGTGGTATTGAATAAGCAAGCTTTCGCGGAGAACCAGATAATAATGCAATCAAACATTCTCAAGTTTTCAGTCCGGGGAGGAGTGCCGGTGTTTTATATCCGAAGAAAGCATAGTCTCACCAGATGTCCATTTTCTAAAGATAGCACCACTGACGACGAGTGTATTTTCAAGGAACGACTTACGATTCTAAATAATTATGGTGTTGCAGAGCGAGGTGATAGATGCTGTCAAGCGTGTTTGAGAATTGAAAATGTAGATATTGTTGGTATCATTGTCAAGTGACTGTGTATAGACTGAAAGGATTTGATGTCGAACATCTGACTAGGCATATCACCGGTTTTCAATTCAAACGCAGCTATGCATGTATACAAGCGTTCAAATACCTGTCATCAACTCAATAACAACTATATCCCCCATCCACAACCTACGAAAAAAAAAATTTAGCCTTACATCACCGTCTCCTGCCGGAAAAAAAGACTTACAATATTAGCTCCTGTCATGAAACTGCTTGCTTCACTCGCCATCCACACAACGGCACCTTGCAACTCCGAAGGACGACCCATTCTGCGCATTGGCGTATGCTCAATCCACTCTTCTGTGATCTCACTGCCTTGCTTATTTAGAAGATCGATGATGAGGTCCGTATGCATGTATCCAGGTGATAGGGTGTTGACGCGGATTGAATGGGGGGCCCATCTGTTTAGTTGTAAGCAGATTGCATTTCTCTCACCAGGGGAATAGGCGTACTCCGTGGCAAGAGACTTTGCAAGCATTATGATAGCTGCTTTACTCTGTGATAGTGTCAGCTATCCCTTCAACATCCGTCCCTATGCACGAATACACAAGTGTATATTCCGAGAGACAGAGAATGAATCATACAGCATTATAAGCAGCCTGCTTTTGCGGCCTGACACAAACTTCACCACACATACTCCCCACCAAGATAATACTGCCCCCTTTTACCTTCTGCTGAATCATATGCTTCCCAACTTCCCTCGCACAGAGAAAAGAGCCATCAAGGTTGACATCCATCAATTTCCGCCACCGAGCATACGAATAATCTTCCGCAGCGACGTTGTCAACAATTCCAGCGGCTGTGACCAGGACATCAATTTGCCCAAAGTCTTTGACAACTTGGGCGATGGTAGATTCAACTTGGGTTTCGGAGGTAACATCGCACGCGTATGGTCTGAGATTAAGTTCATATCCAGATTTCTCAAGTTGAGCAGTTATGTGCTCAATGGAGGACGTTGCATCTGGAAGGGACAGATCGATGCATGCTCTTTTCCCAGGTTAGATATTCTACCTAGTGGGATGGATGTTTCTGAACGTACCCACTTGCACCAGATCGAGCGAAAGCAGTAAGAAACTCTTTTCCGAGGCCACGAGCTGCTCTGCACGGTAGGATCAGGTTTTAGCACTCTATGTAACCGTTGATTCTTCCCTCCCAAAGGCCAGTAATGACACATTTCACTCACCCGGTTACTAGATCTCAGAAAGTTCTTAGCTTCCAAGCTAGGTAGATACGAAAACCTTCTCAAAGATGGAAGGGAATTTTATACTGACGAACACAAGTCTTCCCTTCAAGCGAGAAACTAGACAGTGTCTGTGGGGCTCGTGTATACTGTATATTCTGACGATAAGTCACCGATGAGAAATGACTGATCTGTGAAGTCCGAGACGGATATCTTTTTGCCAGCCCAGCTTCCGAAATACCAATGCTAGCGGTTGCAATGGAGGTGTATTGAGATCTAGACAAATGTGAAGCTGCACCGGTTCTAGGAAGCCTTAGGAAAAAGTCTTGAAAGCGATTTGAGGATCGCATTGCTTTTCTTTTCCCTGACATCTGACTGTAATGTTCTTCCTTTTTAAAGACAGGAGTAAACTCGTCGATTATCAAAACCCCGCAAAGGAAAGATTAGGAATAGAACGAATAGAAAAGAGTTGAAAGATCACAGGCCTACGTAGGAAAAACGACGAAGAAAACAAAACTCTCTACACGTTAATTTGAGCAAGTAGCTGGAAGAAAAGAAATCATATTCAACTAAACTAAAGCTCACCGGATCACATGGCCACTTACAACCCCCGTCAAGAGCTTTTAATTCTGAGGAAAGTAAGCCGTCCGTATGTTTTGGTAAATATCCGCGGGCTGACCTGGAAAAGATGCAAAGAAATTAGGGTTGTTCCCCCTCGGCAAACTTTCCTTCTTGTAGAGTCATGCGGGGAATATGCATTATTGGGTCGGGGCAAATCCGACCTCTTCCCAACACACTTTACACCCACGGCAGTTATTTGTTAGGTAAAGTCTGTTCAACTTTTTATATTGAGAGTAGGGTCTATAATACACGTTCATATTTCTATAAGTCTATAGCAAGAGGGGAAAGAACAGGCAAATCAGCCCTCGAAGAGATTCTCATCCAACTGGACGCCCATATCCTTGGCCATGATCTTCATCTGTTTCTCGATATCGTCTTCCATTCCGCCGCCCCATCCGAGTAATTGTCTGATCTTGGAGATGTAAAATACAAGATCAGATGTGAACAGAACGAAGTGGAAGACGATGTGTCCTCCATAATTGCGGATTCGTTGAGAAAGGGGTAAGTCTGGTGACTCTACAAGAGCGCGCGATGCCCATGTCGCGGTGATCTTGACTCGGTTCACGGGTGAGCCAAGGAATTGGTTGTTTCCCTGGACTATGCGGAGATTTCGTCCGATAAAGATCAGTTCGCGAGGCCACTTGGTTTCGTCGCCGAGGATTTCACGGATTGCTTGTCGGGCGGCTTGTTGCATTTCGTAGCTTCGGTTTGCGCGTTCTTCTTTGCTGAGTCTTTCAATGCCTTTGACTGTGGACATGTTGCCGCCACGGTAGGGGCGCAATAATGTTGCGGATGCGAAGATGTCAGCATTATTGACACCCCATTGGCTGGCGATTTCTGTGAGAGTTTTGTTGTCGAGAGTCATGAGTGCTTTCCAGAATCTGGAGTATTGGTGCCGGAAGCTTGGCGTCATTTGGATGTAGAGACCGTGGTCAATGAGAACGATTTCGGGTTTGCCGTTAGGTTGTCGACGGACAAAGATGTTACCTGGGTGAGGATCACAGTGGACCCAGCCCCAAAGGAACATCTGAGCTGAGAAAAGGTCGACCATTGTCGTCATGACTTCCTTCAATGACAAACCGAGACCTCCGCGCTCCTTCCAGCCCTTCCAGTGGGTACGCTCAGGTTTGATCTTCAATGATGCAACACTTCGTTTCGCGAGCTCCTCACGACTTGGAATTTGTTTATCAGGGGGATCCAGCGGTGTGCCGTGTGATCCTGGACTACCCTCACGCCAGCCGCCTCTCCATGGACGGGTAATCGCATCTTTATCCCACAGACGAACACCTTCAATCCACTCCGCAGTCATGACTCGCTTTGAGCTGAGTTCATGGTACACCTTGGGAATGTAAACTCTGTTCCGTAAACGTGGCTCATTTGCGACAAATTCAGCCATTTTTTCACCATTCTTGGCTTCATTTTCGAAATCTGTCTCAAGAAATAGACGCTCGCTGACAAATGGAACCAGGTTGTAGAACGGGATATCGAACCATTTACTATAAATAAACGAGACCATCCTGTTTCTGTTAGCAGCAATATCCGTCTTACGACCTGCGGTAAACTTACTTGAAAGCCCACAAGTCCCATTGTACCTGCGCCGCAATTTCCCTCTTTTGAATCTTGATAGCAACCTCCCGGCCATCCGCCAACCGAGCCCAATGGACCTGCGCAACACTTGCACTGGCTCTGGCCTTCCTTTCCATCACACCCTTAGTGGGATCTCCCGTAAACGAAACACCAAAAACATCCTCCACTGACTTGCCGAAATCCTCTCTAATCACCCGCTCCACATCCTTCCAATCATTTTGCGGCGCATCATCGAACATTCGCGAAAACATCTTTTGAAACTCCGGCGGCAAGATCGCGGACTGCATGGCTATTGCCTGGCCAATCTTAAGGTATAATCCGCCATTGTGACGTAACAGATCCGATAGACGTTCTGCATTACGCTGATGAACGGCACCGATGGACGCAGCGAATGGCGGGTTGGGTCGGAAGTTGATCTTATAATCTATAGCTACCAAAAACCCCAAAGCGAAAGTGCGAGTTGTACGCGTGAACGAGGAGGCATAGAATGTCCTATCGATGACGCAAATCACGCCTGTCGTCAGGGAGATGTAAAGCAATCGTCGAAGCCATTTTCGGGTTCGAGTGTATGTTTTTGCCGGAGCGGCTTTTCCGAGGGAGCTTGGAGAAGGAGGGACGAGGGGCCTGAATTCGTTGGGATGCACAAATCTACGTTGTTGACGAAGTTGAAAGTAGATAGACTGGCGGGGTGCGCGGACTGAATGAGCGAAGCGCCACAAAGAATGGGCAGTGCCCGAGGCTGGGAGCGGCCTCAAGGGCATGCCGACTGTGAACAGATAACTCAAATATACAAAGAGAATGGAAAAAAGAAGAAATTGATGAAATACAACCGCTGGAGGGAAAGCAGCCAGACGGTTGATTGAAACAAGTAGTTTTGTAATCAAGCTGCCTCGTCCTGAATAAATTAACGACGTAACGGAGCTAGCATTTGACACCTTATCGATCAGGCCGCCGAATTCCGATCGGGCCGCCAACACCGAGCTCTACTCTGTTTCGCCTGGATCGAAGCGCTCATTTTAAGAAAAGTTTATCTTGTCGGAAATTGCTTCTTTATGCTGATTAGAAAATGTATTTCATCCCAACGGCACAGGGCACTAAACTACCAGGCATCGCACGCTCTATGCTAAACTTTGCGCGCCATCCAGTACAGTGTCCAGCCATCATTATTGCCGGATCAAGAAATTTTAAATCACTAACTGTAGCATCGATATTCTTAACATCACTGGCAGTGGCTAGATGATACCCACCAACAATAGCGTGTATGGGTATCTTTCTTCTATTCTTGCTCTCGTTGTTGTTCAATAATCTGCTGGCATATCGAGAGGTGTTTACTACGCCTGCGTGACTGCAGCCCGTGAAGACGATGATTCCCTTATCTGTTCTTTGTCAGTCAGTAGTATTACCTAGGTTGGGCAGGAAGAAGAATGGAGAATAGACCTTTCAAATTACACATGAGAAACCGCTCATCAGCAATCTTCTCATCAGATATCCATTCATTCTCCGACTGATCAAATCTCATCCCAAACTTGACTCCATTTTCGTACGTTGTTTCACGCGGAATTTCACCAGAGACGAGAAACATATCATCAAGAATAGTATGAGTCTCATCATGCTTATTGAGCGTCGCTCCATGGTTAGTGATCTCCTGGAAAGTCGGGTCGGCTTGAAGAGACACAATTTTGTCCCCTAGCGCGAAGCCGCGGTAGTCCGGACGAGATGGGTGTACGTCGACCACGACGTTCTTGTTTTCGGACTTTGCTTTCTTGGCTTGATGGATCATATCGATCGCTTTCAACATACCTCCTATGTGCTTATTAGCATGATATATAGTCGTACAAAGGCAGAGATTACCGGAATGATCGCGATGCCAATGAGACAATACTATCAAGTCAATTTGAGATATATCGGCTTTGAGTCGTTTGACATTTCTCTCCCATGCTTGATCTTCAGGGCCGGTGTCAAATAGAACTGTTCGTTTAATACCCCCTCTCGTTGCAGTCTGTGCAATCTGTAAGCATATATCTTTTCGTCTCAGGTGAGAAGAACGTACGATCATGATAGACAAGCCATGAGCAGAACAGCAAATGTCCTCCATACGAAACTCCTTGACTGCACCGCCACGCTCACCGGGTTGAAGAGATGGCGATGTTGATAGGGCTATCAGAGGCATAGTTCCGCCGGCTAGTTGGACAGTGTCCGGTGCAGGCTGCGAAAGTGGATCCAGCTCATTGTCGATGATGACTTGAATTTCGAGAGAGTCAATCTCGACAAGATATGGACTGGAAGCCATCTTTGAGAGTAGGCGTGTCTTTTAAGGCTGTGATTGGCCTATAGCGGGGTGCGGGGAAGAGTGGACAATTCGACTTCAGTTTATGTCAAATCGACAATTTCTTTTCTGCGGTCAATTGACTGCTTATGACGAACAGCAGTAGACTTTGTGGCTAGGTGGGTGAAGAATTATACGTGGGTTTTTGCTCTATGGTGGGTGGGAAGATGATCCGGGCTGATGTAAGACTGAGCTGAAAATAAAGTGTCAGCCCAGCGCTCGATGAGGAAATTGCCCTAGTTAAATGCCTGAGGCACAAAAACTATCTACATCCCTCAGGGTACCAAGGTTAGAAATTAAAGATATTTGAGGCGTAGCTTAATCGGAAACTAGAGGAATATTTCTTGTGCGCGGGCGATGCTGAATGTCCCCAAGGCAGATTTCAATATTCTTATCTCCCTGTGTTTCAGGAGATCCAGTATCAGGTGGAGAAGCTCGACCGGTAAGTTTGAAATTGTCTTGCAATAAGAACGTGTGAAAGGTCGTCGTTTCCGATCTGCTGCTTCTCTCCTTTTTGCATGTCTACCGTCGCAACTGCGAGCAATGACTTCTTCGACCCTGGTAATTCTACACGGATCGGATTTCCAGTCTAGTTCAAAGTTTTCCCGACAATAGTGTGCGAAAGCAAAATTTTGCAAAACAATGGCTGCAAACAGCTCCAAACTGTCATTCTCGATTGAAGGGCCCAGTTCCCATAGGGCTAGCTTCCAACAACTCATATGTTTTGCAAACGGCAGTTGGCGCCAATCATGTTTCCTCTCAAACCAATTATTAGACGACTGAAGGAAAATGTTCATATCGTATGCAATGGTAAAATGCTCCCTCTCTGCCTTTGCCGCTCTTCTAACAGATCCAATGATGGCCTTGTTGTAATTCCTTGCGGCTGCATTTGATTTTGCGCGCGAATCATAGTGTCCTATACCGGATATCACCAGCTTTTCCTCGGCGGGATCGTACCACACTAGACGATGCGTTACTAGGTACTTGCTCGTCAAACACAGACTCAGTAGTACTTACTTAGACGGTACAGAGAAATCCAGTGGTCAACATTCTTATTTTGAAAGACTTTCGTCTCAAGCTCTCTTGCCTCCATGAGGATTACTCGTCGTTTGCGCTTAAACTTGATCCATTTCTTGTCTTCCGTGTATATATCGTACTGAAATATCTGGTCTTCTGAAAATCTATAACCAAGTAGGTCCCGGCAAATGAGACAAAGAGCCATTGTCAGATTGTCTCGTAGTGGATGACTGTTGTCAAGGAGGCATCGCATCAATGTGAAGACCCAGGCGATTAAATAGGCCCGACTTAAAATGGATCCATGGGTCTAGCTTCATCTGACATGTCATCGTGATATGTCGTTTGATATCGTGACAGCGCAGTGACCGCTACTTTAAAGCTTCTGGCAGCATCCTAGAGGTTATCCTGTGGGACATATGGTTATATTGCTCTGGGACAGATGTAATAAAGGGTCATTACTACCTGAGCACCACCGTCTTTTTTGACCTTCAGTTCGAATATCAGTTTGAACTTGGTAAAATTGTCAACTGGACAGGAATATGGCTTTAAAATAATCCTATTTCATGCAACTACTAATCAACATAGGTTAGCAGCCTGGGAGATCAAATATTATGGCTCGGTTCTGGCCTAGGCTAGAACAAATCTTGAATCTGTGACTCATAACTAGCAACAGCTTGACGTCTCTGGACAGTACCTTTTGCTGTTCTGGCCAGCGGCTTTCCTGCCTCACAGAAAATGACTCTTTTGCGGTCAATCTCCACCCAGGATGGCGAGGAAACATTGATATCGGAGATAGTTGGCCAAAGTTCATTCAGGATCTTGTCCTTCTTGTCTGCTTGCTCCTGCTCGGACATGGCCGATAAATCTGCGGCAAGTGAAGGCACAAGCTCCAGCAACAAGACTATATGAGGGCGGTTGAATCCATCTAGAAGAGCTTCCTGCACGAGGCTACCGTTCTCGATTACAATTTTTCGTTCTGCCACCGTCGGATGCCACTTCAACCCACTTGCAAAAACCTGCATATCATCAGAACGACCATAATACCTCCAAAGTCGGTGGTCCTTTCCAGACTCAGAAACAGGGATGTAGAGATCGCCAGTATCATATTCGGCAACCTCCTTGGAATAGTAAAAGACTGGTTGCACGCCAGTCTTCGGGTCGTTTTTGACAACTATGGCGCTGTATATGCCTTCGGATTGCTCACGAAAGTCGAGATTGTTTTGAGGATGGAAACACATTTCCCTGCAGATTCTGGGATCCCAAGGCCCAGACTTGCGAACCACAGGCCACATTCCCATCTCTGTCGAGCCGCTCGTGTTGAATAGAGTGATTCGGGATGCGACTTCCTCTGCATGATGCTGGGAGATTGGCCCCCCGGCCCAGAATATCGCATTCACTCCATTCTTGACAATTTTGTCGACCATCCCTGGATTGGCACCAAGTGTTTCTATATGTGGGGGGACCAGAGTATAAGCATCCACTTTAATATTCTCAGACGCCGCTACAGCAAGTTCTGCTGTCGGTGTAGCCAAAGCCGGTGGCATGATAACAATCGTGCCACTGTAAAGGGCCAACAGAATAGCCACGAACAAATGACCAGCATGAAAATGAGGAAACAAGCTGAACACACGGGTTCCCATTATGAGTTGATCAAAGCTTTCATAACCTTCGGGTGGTTCGAGATATCTTTGCAGCGCAAAACTTGCAGCCCAGTCATGCGTCCATATAACTGGTTTGGGAAATCCAGTAGTTCCAGAAGTATGAAGCACCATCCACGGCTCATCATGTGCTTGTTCAAAAGATTTGTTGTAGGGAAATGGCTGGTATTCACCATCCAAGAAATGTGTAACCATTGGGACTTGATGTATTGGGATGTCCCCATGTTTCTCCGCAACCTGTTCAACAACCTCGGACATTGGCTTAATAATCGACGACGTCAGAATGGCCTTGCAGTCAACCGCCTTCATAAGCCTCACTTGCCCTTCGGTACTATACCTAGGTGAAGTGAATAGCATCTTGTACCCTGCCTTGACAGCTCTAACAATCAAAAGGATATGGCTCATATCGTTTGGTCCGATGTAGGTTACGGTAGGAAAGTTGGCACCAGCAGGGCCCAACGTTTCGGTAAGCCACCGTGCCACACCATTGACTGCATTTGCCAACGCGGCATACGTGACAGGTCGGAATCCAGAAGCGAAGTCCATGTGAGATATTGGCAGTTCGGCGTATAGCTTGTCCGGCTCATCCCGGGCAAGTTGGTCTACGATATTCGGAATGAGTCTATAAGGATTTTTCGCCATAATTTTGATTTTATCTCTGTTGTTGTTACTAGGAAAGCTTCCAAGATCAAGTGAGGTTTTATTCACAGAAATTAATCTCGTCTGTCTAGGATTAAACAGCTTAATATATAGATACTTGTCTGAAAATCCGCTAATACAAGTACCGCAGCTGAGAGTAGTTGCTCCACTAATCTCAGCTCAGGCATTGACTAGTGAGTGCTTCCTTCCAGATGATCTTAGCAAAGTTTTTAAAAAAAATATATATCATTACCAACAGCTGAAAACGCCCCGCTTCCTTCGTTCAATGCAACATGGGAGGAAAGAAATTATGACAAGATTTCCTGCGGAGCTTCTATTGATTTGTACCTACGCCGCAAACATGCCAGCCGATATTAGAGATCAATATCACAGGTAGTTTAAACTGATGGGTAGCAGCCGACCTACCGAGTAAATGAAATGATCGGTATAGACGTAATCTCGACTAGCAAGGTTTTGGCGAAGCAAACCTTCTCCCTTGACTCATCACTCGTATCGATTCAAGCTCATTTCGCCGAAATATGTTTGTAGTGCGAGTACAGTAATAAACCTTAACCTCACTACGAAAATATGGAATGTAGCATTGGAAAATTCCGTATAGATTATATCGTTGTATACGTGTATTGTCCGTACAGAGCAGTCTGTCATGTAAACGAAAGGATGGGATGGCCTGCGTATAAACGTGAGGAGCCCTCAAGTGATTTAATTCTCTATCAGAATTTGTGGCTTCCTCGCTACGTGGACATTATACACATTATCAAAAAATGAGATGTACCAAGATATATTTGAGTACCTGGGGATTCCTTCCTCACTTACTAGTGCTAAGCAATTTCACGAGCCATTTCGAAACATTGTCCACCATCTCATTCGTGCACGTATGCCCCGTGTTCTCCTGCACAAAATACTCAATATTGTCATACCTCTCTATGCTCCTTTGCTTAACCCACTGCGCTGTAAACTTGTCTGGCACGAGCGGATCCAGCTTCCCATTCAAGATGAATGTTGGGATGTCTGTCGGGTAGGATTGTTCCACTACCCGGTCCAGCGAGGTGGTCAATTCGGCCACAGCCCTCGGCCAGCGCTGTCGTTGCTCGTCCGTCAGGATTTTGGACAGCTTATCGTATGAAATGGTGTGTACGAGATCAAGGGGAACACTGAACTCTCGTGCTGCAGCCTCAAGATCAACACCCAAACGGGATAGCAGTAGAGAGGTGAGCTTTGGACAGCCAATGATAATTACGACGCCGTGCAGCTTTCCTTTTTGTGCGACTGAGGAGGTCGCAACGCGCCAGGAAGTGTGGCCGCCGAGTGAGATGCCGGACATGAAGTTGTAGAATCTATTGAATTCAGGTAGATACGTTGGAAGGTATTCTATCAACAATTCGTAGTCTTGGGCGCTTCCAGAAATAATGCTGAGTATATCTTGGCTTTATGGTTGTTAGAGATGGAGTATAATATGACGCATAAATGTATAGAGGTAGAAACATACGCATGCGACTCATTCCCTTCGGTCCATCCCATATTCTTCATGTCATTTAGCTGCTCCTTAATCAGCCACATATCCTATAGCTTTTTTAAAATGACATAGATACCTTCCGCTCCCCGTGATTCCTCGCATCAATGGTAACGACTATCAACCCCGCATCTTTGGGCGTCGGATCACTTTGCACCTGATGCAATATTTTATGCGCCAGCGCCTCACTATCACGATACGATCGCGTTCTGCCATGCGCAATATACAATACTGCTAAATCGGTCCGTCCTTCCTGTCGGGCTTGGTCAAGGCCGTAGATGTATGTCTTAAGGCCGCCAATTTGGAGCTCGGTTTTGCTGGAGTAAGGCGTGGTGGGTTTGGGAACGAAGGACGCTTCCATTTTGTTCTTTCTTCAAGGAGTATTCTTCTGTCAAACTTACTTCTGCTTTTTTTCCAATGAGATGGATACCGCGAACGTGTACGTAGATGGATGTTGTTGTTGTTGATATGGTCATGATTATTAAGAAAGGAACATTTGAAGGAACCACTGCGGGTCACCAGCCACCCAATAAGCGTGCTCTATTGTCGAGATGGATGGCATCATTTCTGTTGACTATTTACTCCGAAGATGGGTGATCAAATGCTTGCTTCAAGTCTACTGGTTATCCCAGATCTTTAATGGAATTACAAATATTTAGACCGGCTGCTACTACCGCAGTCTGACCGTGCTGCTCCGCATCAAGTTGAAAGGCGCATTTTCTTGCGAATGTTTAGTTTGACTTATCATATCCTCAATTACCTCGGCTCCCAAAGTCAATTTATATTTGATATCAATAGGAGATGGCTTTTGTCCCCGATGAAGAGATGATTCAATGAGCTCTAGGCAGGTAGCACATCAACTCTAACAAGAGCGTCATTGGTGAAGAAATTATTCTCGCAACCAATCCAACTGCGATGCACCCCATATATCTCACCGTACTACCCAGCTATGCAAGCTGCATATTTGAAGGTTGTACAGCCTTGGAAGAATGTAAGCACGCTTATTAATGTATCGCGCCACTCAGAAAGCCTAACCACTGCTTACCTTCGGTTTCCGAGATGGATGACATCCCCGGCCCGAATCAACAGGATTCAGCAATTTGGCCCCCTCTTTTGCTCCTTATCGAATCGGGTCCTTATTATGCTTGAAACATCAGATGATTTAAGGTGCGGGGACGAACGAAATGATTTATGTTTATCTATATCTACCTAGACACCCTCAAAGTTAGCTCATCGATCCTCGTCGTGGATAACTGTGCATGCTTCTAGTGAGATATAAGGCGTGCTGATTCCTCATCGCGAAATCATACACTCACTCTTCAATTGCCAAAGTATCGTCCCATTCATCAAGAGAGTGCTAAACTTCAACCGGACCTATTCTGCATCGGATTCGAATACTTCCAAGGTTCCTCGCTGAACATCAACATCGGCTAGCGCCAAGGTCCCCGAATATTCTCTGAAACCATCAAGTCCTGGAGTGATACAGCTATCACAATGGAATTTGTTCCAGCTCAAAGACCACCTCGTCCGTCGAATGTGCTCTTGGCGATGAGCTTCTTGCTCCCGGCCATTCTGTGGATTTGCATTTATCTTTGTTTCATGTAAACGACAAGGCCTACGCGAGTGAATGTGAATACGATCTCGATATTATCTACTTTACTACAATCTTTTCTGAGACTTATGATCGTCAGGAGGCTCTATGCGCAACTACACGAGACTGCGAGAGAGGATTATTGAAATGGAATACAATTCTCGATATTGTCTTGAACAAGGGCGACCTCCTACCTACGAAGCGAACTCCCATTGATCGATACGATGAAATATCAAGCACCGAATCCTTACACGATGGATACGCAAATAAACAGTATTCCGGGTACACAATTTGTTTCAGCGAATTGTCGCGAGGAATATAGAGAGAATAATTGATGGTCTGGGACGAGAAGTGAAGAGCATCGAAAACTATATCCCTGTTGCATCAACACTGTAACATGAACAGGAATTTCACAACTACCTGAGTGTCTTCAACCTAGGGTTAGACAAGTCCGCAACTCGGCGGCTGCAGCGCGATGGTTTCTTATCTGTTACATCTTTATGAAGATTGAAATCGAAAACGGGATCTAATATGTGTGCAGGTGGGCGAATTGGAAATATTTGACCTTTCAAGATTATTGTATTGTATAAGTTATAATAAGCGCTGAAGGGCATGAGTTTAATGATTTTATGTTGGGGGGTTTCTCCATGTACATGAATCGATACGTCTCTTAAGACATGATTATTAATAACACAAATATTATTCCGCATACAGTTTGTATGAACACAGACAGACCATATGGTGATTGTGTTCACTGTGATGTAGTGAATGTTTTGTGAACCTAGGGCAATGAATCTTATGAATCTAGCATTTCATAGAAAGAAAGCTTTTCGACGGCAAGATGGAGCCCATCGTCGAACTTTCTCTACAGAACAGATAGGTGATGCAGAGATTCCTTCCGGTGGCTCATTAAGATCTGAGCAGAAGACAGGATCAGAAGTTCTGACCGCCATAAGTAGCTCCGTTATGAACTCTCAAAACATGATGAGAAAATCGAGGAGGGAGAATAGAAATTCTCTGGATCCCCCGTCTTGTATTATTGCCCTCTTTGACGGCAACAGGGTCAAATATGTATCCTGTACCAATTCTAGGATACGTGGAGATTCGAGTATTCGACATAGCCGATAAACTAGTCGAAAAGTGCAATGTTCGTGTTTGAATCCTCAGAGCCTTGGACTAGCAGCCGATATGCTGTGCAGCGTTGATAGCTTCAATCTAATCGCTTGAAAGCGCAAACGAATCAGACTTTTGTATGGCTCGTCTTGTTCCACACGGGTCGAAGCAATGTGATGTTCACAGGATCAAGTTTCCGAGACATGAAACATCCCCAGCTCCAGTCAGGTCATGCTGCGATATCGATTTGGTGCTGTGGGCGAATGCTGACAGGTTCGGCCTGGGCTCTATTCTCGTAAACGATGAAATCGAATCATATTCTGACGACACTGCGCAGACTCACAATATCATCTCGAATCCAATCTTGCGAAAAACGCCTTTCAATCGTTCGTCAAGAGGAACACAAAAGGAACACAGAAAAGAATAAAAAAGCCCTGTCAGAACGACAAGATTAATACGAGGATGCTCAGGCCCAAAATTTTCGACCTGGGGCAGATCCAGAAAGTCTCTCGTTGAATTGTTTCCCGCAAAAACCTCACACAGAAGTCCTGAATCGGATACAGAAGTCTTCCGAAATGCTTGCAAATCGCCATGGAGCTCACGAACGTCGGTAGGCTCTTGACTCTCAGCCACAAAGATGGTAGGAAAAGTGGATTGGTGAAAATAGTTCCAAGATCCCTTTCCAGTCATACCTGGTGGTTGTATCTGCATGAATGTACTTGTCGTCTTTCGTCGACGACAATATGTCTTCGGAGAAGTAGTCTCGGTCATCGCGACGAACACCGTGCGACAAGGATCCAGTCGTATGCCAGTCTCTGAGAAGATACAGATCTCGGTTCAGTATCTATTAATGCTAGTCATAATGTTGGTATATGTGCCGAGTGGATTGGTGTCGTATGCGATTTGAAGACATGTAAAAAAACCCAACTTCGATTAACTGAAATGTGACACCTCTCGAGGGGTCTTATTGGAATGCAACCCCAAGTTCCAAATCATCGACTTTTACTTAAAAATATTGGGTGAATTCCATATTAGATTAGAGTATTCGCCTCGTTTTTTTTAAAGTTCTGCTGCTTTCTGTTTTGCCTGTTTCATGACCACCAGATATATCATCTGGTCAAGGGTTCGCGTGCCCCCGACCCATTGCCAATTTTGCTGGCGGCGGATAATGTCAGATAGATATAGCAACTTTGCTCTTGGAGTATCTCCTAGATACGCCTCCAAAGATAGTGTTTTCTGTGTTGTTTTGATTTATGTAAGACTCTTTGTAACTTCGGCTTTACGGCGACCTATCCCTGGGTCGCCAGTGAAGTAATCCATCACCTATTTAGCGCAGAATTCGAGAAAATTGTGGACTTTCTTGTCAATACTAAAACGGCTTTGATGGGCATTGACAAAGCCACGTTGAGCGCCGCTTTCTGGGCAATCGCATCTTTGCACCAAGTTTTATCAGACAAGCAGTGGCTTCCACCAAGTTTTCTGAACTGTGTGTAGCACATTCAGGCGTGCGTATAAATGTGGTGTCCAGTCAGGATGCTTCCATGTCGATAAATCGTTTTCTATTGTGCCGTGGACAATGCTGCCACATTTGCAATGTCGTATTCTTGGCAGTTATAGATCATGGAAATCCTCTTTTTGATCTACATTGTGTCTACCATCTTGAGTTTCTTGAAACATTGGGAAAATATGCGTCGACCAATTTGTACGACAACTATGATGCCCTGAATGGAAATGCTCGTTCTTGCCAACATCTACCACGGTCTCGTAGTAGTGTTGATTGACGTTTGTTTTGCTCGTTAATCGGATTGACCTCATATTTCTCAATTTATTCTTTGCTGGGGGTTTGAGGAAATTATGAGATCCATCGTGTTGAGACTGTGTTGCGAGTAGACCAGTCTTTATTGTCATTCGAATAAAGATTGTGAGCGAGCTGAGAATTAGTGAGTAATATGTACGAACTCGGGATCAGAGCGAGGAAGTGTTTTCTCAATCTGAAATATTGTCGTTATGCACCAGTGGTACTGCTATCGTAGCAGTGTTATAAATATGAACATGAGCATAGTCGGTTTGAGAATGTTGCTCCGTCCATCCAATCGACCAGGATTTGGATGGAATTGGACTTTTTCAAAAGTACACGTGTCTTTGCTCTAAGCATAGAGCGTCTAACATTTTAGTGATGCAAAATTCTGTATACGCCGTTCGTCGTTGGCGGGAGACTTCAAAACAGACGCGGTTTAATTTGATCAACACGTCGGAGGGAACGAGCCGAAAGTGTCGTTGGATACATTTATTTTGATAAAGGATGCTCCTCATTTGGCCGGCGCTAAGTTTATGTGTGTACGGATGTGGCCGTACCATCCAACAACAGCATACTCATGTGAGAAGAAAGTGAAGAAGATTCGAATACATCAAGGGAAAGCAAAAGAAATCAGTGGTCAGAAGAACATTCATCATTTCAGCGTCCCTGGCCCCGAGTGCAACGAAATTAAAGAGTGAGCCAAGGTTCATATGGTATGCCGTGATGCCAATGACGCTTTCGCCGACGAAATCACATATCAAACCAAAAATTCGACTGATTGAGGACCACAACCAGAATCCTTCAGGAAGTGTCTTGTCAAAGTTTTTTGAGTCACACAATGCTTCGATTCCTACAACCCACGACCATGGCCTACTCCTCATCGGTCCTTGCGACGAGAACAACGTACGGCGGTTGACAGCTTGTGCACGCATGACTGAGGTGAATGTCATCCGTGGGGAAGCGTTTTTCACTGACCGTGCGCGGACACGATGATACCATGCATTGAAGCAGGCACGCCGGCGCTTTTTTGCCTGGCTCATATGTTTCGCATGATTGCCTCCAAGGAAACTCCGTTCGCATGTCTCTTTTGTTGCGCACAAACTCAATCATGTACAAAAGAGGCTGTAAATCTGTTAGCGTGGGTGGATTGCTGCAACTGCTAGGGGAAGAGTCATACCTTTCGAGTTTATCTCCTATGAACGACTAAGCTCTGGATGTGTTGGCTGAGTGCGTTTTTGCATTGGAATCCTCCATCAAGAAGCATAACTCGAGTAAAATTCATGTTCCCGTCTCATTCCAGTTCCAAAATGCCCTCTATTGGCATGAGATCGTGCTCGCTCTATGTAAGGCAAGCTTGGTCCACCAGGTTCTCTGAGAGGCTGTCCTTTGATCCTCACCCAAAATTTTTATACGGCATCAAATCCTTCCAGGTTCGACCGGCAAAAGAATAGCGTCAACGGAGAATATATTGTTCGTCAATTATAATAATAAGTCGATATCAGTCAGCGTGTGGGACGAATGAACGGAGGCTCGAGGATGGAAACGAAAGCGTAAGGGATGGGAAGGACGGTGATCGAAACACGATGCGATATTGACCTAAGGGGACAAACTTGTTAGCATAGAGTCTACCAATAACGATAGAGATTGAATATGCTTATCAAAATAATCAGTGGGTTGAGATGCAGAGACGATTTAAATCAATACGCAGTGGGTCATAATTCTATCAAGATGTGTAGATTGAGTACTCACTTTATGGATCATCTCAGGCGAGGAAAGAAAGTTCAAAAAAGAAACATCCTCTGTTTCTCTTGCTGATTCAAGAACCAGTCAGGAGCGACTCATAAGCTGGGGAGACCTTCTGTTCCGATTGCCACGATCATAGCTTGCCGAAACAAGCATACATCTCTGCAACACGGGTTAGAACAAAGTTGGGTCGCTGAATATGTCTGTTAGACGCTTCGTCGTGCGGAACTCCGTCTTCATTGTTACCTAAAGACTCGTCGTCACCGTCCTCCCCTGAAGGGGTCTTGGGCAGGAGACAATCTTTGTGTCGATAATGAGTGAAAATGGAAATTAATTTTCCGAGGAACTCAAGATGTCCATCATATTTATCCTTTGAGAGGCGCCATTTGCGAATGGTGTTGATGAAGATCCGTCGTGAATGCGGGCAGCAGATATGGGAATCGATGTCAGAGTTATTCCGGGCACGTACTTTGGTAAGAACACAGGGCGAGAATTCTCTTTTACTGGGCTTCGATATGCTTCTGGATAATCTAGC
Source organism: Talaromyces sp. F31 (assembly GCA_037356135.1). Taxonomy (NCBI): domain Eukaryota; kingdom Fungi; phylum Ascomycota; class Eurotiomycetes; order Eurotiales; family Trichocomaceae; genus Talaromyces; species Talaromyces sp. F31. The sequence goes on along the minus strand of JAYXSF010000032.1, from coordinate 611,321 downwards.
TCTCCTTCATTTGCCGCAGAAGAGGTAAATTCCTTGTCCCAGCCTTGGACGATGCCACCAAGTTCAATCGACGTGGGGGGTAGATAAGGTGCTGCTCGATGGCAGACAGTCTCTTAAATAATCTGGACATGTTGGAAATTGTTGAAAGTCGGACGAGCATGTTTGTTTTGGACTCGAAATGTGCCCAGGCCTGGGTCTCAAAATCGAAAATGAGGTTTTGCTCGACTTCCACGTGCGGAGAGCACTCCGCCTGTAGTTCCGCTCTCGTCAGAAATCGAGTTGAACTGGTGGTTTCTCTCGCAGTTCCTTTTCCATGTCGATTTTCCTACATATTCTCCGTCGCCGCAATCGGAATGACTGCACGTTTGTATCTTCGACTTGTTGGGACCAGGCTTTGATAACAACAACCATCATGAAATTGGATAACTCGACGTCATTCACAGACACCAATCATAGAGTTTGCTGGTGATTTGATGAAGTCCAAACAAGACCGCAATCAAATCTTAATCGTAACAGATCTTCCTGACAAAAAAATCATAGAGTTTGCCGATGATTGAAGATCTCGCAGTGAAGCGAAGGAATACAAGCCCACCAATTGGTCAAGACAAGAGAGATCTCGTCATGTTGCGAATGCAGCACGATGTGATGAAGCCTTCACTTTCAAGATCCTCGAATGGTATTTCCCCTATCAACATGAGTGCATCCAAAAGGATGCCCACCACTCGACATTTGTTGGTCTCCAACCAAGATGAAACGATTGTAAATGTATAGGGATTTTTTCAAGTGCTTGTTCAACTTGCTATCAAAATTACTCAACGGGCATCGCTTCGAGGAAAACTCCCGCATGCAGCCATGGACGACAGGCTGACATCCGAGGAGACTAGAATTGACAGCTTTGTGATGTACCAGCCGTTTCCGAATCGTAGCGTCATGATCTCTTCACGGTTGGATACGTCGCATCATATTGCCTAGCTTATGAAATTTAGTATTCGTTTTTGAACTGAGGAGAAATTGTGAAGAAAAGTGAAGCTTACTTACCTGATTTGCATGGACATACTCATACGTGGAGATGCCTTCGATTGCTGCCCGTCAAGGATCAACATCTAATATCTCAATCTTTGTGATCTTATTGATATCTTGATCTCTATGATAAGTTCACATAGGGGAGGTTCATGTATCTTCTGTCAACATGACATTCTGGATACATTCTAGAGACAATTCTAATAATCTGCTCACATCGTGTTGTGGGTTTCTCGGATCCCGCATTGAATAATTTGAATGATCTGATAAGGTCCATCATTCAAGTTCCCGTATCAGGGTTTTGTCGCAAATAGATAGGACAGATACATAGCTAAGTCAAGCACACCGACTCTGTACTCTGGTTAGCGAAATTCAGAATCAGCAGCGTTGGGGATCTTACTTACCTCTCCTGAGAAGAGCAGTGAGGCACTTGAACTTTTTTTAAAGTCCGTCACATTCGCAATTTTGATTTGAGTGGCAAGTAGACGCAACGATGAGCCTGACAACCAGCAGGCTAATTGTGTCTCATGCACTCCAGACAGCCGCCTAGGGTTCATACAGTTGTTGTAATGGTTAGTGAATACATTATGTATTCAGTCGGCAACTTGATCTAAATTTCAAGCGCTGGGACGATAAGGGTGGTGGATAGTTTCCATCTTGGATACATTATGTATCAGATGCGCACATTCGACATGTCGCACCATAGGGGTCCTTCGAGACCATACGACTTTCGAACATGCCGTAGCTCAAGTATGAAGTCTGAGCAGTATTAATACCTTATGTATCGGACATAGCACAACAACAGTACAAGTAAAACATTCGGTCAGATGATTTTCCACATTCTCGGTCAAAATTGCTTTTGAACAGCGACAACACCAACATCATTTGCAAGTCTTCCTATGTTCAGCGTATTCTGAGGAATTCTTTTTGGGCACATCTTTTTGAGGTGCCATTGTGTGGAGGCAGGGTGAATACTATCTCAGGTTCGTACTAACAGGGGACACAGATGGAGTTATATCAAGGACCTCAGCTATCGATAACTCATTGGTTATCTTCATTCATCACTGGTCGATCTCCATGAGTATACCCGGCATAGGTAAGCCACCGTCGAAATTGGACCATCACATGTATTGAACTCGTCGCGGTGTTGCCCATTGAGCCTGGGCTTGTGCTTTCTCAACATATTCAATAGTCGGATTCAAAGCGAATCAGATTTGTTGTGTGCCTCACGAAGTCTCGAACGACATCAAGATAAATGGTGAAGTTAGCGGAAGCTGCTGTTGTTCCTCCTGTCTTTGCGGAAAGGTCGATGGGTAAACGAACGGTTGGCGGCGGCAGCGATATCGTTCGGTTCATCGAATGTCTGCGAAAGGGTCGGAGGCGTCTGCTCTTAGATCCATGAAGTTCCAACTCCGTCCTGTCCGCGAGTTAGCGACTGGAATACAAAACCTGGCGATTTTGGAAGGACACTTACAAAAACCAATGATGAGGGAGCCAATGATCTCGTAGGATGAAATCATCTGCCTATGTTCTCTTAACAAAAGCGATGTTGCGGTGCGCTGTAAGAGGAGTCACTCATCAGATTCAAGAGGACTTTGCGGTTCCGCCAGAAGTACTTACACGTATTGGATCTCCTTTTCAGCGGTTCACTTTGGGGAAGACGGCGAGTTTCGTTATATGTGCGATGTCATGAGAAGATATTGGTGCTCCGAAGAACTTTTCAAAATGCGGTCACTTTCGGCTTGTAAGAAACGACTCTTCTTTGGGAGCATTATTTGAAGAACTGCTTGGTATTTCGCCATGCATCTCGAACATCGATGGAAGTACAAGATTTGTCTTCGCTCCTGTCGGCGAAATCCGTTCGATGATATTCCGAGACCAGGTTGTGGTGTCGAGTTGCCGGGCGACATAGTACTGAGGTAGCACGGGCTCCTGGGTAAAGAGAGGATTTTTAGGCGAGATGGTATGAAAGTTACAATGCCCTTTTTTTTCTGCAGCGGTGAAATTTGATCTCGAGGCGACATATTATCAAACAAGTGTAGGGGGCGTCAGCCTGGCTCGATGGAGCACATGTCGTTTCAGTCCGGTTGCGGATAGGACGCAAATTCTAAGAGAGGAGTCAAAGCAGTTCTTGAACAGATTCTGTGCTGAGCGATTGAAGCAGCCCAGGAACATATGAGCCCAACTCGCTCGAGCGAGCTGGGCCCGTTATCCTCAAATTTTTTGGTGAGATGAACTGCGCCATCAGTGTCGTCGAAAATTATCCACGTACAGTGGGCCTGAAGAAAAACTCCAAGTGAAGATCATGTGAATCTCGGACCAGTTTCTAACAATCAAGGTGAAAGGGAAACGCAGGACACATATGAGCCCAACTCGCTTCGACGAGCTGGGCTCAGTGTACCAAATGGTAGGAGCTGAAACGCCATGACTCCGGACCAATACCAAAGAAAGGTATCTCTTCAGTAGGGCATATTGTACGAGGTAGATTGCTTGCGAGTTGTGGTTTCCTTCGCAAACAATGAGAGTCGAGATTTGTCAGATCTGTTGTTCCCGTCGTGAATCGAGGGCAAGATGTCACGCTCGAAACCTGACATTTGCTCAGTTGTTGATCGCCATCATTGTATGAGGCCATGTAAGTGCCCATGGCGGCCTCAGAGTCTACTGAAATGAGAGCGTTCCGCTCTGGCGTTGAGCTGTGTATTGTATCTGTCGATACGACTGCAAAGTCTCAAGCGGAGGATAATAGTAAATTAAACATGAAAGTCGAATGAAGGCAAGCCCTGGTGCTTGAGTACATTGACAGTCTTGCGATGACATGCAGGTGTCTGAATTGTTGGAGATATTGCCATAATCGGTGACATGAACGAGCCACAATCGAAAGCGATGTTACTGCTCTGAAACATGATTCTCTCCGTACAACAGGCCAAGACATTCCAGGCAAGGTTGTACTGAAGTGCCGCGACTATCACTAAGATACAGTCTTGTAAATTATCACAATATTAGTCTCTGCGTTGTATGAGAATGTCGTGACAATTCACTTACCTTTTTTTCGACCATGCTTCTGTTACAACCTTGTGTTGAGAGTTTTTCTGTGGACAGTTGTGCCAACTCGTCTCCGTTCCGACAATCAACAAATTGCTGGGGGTGGGCTTTGATCAGAGGATATCTATGCACATTAGTCGGTGAACGTGTCAGACAAAGGAACTTGGCTTACCTTATAGATCTTCCATTGCGACGAAGTGTGGTTGAATGCTACCACATCGACCAAAAGTTTTAAAGGAGTTGATCAGCCGTGGCTATGAAGGGTAATTGACTATGCAGCACATGCGATAGAGTTATGATACAGCCACCACATCATGTCGTCGGAATATCTCCTTTGGATCTGAAGCCAAGATATTTGAAAGAGCATGGCACGAGTCCGGCTTGATTTCGAGTGGCAAGCAACCCGACATCGCAGGCCTCGACAATCGAAAGATACATCACTGGCAAAACATGAAAGAAAAATAGAACCGAAGATTAAATTGATAGAAGGCACATCTGCCGCATCAGTTTCTGCAGCCGGGCCCTGCAATCGAAGCGATATGAGCCCGGTTGCAGACGTCCACAGCAGACAGGATACATGACTGGGAAAATATGAGATACAAAAACCAAAATATAGACATCACACTGTCTAATTTCTTCATCACTGCCTTCCCAGGCACAGAACATTGCAATCGAGCGATATGAGCCCGACCTCAAACACAACACATCGAGCTTGCTGGTGATTTGAAGATCACCACTACAATAGAAAAGTGAGCTCACACCAATAAAATCCAGGCCAAGGAATTGACCATGCTGGTGATCTGGAAAGACCAAAGCACCGCAACCGAAGGTTTGGTGTATGTTGCAGTGGTTTGGCAGCTCAAATACAGATATCATAGAGTTTGCTGATGATTGTAAACATGAGATACATGCCTAAGGCATGATCCAAGATACATGACTGTTAGAAATAAATGATAAAAAAATTCAAAGACACAAGACCGGAAAGACATGATTGGTCCATGATTGAAGCTTAGAGACGAGAAATGACTGTTTAAAAACGAGCCATCCTGATTGAAAAGAGAGAAAGCGAAGTCAAATAAGAAGCGAGTGAAGCCAAAGCAAGTAAGAGGTTGAAGTCAAGTGGGAAGATTTGAAAAGAAAAGATGGAGTAGAGGCCTGGATAGGAGCTTGAGATTGTTGGAATATGAAGAGGAAGAGAAATTTGTGTCAAGGAAGGGGGAGGAAGGACTTATTTATATTCGGGAAGAGGCCTCGAGGATGGGTGATTCCTCATGTGGAAGCACCTAGAAATCACTCTTTCATTTGCCAATTATCAAACAGAATCTTCATGGGGCGCAATTTGTTGAAGGAATTGTGGATAACAAATGACGTTCTCTTCAAACAGTGAACAAAGGCGTGTTTGACATGACCGCCAGTGAGAGTCCCTGACTTTCAAATACAAAGCTGAAAATTGCCTATCTGGGACATGCGGTCAAAAAGAGAAGGGAAAACCCTAAGCTCATATCCCCAACCATTTTCACGGCCCTATAGAATCACAGCATGCAATAATGCTCTTCCATGGAGGTCAATACACAGCCTGGAATAATCAATGAACCGTTTGTCGAAGGATCTAGATATTCTTAGTAACACAGACAAAGGATCTGAAAGAAGCTACTCAGGGACTCAAACCTGCACGGAAACCTCCATTCATAATTAGCTTATCATGACTCTGATTATCACATCTGCCCAGTAAAATGCTTGCAGAAAGTGATTACACTTTCCAATGTTACATCTGGCCCAAGCGCCAGGGACTGCTGTTTGATATTGCTACAAACAGGGAAATTGCTATCCAATATTAAACTAGGCTTCTCATCAGATTGACGCAAGAAGTTGAGGTTGCCGATAATCAGGTCCCTAACCAGTGTATTGGTCGCCCTAAACAATACCGGTTAGCTTGAAAGAGTGTCTCTGAGGTGTATACCTTTTATACCTGCTGTTGATTCAAAATTATTATGTTTGATGATATCTCTAGTCAATACGTATCAAAGGCGGTTCTCTGTCACAAGACAGGCATAGTTGATTCTGCAAAAACAGATATATCATTACAAATTGAATATTTACATTTTTTATATCAGACGATGGAGAACACCGGTGGAACCCATCACTGACTGCCTATTCAGGTACCGACAAACTTTTTGATCCCAACTTTTCAAAGCTTCGCTTGACGGCCACCGAATTCCGAATCGATCTTTTCAGCAAACAAGGCAACAGCATGTTCAGCCATACCCCTAGTCCAGAAATTAGAGATATTTCTTGAGGAATCAATTGTTGTGTTACATACCACGATGATTGATATCCTGCACCACCAGCACCGTAGTTATGGACCAACCACGTCCCTTTTCGATCCTCGATATCGACTCTTGCCCCTCCATCTCGGCTTGCTAAGAAAATTATTACAGTCAGCTCCGTCAAATCATAATCATGGATGTAGTTGTCAACGGCGAGGTAAACTTACGCCTCAATCCGATGTTATGCCGCACTACCTGCAAATCGTCCGGCTTGCCCAATTCAGGGGCTAATTGACAAGCTCTTTGCTTGATTCTTTCGACGCGCGACTTGTCAAAAGAGCCACCCCAATCGTTGTCGAGACGTACGCCGCCGATGATGACACCCCCGCCTAGAGGTCGGGGAAAGACGTGAGAGAATTCTCCGGGTGGGAAGATGGAGGCTTGGGTCCAGACAGACATTCGTTCTAGGGGTTTTTTGGGCTCTGATATCAGGATTGTTTGGCCCTGTTGATGATTAGTGTCGACCGTAGCACGTAGTAGGTGCAAGGACTCGCTTACCTTTGTAGGATGGACCTTCGTATCCTTGACACCACCAAGATGTCTCGCACCCAGTCCAGTACAATTGAATATGGCATTCGTATTCGGAAAATCAGACCGCAAAGAATCAACATGATTATAAGAGCGTCTGACAACTTTTACTCCTCTTTTAATCAAGCTCGCAAACAACCTGTTCAAGTCAGCTTCGCCCTAACCCCATCACAAGTGTCAGAAAACAGAAATTAACGAACCAATTGCAGTATATGACTGGATTAAATATGAAAGTCACCAGATCTACCCCCCAACCCGCTCCATCCGGCAATTCATTCTTGGGCACATCCACAATCCCACCCACCAAGTCCCCAAACCAGAGCCCTTCTCTTCGCTTGTCGTCCTCGGGACCAAATATCAATCTCAAGGGAAACCTCTTTACACCACTTTCAGGTGAATCTTTCGCGATCTGCAAGAAGCGCTCAAAGGCGACTTTATCGTATTGGCCGAACTGGTTGAGCTCCGGTTCAAAGGACCGCCAGTTGGCGCCTGCTTGCGGGGAGCAGTATTCGGTTTGGTTGATGTCGCCGGGAAGGTGTTTGGCGACGATAGTGAGGTTGGTTTTGGTGGAAGGGAATTTGGCGAGAATGCTGTGTGCGGTAGTCAGGCCTGCGACGCCGGCGCCGAGGACGATGATATTGAGTTCGGATGGCATGTCGATTGTTATGTTTGTGTAAAGTTTACAAGGGCTTGGCTTGGAAACAGGTTGTTTATAAGAAGAGTCTATTCCGAAGTAACATTGAACTCCGTGAGCTGTTGGTATTCCGTCGCTAGTCACTCCATTAGTTCCGCCAGAACTGGGTGCTCTGAGGTGAGTCACAATCTCACCTCCGATCCTGCAGGTATTAGCAATGCTCCGACATCGAACCGAGAAGTTATAAAATCTAAATTTCAGTCAATGGATAGAATATGTCCGATACTTGAGGTTGTAAGAAACTTATCGAGAACTAGTCGATGTTATCGTTGCCATCGGACCATCCGATCCGAAGCCGGAGGAAACACATCCACGAGATTTGATTGGCTGAACAGTTCTCTACAAGACATCAGCATGACAACGTACTCTACTTGAGGTATATCATATACAGGAAACAAATTTTATTGCTACAGCTTTGGAAGTGATGCGTATCTTACTAGTATCAAACCTACCTGGGTAGTGTCGAGAAGAGTAAACGGATCGGAATAAAAACATAATTCCGCAATCCCGAACTCGATAGGAGGATGATCTCCAATGTTTTTTTGATCAGGACCAAAAATCTCTATCAAGACGTTTGCAAGGGTATGATCTCTTCTTTATACGTACTATCACGTTTGATTGACCGTTTACTCCCACACCAAATGTCCGGACTAGGTTGATGTCAGCTCTGTATACATTAGCCAGCTGGCTCTCGACAGATGGAATTACAGCCTTAGGTGTGCTTGGAGCATGAGTTTGAAGAGTTAAATGGGATCAGCAAAATCCTAACGCGTTTTGATATGTCTGGTTGCACTGGGGACGTGGGAAACAAAGATGACTTTGTTGGGAGATGTCGTGAAGAGGAGGAAAGAAAACACTATGGAGACTACAATTGAGAAGGTTTTTGGAAAAGATAAAACCGTATAAAAATTGATCATAATAGATGGAAAGATGGATTAACCCTGATTCAATCCTTCCTCTGCAGCCTTGATCTGCAACGCTAACAACTTGGAGTAGTATCGACCCAAGGCCAAATTACCGCCCATATACCAGAATCCAGGGTGTCCGCTTGGTCTCCAGATTGATCTGAATTCTCCTTCATCATCATACCCCCACACGGAACCCAAACGATCCGCAACTGCATCACCAAAGATATTCCTCGCTTCGGTACGCATATTCTGGTATCCAGTCGCAAAGATAATCTCATCAGCTTCAAGCGTCGAGCCGTCCGCAAATTCAACACCGTGAGGCAGGATTTGCGAAATCTCCTGCCCTTGCTTGATCTTGATCTTGCCGTCGATGATCAACTGACTAGCCCCGACATCAATATAGTAGCCCCCTCCGCGTTGGTAATACTTCATAAAGATACCGCCCGCATCTGGGCCGCGGTCAACTTTGAATCCAGCCTTCTCAAGTCCTTCGTGGAGTCCTGCGTCAACTTGCTTCGCGACTAGATCTGTGACTTGTATCTGTATGTTCTTGAAAACTTCTGCCGGAAAACTTTGAATAAATAAATCGGCGTCCGCGAGGGCCGGACCGTCTTCATCAAACAGTCCCTTGACGTAGACACTCATTATGGCGTTTGATGAGACCACGAGAGTTGAGCTGCGTTGCACCATGGTCACGTCGTACCCCTTTTCGTAAAAGTCTTGTGCAATATCATGGCCCGAGTTGCAGCACCCAACTACAACAGCTCGTTTTGTGGTATTTCCAGGCAGCGAAAGAGCGCCGCTGAATTCAGAGCTGTGACATAGTCGGTCTCCAGCGAATAGACTCATACCTTTGATTTCCGGGTAATTCTTCTTACCGGAGTGACCTGTTGCAAGAATGACATGGTGCGGATTGAAGGTACGAGTTTCTTTGCTGCCGTCTTGCTTTTGTCGCTCTACCGTAATCGTCCATGTTTTGCTGGTATCGTTCCAGGACGAGGATGTCAAATTCGTTCTTGTCCAAACATTCAGTTCCAGAAATGATGCATAAGACTCCAACCAGTCCCCTAGTTTGTCTTTTGGGGTGAAGATGGGCCATGTCGGCGGAAAGGGCAAATAGGGTAAATGATCCATCCAGACGGGATCATGAAGAACAAGATGGCGGTATCGTTTTCGCCAGTTATCGCCAATACGCTCCTCGCGGTCGATGAGGAGGGTTTCGACGCCGAGCACTTTGAGAGATGCGGCCACGCTAAGGCCCCCTTGCCCGGCACCTATTCTCGTCAGTTTTAGATACCTGCTATCTGCGAGGTGTACATACCGACGATGACAACCTGTGGCTGCGTATTCTCGAAGTTTAGTTCTGCGGCACGCTTCTCTTTCCAATTCTGTCGATTCGGATCACCGCCGTGTTCCACGCCTTTGGGTCTGAAGCGATTGATTCGTCGCTCATATCCTGTCAGTTCGAGTAGTGTTGTCGAAAACATGAAAATTTTCCACTGTCCAGGAGAACTTGACTCTTGAGCTACGCGGGCCACGCCCTCGCCGGATCCGACGTCGCTGGTGAACTTGATAAAGAACTCCACACCATTCACTTGTCCGAGGCCGCCATCAATCGGCCCAAAATGTGGCGTCCGAATAGCTGTCGAGGTGTCAATCTCGACTTTTGTGAGTCGTATACCATTTGCAGTCAGAAATTGAGTTATTTTCTCCTGCCCTGCCAGCGTGTGAAAATCCCACGAGAGAGAGAGGTGGTCACGCCAATAGCTATTTTGTAAGAACAATTTCGAAATCGCGGTAGGATCTTTGTTAGTCAGACCGTCATTGAAGTCGGAAATGAGCTTTGAGGCGATTTCTGCTGCTGTTGGAGATGATGATGGGTCTGGCGAGGTTGTAGATGGGAACTTTCCGATAGGGATGTTGACCGAGCCCGGCTCGATGCGGTCTTGGGATAGCGTAGCCATTGTATTACGTATTCTACGGAAGTTTGATCAGAACAAGAGTATATTCTGAGGAGACATAGTAATCGAGAGGAGAAGACAAAAAGATTTGAAGCTCTCCCAAGAAGAGGGGATACAATGCGGGGATTTGTGCTACCCCAGATCTGCAGGCCCCACGCTGCCTCTTTCTGAAATGTCCGTGGATGCATACACACCGTGATACTTAAACAGCAATGTCCATGCTTCAACCGGCTGACCCGTCAAAAATATCACTCTTCCTCATCCCAGGCTCTCTACCGCCCTAGATACCTGAATAGGCGTTCTATTGTATTTTCATTTAGCACACGACTCAATTCAGGTGAACGGGTGGGTAACCATTTTCATACTCGAGCTGCAAGGATTACTTTGAATTTCGCAGCTTTCAGTGTCGTCAATCAGCAAATCTTTACTCAAGGAAGAGAGGATAGAGGCTTATAGCTTATCATTTTGTCTAGAGGTGTGATAGCGCTGGTTCTCTATCCTGGGCTTCTAATGATTCCATTGTCCGCAGAAAAGCCCCTTCAATATCATGCTCCCCGATCCACCATGGGTCAAATCAGTTTTCGATGCGCTCTTTCTGTTGTTTATCTGTTTTTTTTTTTTTTTTTTTTTTCGCTCTTTCGATGCTCTTCCTGGTCGTTCAGCATTTCATGCACCTTGGCAAGAACTTTGTCGATGTACGGCTTTGGGTGCGCTCGTATAGCCACAACGATCCTTGCAACCCATCTCTTTCTACGAGCAGAGAAGCGGCGCAAGGCATTTCAACCAGTAATGCTGCGTTGCATTTCTGTTTCGGAATATCACGTTTAGAAGACATCTGGAAGGGGGTCAAATCCCCAAAATAGATATTCTCGTCAGCAAGCTTTCTTTCCCACCTGTTTAGCCTGAAAACATACCGAAGAGCGTCTACCCGTGCCGTTCGTTCAAAGATTTGTTTATGTGCGAATACCTTCTCTTGGACCAATGCACTCAAAGTGGCCAGGCTAGAAGAGCCTGCGCCTACAATAGCTTTTCGTTTATACTGAATCTCTATATTACAATTGACTGACAAACAAATTTCAAGATAAGTGATAGACGTGAGGGAAGCACGCAGTCATTGAGCTTCAAGAATCTGTATATCTATTTCATTTCAAGTCATCCTATGGATTGACAAGATTAAACCAACAGTCTCACTTTCAACAGATCCTTCGCTAGAATATCATCCTTCTTGCTAATCAATTCTTCCACATCCCAAGTTGCAGAGACATATCGTCCGGCGAGCCACTCCAGTCTCTCCTTCGTCAAAGCCACCAGGGTATCAGCACATAGTTGCGGCGTGTCTATTAGAGCCAGTTGCCGTTCCAACGGAAGCTTTCTCCCCATATCCGTCAAGACACCCCCAGGATGGATAGCAAACGTCAAGACGCCATCGGGACCATGGTCGACATCCAGAAACTCCGTAAACCTTAGGACCGCCAGCTTGCTAGTTTGATATGCCGAGCCGCCGGGTGATCGCAGATGCGCGGCGATGCTACTCAGGTTGACAATAATCTTTTGCCCTCCCCGCTCGAGGATCTGCTGTAAAAAGGCACGCGTCACCAAGTATGGACCCTTGACATTCACACTCCAGCTCTTCCACCATTCCGTCGGGTCACTTTCCATAATCTTTCCTCTTGTTTCGAGATAACCGGCGTTATTGATAAGAATGTCCACGCGCGGGAATGCCTCAGCAATTGATGCAGCGGCCTCAGCCACGCTCACTTCGTCAGTTACGTCCAAACTAACTGCTTTTACTTTGGGTGCAGGCTTTCCTGCACTCAGCGCTGCTTGTTCTATGAGAGGGATTAAATCTGAAAGATCCGATCGAGCGCCGATACCGATTCCCGCGCAACCTGCTCTCGCATATGATAATGCTGTCTCGCGTCCAATCCCCTTGGAGGCTCCGGTGATAAAGACGTATCTGTTGCTCAGATCCTGTTGCGACGAATCGATGGCGGGATATGTGTCGGTATGAGTCACCGAGGTGAAGTAGTAACCTAGGCCGTGTTTAGCACGGTCATAACAGATAGAAGAAAATGAGGCATAGAGCATGTTTACCAGTATCAATCGATTCCTTCATCGTGAAGAATTCGTTAGTCTGTCTTATGTCTTGATACTTCAATATAGGACAATAAATTTGTTGTGGGAGTTGTAGGAAAGAAAGGTAGTTATTCTTGCGAGACGATTATTAATTACAAGTGTAGATAACGAATCTTCGACCCACTTAGCAAGTACAAAAGCCGGGGAATCTCTTAGCTGGCAGGGCTTCTCCCATGCCTAGGTATCTATACGAACAGTATTTTGGCTACCAGGTAGGGTTTTCCTTTTTTAGCTGACACTGCTTTTGTGAGGGTGCTTATGCTCTAAAACAACCATGTCTTTTAGGGTAACTTGGCTGGGAGGTTAGATCTTGTTATTTTATTGCAACATGACTCTTGGGTTCCGAGTGACGATTTATCTAGATCATATTTTATCTAGTAAAGGAGACTCGTTCTGTATAAAGCATGGCCAAGGTCCGTCAAAATCGTCCGAAATTGGTCCACTGAGAGTTTGCACGATCTAAAGTAGCAAACAAAAGCGGAGTTGAAAGTGTCCGAAGACACGGTCGATTCCCTGATATTTATGATTCTAGATAATTCCTCATCAGAAACAAAAAGCGGCTCAGCTAGCCAAGAGCCCAATATTGAACCGTCACTGCCCACGGCTTGCTCGAATGGTGATGACAGTAGATCGTAGTATGCTTGACGATACGGGCTGAATGCTGTCTGAGCAGCCCGCTCGATGTGTGAAGACAACTCACGACGAATTGCAGCACATCCATGTCGACTGCCGAGGCCGTTGCTGCTCAATGTCCTCTTGAGCTCCGCCGTTGAACTGGTAATTGGCCCTGTTGAACTTTCACCGATACTGAACCGTCTTCCTCTCATCGTTGGCAGTGCTTGTCCTTGTCACAATCAGTCGATAGACCAGAGGGGCGGAGATGCGCGTATGTGTCTGGATAAAACACAGCACGTGCAAAGAAGTGAAAGGTTTCAGTGTCAAGATTGAGGCTTGGATATGAATTGCACCATTGCCCGAAATGATGCTCCATATCACCTGATAATTTTTTCGACACTTAGCGCTAGTCATGCCTCAAAGGACGCTTGGAAGGGAATTTCCGCCTGTGAGGATGTGGGTACGCAGATGGAAGAAGATTCAGGGTCCGAAATCAAACAGGCAGTAAGTCGAGGAAGAAACACCAATCCGCCGTAACGGTCACAGCTGTGTGGTACGATCTGAGGAAAAAGGAAAGGATGTCAAAGAACGGCTTAGTCGGACACACGCGCATGCTGAATAGAATGAAGTAGATTGAATGTTGAATTGCCTGCCAGGTGACGGGTACGTCATCAGGAGCTATTTTTGCTTATCAATTATTAAATTTGTTTGATATAACAAATTCACAGAATATAAAAAAAAAGCAAAAAGATATCGACACCTGTGTGATTCGCTGTATTTAATTAGTATATTTGTTGGGTAAACTCAGCGGGGTTCGAACGTACAACACACGCTCCCGAAGGAAATGCCTGACTTGACTCAAAGAGTAATAGCAGGGCATCGCGTTAACCACTCCTATTGGTTGATTAGAAGCAATTCCAATGATTAGACTGAGAGGTTACCATACCGCCAAAGTGCCTTGTTAGAAGCAGAGGTAATAATTCTGAATTATATTGATTATTCATGATCAATGAATGTAAAAATAAAAAAGATATCGACACCTGTGTGATTCGCTGGGATGAATTAGTGCAAATCCTGTGCAACCAGGGCTGGGATCGAACATACAACACACGCTCCCGAAGGAAATGCCTGACTTGACTCTAGGAGTATAGCAGGGCATCGCTATGAGGGAATTAGTAAATTGTTGTGATGATGTTTCATGTCATGTCGTACCGTTAACCACTCCTATTGGCTAATTAATGATTGTTCAAACGTGTAGACTATGAGATTACCATACCGCCAAAGTGCCTCGTTGAAGGGCGACGAATGTCCATCTCCATAATGCCTCCTCTCCGTCGCTTAAAAGGCTTATTGACTGCTGTTAATACGAGGTCAAGCAGACAGATAAGCGGTCGGAAGACAAAGTATACGGATTTGGATTTTTACGGCATGAATAGGATACTCGTACAGGGGACGCGGTTTCGTGGTGATCTCGTAGGAAGTGCCAGCGCCATGAAAGCATCTGTTGTGCTCAGCTTAAGATCACTGAGCATGCCCGGGAGCTTATGTAAGTGCTCATTGATCTGATCATGACGCTCAGGGTCATGCTGAGTTCTAGGAAAGTTCAGGGGTGTCAGGAAAAATCAAGTACTTAACAGAGGTATACTGGCAAATTGTGAAGTTTTATATTTACACATATCGACGATCTACCTAGGTCAAAGCATCCCACCGAAAGAGATCTATTCGATCCAAATCCTCCAACTGCCTTTCATATATATATGCCCGGCATGACCCTTCCGTCTCAACTACTTCAATAAAAGTTCAATGCCAATGTCATTCGCGGACTCCAAATCCTCATACGCAATCCTCTTCATTCTTTTCATATAGATCCGTGACAGAGCTCACGTCTTTTCCGGAGTCTTGAGCAGCCCGAGGATGAGATGAACTTGATACCGGTATTGGTCATCCACACCTCGTCCACAAGCTGACAGCTGTATAACAAGGTCGGCTCGGACACGTGGACCTTTTTAGCATATAACACCTCATTGTGCGGCTGTGGCAGCGGAAGCTGGGTCTTCGCTGCAGCGCAGCCATAAAGCCATCTATCACATACAGATCCCATCGGAAACTTCGCATACTTTATTCATATATTATGAATTGATCTCTATTGGCGGTGGTGATTTCTTGTGTTGTGGAGTCCTTCCAATGCTAATGTCACGGCTTCGGAGAGAATTTCGTCAGCAAGCATTATCTCACTCCGCGGGTGTAAGACGGTCGCAGTGAGCAGACGGGCTTGGACGAGATGACAATGTCTCACGCTTCAATTGCTCGACAAGGCCTCGAGTGCTCCGGTCTGGTTTTCCTCGGCTGTGAGTGAGAGTGAATAATGATTTCCTACAAATTAGACGGCCTGGTCCAAAGTACATTGGTTTGGGGATTAGAAACGGGTGCGGTGCCTGGAAAATATCGCTGCGCTATCACTGAATACGCACGAACTCAAATGCTAAATGGCCTCTAAAACCAGGGAGATCCTAGATCTTGTTACTCGTGAACCCAATCGAGAATAATTCCAAAAGAATAGCAATATTGCACTTTAACACCGCCACAGTTGACCTGCTCTGCTTCTAATACAGGCGCCGTCTATTCAGCTTGTACCTGTCGCATGAACCTCAACTCTTGTGCTCGATCCATAATCAATATCAACAACCATCATTCTCCAGTAAATTGCTATACCAAGACTGAAGGCCTAAATCACAATTTTCTTCAGCTGGTCATCAGCCGTATTCAGCCATTAGACCGCCATGGTGTCCAGCAAGGTTTTCCACATGGCGCCCAGCTGTACTCCGATTAGTCATGCATACAAATACGTACGTAGCCAAAACAGAATCTCACGAGTCCGATTGTCTGCATAAGTCTCGCTGCGCAGTTATACAAATCAGAGACTCTGCATCAGCACGTTCCCCAGTCTCCCATGTCCAGAAGCCGAAGTAGATTTTTTCCACAGCCGATCCAATGCGAAGCGAAGCGTTCATGCTCGTCGAAAACAGTCCCACCAGACAACCGACTAGTCGCGGGCTATGCCGCAGTGACCCGTCAAACCCCTCCCAAGAGTCCAGGCTTGAACTCCGAGCAGAGCATAGGGATACGAACCCTGGGACAGATACCCACTTAGCGGCCCGTCTAGCTGATATTAGACCAGACTCGTCACATCTAGTAAGCCCCTTAGCAGCGAGTCCTAAGGACGCATCTTTCAGCTGAATGGCACCAAGCCACGGCTCCCCACGCACGCATCGACGAACCTGCATTCAACCAATGAGACTGCTGGTAATTTGATCAGCGTCGATTCAGCGATTGCCGATCAGCTGGTAGCGAGCCATTTTGGAGAGTTGTCATTTAAATGTTTGGGTCTGAGGAAGTAGAAGATCGGATTTCGGGCTACGATCGTAATGGAAAATTCCCCGCAAGGCGAGGCCCGCACGGATGATGATGGTTTGAACTTTGAATCGTGCGTGGATGTACTAGCACATAGTCGGGGTACAAATAGCGAACTGTGCCCTGGTGGGACTCTGTTTGATTCTTATGTATACGGAGTACATACAGTGGATAGAAACATAATAAGAAAATAGTCGAGCCAAGGTTCAGATCTCACGATGGGCAGCATATCTGAACCAAAAGTCTCCCTAAACAAGCGCCTCATCGTCTGCTGTGATGGTAGCCTCCTTTCCAGCCCTAACACTTGCCAAGGTGGATTGAAGCTAAAGATTTGTACATAGGAACATGGGAAGACGGCAATAGCGAAGAAATCAACAACCCGCTCAGCAACATAACCCGCATCGCACGCGCCATCAAACCGCACGCCGAGATTAATGTCAATGGCGTCCGAACCATCATCCCGCAAATCACGTATTACCAAAAGGGTGTCGGGACGGGTGTTTTGGATCAGTACCTCGGCGGTACGTCCCCCTCTCCCTCCCAGATTTCATGAGATTTTTAGGGACACAAGTATTGACAAAGGTAAAGGATTGACCGGCGTCGGTCTAAGCGCCAACGTCCGCGCTGCCTACGCCTTTTTGGCGGAAAACTACGAGCCAGGCGACGAGCTCTTCTTCTTCGGCTTCTCGCGCGGCGCCTATACCGCGCGCGCCATAGCCGGTCTGGTCGCTGACATGGGTCTACTGACTCCCCGCGGCATGGACAACTTCCCCATCATCTACAACGATTACTACAAACTCAAAAAGCTGAGTTATGACGAGGAATCGCGGCGTCAGCTCGGATTCCGTGACCATTTACCCCGATTCACAATCCGCATGATTGGTGTCTTTGATACAGTGGGGTTCCATGATTTCAAGTTTACGTCGAAACTGTTCGGGGAGAAGTTCGAGTTGCCGAATACCATCCTTTCGCCGGATGTGCGGTATGCGTTTCATGCGTTGTCGTTGGATGAGCGACGCAAAGCGTTTTCGCCGACGTTGTGGCATACGCCGCAAAAAGTGGAGGAGCAGGAGTTGTTGCAGGTGTGGTTCTCTGGTGCGCACGCAGATATCGGTGGTGGAGAGGAGGATCCTCGTCTCTCAGATATTACGCTGGCGTGGATGATTTCGCATGCGAGTAAGGACAAGCAACTGGAGTTTGATTTGGAGTATTTGTTTCATAATCCGGCACTGCAGCTGGAGGAGGCGGCTATAATACCGTGGGCGACGAGCTTGGGGCAGGAGGAAGTATACTCGTTTTCGCAGTATATGGAGGCGTTTGTGTTTGGGAGGTGTAATCGGACGCCGTTGGAATATGTGGATGGGAATGACCGCGTGGGTTACACGAATGAATGGATCCATGAATCGGTCCGGGATCGACGGTTCGATAAGTTTCTCGAGATGACGACGTCGACGACGATGGGCCAAAAGGCAAAGATATGGCCGAGCAAGGTTGTTGTGCGCAGCGTGGAAGGGAAGGATGGCTCGAGAGAGTGGTTACTCAAGACTGGCAAAATTATCAAAGAAGTCGAGGCGACAGGGACGGAGTTGTTCCTCAAGGGCCGGATTAGGAAGGTTAGCGCTATTCAGATTGATCCTGCTTGACTTGACCTCTGCTTTGGTTGTTTTTTATTGGGTAAAATTCCAGCGTTCATGTTCATCGTCATATCAAATCGTATAATCGTCATCTACATTTCTATATACAGGGTATTCATCTATGTATCACTTCCGTCATCTGACTCGTCTCCTCATGGTTGGACGACGCCCACACCAGCCTCCCTCCCTTTGACTAAGGCTAACAGACACTGTCCAACGCCCTCCAAATCACCCAGCAATCCCACATGCCCTCGCTCACTCCTCACAAGACCATGCTTGATGACTCTATACCCATGCGGCAGCATAGCCGCCGACGCCAAACAGACGCCATCACCAGCCGCAAAGGCAAGATTATCGTACGCATCCGTTCGCTTGATGTCGTCACGCGACGCAACTCGCGCGCCATATACCGTCGGCAAAGCCTTGGAATACAAGACAGCAAATGGTGGGTATCGATTCGCCTTTTGATGTGCTTCGTCAAATGCAAGTTCCTGTCGAAATCGTTTCACTTCCTTTAGCGTGCGATCCAGATATGCGAGCGCTTCCTCCCGTGGGATCGTGCACGTAGTTGCGGCCGCATTTCCGCCGCCAGCGGTGTTCATATTTGATGGTATAGTGCTGCTGCTGGTTGTTGCTTGATTTGTGTTTGTTTCTGGTGGCGTCTTTGCGGTTTTGGGACCTAGTATTCCGCCGGCTATTCCGCCTGCGACGGCTGCAGCACCGCCTGTGGATTTGTTGTCGACGGGTATTTCTTCGTTATCGCTTCCACCAGGCGCATTGTCACGTTGATCCTTTTCGCGCGACGCGAGTGGTGTTGCATTGGATGAGACGGAGCTCGACTTGCTGAGTTTCAGAGAAAGTCTCTTCTTGCTCAGCCCGATTCTCGGCAGAGTGCTGAGCGAATTCGGCAGATTATCCATAATTCCCTTCTTATTGTTCGTCTCGTTGCCCGTTGGTGGCAACGGCGCCGTAATACAAGGCGACAAGGCATACTTGTCCCACGAATTCACATCAAAGAAATCCACCAGATAGTCCTCTTTGGTATCCTTGTTGATAAAACATCTCCCGTCATCCGGAAGCAACGCATAACTTGTGCGAATCGTAAAGTTGACCTGCGCAGTGAGAACCTTGGAACTGAGCAGCACTTCGTCGCCGTTCCGTAGAGGTCCGAGAATATTCACACAATGCTGTGGAGTGCCTGCATACACAACACCAGCAAACAATTCAGGCCTCTGGTTGACAGCATGTCGAGTAATCAACCCCCCAAGACTGTGAGCAATCACATACGCGCCTCGTTTTTCTGCAGGCACTCCAGGCGCATTGCACGGCAAACCCTCCAAGAATTTGATGAGTCGTTTCGACAGCAAATGCGGACTCAATCGCCAATCATACCCATAATCCCAAACCCGTATATCGCCATTCCGGTACTTTTCATGCTTGCCCAGTCGTTGCAATAATCGTCGGCAAATGTCCACAGGACCAATATGCGACAGCACTTCTCGCGCGATGATGGTTTCTTCCATGCGCTCTTCGTCTTCAGGAGACAGTCCAACCTCGAGATCGACTTTGCGAATGTTCAGTCCGACTTTCATGGGTACCCAGAGTTGTCGATGGGGTGGCTTCGCGGATCGAAGGATTGAGCCTCGATAGCCGCCCATGACGACGACGTCGCCGCTTATATGGGAGGCTGCTTGGTCCAGAAATGGGTAAATCGTATTTGATCTGATGTTAGGTTTGCTGCCGTTGAAACTCGTTTCGCCACCGTTGACCTCCGGCGCTCCACTTATCCTAGCATCTCCCGGCTGTGAACCATCTTTTCGTTGATATTCTCCTAGAAAACGACCAGGGTGCCATTCATGTCTGAAATCCGGGAGATTGAAACTCGGCATGCTGAAAATTCTGCTGCTGGAGTCTTGCAGACTGTCCTTGATCGCTTTGTAGCGACTGTTTACCTGCGAGTGGACATTCTCATAATGTGGTCGATGTTCCAGCGATGACGCCCGTGACAGGCTTCGCACGTACAAACTTTCATCTGACAACGAGTGCCGCACACTCATTGGAGGGCGTTTCTTCGTTATCGGGTGTTGTTGATACGAATGCGTTTGGGTGTTTTGCAACGCGCCCAATGCCGCTAGCCCGTCGTCGCTGTTTGAGTGTATCGTACTCGAGGACTTGGAAGCTACGCTCGCCGGGTTACTGTCACTATCGGTTCTGGGACTTCCCTGCGGCGTACTCGACGACCTCGACCGCAGCGTTGAACCAACAGAATTAAATTTCGTAGACGACGAACTATGCCGACTCGGCGTCAAGCTGAAATCTGTCAACAATTTGCGCAGGTTTATACCATACCCGGAATCACCGGACAACGCGCGCCTTCTTCCGGAAAGGCTCGACAGGAGCATGGATCTTGTGAATGAGTGCCGATTGCTTTTGAGCGCATTTTTCTCAAATTTCCGCCTCTCGACTGCATTTTCTTCAATAGACTCCGGCTCCTCAAACATTTGCGGCTGATCCTGAGCGCCCAAAGTATCATCTGGTATCAAATTGAAATAACCGCCCGACCTTTCAATGGCGCGGGTCTTCTCTTCGGCGGGTGTCCGGCGCGCCTTCATTCGGCTCTGGACTTTACTGATGCTAACTCCCAGCACATCATTGACGTGATCCTCGTCAGCATCAGCATCAGCGTTATCGCTCTCATCGCCGCTGCTGATCAGCCCCTCGCTGTTGGAGTCTGACAGTCTCGCGGATTGCTGCTCCTTGCCGCGGTCGGGCAGTGCGATGTCTGACTGGGTAGTCATTTCGTGTAACTGCGATGGCGTATGCTCGACAGGCTGTTTTTCGCTGTATGTCGCTGTTAAAGGTGGTTGTTGGGTCTCCATGGTGATTGACCCCGCTGACTGCGACTGCGATTGCGACTGCGTATATCCAATGGAAGCACAACGTGGACAGAGGAGTACAATATAGCCATAAAGACATGCAATCTACACTCGATATGCTCAGAATGCAAATACAACAGAAAGTATACACAGACAGAGAAATAGTAGTCAATGTATAAATATTCAATGGATACAAAGATTAAAAAAAAGAAAGAGAAAAAAATCCGATTGATTAGAGCTGACGGAGCGACGCAGAGTAAGCACAGCCTAGATAGCGGATCCCCGCCATTCCGCGCTGAGCCGAAGTCAATCACTCGTTCCTCGTATGGGACAGCCAATTGAGATTTATTCCAAGATGATGATAATACGAATACGGAGGACAACACTTAGCCAGGCAATACTTGTATATAGACTATGATCAACACTAGTAGACTAAAAAGCTTAGTTGCCCTGATCTTGGCGGCCAGATCGTATCGAGATATGACGCCATGACACATTGATGCGACTTGGCAGATTGTATTCTTTCAGCGCTTTCAGAGCTGCTAAAGCAGAGATCGAGCCTACGTACATAGTACGCATCGATTGAGTCGATAGGAAAGAAAGAAAGAAAGAAAGAAAGAAAAGACGAGCTCAATTCTGCGATGACGTCATACATGGAAAACTTTGCAAGGTTGCCGAATTAGGAAGGCGGTTTGTTTACCAGATGAGTATATCTATTACTACATTGTATTGTCCTTGAGGGAGGATTGCTATAGTATAGGTGGTTGAAGACATATTGTAGGGCTGTTGCTGTTGTAAATAGAGAAGAACAATGGCTGTAATCCGTATTGATGTCGGGCAACCTCTTTCCTTCTGCGCCTCTGCAGTGGCCTGGTCGCGTCCCTCTTCCTCCTTCTCTCTTAACCCATCTCAGTTACTAACAGCTTCAACTTCATCCTACAACAAGACAGTCTGTTACTATCCCTCTACATAGCACAAAGATGTCAGCTCACGCTCATCACGTACGTCCCTCCAGTTCTTTCCCCAAACACCGTCTTGAACAAGCTGACAAGACAGTTGTCCCTCAAACGCAAAGCATCAGCAGATCTCCTAGCAGATCTAGTCCACCCTATCGAGTACGACGCAACTCAGTCCCCGACAAAGACCCACGTCCAGCAACGCGCGTCTCCCAAAGAAATCTCAAGTCTGTACGAAAAGACCTACCTGGACACCATCAACGAAATCAAGCGTCTGTTGCAGCATTACGCATTTGTGCTTGCTGCAGACGCGAATCCCGATCTGAACCCGGACGGCCCACTGGAGGGCGACGCGAGTGCAGTGCATGCATGTACAAGTGCGACTGTGGATGCAGTGGCGGACGCGAAAACAGAGCTGAAAGCAATACTGGACGATCTAGCCTCGAAGCCTGAATTGTTGAGCATGGAGGAAGTGAGAAAGGTGCTGATGGACTGTGGGATTGTGGTTGATTTGCAAGACGGACAGAATGGGGAGAGAGTTGTTAATGTGAGGATGGTTTGATCCCTTACCTACCTACCCACGTACGTGGAGAAGATTCGAGGGGGTTTACTTACGGATGATACCATTTTTCATTACTGGCGCCAGGTTATTGAATATCAACTTCATTCTGATTTATTCTCAATCAATCATAACATCGTAACACATCTAAACGCAGCACACACCCAATTTGATAGATCAACACAGTCTAGGTTCGATCTTGCCTATTAAATCCTTCGCGTTGCTTCGTCGAGCTCGAAAACTGACCCGATTGAGCCTCGTATTCGCCTTCGCGCCCGATAGCCTCGTTCTTGGCTACACCTTCAGGCTCGTTGAAGGCGCGATCAACGGCGGCGTTGAATGTTCCTCGGATCGATTCACCGGCACCCTAAACCTGTTAGCTCGAGCTCAAAGAATAAAAGAAGAATGAGTTATACATGAATTCCAGCGACAACACCCTTAATTCCCCCTGCAACACCTTTACTCCCTGACGCACCTGCGTCAGCTGTCGAAGTTTGCGTCCCCGTCGCAGTCTGCGTAGATGCTTGCTGCTGCTCCCGATGGGAAGGTGTATACCCTGTTCCGATCGACGGGTTGTAACTCCCTTGCTCACGACTGTAGCCCGACGGAGTCGAGACTGGCGACGGCACAGCGGGCGCTCCCGTCGATGCGCCGCCGACTACGCCACCGCTGGTGCTGGGGTTGTTGCTGCCTGTATTTGAGGTGCTGGTATAATCTGCAGTATTGGTGGGTCTAGTGTCCAATCTTGTGTTGTTGCCGCCCGCATTAACGGGTTCCCTTCGTGGACCGCTGCCCTCGGAATTTGTAGTTTTGGTAGTCATTTCGCCCGTCTTGCTGTTTACGCGGGGATCAAGTTTGTTCTTGAGATTGGACTCGTGAGGTCCCAGCGTGTTGCTGGCTTGAGGGTTGGCGACGTGTGAGGTTGCGCCGGGATGTGAGTTTGTGGTTGTCGTTGTGCCCGGCGCGTATTGAGCGCGGTTATTCAGGTCACTGTCCACCCTGGGATCAAGCTTGTTGGCAATATCAGATTCGTGCGGTCCTGCGGTGTGTTTGGCAGGGCCTGTTTCGTAGCTAGACAAATTAGGGACGTACTCTTGGGCTTGCGGAGTTGGATGGGTTTGAGGGTTGAAGTTGAACCCTTGGTCGGGGTTTGTGGATGCCATGATGTGGATATGATGTAGTCTCACTTGATAGATCGGATTCAATATGTCAAATCAATCGATGTTTTAAATGCCAGTACTGGTTTGTATCTGAAGTAAGGAGTCTAGACTGTATAAATACCGTGTCTTCTCCGGTCGTCTAGACCATGTGCCCGGCGACATCATCGATCGACTTTGACGTCACTGAGATGACGTTGCTGCTGTCATCTTGTTTCAGCAATTCGTCTCTACTTTCTACTGGACGATCTCATCTCAAGTCCCCAATCAGCATCGATAGGCTGAGGTATTGATTCGAAACCGCCTGTTACATTCGATATTGTCTTCTGGGCGTGTTTCAAGACGTCGCGATGGACGTGTCGATATAGTTGAATGACTCAGCAATATGACTAAGCCTTTCAACAACCAATCAATAAGAGATTGACATCGGCATCTCCGTTGGCGTCGCACTGGCAGCCTCGATGGGGTAACATCGCCGAGTAAGTCTAAATCCTCCCCAGTTCAGACTCTCACGTCCCACTCGATTCCTACGCACGTATCATTCCTTCAACAAAAATGTCGGTGACCTTTATATCTGCCGAGGTTCCTGCTAATCCCTCCTACAGTGTATAGCCGAGTTGACTCCTACCTGAAATAAAACGATGTGACAACTTACCTCTGTATACCTTCACCACACAACACTCGATCATATCAGTCACACTATATAATTCAACATGGCTATCCCAAACAAACAAATCCTCTACACCAAAACTCCCACTCCCGCAATCAACCCCGACTTAACCAGCAACAATGGCACATTCAGCCTCAAACAAAACAGCATCTCCCTTCCCATACCCTCCGACAAGGTCCTCGTGCGCAACCACTACCTCTCCCTCGACCCGGCCATGCGCCAATGGCTCACCGCAAAACGATCGTACATCGCCCCAGTTGAACTCGGCGCCGTAATGCGCAGTCTCGCAGTCGCACAAATCATTGACGTTGGCTCATCGCTGCAATCACAATTCAAAAAGGGTGAATGGTTAATTGCTGTTACGGGCTGGCAGGAATATGCACTGCTGAGTGCGAAGGAGGCCGCGACACAGAGAGCGAATGTGCCGCCTGGATGTTCGCCCTTGGACGCCATGACGGTGTTGGGTACGGTCGGTCTGACGGCTTATTTTGGGTTGTTGGAGGTTGGGCAGTTGCGTGCTGGTGATACGGTGGTTGTCTCTGGTGCGGCGGGCGCGACGGGTATGATTGTGGGCCAGATTGCGAAAGTGAAGGGCGCGAAACGCGTCATTGGTTTGGCAGGTAGTGCGGACAAGTGTCGATTCTTGACGGAGGAGCTGGGATTTGACGTCGCCATTAATTATAAGGATAAGGACTGGAAGAAGCAGCTGCGAGCGGCGTGCCCGGAGTACATTGACGTGTATTTTGACAATGTGGGAGGAGAGATTCTGGATGCTTGTCTGGGGCTTGCGGCGAAAGATGCGCGGTTTGCGATTAGTGGACACATTAGTCAATACTCTGCGGCGAAACCAGAGGGTCCGAAGAACATTATGATGCTGATTGTAAGCTCCCTCCTTTACCTCTTCCCAAGACTGCATGCTAACGAGCACCAGGGACAACGAGTCATGATGAAAGGATTTATCTATCTCGACTACCGCAAGAAATTCCCCGCTGCTCTAGCCGATCTGCAACAGTGGTTGCTTGACGGCAAAATCAAACGAAAGTACTATATCATCAAGGGCGGTCTGGAGGCTTGTCCGCAAGGACTGATGGACATGTATGCGGGAGCCAACACGGGCAAGACGATGGTTGAAGTTGTCCCTTTCTCAGAGGCGATTCCGGACAGCAACAGTACAGCTAAGCTGTAAGTCTCGACAATATAATTTTTGTACGTACATGAGGTGTGGTGTAGACATCCCGAGATTGGTCACGCGATCTATGCGTAGGTGATCGACATCCATCTGATGGAATACTCCCACCAATGGTCTAGACTCGCCTATATAAGAGATGATCATCTTGTCAGAGTCTGGACTGTGGAATAAACGTAATGTGTTAACGATGTCTGAAAATGACATTCTTAGATAAGCACGTACGCACCCCCTTCCACATGACCAATCTAGCCCTAAGACGTCATGCTGATGATACATCACACCCCGTTTTTCCTACTTTTCTTATTCAAGCATTTTGCGAGTAAACACGACAACAAATGATTGTACCCTGACGTACTCTTAGCATACAGTCAAAATCAAGAATGTCTATATTCACACGCCAATCAGCCTGGCCTGTATGGATACTTATCTAGTTATGAATGCATATATCACACATTGACGTCTGCCTTGTCCTCACCAAGTAATGGGCACCAAACAGTGAAAATGTCATCAATTCTTTACACACCGACGCGTCATAGGCTATTCGTGTCTAGTAGTAGGGCATATAAGACGCTGCAGCGAGTGCAGGTCGTATTTCCAGTCCTGAGAAAATATCACTATTTCAACCATCATCTTTTGAAAAAACAAAGTATTCTTCCCATTTTACAATCAAGATTAGTATCATCATCCGCAAAGATGGGCGCAGAAACGAACAATGAGCAATTCAAGCTTGAGAATCTGTTTAATGTCAAGGGCAAAGGTTCGTTTCTCCCATCTCTCGTAAGTTTTAAAACTGGACTAATGCCCGAGAATAGTGGCACTGATCACCGGCGGCGGCTCAGGCATCGGCCTCATGGCCGTGCAAGCCCTCGCCGTCAACGGCGCGAAAGTGTACATCGTCGGCCGGACCGAGGAGAAACTCGATCGCGTCGCTGAGCTCTACTCCACCGGACAAAACGGCGCCGGGCAAATCATCCCTATCGTCGCAGACGTGACAAAAAAATCAGACATTGAGCGACTCGTCTCCGACTTCAAGTCCAAGGAAGACCACCTATCCATCCTCATCAACAACGCCGGCATCTCAGGCTCCGCGCGCCACGACACCGAGCGCGAACACCCAGAAGCTCTCAAGGAGACCCTCTTCGACAACGATGCCGCCACATTCGAAGACTGGGAGAACGTCTCGCGGACCAACATTGCACAACTCTTCTTCATGACATCCGCTTTTTTGCCTCTACTCCAAAAGGCGACTGACAAAATCCCCGGTTTCAGTAGCACAGTTATCAACATCACCTCCATTTCGGGTATTATCAAAGCATCGCAGCACCATTTCGCGTACAACGCGTCCAAAGCAGCGGCTATCCATCTCACCAAAATGCTGGCTCATGAAATTTATACGTCCGGATTGAAGGTTAGAGTTAATAATATTGCGCCGGGAGTGTTTCCGTCGGAGATGACGGCGCGGGAAAGCGATGAGAAGCAAAAGAGTGAATTAGCGAAAGAGAAGTACGAAGATAAAGTGCCGGCGCAAAGACCGGGTAACGACAGGGACATGGGCAGTGCGGTGTTGTTTGCGGCGACAAATCAGTATCTTAATGGCCAGACAGTTGTGGTTGACGGAGGGTATGTGTTGGCTACTGGAGCTCTTTAAAATGGGCCCTTTTGTAAAAGGCAGATAGGTTAGATATACGGAAAGTTCAATGTTTGTCAAGGCATGTTTTCATCTATATCGTGTCTATGTATTTTTTAGGGAATCTTGGTCATAAAGAGCCTTGTTCCTCTGTTCTTGAATGGTAAGGGGTTTAGCTTCAAGCAGAAGCAGACCGCGTATTCTCAATCTTCAGCACCAAGATGTCCGTAGCACCGACAGTCGTCAACTCATCCATCACAGTGGCAATCTTCTTCTTCTCAACCATGGCGCTAACAGCAACCCAATCCGCTTCTTCCAGAGCGGTGATGGTTGGCGCACGCTTGCCGGGAGTGATTTTTGTGGCGGCAACGAGTTGGTTGCGTGGGATGTTGTATTGGCAGAGGACATATTTTTGTGCATCTACAATCATTAGCATCATGAAACCAATAGAACTTGGGGAACATGGGGAGAGGACGCACCGATAACACCGCGGATACGGCTAGCAATCAAGTCCACGAGCTCGTTCTTGGTGTTTTTGGACTTGATTAGAACAGCAGTGCTCTGGACAACGGTATCGATAGCCTTGAGGCCTGCTGCTTTCATGGTCTCGCCGGATTCTGCCATCATTAGCCCGTTTCACTATAAAGTAAGACCGAAGAGCTAAAAAACATACCAACCAAATCGACAATTCCATCAGCAACACCCAACGCACACGCCGCCTCCACACTACCACCCACGTACTTAATCTTCGTCTTCAACGCCTTCTCGGTTGTCACGCCCTCCAAGCCCGCAAAGAACTGCGTCGACAATGCCGTAAAACTAGTAACCACATTTTTGCCTACCAGTTGTTTCGCCTCTGTAATATCGCCCTTTTCGGGTACCTGCACCTGCAATTTGCATCCTCCAAAACCCAAGTCGAGAACTTCTGCAACGCCAGATTCTTCGCCTTCAGGAAGAGCCGCATCGTGTTCACCGACTTGGTCGCGACCAGTGATGCCGAGATCTACGCGCCCTTCACCGACGAAGGTAGGGATGTCGGCAGCGGGGAGGAAGATGAGGGCGATGGGCAGGTTTTTCACGAGTGCTATGTCGAGGCGGGTTTCGCGTCGGAATTGAATGTCAGAGCCGGAGAGGAGGTCGAGTGTAGCTTGTTGGAGGCGGCCCTCTATTTTTTGTCGAACGTGGTTAGCATTTCATCTGAAAAGTGTAGGTGGAAAGCGAACTTTTGGGCACCGCGAACAACAAGCGACCTTCGAGGCTAGTGGAAAACATTAGACATTATTTTCGATTTGAACGGTTTCGCTTCGTGATGGTGAAACTCACTGGTTGACCAAATCCATGTTGTCGTTGCTCTCAAGGTGTCAATACAAGATTTCAAGATTTCAAAGCGCAGAATGCGCGGGGTTCAGATTTTATCGGCGGCCCAAAAAGTTTTTGTGATGCGCAATTGAGTTAGCCAATTGATTAATAGCCACCCTGGATTGATTCTTAGTAGCTCAAATTCAATTGCAGATTGTAGCGGAGGTGCAAGAGGCCGGAGAGACTGTGTTGTTCGATGTTCCTGATCAGATTTCTTGCAAACGTTTGCGGCGACGATACCGGAGTTTGACTCACCGCGGGGACCTCCGTTGGTGCCTGAGGCAACCAAACAGGCCACGTGCGAGAATCAGCGACAACCAGTGCGCTCATCGAGTATACGCAAAACGTTGACCGTACTGGCTCCATAGAGATTTATACAGCTCTATAATTTTGATTGAATCAAAGCTACCAGAAATAGTTATCAGTAAACTAATTGTCAGATTAGATTAAGAATCGATGCCAAGCTTCGATATTCGAAAGAGGGCTAGCGCTCATGCCGGGCGAAGAAGCTATATGATTGGTTAAAACCTCATCTCGAAGCTCTAAGCTCTTAGACTGTAGAATGTGAGGCTGTGAGCCCAATGGCTTGTGATAAATACAATAGAGGCGTTGAGAGGTGGCTGAGGGCCTATGGCGGAGATGTCTAGTCGGAGTCAAAGAAAGAAAATCCCTCAATTGTTCTTACAAATTTGCCTTGTATGTGCCAAGTTAATGACCTTACTCAGTCAGGGCACATGCGGCGAACAGATGTTCATTGTATTCTCCATCTTCCAGGGTCGCTTTGTATATACATGCACGTGAGACCATGCTTTCGTGTGGATTTCACGGAGTAGATTATTGAGGATTCTAACTCCCTTCTGACGTATGTTCCCAGCAACTCGGCTTTAGTTACTGGTTTGTAAGTCGAGGGCAATACGATTTGTGGGCGTGTAGAAACGCGCAGTCAATTCATTCAGCCGCAATAAAAAGCAATTCGATTCCATACAAGTCTGTTTTCGGCATGCGGTTGTTCTCTCTCCGTGTTCTGTAAACATCAAATTGATATCCAGTAGGTCAGAAACGTGATACTGATCACCGTTCCGATAGGCTCGTCATTAGCTCAGGAACTTGAGAAGTTAGGGCTAGATTGTAACTAGTACGAGAAGCATACGGCACTATTGTGAAAATTACCTTGGACACCCAACCATCGCGCCAAGTCTCATATAGGGTTCGTATCGTACGGTAAGAGGGGATATGTATTGTATATACATGTATTCGTATTGATTCACCTTTCATACCGTGTGTTTGACTCCTTAGTTCCTCCGCACACATGGCAAGATTCCCACTCTGGTTCGACCGGGTATTCCTGGCGCCTTTGCGGTGGCTGACAGGGTCATTCAATCGTGTTACGTACGCCTGAATGGTAGCCATTGTAGTCGAGCCGCCTCCAGACTCCTCCAACGGGATTTGCAGCGTTCCTTCTTTGAAGAAAGTGCAAAGTAATCGGGCTTTTTTGTGAGATGCCGACCGTCATGTCTTATTGAGAAATCGACCGAAAGCGCGACACTTCGGTCAGGAGTCTGAAATGACTATCCTGACACGTACGGGCACCTGCGCCCAGTGATCAAGACCGGTGGGCGAGGGTGGTAACTATTCTTACTTCCGACTCTAGCGCCTTTACGACAGCTTTCTATTAGTCCAGAATCCAAGTCACTAGGGTGCGATTCATCGTGTTGAGATCTATGACAGATGTCCGCTATCTCTACAACTATCTCTACAATTCTACCTACCTCTACATCTTTACACACCCGGGCATTCCGCCCAATTTCTTGCCTGAGAATCTGAATATATGATTTTGTTTTCAATTATTTATCTTTTAATTTGTTCCATCCGCAACTTTCTACATATAGAGTACCTCACGAGGGATCTTCACTGCGCAATCTCGGCGCACGTGTCTCGCATGTCTAGAGACGTGCGGCGACACTTACAACACCGTCACACACACTAAGATACATAGCTACTGCTAACTAATCCATCGTCTCGATGAGTTTTGGTTGGTCTGCCGGCGACATCTTCACACTTGTAGCCACCTGCTACAAGATTGTCGAAACCTGCCGTGACGGACTAACCGGTGCATCTCTACAACTCAGCAGCCTTAAAAATGATCTCGAGGAATTCTCAGCGGTGCTCATGCACCTGCATGCGGTTGTCAAGGAGAGCAAGAATATCGCATTTTTCGATATGAAGGAGATGAAAAAGACCATCGAAGCTTGCAATATTTATCTTTCCAAGTACGCCGGTCTTAAGCGTAAACCGTCGTTTTCAAAAGGGAAAGAGTTGTTGGATAATGCAAAGGATGCGGGAATCAAGATTAAGCAGGCGGTTACATTTACGACGCTGGGTGGCGATCAGGAATTACAGGTGCTGCAGCGCAGACTTGCGCGACATCGGCAGACGTTGGTACTTTATCTCCAGATTTTGGAACGGTATGTTTGAGCTACACGTGGCAAGACCATTTCGACTAACAACTGATTGATAGTAACCGGCGCACGAAAGAAGATATCAAACTTAACAAACGCTTGTCCAATGTCGAGGCTATGGTCAAGGACATGCACTCGGTCCGACGTCTCTCTGCCACAGGAACACCAGATAGTGCTCCAAAATCACCGCGCATACAACAACGACAGCCCGAAAATGAAGACTACGAGGCTATTTTCAAGCAACTCAACGAGCAAAAAAGATTAGCTCTAATCGAGGCCGAGCGACCCAACAATGACGACAACCTAGAAGAACTGAATGATATTCTGAGCCATCTTGAGCTGATAAGACTAAGGGTTCTGAATGCAGCGGAGAGAACAGCTAATTCGACGGCACAACGGCGCACCGGATCGGTTTCGCACCAGATTGCGCTCAACCGTATGCTCACACCCCATCATATGGGGACACCGCCGCTACGGCCCATTCAAAGAATCGACACACACGATAGCGGATTTGCGGAAATGCTTCCACCGGCACTGGCTTCGGTGCGCGAAGAAAGTTCTGGACTTACCGAAGGATTCGTCGAAAGTGGTCATCTCGACAAACATGGTGGTTCTTCTTCCTTCTCTGAAGGGATGGTTGAACGCTGCCCCCCGCCCATAGCGCCTAGGAATATTTTGAACAGAAGTCGCACGCTATCGGCCAACTCGATCACAAGACCGGTCGTAACTCCGTCTTCATCCTCCGAATCAGTCGCAGCGTCCACTGCACCGACTACGCGCTCGGCCCGCCAATCTGGAACTTTTAGCATGACCTCGTCAGATGGTTCTTTCATCTCTACACTCGCATATTGGCAGGTAATTCCATTTAACGGCTGGGTGAAATGGTACGAAACATGAATAACCACATTGAAGCAAGATACTAATATAATCATGCAGCTGTACGAAAGCTTCACAAAAACCACTTCCCTGCAGTATTCATGGGAGCTACGACTCGAATGGTCAGGTTTACGGTATCGACATCCGACGACAAGATGCAAACACTCGACTAGTTTTTATAAAGCGTGAGTCTAAAAACTGATACTGCTTCGGGGCAAAAGACTCATCGTATTTTAGTCTCGAAGAAAAAGAGACCAATCCCTCAAGTCGAGCCATCCTGGGGGCGTCACGTCGCCAAAGAAGGATACCAGGCTTACTTCATTAACCCACTTGACACAGAGCCCAAAGATGAAGAAGTAAAGTTCTTCTTCCAAGAAGAGAAATGTTCGTACCTATCCCTGTCGATCTACAAAGCTTGCACTAATACTTCTGACCGACAGCGTTAAATAAATTTGAAAGCCTGGTATACGGCCAAGAGCTACTATTCAGCATTGACTTCAAGAAGATCTTGTCATCCAATCGTACCCTCAGTGAAAACCAGAGACTTCGTATCTGGAAGAAAGGCGACACAAAATCTCTACTTTTCTATACGACCAACAAACCCGACAAGGCGAAAGGGCGGTATCATCCGATTCTTGGTAAGTAGTCCATACACACTTCCGCAATAACATGTACTGACTGATTATCAAGCTCAAGAAGTTCATCAGGTCAAAGTAGGCAAGACGTCAGTTGAATTCAAACTTCAGAATAATAGTCACGATCTGAAGGATCTCAAGATTGACTTTGGAAATAAGGATGGTTAGTCTCATTGTCTTTCTACCTCTTTCGGAGATTTATATCTATTCATATCTAACGGATACTCTCAGATCTTACTCTGTTTTCAACTCAATTCTTATCATGAAGCCTTTTTCAGCAGCCATCTCTTTATTTTGTTTATGCGATACCGCTTCATTTTTTTCAGCATTTTGAAAGACATTTAGTATTTTAAATGGAGAATCGGTCCACGAATTTGATGCATGTTACGACTTACGACTATTTGGATGTGGTGTTCAGGGGAACGAATACCTGGGTTGATGGGATCTATAAATGTATAACTCGCCTCTTTAATTTTATATTCTCAGAAAATGATTCAAGTGTAAAAATAGAAAGCAGCGTTTATCTTTGAACAGAAAAGAAACTTCGAATCGCATTTTGTTGACTCTTGAGTGTTTGACGGGTGTTCAGGCCACATGTTCGTGGCAAAAGCAAGGTACTCAACCTGGGAAAACAACCCCTGCCATGTCATAGGGGATCGTACCTTTTCGAGCTTCCATTCATCAGACTGTCTAATCAAGCCAAGACCGGTAACAAAGCTAAAGTCGGGGAATTATTCTCATGCACGGAGCACTCAGCAGCATCGTTTGAGTTGAATTACTTGATTTAGCCCTAAATAATCAATACAGTAACAACACAACACTTACAATACCAATACACAAGTAAACTCACCTCTTAGTACACTTATCTATTAGTGCAAAGCGTGTCGAAATAGAACAAGTGTGCCTCGCTCAGCCTCAATCAATCGTTTACTTTTTCCAAATGGGATCAGACAAACTCTTGTCTCGCTTCTTGTCGGGCATGCTTAGCCTCTTCGGCAGGTAAAAGCGCCTGCCAAGGTGATGAAGGAGATGGCCTATTATCATGCACGGAAAATGGCACATGTTTTGAGCCTCTGCAGACCAACTTCGAGTATTTGAGGGCAGACTCGGATTTTTTCCTTGCCTGATTTATTTACGAGCTATAACTGCCCATGATGTCGCTCATCACGGGATGAACCAGTTTTATAGTTGATAGTGCCTGAAGGTGCTCAAAACAGCGACAGCATATGATCAATTGCATTTCGGCAGTGTACACCTAGTTGTATGCAACCAGCATAATGAAGAATCCCTTTACTTTGCATGTCAAAAATCGGACCGTCAACTTCGATCACATTACAGTACGTTTATTACTGCATGCCCGTCGCAATTCACCTTCGCTAATAGATTTGTCGCAATAGGATCTCAGACTTCGAAGGAGCCGCGTTCTCGATGCTCTCGATCGAACACATTTTCAATGGCTCGTGGTGTTTGTAGCCGGCGTCGGCTTTTTGGCCGATGGATATGATGTATTTTTCCTACAATCGCCCCAAATTCAATTGCTATAACTAACAGTTGCCTTTCAATAGATCTACGCTGCCTCGCTAACGATCCCCATGATCAACCACGTATACTGGAACAACAATATGCCCGCCAACATACAAGCATCACTCAATGCCGCGACTCTCGTTGGAACGTTTATCGGTCAACTCGGGTTCGGAGTCTTCGCAGACGTCTTTGGTCGAAAGTCCATGTACGGTCTCGAGCTCCTTATAATCATCGTCTCGACTGTCGGTATCACGATGTCTTCTCCCGGCGCATTCGGCTCAATGAACTTGCTTGGATGGCTGATCTCATGGAGAGTGCTACTCGGCGTGGGGATTGGTGGCGATTATCCTTTAAGTGCTGTGATCACATCCGAATTCGCGCCTACAGCGAGTCGGAGTAGGATGTTGGCGACTGTCTTCTTCATGCAGCCGGTGGGGTACTTACTTGCGACGCTTGTATCTATGGTCGCGCTGGCAGGGTACAAGTCCCATCTTACCCAACTCAGCACAGATGGCCATGAAACGTGTGTTGATGATGACTGTTTGCGTGCACTGGATAGTGTATGGCGATGGATCATAGGTTTCGGTACCATACCCGCCGCATTGGCCATTTTTCTTCGGTTCAGTATCCCGGAAAGCCCTCGTTATACGATTGAGGTTTTGAATCGGCCAGACGAAGCTTTGGAAGATGTTAATGATATGGACTTGATTTCCGTATCGTCACCTACCGCGGCGGAGGTTTTCAACGATTTCCCCGACATGGAGATGCATCATGAGGCGGAAGTACCTGAATTTGATGATGATACCATGCACGAACATGAGCCCCACGTGGCAGAAGAGCATGTGCCTGATGTAAGGAGCTGGGTGTCAAGTCCCGGATCTGCGATGCTTCGCGGCGCATGTTCGAGCAACGTGGATGACGCAGGTAACCATCATGTAAACTCCGTACAATACCTTACAGCTGCCGGAGAACTTCACAATCCCGCTTTTACTGGCAATCACGAAACATCTTTCACACATGACCGACCGCCCTCATCAGCTCTCAGTCCAACCATGCTCAGCCGTCAGTCATCGCATGAGAGCTCCTCCTCCGCCGAGAGCGACGGGGCTGACATCGAGAACCGAAATGTCTGGGCCATCTATCGCTCTGGCTTGAGCGACTATCTTTGGACAAAGGGCTATTGGGTTGTTCTCCTCGGTACATCTCTAACATGGTTCTGTTTCGACTTTGCTTTCTATGTCATGGGCCCCAACTCATATCAAGTCGTCACCAAGGTTTTCGACACCGCCGGCGCGCCCCCACAAGATGTATACACCACTCTGATGACGGAATCATGGCATTCACTAGTTATTGTCTCCCTTGGATCAATGCTTGGAGGCGGAGCTATGATCTTTCTCGTAGGCCGCTTCTCACCACGCATACTCCAACTTGCAGGCTTCCTGATCGTGTTTATCCTCTTCATCGTCGTCGGTCTGGTATTCCGCTTTCTGTCTGCGCCGTCTCGAACACCACTCGTTGTGTTCTTGTATGTCATTTCCATGATCTTTTTCCAAATCGGTCCAAACTTCACGACCTACATCATACCATCCGAGTTATTCCCAACTCAATTACGTTGCACAGCCCTCGGTATCTCTGCCGCAGCAGGAAAAGCAGCTGCCGTGATCGTGCAGGTATTTGCTTCATTATCCAAATTAGGTCCGTACGGGGACTCAAACGAGTTTGGATACGGCATTATTGTCTTTAGTGCTTTTATGTTGATTGGTGCCGCCCTTACAAAGTGGCTAACACCAGAGACGTTGCAGGATGGGAAGCCCGTGCCGCTGGAGAAGCTGGAGTATGTTGGTCTAAAGTGGCCAATCGGTGCTCCAAAGAACAAGAATAAGGAGCAAATATCTCTGGATTTGACTAATTCTGGAAGTCACAATGATGGAACGGTATCTAATCAATGATTCTAATGTTTCTTTACGAATATGCTTTTTTGGACGCTGTCAGGGATAGTTTAGGATTCCATATACCTTTTTGATACCTACTTTTTTGATTGTTTGCTTATTTCCATGGCAAGCGTAGCTACAGTACATGATTAATTTCACATACATAATGCTTATTCTATTCTTTTACAATAACAATTTGTAGATAGTTGAACGAAATTTTGATTCTTCCTCGGCCCGGAGACTCCAGGAGAGGGACAGGACGATTTATTTTTTCATCTTTCCAATCTAATCTCAATCTAATTAGCTCCGACTTTTCGAGGAAATTGATGCTTAGTAGCGGGGTATCTGATCGAGCACGTGTAGCGTTTCAAAGGTCAATGACCACTGGGGTGGACCTATGTACCTAGCTAGCAATTTGAGTTTGACTACATTCTGAATCTCTTCAAGCAATCAATCTTGCTCGAGACCGTATAATTCCTGTTCTACTAACAAGTCTACATGTACTTGTAGAAGGGGATTTTATCGTTATCGACAAGGGGCGATTGAAGTCCTTCGAAGTCGTCTCTAGTTTCGTAACATATGTTGATAAAAAAAAATGATCTTGTCGGAAATTATGAACGATATCAATGACAGATCTGATCATGATAACTAAGCTTATGCACAATCTAGGGCTAGTAGTTATGGGCCTATTCCTGAATTGGGAAAAATCTTCAGAGGAGATCAAATCAAATCCGCTCAGATCCTGATTGCCCACAGCATAGATCCCACTACATGTAGCTAAAACAGCTTTTAACAAGGCTCAAATAAGCCGTCGTTGCACACAACCCCGTTCGAAGGATTCAACGCACTAACCGCGCCAATGTAACCATTCACAGCCATCACGTGGGCTGTTTCACGATCATCAGTCATCATCGTGCTTCTAAATCATGAGGTGACATCGAGTCATTTTGCATGCATCGCGATGCATTGCTTGACTTGCTTGTTTTCCTTTACAGGGTTACTGCGACAAAGTCCATTGGCTGACCTGCGAAACATCCTTGTCTAATCTCCCCGCAGATCGTCAGGTCCGCAAGACGGCAAGCTGCGAGACATCAGATTAGGTCTTCCGTGTGAGGTTACTGGTCGTTTCCTCGTTTCTGCTTACTATTAGTGTGCTAGAGGGAGCTGATCTCGCGCGCGATTTCGTACTTAACGGTAATACGGTAACACAAATTAGTATAAGTAGGGTCATCTACCCTACCTCAGTCTTC
The DNA here is from genome assembly GCA_037356135.1 of Talaromyces sp. F31. Lineage (NCBI taxonomy): Eukaryota > Fungi > Ascomycota > Eurotiomycetes > Eurotiales > Trichocomaceae > Talaromyces > Talaromyces sp. F31. The sequence goes on along the minus strand of JAYXSF010000032.1, from coordinate 573,977 downwards.
TTTGTTCGGATTTTCTATTCCGCACAAAGTAATTTTAATTTATGTCATAATTGAATGATAACATATCAAGGAAAGATGAAGTTTACCACCCTTACCAGTGTATCCCTCCTCTTGGTAGGTTCAGCCGTCGCTGAACCCATCGTCTATATGATCCGTCACGGTGAGAAGCCTTCCGACGGCAGCAATGGTCTCAGTGCTGCAGGCGAAGAGCGCGCTCAATGTTTGACCACTGTCTTTGGCCCAAGCTCTTCATATAATATTGGTTACATCTTGGCCGAGCAGCCCAAGTCCGGTATGTCAGCCTTCGAGCATCTCAATCTACCCCGGATATTTCAATTATTCACACTCTGACTTGGTTCGTTGTGTAGATGGTTCCCGTGAACGCCCATACGAAACCGTCGAGCCCCTCGCCGAAGAGTTGGGACTTACCGTTGATACATCCTGCGACAAGACCGACGAAAAGTGTGTCAAGAAGGCTGTTAAGGCTTACGATGGAGACGGCAACATCCTCATCTGCTGGGAGCACGATGAATTAACCCTGATTGCAGAGAAGTTGGGTGTTGATGATGCACCAGACTACCCTGATGATGAGTGAGTTTTTTCCCCCCAGTCTAACGATCCCAACCAGTGATAGGCGTGCTGAACGAGTACTAATCTAAAAATAAACAGCTACGGTCAGATCTGGACTCTTCCTTACCCTTGGGATACTATCACCGCAATCACTGATGAGAATTGTGCCGGCCTTGGCCAGTAAGGCTATTGGATTGACACTTTTATTACCGGGTGTTCAGTAGTATGGTTACGTCGGAGTTTAAATAATAAGATAATCCGTGATAGAAATCATTTAAATCTAATACTCAAGCTTTACTTTGAGGCCAGAAATAGCATCGACATATTCAATCAAGACGTCTTGAATTGGACTTGCATTTACGATTTCCATGCTACGCTCGGTAAAGCAGATGTTCAGTAAGGTGTATGAATAAGACTCTTCTACTCAGGAAGGCGAAGATTTCAGCTATCAAATCTTCTTTCAAAAAAAGAAAAAATGGAGTTCTGGGTCCGTGACCTCTCATTAATGAAATTAAACTTCAAGGCAAGGAAAAATTCCAAAACAGCAGATCAGTCTTTTTGATTAAATGTGTTACAATCCTCGAAATTGCTCCAGGCGAACACTATAGAGTCAAACAATACAGCTCACACCTCAGAAATGCCACTAAAATAGCACCGGAGTGCCTATCACTAATATACAATTGCTAAGCTTACATGGACTGGGTACTCAGCTAAAAGCACCTTTTGTTGGCGGCTTCAATAACGGCCTTCTCGCCATCCGACATATTCTCACTCGTCTCCCATGGCTTGGTTCCCATACCCATGGCTTGGAGCCCATCAGTAGGGACTGAATTCCAGTCAAGCTGACCGGCAAAGCCTTGCTCACCGACTCCACCGGCATCCGGGAAGTCGGGAGGTGGGCTGTATTTTAGGGCTGCCTCGCGCTGTCTGACCAGGTACTGTACATTCGAGGATGTCATTGGGCAGACTGGAATGTAGATTACACTGGAGTCGCCTTTACCATGGTGCTCCTTGTCGACTGAATGGATAGCATCACAATGCCCTTTGAAGCCAATGTCAGCCGCTTGACGATACAGAATTAAGGAATGTGGGGGATCATCAGAAGAAACTTACATGCAACATAGTCACCAGGCTCTACATGAGGCACAGGGCACATGGTGTTAGCCAAATCGAGGTCTGGGTGCGTCTCATCATTATATTCCTGGCAAGCACCGGGCGCGGACCCCGGAAATTCGGCATTAAGGGCTTGAATAGAACCAGTAGTCATGAAAGGCTTTAGCATCAAGTATGCAGTCGCATGCCTCAGCAACGGACAAAGCTTCATGGTCCCTTCACCCGGCCCAGTAGAAGACATGCTCAACCAGCCCTGGAAGAATCGAAACATCGAGCATGCGCCAGCGCCGTTGTAAAGATCCTGGTGAGCTAATATGCGGTGGTTTGCGTCGAATGGGTCGTATTCTTCCCACTTGCCTTCCAAGATCTTCGAATAGCATCGACGATATTCGGGGTCTTCCCATCTCTCAAGCGATCCACCATCTGAGTGGGGACCTAATGCGAATTTGGCATCTCCTGGGTTCCGAATGCGGAAGCGGTCCGCATACATGATAGGATGTGTAGTCGAGATTTTCGATTGCGGATTCGAGGAATACCATAGCTTGGTGAGGAATTTTTGCGTGTTTATCATGCCTGGATGTGCGCGGGCTTGGGCTTGGCTTGGCGTCCAGTAAAGCTCATATACCGCCGGGTCATCTTTTGGAAAGGCGTTGACCCTGTCTCTATTGGCTGCTATGTATTCTCTGGCCTTCTGTTTGTATTCGAGAGCAGTGTCCTTAGGGACCACTCCGCGAATGACAACAGAGCCACGATGCCGGATCTCGTTCAATTGCGCTTCGGTCAAGGTTCCGTTTTTGACGTCTTTGTAATCGATTGAAGGAATAGCCTGCAGTTGATTAGAGATGGGCTTTGGAGTTTATTGTTCTCTGATAGATGTTTGCTTACGTCACTTCCCAGCGCTTTAATTTTCTTGACTTCATCTCGGAGGGAGTCCAAGAGGCGCCACCAGGAATCTGTCAAATCTTTTTCTCTGCCGGCCGAAAGTTGACTTTTCAGAGCTTGAAAACGTGGTGGAAGAGGCTCCGCTGCCTTGCCAGATAACGATGGGAAAACAGAGCTTATATCCCCGGCTGCTTTTGTGCTTTGGGTTGTCGCTGTCGACACATTGCGAACGAAGGATAAGGGAACTCTTTTCATTGCCGACATTTCTTTTATACTGGCTGATTTTGTGCAATGATAGTAATCACTGTCAATTCGTGTAGATAAATAAGTGGAGTGGGAACATCCAGGTACTTATATCCGCGTCCAAAAGTTGTGGCGATCATGACATGCGGAAGCGGAATTTCCCAATCAAGCAATAAGCCGACTGCGGGGAACCGCTGCGATGTCAACTTGGAGATAGAGAAGATGTAAGCAATATTTGGAACATGTTTTCTATATTTATGAGTTCCACTGTACATGTGATTATTTGAAAATCTACCGATTATTCATGCCGAAGCGAATTTATGACGGATTATGATAGTTGGTCTCTGGTGTTAAGGCTGTACTATTCTATGTAAGGCAGATTGATAGGAAATTGCACGAATACTGTATGTAGTCCTCTTTTTAGATGGGTCTTCATTTTGCCGTTACACCTACCGTAATGCAAGCACTCGGGGGATACTTTGGCATAGCGCCATTTATGCCTTATCCTTATATTCGAGTCGATATCGGAGTCTAACCGAGTGCTAAGCAGAATCGAGAGCCAACTGAACTATTAGTAGGAGCAGATCATAGTCACTGGCTTGCTTCAAGTTAGGCGTAGTACATTTTGGTAGCAAGGCTATTCATATTCGTTAAATCGGCTTTACAACCACTTAGATCCAGCCTCGAGTGATTGTCCAAATCTAATGTCAAGATCTAAACGGGCATTTTCTGCACGGATATTAACGTTAACGGATTGAGTAATCCGTAACATTAGTAAATGAAAATGAATCGTTGAGTGTGCATTCATGTCAAAGTCGATTACATTAGGGCTAATCTCCTGATTTTCTTTTTCAAGATAACTCCCCACTGACCACTATAATCTCTCCTAGTTCTGTTATAGAAAATCATCCACTTGAGCAATGATGATCAGTACTAGATTTCAATCTGTACGTCTCTCACTCAGCGACATTATTCAACGGGGGTTATTGTTCTGTATACATCTATGCCATTTGACCGGAGACCTCCCCATCGCTATGATCATACAATTTTCTCAACGACCCCAGATATTTGACGTGGGGTAAAAGTATGATGCCACCTCTCTCGCCTGACAATTTAGGTTTCTGGGTAAGCGCTGATTAGCTTCTTCTCTGCCTCCATCCAAATACGCTGGGAGGAGCTGCGATCTTGCGTCAATCGTAAAAGCCGCAAGAGGAGCAAATTGAAAGTCAAGCAACAGTCAAGGAGTTTCTGCGTCACCCATATTCTTCAGTGAAAGGTCTGGTAATGCTCGTTTCTGATCGGCGGTTTGGACGTATGTAAAAAATGTAAAGTGAAGGGAGGGAGATGCTGCGGCAGCGGGATATTCGGCAAGTGGATCCTGCGTCCTTACCTTGAATATACATCAGCTGGTGCCTTAGATTTCAGGTATCTCTCTCAGGAGCAGTGGGGCAGCGGCGATTTTCCGTTTCCGTCAAAGCCGCACAATTTATTCCATCATTGAGTCAGACACACGGGGTTTTCTTGTCTAGGCATACGGGTCTTCATGCCACGAGAGCGCCGAGATGAAATTCATATCACACAATGCGGAGACGATCTCCCACAAACGCAAGCATACGCGGCGCGCTTGCGAACCATGCCGAAGGGGTAAAAGGCGTTGCAATCATGCACTGAGTCTTGAAACTCGTGCGATCGAGGCCGCGGACAGCTCTGTTCGTCCGAACAGAGCTCCCCGTGCACAGCAGGAACACACGGAAGACGGCCTTCGCCGCGGCAATGATTCAATTACAGACTCAATTACTTTAGAAATTGCGAATGCTGTTCCACGTTCAAAGCATTCAATCGGCCAGTTACTTGAAGCAGCACAATACGACCATGAGGAAAGTCATCAAGACTCCAGCCTGCGTTCTTCAAGAACATTTATTGGCGACCTGAACCCAGAGAGCGTTTTTCGTTCCGTCACGAGTCCCGAGGCAACTACTCGCGGACAATCTAGTCAAAATAGTATAGGAACATGGCTTGTCGACAGTCTCGTGTCCAGTGGACGCGAAGAAGAAAAAAATCGTACCACTATGCTGGGCAGCATATTCTTCAACCCGAGCCCAGCAACTCAAAGGCTGCTGAAATCACTGCTGGAGACGGAATGTTTCAATGTGCTACCACCAACGCCGTACCTTCCCCAGCTACTCTCGTTCTATGTGGAGGAGATCCATCCTCTCTTGCCGCTCATTGACATCAAATCCTTTGAAGAGAATATTGACCGCAGCTCAAAGATCCTACTTTCCCAGGCTATGTGCCTTCTTGCCTCATTGAACCCACAGTGCAAGTCTTTGTTGTACCTACCAGGCGAGAAAGCGCCTCTTGCACCTCGAGTATTTGGACGCCACATCTTTAGCGCCATGCATTGTGCTATTGAATTTGGTGCAATCACAAACAGAGTGATACTTATCCAAGCTCTCGGCTCCTTGTCATTATTTACAGAAGGTCCCGAAGGTCCCGAAATCTCATCACAGCTTTGTGCGAAGATGATACAATTGGTGCAGACGCTTGGTCTTCATATCCAAAGAGGACCCTCTCAACAAGAAGAATATGAAACGACATGTCTCTGTTGTGTTTGGGCTTTGGATCGACTCAATGCAGCAATCCATGGGCGGCCTATTATCATGCATGAGAGAGATATAGGAATGGATCTCGATAAATGCTTTGAGATTCAAAAACCTGCTTTCAGGTTGCTACTATCAGTGCTCTCTCAGCTCGATCAAGTAATTGATCTCTATCGGCCACATTCGACGTCAAAAGGTGCAGCAATTGAGTCCAACTTTCCACAGTTTGATGATATTGTGGTGTCCGCTCAATGCACAAATCTGAATACCAGACTACTCAGTAAGTAAATATACACATAGCTCTTTGGGTCTTACGCTGACATGTAACAGGTACGGTTGAGGTTTTGTACTATGCAGTCGCCATACTTTCATGCCGAAGTAAAGACAAACCTTCAAACAATCAAGTACGACAAACCTATGCCGGATCCAAAATCAAGTCTATACTTGAGCAAGATTTTCAGAGTCAAGACCATCAACTCATATTCCTCCCATTTATTCCATACGCTGTGTCGCTATCACTGAGCATATCCTATAATCAAATGCGTTATACCAAAGTCGCGATGTACAGAACACGCGCAAGGGAAGAGTTACAATCTACTTGCAGCTTGCTGGAAATACTGGGTACCCATTTCTATGTTGCGTCTGCTATGGCCAGTATGGGAAAAGCGACAGTAGCAGAACTGGATCGAGTATCTGAGAACGTGCTTCGTGAAAAGAACACCGATATACGTTCTCACGACACGCGGAGGCGGACTGAAATCCGTCCTCATAATAACCTACCAGTTGCTCCCAATGCACCTGATGACTTTAATGATTTCAGAACCGTAACCTCCGATATATCTTCTACTGTCAACGAATTCAGTGTCTCTGACATTGATATATTTGATATGTTTGATCCAAACTTTGGGCTTGAGAATGTGGATGCGGTCTTTCAAAGCAACCTTGATTTGTCTATGCCGATGCATCTCCCATTCTATAATGGAGAATTGGATGCCTTTTGATTCAAAACGAATAACTCTCAATCAAGCAAGGCATCAAAATCCAGTTTGAAGCTATTCGCCTTCTCAAGATGTTCTACAATAACCTTCGCTGTTCGGCGTGCCCCAGGCTCGCCCATGAAAAAGAAATGGTTGCCCGGAAGCAAATACGAAATCTGGCCCGGTAGTGAATGCACCATCTCAATCAGTTTATTCCAATTCCCCTTCTCGACAACCTTTGCAACACCATGGCTCTCTATCTCATGCATCAATTTGCGCGTGAGCACAAAACTCCAGGTTGCCTGGTCAGTTATAACGTGGCGAGCATCTAGTGGACTGGTCCCTACCAGGGTAGCTATAAGGGGCCAATGCTCAGCCTGATCAACTATCGCGTCTTTGGTCGAAGTCCAATAATCTTCGACGAATTGCCGGCTTTCGATGTTGTAGCGATAATTCCATCCCGTCAAACTCACTGGTGTATATCCAGTATATTCTTGGAGATAGACGTCTTCAGGGACGATGGTTTTACCGTTGTTCCATTGCTCGCTCTGTTCTCGGACTTGTATTGCGCACTTTTTGTATAAGTCTGTTGCAGTTGCGTATCCAGCTGCTGTACTGCTTACTCCCGCTGGCGGCGGTCGTGATCCATGAATGCCGGGAGTAGCTGCAAGAGATACGAACAAGACCACTTGGATCCCAAGAGAACGCGCGTGGGTACAATACGGAATCACAATCCTACCACCCATACTCCATCCGACGAGTACGACCTGCTTGGACAGACCCTTCTTCTCAATTATCTTATGCGTGACTTCGGCAGCTTGCTTTCCCCAGTCACGGATACAGAAATGGGGCGCAGTAGCTGGGATAATTTCAGGCTCGCTTTCTGTAGGATATGAAATGGCTAGTAGGCCATGGCCGTGACTGTTCAGCCAGTGCGCTAAAAAGTCCTTTTCTTGGTAACTCTCATGTCCGCCATAGGCAACTCGGGCATTGTGTCCGCCGCCGGGTATGAACACAACCAAGGGTTTATTAGCATCGGCTGGAAAGTAATTGTAGAGAGTCGGAAAACCGGCGGCCTCATCCAGCTCTTCTCCAGCGTATAACTTCTGAGTTGATGCGGTCATTTCTGGAGATAGCATTGGCGCTAATCAATATCAACTCGCCCAATGAAGTTTCTAAGTTCTTGTTGTACTTTGTCCTCAATCGAGTAAGCATTAATTTCAAAACCGCTTTGGAATATGGTCACTTCCCAACGAGAAAGCTATTTGCTCATATAGTCAGCCCCATCTGTTCCAGCGATATAGAGGAAGTTCGCCCTGTTATTAGGCTACTTACTTCTATATTGTATTGTTAATCCTGCGAGTAAAGTAACTTCTCATTTAAAGCGCCTGTTCTACCACATATACTTCGTAGTCGGGGAGAAATCCGCCATTAACCGAGAAACTGGGAATCATAACCCCACTTCTTCGTCCCTACGTTGATCCATCCATGCACGATTCTCTACCTACGTATAGAGCTATAGTCAACCTCTCTTTATTTAAAGCAGGAGATACTTCGTGTGCTCCTAGATTATTGACAACGTTTTTGCTGTTTTCGCGGACGTTGATTTGGATGTCAGCTCTCGAGACATATCCTGTGAAGTTAACGGGCTTAGATAAAGTACCTAAGCACATCTTGGCTAGCCTCAGTCGTCTCTAGTATTAAAATGTCCAATACCGATGCAGTCATTGTTAATAAGCTTCAAAAGCTGGCATAGAAACATGATTCTACCAGGCCCCCCTCAATGATCCTGCTCATTGCACGGTATCCACCAGATTTGAATCAGAGTAAACAACATCAAACGCCTCCTGCAACAAATTATCAAACTCTTCGGGAGCCATCTCAAGCATCTCATTGCTAAGTAATTCCATGCATTTCTCTCCATCCCAGCTTTTGAGTAGACCTTTGAGAAGAAATCGCAATGACCAATCACCCTTTTTTTGCATCTTTTGCAGCGTCTCGTCGAGATCTTTTTTTCTCAAACCCATCGTGAGATGATGATGTTTGAAAGGACTAATGTTTTCATTCTCCAAGACTAAGAACTCATTCAAAGTTGCGACCGTTATGAGGAGACATTTCATTTGTTCCGAGTATAAATTGGGAGATTGACCTTCCCAATTTTCCAAACATCGCCAGGTGGCGTCTAGAAGATCCACGCCATTCAGATTCTCGAGCAAGTTATGGATCGGTTTGAGCCGTATAAATGCGTTGCCAGAAATGACATTGGCGGCGGTGTACAACAGATCGTCTATGTCGTCAAGAGTCAAATCACCGACTTGGCCTGGAGGACCCTGGAATGAAACGCTTGGGCTGGTGACTCTTTCATTCTCAATCTTTAAATCTGATAAAGGCGCTTCTACAGAGCGATCGTCGAAGTCATTAGAAGAAGCACTTTCCCACCCTTCGTCATCAGCGTCGTCTTCTTCAATGTCAGCATCCGATCCTTCAGAGTCTACTTCACTGCCTGAAATCGATGTGGCATATGATCGATCATTTTCGCCATCTGAGTCCCAGATTGCTGCATCATAACTTCTGGCATGAAATGATTCGTTCGTTCTGTAGATGAAATATTTCCCAATAGAGTCACCGTCAACTTCACCAGAGCCATCAACGCTAGTATGAGATATCCCGAGAGATTGATCTTTCCTAGGATGGGAGCCTTGTTCTTCAGCATCGACTATAGGACTCTTCATCGTTTCAAATTCGCTTTCGCCACTAGCAGGTATACTGTTTTGGAAATCTGACTTGCCGTCTGCCTCCTTGTTCCCTTCGGCATTCTCAGTTGAGCCGATCTGAAGGGATTTTAAACCTTCTGAGATTTTGGCAGGATCGTCGTAATTACCGGTGGCTTCCTGCTTATCGACTAGAGCCGTCGACGTAGGATTAGTTTGACGAGCTGTCATCCATGAATTGAATTTCTTGACATAATCAGCTTCGGTTACCCTCCGAGGCTGCCTCTCATCGCGGCTCGGTAGTCGGATTGTGATCGCTTTGCCGCGAAAATAGATTTTCTTGACCTTATTGACTGAAGCATTAGACGATTCCAAAATAGAGAAGTTCCGTTCCGAAGACCGTAAACCACTTTGAATGCCCGTAACTGGCTTTCCACCTTCGGGAACTTTGGTAATTTCGGTATGAGTCTTGACTAGAGCAGCGAAGGATCTTAATTTTTGTTCTAGCATATGACTCTGATTACTCGGATCCAGCTTGTCTGTTATGAGTGCATCATTTTTCTCGGTATGTAACTTCCCTGCCATGTCCGAAGCGTTGGAAGACGAGCCAAAGACGAACATCTTCTGTTTCAAGGATGAGTCGTCTTTTGTACCTTGATGTGACCTTTCACTTTCTGTTTTTTTGATTTGTTCCAATGGGCGAGGTTGTTGTGAAGACGTCTCTTTGCACATTATTGTATCATGACGAGGTGCTGGAGAAGCAAACGCTATAGATCGAAACTGACTTATCCGTGACGAGATTTGAGGTTTCAAGACCCTGGAGGCCCAGAATGTCATGTTTTGAACGATCTCGCACAGTGTTACTATGCACCCCTCTTCCGCGAGAGTGCCGGCCCATATACATATGCACCTCTATCACCTGTTAGTGAAATTTGTGTACGCCAAAGAAAGAAACACTTGAGGAAATGTACCGTAGATGATGTGGGCCTTTTGATCTCGAGAAATGAAACCCATACGCGAACCTCTGGCCCAGAACAAGTGAAAGAGATAACCGGCTGAATATCCTTTGATACTGCCCAAACAGGCTGCAATTGTCTCTGCATATCCAACGCAGCGTTTGCTGCAAGTGCAGCCCGACAGTAACATGCTTCCTCGGCTAGCTCATTCGTGGAGGCAGATTGTACTTCCACGAACGCCCATGGGAAACATATCAAATCTTTTTGGTCTGGCTTGTGACCTTCGCTCATGCGTGTCTTTAGCGTTGACGGGAGAATTGTGGGACAGATAGTCATGGGCCCCAGGTCAACGAGGGCGCCGAGGGAAAAGTTCGTCACCAGCTCATTTCGATTGAACCCAGTCAACGGTGTCTGTTCAGATCCTTCTAGGGGCACATGTATTGGAAATCCGTAAGTGAAACTTGGTTGTAGAGGATCTTCGGAGATTTGATTCAGCTTCGGCACTGCGTTCCAAGATATATTGGTCTCTCTAAAGTGAATGATATCAGTTTCGCTTTGTGCGTATGGCCCAGACGTCTACATTGGTACTTTAGGACTGAGTTGCGGGATAACATACAGAGACCAAGCGTCGAAAAGTTTACTGCAAGAACATACATTTTATCAGTCATATGAATTGGATGCAAAATTCGACCATCGGTTTAGGATTCAACTCACCTACCTCTCGAAGTCTTCCCGAACGATTCCTCAAAGCTTAGAAAGACATAAGACCCTAAGAAATGTACCCATGTGTCCTGCGACACTCTTGCTGTATAATGCTCCTTCGCTATGCGTGCTAGTTTTGCTACTTGCATAGACTGGTCTACTTGGATATTGTGGTCCAAGAGAGCTTCTATGATGATCTCCACATATTCCGGTACCCTGGTATCACTGTTGCGGGGAGAATACACGTCTTTTGAAAGAACGATGCCATGTTGTTCGAGAAGTTTTTGATTCATTTTTCATTCGTTTGAAGACATGTGTGATATCTATATAGATTCACATTTGTTCTGCACCGAAGTGATGAGGCAGGTGGACAATATGAATCTGTACTCTTCAGCCTGATTGTTGACTCGGCACGATGGCGGCGCTTGCCTATAATGTTGTTTGTTTTTGGGTAAGCACATGCAGCTAATTAGTTCGCGCGCGCCCCCTGTCCAGTTTCAGCCTTTTCCACTGATGAGATAAATTTTAATAAATTTTGCGGCAGTAAAGTTACTTGCACACGATTTCCAGGAAATGACTGATTAGGCTAATATGGTGAGTTAAGTTCGCGTGGCTGTCCCGAATAGGAAATAGTGCATATTGACAACCATTGAGAAGACTCAGCTTGCCAGAGGATGTGTAGTACCATGAAATAAATACAATTCTATCCCTCATTGATACGATTATCAGTATTATACAAGCTCCACATCAAAGCTGATCCGCAAATCCAATGAGCTTCTCAATCGCCGCATCCTCAGACTTCGTTTCATCAGACAAGATCCCTCCGACACTCTTGACAACATTAGCAAGTTTTCTACGCTTAATTTTTTCCTCCAGCTCACTACTCTTCGTCCTTGCCAGATCTAGCACCGAATGCGGCAGATTGGCCAGTCGCGCGACATTAAGGCCATAACTGCGATGGGCAACGCCCTCACCAACCTCATATAGAAATGTAATCTCTTCTTCACCTTCTTTATCGCCGCCGGACTCGGTAAAGCGCATGTGGACGTTGCGTAGCTCATTGCTTGGGAAAGATTTGCTCATGGCGGAGAGGTTTTGGTAGTGCGTGATAAATAGTGTTAGGCTGCGGATGGAGCGGACCATGTAATCCAGCACGGCTTGAGCGATCGCGACACCGTCGTGTGTTGATGTTCCACGGCCTAGCTCGTCGAGAATGACTAGGGAGCGAGGTGTTGCTTGTTTGAGGATATCTGCTGTTTCGGATAGTTCAACCATAAATGTTGATTCACCGGTAAGCATGTTATCAAATGCACCCATACGAGTGAAGACTGCGTCTAGCATGCCCAGCGTGGCTGATTTGGCGGGCACAAAAGATCCAATCTGACCCATAATCGCTATCAATGCTATCTGTCGAACATAGCTCGATTTTCCGCCCATATTAGGACCAGTGACAAGAAGAGCACGCGTTTCGTCCGTGGCAAGGTTTGTGTCGTTCGGAACGTAGGTATCGAGTAAAAGTTGCTCGACCATGGGATGGCGACCTTGTTCAACCACAATGCGAGTTTCGTCCGTGTACTGAGGCTTCGTGTATCCCGGCTGAGTGGCAACAGCAGCGAGAGAGAATAAACAATCTAGCAATGCCAAAGACTGGATGCAATCCCGGAATGACTGGTATCGAGTAGATATCTCAGCTAAGAGTCTCATGTATGCTTTATCGCATGCAGCTGCAAGTGCCTCCTTGTGCTGATCTCGCTGTCTAATCAGCTGTATGACATCCGGAGTATGGAAACGGGATAGCTTCTTAGTTCCACTGATCTTGGCCCACGAAGCAGGCACACGCTTTAATTGTGATGAATTATTATCAACTTCAATCAGAAACTCAATGCCCGCTGAAGTCACATAATCGACCTTCTTTTTGCCCAATACCTCGGCAGCAACAGACCGATGTTGCTCTAGGTCATGCTCGACACTAGCTATACCCAGCTTTTGTTCGGTGATCTCATCTGACTCTTCAGACTCGCGGAAGAATTCGTACTTATCGTCGTGCTTTGCTGCATGCATATTGATCTTGTCAAGAAACATGACCACGTCTTCTTGAATCGTAGGAAGTGCGGCAATGGCTTCACTAATCATGGTAGATTCAAAACCAGTGTCTTCGGGGGATTTTATGTGCGCAAATGTGTTTGCAATCATTTGCAAGGTCTGGAGGACCGTCAGTAGCTCCGGCCGAGTGCATTTTCCGTAATAGATGCGAATCAAGCTTCTCTCGAGGTCGCTTCTGACCTTGCCAAGCAAGTCCTTGAGTCTTTCGGTGAGCATGTTTTGCTCAGAATTCATCAACTCTTCCACAGCAGCCACTCGCGCTTCTAGTTGTGTTTTATCCAGCAACGGCCTTCCTACCCATTTTCGAAGTAGCCTCTGGCCAAAACGCGTTCGTGTTCGGTCCATGGTCCAGAATAAACTACCCTTGCTCGAGTAATCCGTCTGGTTTTGATAAATCTCCAAGCTGGTCAATGTATTGCCATTTAAAAGCATATGAGACCGTGCGGAGAACGATTGAAAATACTTGGTCAGATCAAATACGTGCTCGAGTCCGTATTCTGACAAATGATCAATCATAGAAGATAGACAAACCGTAACTTGATCGGGCAGTTGTAGAACTTTTTCCAAAAGTGCGCTTGCTTTGCTATCGTGATCAGCGTCTGTTGATTTGAGCTTTTCCGCGTAGAAACTCGAAACGCGGCTGTGCCCTTCTACTGCAGCTGTTTTTGATCGTGCCGTTCGTTCAACACGGACTTTATCACCAAAGACGTTCATTTTGCTACCTGAGAGATGCTTGACCAACTTATCCGTAGCTTTCGTGAGGTCACCGACAATCAGGATCTCACAGGGGGCTATATGTAGTAGTCTCGTTTCGATTTCCCCTCTCATGAATCCATCCTCAAACTCGTCATAAATGATATCACCTGTTGCTGGCTGAACAGCGACTATACCAACATGCACCTTCTCATCACTACCGCTCGTAGTCGATTCTGTAATGCACAAGAGATATCCTGTTGCCGGCGTCGCACCCGCAGAAGCAGCCGCCGGCGCCGACAGCCCCTCCGCATCATCGATATATGTCCCTTTCGTGTACACATTCGTCAGCTTGCGCACAAATGGCGCGTTCCGATTATCACCCGCTGCCTTGAGTGCCGCCGTCTCCAATTGCCGCACAACACCGACTTTGTGTCCCGCCGTAACCAGCCGTTTCACATGTACATGTAACCGATGAACTGGTATACTTGCAGACGCAAATCGGTCCAAGTGCGCTTCAGAGGGTTGCTCGTCGAATCTCATCTTCCCTGGTATACACACAATACTCAACTCCTTCGCGGCGGTCCGGGCATCTTCGCCAAAGAATCGAAACTTATAGCCCACTTCGACGACGAGCAAAGTATCCATATGCTTGCGTTTGATGTCAATGACTTGTTTCTCCATTGGCGTGAGTTTTGACCCGGTCTTTTTCGTCTGTCTGCCTTTTGGCGGTGGCGGAGGAGCAGGCTCTTCATCTTCCTCCACATCTTCAGCGCCCTCTGTAGGTCCCTCTTCGGTACTCGTAGCAGTTTTGTTGATACCAATTAGACAATCTGGTCCGCCTAACCTCCTGACGAATTTCTGGTGTAGTCTCTCCTTCTCTTTGCGGGTTTGTTCATCTAATGCATCTCCCTGGTCTTCGGTAACCGGTTGTGAGCTATTGAACTTGAATTTATCCGTACGCTGCGACGAATTCAGGATATTGTTAACCTCAGCTCGAGTCTCCTTCCCAACGTCAACCTTGACTCGTTTCGGCGCCGGCAGAACAAGATCGTCCTCATCTTCTCCTTCGTCGCCCGATACTCGACTCAGCGTTTCACCGACAAGGACGGCATTCTCTTTTCCCGAGGGGATCGTCTTGGTTTGTTCAGCATCGGCTTTTGTGGCGGCTTGACTGGAGGAGGGTCCCTCTGCTCCCCTTTGGTCCTTTGCGGATGGTTTCTTCGTGAAGAAGCTCGAGATTGTTTGTTGCTTTCGCTTCAATGACGGCGAGGAGGATGGCGGGGATGATTGGGAGGGCATTCTTGGCTCCTGCTTCCTCTTTGCGAGAGTGTTAGCTCTATGTGCAACGAATTTGGAGGGTGGCGAATCAGGGTGTGGTGTACTTGCTCCTGGCAGCAGGTGAAGAGCTCTATATTTTACAGATATTGATACATGAAGGCAAATTACCAAATGCGTGGATGATACAAACACAACTTGATTGTTTGTCGGATTTCGAATTTAGACCTCCTGACGTTAAGCACGATAGATCGGGAGCGGAGAGCTTGACGCGACGCGCCGTCCCATTTCGGTTTGATTACCCACTTACATAAGCATTCGTGCAATCAATTATCAGCAAGTTTAAAAGGCTACAAACTTGATCAATGTTCTGGCTAAGTTGGTAATAGATACATACCATGCATCATAAAAGATATAATATAAAAGATGATCTTCTTGGCCAACAAGGACATCATGTCCAGTCTGATGCGCTTCGCTCACGGCAGACGTACATAACAATGAGAACCTTTGATCCTGGAGAAATGTGTGACACAATCTCAGTGTAATTGGGTATCAATATCAACTATTGAAAGGTAGGTGCCAAGTCGGACACGGGTTTTCTGTAGTCGCGCGAAATTGCTGTCGGAAAGAAAAAGAGATGCATCGGTAAGTCCATCTGTGGGATCGCATTTGGAGCGTTGGCTATCATTCATCGGCTATGACCGTCAAGCCAAAGGCAACTTTTAGTCTCCTGGTCATCTTGATAGATACCTGTATCGGAAGATACTGCACGATCGTAGAACAAGCCACCACCGAGAAAGGCGTCGTCGGCATCATTCGATCCTCGTCCCAGTTCCGAACCACGCCAGTCCCATCGATAGTGAAGTACGCTGCCTCCAACAAGAGGATCATATGGAATGCGCTGGTTTGAGCCGACAGAATCGACAAGATATATACCGTCAATATTACTGGATATGTTTGCTGGGGCGCTGATACGGTTGTGTGAATCATCGTGCTCAATGATTGGGCCAGAATCGTTCGATAGAGTTGGGAGATTGTACGAATCATTTGTTTCCAATAAAGTATGTATAGTATCTCTCGCACGTTGGTACAAAGTGTCGTGTTGCTCACGGCGAGTGGCTGAACTTGGAACCATCTTGGAACTAGAAGCATCACGTTTCTCTGCTTTGGTGGAGTCGTCATCTCTGAAGATTGTCAACCGAGATGTGTGTTGACGACTAGTGGGTCCAATAGAAAGATGCAGGTCTTCATTCTCATCGTTGACACGGTGAAAGTGACCGTGATAAAGTCCGTGGTTTTCGCTCTTCGAAGAAGTAGTGCGGTTTGAGGACTCTCGACGCCTTGTATCCCCTAACGCGGGGCGCTTTGGTTGATGCTCCTTTTTCGTTACCCGACTTCCCAAAACAGGTCGATTAGCATCCGTCACAGCTAACGCAACTCGTTGCTTGCCTTGTCTATGGCGAGGTGTAGATGGCTCCTGGGTCCTGCGACTACGGCGATCTCGACGATCACGACGGTATATTGGAACAGCCCACTCCTCGGGTAAAAGATCCTCCTCTTCAACAAAGCCAGTTATTTCACGCTCTCTGCGCAATGTCCCTGTAGGTGAGAAGACCAATTCGATCGGCTCGCTAGCACAGGAAGCTTCTTCCATGGCTTTGAAAATACTTGCGTCCTTTTTCTGGTTTCTTTGGCGTTTCATAACGTTTGATGCAGCATCGAAACAATCCATGCCTGGCCACTGAACACCCTTCAATTTGGAAACCTCGTCCACCGTCTTTTCTTCTGCAAGATCAAGGTAGGAACCAGAAACTGGAAGATCTTCTGGTTTTAGTAATGGCGCTCTGGGGAGCTGGCTAGGAGCGAATGGATTACATTTATCAGAGACTCTGGGGTACCCCCGATTATGATCAAACCATGGGATACTGTCGATTTCTGACAAATGAGGTGACTCTGGCTCAAGCTTGGGGCCAAATAACTCCTCGTATGTATCATATGTATTGTTTATAGAAGGGATCCTTGTACTGTAATGATGATCGATCAGAGGTTGCATGTTGGAAAGACGAGGATCGATATTGTCCCCAAGGAGGCCGCCGAACGATGACTGAGACGGAACATCTACCAGACTGTTAGCGCAACTGATACGAAATTGAAGAAGACCCTGGAAAAGCTTACCAGTTTCCGTTTTGAGCGATCGATTGCTCCGTCGCCTCCGACTCGCTTTCGCTGATGAAGCCATTCGATCGGACAGCAGTCTCGCGATGCCATTCTCCTTGTACCACCGATCGTATAGTGTCAGATTTTCAAGAGCTTGGGAGTTGTGCTTGCTTTGGACCTGGAGCTTGAAGTGGCTTGCTAAATGGGCCTTTGAGGAGATGTGGGTAAGGAGGTGAGACGTGTCACTGAACTGGGGCTTTTTGTTGCAGATGGTGCAGGTGAGAGAATTTGCATCCATCGTGGATAAAATGAAATGCAAGTGTAACAGTGTTTGTGAACGTAAGGCCTGAAACGTAACAGATGAAAGCGTGTAATTGGGCTCACTGAAGAAGAAACGAAACCAAAGAAGATGGGAACAAGAACGAACAGAGAAGGTGATGGTCTTCCGCTCGCTCAATCTACCACATCGTAGCTGAGGAGGGAGTTGTCATAGGAGTATATATCAAGCAGAAGCTTGATTATAGCAAAAAACGGGTCTTACTCAAGAAAGTGATGAAGAAACCAGATCATGGGCTATACTGGTGGAAGGAAGAACAGACGAACTTGTGATGGGAGGGAGGTTGAACAGGGAGGGAAGAGACAAACGGGCAACAGTGACCGCTGCCGCATTTGGCAGGAACCACCCTCCAGTCACTTGATCCAATAGTTAGGAAGCTGACTTATTGTGCCTACACGACAGCACAAAACTGGGTACCTGGAACGAACAAAGAGAACAATTGATATTTACTTTCCTAGTAGTCTCACTGTTGTTTCTCTAGGCATACAACTGCGATATTCATGTCAGCTAGACTCCATGCTTTGTGCTGCGGGTGTACATACTACACAGGGTCAATCTCTTTAAGACCCGGATGGCCTAGAAGACTTAGACCAGCCAAGCCGAAATGAGTATGGAATACATCAACCACATTCCCCGGTCTATCTGACAGTCCTCCATGATCGTAGTCCTGTCGCTAGTCAGTCAAAGCCTACTCATGATGTCAAAGACAGTCCCTACCTGACAGCGCAATATAAAAGACTGAAGCTTCCCTTTATCGATCCAATCCAGACGCTCAATTATCGCTAGACTGGCAGCTACCCACCAGCTATAACACACATCTTCAAGCTTCTCAGGTCGTCCATTGAGTCCACCAGCTTCCACTTGACGTTCGCTTAACCAGGTTCCAAGCCGGCTCCTATCAATAAGGTCTAAGCGACCAGCAATAGCTAGAGCAGCTACACAGGTCAGCACCTGGCCTGCATGCGACTCGGCCCCTGGTCGTACACCATACGCTCCGTCCAGATTCACGCATTGCTGAATATAAGAGACAGCTTTGTCGACATCAACCAATTTCAGCTCTCCCAGAAGAGACAAAGCATTTAGAGCACCGTATAGGAAGCGGGTATCTGTCTCGCCCCATTCATCACCTTTGAAAACCCCAGTCTCACGGTCTTGTAAAGACGCAATGACTATATTTTTAGTAGCGTCAGTATTTTGGTCCTGAGATACAGTAGCAGGCGGAAAGCATACATGAAGCAGCTCTCTGCTTCCCATTACGCCCTGATCTGTCTAACTCATCCAGGGCGTCAAGAGTAGCCAATATCTGTATAGCAGACACAGTGTATAACATATGCGCATCATGCAGAGGCGCCGCACCAAAGCCGCCATTTTCGTGTTGACACGAAAGCACAAATTCTATTGTCTCGTCTCTAGGCAACGCTTCCGCACGATCCATCAAATGCAAAGGAGTCAGTCCCCAATAGACACCGTTCATACGAAGGTGTTCTGTGTAGGCATACTCGAGCTCATCACTGCGCTAAAAGGGTTCATTCTTAGTTATTTCAGCGCTCGAGTAGTAGCAATGATAAGGAATAACGCACTTTGTTGAGGCTCTGGATATAGGCCACATGTTTGTCTATACATAGCTCTTCCTGGGTGCCAGCTCCTCCGCCGCCCCTACCTGGACCCGATACTAGCGACATCTGCTAATAGGTATACTAATAAATGCCACTGTCAATAAAGCTTGCTTGATGCCCTTCTTCACATTGGCCTGGGGAAAGACGATGATATTTACAAAAGATAATGTGGATGATGCTCCGTCCAAATCTTTGGCTGATGCCTGAATAGGATGGTGCATGTGAAGTCGAAGTGGGTCTATGACAAGCGATTTCTCCAGTCAGATCATGTGATATTAGATTAACGACCAATCATATCGATTAAAAAGACAATCACAAAAAGATATACCCCGAGTAATTATCACGTATTTGATGGTATTTTGGGGGATAATACTCATGTCGATGGTGTGGTGATACATACTGAAATACGGCTAAATATGTGGGAGGCGGCGCTTAAAACCAAGGCAGGGAGGTTCTTCTCGTCACATTGTGCAGCTCTGTTGACTTCTTCCAAGCGACGCGAGATATTCAACCCTTGCTTTCTGACATGTTCAAGTCCATAGGAGGAAGATGTACTTCATCAAGTCCAATTCCAAGCTTATACTACACTGTGGCAACCTCTTGTATATGGGCTCTGGTGTTTGCTAATGCAAATGTTCTCTTTAAGTCTATATCCAAAGCCTGTCTACATCCTAGCGTCATAAGCGCAGTTTTGGCTTTGCAAAGTAGTATTCAACACTTGGTACATCGACTGGTACGTCGACTACACCTGATTTTTATGATGACTAGCTAATATTTCAACAACAATAGGTTGTCATTTCGCAGCATATAAAGTAGCAGCCACACCAGTACCGCGTCTAGTCGTGATGGTGAACAGAGTAGTCCGAAGCTGATCGTAATAACAACCCCTGCCGCCGGGGTAGCCCTAGATCGAAGTACCACCACGGTCGTCAATACCACCGCTTTCAAAGGATGAGCTGAACGGCTCCCAATATCAAGGTTCGACGATACTTTTTTCAACGTCCGAGATTCTCATCAAGAAGGTTAATATATTTCTATCTCTACAACAGACTGAATCGTCAATGAAACCATATAATGTACAGCAAGAGGAAGAAGTAGATATGTGTGACCCGGACAACTTGCTAGAATTTGTAGATCTGGTCCTTAGTAAACCCCAATTTTCCCAGAATGCCACCGGCTCCAGAGCTACGCCATCCATTTGATCCCATCAATGCAGCTTCCATCGCCGGTGGGCCGCTAACAAACACCTTTACGCCCTCCTCATCGGACTTCACGACTCTCCTCAGAAGCGACTCAGTGATTCGACCTTGCTCGAAACGATGGGATTCCCCCTCTGTTGCCGTATTGTTGCTGCTGATGGTATACACCACGTTGAACCGATCCGGGTACTGGCTCTCATAAGCATCCAACTCTTCCCTTAGAACCAAATCCTCTTTACTATTTACCCCAAACACCAGGGTCACCTTAGTCCGATCCACAGGATTTTTGAGCACGCCCTGGATGAGTTGATACATCGGAGTGATGCCGGCTCCTCCGGCAAGGAGGTAGATGTGCGAGTGTCTGTTGGGGATCCAGGCGTAGCCTTTCAGCGGCACCACAAAGGTCAACGCTTCTCCCAGTTGCAAGGAATGCAAGTGAGAGCTCGCTTTGCCGCCTGGATATTTCTTCACCAGTAATTCGATGAAACCTGGTTCGCTGAGGTCACTGATTGGGGTGTAGGGACGGAGGACCGGTAGCCAGGCATTATTGGGACGCATGAATGTGAGCAGAGAGGCTATAAGTCGATACGTAGGCGGTTAGCCTCATTCGTAACAGTTCGTGTGTGAGAGAAGATTTTTGGACTAACATGTCAATGGGAGACCACTGGATGCATTTTCATCGGGAAAGGCGAACTTTAGACGTTTCGTATTGTGGTTGACTTTCTGTACACTGTGCAGCCGGAGCGATGTGAAGCTCGGCCTGCCACTAAACACCGGCATTGAATTTATTGGAGATATACTGGTCTCTGCAGAGCCTACTCCAGCGCAAACAACGATAATCGTGCAGACAGCAAGCGAGAAGGCGACGAAACCAGGGCGAAGTGTGGGCGGTTTTAATCTGCACAAGTCAAAATAAAGACGATTGTATCAAAGAAACCCCCCCAAAAAAAGTCCTAGGAGTTAGACCGAGGCAATGTTGCGATACAATCATGTATATATCCTGAGTTTTTTACGTCTCGGTTTCTGTCGGCTTTTGGAGGTTTATAGTTTTGGTCTGTAAGTATGTAGGTACGCGACTCGTACATTATAAATTAAGTCGATCTAGATTCTGTTTATGATCTGCAAACGTAATTTATACACTTAGCATGCGAAGATTCAATTCTTGGTCCTCATCCGATCCTCAATTTCTGGCATCTGTACGATGGCGTGTCGGTCTCTGTAGCAAAGTCTAGAAGCCGAAGTGGCTTCTGCAACTCAATCCCCGGTTCCTGTCTTTTGAACATCATTTTCACTCTATGGATGGGTTCCCAATATTCTTGATTGCAGAACCAGTGTGATGCTGTGAGCTTCTACACACCAAATCGAGCGGCCACCCATACTCTTTGCGAACACTAGTCCGTGAAGAATATGTATCATGCAATGTGGGCGCGTTTAAAACCATGAAGATTGACTTGGCCATCTGGATCCTGAACTGTTCACTCTCGAGTCACTTAAATCTCATTTGGAGCCTGAGCGGCACTTAAGCGCTTTGATGAACGAACGATGCGTCCGCTGCGAAGCCCCTATCTACAGGTCTACTCAAGCGGCATTCCATTATGGAATTGAGGAATGATAGCGCCTGATCGGTTCGAGAAGCGGTTCGGCCTCATGCGTTGCGGAAGTGGTGGCTAGGTGCGACCTCGCAGCCGGTACACAGTTTATGTGTTTCTAGAAGGATTGGAATCGACTCCGCAACGTAGAGCTGCGGCCGGTGGCTAGATAAATATTGTCGAATGATACTGAAAAAGGGTAGTGATATAGATCTAGAAAGCTGGGACGCTGGCTCTCCTCTACATGCAGCGGCACGCACGGAAACCAATGATATTGTCGAGTATCTGCTTGATAAAGGTGCTACTATCAACGCACAAGATAATGAAGATCATACACCATTGTATATAGCGGCAGAACAGGGCAGGAAGTGTACTCATTTCTATCAAGCTACTGCTCAGCCGTGCTCTTAGTCTAAGCGCTGAAATGAGAGATTACGATAACTCATTAGACATTGCTCATAATTCAGGATCAGATGCAGGAGACTTGTCGTGTCTACGGAGACTAGATCCACAGGATGCTTATTCTTGTTTAGGACTTGTTCCAGACCATTCCTCCAACCCCCAGAGTCCATATTTGAGCTTCTTAAGCAGTGTCAGCGTGACAGCCACGGGCAAGAATGTACCTGAGGGAATCATCTGGTCCGTGCTTTGTGACTCCATCTGCGTCAGTTGCAAGGGATGACACCACCCCCGGATTCATGCGGTCCAAACTTTGGGCGCACTCAGGGTTCTCAGTGCTGCAGGGCATAAGAATGTATGATAGACTGATAGTGACTGTCGGCGGTATACTCGACTGATAAGAATACAGCGACAGCACGTGCACTTACCAGGTCCACTCCTATCGGTAAAATATATACGTAGTGGGTAGTGGGTAGCTGTCTCAGCAGAGACTGGAGCATGCCATGGTACGTACCCTGTGGTACCGCCAGCTAAGCCCTTTTAGGCAAATACATCAGCCTCTCATCGTCATAGCAGAAACAGATCTACGTATTGCCTGCCCAGGCACTGTGTTCTTCTGCCAGTTCGTGTATCTTGCACTCTCCATAGTACAAGCAGAACTCGAAGCGATCTGAGAACGTCCGGTTGGCAGTTCGCGGAGAGCGTTTCATGTACCCGCGCAGCCCACGTAAACCGCCACACGACACATGTTTCAGAGTCAAGTGGGGGCAGGGTGGTATGCCCCTTGGCCTATGCTCAACCAACGTACTATTACAGAGTAGAACTAACAAGAGTCAGCCATCCATAGTATGGAAGACGAAATTTAATATGGAGAAACGTACTAACTTACTACGTAGTAGTAGCGTACGTACTATCTGGATGACGAACCGTCTCGTAGCCACTTCTCACCGCATTTACAAGCACAGGGCCCATTGGACGCTACAGTCGAGGACGACGTCGCACACTACGTCGTTTCCGGCCTAGTGCCGCCTTAACAGCTCTTTTTATGGGCCGTTGTGGAGTCAATCGTGCCGCCTTACTCAATACGGACTAGCGAAATCACCTTGAGAAATGTTCCTGGCGGAGGGATTTTATTCCTTTTGCATAAATGGTAGTCGTTACATTCAGATTGAGAGATTACTATGTGGTCTTCGGTTGATTCGCCTAATAACGACTAATTTATAAGAAAGCTAGCAGGCACACAACCATTTGTCATTGTCAATTGACCCAAGTCAAGAATGATCAGGTACGTCCCCGAGTGGAGCAACCCCTGCATCCACCACGCTGTCATCCTTCATTCACAATGGCTGCTCGCGTGTCTGCAATGTCCGGCACTCTACATAGTATGAGCGAAAGACAATCGAGTCTGTGACTGTCTGTCTAGGCGGTCTCCAGTCGAGTCAGTGGTGCCCCTATCACGGCGTGACGATCCATGGCGGTCGGTGGAGGCTCTGAGATCTCAGACATTCAACCTGGGGCCTGAAATCCGTACCCCGTCATCCTTCTTCTGCCTAGAGTACATAGTATATTGCGGTCATGGCCCGGGCGGAGGCGAATTTTGATGTGCTATGAGTAGTTCTTCTTGTGCTCATTTAATTTCCCAACCACAATAGGATTGTTGCGAGAGATAGAGTATCGTCGAGACTGACTGAAGCATACTGAGAAGTATCTACGACGTACGTAGCAGTCTCCCGTTGAGATTCCTACGAAAGTCGACTAAGACTTAGCGGCATCCCTGCCAGGGTGCACCTGCCCCTCGGTGACTTGCAGCTCCTTCCGTAGGGTCAATTCACTCAGTCATTCCCACAATTCATCTTCTCGTCATCCACAAGCAATAACGCTTACCACTGGTATACGACGACTCGTCTCTATTCATATAACATCGCACCCCCCGTGCCTTCTTAGCCTCGACACTGCCGGTCCGTGCCTGCATTTTAATATCGACGCCACCGCCTACTCCGTACTCCGTAATCCACGCAGGAATGCATTATTGTCTGTGCGGGTCTGGCGTCCAACCCACTCAACCCAACCCGCCCAAGAAAAAGTAACGCCCGGAAACATTCAGCTGCAGCAATTCTCCTGGATTTGCCGCTGTTGTGATCTATCACTACTCTCTTTGTCATCGAGCAGGGAAGACTACAGCACATTCATTTCCCTACACGACCCGTCGGGTACACGACTCATTCATCGGGCTTGCTCACCGTTCAGAAAGACCCTGTCGCCCACGCAACGAGACAGCTACTCACCTCCTATCCGCATCATCGCCTGATTCGCTCGAACTCTGCTGTAAAAATACCCGAGAACCAGACACATGCGGTGATCGTTATTGGGCTGGTCATTATTCAGCGATAAACAACACACTCACCCTCCGCTCGCTTGGTATATGCTCCCAACAGCATCCCCCAATAGGTTTGGTCGGTCGTTTTGGATACGGCGGTCACACTGGATGGTAGCGACGACGCCCGAGAGTCTTCGAGATAATATGAGAGGCCAGATTTGGTAAGTGTGTTTGATTCCTATTTCTTTGTTGGGAGATTGTGTGTACCCGGATCATGGGTTTGTTTACTTTTCTCGATTGTGCTCTGCACAAGCGAACGTTGTTTACGCAACCATGAGCCACCCAACAGTATCTGCGGGGTTGTTCCGATACTAAGAAGCGTCGTCATGCCTCTACGTCAACATCATCTTACTTGTCTACTCGAAAATGATGCTAATTGACACATGTTCCTGTTTTAGAGACGTCAATACCGTTTTGCCCATCCTCCGCGGCTCTGAACAACAGCCGTGACTCGCTTCTGGTCGATCAAAATCACATCTATCTATACATTTTATACAAAACAGATACACCGTTCGGCTGGGCCGAGTAACTATCAAAATGCCTTCGAAATCTAGCCAACTCCCAAACCTCGATCTCAGAACTACCTCCTTCAACAAGGGCATGTCAAATCCCGCGTCGAAAAGCGCCGATGCTCTGAAACCAGAGTCCACATTAAGCCCCCTTACACCCCGTTCCCCGAGATCCTCTCCATCGTCGCCGCGGTCAATCAGAGATGAACAAACGATACGTCCAGTGACCTCGCGGTCCAGAAAAGGTTCGACGAATGGTCCACTTTCTCCCAATGACCCAGAGCCTCCCACTCCGAACTTTACAGCGATGCCCCAGTATCCACCGTCACCAAAAGAAAACAAACATAACCGCGACCCATCACGCTCGTTTTTTGCCAATCTGAAAGCTTCCCGATCATCCCATAAGATTACCAATTCCGACAGTTCAGGCCTCTCAGCAGAACCACCGTCTAAGAGTCGTGGAAACTCTCGTGATCGATCTCAACCAACGCTGAGAAAGAATAGCTCAATCCCCGATCTACTAGACACCGCTTCGCGGCAAGGCAAGGAAAAACCCGAGGATGCACAAAACAACCAACCGAGAGGCCTACTTACCGATGATAATCGAAATGATGGGCAACATTTTCAGGGTCCACCAGTGAAGAAGAGCAAGCCTCGATTTGGAAATCTGCTCTCCCGAACTCGCTCAGTCAGGGTAGACGACAAATCCGCTCTCAAGAGTGCCGGCCTGCGTCGCCCGTCAAACGCAACTCTGCTCAAAGTGTCCGAAAGCCAGGAGGAGATTTCTGGACCTCCAAAAACAGCACCCTTGCGAGTTGACAAGGACTTCCACGAAGGGACTAGCACGAACGTAAGCAATCGCCCGGCTGATCGCCCAACTGAGGTCCGTCCGCATACCAGTCGTAGAGAGAGAAACCCATCGCTAGCGCCATCAAGCTCGCTCATGCAGGTTTCTGGAGCATCTGCATCGTTATTCAATAATATCAAGCACTCGTCCAGTGGAGCTGCGGACCGTCTAGGCAAGGCTGGAAAGGGGTTCTTTGGTAAGATCACGAGAAGCGGAAGTACAAATGAACGAGAAGTTATCCTGGATGACAACTACGTGTGCACTGTTATCAACCTCCCTCTTATCGAACAAACTCGAAAAACACGAATCTCGAAGCGGCTGGAAGACTGTAAGGATAAGACTGAGTACTGGATGCCCGCGCTGCCCTATCGCTGTATCGACTACTTGAACTACAAGGGATGCGAAGAGGAGGGACTGTATAGGGTTCCTGGAAGTGGCAAAGAAGTCAAACATTGGCAGCGCCGATTCGACTCGGAAGGTGATATCAATCTATTCGATGAACCTGACTTGTACGATATCAATACGATTGGGTCTATGTTCAAGGCGTGGTTGCGAGAATTGCCGGATGAGCTTCTACCGAAAGCAACGCAGCAAATGATTGCGGAGAAATGTGAAGGAGCAACAACCGCACCACAACTACTGAAAGATGAGCTATCGAAACTTCCACCATACAACTACTACCTGCTTTTTGCGATAACATGTCATCTGAATCTGCTGCACTCGTACGTCGATCAGAATAAGATGAATTATCAGAATCTGTGCATTTGCTTCCAACCATGCATGAAAATTGACGGTTTCTGCTTTCAATTCCTAGTCTGTGACTGGAAAAACTGTTGGCAGGGCTGCTGGACAGAGAAGGAGTGGGTGCAGGACGAAAAAGAAGCCAAAGAGAGAGCTGTGCAGGAGGCAAAGGAGGCACAAGCGGTAAGACTCAACGGAAGCAAACACATCAACAACGGTCGTAACGGTACTACCGCTCAACACTTCTTGCATCATGAATCCCCGTTTCCTGAATCTTCGTCAGCTGCAGAGGAGCGCGCGATTTCATCTTCCGGCAGCAGCCAACTAGATCACTCTGACAGCAATCAGTCAGTGAAACCGGCGTCGACACCACGCAAAACTCGACCTGCCAATCTCGAGGATACTGGCAAAAGTCATCGACGAAGCATATCCCAGCTACCAGAGCTGGGACCTCCTCTTTCGCCAATCAAGATCTAGCCTTTCTCCTTGATGATCCGGAACACCCAGCATAATTGATTAGAAGCCTTGCTATTTCATTCATTCTTGTACCTATTTCTATCTCGTCCTTGACGCTAGTTTGCATGCTTGCTTAGCCTGCGTGTCCGTCTCTCGACTTATCCATCTCATTTCTCGACTGTATCTGTTTTACCACGGAGCATATACCGGCGTCTAGCGACTTGTTTTTTGTTTTTTTTGGGCGTGCTAATCCCTCTGTCTGCCACTCTGTCCTTATTGAGTCTTTCGTCGTTTGCTTTTGCCACTTTGGGATGATGTGCTCAATTTCTCTCCTTTTATTTCGTTACTTGTGGCGTTCTGCGTTGGACCTTGTCGCTCCATTTGCATATTTTTTTCGCTGCTGCTCTACATAGATTTTGACTCGCTCTTGAATCGAGCCGAGAAGAGAATAAGATTTTGGATTATGTCACTCTGCTCTTGGTTACAAAGTCTGCGTAGTTTATCACGTGTCCGTTCTTCTTGTAGATTAAACATATAGCCATCCCCTTTCAATCTACCTCTCCCTGCCAGCACTAATGTATTGATCAGCACCTGGTAAAGTTACCTAGTCACCTTACAGCATGAAAAACACAATCTAGACCCTTAATCATCCTCCACAAAATAGAGACACATGCACACCCTCGCCGGATCTCCTGAAACGGGTATTTTGCGAAGATATACGATAGCCCTCAACAACTGTGTAGGTTAGGGCATGGATTGCATATGGCGATTGAGATTTGAGGTTACAAGATTAGGTGCTGCTGCTCAATTATATATAGAGGCATATCATGGTGTGGTGTGAATTCATGAAAGAAAATCAATTGATCCCAATATTGTAACAAGCCTATGTAAATACAACAGAACCTGAAAAGAAAAAAATCATCATCAAAATAATCTCAGCTAATTCATGGGTAAAAGGTATCGGCTCTATTCACGCTTTTGCTTCTTACAACTTAGACTTTCCATCCGCCAACAACTCCGCACCCGCACCCGTAATGGCAAATTTGCCAGTTTCGACAACAGTCGTCTGGAAGAGAACCATATTCCCTTCCTTCCACATCTCAGTCTTGAGGGTCTGACCTGGCAATACAACACCCGCAAAGCGGACTTTGAGGTTCTTGAAAGCGCCGAATTTCTGGTAGACGTGTTTACCGGAGATACCAAGGAAGCAGAGACCGTGCAAGATCGGGGTCTTGAAGCCGCCGACTTTGCTGAACTCGGGGTCGAGGTGGAGGGGGTTGCGGTCACCGTTCAAGCGGTACAGAGCGGCTTGGTCTTCAGAGGTCTTCTCTTCGACGACGACGTCGGCGGGACGCTTGGGAGGCTTGTAAGCGGCGACGGCGCCCTTGGAGCGAGGGGCAGTGGGCTTGGGGGATCCACCGAAACCACCGCTGCCGCGGATGAAGATGGTAGATTCGTTGTAGAACAAGTCTTCGCCAGTTCGGGCGTCCTTGGTGGTGAAACCGGAGATGACAATGGCGGCGTTGCCCTTGTCAACGACATCGATCAATTTGGGCACGTTGATTGTCTTGGCCTGTGTGGGGATGGGGAACTTGCGGATCTCAAGGTATTGCTCGCCGTGAAGCAACATCATTGGAGAGAAATTCTTGACGATATCGTCCATGCTATAGGGGGTCACGGTGTCGAACCATGGAATGACACCAAAGGTGGGAAGAGCCTGGAAGTTCTCGTGGTTCTCGTAGACCAACGGCAAGTCGGTGCGCTTAGCACCCAGACTTATGTTGTACAAGATGATATCGCGGTCAGTCCATTCGAATGGTGTGCCCTCAGCAGTCATCTTCTTGGCCTTTTCAATGTTGGCCAAAATGCCTTCATCGGCAGAGGCGGCCTTGGCTGAACCACCAGATTTGTTGTTAAGGTTGGCCATGGCACGCTCAGAACCAGCTGATACGTCTGCGGGGTGGTCAGCACGACCATCTTCAAAGTCAACGATCTTCTTCCATTGAGCGAGAACAGCTTCTGGTGTCAAATCAACGTCAACTGGGAAGTTGTGACCACCGCTTCGTTGCCAGCGAGTCTCGGCATACCAGCCACTGCCGACTTCGAAAAGACCTTTGGTGCCAGGCTCGAGGGCATCAGAGGCA
Source organism: Talaromyces sp. F31 (assembly GCA_037356135.1). NCBI lineage: Eukaryota > Fungi > Ascomycota > Eurotiomycetes > Eurotiales > Trichocomaceae > Talaromyces > Talaromyces sp. F31. Next base: position 544,778 of record JAYXSF010000032.1, on the reverse strand, counting down.
AGCAAAACAACAAGAGGAGCAACATAGTCAGGCTTGAAGGCCTGAACCATCTCTTCTGGCATGATGGTACGGGTCATATTGGTACCAGCGTTGGGGGCGATGGTGTTGACCTTGATGTTATATTTGGCTCCTTCAACAGCAAGGGCACGGGAGAAACCAAGAATACCACATTTGGCAGCAGCATAGTTGGCTTGTCCAAAGTTTCCATAGATACCGCTGGTACTGGTAGTGTTGATGACACGACCATACTTTTGCTTCAAGAAATAAGGCCAAGCTGCCTTGGTAACCTTGTACGTACCGCGAAGGTGCACGTTGATAACTGGGTTCCAGAGGTTGTCATCCATGTTAGTGAAAGCCTTGTCCCGGAGGATACCAGCATTATTGACAACAATGTCGATGCGACCAAATGCGTCAATAGCAGCCTTGACGACTGCGTCACCGTCCTCTGCGGAGGCTTTGTTACCGACAGCCTTGCCGCCGGCCTTGATGATCTCTTGAACGACAGGTTCGGGGTCAGCCAAGTCATTGACAACGACTGAAGCGCCAAGCTTAGCGAAGAGAAGAGAGTATGCGCGTCCGAGACTGCGAAAGTTAGCAGGAATCTTTAATCCTAAAAGTGGAACTTACCCAGCACCGCCACCAGTGACCAAAGCCACACGGCCGTTGAAGTTCAGATCAGGAGCAGATGGGTTGGCAGGAAGCTTCTGGGCTTCTTCCAACAGCGTCATAAAGTCTGCCGGGCCAGAGGGGTAGCTGGGCTTGGAGAAATCGTTCACGTCGTTCCACTTGGCGAGGATGGCTTGAGGAGTGAGGGTAGAGTCGGTCTTCAATAGAGCTCCCTTGGCACGTTCCCATCGGAGCTTGGCAATACTACCACCGCCAACTTCAAAGATGCCTCCAGACTCGGTAGTGTTGGAAGAGTGTGTAAGAACTGCGACGAGGGGAACGACCCATTCGGGTTTGAAGTGTTCGAGGATCTCGGGAGGCATCACGGTGGCAGTCATTCGGCTAGCGGCTGCGATTGTTAGCATGATTCAGAACGATCGTAGTCAAACTTACCAATAGGCGCAATGACGTTGGCAATGATGTTATATTTGGCACCCTCCTTGGCGAGGGTTTCGGTGAAACCGACCTGGCTCAATTTGGCAGCTAATTTTGTTAGTCCTATCTTGAGCCCAAAATATAGGCAGACTTACCGGAGTAATTGGCCTGGCCAAAGTTGCCATACAAACCGGCAGCCGAGGCAGTATTAATAACTCGACCGTACTTTTGTTTTCTAAAGTGAGGCCATGCAGCACGTGCGCACTACAACTGTAAGCATCAAGTTTGATGGTGAGCTCGAGTAACTTACCTTGTATGCACCGTAAATGTGAACTGTGTTGATCAAATCCCAATCCTTGTCTTGCATGTTCTTGAACGAGACATCTCGCAAGATACCGGCATTGTTGATGAGAATATCGATGCGGCCAAAATTCTTGATGGCTGTGTCGATAATTGCCTCTCCGTTCTCCACGCTGTCGTAGTTGGCGACGGCCTTTCCGCCGGCCTTGCGAATTTCTTCAACTACAACATCAGCGGCCTGAAGTCGACCAGTCAGCTTTCTTATTTTCGAGGGACAAGTGACAATAACACACCCGTGTCGAGTTACCCTCGCCTTTGTGAGAAGCACCGAGATCGTTGACGACGACGTTGGCGCCTCTCGAGCCAAAGAACAAACAGTATGCTTTGCCCAAGCCACCACCGGCGCCAGTGACGACGACGGTCTGGCCGTCGTATCGCAGTTCGGACATTGTGTAGGTATAGTATATGTCAATTAACGTGTCAGATAATCAACTCTACCGACACGACAAGAGGATAGAATTGACAAGGAAGTAGAAATACAGAGATGAAAAGAACTGTGTAAATAAGCTGAAGAAGGTGAAGTTGCAGTGCCGGTTGGCATCCGACCAGACACACGAACCTCGGCTCTGGGGGAAAGCGCGGCTGAGCGAATGAGGACGCAGCCCGCCTGCCTCGGTGACGGCTCCACTTCTCCGTCGGAGTAACACCCTGCTGACATCACCAGACTAGTTGACATCTTCACATGCTTCTCTGTCTTCTTCGATACAAGCAACTGCTGTTATATTGAAGCATTATCATATGCACATGAAGACTACCAGCTGGGATATAACCACAACCGGAGTATTTAAGCGGAGATCCTTCCTAATTAATCCTGGTCCACTCTGCTCATGTCACCTACAGTCTGAGGTTGGACAGCAGAGAGCAAAACTACGCACGTATCCATCGACGAACGGGATAAAACCGCCCCGAGTCACATTTCCGAACAAGACTAGCTCAAATACATCGCTTTGCAATTCAAGAAACGGTTATCGATACATACTCCGTATGCAATCCTACTAGCTCGGCTGCGTGGACAGTACTCCACGGAACTTCCCCATGTTCCGGTGTCGACTGCCGAGAGCAACACACGACATGCCGAATTCCATCTCGGGGTAAGGTCGTCTGGTATAATTGTATACGATTTACATATTTGGGCAGTCTACTAGCAAGGGCTGATTGTATTAGCACGAATAGGGAAACTAGCCTTGTATCTATTCTTCTCTTTGATATTGAAATAGTTCAATTTCAATGTGCATATATATATGTCTACTAGCTGTCCGTGGGCCGTGACCCATGTGCGTTCCAAGATCGTCCACCCACATACCCCTACACCTGCAATTCAATAGAACACGCCGAACATTTTACCGACAACTTCTTACAAGTTCCATAGCCATGCACAGCATGGTAGAGCCTTTATTAAAACACACAATTCAAAGCTCTGGGTGAACTCCAGCTCCACATAGGGAAGCATCAGGCAGAACTATCACCCGCTTCAAATGCTTTCAGTGTTAGGGGCCATAGGTGGGGAAGTCTATCGGCCGGGAGTCCGATCAATAAGTATCTTGCACGATGCAATGCGAAATCATGATCACTTGACTCAACTGAAACGAACGTGAGAAAAAAAATGCCGGAAATATTCGACGACAAATCGGAGCATTGCATCGCCTTCCTCTTAGAGCGCCTGGAACAGCATCAAGCCCGCTATGCGAATGATGCGAATGCCCCGCCGTTCTTTCTTGGATTGAATGGCGTGCAGGGTGTTGGCAAGACTGTCCTAGTACACCACCTCCCTGCATTCTCAATACTGAATAGCTAGCGAGAAAAGAGGTCAATTGCTAACAACACAAAGGTATCGGCATTACAAAACCTCCTCCGATCACCACCCTATTCCCTCCCCACCGTCACCCTGTCTCTGGACGACATCTATCTCACCCACGCAGACCAAGTCGCACTCGCAAACGCGCACCCGGATAACCCCCTAATTCAACACCGCGGTCAACCATCCACCCACGACCTAACCCTCGGCCAAAAGGTCTTTGAGTCTCTCCGCCTCAACCAACCAACAGCAATCCCGCAATACGACAAATCCGCTTTCGCGGGTCAAGGGGATCGCGTACCTGAATCGCAATGGGAGGTCGTTAACACGGAGGGCAAGCCAAGAATCAAAGCCGTCATTTTCGAGGGATGGTGCGTTGGGTTCAGGCCGTTAGATGACGAGACACTGAGACAAAAGTGGGAGGATGCGGTGAGACAGAGACAAGATGCGACAAGCAAGTATGACGGAAGGTTGGGGTATGTGAAGCTTGAGGATGTGAAGGCTATCAATGATGCGTTGAGGGAGTATGATGTTTTGACGAAGTGAGATATATTTTCTATGATTTCTCTTCTCGCGCGGAAGGCCTAACTAATTGCTTGTATTGCTAGCCATCTCGATGCTTTTATACATATGTGCGTCTACTTCACCCCATCCTTTCTGGATAACGTGTTCTGACTCTTTTTAGTGACGCCCAAGACTCCCGCTTCGTCTACGACTGGCGACAAGAACAGGAAAGGACTCTGATCGCCGCCAAAGGTATAGGCATGACTGAAGAACAAGTTAATCACTTCGTGGACGGATGTACGTTTTCCCTTTTCCCTTACGAGTGACTACCATAGCCATAGCCCTGGCTGATATTCTGTTCTGGGTTGTAGATTACCCCTCGTATGAACTGTTCACTGAAACTTTACGCAATGGGGTCTTTCGGCCGACAAACGACAACGCGGGTCCGTTGACGGAATGGCGGAATAGACAGCTTCGGTTGGTTGTGAATGGGAACAGGAGAGTTCAGGAGGTGATTCGTATATAGACCTACCGTCCAAGTAGTGGACATTGTATACAACGACAAAAAAAAATCTAGGACAATGGGTTGATTGAATGTGGTCCGGATTAACCTTGATATACTAGACTACCTATGAATCGACAATCATAAACGCTAATAAAATGCAGTCCCAAAACTAACAACCCATTGAAAATCCCGCACGATTGATAGAAAAAGACTTTTAGTTCATCTGACGAACGAGGGCATTGATGTTGTCCTCACGATTACCAGTGTCACCACCCTCAATGAAGTGGTTGAACTTGCGAGAGTGGAAACCACCAGTGGGGTTGGAGAGCTTGAAGGGCCACAAGAAGTTGGAGGCCTGCTTGAAGTTGGGGCCGACGGTGTAGATCTCGTGGATAAGATCCTCAACGCAGACGATGCCGTACTTGCCGAGGTTCTCCTCGATGATCTGGTTGTCGGAGAGGGGGAGGCGCTGGCCGTTGACCTTGCCGTAACCGCGCTTGTAGATGAGCTCACGGACGGTCTTGAGGTTGGGGTAACCGTAGGCGATGTAGGGGTTGATGATGGTGAGCATCTCGGCGGTAGCCTTGTTCAAGCGGACAAAGACACCGTTGTTGATCTGGAGAAGACGCAACAATTGCAGGATCTTGCGGGGCTTGGGAGCAATCTTGTTGATACTACAAGATATTAGTTTTTGAGTATACGGGTTCGATTGAAAAAAACATACCCCTTGATACGGATGACAAAGACCAACTTAGGCTCCTCGGGAACGTAGAAGGTACCGGCCTTGCGGCTCTCGCGAGCAAGGCGGATCTTCTCGCGCTCCGCATCGCGGTACTCCTTGACGTAGGACTCAGCACGCTTGAAGATGACACCACGCTTCTCCTTGTTGGCCTAAATTGTTTGTCAGCACAAGCCATAACTCAACGAACAAACATCCACGACGGGATATATTGGTTGTCAGTCCCGAAAGATGGTTAACAAAGCGACAACATCGACCTTGGTCTAGTCGCGGTGTGGTTGTTTTAATCATCCAACCAATATATCCCCGCTGACGTTGAAGTACTATACTAACCTGCTTTCTCTTCTCGGCCTCTTCACGGCGAGCGGCGCGGGCAGCCTCCTGGCTCTTACGCTTCTTGAGGAGGGTCTCAGGCACAAGGACCTGGTCCTGGGTAGGAACACTGTTCACACGCAAGGTCAGTATAGTGTCCGATGGAAGAACTCAAGATCGCCGAGTAGAAAGAACTGCAGCATAGTGCCACATTCTCAGACTGGGGCGCGAAAAGAACTCGACGAAATTCATTTAGTCGGTGAGGCAGGTAGTTCGAATTTCCCGTTACTACTTATCTCCAGTCTACAGGTAGACAAGGTTCGAGGTACTAAATGAACACCAACAAGCCCTCAGCCAACAAAACCCTAAGCATAACGCTCAGGAAAAGAAACTGTCAAACGCTCAGTAGTGCGACGAATCGCCATACAAGCCAGTGACAATTTATTTCAGGGAGAAGAACAGGCCATAGCTCTTTTCTTCAACCCCAATACCCCTCGCTATCCTTGAATCTGGCGTTTCGAAATCCGCTAGATCCAACGACAGTAAACGGGACTAATCGAGCTGGCGCTGAGCATGTCGCAACAGCAACTCCAGCGAGAATAGAGGACGACTATAACTGAAGCATCTTGCTAATCAGTTTGGAAGTCAAGGGGAATCGTACGTGGTGGCAGCCATTTCGAATTGTGCGGTTGTCGATGGTTGTCGATTGTTGGCGTTGGAACGGATCGGAAGGGAGGAGAGAAAAAGTTCGAGGTTGAAAGACAAAATGGTTTGTGTGGGTAGGCGTGGGCGCTAGTGTGTTTGTGGGTTTGACTAGTCGACAAGAGATTTCGGGCCGGATTGGTTCCGGTGCTATCTTATCAGGAGTTAGGGCTAGGGCTAGCGACGGTCCCGCTATGACGGCGGCTGCCTCCATGGTGTTGCCCGGCTACATATATATCTTACAACTTTCAAGTTTCTGATATGTGAATTCTGATATAAATGGCAACTCGTCGAGGCGTCGGTCTCGGCGCATTCGCTAACCGCTCGCAAACAACCCAATCCTACGCAACCCACGGCGCAAACCTCCGCTCAACGCACCTATCCTCCCTCCAGACCCAACTATCTGTGTTCCAATCGTTACTACACACTTTCGCGCTCGAACATGCCTCCAAGATCAAATCAAACCCAACATTCCGCGCCGAGTTTGCGCGTATGTGTAATGCCATTGGCGTTGACCCGCTCGCCGCTAGCAATGTCAAGGGCAAAGGGAGCGGGCGGAAAGGTTTGATGGAGGGTGGGAGTTTTTGGACGCAGATATTGGGGGGAGATATGAATGACTTTTACTTCGAGGTTGCGACGAGGGTTGTTGAGTTGTGTCGAGAGACCAGGGGCGAGAATGGGGGTTTGTTAGGCGTTGAAGAATGTCGCAAGAGGGTTGAGAGAGGCAAAGCCATCGGTGGAGGGTTGGAGGTCTCCAAGTATGTCTCCTACAGCCGAACCAGCCAGTCGAAAACATCTACTAATGTTACTTATTTAGTGACGACATCCTCCGAGCCGTCAAATCACTCGAACCCCTCGGCTCCGGCTTCAGAATCATCGACGTCGGCAGCAAGCAGTACATACGATCCATACCCAAAGAATTGAACTCAGATCAAGCCACCGTCCTGGAATATATTCAACTCCTTGGCTATACCACAGTCTCCATGCTGCGGGCAAACCTGAACTGGGAAATGGCACGCGCAAAGACGGTCTTAGACGATTTGCTGGCGGACGGATTAGTCTGGCTCGATAGTCAGTGCTCAGAGAATCAGTATTGGTCTCCTCAGAGTCTGCTGGATGAGGATGTGTGAGAACCCTCCACTACCAAGTCCCAATACTTCGTGACTTTAGATATGAGAACTCATGCATCCTCAGTATGCGTCAACGGTGTCGCGGCAAACGGCACTGTTGTATATACTACTATTCTCGCCTTCATGAACGCGAGCCAACACATGAATTTTTATGGATTGAATATGGGCACATCCCTTTACCTTCGAGATTGAAAGGGAATCAGGTCTCAAGACTCTTGGATATCATGTCCGAGCAATTCGCGGTCGATCTTTAATGATACCCCTAGATGACCCTAGAAGCTTTATATGCCTTACACTTGTATATAGTTAAATGACTGAACTGCATCAAAGTATTTATTTAAAGATATCTTGATTCATGGAGGGTGTAAAGATCAACCTGACCATATTTCATCATCACCAAAACAGAGACATATCCATGAATGTAAGTAGATAGGTATACTCTTTTTTCTACCTAAAAACGAGAAAAATTTCAACGCAAAAACTCCGACATGACTGACTAGAGACATGAGAAATAGTGATGATGATGATGATGGTGAGGACTTTTTAAAAAGGCGGCTGAAAGGTCATGGTGTGGAAATGTTTACATTAAAAAAGGACATTCATCAGTCTTAAAAGACGTAGACGTAGACGTAAAAGAAAAAGGAGATGTGTCATCCAATCTATGCCTTGATAGCACCGCCCAATGCACCACCGCCGAATTGTTGACCGCCTGGTCGTCGTCCCTGACCACCACCAGGGAATCGAGCGCCACCACGAGCACCACCGCGAGCACCGCCACGGCCACCGCGAGCACCGGGTCCCTGTTCACGCTGGAAAGCGTTGGCCATACCCTGTGTGCGTTGCTCGAGAGTCTTCTCGTTGGCTTCGAGCAGGGACATGGATTTGTCTGCGAGAGTGACGATCTGGGATTGCAGACGGGACAGCTCGACGCCCTTAGTGAAGACGATTGCGTCGTTGACTTGGTCGAGGGCAGCGGCCAGTTCGTCGTGGGAGATCATGCGACTGACAATCGACGAAATCTTCTTTTCGGAGAGCTCGAACATGTTGGCCAGTGTGGAGACGGAGAGGGTATCGTAGAAAGGTGCGTAGGTGAATAGGTAGGTACGCAGACCTTCCTCTTGGATCTGCTCGGCGAGCATCTCCTTGATCTTCTCTGGTTGAGCCATCAGATCCCAGATCTTGATGGAGTTCAAGATCTCGGTGGCCTTCTTCCAGTCACCGGCAGCGAGGAACTTGGCGCTCATGATGACGCCGTCTCTTGTGTTTTCCGGGGGACCTGTGAAGACTTGACGCTCGTTGTAGTCGAGCATACGGCGGAAGGTCTTGGAGATGACGCGTCGCTTCATCTCAGGGCTAGAAGATGTCTGTGCCATGAGAGGTACTTCAAGGAACATGCTGGATGTGAGGTAAATGCACTCCAAAAGTTCCAAGTTGATGTGCATGTGGAACGGTAATTGACGTTGACGCTCAAGCTTCTCCTGCTCTGGCGAGACGGTGGAATATCTCTGAAGAATAATACCCTGTGCAAGGAGCTCTTTCTGACGTCCACTACCGCAGATATCAGAGAGTGTGTTCTGGGCCTCGTAGACTAAACCAGCACGGAAGGCGCATAGACCGATCTGGACGAGTGTCCTGTTGAAGAGAATTTGTGTGCTGACGTCAAAGTTGGCAATGTTCTCTGACAAGTGAGACATGAGCATAAGATCACGAGCGCGGTAGTAGTTCTCGTGAAGAGCAAGGAAATAAATCTGGCAAAGCATAGCGCGAGCCCGGATAATGCCATCGCTGTACTTGAAAAGGTAGTTGCAAAGAGTCTGGACCAGAGCAGGCACATCAGAAGTTGATGCACGAGGGGTGATGGTCGATTCCAACGCGGGTGGAATGGCCTTCCAGGTAGCATCTTCCAAGATAGAGACAACTTGAGAAGGCTTGAAGTATACGTGTTCCAATCTTCTAATAACAACCCGGTTAAGGCTGTCCTGTCTGGGCTCACTCTTGTCGCTCTTGCCGAGTTCCTCGACATACAATTGTGAGCGGAGGAGAGCAGTGTACAATGCCTGTTCATCGCTAAGTCGCTCAATATACTCAGCAGTGTGAGGGTCGATATGCTGAAGTGATCGAGTAAGCTCGTCGTCAAGGCGCTCGACGAACGATACAATGCTTCCGGGTACACGAAGAACCTCTCCCTCAGCAACAGTGGGCAGCTTGTCGTCATCTTCCCATTCTTCAGCGCCCTCTGTAACAATGTGGTTGCGGTTTTCTTCAAGAACAGCAAGAAGCTTGGTGAACTCGGTCTCGGCGGCTTTCCATTGTTCGGGGCTCATGTGATTTGCGGTGGATGTTGTGAGATCGAAACGAGTGGCGATGAGAGTGAGGTAGACGCGAATCTGTTGGTAAGGAGTTTGAGCGACTTCGAGCAGCTTCTCCATGGTGCGAATCTGCTCCAAACGATCGGTATTTTTCTTTCCTCGAGATTCGACAATGATACGCAAATGTTTGAGGATGCTTTCGGGAGTATATTGCAGGGTCTTGCCGCCACGACCAACGGTTGAGAAACCCTCCTCATCAGCGAGGCTGAGGGCATCGAGAGTGGGTGTAACGCGGACACGGGATGGTTTTTCGACCTTGACCTCCTCGGCTTCGACTGCCTCCATATAGCCGTCCTTGTCAGTGCGGTACTTATCAATCTCGACCTGGAAGTCCTTGTTATTCTTCTTGATACGTTGTCGAACCGCGTTGAGGCCCTTGGTGTTGCTGGCGTTCATCTTCTTTCCGCTGGTCTTTTGCTTCGCAATAGTCTCATTAATGTAGTCCTCAAGATCTGCGATGGCCTTGATATAGACTTTTGGTGTAGGTCCCGACTGTGTGATTTTAACTTGCTGTCGGTTGAGCTTATCGAATTCTAGAAAATAACAGTCAGCGCCGTAATACTACTTATATCCAATTAGTCCACTCACCAGTCGAAATGACGGCCCAGTCACCAATCTTCTCAGCATTCTCAATAAGCTTTACAGTGCTCTCCAACTCCTCGAGTCGCTTATCCTTTGCGCTCTTGACAACAGTCACTTTGTCCTCATCCTCGCTCTCATCGCTATCCTCGCCTTCATCCTTCAAGAAAATATTGGCACCTGTCTTTTTGGGTCGATCTTCATCTTCGCTGGACTCTTCCTCAGAGTCCTCTTCCTCGGAGAAATCTTCTTCGCTAGACTCTTCCTCCTCAGACTTTTCCTCCTCATCGTGATCGGAGTAAAGCTCTTCCTCGTCGGAGGAGCTGGACTCGCTGTCGCTGCCGCCACCGTGGAAGAAACGAGACATGTTTGCGGGGTTTTTTGCGCGTTTTGTTCGGGGAGAAAGGAGAAAAAAACGTCGATATGATTTCCCGGACCGTAAGACCCTGTTCGACTGATGACGATGATATCGCCCTCGATGATAAAGGAAGTCGCTGCGAAACAGGCAGTTCCCTAACTAAGCCCGCAGTGGGATGAGTTGCAAAGGCGGCGATACAAAATTTAAGCGAGGGGTCGCTTAACCCAATCAGGCAACGGCGGAGCCAGCGCGCCAAGACTTTTCTCCAGACGCTGTTGACGCTGGCGGCTGCCGCCAGAGGCATTCCTCTTTTTCCAGTACGTCTCTATCTAGTTGAAAAGTCATGGGTCTGAAATGTAAGGTGTATTTGGCTGGCTATTCTGTATGAACTACAAGACTATAACATAGAAACAAACTATATACTTGTAACGCGCTCTCAATCGTTTTTCGAACTTTGCAAAGCCATGAAAAGCAGACTCATCATCAACACGTAACAATTCATGGTTATCACAATCGAAAACGTCAATGCGAAGGAATACGAAAATAGTCTTCCCAAAATTTGCGCCGGCGCTATGCCAAAACAACTCATAAATGCCCAATGATAGTGATCTTTCCACGGGTGATGGAAACAACAATCGAGAGGTGAGCTGAGAGTATGCTTTAGACATGTGTTGTAGTGCTAAATGGACTTGACCACCATGTGTCCATAGCTCTTTAGAAATGTATAAGCGGGTGAGACAGATCAAAGCGATCTTTGAATGATCCTGGTAGGAGATGGCAAGCTAAGTATCAAGTCAAGATGCTGACCTTCAAACTCGACACCAACCGATAAGCCAGGCGTGTAGCACGCAAGACAAAATAATCAGGTGTACGAGAAATTTCAACCCTCCTGTGCCAGTATCAACAAGCGCTTATACCTCGCGGTGTCTCGAGTAACCCTCCTTGTAAGCTCCTGGAATGTCCTGGAGCTGAGACCATATCATGTCTTTAAAGCACGTTCAAACGTAACCAGGGCGAAAGAAGAACCCGACTAATGCCATTGCGATTGACCCAAGAAGCCATCGCCAAGAGCGCCATCCTCAAGCGTGCGAATAAAGTCCCTGTTGCGATGACCGGCCCCTGCTCGGCTTCCACGGCGTCGCGAGTTTGTAGCAGACTCGGCATAGCCATCCGGAGGAGGAGGGTAGTATGCAGGACTTGGCTGCAGCCTGATAGGTGCGTTCGGATCGAGATGACTAGCCACACGTTGTATGGTAGGTGGAATTCCCCCCTGTTGTGGATCGAGAGTAGTTGCTCGCTGCCTTCCAGCTCTGGTAGTTGCCTGTGCATAAAGGCTTTGCGGAGGTGCGTATTGTGGTTGTATCTGTCCTTGCATCATGCCCATTTGGTGTCCATATCCTGGCGGTTGAGCAGGATAAGGTGGCGGTGCGCCTTGCTGATGAGCGGGGTACAGTCCGTTGTAAACAGGCGGTGCTTGGTTATGTGATGGCTGATGGTATTGTCCCATTTGCATGGCATAGGCTGATTGCGCGGCCGACTGAGCTTGGGCCTGAGCCGCCTGAGCCGCCTGCGCAGCTCTCTGTTTGCTTGCGGCTTCTGCTTGTTGCTGTTGCTGTATGCCGGGAGCAATGCTCTTGTTGAGTGCCGAAAATTTGAGATTCATTGGAGGTACGAAAGGACCAGTGAATTTCTGTTGAGTAATGAAGGGGTGTAGCTTGGCCTGTTGGGGAGACCATCGCTCCAACGGATTGATTTGTAGCAGGCCTCGCACGAAATCAATAAATGCAACACGGTTATTGACCTCTGTATCTTGTTAGTAACTGATCATCATCTCCTATCGTTGACGCAGGAGCTTACCTCTTTCAATTTCTGATTGCTTCATATTCTTCCTCGGCATTGCATAGCTGCGAATGATCTCTTCTAGAGTGTTTGCCTGAAAGTACTTCTTGCTAGGCTGTTCCTTGGTATTATGCTCGCGAGAATATTGTTCCATACTCTTCAGTCGCCACGATTTCCGGCCGAATTCATCTTGTGTCTTTTCAAAGAATTCTCCAGATTGTTTGCCCATCTCCAGCATCCACGTGGGAGGTAGGCCTAGCATCTCTGTAATGCGAGCGACTTGATTGTATTCGGACGAGCCTGGAAATAGGGGTAGACCGAGGAAAAGCTCGACCACGATACATCCCAAGGACCACATGTCGATTGCCGATGAATACGGCAAGCCCAGAAGGACTTCAGGCGAACGGTAGAATCGTGACTGAATATAAGTGTATACTGTTTGTCGTTCATCACATGCGGAACCGAAGTCGATGATCTTGATGATAGGACTTTCTAGACTTTATTGCAATTCTTGTCAGCTTCCAATACGCAATCATCACTTTGTTTAGTCACTCACTTTTTCAGCAAGATGTTTTCTGGTTTTAGATCGCAATGAATCAATCGAGCCTTATTCAAAAGGCTCAGACCATTGAGTAATTGCTGTGCGAATACTCGTACGAGAGTTGTACTCAGCCCGCGGAACTGATTCTGCTTGATAAGCTCGTACAGATTCACACTCAACAATTCAAAGACCAAGCACAGATGTTGTCGATGCAGGAACGTATCCTTGAGTCGGAGGAGATGGTGGTCGTCGTTCTTGTCATACTTCTTATTGAGCTTTAAACGGTCAGCTAATGAAGCGTCGCGATAAGAGTGGGAGACATACCAGGTCAAGCACTGACACTTCCATCATACTTTGATTGAAGTAGGCTGTCTTGTTCTTCACCACCTTCACGGCCACTACTTCTTGAGTTTTGAGATTTTGGCACTTCACCACCTGTCCGAAAGTACCTTGGCCCAGTACATCGAGAATTAAATATCGATTGCTTGGTAAAGTCAGCAGATATCATCAATAAATAAGACGGCTGTCATACTTGTGACCCCCTTCTTCACTGCCTAGAATGTCATTGACATATAATATATAATCGCTATCCTCATTGTCAAACCCATCGTTCTTAACACCCTTGCTGGGCTTTGTAAGGACACGACGTGGATTGCGCGAGGATTCGTATTTGAATGTCGGGTTGCATATGCGATACGTGGCCGGGAGGTGCGTCGTAAGTGCTTGTAATGGCTAGCATCTTGATTAGTTTATTGTGTACCAGGGGAACTAATAACCACTTACACTGATGAAACCTCCTTCAGGGTTAGCTCGACGAAAAGGTGGTTGCGTGTTAATCCTGGGTTTTAGTTCCTGCACCGACTTGATGCTGGAGAATTTGGGGATCGGGCCGCGACCAGGTGGCTTGTGATTGTTTTGCTGGCTCGTATGTGGTGACTTCAACTCCGAGCCGAACGGAGCGCTCAATTGTGACGAAGCAGATGAAGGGAAATACTGATCGGGAGTCATATCGGTCGACTGCAGTACAGGTAATCGAGGAACACGGGAGCCTGTACAATATCATTACAACATTAGTCATAAACACAGTCGCAATCAAGCAATTGCTGAAAATAGACCGACCTGGTGGTGATTGATATCCCTGCGGGGGTGATGCATAAACACTATTTCGCGTGGGAGACTGGCGGGAACTACTTGGCCCAGAAGGCGGCGCGTTAAAGGGATTTTGGCCCGACTTTGTGGGACTTGACGAGTATGGCAGAGTTGGAGACATAATGTTCATAGGCGAGTATCGACGCGCCGCAGACGATTCTTCAGTCGGCATGTATTGCGACGACGGACGTGTACTGTGGTTCAACTTCGATGAATACTTGGCACGATTGTAAGGATCGGCATCCTCCATGGGCGTATCGGCATCAGTAAAATAGTCACGCGTGTGAGGCGTTGCCGCTGGAGATGAAGCCATCGACACTGACTTCGAGTTGGAACCTGCACTCGAGGCTTGCGCAGCGGTTATTGGAGACTGGTAACTCTCATAAGTATAACCCGCGGGTGCTTGAGCCTGTTGTTGGCCGTTGTATTTTGTGTTCAATCGATAGGGATTCTGGCTCGTCGAAGCGTCGTGATGAACGGGGTGCCCCGACGAGAGATCCCCATAAGACTGCCACTGAGAGTCCATGGCGTGGCGCTCGGCGTCAATCTCACTGTCATGCGGAGGGAGTAGAATACTGGTTTAACCAAGCACTTGGCGCGTGAATATATTCGAATATGTCTGAATTGACGACGGCGCTAAATCAGGGTGAAATGGGAGTCGGGTTGGGTACGCAGGCACGTCACCGAGCCTCTCACACTGTTGCGGATTGTACAGGCGACGTAGAGCAGAACGGCGGGGGTACGGCGTCTGACGCAAGCGAGCAGCGAGTGACGCGTGGAATGGGTGATTTGTTGTTATAGAGAGGCGCAGCTAATCATCATCCAGAGCCCTCTACTGATAGCCGTCGCAAGAGGGAGGCTGAAGAAGAAAGCCGAGCACCAATTTGTCCGAGATGGTTGTGCAAGGAGAGTTGGCAAAGGTCGCTGTAATGGACCGAACAAACCTAACTAGAGTAGCCGATTGTCGTTGGGCGGCCAGCTGGGTGGAAATGATTAATGACTGGCGCAGTGTAAAAGCACGGGAGCTGACAGGCTAGACTCAATCGGAGCTAGCCCTCACTGGGGATCGGCTGCGACTAGGATCGATTTGGGCTTTCAGCCTGAACGGATGACGGTGGTGGATGGAATGTCTGAAGTCTGTACGGTGTAGTCTGCAACGAATAAGTATGGAGATAAAGGATGGCTCCCCAATGGCGGATAAGTAGGAGAAAACCGAGCGAAAAGCAAAATGAATGTAGCTGGAGAAGAGAGGAGAAATGGTTGGTGGAGGAGGGAGGTTGGGGTCGGGCGGGAGTAGGAGTGGGCAACTACAGAGAAAGAGCAGCCCTGATTGACAGCTCCTTCCTCCGGGTTTTACTTCTCACAGCGACTATTGCTAATTATTGGACGTGTGTATCAAGGTATTTCTATAGCTTCTACTCCGTATGAGTTCCTACGATCGCTTCAATCAATCCACATCACCGATCCTCTCTTGCGGCCACGACTGGTCATTGTAACCGAGCATCGGATGTGCTACATGGACAGACATGCCGATGTCATTGTGCTTCAACAAGCGTATCGAATTGGACTGGCTGTAAGAGCTCTGTTTAGCCGCAGACTGGTAAACTGCAAATAGCTCATACCTAAGCGAATGGTACAGCAACTTGAGACTCGGTATTGGCGCTGTTCCACATGACGACACCAGTCGAGTTACAGAGCCGCTGGAGCAGAAGACGCGCACTGCCTTTGTCTTGCAATGCGCTAGCTGGGTCAATTGACAGAAATAATAACTGGATAGGCAGTTAAAGGATGTTGAAATTTAGAGAAATTGCGAATCCTATGCATACTGTGTTGTGTCCAGGTGTAATTAATTGAGGTGGAATAGATTGATGCTGACTCAGTGATAAGGCAACAGAAGCGGAGGCGGTGACCGACGCCACATTATTCTGCCGCTCATGCTGCACCGATGTCATTGTTCACTTGCTACATTTCTTTGTAATACATGACTTTTTTCACAGTCATTTTGATATGAGATTGGAAAACGACTTGACGATATCCCTGGCGACTGACTTCGACCCATATACCGAGCAGTCTCTCAGTATTCAGTGAATGAATAGCTCCATTCGGTCATGACTGCTTTGCGCCTACAGTAGTTGCTTTTCGCTCGCCACCGAACGTGGCAGGAACTTGAGCAACATTCACGGATTTCTGCCTCACAGATAATCTGCCGTTATGCAGACCGATGCTAATGATCCCACACTCGGCACATCATTAACCGATGAGTCCGCAAAGCTGCGTGAGCTTGAGGCAGATGTTCGAGATCAGGATGAGCTCGAAAGGGAGCTTGGTCGTCAGGTAATAACATTCTTCCTCTTATCATAAAAAGCAAATTCGTCTAATAGAGTATTGAATACGCAGGCCGACCAGCTTCTCATCGAACAAGCCGACGAGCGAGACCAGAAACGGATCGAACGCACAACAAAGGAGAAGCTGTAAGCGATTAGAGACTGCGCAGCGCAATCAAAATTGACTTTCAATAGAAAAATAGAGGACCACATTCTGAAGCTCTATCACCGTCTAGAGCAACGTGTTGGACCTGCTCAAAGAGTGCGCATCGAATCGGATATCGCCAAGGCACAAAATGAACTATCTTCACTCGAAACTGATCTGAAGGAAATACAAGAACGCATTGACAATCGCCATGAAGAGAAGGATATTGATGCGAATTTCGAATCCGGGCGACTGCCAAACGAGTCCAGACGAGAGTACCTCCTTCGAACGGGAAAAATCACACCTTTCTCAAAGATGGGAACTGGTCCGAGAGAGGGACCACTAGCAAGTTTACATGATGCTTTGATAGATGCCGAGGACGAGCGCGATGAAGCCGAAGCTCTACGTGATGCCTCACGTAGAGCTGCGGTCTCTCACCGAAACTTGCGACTACCGGGTATCGACATCAGTGACGTCAGCGAGATCACTTCTGACGGTATATCTGATTCGGATAAATCACGGAAGAGGAAATGGGCAACATTGGATCTTCGTAAGGATCGCGTCAAACGGACACGAAATGTCAACCCTGAGGCAGAAGACGATAGTTACGTGGAAAGTGACTATCTATCATCCTCAACGGATGAGTTTGATCCCACGCCCGGAGAAGTCCGCGAAAAGCTAACTAGCAAAAGGCCGGATAAAGATGATGTGGAAGATCTTCGAGGGTTGGATGATGGGAATGAAGAGTTTTATCAAGCTCGACTGAAGCGCTGGGTGCGTCGTCGAGCGGCCGCCCGCAAGAGAGTAGCCGATTCAGAAATCAAAACGGAAGAGTCTGAACATATAGACGTCACAGAAAGAAGCTCTACTGAGGAATGGCTCCTACCTCATCCTACGGTTCCAGATGCCGAATATGACGGTGGCTATCGTGTACCTGGTGATATATTTCCCGTCCTTTTTGACTATCAAAAGACTGGTGTGCAGTGGCTCTGGGAGCTCTACCAGCAGCAAGTTGGAGGTATTATTGGCGATGAGATGGGTCTGGGCAAGACTATTCAGGTTATATCTTTTCTAGCCGGTCTTCACCATAGCGGAAAGCTGACCAAACCGGTGATCGT
Organism: Talaromyces sp. F31; assembly: GCA_037356135.1. NCBI lineage: Eukaryota > Fungi > Ascomycota > Eurotiomycetes > Eurotiales > Trichocomaceae > Talaromyces > Talaromyces sp. F31. The sequence goes on along the minus strand of JAYXSF010000032.1, from coordinate 527,268 downwards.
CGTTGCTCCCGCAACTGTCATGAAACAGTGGGTGACGGAGTTTCATCGATGGTGGCCACCTTTTCGAGTTTCCATTCTACATACATCAGGAAGTGGTATGATTAACGTTCGAAACGAAAGCAATCGCGAGAACGCTTTGATCGATGAAATGTGGGATCCAAATCGACCTTATACCATGACCAAAGCTCGGAAGACTGCTAAGAAGATTGTGCAGAGAGTAGTTGAAGAAGGACATGTGCTAGTCACGACGTACTCTGGCTTGCAGACGTACGCACCTGTTTTGATTCCCGTCGACTGGGATTGTGCTATTCTTGATGAAGGGCACAAGATCCGCAACCCGAATACTTCGATTACAATTCATTGCAAAGAATTGCGTACCCCTCATCGACTGATTTTGTCCGGCACACCGATGCAAAACAACCTCTCGGAGCTTTGGTCACTCTTTGACTTTGTTTTTCCTATGCGTTTGGGCACCCTGGTTGACTTTAGAAATCAGTTCGAGTTTCCTATTCGCCAAGGAGGCTATGCGAATGCAAGTAATCTGCAAGTCCAGACTGCAGCGCGATGTGCCGAGACTTTGAAAGATGCCATCAGCCCGTATCTTCTCCAAAGGTTCAAGGTCGATGTCGCTTCCGACCTGCCAAAAAAGAGCGAGCAGGTGCTATTCTGCAAGCTTTCTCCACTCCAAAGAAAGGCTTACGAGCAGTTTCTGAATTCTCAAGAATGTAACTCGATTTTTGCCGGTCGACGACAGGTTCTATACGGAGTTGATATGCTGCGTAAGATCTGTAACCACCCAGACCTTGTGACACACAAACTTTTCTCCGCGACAACCGGCTATGGAGACCCTTCCAAATCCGGAAAGATGCAAGTCGTCAAAGCGCTGCTAGAACTGTGGAAGGATACTGGACATAAGACGTTATTGTTCGCTCAACATCGCATTATGCTCAATATTCTCGAGAAATTTGTAAACACATTACCAGGTTTCAACTATCGGAGAATGGATGGCGAGACTCCGATACATCGGCGCCAACTTCTCGTTGATGAATTTAACAATTCACCAGATATACACGTCTTCCTCCTCACAACCAAAGTAGGTGGCTTGGGTGTCAATTTGACAGGGGCTGATCGAGTTATCATCTACGATCCGGATTGGAATCCGTCAACTGATATGCAAGCCCGAGAAAGAGCGTGGCGGCTAGGTCAAAAGAGGGAGGTCACAATATATCGTCTAATGACAGCCGGCACGATCGAGGAGAAGATCTATCATCGACAGATATTCAAACAGTTTCTGACAAACAAGGTTTTGAAAGATCCAAAACAGCGGCAGACCTTTGAGATGAGCAATCTACACGATCTCTTTTCGCTGGGGGAAGAAGGTCAAACGGAGACTAGCAGTATGTTCAAGACGGAAGTCACATATCAAGAAAAAGGCGAACCAAAGGAAAATATCAAGGCCGGGCAAACGACTGAACCCGATATAAAAGAAATCAACAAGGTTGAAGGAATAGCAGCAGTCGAACACTTCCACGACGAGGCCGATGAGACTGAAGCCAAGGATGAAGAAAGCGGAGCCCCCAGATCCGAAGCCCGTCTCATGGAAACCATCTTTGCACAATCAGGGGTCCACTCCGCGCTCGAACACGACCGAATCGTCAACGGTAAAAAGATCATTGCGCCAGACAAAGGCATCATTGAAGCCGAAGCCAAACGTCTCGCTGCAGAAGCAGCCGAGAAACTCCGCAAAGCTGAACAAGCTGCCCGTCAAGTTCCCGTCGGCACTCCAACCTGGACGGGACAATTCGGTATAGCCGGCCGACCAGAAGAACGACCTCGCTCAGCATTTGGCGGAGCAGCCAGTGTTGCACGGGGTGCTGGCACTGGACCTTCTTCAGCTAGTATACTCGCTAATCTAGCCAACCGTACGGGAGCACGAAGTCGAACCAATAGTCCACGCGACAGCCCTGTCCCCGGAGGCGGTCGCCCTGATTTCATGTCTATGATTCGCGATTACATGATTGCGCAGGGCGGTTCGGCATATACGCAGATGTTAATTGATCATTTCAATCGGTTCTGCACTACGCCTCAACGATCAGCTGAGTTTAAGGAGACGCTCAAGACGGTTGCTACCCTGGAAAAGGGTGGACGTAACGGGAGAGGGAAGTGGTTGCTGAAGAAGGAGTACGCACAGCGGTGATTACCTTGATGCTTGATGAGTTATGACTTATGATCATAAAGTGTTATACATATATGTTATCAGTGATGATGTACGATAAGACTTGGATACTACACACATTCAGTAGCTTCTGATACTAGCAGTCTGGGAAGTGATACTCCAGAAGATGCCTTGATACCAGACAAGAAGACCCACGACTGTTCCTGGCATGACCCACACACACACACTATCGACTTGTTTATTCACCTTTTGTAATGACTTCACGTATGCTATAATTTGCCTGCCGCGGACTTGCTGATTTCACGATAATGGAGAGTGCAACATCAAGCATATTTCTCTGTTCTACATCAAAAGGCCTGATGTGAAGGCTTTCTTACAGAGGTCTTGCTTGTAAAAAAATTTTTTTAGCTCTCTTCAATCCCTCTTCAGCTGCCATTGAAACTACCATAGGCGCATGCCGAGATGGCGTACCTCCAATTCATACCCTCATGGACCTCGGGGATAAATCAAAAGTATAGAATAGTACTATGGTAAAAGGTGTAGAAGTAAAGGCTCTTACTTTACCTAGGTTTGGAATATTGGATTCTTATAACTCCATGTCTGACCCAGCGAGCAATATACGTATGCGGTGCAATGTTATTTTAATCATCTACCTAGTGCTTGGAGATGTACCAAAAAATTGACACGAGTCGGGAAGCAGCAGAGATTCAGGTCCATCTTTTCAGATTCCGTTTCTGGTATAACCATGGATCCAAGGACCGATGATGTACTTGTTTTCATTCTATACGGTCCACTTGATATCAATAGATCATCATGCGTCCACTTATTGACTGATCCACGTTTGCATAATATGTACCATGTGTATGCTGTATGTATGTACGAGCTGGGCTCCAAGACGGCCTGAAGCCAAAACAGATAATGCGAAATTTATTCTACTTTTGTACCTGTAGTATAACTACTTCTGTACGAGTACGATGACTCATGATATACCCAACCATGAACACCCTCAGGACTGACCCCGACCAGCTGATCACTAAAACATCGACAAAACACACTGCCAAGAGGCATGTCTCATCTTCGATAATGCTAGTTCCAATGACTTATACGAATTGTTTTTCCCCCGAGATGGTCGGGTGATGATAGAGACATTGCCATTGGACAGAGAGAAGCACCAAGGAAGATGTTCGGATAGACAGGAGAACACCCCACAGAGACAACCAAAGATAACCAATAGAGCGAGCATGGGATAATGAAGATGTACCTCTAGTGCTGCAGAGTATGGGGTGGTACTACGTACAGCCGAGACATGATCGACACGCTGCTCCGCCCAACGTCATAACCTGTTACCTCGCCAATCTATGATGATGGCTATATAAGAGCTCTATACATCACAAATTCTCAATCATCAATATATCTTCAAGGAAGTAATACGTCCTCTACTCATACACTACAATATGCTCTTCACACAACTCGCCCTGGCTGCTGCCACCCTCGCTGCCGGCTCCCTCGCAGCTCCCAGCGAATTCTACCTCAAAACCACTGGCTCCAACATCACTGCCCACAACAACCTCTACGTCGAAGCCTACCACACGGGCGCCGGTCTGGCCGATCCCGTCCTGACCACTGTTACTGCTAATGCCGGCCACTTTTTTCTAAACGAGACATATCTGCAGATGGATATCGGGCAGGAGTATACTTATGGCTTTGATATTGGCGGTGCCACCAACTATGCTGGTGAGTAGCCTTCAAATAGTACTCAATAATCGAGCACGTGTTGACGTCAGTAGCATGGGAATTTGTCGAAATCAACGCTGGACAGGGCGTGCCCGGCATCGAGTTGGAGAGCAACAGCACGCTGACCTGGAATAGCACTGAATTCGGTGGATGGCTCGGTAGGACTCCCTCTTTATTTTTTGTTGACTGCGGCTAACGTATATAGCATGTGACTGGTGGCACGGAGCACCGCAACTCTTCTGGCTCGTCGCTTATGAAGAAGGTGATATCCCATACCCCTCGTCGTGTAGCGAGGTCGACCTCATTCCAGCGGCTATCAGTTCTTGATTCGTGAAATGTTATGATGAATTCTTAATGACATGTTTTATGATTGTGTTTGTGTCACGAATGTATCTGTATATTAGTATGATAGATAATGCATGTAAATGCTGCATATGACTTTCTTGATATCGAATTCGAGTAAGGGATTGTTCATGATATCTGACATGGAGAAATGGAACAGAGTGATGCAACAGCATGGCAAAGGAGGAAATATGAATAAACAAACTAACCTTAAGAGACTAGCCTGACTCACTGTCTTAGACCTGCAGAAGAACAGCCAATCAGCGATCAGTCATCTTGGAAAATGGGGACCTCGGTATGTACTTCAGCCAATAGTATCCTGAGGATATGTAAAGGCTAAGCCCATAAAAGGATAGCGCACCTGTGGCTGAACCATTGCCCGATCAGTGTTCAATAATAGCATCCACTAACCCTTTTTGGCCACCAGATCCCATTGCTGCCTTAGTCCTCAGGCCGCGACAGGGCGGCTCGAACAATCTTTCGTCTTTCTGTTGTTTCCCTCTCATGACATCTGTCTTGGACCGTCACTTTATCGTCTTTTTTCTTCCATCTTCAGTTCTGTATCACCTTCGGATTCACTCGCTTCGTTCGACCTTCGCTAACATCGATTCATTCACGGCAAACGTTCGCTCGCTCGCTGCTGCCGTCTTTGTTTTGTTTATCCCGCCGATTTTCATCCCTTGTCTCACCCTCCTTCGACTACGGAGTAGAAAAAAGACATCCTTGATTGACCAACAGGACACTCAAGCTAACTCTTGAGTATCATACGCCGTCAATAACATATTTTCTGGGGTATCAGCCGATCGATTGAATCAACCCTTTCTTTGGACACCCCTTCACGGGGATTGTTTTCAGTCAATACACATCATGCGTTCCGTTACGATATTGAGTGTGATTTTCAGCCTGGTGCTTCTGGCATCAGTGGCATGGTCATCTGCGAATATGTATGACGATATTTTGAAACGAGGTTAGTAAGATGGACATCTTACTCGATGCAAGTCTAACGTCTCAGCAGATTCGTCAACAATCACAGACACTTCAACCACGGCCTCGGACACACAGACTGCGAGTGGCACCGACACGGCCACCAACACAGCTTCAGACACAGCAACGACAGGCTCAGGCACTGGCACAGATACAACAGCTACATCTACCGGCACCAACACCGGCACTGACAGCGGCACTGCCACTGGCACCACCAAAGGAACCAACACCAAAACTACCAGTACCACAAAATCAACCTCCATCTCCGTCGACCCCGAATGGCCTGCCGGCGGCGCGTCCATGACCAACCCAGCCTCAACCTCAACCACGTACTACAAAATCGGGCAAAACATCACCTTTGGCTGGAATTTCACTTCCGTCGAAGTCACCCCCACAGCCGTCGACGTGATCGCCTCTTGCAGCTCGAACCGCGCTACATACACGCTCGCTAGCAACGTCAGTTACTCGAACGCGACATCCGTGATTTGGGAAACAGATAACTACGGACCCGATTCGCAGAGTCCTCTGCTTACGGCGCATTATACCTTGATTATCTACGAGGCGGGCACATCGCCGACGGAAGTTGCGGGTGCGGGAGAGTTGGGACCTGCATCGTATACGTTTGCGATGTATGCCACGCAAAGTTATACTCCCTTAGCCGGTAAGCCTTTCTACCCTCTACCTTTGTCACCTTGACTTTGCCTGTGTTATAAGAGACTAATGGACCTGTCTAGGCTACGTGTGCGTAACTTGCAACTCGGCCGTGTCAACAATGGATCGACAAGCTGTCGGCTTCATTCTCGGCATGGTCGCCGTTACTATCTTCTCGTTCAGTTCATTTACCGGCGGACTCGAAATTTTCTGATCTCGCCATTTTTCGTGAAAACTATGCATATAATAAACCTACGACGCCATTTCTTGTCCGCTTTTCTTATTTGCATACATATAAATATACTAATGAGCTTCGGTTGAAAAGCGTGGTTTACTTTATCTTTGTCCGGAGAGTCTGTATGAGATGTACTGGCATGGGTGTTTGGGCGTTTTACTTAGTTTAGTTTTATGAATTATTCCAGACTTATCAAGAATAATGTCTACGGTTTCAACTGAAGATCTCCATAGAAGATGATAAATGAAGTCTATCCGTTTCATTTATTATATGAGCCACCTCCCTAGGTGGGTAGCTTGATACTCGTTATATACACCCAACATGATACCCCTCCCAGACAACGCCTTCACTACCTGTACCAGTCCCATTACCATCACCGTCGCCAGAAGTGGCAGTAGTAGACGAAGCAACCGCCCTTCGCAGAACAGGTAACTGAGCAACCGAGTCCGTCAATAGATTGCAAGCTTTACACGGCTGACTCCTTATATCTGCGTATGAGAGGATGAGTTCCTGTGATCAACCAGTTAGCATCTTTACCTCCCTGCTCAACAATTGATGGAAGGGGACGAACGAGTAAGAATCGCAAATCCCATTTCCGTGGCCTGGAGTTGAGTTGGGCCACGATTGCAGATTCGAGGCGGCTGGTACCTGATCCTGATAAGGCGGGTTTCGAGTGTTGACGAGTCGAGACGCGCCATTCGGGGAGGGATGTCTTGTTTGTAGCATTGCTGATACTGGCGGTGGTGGTGGTGGATGGAGTGGCAGTACTCTCAGTAGTGAGCGCTTCTTGAATCTCAAATGCGAGGCCCGCCAACCCAAGCGAGACAACGATCGTAGACTCGTTCCTTGTACTCGCGACCCTGAACCCCGGGATCTGTCTTGCCTGAAAGGACTCTACAACCGATTTGGGCGAGGCTGTTTCCTCCTTTGATCCGTATATGGATGACGGGAACTGCGCCTCACCATCATCCACCTCTACCTCTGTCTGCATTCTATCCCGCCCATTCTCTTTCTGTTCTTCCAGATCCATCTCCCTCAAAACCTCATTGTATTCAACCTTCCACATCCCCGCCGCCCCTTCCTGCGGAAATGCGCCCTTTGTCTCGGCCAATTTCTCATCTACTTTGCCCCAAATGGCTTGCATATCGGCACTGTTCCATAAGCTCTTGAAGTCATTGATTTCGGTGACGCCTTCGATTGCGGATTTGCGCAGTGCGGCGCTCAGGGCTTGCGGGTTGCGCGGGATGGGGGTTGAAGAAGAGGAAGGTGATATGGGGAGGCGCGGATTGACGATCGGATTCAGGGGGGAGAGAAGTCTGTCTGGTAAGAGGGTGCGGAGTTCGTGGATCTGTATATACCACAAGATAGTGGTTAGTATTTACGAATGGTGGAGCGGAGAGGATGGGGGAAAAGGACGGACCTTGGATTCAAGTTCCTGCAGCTTCGCTAGGGACGAAATGAGCTGTCGCTCCGAGTCCCAGTCTATAGACTCCAATTGCTGGTTTCGTGTAGGCTGTTCCTGGTCTTCGAGTTTTATGGCTGTGGTCCCGTTTGCGGTGTTTTGGGACATGGCGCTGAGTGAATGGATGCTTGAAATGGAGGTTCAGATCGGAGCTTCTGGAGGGTGGATGCGCGGACTTGGGTTTGAGTAAGTGATATATTCTAGTTGGAAAGGGTGTGGAAGTGAGATCAAAGCTATATATCCAGGATAATGATGTTGCGGTGTGTTTGCATTGTCTAAGAAAAACAATAATGTCGAGTCCGCGCAAAGCGGAGATATGCGCCACACATGTGAGTATAAGTCAAGCCACTTGTGGCTGGTATTTACTGAACCAATGGAGGCTCCTACGTCTTGTTTTTGCTTTGTAAAATGCTATTGATTATTTTAACGCTATCATAAATCATGAGAGGAGACAAACACTATCTAATATCATGGAGAAGGCACGCCCCCCGTACCAAACAGCTCCATATGAATCCTATCCGTCGGCACACCCTGCTCAGCCAACGCCTTGGTCGTGTCAGTCATGAATCCCAACGGTCCACATATATAGTACTGCGTCGCGGCATCATCGAGATACAATTTCCCGTCCTTGGCTAAAGAGTCAATGGAGATTGGACCCTTGACGTGATAATCCTCTCCTTGCTTTTCCTCTGCAGTGGGCGAGGTGTTGAAAAACGTAACCTCTAGAGATGGATGCTGCTTTGAGAGCGACAAAAGGTGATCCTTGAAAGCGCGCGATTTAGCCTGGCGTGCGCTGTGTACGAAATGGACTTTGCGTTTGTCGGCGGTTGAGCTGGAAGTCACTGTGTTCAGCATCGCTGTTAATGGTGTAAGGCCTACACCAGCAGCAAGCAGGACAATAGGGGAGGAAGATTCGGTGTCGACAAGGAAGAAATCGCCGTGTGGGTACGAGACCTGGACCGTGTCACCCTCGTTTTTGAAGTCGTGCAGAATATTCGAAATGTAGCCTGGGTTGTACTTGGCGTCCGGGTGGCGCGGGTCAAGCCCGGATTCCTTCTTGACGCTGATACGGTAGTAATCTGGTGAATGCTTGTCGCTCAACGAGTACTGTCGAGCTTGCATGTATTTCAGATCGGGCACATTCATGCGCACGGAGATATACTGTCCGGGCTTGAAAGTAGGCAAAGCCTGTCCATCGACTGGCTTCAAGTAGAAGGAGGTGATAATATCCGATTCAGCCACTTTCTTCTCGATTGTGAATTCGCGCCAGTCTCGCCATCCCTCGCCCTGTTTATAGAGCTCTTCTTCCTTTGCAATAAACAGATCGGCGAGTTGCCAGTATGCAGCGGCCCAAGCATCGTGAATCTCGGGTGTCAGGGCATCGCCCAGAACCTCACCCATAGCAGCGAGCAGATACGTGCCAACGACTTTGTAGTGCTCTGGCTTAATGTACAGGGAAGCATGCTTGTTGGTGATGTTCTCAACAGCAGGGCCCAGAACGCCGAGGTTGTCGATATTGGCCGCATAGGCATACAATGCACCGGCCAGGGCCCGTTGCTGGTGGCCGTTCAGCTGGTTGGTGGTGTTGAAATAATCATTCAAGTCCGGGTTTTCGGCCAGCATGTTCTTGTAGAAGACGGTGGTGATGGTGGTGCCATGTTCCTGGACCACGGGCACGGTGGCCTTGATGATATTGATCTGGTCTTCGGTGAGAGGCATATTGTTACTGAGATGATGTTATTGTATCAATGTCTGAATGATCATAATCATAATCATAATCATAACCTGCAGACGGGATGAAGCATTTATACCTGCTACCAAGTCCTGCTTGACAGTCATAATGGCAACATACATAACTACAACGTACGTTGCGGGCCCACAATCGGCCTCTTTCTCATCGAATCGCGGACTTTCTATTAGAAATTCTTTGTAATGCTGAACCTTGAAGCCATGGCATGATACTTCAGTTTATGGCTCGGTACGCTACGGATTTTTGTAAGACACCAAGTCTTCTTAGCAAAAGGTCGCCGACCAACGAGCGACGCTCCAAAGCAGGTCACTTGACATAAAAGTCAGATTTTGCGATGCAAAAGTCCGCTTTAGACGGCATTTGGAATTGTGCCTGGTCGGGAGGAGTAGGAGGATTACGAGATAATTGACACCTTTGGCCAGGGGGCACGTTCGAAAAATTTTCGCGCGGTACCTGAATCTCCGCGGACGAGGGACTGGCGCATGATGTGCTAAAATGATGAATGGAAGCGGCGGGAGTGGAATCGGCGGGAGGGCGGAACGTGGGAACGTGAGTACTTGAGTACTTGGGTTCCGCGGAGAAAGCGATCTATTCTACAGGCAGTTCCACAACCAATTCTGGCATATTACGATTCATAGAGAGAGAGGAACAAGCAGAGACGGAGAAAGAAAGCCGAGAAAACGACGTGCCGATAAGAGACAAGAGCGCCGCTTATCGCGGATATAATGGAACTTTCTTCCGGCAATTAGCGTCATCGGTGCCTCAGGATGCATTTTGCGGCCTGGGTTCTCAGGAAGCATTACTATGTAAATCTGTCCGCGGGAGATGTGACTAATGGTCTTCGACAGTGGTGATGACTATAGATAGTAGACACCACGCTTACTAAATGGTGTGACTCAATCTGTCCATAACAGTAGATGATCAGTCCTTGGTATGCTGCATTTCTGGGGCTGTATCTGATGTCTGTCCAGACTGCAGATGTAGTCGATTTTAGGATCGCGCAGCATTCCTTATTGGGCAACCGTGGGTTTGATTATTAGCCATACGAACTGTAGAACAACGCGTTCTCCAAGATAAAGTACGTTAGGAGCTATATAAATGGAGAGGGGTTTGATCAGGGTTGTTGATAAGACACGTAGTGTTGTACTGCCATGCACGGTTCCTCTTGTCAGTGCGCCACTTAGCCCTGACTTCTGAGTCGAGTTTCTTGAAGTGATCGGCTGATCCGGCGGAAGTGTTCAGTGTATCAATACCTAGGGAGAAGTCGCATAGAAGGATACGTTGGATATCACAACAATGTCAAGGTTTTATTCATGATTCAATCAATAAGATTTGGTCGAGTCAAACTGTGGTGGCTTGAGGGCTTGGCTGATCACGTCGAATTTCCTAATTGGGCAATTTGTCGTACTTTCCTTTTTCGGAGGTTGAGTCCGGGCAAATTTCTTGAGTCATGGATCGCTAGATGATATCTCATGCGCCTCCTGAATCACATACAGTTTGTGATATCTGCTTGCGATCCAAGACTTGATTGAAGATATGGTCTCATAGATTCTACGTGTCTCAAAGTTATTTACGCCCTTGCATAGATGAGATTACCTAGGTAGGTAGGTTACAAGAACCGCTGCCAACTAAGAGAATTACAAGTCGGCGATATGGCCCTAATAGTCCAGTAAAGTGAGTAATCAATGACATTTATTGATGATACAAGGGATGAATCAAATCGATCCTAGATATGAGTAAGTAGATGTGTCGAATCTGAGGGAAGAGCGCCGTATGATAGACTCTACCTTGGTAGTGGTATTTATCTACTGTTTCTCATAGATATGCATTAATCATAAGAATACATGTTTCTGCTCGAGGCATGTCTGAGATTCAATGCAACGCGTCATCAACACACAACCATGAATGTACATCAAAAATATCCTTGGACACAGAAGAAAATTAGGCAGGTGCTTCGGGTGATGGACCCTGTGTAGATGCAGGGGCGGCTGCTGGGGAAGGTGCGTGCAAGTCAGGTTCCTCCGGATCTTTGGGCTCGCTTTTAGGGACAGAGCCGGAGCCGGAATAGTTGCGGCTGATTTTGCAGGGGCTGGACTCACAGGGTCCGATTTGACAAGTGCTGATTGAGAAGTGGTCGCCGGGGGAGAAACATCAAGGCCTGGAGCTTTGATGGGGTTTGAACTAGGAGGATTGACGGACGCCGGGATTGTTGCAGGTTTGCTGGGTGCTTCTAGCGGAGAAACATCAAGACCGGGAGCTCTGACGGGCTCTGCAGTTTTGGAGGCAGGCTTTGGTTGAGGGTTTTAGTCAGCGCTGGGTTGCCCGTAGTACCAGGTACGACTGGTTGAGAAAATTGAGGACCACTAGTCCTCACAGGCTCCTTGGCTCCTTGACTGGCAGGATTTGGCTCAGGAATGACAACCGGAGCAAGAAGCTTTGTTGTCTCTACAGGTTTTGGCAACTTTTGAGGCTGACTAGGTCCTATGGACCCAGACACTGTCGGGATAGTTGGTTAAGGTTGGATAGGCAAGCCACGGAAAGGCTCACCACCAGGAACAATCTGAGGAGAAATCTATGTGCCGTGGGTAGTTGAAGGGTTTTCAGACTCATCGTCAACGGAAATCAAATCTACATCTTCAACCGTTGCGTCCGCTACTACAACACTCCCAATCGAAGCCCCAGCGGAAAGAGGCTGGACATGGATTCAGCCGGTGCAAGCCGATACTACTGATTTTGTCAACCAACAGTTCAAACTCATACCGACGTCAAAACAGTTTATTGTCCCTGATGGACCGAAGACGGCAGTAGAAGGATTTTAACGGTTGTATGGCGAGTGATTGATTATCTAGAGACTGTGGAATCTTTTGTTGTTATTGAGTCCCAAAGATGCCAGTTATTGATACAAGCTTGCGCGTATTACGCTGGTAGACATTACCACCGAGAAAAAATTCTCTGGAACGGTGTGGTCATGGGCTGAAATAAAAGATAGATTGTTATCTTACAATCGGTCTTGTGTCTTATACGGTCAATTCATCTATCTATATTCGACGAGTCTCAGGGTAACAGAAATGATGTAACTCTCACCATTAGTTGGTTGATTATTTAGTATACCGGAATAAATCCGTGGAGCGATTTTTACAGAAGTAAACATGAGATGGTGCTGGAAACATTCAAGCAAAATCATCAAAGCAAACTATGAACAGATAATCCCACAATATACACAACCAACCGAAGATCATACAGCCAAAAAGAAGTGGCAGAGCAGCTATGTAAATTCTATTGCGCGTTCTTGATGGTACTAAAAACCTTCAAAAACTGCGCCGGATCCTCCGCACCCTCAACAGCATACTGTCCCTGAATCAAAAAATGTGGAACGCCCTGAATCCAATTTGCTCTTGCCTCATCAGCTTCCTTGTCGACCTCTGCACGCCCAACATCGGAATCCAACCACCCCTTCACCTCCTTCTCCGATAAACCCGCGCCAGAGTCCAATGCAGCCCGCAACAGGACCTTCTTATCCGTCACATTCTCCTCTTTCTCGAAATAACTCTTGAACAACGCTTTTGCGACGAGCGTCTGTTTCTCTCCTCCATACTGCTGCCCCACCTGATACAAAAGTCGATGCGAATCCTTGGTCGAACCTGTGTTCCCTCCAAACGAAAAATTAATACCTTCCGGTTCACCCACTGCGCGAAGTCGGGCCATCAGAGCTTGCACACGTCCCGGTCCACCAAAGCGCGACTCGTATAATTGGAGTTTGTTGACGCCGGGGTAAGGCGCCGCATCGGGGTTGAGGTAGAATGTGTGCCATTTCAGGTCGAATGTGTCGCCGGGATGGAGCTTAGTGTGCTCTTTTATGGCGCGATCGAGGCGGGATACGCCTACATAGCACCACTGTAATTATAAGGTCAGTTGTGTCCTTTGCGACAAATTAACTAGCGAGTTGAAGGGGTCGTACCGGGCACACTGTGTCCGAAGTGATATCGATGGTAAATTTTGTCATTTTTCTGGCGAAATGAGAAAGTCGGAAGCTTTGAGTGGTGAGTAATCTTGTCGTGGGCCTTTTGACACAATAAGGCAGCATCAAGTCGTTTAGATACCGGCTGTAATTATTCGTAGTTCTAGAATCAAAAGTGCAGAGCCATGTATTCGCGCGGGGCTATATACGGAGTTAGTAGCATACTGCTCTTTGTCTCCGACGGAGTGGGATGATTATTAATACATCGGTCCGAATGGAAGGGCTCGGATCGATGATGACAGCGAGAGGACAGGGATTTGGAATGTTTCTGCAAGGGTTCGAGACCGATATCGGCTGAGCCATATTGAGGAGAACGGAATCATCGTTATATAGTACACATTCTGGGGAGACTATACATCATGATCTGGGGGCTCGAATTAGCAGCAATCAATGTTGTTAGGCATAGGGTTACCGGTAGTGAGCCAGAGAGACCCCCACCTCCACATCAATTGCTCCATCGCCTTGCTGCAATAGGAGTATCGTGCCACAACTGTCGAATATATCGTGCTTGAAGGCTCATATAATCTATACTGTGGGTTGGCTATATTACCCTATGGAATATACCACGATGCTGCTTTATGCAGTTCTATAGGAGGAAAAAGGTGGCTTACGGCAGCTGTGCAGGGTTTGATCGGATGTGACAACCAACGAATGGGAGAAACATAGCCAGTGATATTCAGGGCTAAAAACGACACACGATCAAATGCCATTACTTAGTGATTTGTAGAGTATTCATGTAAGTGCAAGCGTGACTCGTCCTAATCGGGTAGTTGAGCGTACTACGAAGGTATTTGTATAGCTTACTGGGCATACTCTTCACTAGGTTCTCTAGAAAAGGGACAATGCCGGATAGTAATTCAAAGGCTTTGTTTTCCACTAATTCTACCTCAATTAAAGGCATGAAATTGTCTAGTCAATGAGTTTGGACCATCGAACATGGACTGTAGTAACTCTAAGATGTGGCGCCATCCGAGGCTCTCAGGAGATTGCTAATATGAATCAGCCGGCAGTAGCAAACAGACAAAATGTTGAAGAATAGAGGTAATAAGAAGAAGCAGCCCCAATGGTTATGGGTTAATTGCGTTGTTGATGATTTTTGCCCCGTATCTCCAATATCGTGGTTGTTGACAAGAGCCCAAGCTTTGTTCCCATCTCCCAGAATCTGTCTATAAAGTGCTTAAGTATGGGATGAACTCTCTACACAGGCAAAATGATGGTAGGGAGAATTTATCTATCAAGCGACGTCAATGGTAGTCCATGAAAGTACAGACATTTGATATGATCAAGTACTCTTTATCCGCCTGATTGCTACATACGGTTCAAAATTACCAAGGAAATTATATATAGGACAAAGAAAGGAACGAGTAGCAACATGGGTATTTGATATCAAGCGTTTACACTCAACGCTACACAACGCACGGTTTGCACTGTTCACCGACAAAGCTGTCCCTATGATACAGATGTAAATTGAAGAACCAACTTACGCCCTCTGGGAGGAGCAATATAACTATCCTCTTGTTCGATCCCCTCGTCATCTACAATAGAAGTGGTGAAATTGGTGTATATTGCGGCAACGACAAGTTTAATCACTGTTAGATGTTGAATTAGTGCTCCTCCTACAGCTCTTCGCAGGGCTGGTTGACGTACCTTGCAGAGCCAAGTTGCTCCCTAAACACATCCTTCCACCACTACCAAAGGCCCAGAACAAGCGTTTCATTGCCTCGGAATTGCTTCTATCTGGATTGAGCCAGCGCTCGGGAAGCCATTCGTCTGGATTAGGATAGACATCTGCTATACGATGCAGAGAAAATGCAGAGCTGCTGACGATTGTGCCGCCTGGAATACCCGTGTAACCTCCAATGGCTACTGGCTCAGAGGAGGAGGGAACAACCCGTGGTTGTGGACCTGGAACTGGCGTATGTAGGCGTAGCGTTTCTCGGACTATGGAGTCTAGGAGAGGCAAACTATCCAAGGACTGTGCAGATGGTAGTACGACCTCTGTCTCTGTGTCATTATCTTTTCCTAGTGAGCTTTTTCTCAGAGTCGGCGAAAGGCCTAAGAGTTCCGCTCGGAGATGCGCTTGAAGGGCGGGGCGTTGCGATAACTCCCACAACGTGTAGGTGAATGTGATTCCTGATGTTTCATGTCCAGCGACAAGATGATCAAGCATCTCCGAAGCTAGAATGAGCCTTTTTCTCTCCCAATGTTCGTAATTCTTCTCTAGACAGCGATATAATTGTGCATACACCACTGGCTGAGTGCCTGGATCGTTTCTTGCTTTTTTCTCATTCAGGTCATTACTGACCTTATCGCATAGTGCAAGACACCATTGCTCAAACTCGCCAAAACTACGTTCCTTGGGATGCGAAACTTTGAATATCTCGTACATGTCAAGCCAATGATCTCGCTTGGCAACGTCGTGGATAAAGTCCGTCCCATACTTCGAGCCAAATAGATACGCCGAAGTAAAATCTTGGCCAAGCCCTTGTAACAAAGCGAGTACATTGATCGCCTCCCGACTCTGGGCCAGTTTTCTCAAAAGGGGTAAAAATCGATTTGCCACGATAATAGACGAGACTTTCTGTAGGTCTGGCGAGTTTTGCAGATATGACTTGGAGTATACATTGCTGAGCATGCGCTTCTGTATAGAATGCGGCTTGTGTTCTAGGGTGCTGACTAGATTTTCAGTGCCAAAGTTGACGAAGATGTCCCTGTACCATGAGGTTTTCTCAAAGCCACCGGTGTAGATGGTTCGCAGGCCATCAATAGAATTGACGCTGAGCTCATGGGGGCCCAGGCGTACCACAGGGCCGTATTTCTGGTGAAGATGATAGATGGTTTTGATCTCGTTCCCTGTTTTGCGCTTATGCGATATCCATAGGGATGTGATTGGGGATGTAAGGTGTGCGTTCGGAATTTTAGATAGTGGCGAGAAGAAATATCGATAAATAAAATATTGAAAAATAAGCCCAATGACTAAGAGCATTAGAGCAATTGAAATTGACGATGATAACATCTTGCTGGTGTTGTAAATGCTCCTATGTAACACAAAGCAGCGCTCCCAATTTCAAGTGGAGGGGTTCCTATCGTATCTACCCTTAATCTGTCCGACTGGATATTTTCGTCCCTCGTGGACATGAAGGGCGCTAATGCAGGATCAGGCCCATTCGTCCACTTAACTCTATCTGCTCAATGTTTCTGAGACTAGGCATATTCTGTCCAGACCCTTTTCCCCAAACTGTTCCCTGCATTTCCGGCTTGCCGAATAGAGAATAACGGATACAAGGATCCATAAGGATTTGTGGCTTTTTCAATACTGCATTGGCCGGTTCTAGATTCGCGACTAATTCGTACTATCGCCGCAAGTCGTTTTAGGGGCCAAAAAAAAAGGAATTCAGCACCTATCAGGCTTTTAGATTCCAGAACGAATAGCACGGATTCAGAGGATTCGTTCTTGACAGGGTAGATTTGATATCTGATATACCAAAGAAAAAAGACCTGATATACTACAAACTGTCTATTCATTGCATACAGGCTGTTACTCCTTCACGCTCTCACCCGATGATGAGAGCTGAACGAAACTTGAAATCATTGTTCTCTCTTCACCAAGGCGACCGGAGCCACGAATTTGTGTCTGCCTCCTAGCCAGTAGTAAGCAGTGGCAAAAAGGATGACGCCCACATACATGACGGCACTCCAGTTCATTGTGGAAGGCGTGACTGTGCTAGTGAGAGGAAAAAACGCAAAGACGAACACCGGCCACAAGTAGGCGAGAGCAGCGATGTTAATAGCCATACCCCATTTGCCCAGTGACCAACGATGTTCAGGCAGTGGTTCGCCACGGATACGCTTCAAAAGAAGGCAGCTGATTGAGATGATGTAGGATGACATCAAAGATGTAATGGTCAACGAAACAATGGCAGTCAATGCAGCTGTTGAGCCAATGTTGATCAAAGAGAGGAGGGCAGTGATTGCGAGGGAGACGAGAACCGAATTCAACGGAATGTTCCACCCGGGATTGACCTGTTTGACTGGTTAATGTAGTGCGCCTCAACTGAGAGTATAGATTCCAGCTTACGTGGCTGAAGAATTCGCCGAATGGTACACCGTTATCACGAGCAAAGGACCATAGCTGACGAGATGCAGTGGCTACTTCGGTGATCGTACTAGCGGTTAATGTCACAATCAGTATTGCAGTCATGACATTGGTGCCTGCGTAGCTGCCTGTGCTATTGAAAAACACTTGGATAAAGGGGTATCCAGTAGGCGAGGCTAAGATGCTGTCAATGTCGCCCAGTGTGAAACATATCGTAACCAACATCACAAAACCAAGGACAGAATTGACGACAACGGCGCTCATCATGGCCCTGGGAAGGGTTTCGCTGGCGTTCCTGATTTCCTCGGCTGTTCAGATACTGTTAGCTAACTTTCTCCAAATTTTTCTTATTACGCATGACGAGGGGTGAATATATACACATATGCACAGCGCAGTCATAACCAATCATGGCGGTAATGGTTCCAGAAAATCCGACCAGAGTTGAGGAACCAAGACTGTTCCAACCTCCATCGTTGTTAAATTGCGTAAAGACGGACTTGGCTGATGCACGCGGAGCCATGACCCAGAGAGGAATGATAATGGCAAATAGGCCGACGATATGTAGGATCAAGATGAGGGCCTCCACCATTGGTAATCTTTTCGCTAAGAACGTATTAAAAAAGACGGAGAACGCGGTGATTGCGATAACCAAAAGAGTGCCGTGCCATCGCTCAAATATGTAGGATTCGTCGTTGAGTACGATCAAGCCTTGAATAATGGTGCCTGCTAGAAACGCAATTGACACAATAGCGCATTGCCAGCCCGTTGCGCAAAGCCATCCTAGTTATTCGTTTGTCAAATTTGTGTACGCCAGAAGGTGAGAGTAGACCAACCCGTGACATAACTAAGGAACTTTTGACAGCTTTTTGGCGCGAATTCAGATACCCAATGATACTGCCCTCCTGAAGTGGGAGCCCTAAACGCATACTCATTGTCAGTAAGAATGATAATTGGAAAGACAGTCATGAGTCAATATCCAGTTTACATTGAGGCCATCTCTGCTAAACTTGCAAAGACGAGCAAGAACCCAACACATATGATGACAAACCCCCAGATTAACCCAGCAGTGCCTCCATCAGTAAGACCATCTGTAAGAAGACTGTGATTCTATTAGCAAAAAAGCCTTTTTTTTTCAGCCAAGAAATTTCAAACGTAGAACCTACGTAAGAATAACCTCCCATGTTGCAATAAGAGTACAACCAAAGCCTAAAATCGAGGTGAATCCGAAATTTCTCTGCAAACCTCTCTTTTATCAGCTTTGCTTGACTCAATTGGTTTTTATGTCTTCTTTGAGAGGTACTATTACCCGTAGCACTTGTTCTCTTCCTAGAGCTGTCATATCACGCTTATCGGCGCCATTTCCCAGGTATTTGGCTGGCACATGGTACTTGTTCACCTCCTCCGCATCGGTCTGCATCCAGACACCACTTTTTGAAGCCTCCATAACCTCGAAGTGTTTTCCTGATGAGCCTCTCTGATTGTACCAAGAAAGTTGTAAGTGAGAAGGAGTGTTACGCAAGAAGAAAAAAGAAAGAAAAAATGTCGAGCGATTGGCCAGAGCTCTCGAAGGAGGGAAGGATCAACAGGGTGCCTCACTCTTACCAAAACAGAGACAAATAATGCAACACCGCAGGTAGCGCAATCAAAATTAATATCTACGTTTTCGGCTTTCGCTTCTTTAGTCCGAGAGCTAATGCAGGATATCACTGGCTTATTTGGTGTGGTCCTAAAGCACGTTGTTTGGGTAGTATTTCAAGGGTCGAAAGTCCAGACATTGCGTCCCGGCTCCCGGCTTGCCTGTTCTTTTCTTATCGGGTCAATGCAGTGAGGAAGAAAGAGATTCCGGAACACAGGATTCGCTCGTCATAAATATGTCTCCTGGACTCGATAATGCTTAACCCTGGCTTCGCCCTAAATAAGCGTCCGCGTGTGAGTAAAGGAACATGTGTGCATGTAACTCGAGTGCTAGGGAGGTCAAACTCTTCGTAGGGATCTTCCCAAAATTATTTAAATCAAATAAATTAATTCCCCGCGCAATGAACTATCCAAAGGCCTGAGAGTCTGGGATTATCCTTCATGCCCTACATATCAGATAGAGGGACTCATGTTGAGTGCTTTGCCGCACAGCCTTATAGACAGGATTCGATGATCTTCCCCTTGATTATTTTCTCATATAAGTGTCTTGCCGGTAATATCTCACGCAAATGCTGGACGGTATGACGAGAGAATACTGCAAATCTTTATAAAATGTCTTATGTTATTGTCCCCCCGGGACAGTCACCACCTTTCGAGGTTGTCGATGACCAACATCATGGCGCATGGATCATAATCACTACAGCACTTGGCGTAGCCATCTCCTTGGTGTGCTGGTTGATACGACTTTACGTGCGATTTGCCTTGACTTCTAGCTTTGGCATTGCCGACTGGATATTGGCGGCGTCCTCGGTATGTTGGATGTTTCTCGACTGCCTTTCGTAGAATGAAATGGCTCGATTTTCATTCTGACTAGGAATTTCTGCAGGTTATAGCTTTGATACAGTCAGTCATAATCCTAGCTGCCGCCCATTATGGGTTCGGCACATCGATAGAGTTATTGAACTCTGATGCTGTTGTGCGTATTCAGAACGTATGTCTATTTTCTCCCACACATCTTAGACTCTGGAGGAAAACCGCAAGAACCAAGAACTGATCGATTTGTGATCGAAGATTCTTGTCGCCAGTGATGCCATATACATCATTACTCAGTACCTTGCCAAAATATCTGTCATGTCTATTCTACTTCAATTGACGCCGCAAAGAAAACATAACCTTGCAACATGGGCTGCAGGCAGTGTTTGCACCGTATGGCTGGTGGTGTCTGTTTTACTCATTACTGTTGACTGTGAGGCCAACAAACCTTGGCAACCCGCTGCTGAGCATTGTACGGGTCTGGTATGTCAACCCATATCTTCCAAATTAGTGCTCCAAATAACAGACTCTAGCTTGCTCGATGGCGGTTTATCACTCTTTTGGACATCATCACCGAAATTGCATGGCCTACGCTCGCTATTACCGTAGTGTACGGTGTTAGAACTTCTCTAGATCGGAAGATTGTCATCATGTCTGCATTTTGCTCGCGTTTACTGTGAGTATATTCACTAACGAAAACCGCCTGTCGCTTTTACCTGACCCAAACTTTGAATAGGATCATCATCTTCGCGGCTTTACGCTTATACTACGAAGGGCCCGCGTCTAGGTCACTCGATCCAACCCTCACGTTTATCGAACCGTACCTCTGGGGCGAAACTGCGATGCATTACTCTTTGATAGCGTCCACTGGGTTCTGTCTGCGCCCGTTTATGATCGCCGTGAGTACGAACTATGGCACTGCAGGCGACGAATATCTGAGTAGCAGTGGTGGTGCTGGGTCTGGAAGTAGAACTCGCACTGGTAAAAGCAGTAATAGCTATACCATGAAAGACATGTCGCGCTCTTCACGGAAAAAACGCGGTGGTGGTAGCATGGCTGGTAACAGCACCCTCCACTCAAATACATCAGCCATCGTCGAAGAAAGATATGAAGGATACATTGGCACTGGAGTAGAACAAAGTTCTTTATTCGAGGCTACAAGGCGGAAAATTAGCGGCCATGATGCGAGCAGTGTTGGAAGTAATGAAAGCACGAAGATGATTATTCGTAAGGACCCGGGTTATACAGAAGGATACTAGTAGCGTCACTCTACCTGATATTACATAGCATGGTACCTCATTTATGTTCAGCCAATGATATATTCCTGATGATAGTAGCAAGGAATCCTTCAGCGTACTTACTAGCTATACATAGTAAGGTGTCTGATGTGATGGTTTAAGAA
This sequence comes from Talaromyces sp. F31, assembly GCA_037356135.1. NCBI lineage: Eukaryota > Fungi > Ascomycota > Eurotiomycetes > Eurotiales > Trichocomaceae > Talaromyces > Talaromyces sp. F31. The sequence continues at coordinate 505,970 of JAYXSF010000032.1, read as the reverse complement.
AAAGGGTCTTCCCGCAACCAACCGGGATGAACCCGTCAACTATCCACCATGATAATTGACCTCGGAAAAATAATTGGATGAAAATTGCCTCTTTCTAATACGTATAGTATGTACTCAGTATCTTGGGGCTAGTCACACGAAATAGGCTATGGCCGCGCCGTTATTCATTATACGAGCGGACGAACACGAAAGGATTTTCACACGCTAAAGCAAGCCCTAAGCGAAAGAAGACCCTTAATTTATGCGGGATCATAATGGAGTATCCCGATTTGCCAGCCTAAGCAATTAATGTCCAGGGGTTGATAACTTGATATTCCAACGGCGATTTTACTAAATCGACGACGTCAAAAAGAAAAGAAATAACTCTTTCAGAATCGTTATATCCGATTTCTCCCCACTACCCCTTTTCTCCCATTACAGTAGCAAGTACGGAGTTATAGTTTTATCCCAGATGTTCCTAACTCCATATTCTGCTCCTCTTCACTCATTCTAATCCTGGTTGTTGCTAGTGCCCGAAATCCGAATAGTCATCAAGAATATGCATTATTAAGAGGTTGGATACGAATGCAAAAATTTCCAGCCTCAAGATGAAACTGGCAGAAGATCTGACATTATGCAAGAACACAGTGTAAGACAAGTGCTTCGAAGGATTGCTTGGTTGTTCTTTAGACGACCTTCGAATCTTCGCGGTATTAGGTATCTCAAGCAGCGAACAAGAAACTTCCTGTATTGATTCGTATCGATTGATGATATGAAAAAAATTGCCAACCTCCTTTGTATGAGACTACTTAGAGTATTATCGACTCGGTAGGCCAAATTTTTTGATTTTTTCTCCCCCCTTTAGGGTATTTTTCTCAATAAGCCCTGGTTCGGGACTTTCAGCAACCTGCTTTACTCAGACAGCCCCAATCACAGAACGTATCGGCTACCACGACAACTTGGTTAGCGATGCATAGGAGACATTACACAATAAGAGAAATACTTACAACGTCAAATTCTCCTTATCTGTCAAATCCAGCTGATTGCCATCGACGACGTGAGTGACCGTCGTTCCGTTATCCTGGACCTCTTCCACAATCCCGGCATCGCGCACATCGCTTTCGGCTTGGAGTTTGTCGCGGCGTTTGTTTTCCTTGACGAGGATGATTCGTAATGCTATGATACAGAGAGAGGGGAGCACTGCGGCCACCTGAAACCAAAAATTAGATAAGTCAGTGTAATTAGGCAGGATAGAGTGACTTACGACAAGCAAGATAATCCAGGTTGGTCTATACCGTGGCTGCATACCAGGATCAGTAAGTAAAAATTAGACTGAAAGAGGTGGTAGTAGACATACCTTCCACTGGGGCCGGAAAAGCTGCGGAGAGATGATATTACCCAAACCGTACCCAATATGGTACAGGGCTATGACGGTAGTCTTTTTCGTATGTCCAGCGGAGGTGTTAGCAGCCCAAATCATAACGACCGCATACGCGATGCCAGTTGTAGATCGAATCCATATGCCGGTTATGAGTCCCCAACGATTTGACCATGGGAGACCTGTACAGCAATAAACATGAGCTTCCTGGACCGATTTTGTTGGTTTGAAAGGTGGACTCACTTAAAAGAAGTATACTTGATAAAGCGCCAGGGATATAAGAGGCTGAAGAAATCCAAGCACGAGCATTCTGACATCGTCAGCGATAGCATCATGATTAGCGGAATTCAACGACAAGCTTACCGTAGTTTTATGTAATACAATCGCAGCAGTTATGAGACAAACGAACGAAACTGCACCAGTGACTGTTCCGAGTAAGGTTGTCTGGAGAACAGTAAATCCGAATGAGTTGATAATTAATGAGTATTGATTGGTCAATCCATTGGCCATTTCTTGAGACCAGGCGTGCAAGAAGAAGAGCCAAGTTTTAGGGTCTTGGATCGCCTCAATAAACCTAGATCCATAAGCACGATATCTTCAAAGACCTAACAAATGATCTCTTACTGGTATTTCTTGAAAGTTTTCTGCTCAATTCCAGAATGGTTCTCCTTAATCCGCAATATTGCCTGCGCACGCTCTTCAGTTGTCAAGAATGAAGCATGCACGGGGCTATCTGGGAAAAGCAGAAAGACGATGACCCCAAAAATAACTGTTATACCGCCCGTAATCACTTCGAGATGTTAGTTTCAATACCTTTGCTAAGGCCGTGAATGACAAACGAACCCATGAACCACTTCCACGGCGCAAAGCCATCGGTCTTAATCCAAAGCACGCCATAGGACAGCAAGCCCGATGTAATGGGGCTTGCGTTCCCGATCGACCACATAATTGGCATCAAGACGGCTTGCTCTTGATAAGTGAAGAACATTGACATGATGAGTAGAAATGCCGGCACGATACAAGCTTCTGAGAGTCCTAGCAGGAAGCGGACTACGAAGAGGGAGGCGAAGCTATTACACGGGGTATGTAGAAGGGTAATACCGCCCCTACTAGTATATCAGCATGTACTCGGAACATTAGAAGTACCTAGGTATGTGAGTTGTCTCACCAAACTATCAGGTTACCTGCTAGCCACTTCCCTACCGGGAACCTCTGCAAAGCCCAATTCTGCGGCCACTCTGCAAGTAGATAGCCGAAATAAAAGATTGAAGATAGCCAGTTGTACTGATTAGAGTTCAGATGAGCGTCTTTCAGAATCCCGAGAATTGCTGAGCTTCCCAACTATATCGGCATCAGCACGTGTGACTCATAAATTTGTTTTATCTTCTGCCCTAAAACATACCGTTTGCTTGTCAACATACATTAGGTGATACCCAATACAAAGAAAAGGCAATATCCGACGCAGACATTTGTTGCGGATCTTTCGAGCCTCTTCCGGAGTTGGGTCCGTTACTTGCAATTTTTGGAAGAGTTTGTAGCTCTCGTCGGCATACCGGTCGGACAGTTTGGGTACACTGGGTGGAGGAGGAAGATCGTCATCTTCAGACTGAACGGATGGTACAAAATTTGTTTTTTGGTTGTCGGAAGCCATCTTTTTGGTGTGTGCTCTGCTCCGATATCAATCAGAAGAGTAGAAGATTATGCGTTGAGTTGAGTCGAGATGGCCTCGGAACATGGTGGGAACAAGTCGACACCTCATGAATACCTATATAGTGTCTTGTTAACTTTTCGATTGCAGTCGGAATTTGGCATAGTGCATTTCGCCATTCTGCAGCATATATCGTCTTTGCTTGGTACAAGCCTGGCCAACTGTGCAGTGACATCCCTGTCTCAACGTGGAGCACTGCATTTTTTTTTTGTATCATGATTCCGAGAAAGATTACTGAATACGGAAATTTCATGAGATATCGTGGTAGATTGAATTGCTCAAAATGTTGTTGCGTCAGTATCGCGTTGTTGACGTGCTCGGGTTGCAGTAAGCCCCTCCGTTAGGTTGGTGTTGGATATCAGAATATTTCCTATCGCGTGCAGCTCAAAAGGCGTGATAGGTCCCGTTATTGGTGTCACTTCAAATGAACTTCCCGACACAACTATTTTGCGAAAATCTATGGACTATTTCCACTTCACAAAGACATCAGGACGTTGATAATAATGGCAGAAAACAAACCGACATTTCGAGTGCTCATAGCCGGTGCTGGCATAGCAGGCCTAGCAACCGCAATAGCACTCAATCGCATTTCCGAGATTCCGAATCTCGACATTCAGCTGTACGAGCAAGCCCCCGAATTGACCGAGATAGGAGCCAGCATTGCGCTCAGTCCTAATGTATGCTAAGGCCTTTCCCTGCGAATTTCAACAGTATTAGAGTTGATGATCTATCAGGGCATGCGAACTCTGGAAAAGCTCGGGGTGCACAACGCTCTCACGAATGAGAATGGGTATCGAGGCCCAAGTGGAATTCCGCAAATAGTTCGGTATGAATAGGAACAAAAATATCCTCCAAATTGTGTATATATCGGCTAACTTTAGTCCAAGCCACTGGAAAACGAATCAGGTCGTTACTGTAGATACGCACTTTAACGTACCCGATCCTCGGCATCATACGACTCGTTTTCATAGGGGACATTTGCACAGCGCCTTGTTGCAGCATGTTCCAAAAGAATCGATTCATCTTAACAAAAAAGTCGCTAGTGCTGTGGCTACTGATGATAAAGTAACACTCTATTTTGAAGATGGATCCGAAGCTCATGGCGACCTTTTGATTGGTGCTGATGGGATCAAATCGGTTTGTCTAGTATCTGTGGTTCACGAAAATTCTTTTGCTCATTTTTCTTTCCTAAACAAAGAGGACTAGACAGGCTTTTTTCCCACAGTATGAGCTCAAGTTTAGTGGCAAAGTCTTCGCCAGATCAACCTTTGATGCCTCATTAGTGGAAGGAAAAATCCCGGACTTGCCTATTGACTCTGTTCACTGGGTATGTGATTAACATTTTCGACTCGCAACTTATTATGATGAGCTGATAATTAGATTAGTGGGGACCAAAAGACAACTTCTTTGCGTCAAGGTTGGGTACGCACGACCCCTACAAGCATATGCTTTGAGAGCACACACCTAACTTCTCGCAGGTAAGGGGCAATACACTACTGTCGGTGCATATGACGACGGTCGCAGCGCCGAAGAGCTAGAAAGGGAAGTTTCTTGGGACCAAGTAGGAAACGTGGAGCATCTACGAGAAAAATACAAGGACTGGAACCCCATAGTCAAAGCCTTGACGGAGTTGACTCCGTATACCCGCCTATATCCCAACTTCGCTGGCCAGGCTCTTCCGACTTGGGTTCTTGCGGCTCGAGCCACTCTGGTCGGCGATGCTGCTCATAGTCATGGTGGTGCATTTGCAGCTGGAGGCTCATTGGCTCTTGATGATTCGTTTGCGCTAGCATTGGCGCTCAAATATGCTTTCTCCTTGGCAGGATCAAGTGATTTTAATAACGGATCAAATATCAAAAAGGCACTAGAGCTGTACGACCAGACCCGGCGTCCTCATACGGGTAGACTTTTGGAGATTGTCCACGGCCAGATCAATAAAAAACCGGAGGCTCATCAATCCGCCGAAGAAGAGGATCTAGCACTTATCACGAAGATGACTAAAAGGCCCGATACAACGTGGTTATCCGAACATGATGTGGTAGAAGCGTTCCAGCAGGTGCTTAAAAATGAACAAGCTACCGGATTCGAGCAAACAGGAGCGCAAAAAAGCAAATTATGACTGAAGCCTCATGAGACATTCAACCTAGTCCATACAGAGGAATTCTATGAGTTGGATAATGACACCTGAAGATGGAGTGCAATTAGAATATTCACATTGAGCATACTGCAAAAATATAGACTATTATATATACTCCTCCAAGAAGTTTGGATATCCCATTCCACCCATGATTGAAATCCCAGAAGCCCAGTCTGGTAGCTGTAGAAAACCCTCTTCAGGACTTGGCAAGCTATCTGCTGCGTCGGAATAAAGTTGACTATCTAGTAGTCCAGTACTGTAATTGATACTGTAATCAGTACCATGGAAAGAATGGCTTTGATGAGCTGCCGATTGCGAAATCTCAGGCCTTGTGATATCTTCTGATTGTGTGATGCGAGTTAATTCTGGCTGGTGCCTCTGATATATCTGCTTTCGCGCCATAGGATATGTGCCCAAAGGATTCAGAATGTACTCAAGAGAGAATTGAACTGAATTTCTCGTCTCTGGGTTATCGTTATTCGCCGTACTTGAAGATGAGTTGTTAGGGAAGTCGCCAACTTGAAACGAGAACAAAGTTTTGAATTTTCTCAATGCCTGCACTGCAGACTCGCAGTACAAATCTGCATTGATATACCTGGCAAGGTACTTCAGAATTTGCACATTACTTTGCAGTATCTCTTCGCATTTCTGATACGAGAAATCCGCAATCAATGACTCGGGATCTCTCCATGAAGCTAGAGTGGTCACCAGTACGCTACTGCATATCTGCGCATGAACCGCATAGGGAGTATCTACTATGCTGAGCTTGTGACAGTCCCATAGGCTTCGCAAAAGAGATCCAATGTACAGAGCTTTCGTAATGCACATACGATGACACATGTGGATAAATTCTTCCGGGGCATTTTTGCGTATCCATTGCGTTGCGGTGTCTGGAAAGACCAATTTTGAAACGCCTACTCGGTACAGGTCGTTGTAAGTCTGAGAGATCAGGATATGAAGGCCGAAAAATAGGTTCAATCGGCCGGAGGTCTTGTAGATGTAGACATTTTCCGTTGACATCTTCAGACTGACTGGTATCGAGCTCTCGATATCTCGTAGCTCCTTGTCTAGGCTGTGAAAATGAGAATTACTGTTTGCTTCCCAAGGAATTTCCCCGTCCAAATGCTTGACGTATCTCAATATCTTTGAGCGGATGGCCATGGCTCGGGCATAATGACCTCGCATGTCAATGTTTTCAGAAAAAGATGCGACTGCTACCTGCTGCTCGTCGACGAAAGGCAGTAATTTTCCAACTTGCAGCATTTCCGTGATGCATGGTATGTTCCTAATAAAAGAATCTTCAACGCATGGAAGTTGGATCTGGACATCCCCGGCAGACACAAAACGAAGTTGGTCAATGCCGCATTCAATCGCCGCGTCAAGTAGATAGCATGCCCACAACACACGTCTTCTGCTCTCTTTTGCTGCCCACGAAATCTGATTCTTTTGGCACAAGATATCGTTGTCATGCTCGACGTTCAGCTGCAGCAGTTGTACACGCCGTGTAGTGAACCCGGAGATCAAAAATGCCTTTGAGTAGTCACCAAATCGGAGATAGTACTCGTGAAGTAGAATTTCTGTCATGAGACATTCAATAGCCGGATTCCCAAAGGTCGCAAAAGTGCACTGCATAGCAGCTTCAGCCCAGCCTTTACCGGCATCGTAGAAGCGCGTGTCAGCACTGAGATCGTCCTCGCTGGTGCCAATGATGACTTTCGCATAATAAATTGGAGCAGCCAGTGCACACATAATATACACAAGGCCTGGTATCTCAAAATACATGGTTTTTGAATCATGAAACTGCTCCATGAAGTTGGGAATATGCAAGAAACCCATGCATCGTACCGAGTGGATATGGGCGAAGTATATGTCGATCAATTCACGGACCTTGTCAATGGATGGTAAATTTCGGGCTATCAACCATGTCGGTATTGCGCGAGGGTTTTTATGACGGGGAGGCGCTTCCTGTGGACAGTTCTCGAGATCAGTGTCATAATAACGACACTCAATCCCCTTCGCGGAACACCTATCGCATACAGGACCACCGGAGCATTTGGATTTGGTTCGTTTACATTCTACACACGATCGCAGAATCCTGCGCCGCTTGAGTCCGGCTTGTGTAATCGAGTCACTAGGGCTGAATGCATTGCGGGCTGTGCTGGTAGGTGTTGCTCCTGGGTAAAGACACTCCTCGCCCAGTGCACGGCATTTGTTACATGATCCAGGGGTGCGATCACATTTTATCTGTGAAGATTACGAGATTAGTCGCTGCAATGCGAGCTATTTGATCTCGCGGAGTGTACAAACCTTTCGCCGGCGGCATAAAAGACAGCTGGACGAGCGCACCAGCTCAACCATGACATCCTGAGGCCAACAGCCCGTTGTCCATGCACATTGGTACAAAGTGCATGAGATACTCAGGTCATGTTTTTGCAGAAACAAAAACGCATAGCGAGCGGGCGCGAAGTTGTTGACCAGCGGTAATCACGCCAATATCGAACAAAATGATGTTGTGGAGGCCGACATCCGAAAGAATCCGGATCTCGCTTCCTGCTATTTTTCTATTGGCCGCAGCATTGATAGAGGTTTACTTATCTTTGAGCACGCGATCCCACTGAAGTTTTGGTAATTTTGAGTTGGATTTATACTTTTTGTGGAGCAAGAGCTTCATACTTCTTATCAATCTGTTTGGTGCTTGATATGAAAATGGCCGAGATCCGGGCTTGCGTGGATGTCGTCCATCAATTGTACCGAAGTTCTGCTGGACAAAGAGCATATTGATGTATGTGTACGGAATACACAATGCCAGCGACAATGGCGCAACAAAAAGTCACTGAGGAGAAGAGAGGACATAAAAGCTGCTTCGGCAGTCTCGATACTTCTCGTAGCTTTGAGGCGAACAACCCAGACTAGATATTATACCATAAATCCATCGATTGATATCTGATTTCTTAGAATGCCTGCATTACTAAAAGCTCTAGTAGCTGCAGCTGCTTTTAGCTCTGCTTGGGGCTCGGATTTTCGCGTCTTTGACAATACGGCTTATACCAACACATCTATCGGCTTTCAGAGCACCAATATCAACTGGATCCCCGCCTACGTCTGCAACCCCCTGACAGCAGGAGGTGTTCTCCCTTCCGCCGCACAATGGAAAAGCATCGTTCTCGAATGGAATATCTATCCCGGATACCCTTTAGTGCTTGATTGTGAAGATCTGTACTTTACCAACGCGTCCACCGCAGATCTCTACCTCCAGATATTAAGCACTCTACAGACATGGGCTGCAGAAGTCATACCCACTGGTCAGATCATTGGCTGGTACGGACTATCTGGAAATACCATCCCGTCGCTATACGGTCATTACCAAAGCTTAATCGCAAATTACAGCAGCCACGCCTTCTTCCCATCTGCATACACATTTAGCAGCAGTCTAACTACGTGGAACACCTCGCTCAATTCAGTGATCAGCAAAATAATCGCCATAAATGACACGCTGCCCATCTGGCCGTATACCTGGCCTCAATATCACAACAACTATTCCTTTATACCGGTAGACCTGTGGGAAAGTGAGCTTGAGATCCTGTCCGCAAACACCTATCTCGATGGATTCGTTATCTGGGGTGGCAAGAACCATGCAGTCTGCAATGATACATGCCAGCAGACCGCTGGTCAGCAGCCATGGTTGAATGCTACGCGCTCTTTCTTGAGTAACCTTTACGGGATCTATAATGGTGAACCGCAGAGGAATGGGGCACAGGTATTTTCTTTTTAGATAGAGCCGATTGCTTCAAGATTATTTCCAGCATTAGGTTAGGAAATGAAATCCTTGTACTATGGATGAGATACCAAAAGTAACTTTCAATATTTCAATGCCTTTATCTGCTCTTGCCTTATAATATTTTCAAATTTTGTTGGGTGTTTGATATACCGGTAAACAGTTATGTATTGCCCATAAGAAGAGAATGAGCGACCATTGTAGCTTGAAAATATTTGAGAAGTATTACATTGATTATTCCCAAGTCATATCACCACTCAATTTGACTACACTAATGTTTCAACACTAATGATTCGATAAACTAAACTTGAACCTCATCCACTTTCTTCGTGTCCTGCTGAAGCTCTTCTGGATTATAACTATACTTACTCAAGGACACAATAGTTGGGACAGCCACCACCAAACTACCAATAGACAGCCCCCAGTTCATCGCAAACTGCACCATGGCACTCACACCATTAGCGTTTACTCTCCAAGCCATAGCTCCTCCAGCAGGCTTCAAAGCCGAATAAGTCCCGACAATAACTGCATTGACAACCGGATCATGCGACTGTGCGCCAATTATCCAGTAGCAATAGCCCTGCCAAAAAGCGTCGTAGACACCATAAAAGAAGTACAAGAACATAGGGCCCAAAAATATGCTACCCTTCTTGAAGTCGATGTCCTGTTTCAGATGTTGATGGAGCTGGCGATTATCGGCCCAAATTTGGAATTTGTACCCTCCTCCCCAGATAACCATCCCAGTAACGAAAAGAATCGCCCAGCCAATCTGAGCTCTGGTACGGCGGTTAATGCGCTTAATATCCAGTATATAGCCCATCAAGAGCCCACCTAACATTTGTGCAATCCAGTACAGTGCGCTATTCAAGGAGCGTGTGCGTAGGTTGAAGGTCATGCCGTTGACATCATTCTGCTGATAGGAGTAAAAAACATTGGCGTTGAAAAACATAGGATAGAGACACATGATTTTCCAATCGAAAACGATCTTGACAGTCTGGACGATGGTAGCATTCAAATTCACCCACTTGAGGCGCCTGGATTCTTCGGAGATGCGAGTACCGCTGTACTTGCGAGATAACGATTCGGCCGGTGACACAAATAGAGACAGCCCCCAGCCGAATAACATGACGACAATGTATGCAATATACGTTGAGTCAGTCACAGTACCCGACTTGGAGTTGTAATTGAGCCCGAAACTAGCGAGCGAACCAATCGCGCCGCCCAAGTTGAAAATTACCCAAAACAGAGCAATAGCTCTACCTCTAGTGCTATCAGTGGTATAAGTCACCATAATTGTGCCCTGTGCAACCCAAAAGAACGCAGCACCAAGACCCAAAACTGCTCCGGCAGCAATGACAAATGGCCCGTTTGCTGTTCGATTGAAATTTAATAATGCGCCTGCATATAAAGCGTAAGTCCATCCGCCGAGTAGTAGAGACCATTTTGGACCGAGATATTTGAAGAAGGCGCCAACGAATATCAGAGCAGCGCCCGCGGTGCAAGCGTGGGTTGCGACGTTTGAATTTGCTGCAACGGTACTGTTGACTTGGCCTGAGCCGCCCATTCCGGTGAGGGCATTGTACATGCCCGGGTTGCAGAAGGAAATGAAAGAGATGAGGACAACTTGAAACCAGGGGTCATGATACAATCTGAGCCAGATGCTTTCCGTCTTTATTGAAGGGGATGAGCTGCTTTGAGCCACTTTGGCGTCGTCTGTCGTAGCAGACATTTTGGCACCTGACACCTGTGCACAAATAGTCTGAGCTGAAACGAATTGATGATTGCTGATGAACAAGATAAGTTGGCTGAGATGAGCTATTGGATTGGGATTGCGAGGTCGCCGAGGTGTTATATAGATCAGTCAACTACTATCCATATATAGGTGGACACGATGTAGGATGAGCCAAAATAGTCCCATCATGACGAATGAACTCAATTTGATTAACTTGTAGCTATCCGTACATTGACTTGCTCGCATGGGGAGAAGGCTAGCGAGGGTGAAGACTTCCGTCCGGATGTCGCTTGGATATCGCTCCACCGACATCCGTCAGACCATGCCCCACCATCATTTTTTAAGTCATATGCAAGTATTAGTCCATCAACTTATTTTCATCTAAACCAACAGTGATGGAAACTCATTGATCATTTGAAAAATGCCTCTATCAGAGAATCAGGAAGCCCTGGACCAGCTACAGACCGAGGCCCGAAATCCGGTGGCGCACCGGATTGACTTTCTCGATACATTAGGGCTATGTGAAGCCTTCAACCGCGAAGAAGAACGCGTGTCAAAAGCTATTGCGTGCTGTCTGCCTGAAATAAGTTCATTAATCGATGATCTTGTTCCGCGGCTCCAAGCCGGTGGTAGACTCATCTACGTTGGAGCTGGCAATAGTGGCCGGGTAGGGTTCATGGACTGCAGTGAACTGCCAGTAACATTTTCAGCGGACCCAAAACAATTTTTGACCGTGGTTGCAGGGGGTACAAATGCCATTATACATACCCAGGAGGGCGCCGAAGATTCACAAAGTGATGGTGTTACTCAATTGCAGGCTCTTCAATTGACATTGAAAGACACTGTCATAGGGATTTCTGCTTCGGGGAGGACGCCATTTGTTGTGGGTGCGCTCAAAGTAGCCATAGAAAGCAATTGCCTCACTGCTGCTATTACCAATACCCGGCCATCCAAACTTGATTCATTAAGGCCGACATACAACATATGTGCGCTGACAGGCTCAGAGTTTCTAGCTGGAAGCACGAGACTCAAAGCTGGGAGCGCCGCCAAGCAAATTCTCAACATGATTAGCACATGCTCAATGATAAAACTAAATAAAACCTATAAAGGTCTTATGATTGATGTTCGAGTCAAGAATCACAAACTAAAGGCTCGTGGAAGAAGGATTGTGCGCCAAGTCTGTGACGGAGCTCCAATGTATACTATAGATCAAGATGGGATCATTTCTTTAGGGGCCACGTATATTCCAGAAACAGAGTCGGGAGATCATATACTCGATTGTCATATTGAGCAGTGTGAAGGAAGCATCAAACTAGCTTGTGCGGTGGCCATTTCAGGTTTTGCGCCAGATGTCGCGAAGCAGAGTTTGAAGTCAGTCAACAGCAACTTCCAAAACTTTATGGAAAGTTTGGGTCGCCAACCATCTGATTCGCCAGTGGCTCCCAAAATTACTGAGTACTTTCTTTGCGTCGATGGAGGCGGCACCAAATGCTCGGTGTCTATAGCGACGAAATCCGGTCTAGTAGGAAGAGGCAGAGCAGGTGCTTGCAACTTCAATTGCGTCAAACTGGATGACATGATGAGACAAATCACATTGGCATTCAATGAAGCAATATCACAACTTCCAGCCGTGGAACAATATAGCTTCAAGCGCATGCCCAAATTAACCCGGGTCTGGGTCGGATTGGCAGGGATATACCACATTAGCGGCATTGATCTCGAACCGCTCACCCGAAAATTGGAAGACTTGTTTAGTGTTTCTTACCAGAGCGAGATACTGAAGCTTACAAGCGACGACATACTTCTAAGCTCGGCAATTACCTGCGAAGATTCAATTGAAAGAGGTATTTCAGTCATCGCCGGAACGGGATCCGTGGCCACGGCGTTCAAGAAAGGAGAAAATAGCAATATAATTCAACTGGGCCGCACTGGTGGCTGGGGTTATGTTCTGGGTGATTTTGGAAGTGCATTTGATATTGGTAAGAGAGCACTTCAAACTACGTTGGCAAGTGTAGAGCATAAGCAGTTTGACGAGACTCGCACTCTTACCGAACTGGAAGCACAGATACTGGCCAAGCTCGACTGTAAAACGGACGATGTGCTTTCCAAATTGTTCAACCCAGAAAGTCCACAGAAACAAAATCATAGAATCAGCGGCCTCGCAAAAGTTGTCACAGCTCTGGGGTTTAGAGAAGTCGACCCTGACGCCCAGTCACTGAGTATCTTGCAATCTAGCGCCAGATCCCTGGTTCAAATGGTCCAGCCTATGGCAACCAAGCACGTCTGTGATCCCAAGACGAGCGCACTCGTTTTATCTGGAGCTTTGATGAACATTCCGGGTTATCAGAGCATATTTCTAGCAGAGTGGGCAAAAGTTGGTATGACCTCATTCAAAAAAGTGATAGTCATCAAAGATGCATCTGACTATGCAGCACAAATACTTGCAAGACAGAATCAGTTATAAATAAGACATTTGAAATGTTAGTAGATGACATGTATATTCATATAATACCTGAAGACCTCGCTCAAAGCTCGCATCTAGACTACTGAGGAATTTTTCTCTCCGATTTGCCTAATATCCAAATAAAACCAGAATGGTTCCTGCTTAAAATGGAATAACTGTCTATACCGTATTTGATCTCAATGACTAGACTTGTCAGCTGTTTCGGCTTGCCATACAAAGCGACAAAGCTGAAACTTAGTCAAAGCCTCCTAACCTCTGAACAACATCTTTAATCAGAGTAGAGGCGGACTTCAGCGTCTAATCCTAACAGTGAATATTGACATATGCTAAAAGATGTAGCGATATTGCGCTGATTGAATCCCAAAGTACCCATTTCGAATATCTGAGTATCAATATGATTATATACTGCGACAGATCTAGGTATGAAGGAAGTGATCACAAGTATAAATACGTAAACAAAATTAGACCCAACGAAAGAAGCATATGCTCACTCATTCTATCTTCACCGATTTAGATAGTTACCAACTCAGCTTATCAGCTCACGAACTGTACTATATTACAATCTTTCACACCATTGGGAAGATAAATTGCAGCTTTATCCGGTCAAAATGAAGATTTCGGCTACAGCCGATACCCATCATCTAACCAATGTAAAAGAGAAGGGTCTATCACTCAAAAAAAATCCAAGAGGAGGCACTGGCAAAATTACCATTGAACGCACTATACATCGTTCTCTATATTCGACAAGATCCCCCCGAGCCGAATGACTTCCATTGGAGTTACTACTTCCACACGAGCTCAAAGGGTGGACTTAAATATCACATGATAAACTTGGGCAGTGGACGGATATCGGACCATGGTCCCAGTAGTGGTGTGTTTAAATCCAATTTCCTTTGCGTTCTTATACGGATCGGTGTGGTTCCAGAGGTAAATCATGGCCTGATTGATCAAATAATGAAATCACTTGATGAAGATGCCAATCATATACCCGGTTTTACGTGCCATATGTGGTGGGCGTTGCGCATTCTTCAGAAATTCATACGGCAGGGATTAGTTCGATGCAGTAGTGTGGAAGGATTCAAAGAGGAGTGTCTGGCATTTGGTAATAAGTATAGCCCCGGAGCTGCGAACAATGACCAACCGCGTCCTGTTGTAATCTCAACATTGTGTGTCTGAGGCCGATTCTCGAAGAATAGCCCCAATCACATGGTACGCGATACAATCAATTTCATCTCATATAACTCTGCTTGAATTTATGCGTGAATTCCTATCCATTGATGTTCTAATAGCGTAATGTGATTGCCCTAACTGGAAGCTGGTTTGAATTCACAATTTTCACCAGCGTGAGTTTATTCAAATGACTGAGTTTGGTACATACTCCTATTTTAGCAAACAGCTGGCCTTCTTTCCTATTTCTGCTCAAACCATCAAGTACGTGTCTACCCATCCAATATTCCATGCGGTATCTAGATTGAGTCACTACATGCATATGTAAGAGTCGACAGTCAAGGAGTTCAATGCAATATCAGAATCCAACTCGTCGAGATACTGGTCTCCTCCCATCCACGAAGCAACTTGAAACCACCAGCTTGATCTACCAAAACGCATAGCCGTTGTGTATTCCCAGTATTCAGGACACCACCCGGCCGATTCCCAGTCGAGAAATCCAGTTAGATGTCCATCGTCACCGACAAGAATGTTGTGAGCTTTGAAATCTCCGTGTGTGAACACAATTCGATATTCCTTCTCACAAAGCCTTCTTGTACGAGCCAAGGCTGCTTCATATTCATCGATGCTTTTGAAGCCATGATTGGAAGCTGGAGAGATCAGAAAATCGTAAAAGTCCTTTTGATTCGCAAAGGGGCCCATAATATGACCAGGAACTCTTGAAGAATGTATGCAAGTCCCAATAGGTGATGATACAGCATACTGATTTGGAGGACTCCACAATCGCATTGCCTGAACACACATTCTGAGCTCTTGAAGCCAAGGCTCTTCGTCCTCAATAAATAACTGATCACTTGAATTATTCAGAGATACTCCAGGAAGTCTAGTCATGAGAATGGAGAAATGCCTGTTGAAAGGCTCGTTTGGATGTTCGCCGCAGCTGATTACTGTAGGGACTGGCATTCCAGCGGCTTGAACCATTTGCATCGAGATGACCTCTTCCAAGCTTGTTCGATCAGTCCATTTCATAACGAGTCCAAAAGGTAGTTGTACAATGTGAGCATTAAATAAGATGCCGAACCAAGAACAGTACCATCGAGAGACGTGATACAGAGATTTGTGGATAACGCCCCAAAGAAGCCTACTGATTCTGCTGGGTGTAGAAGGTGTAGGTGGCGTCGTTTCCAGTATCTTTGACGGTACTGGCTGTGGCCAAGTGAAATAAGGTCGCAAAATTGACGGGACAAACGATGCGGCCATTCCCATAATGGCGCTGAGACGTGAACGCATGTCCAGAAAGGTGTCAGGTATTGGCATATGCGGCTCGTAGCTCAATTCTGGTAGAGTAAACCTCCGTAAGATAGAAGGCGATAGACCAAAGTCTCAGAGACCGAACTTGAAACATGAGGAAGACTGTGCTTTTAAATATGAAGATCACAGATGTTACGTGAATATAGAAGTACCGGTAATAGTAGTCAAGCTATGGTCAGATAAGCTAGATCTTGCTCGAAGAGACTGGAGTGGAAAGGGAATTGTATTGTTGCTGCGAAAAGAAGGAGAAAATCGGCAGTGAATATCCTTCACATTCCTACACACCTGCGTCTCAACCAAGAAGGGTCCTTATATCCTTTCGACTCTGTTTCCGATTTTTGCATGTGAACTGCTAAAATATTTGCTCCCTGACGGATGAATCATTGAAATTCTGATCCCCATCTCCAGAGACCGATCCTCACTAGCCAAGGCTTGGTTGATTGATTGACACAGCTACTTACAGAAATCGAGACGTGGCATTGTGCTTTACCAAAACAGCATTCCAGGGCAAGCTACAGTGGGGACTTGGGAGATAATTGTTGAAGGGCTCGGGTATTAGACTACCTCGGTCTTTGAATTCTGTGAATCATGTGAGAATAGGAAAACGTTGATCCTTGACTCTAAATTACTCTTCGGTATAAATGAAAGTGGGTGACGATTGTGTCTTGACAGAAGATTCTCCAGAAGATTTTAGCACGTTTGGTTCCACTCAACAAGGCTGTCGGGCTAACAATCTGTCCGCTAGTCCAGAGCCAATAAAAGAGCGGACGGGATGGGATGGCACTGGATACACTGCATTCCGTCGCCACTGTTCAATTCTCAACTCCTTACGCTATTGCACCCTTTGACGCATTTATTTTCTTTTCTCCTTTTCTATCTCTACGCGTCGTGAGTTTCGTCTTACAACAGCAATTACCTCGCTTCATTTGGCATCCAGTAGCGAAAACTAGTACTGCGGTAGGCAGGAAGGATGCTTTCTATCAACATTCAAAAGTATACTACACCCGATCAGTATGAATTGGGGGAGGTTCCTTCACTTACCGTAGAACGCCCGACCGATATCTTGATCAAAGTGCATGCTGCGAGTATAAACCCGATCGACGTCAAGAAAGCGACAGGGGCAACCAAAGCCGTTCTTAAGGATGGGTAAGAATCCGCTTGTTCCTTGATCTTGTCTACATTCTGAACATTCCGGCAAGGTTTCCCTACAAAATCGGCTATGATTGTGCGGGCACAGTCTTAGATACCGGAGCCCAAGTGACCAAATTCAAAGCTGGTGATGATGTCTTTGTTCGATTGCCAGAATGTCATCGGGGATCATGGAGTGAGCTGGCAAGGTCAACTGAGGAATTTGTTGCATTAAAGCCAAAGTCTATTTCAATGGAAGACGCTGCCTCTATTCCTTTGGCGTGTATGACAGCATTGCAGGCGCTTCGGGGTTACGAAGGGGATCTCGAAGGAAAGACTGTCTTTATACCTGCTGGCTGTAAGTCAACCCACCTACCATTTTTAAGGACGGAACGTTTACACTGCTGCAGTGGGTGGAACTGGTATATTCGCATGTCAACTTGCGAAGAATATCTTCAAAGCTGGCAAGGTAATCACCACAGTATCTACCAGTAAGGTGGACAAAGTGACGGAACTCTTAGGCGAAGGGATTGTTGATGAAAGTGAGTCGACTCCGTTCTGCAGTACATCGCACAAAAGCTCACACCTGCCCCATTAGTCATCGACTATAAGAAGTCAGATCCTCTAGCTGTAATTCCTCCGCGATCTGTTGATTTTATCTTTGACACCACGGGGAGCGCGATGGCATATCTATCATTAGTGGGCCCAAAGGGAGCCATCGTTACGGTTTCCATACTCACCTCAGGGGATGTGCTCCAAAACTCTAGCATTATGCGAAGATCGCCAGACAAGCAAGACAAAGCAATCGTGCCGTTCCCTATCCGTATTGCTCTAAATATTATGGACTGGATCCGAAGGACGCGCGCATCTCGTTACGGGGTCAAGTATTCATCTATCTTCTTGGAACCAAACGCGACCGATCTAGACTCCATCCGAGAATGGGTGGAGGAAGGAAAGTTGAGAACAATCGTGGGAACGAAAGCGCACTTTAAGGACATCGCAGCCGTGAGAAATGCATGTCAAGTGGTATATGATGGGAAGGGGGGTATTGGAAAAAGTGTGATTGTCTTTGACTGATACTTTTGTACTCCACGAGGCACGAAACCTGTCGACTTGGTTTTTGGCGTTACCTCTCTTCTTGAATCTTGATTTTTTTTGTCCGTTTGCCATTGCCATGTACAAATATGATCAAGTACGCGTGCGTGTTATCTTCTAATTCTCATCCAAAAGTATCACAGAAATCTCTGGACACGCCCTTTTTGCAGCGAGGATGAGCCAAATATTACAACAGATAGGATCCTGAGTAGAAGGAGCAATGTAGAATATATAGAAAATACATAGGATGGATTTTCGAACCTGAAATGAGGAAATATTACAGATTACAAAAAAAAAAAAAAAAGCTTGTATGCAGCTTGTTCGAGACAAATTAGAGATATCGTTTCAATGAAAGAAAATCAAACTTTGGCTTAAGCAAGCCCGGCGTCCCTTTAATTGTTCTACTTTCCTTCTTGACATTATTTCCACGACTAATAAAGCAGTCAATTACTGATTCAGACGTGAACTACCAAGGTAATCGGCTTTTGTAAGTATCAGACAGAATGCGGCCAGATTTAGTCTTTGATCTCCATGGAATCCTCAATTTCACTGGCTGCTTTGTTGTATACTTTTTGCCTCAGCCCTTTTTCATGTTCTGTCCTTGCTAAATGGTCCCAATAATGTGGTACATTCGCAACTGTCGTACAATCCACCTGCTTTCCCGCAGCTTTGAGTCGAGCGGCGGCGGCTTCGCCCTCAACCAATAAAGGATCCAATGCCGCAAGTTTTAGAAATATTCGATTCGGTAAAGCCGTCTGCATGAGGTCCAGAGAAGCCAGCCCTGGAGAGACGTACGGTCCCCCTTTGTCTGGCATTTGTTGTAGATTCCAAAAGTAAGCTCGGTCAAAAATGTCGCCGATAAGCTTGGAAGATGACGCGGGTTTTTTTCTCAGCGCAACAAAGGCAGGATTTGAGGCAGCCCGCTCAGCTCTGGATTTCGTCAAATCCATTGGTGGGTAGAATGCGGTGATGCCTCTGACACTGCCCACTATTTCAGGGTCAACCCGCGGGTCTTTGTCCTGTAAGGCTTTGCATAGCATGAACAGCGAAGCAAACGCCATTTGACCACCAACACTGAAGCCAGTGATATATGTGCGATGCTTGTCTAGGCCCATAGCTGCGGCGCTTTTCCAAACATAGAGAATCGCATCAAGACAGTCGGCCACTGGAGCGGGATATGGATGCTCAGGTGCACGGCGATAGTTGACCGCTACGACGACAGAACCGCGTGCTATAAGAGTAGCGATGAACCGTTCGTCATGACGAGCATCCCCGACGCACCAGCCTCCTCCATGAAGGACTAAGACGATAGGATATTGCCCTTCTTTCACGTTTTCTGAATCGTAACCAGGCGGGTGGTAGAAAAGCACATCAAAATTACCTGGTGAAGTGGACAAAGTCGATGGAATGGAAACTTGGGAGCTCGGAGTGAGTGCTAAAGCAGGACTTCTCTTACGATCCAGCCAAGCAAGAAGCCGTGTTAGCCACCTCAGGATGCGCAACTTGAAATAGAATATAAGCTTATCCATCACCATTGATTTTGTAGGGATTGCTTAAGGGATCAAAGTAAAGTTCTAAATGGTATTAAGAGTTGAGTTCAAGATTAAAGATGAAAGAGCATTTTTGCCTAGCCTGATGGCGTATGGTCCTTAACTCCTTGAATTTTGACATGTGTCCTATTTGCCCATTTGATCCCTTTCGATATCAAGTAAAAGAAGACTAAATTAAGGGTCTACCGAGGCAAACATTAGGCCGGGTTTGGGGAGAGTCGGTCCGATAAAAAAAGGTGGAGATTCTTAACATCGGGTTTGGGGCCCATTGACTGGTAACGGATAGTTTGTTGCTCCGGTTAAATTCAAACCACGAGCAGACAACACCGACAACCTTAGACTTTGCCGAAAATGAGGACTGACTATTTGTTCAACAAAATTGCACCAACCTAGTATCGAATTCGAGTGTGACGGCCGGGAGGGAGGCGAAGACGCGAAAGTCGATGTCCAGACATCTACATGCAGGGCTGCTGTGGGTATTGACAACCGTGGATAGATACAGGACGCACTTTTTCATAAAATATCCAAGCCGATAGTCTAGTTCTGAATTTCAGAGAGTTCTTTATCTCTCGTCAAACATGCAAGATCGAGATGACTCTCATCGCAACCAAAATGCATGCTCCGTCTGTCGAGGCAGGAGGTTGAAATGTGATAAGGAGAAACCTTCTTGTGGGTTTTGCTCACGTCTTGGGAAGGAATGTTTCTACAATGAAGTTCGCAAGAAGAGTGGACCAAAGGAAAATCCCTGGAAAGAGCTGAACAAACGGCTAAGTATGTGAAGATTGGGCTAATTCGTCAATTCCACAAAGTCAGTAAACGGCTGATGATGCTCCTCTTTTAGCAAAAGTCGAAGCTCTCCTCAAAGAGAAACAATCCCTTGATACCTTGCCTCCAACTTTGTCTCGTATCCAGAAGAATGAGCTAAATGTACCTGTCTCTGACCACATGAGTCTTCTTTTGCCGCACCTATCACCAATCGATCATTATGATTTAGAAGCTTCACAGCTCAATCATATGCTCATTCCGGAGAGCTGTTATCGTGGTAGCAGTTCCCAATTGAGCCTCAACGGTCTGAACCCCACGGAACAATTCCCGTCCTGGGATATCACTAGTGCCTTGTAGGAACCTGTTTGAAGATTACACAAAGCCAAATTCTCACAGTTCTCTAGGGACGGCATATTTTTTGACAAAGTTTACCCAACTATCCCCATCATTCACCGCAACCGGTTCTTTTTGTGCTCGAGTCTCAATTCTCATTTAAACCCACCACTTTGCTTACGCTACATGGTTTGGTGCCATGCAGCATTAGCTAGTGACAGATATTATTCGTTACATAGCGGATTATATCGGCGTGCTCGCCAATATGCTGAAGATGAAGAAATGGATGGCTCCGGGGAGAAAATACTCACCTTATCTCATTGCCAAGCATGGATTCTTATATCTGTGTACGAATTACAAATGACTTTCATCCCCCGAGCGTGGCTTAGCATAGAGAAAGCCTCTAGAATCTCACTAATGCTCGGCTTGAATCGACTAGATGGGCTAAATCATGGTATCAAGTTGCCCATGTCTTCTCCAACAGATTGGGTAGAAAAGGAAGAACACCGAAGAGTTTTTTGGATGGCTTTTTGCTTAGACCAGTCCGTCAATATTGGAACTGGTTGGCCAATGACAATTAAGGAAGATGATGTCTGTTTTTTCCTTTTTCTTTTCCCCCTTTGCTGGGCTATTGCGACTATTCTTTGACGCTGACTGATTGATACCAGATTATGACCAACCTTCCCGCCTCCGAGGAATCTTTCCTGGGAACCGAACCACAATGCACTCTTCGGTTATCAGAAATCTTTGCCGGCAAAGGAGAGTGCAGTATATCTTCACTCGCTGGTGTTTGTGTTTCGGTCAGTCTATTGAGGCATAGCTCATCCCGTATCCATCAGGTCCATCTGCATGGTAATGATGGTGGTCTGGAAGAGAGCTTCTGGAAACAGAACCAAGGTTATGATGGCATCCTCACTCGTATCTTTCGAGCTCTTTCCGAGCACCCTCATCTACCTAGAAGAATGAACGACGCTAATATGGTATTTGCCAATCTCTGCATCCATGCGTCAGCGATCTTTGTCCACCAGGAACAAATCTCTCAGGGCGATAAATGCAGGACATTAGACTGGCATTTGATGGGCATCAACCATCATTGCTTATCAGCGGCGAGCCACATAGCTGCAATTGCAAGGAAGATCAGCCATGTCAATATGTTAAAGGTTTTTAGCGCCCTGTTTACCTGGATATGCGATGAAGCTAACCATCATCAGCACAATGTTTTTGTACCATTTCCTCTTTTTCTGGCGGCAAGGGTTTTTGTGCTGCACCTGAAATATCTTCCTGATGACCCAGCGATTAAGTCATCCTTGCACTTTCTTGTGTCAGTCTTAAACATCTTGAAGCCAAGAAACCCTCTGTCCGCGATGCTACTCAGTCGACTGAATCTCCTCAGTTCAACCATCCCCAGGTAGCATAGAACATCTTCTTAATGGAGGGATTAGGTCTCAGTATCCCCTGTGAGACAATCAAGATAGCTTCTTGGCAGAAAATCTGAAAACTGCTACACGAATTCCATCATTGTCCCATCAGAGCTCTAGATTCGCCATTCATTCAATAGGTACAGTGCAAGCCTTAAACAATCATTCATGATATTGCGCATGGGGATGTGAACGAAATCATTTGACTATGATGGAGCTATACTCCAATAGAATCCCAATCTAGTGACCAGACAAATTCAGGAATCGGTGAAGAGACCGCGAACAGGGTCGTCTAATCACGAAGACGTCAGCTACTGCCTGATAGCAAGTATCCTAGAGGTAGGAACGCATGTAGATTTACAACAAAAGTCAAGACAGTTTATATTTCAAAGAGGGTTGGAGAACAGCCATTGCGTGGAGTCTTTCCACCCTAGTCCCAACGGGCCCTCGAGAGGTTATCCTGGGCGCTATGGTCAAGAAAACAATTACAGCGCTTCGTATCGACGACAATTTCCACGGGCCTGACTCAACCTCAATACTTCATATGCGATGGGCACCGTAGAAGAATTGTCTTAAAGCTTGGTATTATCAAATGCCTTCAAGGGTGTTGGCATATGCAAGACCATCTGTGCATCCTGAAGTACGTCCATCCGCAAGATGGTCGAGACGCATAATTCGTTCAGAAGTTCGCTCAGTGGACCTTTGCCCCGAGAGACGGTGACATTTCGAGGGAAGAGACGTTGCCCCCCTAGGATCGCGTTTGTCTGAACTGTCACCTGATACCATTTCTCATCAATTTTGTTGATGGCGTTGTTATTGACGATCAAAGATTGTGATGGGTTCGATTTCAGAGCCGGCAGGGGTGCATTCACAGTCAAATCAGGCTCTCCATTGGTCGCAGTGATGTTTGCTTTGATACCATATTCGTCCATCTTAAGATCTATTACGGCAAGCCATTTGGGAAGTTGATACCCGTATACACCACGCACTCGAGCAATTTCAGTATCGACAGGTAGAGCCAATACGTACCCATAAAAGGTCCGATTCCATATAGAGCTGAGAAGTTGAGTCGCACTGTAACTTCCTTCACCCGGCTGGCGGACGATTACGGCGATAGAGACCTCGTTGTACGGATCATTGTCACAGACGAGGTACGAGTAAAACGTCAGTGCCACTAACCCATATCCAGGCAACACCGTAATGGGCTCCAGAGGTGATGGGAGCTTCGACTTTAAGTTGTCAAGGGGTGCGAGGAAGAGCAGCTGAACACTCTTTGTTCGGTAATAGAAGTTAGGTGTGTATACCTCGCCAACTCTCGAATTGACAAGTCTTTTTGGAATCTGTCGGAAGAATTCTATGTCCGGCCCAACTGCCGGATCACGAGCGACCTCATCCAAATCTGGATTCATACGATAACGATCATAGTAACCACCTTTGGGTACATTGACCTTCTGACCTCCAAACTCGACTTGGACGGTCGGACATTCATGGCGTCTACTCGGTCATCGAGCATGTCAGCGCATCTCAAGGTAAAGGGTAGACCGGATTGTCACGTACGAAGCAGTGGTCTTTGATGATATGGCAGAAGCCATCATGCTGGCGATACAGTATCCCGCGAAAACCAGAGTTTTGACTGACTCGTTAGCCAGTAGGTAGGTATATGACGCAAGGAAAGTGGCTGCGACTCTTCACGGTCTCACAATAGGTAAATATTGGGATCTTTTTGAGATGACCTTGATATGAGCCACTGAAAAAATGGCAGAGGTAGAATAGATGTTCAATGAAATCATAGGAAGGCAATTCATATGAAGGCAGTCAAGCTTTCTCTACCGAGGCAAGCACTGGAAACTTTGGTGAGGATGTCCAGGTTGGTACAGAAATCAAACCTACCTCGGGACGGATAGTTTGTTGCTCCGTATTGGGAAAACCAGAGTCCCCGAAACGGACTTGGAGAGGATAGGAGCAAGCCCTATTTTTGCCCAGAAAAACATCCTGTTGCTGCTACAGTCGACTAATAATATGCCGGATCTTATCCTCTATGATATTATTCAGTTTATCTACGGGGAAATGTGTCACTAGGTATTCGTAGCTAAAAAGCAAGAAACAGATCTTAGAAGAGACTTACTGAGATCTGTTGTGGGCAATGGCAGATTTAAATCTGTGATTGCAGCATTGCGTTTTGTCGGAGCAATAGACGTAGATTTTACGTATTCCTCGTTTTTATTGAAGTACATGATTCGAACATCCACAACACCAAATCTCGCGGGTGGTAAATTCGCAAAAATTTGGGTGACACCCAAGGTCGCGTAGTCTCAACGGACCCTCGAGAGGTCATGCCTGGCGCCATAGTTAAGCTTAGTGCAGATAAAGAACCACCAGGTCTTATGGATGTATAATCTATGTGACCTCTCCTGTTCATGCCATATCAAGCACGCGTACTTCATTTATCACGAGACCTTTAGCGCCATAATGAATGACACTTTACCTAGAATTGTGGTGCAACTTGTAGTAATTGAAGCTAGTAATAGAAGTGGTATCAGTAGGCATGTGAACGCTATAATAGTGATAATCTATTACCTAAATCAGCTGAGCGAACTCGATTGAGGGTTTTGCTTCACAGAACAAACTGTTCTTCACAAGTAATAGTTAAATTTTGTGATATCCCTCCACAGCAATCTTGTAGTTCAACCCATATTTACGAGTTGTGGCTGGACAAGTATGCACACGAACATAGGAACTCGAAGTCGGTGCCCATTCTGGGATTCTGAAAGCATTGACCGTTACGGCAAGTTTGTGAAAATTCAGCCCCAGATAGGGAGCGTTAGGCTTAGGAAACGAAAGGCCATTCAGATGAGTCTGTCTGTCGAGTGCACCCAATAACATTGAACAGCATTCAAAAGAGCATGACCAATCTTTTGTTAATAATCGGTTTCGTTCTTCCTTCAATCTATCCAAAATAGATTTTATCCAACCCTCCCGCCGCTGATTCAAGGTAGCTAGGGGGAAATCGTCACCAAAATTGCGAGCAGAGAAAAGGGTTCTAAGGATCTTACCGAGAACAGACATTGGGATCGGCAGGCCCAGGTTTCCTATTGGAGCATTACTGTATGTCATGGCAATGGAAGTCGACTTTGTCAACTCATTGGGGTGCCCAAAAAACCACGATATGAATAGCCACAGCATCGAATCTCGGCAATACTGGCCAGGGAATTGCGCTTTCAACTTCTCAATCCATAGATTGGCAAAAAAGTGAACGGAATCTTTGCACGCATAATAATCCGCCAGAACCGCAATCTTCGCAAGCATTTCAACAGTGATGGTACTAGGCAGATCTTTATGCTGGCAATGAATGATACGTAGAAAAAGTAGAAACGCCTCTAGATCCCATCCCTGAAAAACGAGATCTATAGACCCCTTCTTTGCAAATAATGCGCTCTCTTCCCATCCACCAGAAAGAGTCTTTTTCAATACTGGAGATGCCAACATCAGATGTTTGGCAGAGACCCTTATGCGGATGTACTCCTGTTTTTTTGAGTTGGTCAGCATCGGTGCTTGGCTCTGATCAGGAAGATCAAATAGTGGAATCTTCTTCTTCACCCTGATAACAACCTGACTTTGCTTTCATCTACCTTGAATTTCTTCTTGGGCGGCTTTTTCGCAGGCTTTTTCGGGGTCTGATTGTTGATTTTCTCCTCGTCCCACACTGCGAAAGGGGCATTCGCATCTTCCAACAGGAACATAACTTCCCCGTCGGGATCAATAACATGGCTCTTGTCATCTTCTAACGCAGTCATATTGAACACTAAGACTAGTACTAAAATTTTACAATATGTGGTGAAACACTTGTCGTTGCCGGTTGATTCACTGTTTACGTTGATTTTGTTATTAGATCATGTGACCGTAATTGAGTGGGTCTTCCGGTAAAAAGCTGACGAATGAAGAGGCGTTCATGGATATCTATGATAAGATCTATCATCTAGATACAAGCAAAAATATACTACGTACAACCGCGATTTGTGTAGGTTTCAGTTGAACGCTGGGCTAAATAATCTCAGCATTCCGAAACAAAATTTCCGGCCCTGAAGGTCACCGTTGGTCCAAAATTGCACTTACGATACCCAAATCACCCAGGGTAAGGACGTTCGGGTTAGGTTGAGGATTAGTTAGGGGACTTAGTCACTAAGAAATGACTTTTAAGCCTGCAAGAAGATCATTGTTGGAATACAATCGTGATCCAGATAGAAAAAAATGACACTGACCATCGCTGAGTATGACAACAGCCAAAATCTTGCATTGGGAAATAACTAGGTGTGCTCATCTATAGAGAATATCAAGCATAAGGAGGAAAAAGGAAGAAAAGAAACCCACCTCACTACATGCAGCTCTTTACACAAGGCTCTTTATATGAACGGAGCTTCCCATACGGCCATGCTCAGGGCCGAAGCCCTATCTCGCAATAGTTTCATGTTCCGCTTCGTTGCCAAGAGCCGCACGCCGTCGAGCCACAAGTCTGACCACGCTGAGCTTATTTAAGGGAGGGTTGAGCTCTACGCCCCCAAGTTCTTCAAATCAAGTTGCCACCCAATAGCAAGTTAAGTATGCTTAAAAGCTGTTGAATGGAGCCATCTTTTCGGGAACATGATTTCACCGTTCTGCCATTAATACCTGGTTATGATTTATGTTCAGACAGTATTATTTACTTTATTACTGTATTGTTGAGTTGTCAGAAGTGTCGGCTAGGATCACGTTAATGATACATTATAGGTGAATCACATGTAATTGGTAACTATTTTAGGGCCTTGGTAACAAGAATCTGTTCTTGACCAAGGCTGCTTTCGTTTCAAATTTTCAAGGACTTCTTTTCTAAAACAAATTTCAGATCGCTTGCCGAACATAAGAACTTCAAATTCAACGAAAGCAAAAAGTTTCTAGATTGACCCAAACCGTGGAGCTTTTTTTTTTGAACCGAGTTGAGAGTACACTGCATAGATTTGTTGTCTACACATGCAATGCAGATGTTCTCCAATAGTTTTGTACATATCTCCGACATTCCCGCAGCTCACAAATGCAAATATCACGTATGTAGAGCTGCTCTACTCGACTTGATACAGCTCATGATGTGGTATGAGACATTCAAGTCTAATACATGAACCCAAAGTACTTATTCCTCACGTTCATGCCAACTAGTTCCCAGCAGACCATTCAGATGAGTAGTCATGAATGTTCAGATTTGCCGCCGAACCAAAAGACAGCTTGAGATGTTCATATCCATTAGCAGACGGACCGCAATAATGAGCTTGGATGCTATAACTATTTTGACGACACCCTTCATCATACCACTTTGGTGGGTTGAAAGCACGGATCTTGTCAACAAGATCACGATACCCAAACCCGACGAAAGGAGCTGTTGGCATCGGAGATAGACCCTGGGCTGACATCTGCTTTTCGAGACCACCTAGCATCATTGACGTACACTGGAATGAATACGGGCAAGTCCAGCTGTTACTTAGGAAGATACTTCGTTGTTTTTGTAGTGCAGTCATCACGGACTGAATAGCCCTTTCTCTATGTTCATTCAAATCGTCTACAACCATCAGGTTAGGTCTCTCGATAGATGTCGACATTAATACTTTCCGATTAGATTGGCTGGGATCGGGAGTCCCAGGCTGGATATTTTCCTTTTTTCATTGTCAATAGCACGAGTAATGGCCCTCTTGAATTCTTCGGGGATTTTGAAGACCCACGATATGCATAACCATAGTATGAGATCCCGATATGCTAAAAGATAGATCTTCCCTTGCAGTTTACTGTACCACGCGTCCGCAAAAAACCCCATTGCATCTTTGCACCTGCAATAATCCACCAGAACCGCAATCTTCGCAAAAAGCTCCGCGTCAATTTTGCGAGGGACCTCCTTATTCTGACAGTGTAATACCCGGAGAAATATCAAAAACGCATCGAGGTCCCAGCCAGACACAACAAGCTCAAGAGATCCTTTGTCAAAAAAAAGTGCTGCTTTCTTTCCAGCCGCCCAGTAACAAGCTTTTGAACACAGGTGACGCGAGTGTGAGGTGTTTCGCCGATACTCTGATTCGAAAGCATTCTTCTTGTTCTTGTTCTTCTTTGGTTTCTCCCTCGGTTTCGGATTTTGGTGTAGATGTCTTGGGGACTTTGCTAGATACATCGTCAACGCGTGTCATGCAGTAGAAACTCAAAGTTAGAGTTACCTGTTCTCCTCTATCTTATCTGAGCACACCGCAAATGGCGGATTCGCGTCTTGCAAGACAATATATGACCTCTCCATCAGGGTCAATTACATGCGTTGGCTCGTCCATATCTGCCGTGAATCTCATCAATAATAATGATCTTCTAGTTATTCGCGATGCAAAGTTTTAAGCATGTGTTGATAAACATCTCTCCACATGCGTGTCTCCAGAGTAGTATGTGATTGGGAAGTGGGGCGGCGCATGGAGCATCTTTGACCAATAAAATTGATCGAAACCGGTGGCCAATGGGCGTGGCCGGTCATCGCGATAGCCTCAAGTGGGAAGAGCGTATCGTAGGAATTCCGGATGTTTTGGCGGGGGTTGGATGAATCGGAAAGTTTTGAGGGCTAGATGGTGATGGATACTTATTCCTTTCAGAAAGTGAAACTTCTCCACTAAACTTTCCACAGCTATGAAGTCGAAGAATATATCAGCTATGTCTTTCATACGCTGACAGACGGAGACCCCGGATCCGAGTATCGAAGTGTTGGGCTACGTAGGTATACTCGGAGTCTTCGAGAAGAACTCATAGAAACCTGTCAGCGACATAACGGCCTTGTATGTGCACAGTCACATGCTGTCACCACTGGCACAATTAACCTCAGGAGAGTCAGCGCTTAGTTCATATGAAGTGTACGAACCACCGCCCCGGGACAACGGAACGAAACTTGACCCGAGAGCGTGGAAGTCAGCTGCATAAACTCCCGTGACAGCTACGACCTGGCAGCAAGCAAGCTGGCCAGTTAAATGTTACTCCGGTCGAGGATCAGATGAAAGCTGACTGACAAATTGTTCCATAATGTACTAGGCCCAGACCGTAATTACTCCGGAGATAAGATTAACTACAATCAAATCAGTGTTATGTCAGCTCAACCAGCTGAACACCCTCCTAGTAGGGCTGACGACGAAAACGGCATACGCGGTACGTAGATTTTTCGGCCGTAGCCTCACGACTCGCGACTCGCGACTCATGACATCATCGACTGATTTCCCTCGGTTTGTCTTGGCATTTCCACGGTTGTTGCGGTTTCCACGGAAGCTGTCGCAGCCGATGACTCAGTCCTCCAGGTCTTGGCAACATTCCGATTTGTGCATCGGACGAAAAATTTGTCTTTTATCCGCCCGCCAGAACCTCGGGGTTCTAGTCTACTTGTGGTTTAGTGCCCAACTATCAAAAAATTTATGCAGTGAAACCGCTGCCGTGCTAAATCCGAAGTACCGAGGCGCCGACTTCCCGTCGCAGGTTTGTTTGGCGAATGCACCGATGGCGACGTAGAGGGCTTACCTTCAGTATCTCTTTGCAGGATTTGAGATTGCACGATCTATGAGAGGCAAACCGTGTTCCAGGATGATCAATTGGCGCGAATAATCGAATCAATTTTGTAGCCTGAATATTTACTTAGCGTGTACTTGCGTAGTGGATTGAATAGTGGATTGAAGGAGAAAAAAAGGAAAGAAAAAAAAAAATAGCCCGTATATCCATGGAAACTCCATGGTAAGGCTCCAGGTGTGCGGAACGCCGGTTGTAATTGGCCAATGCCGGATATGACTCAGCTCAGCCTCAACAAGCTTCCCCAGCGTCGCTTCGAAAGGGTGAATCATCGTGATCCGAATACGACAAGGAATGCTTGAGACACCCGTTTAATGTACGGCGTACCTGAGCCATGCCAGCAAGGAGGCTGAGCAGCGTTTCAGACTTCAGGCACCAGGAATTCCACACGTTACTCCAGAGTCGAAACAAAACGGAGTAACCGAAAACATACCTTTTAGCGAGAATATCGCATTCGTTGCCGAAACGGGATCTAGTACATACGGAGTAGCGCAGGCGTATTCGCTCCGTAACTCCTGCAGATGGCCACTACCAAGTATTTAAGTAGGAGCCTTGAAGATTAGGCACCACAATTACTATATAAATCAAGGGATCGACGTGGTTAACGAGGCGCAATGCGATTGGCTCTGGATACGGCTGAATCAGTGCTGATCTGGCAGTCTCATTGGTCGGTGCATCTGATAAGGAAAAATCAGCCGGGCGGAGTTACGGCTTAGCCTTGGCCCTTCGTTAAGTTAGGCGACCCTGCAAATTGTTGAATAGATCGCTTTTCAGGCAGAGAGATTACGCTACGGAGATACGCGTAGTGGTGGTGCGCTAGGAAGGTACTTTTGATTGATTACACTGATGATGCATACATGATGGTCGCACTACTGAATATTCCAATTCTTGATATTGAAGACAAACATTAATAATCGAGCACATCATACATGATCATGGAGTCATTAATAATAAGCGATGAAAAGATTGATTGCTAAGCGGGTCCGATTATTCAGAATCAGAAGAAAAAAGAACGAAAAAAACCCAGTCTGGGGTTGTGCCAAGGATGAGTAATGCTCGCGTAGAATTCTAGGTTGTGTTAGGGCGGCCGGCGCTAGGATGTAAGGGAAAATGGTCGAATGCGAAATCGATCAGCCGAATTGTGCTGATTGTAAATCCGGGCAGGTTTGTCAGAGCTTTGACCTGTATGCAGTATGCACGAGCAGTATGAGCGGTGAGTCAGAGCATCGTAGATACTGCGTACACACGACAATTGAGATATGCCATGGAGCATCAGGCCATAACATCAGTAACGGAGATAATTGCAGAACAGACGAATCTGGCAGCATGATTCATAGAGAGCAATGCGAGTCGAGAACCATGGTATGATGGTGGATCGGGGGCACGGCTTGACGGCCGTAAGAGTTCGCCCTGTTAACTCCTAAGCTCCGACCGCCGAGTATGCACCAACACTGTGCAGTTGACAAATCCACTTTTTCTGCAGCGATTAGTCAACGGATTTCGGCTCACGGAAATGCATGGACTTAAGGACTTTCCGGATGATGAGAAATGAGAGAGCCTAATTTTTGTGGGCGTTCAGCTGACATAAAGATAGCTGCTGCCCTGGCATTTCATCAGATTCTTCATCAGCTCCAACAAGTACATCCACACTACAATACAATACAACCACATCAAGCAACTTCAGACTTGAGACTTCAGATACAGGCAACAGTCTAGCACATAGCAACAGCCAATCAGCCATAGGACACCACGTTTCACCCCTCACCGCCCAGTCGTTGCCCTCGCTGCGGAAAAAGCAATTTTATTTCCTAAAACGAGGTGACTCACTCCGCCTTTTTACCTCACGCACAACACACACACACACATATATATATATAAGCCATGCCGAATAAAATGGCTCCCTCCCTGCTCTCTGCTACATCCTTCTACCCCCGTCGACCAGATCAGCCCAAAAAGAAAATGAGCATCACTCAGACCTACTACCTGGCCCACACCGCCCGCGGCAAGCTCTCCAAGGAGGCTGCCCGCGCCGACCATGACTTGCGTCTGCTGGTCGGCCACGCCAACCTTCTCGATTCGCTGATGCTCGACCTGGCCAATGCCGAGCGCGAACAGGAGCAATGGTTCAACAACACTGTCCGCAACGCCACAAAGAAGGCTCAGCCATCCCACATTCGATGGGCAGACACTATTGAAGAGGAGTCGATGGAGGACTACTCGGAAGAAGACGACTCCGATCTGAGCGACGACGATTACTCGGACTACGATGAGGAGGAAGACGAGGAGAAATTCGAGGATCTGACTGCTCTTTACACCGCTGCAGCAGTAGCAAAGCCTCTCCGCCGCGCTCCTTCTCCACCTGCTCTCATCTCGGTGAACGAATTGTCTGATGAAGAGGAGGACGAAGAAGAAGAAGAAGCTCGTCTCACATTGACCCGCTCTCCTTCTCGACACAGCTCCCCACCCGCGCAATCGCCGCCCGAATTACTGGACGACCTGTCGTCCGACGAGGAAGACTCCATGCCTCCATCTCCCGAACAACTCACCGTGGACGCGTTCACCTCCTCACAAACCCATCCCGTCAAGCGGGACAACACTCTGCTCACCGATACAGAGTCGCAATCAATGTTTGAAGAGCATGGATTTATTCATCATCAAGGCACCATGATCCCGGCCTACTAAACACGATGACGAAGAACCCAAAAAGTTTATGACTCTTCTCTACACATTGGATTTGTTATGATATATACCCCATACTACAGCGACTTTTATCTTTTGAGCATTATCGGCGCATTTGGATGAAGCGATATGACTGATGTACTAGCATTGCCTTGATGGAATGGATTGCATGGCTTGTATCGATTACGATTTTTTTGTTTGCTTTTTCTCTACTCATGATTCACTCTTCTCACGATGATTCGATCTCCCTCCCCGATGGTCGGGTTGATGGTCGAGACGATTATATAGTTCAATACATGGATATTCCATACTACCTTGCTTTCCATTCTCTTGTAGACTCTAGATAGTAGACTGTAAATGTAGACTCTTTACCACAAACGGAAAATGTCGATCTCTCCTCTCTGTCCTAATGGGGTTAGTTTGATCTGGATGAGTCAATTCGAGCCCTTTGAGCTACCAAGGATAAAAGCGGATCTTGCGGCACATACGGCAGTCCGGCATTATCCCCTCAGCGAGCGACAGCACACATGACCCTCGAAATTCTGTTTAAGTTTTACTGTTTTTGACCATTTTATCCACTCAGTAACGGGAGGATGGAAGGAGTGGTTTTAGCACGTTCTACTCTTCTCCGCTTCGTTTCCTTTCCAGCACAAGTTTCTGTGGGTTTGTTCTCGTGAGACAATTTCCGGGCCGGCCAGGAATGTCCTAGATTTCCCGTAGATGTGATATGTAACTTTTGCGATATGCTAAACGCCCCGTAGCTAAGGTACAATCGGATTCTTGCGGCTGCACTGTATGCACTACACATCATGTGGCCTCAGGCATGGCGGCGATCGGGTATTTCAAGACATGTGCCGATATGCGGAATGCCAAATGTCAATGTCGGTCACTGTCGTGGAGACCGGATGGTCATCACGTGTACAGATTTATCGAATTATCCCTTGCTATGTGCATCAGCATCCTGGAGTACATGATCTAGAACATTGTGCTCATGTACCCTGGGGGGTGAAATGACAATTTCCGTGCTTCGGAGATACGTAAGTCGGCCTGGAGTTTGCGTGGTATCATCCCTTGCTTTGACTGAACTTTACACGACTTTGGCAGATTAGACGACGAGATCAGCTGATAGCGTATGCCCACTCTGCTGCTGCTGCTCTGCAATGTCTGCATAATTTGAACTAGATCGAGTTAGGACTCAACGTACAGACGGAATCGGAAGATCTGCAGCCCGGCGTTAACGTTTGGTGCCTGAATTTAGATCTGCTTATCTGACATGTTGATAAGATAAGATAAGCACCCTCGAGTCTTCTTGGTTTGGCTTGGCATGTGAATGACTGTCTGCTGAGCCATAACAATCTAACAGAGTCGGACTTCCTCAATTTCCTCTGAAGGAGAGTTGGCGCTCTCATTGGAGACTTTTGTGCAACACATAGGAGTACGTAATCTTCCAATGCACAAGGTTTGGGAGGCCAGAACTGTGTATGCAGCAGCATCCATGTTGTAGATAAAGTTGACAGTAAAGTTTTTCCGCTGTATAATGATGATTGTGATGTAACCGCTATTTGAAAATAAAATATCTTGTATTACAGCATCATACTCGATCAAAATATTCATGCTTGTCACAGTCAAATCTCCTTGGAGATGGTCGATCTGGAGGCACGTGACATCAGTGCTCCCGCATTGAAGGTATCGCGATATAAGGTTACTGAATGAGCCACCATCTTGCATATTTGAGCACAACGATGATAGAGCATCAAACAAAACTTAATTAACAATTTGCACCGTTGTTTAGGATGACCAGTTTTTAGCTACTTCTCGGACAGCGATCGAATTACTACAATCGGCTAGCGGCAGATCAGACATTACATAATCTATAGTAATAGACTGCCGCTAAACTATATCCGGCTAGGTCACGACTGCCCACTAGACGAACCCGCGGCGGCTCTTTGCATGACCGTCTTCGGCCAACCTTCGATGATGACGACCAGATAATCGCATGCTCCTCTCGTTGGTTCGTCTATACTCTCCTTTATTTCGTTCATCTCTATACTTCTTTCGTCTCTTTTAAATCTATCGCTCCCTTTGAATCTCCGCCGCGGTATAAACGTACCACGTTCGTCCGAACCATGTATACCGCCGTCGAGCATGACAGGTCCCAGCCGATTCCTCATCAACCGCCACCTTTATCTATGGATCGCATTGCGCCCCCGGGAGGCCCTGTGTACCCGACTTCAGCGACCGTTGGACCTCTGCGCACTACCGAACATTTGAAGCCCGTCTCGACGATACATGGAGGTCGCATATGGTCGCTGCATGTTGTCCAGCAGCCCATTCGAGCTCGCATGTGCGGCTTTGGCGATAAGGTAGGACGATATATATCAGATGTGTGAATGATCGCTGACAACACCAGGACCGACGGCCGATTACCCCGCCTCCGTGCATCAGGTTGATCGTCAAAGATGCAACTACAGACAAAGAAATCGACATTAACGAGATCGACACCTCGTTCTACGTCCTCACAGTCGATTTATGGAATGCAGAAGGCACGAGCGAAGTCAACCTCGTCCGTCATTCTGCAAACTCACCCTCCATCTCCACCGCAACCTCGTCTTCATACCCACCCCCACAGGAAAGCAACATCTCGCCGACATACCCGCAGTTTAATCAACATGGTTACCCTCAGCAGTCGTTGGGATATCATCAACAAGTGCCGAGTTATTATGGCCAGAATAACGTGTATCCAAATGCATATGCGGCTGCCCCGCCTCCTCAGAGCGGCCCGTACTATGGCGGCAGTTACTATCAAGGCGGGATGCAGCCCAATCTATCGCCACAGTCCGCAGCACCGGGTGGAATGTTTACGCGGAATTTGATTGGGAGTCTGAGTGCGAGTGCGTTTCGCTTGACAGACCCTGATAATAAGATTGGCGTATGGTTTATCCTGCAGGATTTGAGTGTCCGCACCGAAGGAACTTTCAGGTATGACTTTTCTCGTCTTCTTCCAGTATCTGACTAACAGGCGAGCAGACTGAAAATGAACTTTGTCAATGTGGGAACTTCGCAGTCTCCGGACGCTTCGGGCGCTCCCGTCCTCAATCACGGATCTGCGCCTGTTCTTGCCTCTGTCTTTTCAGAGCCGTTCCAAGTGTTTTCCGCCAAGAAATTCCCCGGTGTTATCGAAAGCACACCCTTGAGTAAATGCTTTGCACTACAAGGCATCAAAATCCCCATCCGCAAGGATGGCGTTAAGGGCCGCGGCGGAGGCGGTGACGGCGACGACGATTTCGACTAGCTTATTCCATGGGACTTGCTTCTATCTTCCTTCTTGCCTATTTTTTTTTTTTTTTTCGTTTCCCTGGCTATACTTTGCTCGCTATTTATTTTATTGCTTTTTTATTGATATCCGTTGGCCGGAGCTTGGGTGTTGTTCATTGGGAAAAAGCAAAACGGACCAAGTAGAGGCGGTGTTACTGTTTCTCTGTCTTTTTTCTTGGGAAATGGGACTGGGCGTTTTTGGGGGGGTTCTTTTTTTGTTTTCGTATACTACCCTTTGTCTTTGTTTTCGACTGCGCGACGCAGTCGGGTCTAGAGAGCTAGATTTTTAGATGAATGGATTGTAGTCAGCTAAAATTACCACATTGTCAATTGAAGAATTCAACCGTAGGTCAAAGCTATTGTAGAAACCCTGGATTGTCTACGGGATCTTGAGGGTTAACCTTGGTTTTGCTTATAGTGGACGATGGATGGAAGGGTGAGGCCGCATGCGGAAGGAGGTAAATTGCTTGATGCCTATGGAACCGGATGAATGCCGAGATCAAGGGATGAAGGTGACGGAGAATAAGTCGGCGTTATTGGCTGAAATGGTATGGGCTTGTTTTTTTAAGCAGACTGTTGTACACGGTGCTCTGTAAGTATTGTTAAGGCTAGGAAATATCCTGAGGTTGGTGCACATCACAGTTGAACATGCTTTGGCTTATTAAGGATGACTTGAGTATCTACACTCCGCTTTAATTCAAAGTCTTGAACGATGACTCAGTACCTGGAATTTCATAGAGCAACACGACTTTGAAAGTTTACAGTGTGTATAATCTAGTCTTTCTTCATATGATGTCAAAAAGAGACTTAGAGAGAGGTCTCTCTCCCTGCATGTCACATTGAAGGAGGCGGCTACTTTTCTTTATTTCATTGCGCTGCAGCAAAAATGAGAACATTTATAAAATTGGCAATATTTTTTTAATCCATTGACAAGGAAGTATCAATAAATGTACTTACATGATTTGTGTCGATCGATCTAGAGTTCGTGAGCACTGATTGGCTGATTTGAGGATAGTTCGGAATAACCTTAAACTTCACCGGAGGACCCTCGAGTTTTTAACCTTCTTTCAACATCACTGCAACCGCTATAAGAAGAGAATCCGTCATATTTCTCTGTAATAAAGATTCGATTTTGAGAAAAAATCTCCATGTCGTCCAGCCAAAACTGAGCAAAGAAGAAGCTCCTCCACAAAATGTCCTCCGCGGAGTCAATTACAACAACAACGACGATGAAATCGCCAATTTCACCCCGCTTCCTCTCCTCTCTATTCACCTCGCTATCCTCGCCCTCACTTTCAGCCACTTCAACTAATACACCAACGCGCCAATGGCACCTCCACCGCATCCTCCGCAGCGATAACCCCGCAGACATCAACGGCGAACTCAACGGAATAGCGACGTTCCACCCATTGCATTCCACACCTTCCGAAGGTGATGCGACCGCGTATAGACAAATGGTATACAGGGAAGAAGGAGAAATGCCGAGTAGCGTGATGGGTATGGCCGGATTGAGATGGACCAAGAAATATATCTGGCGCTTGAACGGTGCTGCTTCCACAGACCAAAAGCAACAAGAACAACAAGACGATAACAACCCTGAAATGGGCGGAATCAGCGTCTGGTTCGTCAAAATCAAATCCAGCAAGGAGAAAGCCGAAACCGGGGATGAGGACGAGCCTGATTACTTGTTTCATGAGTTCGATTTTAATTATCGACAGAAACAACAAGACTCCACAGAACCAGCAGACGCGACAAAGCCACATTTTGAACCACCCACACCACCGCCGCTGATTCTACCCGATCTTAGAGAGAAATATCCAGAAACATCCGTGATTCAAGCAACGGGCGATCATCTTTGTGTCAAAGATATGTATTATACGGCTTACTCGTTTAGGGTCGTGCCGGAGACCGGGGAGGTGTTGAGTTGGGCTAGTAGACATGTTGTCAAGGGGCCGAAGAAGAATCAGGATATCTTGAATC
Source organism: Talaromyces sp. F31 (assembly GCA_037356135.1). NCBI lineage: Eukaryota > Fungi > Ascomycota > Eurotiomycetes > Eurotiales > Trichocomaceae > Talaromyces > Talaromyces sp. F31. The sequence continues at coordinate 468,460 of JAYXSF010000032.1, read as the reverse complement.
TTTATTCTATCCAATAAATACATTGCTCATGACGATCTAATCTCTGTGATGTCCTACACGACTTGCTCATTATTGGCATGTTGTCATCTAAATATGTGCGTTCAATCTCTCGTCCTCGAAATGCCGAAACTAAATTCACGTTCAGTGCAACGTCCGCATGAACTTGAACGATTGAATATATATATTGCACTGCAGACTCAAGGCCAGGCTAAGTAGTGTATATAAAGTCCGGCCGCAAATCTCCCAGCTCCTTGATCTGCTCCTCACTCAACCCCTCTATGCGATGATCCCGCTCACCACGTTGACGCTTCCTGTTCTCGATCCTCAGCAGAGTAGTCTGCAAGATCGACCCAAACAGAAGAAACAGCACAAGATAGGCAAGAACGGTGCCGTGACCAGGGTAGAAAGTAGGCGCATCCTTGCCGCGGTATATGTTTGACGAAACGACGCCGTTGAGATTACCCCATCCGATCACTATACCGAGCGTGACGCCACGTTTGTACACGCCTGGAAGATCATTGTTAGTACTAAGCGGTAAAGACTGGTAAGCTATATAACTCACCCTCCACATTGTTACTGGTCCATGAGATGGTGTTTGCAATGCAGGGATAAATCCCCATCGCACCGAGAAAAACACCAGCATAACGAGTACCAGCCGTTTTTGCGCCGAGCAGCATCGAAAACCCGATTGCACCAAGGATAGAAACAATGATGTTGCAAAGCCCTCTTGCGCGTGTGCGATCCGCGATGTAACCAACAGCCACGGTCAAAACCGCAGCAACCGCATATGGCGGGACGGTGAGAAGTTGCGCTCTAGTCGAGGAATAGCCCTGTTTCGTGAGCAAGATTGCTTTTCAACCTGAGCTGTAGACTTACTAGTTCGTTGATGATGGTCGGGATAAACAATGAGAACGCGTATAGAGGCCCATCAGCACCCATATATATAATCGCGCCCAGATACGTCTTCCAATCTTTCAGACTGTCCCATAGATACGACCGTTTCCATTCTTCATGCTGCCCACTTGCCTGCTGATCGAGAATCAACCGTCTGGTAACACGCTTGCGATCCGCATCCGAGAGAAAAGTCGCTTTATCCGGGAAATCGACAACAAGCCAAAAGGATATGATCCCCAACACGATTGTGGCCAGACCTTCGAGGATAAAGATCCATGACCAGCCAGCCTTACCACCGACACCATCCATGTTTGCGATTGCAGCAGCCAAAAGGCCACCGAAGGAGCCGGCGAGAGCGGCAGCGGAAAAGAAAATTGCCATGCGCACACCGAATTCGGATCTTTTGTACCAGCATGAAAGGTAATAACTAATACCCGGGAAAAGGCCAGCCTCGGCGAGACCGAGGAACCAGCGCGCTGCCATGAGACCGGAAAAATTGTGAACGAGACCCATTGTTGTCATACATATTCCCTATCACGATCAGCTCGAAGCTCTCATACAATTGGTAGGAACTTACCCAAATGATAATTATCGCCGTGATAAAATACTTTGGCGTAGTCCGTTTCAACAAGACATTCGTCAAGGGCTCGAAGATGGCGTACGAGACGAAAAAGATGGTAAGCGTCGCATTATACTGGTTGTTAGTCATGTGCAGCGCCTGCTGCAGACCTTCTATCTTCGCGTTTCCCACATTTGTGCGATCGAGGAATGCGGCGAGATACAGCAGCGAGAGCCATGGGATGAGTCGGAGGTCTAGCTTCCAGAGTAATCTGCGATCCTGATACATGCGTTAGCTGGAGCCGTGATTCCGGTTGAAGCTGCAAGCTTACGATGGCTGCCTTTTCCTCCTCGCTCAAGCCCTCGTCTGGATCTTCAACCAGTGAAGCATGAGCATACAGTGGTTTTTCGAACGCCGCTACTTCCATTGCTGATTGCACTGGACGGAATCTGTCTCTCAGGAAGAGGTCTGAAGACTAGCCAGGGGGGTGCTACATCGGAAAGAAATCAAAAGCGTGCATGGATTCTTCACCAATTTATCCTCCGCATCTGCAGAACCGGATTATAAATGCCCTGCATGGCCACCGGCCACCTCATCTTCCTGTGAGGGGAACTTATCATCACCGTGTGCGGATCCCTGCTCCTCATAGCCTATGGGCTCAGGCTCCCAGCCTCAGCCTCTAGCGCTGCGGCGCACATACTTCAATCTTCCAAAACGGAAATAGAAGTGACGATCAGAAGCACAAAAAACATTCGACAAATGAGCGCGCCAAGTCTTTTCCGCCCTTTTGTAGTTTGTACTATGCATATGCCGACGGCCCATGCGGCGTGTATCTGGTTAGCTCCGTTGCTCCGATTTTCCTAAGCGTTTCCCCGCATCCGCTTCTTCGAGTCTAGGGATCAGCATAGGAATGCCGAAGGATTGGAATGAGAATGAGATGGAAAAAAATAAATTCCCGAATAGTCATGGGGTTTTAGAGCAGTTGATACCGAGGGATTTGCCCAGGTCGTTGATCCAGAGGAGAGTTCTTGAAACGAAAACGATGTCCAACATGCTATAACGAATAAAGACAAGCTGGTCAAGTCGGATAGTTATTTGGAGTCTTGAACCACGTGGAATTGCCCGGTAATATAGAAAAATCTAGAATCTTTTACTAAGCATGAGAGAGCATTCTGTTTACAGAACAGTCATGACTCGCGCTCCACTGCGCCATATGCTGTACAAAATATGCATTTTGATGTCGTCTTTTCTTTCAGAATATTTGCATCTTATCACCAGGACATTGGCAACACAAGTCCCTATCCATGAAATTTCTTCAAATCCGTAAAAAATGCAGTGTATGAGCAAGATACCGTATTTGAAAATGTAAACTGATCTATACATCACGACGGAAGTTCCGATACCTATACTATCACCATGCCTGTCTTCTTGTGATTACTCTTGCAATCAATCAGGTCCTGAACACTGTGCACATCGTATTTTATTCTTATGTGGCACGCCTACTCGACAATTTTGTTTCTTCCCAGGGCCTCGTTGGATTGTTTATATTGCGTTCCACATTCACGGCTTACATGTGTTCGGAACTTCCGCCATCTGTCTATCCATGTGTCTGGCTATTGCTCAGCCCTGGACCTGAGTCAATACCTACTGAAGCTGAAAATTTTTGTTTTTGACATATTCGAGCTGAAATTACTGGTCTAATCTACTTCAATGGATCCCTTGATAGAGGTCGGTGTTGGTGCGCTGAGGTAATCGAAGTATAAAAGGTTGGAATATCATGAGTGAAGTATGAGTTAAGCAAGTAAGTCATCAATACAATCTTAACATCCAGTCATGTCGAAACTCATAGTGATAATGGGTATCACCGGTACACAGGTATGTTCTCCCAAATACCAAAGGATACGTAGAGTCAAAGGCTGACCTATCTCTCTCTCAGGGGGCGTCCGTCGCCGACGTCTTCCTTCAAGAACCAGGCTGGAAAATCCGCGGCGTGACACGCGACATCAACAAGACATCAAGCCTATCCTGGTCAAAAAAAGGAATCGAAATGGTCGAAGCGGACGTCGACAACATCGAGTCCCTCACGCACGCCTTCCGAGATGCGTATGCCATTTTCGCAGTCACGGATTACTGGGGACCCATGTACGACCAGCACAGCTACGGCAAACTCCGACTAGGCCAAACGATTAATGAATACTGCTACGAGTTAGAGATTAGGCGTGGTACGAACATTGCAGATGCTGCTGCTCGAATCGATACTCTGGAGCGATTCGTGTTCTCGAGTCTACCAGGAATAAAATCGATTGCTGATGGGAAGTATCAACATGTCTATCACTTTGATGCAAAGGCGGAGATTGTGCGGTATATACAAGAAAATCTCCCGCGACTGAATGCAAAGATGTCGCAGCTGCTGCTTGGTGAATATACTACTAATTGGAGAATGTGGAGGTTGAGACGACCAAACAAGGTTGGTTACATGTCCCATTCGTTGAGCTTCAGAGATTGATACTATAATAGCAGGAAGATGGCTCGTATGTCTTTTTGCTGCCTGGGGACAGCAAGACATTAACACCATTTGTTGTGCCGCGCAAGGACACTGGTCACTTCGTCAGGGCCCTGGTCATGCTACCGCCTGGAAAGCTGCTCTTAGGATATGGAAGCCTCCCCAGCCATGAAGAGTATGTTCGTCTTTGGACCCAGGCCCTGGGAGTCGTGGAAATAAAAATCAGGCATGTGACTATCGACGAAGCTGCCACTTTCGAAGGTGGTCCACATGGTCTGGAACTTGCGGAGCAGGTCGCAAGTGTGTTACAACTGGACTTGTCTAGTGAATACATTCTGCATCCCAGTCAGGTGAGATATTGAAAAAATGAAATCCGTCTTCGAATGGTTGATTAAGTCCTCAACAGATTCCAAAAGAGATAGGGTGCCCGACTACCAGTATCGAGGAATATATGAAAACTGAAGATTTCTCGTCCATGTTGAAACTATAATAGGTCGAGAGGGATCATTGTCAATGACAGATAGGTATCGCTGGCGCCCGGGAAGTACTTAATTTGCTGAGCATTGTGTAAAGAAAGCAGAATGTCTGACCAAAAGAACGTTGATTTGTCAGTTGGCTTATTGCGGATCCAGAGTAAATAATGAGCCGAGTTCCATCCACGTTCGATCTTCCATCATGGATTCAAAACCGTCGAGGATATCGAAATGGGCATCTGTCGTAGGGTATGGAGTGAGCACACTTTGCATCATGCCAGGTGCGCCTTCCGTAGTATAAATTTCTGGAAAGACCCCCTGCGTCACATCAGTGAAGGATGCTGGAATAGTAATTTCTCCTTCAGTAAATTGACAAACACTTTCTTGTGGATATTTTTGAGAATTGTGGCAATTCCCAATTTTCACTTGAGATTGGAGAGAAAGAAATGTGAGGTCTTTGTTGGTGAACACTGTTGGATAGAGTATACCTAACTTCGACAGCGGCTCAGCCATGGACATCATTCTTTTCAAGAGTCGTCGCGAAGGTGCTGAAACATTGAAATATGAAGCGGTCAAATCAAAGGCTCGAGAAATGCCTTCGTTCAGGTTCACAGAGGACGACAGATCTGAAGCCGTTTTGGCCAACGTGTTTCGTTTCGATTCCGATGCTATCACCAGAAGTAATAAACCCACGGCGGAGGCGAGAAAATGCTGAAAGAAGGGATGTTGTTTGGCGTAAAGATCAGTGGTTGCGTCCAGGTCTGTGAGTACATCGATTGTGTCACAGGCAAATTCCATACCTGACTGTGCAATGTGTGGACTACCCGCGATACTGGAGCCGGAAAGAAAACAAGATCGGATGGTGAGACCGCGGAGCTGGTTGGCACGAAGGTAGAGTAGTGTTGGCATGGATTGAGGAAGGCTTTCAGCCGATCGATTTTTAGGGTGAACAAAATTTAGCTCAGCAAGAGATCTCTTTCGCCATTGTTCAATCTGGTAGTTAGTACTGTCGAACAATTCCTCATCCTCACTTGCACCTGCAGTTTGCATGGAGCCCGAGAAATCCCAGAATCGGGTATAAAAAGAAGCATACGATATCATCGCTTTTAAATAGGGATTCTATCGATGAAAAACCTTTTTCTCAGCGAATTGTTCGAGGATCACGTTCAGCAAGTGCTTCTTACCTCGACGCGCTCTGGTAAAGTTCTCGGAAACCCATTGTCTGAAAAGTGATGGGGGAGCCCGGCTGCACAGCTCCATTGCTTGTCAAGGACAACTATATTCCACATCACATTGACGACTTCAAAGCGCTCTTCTTCATCCTCAATCATGTGAAGTATCGCGTCTTGTCGATGAAGCCCCATTTCCATGGCCGCCTTACCAGCGATACCGCATGTTCGCCATGCCAGTTGCAAATCATCATGAAAATAATGGTACATAGCCTACTGTGACGTTAAAAATGAAAGGCACTTTGGGATTTGAAAGGACCAACCGCAAGCAGCAATAACACAATCTTTTTTACGCTCTTTATCGGAGTGAAAACGGAATTTTGAACCTTGTCTTGAACACTGGCATAAAGCGATGTTCCAATGTCGCCATTACCAATGCCCAACGCAAGAAGGGATATTGCCAGTGCAACTTTAATGTTATCCAAAGTGTCTGGATCGACCTTGGACTGACGCCCAATTTCGGCTTGGTGAGATTCTATAGCGGTGTACACCGCTTTAACCTGTGACTTGAAGCGTTTCTGATTGAAAAGAGGATGTAGATTACCTACGACCTCTTCGTATATGTCCACGAGTCGTAGGGCCTCGTCTCTTGTCAGCAATCGCAGTGGCCCGGTGCAATCTTCACAAAGACATGCGCTTGATGCTTGGGAAGTTCTCATGGACGGATTATTTCCTAGAGAGCTGTTTTTATCATCATGACTTTGTTTGCTAGCAAAGTAGGGTGAGTGTTTAGTAGCAGTCGTTGGGTTGTGCTGCATCTCCTTATATTGTGTCGGGTTGATGTGCTGCTCAACAATGTTGCGCTCGGCCATATTGAAAGTGTACTCTGAACTCGTAGCGCCGCAAAATACATCGATATTCTTTTCAGGTGTAGAATCATCGGGTCTCTGGTGGTTATGTGACGACTTTATAGGCCTGGCATGGGTCATGCCCTGGCTTAGACTTTCGGAAGCTTCATGGTCATCTCGGCCAAAATCACTATGTTGTAAAGTACGAAGATTGACAAACACATCAATCTGTCTTTGCATATTCTCCACCAACCCGGTCAAGCGTTCGATCTCACTAAGCAGATTAGAGCGTAAGAACCACTGGTCTAGTTTAGTCATATTCGGATGTTCCTATCTCACCTGTTATTTCCCCGGTTTCCATCCGTTACAGGCTCATTAGAAACATGGCCTGGACCAGACCCACAATAAGCAGGGTTTGGGAGAAAACGAGGGTCTTCATCGTAGTGGCATTCGATAGAGCGCTTTAGGCAGTACTCGCAAGGGGTATGACCATCGCAGCGGCCTTTCCGTCGCTTACATTCATCACAGGCGCGCAAGGCATAGCGGGCGCGACGTTTCTTTGGTTTAATATCCTCATGGCTAGGCTCACTTATCCTCTTCTGGGGACGGGATGAGGTGGTTGTGCTACGCATGACGGATATTCCGATATGCAAGCAATAGGGCTATAGGAGCACCTGTCTCACTCAGTGACAGGTCGCCAATCTAGAAACCAACTAGAAGATTATCCGCTTTAACTCACGGCGGGATTCGGATCGATGCAAGCAAGATTCATGTCATGCAGGTGATTGACTTCGAGTGAGATTTTGAAGATGTTTCAGGAAGTTCCGCAGCAACAGACGGGAGTTCCGGAACCCGCAAGAGCTGCCAATCAGGGTCTAGGCTAGGAAGTCGCTATGGACAAGATGACTGGGGATGCACTGAGGATGAAGTGGAAGCGGCGATGTAAATGGACACGATGTTAAGTCGAATTTTCGCTAGTTATCTCAGCCGTCTCGCTTACTATCCCTCAGTTGTGCGAGAAAAGCGAAATTTTCATCTGATTGACTGCTAACTAGCGACTGCCTGCCTAACCGCGTTTACAATAGTAACCCTAATACTCCGTAGCTCCGTAGCTTTAGGTATTTGGGTAACCCTAATTAATCCTAGGTAATTTAACTAACTAGTTAACCCGCTTACCCCAGTTTGTCATCCAAGGAAGGCCCGGTAATTGCCCGGGGAAATTCCCACGAGCCCTAAGTGATCTCCTATGAGTCCTCGGTGAGTTCTCCGGCGAGCCCTGCGTAAGCTTCCTAGCGAGCCTTTGAGCAAGCGCTTTGGTGGGTCTTACTTTCGACTGATAATCTCTGTCGCGTGCTTAGATCGGCCTGGAGCCTACGAGTAAAAGCTCCCCTGTATGTGACCTTTCGTGAGCGAGGAGCAGGCTCGGATATAATTTTACGTGGGTATGACTTTCCAAGCAATGTTATAAGCGCTATCAAAATAGTAAAAACTGCTGTAGGGACCATGGAGTGGCTACTGAATTTTGACAAGTATAAATTGGCCCATCTCATTCCCAGAAACAACGGAGAGAATATGGTGAGACCAGATGCTATCCTTCTCACTGAAAATGACGCGTCCATGGAATGTGGTGGTTTTATCAATATTCGAGGATCTGGACTGGGGCAAGGTTACATTGGCGGTGGTTAGTGTCTTCCTCCGATTTGGGCGGACTGCCCTGGGCCGAATGTGATATGTAAGAATTCATTGGTAGTTACCGCCGAAACCACTGACAGCAGACACGCAATTACTTTTACAGCCGGTGAGGATAAGCCTCATACGACGCTGCAGCGTTCAAGCTCTTGGCCATCAAGCCATCAAATGATCATCCTTCCATGTGTCCAGAAATGGCGGTGGCTGAACTGAAATTATTTCGAAAAGCGGGAAAAGCGGGTGGGAATCGCCGCTCAAGCGCAAATAAGCAACCGGCGCCTTGCTCCGTAGTAGTACGCCATTGAGCGCCGTCGTTTGCGCCACCGAGTCCGGGATAGTACATATGGCACGGCCTCGCCGATCATCGATTATATCATAGCAGAACCAACGACCATTGGGGGCTAACTTGTCTGTGATGGACTCAATTTACATTTGCTGAAGCAGGAGATAGTCTTAGAATCTGCAGTCTAGACAACATTGAAGTACCAGACTTGTACCCTACCTATCAGAAATGACCAAAATGAGAAAATTTTCTCCATCCCGAGCAGGGTACCGAACAGCTAGTAACAAGCGCAGGATTTAGCCGTGTGAGGGGCATGGGGTAGACCCCAGGCCATGACTCGACTCTCGCAACCCTGCTAGCACAGACACCAATCAGACCGTGAATCCTGTGCGGGGGATTCGTTGTCAAAGCATGGTTGGTGTTGAATTCTAGGAAATCATCTCCATTTTGGGGGCCGAAGGAGGAGGTCACATGGGAATCCGGACAAACAAAGAAACAAGGCATAATTGACGGAAAGCTCCCCAATGAAAGCTATAACTAGCGCCCATGCATCGTTGACGTATAAGAGTCTCTGTCTCCCCAAATGTTGATTCAGCCTCCGAATTAACTTTTAATCTCCGCTGGTGTATGTACGTACGGAATTTATCGCAGAATCAACGCCCATCATGGAGCCTTCTGCCAAGTAAGAATTGCTTCCTTTCCATCATCATCATCATATGTTCGTCTAACGTTGAATAGGAGTGACCAGCGACAAAATGAGGAGGGCTACGAAGCCCATCACGTGGACTTGAACGCCAATGTTTCGGGACAGTGAGTGCCTACCGCTGTCTTCTATAGACTTCAACGCGAATAGTTTTTGACAGCATAAAGGATCGAGAACCCTCTCGCAAACATCCCCCGATCAATCCTCCTCTCACAAGTAGAGGAGTTTGCTAAGGAAAAGGATCTCGTCGAGTACACCGAATTGCTGAAGAAGGGTGCCTTGGTTGCCCAAGATCCTACCAGCTTCGAGTCGATATCCGGGGAATTCGCCCTGAGCGAGACAGAAATTCAGGATCTCAATGCCGAAATCACACATAAGTGGCGCCATCCAAGGACCTTGTACTTCACAATCATTCTCTGTTCTATTGGTGCTGCCGTGCAGGGCTGGGATCAAACTGGTTCCAATGGAGCCAACCTTTCTTTCCCTGACGTTTTCGGAATCGGAGGTACAAGCAATCACGATAAGCTGATTGTAGGTCTGATCAATTCGGCACCTTATCTTGGGTCTGCCTTTATCGGATGTTGGGTTTCTGACCCATTGAATTTCTATTTGGGACGTCGAGGTGCCATCTTCGTTGCCGCGATTTTCTGTTTCCTTCCTGTCATTGGCGCCGCGTGTACACAATCCTGGGGTCAGTTGTTCGCTTGTCGTATTCTTCTGGGCATCGGAATGGGTGCCAAAGGATCCAGTGTCCCTATTTTCGCGGCTGAAAACTCTCCTGCGTCTATTCGAGGTGCCTTGGTTATGAGTTGGCAAATGTGGACGGCTTTTGGCATTTTTCTGGGATATAGCGCCAATCTAGCAGTCGCCCATGTCGGTGATATCGCCTGGCGACTCCAACTCGGATCTGCGATGATTCCGGCAATCCCACTGCTCCTAGGTGTATACTTTTGCCCAGAATCGCCTCGTTGGTTGATGAGTACGTTCTACACTCCGATACACTTAACATAGGCATGAACGAAGGCTAACACGTTTAACCAATTCTATAGAGAAAGACAAGTATCCGAAGGCAATGAAATCTTTGCTGAGACTACGCATCAACCCGCTCCAAGCCGCGCGTGACCTATATTACATTCACAAGCAGCTCGAAATCGAAGCCGCCATAGTAGGAAAGAACAACTATTTTACTCGCCTCATACAGCTTTTCACTATTCCCCGTGTTCGTCGTGCTACCTTGGCTTCCTTCACGGTCATGATTGCGCAGCAAATGTGCGGTATCAATATCATCGCCTTCTACTCCTCTACCATCTTCGCCAACTCCGGCTTCAGCAACTTCCAGGCGTTGTGGGCATCATGGGGTTTCGGCCTTATCAATTTCCTATTCGCCTGGCCTGCAATCTGGACTATTGATACCTTTGGTCGCCGATCGTTGCTGCTTTTCACTTTCCCCAACATGGCATGGAGTCTCCTGACTGCGGGCCTGTGTGCATTGATTAGTACACACCTCAAAGCTCATCTGGCCCTTGTGGCGATGTTCATCTATATCTTTGCCATCTTCTACTCCCCGGGTGAAGGTCCTGTTCCATTCGCTTACTCTGCAGAAGTCTTCCCATTGTCTCATCGTGAGCTTGGTATGGGTTGGGCCGTTGCTACTTGTCTGTTCTGGGCTGCTATTCTTTCTATCTTCCTCCCCCTCATGTTGGAAACAATGACAACCACTGTACGTTTTCTTCCTCTGCTTTCCAATCACTGTTTGTCACAGAGACTAATCATTGCTATAGGGAGTTTTCGGATTCTACGCAGGAACGAATCTTATTGCCTTCGTCATGATCTTCTTCTGGGTTCCCGAAACCAAACAACGAACCCTGGAAGAACTAGACTACATCTTCGCCGTGCCCACCCGAGTCTTCATGCGTTATCAGCTCAATAAGGCTCTACCTTACTGGATTCAACGCTACATTTTTCGCCGCAAGGATGTCGTTCTTGAGCCGTTGTATCATCTGGAAAAGGTCAACCGAAGTGCGGACGCGGATGTCATTGTGGAGCAAGCTACCGTGCAACACACTGAGAAATCGGAGACGACGGAGGCCACAGAAGGCATTTCATCGACTGAAGGTGGTCACAAGGAGGTGGTGAATTAATGGACTGGCGATTGGTACATGACGTGAGGGCATGTCTGGATAAACCTTTTGTTGTACAGTCACGATAAGCTTTGTTGATGTTCCCGGCTAGTGATTGTATTATATAGGTCTGGAATAGTGTTCTCGGAAATCGATGACCTTGTGAAAGGACTTTACCCTGGATAGCGTGATTATAAAAGTATGATTAATACCCCTGATGATATAACCTAAACATGTAAAAAAGAGTTGGGTTGATAGGACGGTTATTTGCATTTTTCCAAGGTTTTTCTTTATTTATAAAAAAGATGTATATTGTATATAAATATGGGTACAGGCGTTGTATCAGTTTTATGCCTCTCATCTACAGCTGCCCATGCCCATGGACTAGATGACAGGTCCAATGGGAGCTTAAGTGGTCTTTCTCTGAATCACCATGGCAAATAAAGTAAATACAATCACCTGAGCTTATTTTATACTAAGTCGAAGGTTATTAAACAATAATGATCTCATTCGACAATGTACTGCACTTCCGTCCAGCATCGGCTCTTGTTATAGGTGGATAAAATTGATCGATGTTCCTCAATACCGACCTACTGAGGCATAGCAGACAGCATATATATCGATATGACGATCAAGTCGGGGAGTGCGGGGTCAAAGATTCTAAGAAGATCGACTACCTGTTTTTGATCTTTGATTCGACTTCGGTGTAACAAATACCGACCATCTGGATATCTGTTATTGATCATTGGTATATTGCAAGGGTGACACTCTGATCTTGGGGGAAGTGTGTGGCATAAGTAGTAGCATCATCTCTTGAATAAAGAATTGTTTCTTAAGCTTATCACTTGGGTATTTAGATATCTAAGTCAACCATCACTTAGTATAAACCGTGGCCAGCAAAATGATAGGACTTGCAACCCTACTTGCCCTGATGGGTGCAGCATCGGCAAACACCCTGCTCGCGGAGCTGAATTATGGCTCCTTTCAGGGTTATTATGATGCGGGATATAACCTGTCCTACTGGAAGAAAATACCATTTGCTGCACCCCCAGTGGGCGACAATCGATTCAGGGGTCCCCAACCACCCTCTCAAATCAACGGTACGTATGATACTAATAGTACTTTCCCGGCATGCCCTCAAAAGCTCAGCACTGGCTCTGAGGATTGTCTATACCTGGGAGTATTTGCAAGACCATGGAGTCAAGGAGAAAAACTGCGTCCCGTATTCGTTGAGTTTTATGGGGGCGCATTTGTCGAAGGTTCTGCTTCTACCGGGCTACCTGGAATAGTCTACCCGTTGTTGAACTCGAGCGACGAGAGCGACTTCATCGCTGTCGGTCCGAATTATCGAACAAATGCATTTGGATTCCTACCAGGACAAGAGGTATATGACGATCCCAAGTCTGATTTGAATGCCGGTCTACTGGATCAGCAATATGCCCTGAAATGGGTACACAAGTACATCCATCACTTCGGCGGCGATCTGTCGCAGGTAACAATCATCGGCCAGAGTGCCGGGGGTGGGAGCACGGTAGCTCAATCGCTTGCGAACGGCGGTAGAACAGAACCTCCTCTGTTTCAGAGATCTCTATCGTTGAGTCCATTTTGGCCCAAGACATATCTGTATAATGCGCCAGAGGCGCAAGCTATCTACGATCAATTCACGCGTGTGAGCAACTGTTCTAGCTATAAGGATACTCTCAGATGTTTGAAGACTGCCAGTTTGGAAACATTGATGACCGCCGCGTACAATGTGACGTACAGTAACGAGTATGGCCCTTCTTCGTACACCTGGGCACCAGTCATAGACGGCCACTTTTTACGCACCACTCTCACTGAAGCAATCAAAAATGGCGATATCAATGGCGATGTACACTGGGGGATGTATAACACATATGAAGGAGAGAATTTCATTCCACCCTCACTCAACAACTCTGATTCTGACTCATCAGATGCAGCGTTCAAGCTTTGGTTGAGTGATTTTCTACCTGGACTCTCCCAACATGAGTTGCAACGTCTTGAAACTGTCTACCCACCAAGCGGCAGCAGTGAAAATATCGAGAGTTACAATTCTACTTATGTACGCGCGGAATTGGTATACCGAGATCTTGTCCTCGCTTGCCCTGCATATTGGACCGCCAGCATTGCGGAAACGGGATACCTGGGCGAGTACACAATTTCACCAGCGACTCACGGCAGTGATACCTCATGGGTAAGTGAGAATGTCACATTGTTAAATATAGTTTCTTTTTTTGGTGCTGACGTAGAAACAGTGGGATAAACCTAACGTCCTGCAAACAGAATACCCCACGATCTACCACGGATTTGCGGGTGCCTATGCGTCCCTTGTACAGACTGGTAACCCTAACACAAACAAATTAACCAATTCTTCGGAGGCTGCGGTTCCAAATATCAGGACTGGAAAAGAATGGGTAGTAGCAATGAGTGGCTTTTCGAGTATGAAAATAGAACAGTTGAAAGAACGATGTGGATTTTGGATGGATGTGGCAGCAAATGTTCCCATCTAAGTGGACAGATTCAAGGATTGTCGGGCATTCACAGACAATCCTTCTTGGTAGTTCTTAATCTGATCTAAAACTGCGAATTCATTGCTCCTGTACCTCGTTATTGCATATTGATATTTTCTTCCAAGCTCATGGGAATCTGAGCAGCACATCAGCAGCAGACCTAGACTGTGTCTATCTTGACTTCCCCCGCTGAGCGGCTATTCTCGAAATCCGAGTCAAGCCTCAACTCGGTTAGGTACGGCGCGGGTAAGAAAAATATCCAATCTATGGGGTTGATATCAGCGATATCGCAGTTCATCGTTACCGATTCGTGGCAGACGCCCTTTGACATTGGGTTTGACGGAGATATGTTTATGCTCCATAATGACTCATGGGGTCCTTCAAGATAAATGGCACGTACGGCACTGATCTGAGTCACCTTATCGATAACATGAGAGGTATAAATACACAGGATTAGATCTGAGAACCAAAAGAACAAATCAACCAAAGAACAGAGTTCAAGACAGCAGAAACAATGTCGACCTCCAACGAACCTCAATTCGGCGCCCCGCTTCTCTCGCATTTCCCTTTCCCTTCTAACTATACCAACATCAACCACGGCTCGTTCGGCGCCTATCCGATCGTCGTCCGAGATGCCCTACGAGAATATCAGCGACAAACCGATGCAGAACCGGACAACTTCATCCGCTACAAGCTTCCGGACTTGATCGACAAGTCCCGCAGCGCAGTTGCGGAGCTGATCAATGCCGATGTCGATAATGTTGTTCTCGTCCCCAATGCTTCGACGGGCGTCAACACCGTCTTGCGCAATCTTACCTACAAACCGGGTGACAAGATTGTGTATTTGGGTACGACGTATGCGGCCTGCGAGAAGGCGATTATCCATCTCGTGGATACATATGTTCCGGAGGGTGCTTTGGAGGGCATCAAAGTAGAAGTAGAGTATCCAGTGTCGAGCGACGAGATCCTGCGCCGGTTTGAGGATGCAATTTCTCAAAAAGGAGTGCGCATTGCTTTGTTCGATACCATCTCAAGTCTTCCGGCTCTTCGGTTGCCGTTTGAGCAGATGGTTGCTCTCTGCAAGAAGTATAATGTCCTCAGTTTAATTGACGGCGCTCATTCCGTGGGAGCCATTGAAGTCGATATGCGTCGCCTGGATGCAGACTTCTTCATTAGTAACCTGCACAAGTATGTTGTCCATCAACTAACCAGTGGAAGTATTTTCACTAACATGTTTGTTCCATCTCCTACAGATGGCTATACACCCCTCGCTCCTGCGCAGTCTTCCATGTACCTGCGCGAAACCATCACCTGATCAAAACTTCGTTTCCTACATCCCACGGCTACCAGCCAGAAGAACGTCCAGGACGACCAAAAACATTCAATCCTCTTCCAGCAAGCTCCAAGTCACCATTTGCGCAGCTATTTGACTTTGTCGGAACAATAGATTATGCGCCATTCTTATGTGTCCCCGAAGCCATCAAATTTCGAAAAGAGGTTTGCGGTGGTGAACAGAGGCTTTTAGAATATATTGCAATTCTTGCAAAACAGGGAGGAGACAGAGTGGCCAGTATCCTGGGCACCGAAGTTCTAGGTGATGATGATCAAAGAAAGTCTCCTATGGTCATGATTCGATTACCTCTAATACTCACCGCGGACGATATTCAGCGAGGCAAAGAGCATTTACTCCGTGAGCAGATTGAGAGAGAAATCTCAGAAAAGCATGGCACATGGATTCCATTAATCTATCATGGACGACACCTATATGCGCGACTCAGTGGACAGGTCTATCTGACCTTGAATGACTTTGAAAAAGCGGGTCATATTCTGTCTAAAGTTTGCAAAGCGCAACATAACTCCAAGCTATAGTTCTAGTAAATATATTCAATGATATCGTTTCCTGATTTCAACGTACAATAGTCTTCAAGCGGAGGTGTAGTGGGTTCTTTTCCCATAAATTGAATGTCTTCTGTTCCTTGAGCCAATTACGGCTGTCTTCGTGCAATTCGAGATCAAAGTTCCATAGAAGACGACACATAGTCATTCTCAATTCGGCATATGCCAGGCTAGACGCAGCAATGGTCAGCATCAATGATACAAATAGTGATGAGAGAGACACACTTCTGCCCAATACAATTCCTCGGTCCAAAGGAGAATGGTTGACACGCATCTCTCTTATCATCTTCAAATCTCTTGTCCACCCCCATCCACCTATCTGGCACAAACGTGTCGGGCAAGTAGAAATTCCGACTAGATCTATTCGCTGACCACTGATGAATACCTACCGTCGTTTTGGCAGGGACAAATCTTCTACATATAACCTGTCCAGGGGCAGGTGTCCTTCTGGGAAATGTGTTTGGCGCTGGTGGGTACAATCTGAGTGACTCCTGTAGCACGGCTTGTAAGAACGGAATATTGGCTGTGGATTGCATGTCTATATCCACTTCAGACTTGAAGTAAGTGCGGATCTCGGCTGTAAGTCTCTCTAGAGAGTCGGGATGTGTGAGGAGAAGGTATAGAGCACCTGAGAGCAGAGTTGCTGTGGTTTCGCTACCGGCCGCGAGGAATATGACTGCCGCCCCAATGTATTCAGGGTATGTCATGGCGTTCTCGTCTTTGGCTCGGAAAATATACGACACTACTCATATCACATCAGTGAATAATAAATAGTGCTTGAATATGACGAACATACTAAAATCAGCTCTCTCTGTCTCTCTCTTCATCCGCTCATCAATCTTATCCTTGCTGACCTGAACCTGGTACTTCCGATCCTCCTCAAGCTGTCTCGGCACAATAGCCAGCATCAACAATTGCTTCAAGGGTGACGGGAACCGTCTCGCAGCTCGAAAATAGTTCCCGACTTTGATCATACTGAAAATAACCTGGACGTATCGCGTATTGTTAACCGGGTCAAGTAAACAGCCGAATGGACTGCCAAAGGCTAAATCGCCGATTGTGTCGAAGGTGAGGAAATTGAGCCATTGGACGATATCAAGAACACCATCGCCGCTTTCCTTAATTTTGCCCTCACCAGCAGGCAAAGCTTGTTTCTTCATTTGCTCAATAAAAGTATCCAAATGAGTTTTGATAACATCTTGCTGCGCTGTCAGCGCCTTCTCCGAAAATGCATGGGATTGCAACCGTCTTAAGCGTCGATGATCCTGGTCATTGGCCACGATGATATGAGTACTCATTTTTCTGCGAGCGCCACCAAAGAAGATGGGGTCTTTTTCGAAGCTCCCCGGTCGGTCACGAGTGCGGTGGCCTTTCCATTCATGAGTCTCTAAAATTCAACTTGAACCCTCGTTTCTCGAAGAAGGTTCACGTACCACAAATATCAACCCAAGCCTGCGCAGAGGTGTAAGAAAGCTCATCGGGTGCTATTCGCACCACTTCACCGTAGATATCATGCCATTCTTTCTGTTTTAAGTGTTGCACGCCACTAAGGTCGTAGTACAGATGGTATAGACGTGTGGCTCGAGCAAAAAGAGGGCCTGGGTAGTGGCGCAAGGGGTGAAAGAAGATATTATAGATCAGTTTTGAGACCGTCAAAAGTAGGATCTACGCACAAAGTCAATAGATTCATTATGGATGTAATAAAGACGATTGATCTGGACTTACGCTGACAAGAATGTAGGAAAGAACTGATGTCCATCTGAGTCCAAGGATAGCCATTGTAAGATATGGATGTTGTACCTATCAACAACCTGGAACCTGGCAATGTCAGTTCTGAATATTGAGGCTACGCAAGAAGGGGGGGCGGAACATCAAACATGAGCAGTAACACGGAGTAACGAACCATAACCTATTCGGACAGCGATGTGTCTCGCTAATTACTAATCATTGAAGAAAGCAAACCTTAAATTCGACTGGACAAAATCAAATGTAGGCAGCGATTTTTCACCGTATTTTCCGTGCGTGGTGTAGCATGCTGCGAGCGCTCTAGCGATCTATCCGACAAACGAGCAATACGGAAACGCTATACGATTTATACGACTGGTACGATTTAGAGCGTTTGATCGTCCCCAAAGTCGATGAACCAGATGTAGTGGGTCTATACTATAATATATAAAATAAGTGCGTACCATTTACAGCGTATGAATCGTTGACCTTGCGATACGCCTACGTACTTGATTTTGCCTGACGCCCGGCGGCTTTCTTATTCCGATTTACAGTAGTGCTCACCCCTTCGCCGCTTTTACTCCCTGAGTAGAATTAAGCACGCCCCTAAGCGCCATGATTAGATTAGTGAGCTCGCTTAGATACTTAATTGGTTACGACGTGATCTGTCACTAAGCGTACTAATTTGCTCACTATCAGAATGGGAATTCCATATAAATCGAAACTCCTTTCGTGCTACGCAGAAATCGCCTATCTCTACCTTTACCACAATGTGACACAATTGCATTACGGAGATAAGACGTTGTGATGGCCTTCCATTCAGAACAATGGAGAGAGACTGCATCTACCACCATTGGCGACGGCTCTATTAAGATCTGTAACGTCCGCATCGTCTACCTCAACTACCTATGACACAGAAGATCGCATCCGCAATGTGCTTCGCAGGATACCCAAGGAGCTTCTTGATCATGCTATAGCTTCAAGTGCATCCAGTTTAAACAAGCCCATTTTGATCTGGTCCTAGCTCTGGCTTTTGACATAGTCTTTTCCTTTATGTTTTTTGTCTATGTGATTTATATAATTAGATCTTCTTAATAGGGTCTTTACTTGAGGTTGGTTGTATAAGATATTGTTTTAGTAGAAAGAAATTTTGTTTTCCTTTTTCTCTTTCTTAGGAATCTATTATATTCATAATAATTTCTAGGGATTGAGAAACTCCCTAATTGCTAGGGTACTTTTGTAGGGTTGGGTTATAGTTCCTGATTCGGCCGCTTGGAGAAAGCATGTACATAAAGATGCCAGCCTTGTCCCAAATTCACCGCATCTTACTCTCCGCGGTTAGCTTCGAAGAACCATTCCGCATTACAATATAGTACCAAGTGTGACATATTTGAAGACCAGAAGCTTATCTTATCTGTGTAAAATGTCTTGACTCGACCATCTCGGAATTAGATACCAGCGAAGACGTCGGCATCAACTACATTACTAAGTTCGTATGCTTTTTAAGGAGTGTATTGCCACGCTGATTTTGCTGTTGTTGTTTTGTCTTCTCTGCAACGAGGCTTGAGAAATTTGAGATTCATGCAGTTGCTTCTCTTGACAAATATCTTCAACCGTATCCATCATGATTAAAGTGAATTCGGAGGTTACAGTTATAGTGCGATAGAAAGTAGTGAAGAGCCGTTTGGATTGTGTAACGGGATATATATGTATGAACCACATGGTGAAAAGACTCTAACTGTAGGTCAAAATTTTTATTTCCACGAGATGCTTTCGAGCTTCGATCCATCGATACATGATTTTGCGCACCAGAGTTCCGGTCTTTCTTGGGTCTTACTCGTATTGTTTTCCCTCCTAGCTGCCCCACTGTGATGAACATTCACACTTCTAGAGAAGAGAAGAGATAAGTAGCATTGCCATGGTGAAAGCTTTAAGAGTCTCAGGCTAAACGATATATAGCGTGGCGAATATTTTATACTCAATATCGTATAGGAGACTGCTTCTCTTCTTGTCAGTAACATGTATTAAGAAGACAGATAAGATTCTTGAGAATAGACATTGTATGCATGAGATAGAGCTGGGCATTCTTAAGAATGATGTGTTAAGTTTTAGCAATGATTCAACCAGTCATGAGTTCGTAGATCAGTGTTTTCTCGCGCGGTGTCCTATGGCATCACAATAACGAAGTCTCCTTAATCCGCAGAACGGGTCAGATTTTGAGTTTCACGACTTTATCCGCAAGGACATTGGTCGAGAAGAAACCAAAGTGATGAAATTTCCGATCAATACGGTCAAGGAGTTTCACCATTGATAGAAGTGATTTTGCGACGCAGGACATGCCGATGGATGCAATATTCCTCACCACGTCCCACTCTGGTGAAGAGTACAGCCTAATTGAGTATAAAGATTGGTGAGAAGAGTGATGGAAAGAGTGATAATAAAAGAAGTAATGAAAGCGGTGAATTGAGTAGTGAAATAAGATGCAGTAAAATCCATCATTGATGGAACTTCCGAACTTCACACACAGACAAGTCAAAATGAGGAACCAAGGAAAATACTATTGTTGAAATTCAGGTGAATCACGGCCCGGCCCGAACCACTGTCACATCCATCCCAAATTCAATCTCTCTGTAATCAGACAAGTTTTGTTTAACTGGTGATGCGGCATCACATTGGATACACCATTGGATTAACCCTGTCGGCGCAGGTAATTTGCTGTCTACACAAAAAGAAAAAAAAAAATTAATGACCGTGGTGACCCTCAATCAAATTCTTCGCGGCAACTTTTCTACATTCCTCCAACGCCCTCAATTGTCCGGCGACCTCGCCCAATCTGCCAATGACTTCCTTATTCCCCTGTGAAAACCCATAAATCACGTACGGTATCCCGACGTCGTGGCAAAACTCCTTGACGTACCTCTGCGCCCGGCGCAGGTTATGTCTCGGGATGCGAGGGTACAAATGGTGGACGACTTGGAACTGGAGACCGCCGTGGACAAAGTCCAACCACGGCGGACAGTCGACGTCCATTGTGGTCCGAAGCATTTTCTGAGCGAAGGACTCGTGAATTCCCAGGTCGGCGGTCGACATCGCGAAGTGGCTGAGCGTGAGTTGTACGTGCAATGGGGCGGTGACCATATGTGATACAAGGAGAAACGTGATGCGAGATGACCAGGTCGGGATCCGAAGGTACATTGTCTGGTAGCCGAACCAGTACCAAAAAAATACCTGGCCTGCCATTTCGAGGTATCGATGCCACCATGCTGGTCCTTTGCGAGGCGCTTGCGTCGGACTCATTAGGTATGACCATGATAGTACGTACAGGTTGAAACGGCCCATGAGAAGAATGGGATAATAGAGGTAATGTTGGTACTTGATCAAAAACCGTGCCGTGGCGTTAAAAGTCATGTCTCGGTCGTAGTAGGTTGAACGCAGAGAAGAGAAAAATCGATGAGAGATGGCGAAAAACGGCATGTGCTCGATGTCAGGATCGTGCTCGGGCGAGTTGGTGACTATGTGATGCACGTTGTGATTCACCAACCGATTGAAAGACCACCCAGGAAATGTGCAATGAAGATCCCGATGCAGATGTCCGTGTGGAATCCATGTGTTATACCCATATGGCCGGCGTCGTGAGCCGTGAAAACCAACTGGTGCCAGAACAATCCGAGAGAGAGGCCCGACAGAGCATAACGTGAATAGTGAAGAAATTTCGCGAAGAGAATGAAGAGTGTCATGTATCGGGCAAAGTCAAAAGCGTAAGAGCCATATGAACACTGGTAGAGTCCTTCAGAGCGCAATCTTTCATCGAGCTGGCGGTACTTGAAAACGATCTCGTCTTGTGACCTTTTGTCAAGAGGAGGATATTCTGAGAGATCCGTTGCTATTGCCTGAGCTGTTAATGCTTCTGCAGATTTGACTTGCACAGGTTCTATTTCTGATAAGGATATTGATGAACCTCGAGAAGAAGGCATCTCATTGCCTGCATTCCTCGAACGAACTTCATCTGTGGTCTCGAACACTGGCGATGGTGTAGAATTTCCATATGAGCTAGAATCCTGCTCGGCATATAGCGCTTCGTCTTCCACCTGCTTCGATATCGGCATTCTGAATGTACCTCCCTGTATTGGAGGCAAGAAAATTTTCCCATTTTCCGTGTATTCTCCCTATCACAAACTTCTGCATATGTACCTGTGCTTCCTTTGAGTGCAGTGCTCTTATTTCGTCTGTCCCGTCGCGACCGACCATGTGCAATAATATTGATTTACCTCCACCTGGGTGAAATGGTAGCCAGGCGTCGGCCCTCACCACCTGGCCATCCAATATCACTACCTTTTGCCCATATGCTATCAATTCCTCGATTTCCCTCCGAGACCACACGCGATTTCTGGGTGACACCATCTTGGTGGCTGCACGCAGGGTCTGAAGATTAATTCAGACTCCGGACATATGATGATGTATGCTCATCCTCAAACACAGAAGATAATGAGGATCGTACCTAGTATGGTATATTGCTGTTGTTCATATTCTCTGAAGTGAAAAGTGTAGGCACCTGTATTTATGATTGGTCAGGTCCGATGTTTTATTGGGGACCCCCTCACAATCCCTGTAGCTTAAACATGATATCTACATCGACATTACGCGGCGGAATAGGGGCGAACGCCCTTGGCGTGTGAGATCAATTAATGCGGCACGCTGTGCTGGCGCTTACTTTCAATTCCTGGGTTCCTTCACACATTTCTCATCGCCATCGCGCAACTGAGCAGCATGCTCCCAGTTGAAATGTCGATGATTGAGAGTAACTCGTCCACCATGGCCGCACCGGTCGCCGAACAGGTGGAGCTGGAGCCGGCAGAGGCGTCCCGGCCGCTGCATGTCATAGGCAAGCAGGCGCTCGTGGGCCTCGAGCAAGCGCAGGTGTCGCTCAACAATGGCGGAAAAGCAAAGAAACCGCTGTCGTTTTACATAACTTTTCTGGCGCTGAAAATTTGCGTGTTGATTGTTTCGCTAGATGCAACAGCGCTGTCGGTCGCGGTGACAGTGAGCTCAACACCACAAGCCATTAGATTCTACTGACTGACGGATGCCCCAGGTCATAACCCACGACCTCACTGGCACCACGCTCGAGGCCTTCTGGGCCAGTCTCTGCTTCCTCCTCGCCGTTGTGGCCGTGATGCCCATCATAACGAGTCTCTCCGATGTGCTGGGCCGCAAGATCCCGCTCTATGCCCCCTTCATGAAATTCATCACCGGATCCATCATCTTCGCTGTTGCCAATAGCATGGGCATACTGATTCTTGGCCGTGTTATGCAGGGATTGGGAGGAGGCGGTCTTGATGTGTTGGGAGAGGTCATTCTCTCCGATATCACTACCTTGAAGGAACGTCCACTGCACTTGGGACTATTCTCGATTCTCATGGCCGGCGGCGCCGTCTGCGGCCCTATAGTTGGTGCTGCCCTCGCCGAAAACGCAAGCTGGCGATGGATCGGCTGGATATTCCCAATCCAAATCCATCTCATCAAGGTCGTAGATATTCAAGAAATCAACAACATTCTTAACAAAAGTTGCACAATTCACTTCCTATACAGCTTGACAGAGTATATCATAACTAGAAGCACTTGTTGAGAATTCCCAATCACCAAAAGAGATAATGCGCTTGACGACAGTCAAAGCAATAAACAGAAGAAACTGATCTACAATAGAGGTAGTGTTAATTAAAAAATCAGATGAAAGCGTGGCAAAAGCCAGATAGATGTGAGTATATCCGCCAATACTAGGATCAAAGCTAGCAATTGACGCTTGTAGACAAGATCATAATAAGTCGAACCCCTCAAAATATCCAACGTTCAGGAAGCCAACAGGAGGATCAGATTAAATAATTTAAGTCCCGCAATTTGATATACATCCATTCTCGCCAGGAGCGACAGTACCAGGAGCATTAGTCGAGAAATTACTCAGCGTGCAAAACTCCGTGGTTATGCCACTTTAGCCCCAAATATCATAACAAGCATTCAGCGGGCATGTATTGAGTGTTAATAGGTCCAATCTATGGGGCGCAATAGAAGTACCAGGGACCTGTGGACCACAAACAGCATTCAATACAACAGCAGGCATTAGAGCATATCCAGAACTTATACAGATGTTATTCCCTATTTGCAAGTCTGAGCAGCCCATCTAGCCCCAGGTATCCTTGTTCTAGGTCTCTATCTAATCTATCATAATAGTATACTTCGCAGCAAGAAATGAGCATATATCGCCAGAGACAACAGTATATGTAGTACATGTGCCATCAGAGGAGGGCTTAGGAGCATAGGCCGGGAGAGACGGGACCCTTCTGAGCAACATACGTGTTGGCCAGGTGTCAGTGCTAAGCATAGGTAGGGTTGAACCCGGGTTGTAGTCCGTGAACTCAGCAGGCGTGATACCACATTCATTAGCTAACGAGGTGCAGGTATCCCCAAAGGCAACCTGAACTGTAGAACACGTTTCTCGTCTATGTAAAGATCGTAGAGCTTTGCGTGATGCGAGTGTGCTATTCTTAGTGGCATTTGTGGTAACAGTCGGGGCTTGAAAAGTAATATTCTGCCACTGTCTGACTCCATCGTATGCGGTGATACACTTCCCATTTTTCCAGCTTTGCACAGCACCTTGTACAGAGACAAGGCTGGAATTGATACTTGCGACGATACCAATAGCGTACTTTGCATTTCGACCAGCTTTTGCACATAGCTGGGTGACTAAGCTTTCTCGAATACCATTTTCCTGCACCTACGCAATGAATTGTTGCAATACTGGTATTGATATGGCCTGAATTTGGAGATGAGAACCAATGCACATGCCAATTGCAGGTTGTCCAGAGCATGCGTACACTATAGATTCATTACAAGATGCTGGCTGTCGAGTCAGGAAGCCTTGTAGTTGTTGAGCTGCAGTAATGACTTCGTCCGCATGATCTGAATTGCTTGAGCCTGTTTAGATGACCATCGCAAATTGCGCTGATAGCCCGGACACCGAACTTTACGCTCCTGGCACCGAAGACAGGCAGGTTTCTATTCATCGCATTTGATCTACACAAAGCCCTAATTCTTAGCCGCTACTTATCGAGGCAATCGTGGATCACGGAGAGCCTACTCTTTTAGACTTGCAGCGCCCACAACCACCACAGGACTTGGAATGGAATGACCTGACCGGGGGGTTCATGATAGCGATTGAGATTCCTAGAAGGAGCAAAGGAAATAAAACTGTAACTGGAAGAAGCTATAGTGAATAGTCGTGTTCAGCAGCCTCGCAAACTGAATTGCAAACTGTGGAGCCCACTATTAGTAAGAAAAGTGGTATGATGATCCATGATCCCCGAACTTCGAGGAAAAAGATGCTTTGATCATTCAAATCTGGGTTTAGTGTGTTATACTGCTGGCATTGCATTGGGTAAAAACGTCTATCTTTAATTCGATGCGCGGGCCTTTATAGAATTGACTAAGAGTTGGACGAATGACTAGTCATAGTTTGTTCTTATAACAGTTAACTAGTTAGTCTATTCTAGAGATCATATAATTGAAATCATGTTAGTCTGACTGAAAACTTTCAACTGAGACCGCCATTTTGCGCCAGGAATAGAATATCCTCCAACGAATCACTCATCGAAAATCTAGAGTGCACACTTGAGGCATTGGCCGCCGCTGGACCTTCTGGACATGTTCTCAGAAAATTAGACGATTGTACGGACGCCGACGAGGGAGTCGAGTGTGCTTCACCAAAATCACATTCCTCTTGTGCCGGAACTGGCCATGGCCAATGATTGAGACCATGGAGACTCGAAGACGGCGGGGATAACATGAATTCAGATTCCTGACGTTGTCCTGTCCTTTTCTGTTGGTAAAGGCTGTCACGGCAACCCGAAGATATCCGCCGAGAAGCAACCTCTTGTTCGTAAAAGGCTTGGACTACTAATCTGTGAACGTCTACGGCAAGTCTTTCCGCATCCTCGTTCACATGACTATGGACTCCGTATTGGTTTGGATTACTGTTGGGCGCCATGGTACTAGATCTTTCGCCTAACGATCCTTCTGCTCGTGTATGTGGCGGTTGGTTGTGAATGCGGCCATGCTCCAGCTGAAGCAATAGACGCAGGATTCTCACTCCCCTTTTTGCAATCATACTTATCTCACTCTGGCGAAGAATTGAAATCGTGTTGTAGATAAGATTACGGTGTTGCCGATATTCAGGTTCAGAGGGGGATCGAAATCGCAGGTCTAAACAGAGTATGATCTACTCATGCAGTGGAGTCAATAAAAATCCAGTATAATAAAAGCAGCAGGAAAGGAGGAAAGAAGTGAACGAAAAAGAAATAAAGAAAGTGAAAAAGAAAGAGAGTAAGAGTAGAGGATGGAACGTACACCGGCCGCCACGCTGAATGCATGATAGATCCACAGTTCTGGACCGTCGTCCATTGCAGCTTGCTTCTGAGCGCGGAGAATTGTCTTCGAGGCGGCGATGCAGGTCTTGCGCGTGACGCTAAAGGCAGGATTTGTAAAGCTCTGCCAAAGAAACTTGCGGTGTACCATAATTATTTTGTGAGCGGAGGTGATGGTGAGGCAATGTCGAGCCCAGGGTACATATTGTGGCCAGGCGGGTTCCAAGGCTGCACTCTTCAAACATGCAGGAACATGCTTGCTGGCTAGGGTGCGCATTCGTGTGTCATATCGAAGAACATGTTCATATTTTGTATAGACTGTATTTGATCGGCTTAGGTCGTCGTGCATCTGCGGCATGAGAAGGGCAACATCATACAGGAAACGATGATAGCTCGTTATCGTAGGAACATCATCAGGCAAGGAGATCATATCCTCGTCCATACAATTACGGGGCTTTTCTGTGTTGAAATCGAGTTGGCGGATTAAGCAGCTTTCTGAGAAGGGAATTGAGAACCAATCCTGAATACAAAGTTCTGACCAGACTCTCCGTCCAATCTCCCTCCTTACTGTATTCGTTGGGTGATCCTCACTTGGAGTTCCAAGTCGGTGGAAGCCCAGGCTCTGGGAAATTCTCACTGCTGTTGCCAGCATTACGGAATGACTGTTGGAATGGCCCAATATATGAGCACTCATGGTCATTGTCGTAATACACTGCACTGCATATATGGTGTGATTTGCTGTGTAATTTGCTCGGTTCAAGCAGATTAGCGCGGCTTTGAACCATCGCTGAGCCATCAATGCGCGCTCTTGATCCTGGAAGCCCCACGAGCTTGCAATGAGTGCAGGAGCGCAAGTCATGCTAGCTGCAAGCACAGCAAATAATAGTGCCACCCATTGTAGGTCTATATCTGGGTGATCTATGCGCCCTTCATGGCTTGCCATGAACATATCCAACTCCTTATGGAATACTAGTGCATGGAAAGATACATGGTACCACAACAGACATTTACAATGATACTTTACCATCGCCACCGTGCTCTGCTTCGCTGGAAGTAACATTTGCAAGAGCGACAGCGAAGATTCATCTGACAATTGAAGCTGTGAAGCTACAGGGTCTGCAGCTGGATCTTGATCTAAGGCGACATCTCCTAAAACGCGAGTTGGTCTGCTCTTTGCACCAGGGTCAATGAGATCTGTCTCATAGGTAGAAACTTTCCTTCGACCCCAAGCCAGAAACTCTAGGATCGTTGCAGCGTCTTCAGCTCCAGCTGGCTCGGAAGTCGATGGAACATGAGAATAAGGGACGGTTTGAGACTGGCGATCGACTTCTGATGACGCTGGCGTAGCAGCTGCTGGCCCCTCTGGACTCTCTGCTACAACAGAGATCGTACCATCTTGAAAGTCATAAGCTGACGAAGGAGGATTTCTGGCCGCATTAAGTGTTTCTTGCAGCTCGCGGAGACAACTGGTCAAGCTTTCTGCGAGCACAGCAGGGTCGGCCGCATCGTTACGGGCTATTGTAGGCGATCTCAGCGCTGCTCGTCGTTGAGCATTGCTTTGTCGCTCATTGCGAGAGCAAGCAGTTCCACTACCAGGGCATTAGAGATTCTTACAGGCTATGTGACCATCTGATCCAAGTCGCGAATTTCTTACCGGCGGGTACAATTTCGGCAAGGAAGTACCTTGTCACATTTGATCTTGCGTCTGGTGCACTCGGCACAGGCTAGTCGTTTTCTTTGGGCAGACGGATTCATTGCGGTCGACAATCTGAATAGATAGACGGCCTCAGACGGGAGTTGGCCGGATATCGTCACGAACAAATGTTACATGTGGAGGATATATGGATATCCGCACTATCTCCTCGGCCGAGCATGCGGGTTTTGATTAGCCGACACCGGACAGATAAGAAAGATACCACAATAACACCAACGTCTAAGTCCTATCACGCTAACACGTCTTGACGTTATCGGGGCTCGAGACCATGAGGGCGGTAGAATATTGAAAAATGCGCTGACCGATAAGCCTTGTCCGATAAAGGGTGGTGCGCCATTGGGTTTCGTATAATCGTTCATCTGTGCTCTCGAATGAGGAGTTCTGGCTCGGGCTCATATAGAAGATCTGGTGAGAACAGTATCATGGCTTAAGTGATAAGCGGGCTCCCTGTCCATTTGTTAGATTCTTATGACCTGAGTAGCCCTCTAGATTTTACCTCACCTTCCGAAGAGACGACATAAAACTGCCTGGCAATAAGGACTTGGACAAGAAGCTTGATCGTCAGCTTTCCGCTGTTATTGGAAATAATACGCACGAAAGTGCTCTAGATTCGTGGGGTATTGAAAATAGTTCACGATGCGTGGAACCCAGTGGAGAAGAGCATTGGTGCTGCCCAAGCAGCCCAGCAGTATTGCTCCAGAGCACGTCTGGAGCAACGCAGGTTAGTAGCAATTATTTTCCTCCTGGGCTCACATCAAACCGCTCTGAAGAATATCTGATCCCTCTTCATCATCGTCAATGTAGACCAAGACCCTGTTCCGCCAGAGAAATGGAACTGGACAGGCTGGACTTTTACCCAGTACTGGCTTTCAGATTTGGTCACTGTCTCGACTTGGTCCGCCGCAAGTTCGGCCTTTTCCTCGGGCCTTACAGCTACTGATACTGTGCTGCTTACTCTCGTCGCCGCTCTATGTAATGCTATTCCAACCGGTAAGTTTTCGTTGTTCTAAGCAACGGTATGTATTTGCCATGTTTCTCAAATTGACCATCAGAAATATAGTACTCAATGGAGCAGTGGGGGCGGATCTGCACGTGCCATTTCCAATAGCCATTCGTGCAAGCTATGGGACTTATTTTGGTTACTTCTGCGTTGCTTCCAGGGCCATTCTGGCACTTTTCTGGTTTGGAATCCAGAGCGCGTACGGTGGGCAATGTGTGACTCCTGTAAGTGACGACTTTATGAAACGTATGTACTCGCCTAATTATTGGGGTTTATTTCAGATAATAAGTGCCATTTGGCCAAGTTATCGGAATCTTCCAAATCACTTACCTGCATCAGCAGCTATTACTACACAAGGCATGATATCTTATCTAGTCTACCATGTAGTCCAGACACCTTTTCTGTTTATCCCGACACATCGATTACATTATATGTTCATCTTCAAGTCAGCCCTCGTTCCGCCTATGGCATTAGCCATGGTTATATGGATTAGTGTCAAGGCTGGAGGAGGCAGTGATCTGTTCCATGCCCCTCCAACAGTACATGGCTCTGAACGTGCCTGGTTGTGGCTGATGAATATGACATCGATTACTGGTACGTACCTCGAAGATAACTTGCGCCTCATTCAATATCTAGGGCTCTGCGTCAAAATATTGGCTGACAGTGAATAAACAGGCGGTTTCTCGACCTTAGCTGTCAATATACCTGATTTTTCTCGGTTTAGCAAGAAACCGGGTAGTCCTGTGTGGCAGTTACCGGCAATTCCTCTGTTCAAAGTAATCACTGGCCTCTTTGGTATCATTGCTGCAAGTGCCTCGCAAAAATTCTATGGCACTGTGCTTTGGAGTCCACTTCAAATTATCGATCAGTGGCAAGGCTCACCTGGCGGTCGAGCGGCGGCTTTCTTCTGTGCATTATTGTGGCTACTTGCTCAAATTTGCAATAATATTTCTGCCAATTCTGTGTCCTTTGCCAATGGTATGTTGCTTTCGGTATCTCGAGGTAGGATGAGAAAGTGATTTTTAATCTTTTCCCCTTAGATCTCACAACGATGTTCCCTAAGTGGATAAACATCAAACGCGGCATGGTTGTGTGCATGCTGCTGGGCGGATGGGCACTTTGTCCCTGGATCATTATCAAAGATGGCACCACATTCCTCAGTTTTATGGGTGCATATTCTATTTTTATGGCGCCCATTGCAGGAATACTTTTCTGCGATTATTGGCTCGTCAAGCGACGGAAATACGACGTTCCAGCCTTATATGATCCGCGTGGAATCTACTATTATCGCGTAAGTTTTTCTTTCAATGCTCCGCAATGTGTACCAGGCGTCAGTGGGACTTACTTGTCAAAATGAATAAAGGCTGGAACAAATTGGCGTGCTCTAGCATGTACGTTGGTTGTCATCATCCCACTTCTACCAGGCCTCGCTCATGCCGTGACCCCTGACGATGTTCATATCAATATTGGACTTCAGCACTTGTACTCTATAAATTACCTATATGGATTTAGTCTCTCGGCGACGTTTTATTTTGCTTTGAACTACTTTTGGCCACATCGACCTACTCTCATTCCGGCTGTTGTGCCAGGTGTCTTTTCTGCTCATCTAACTGCTGTGGATTTGGACATCGAGACGACTATAACGGAGGGAAAGATGGTTAAGAATCTGGAAAAGTTTGATTAACAGCTCAATGAGGAAAGTCTTTTTGGACTTAGAGACTGTTCCTGGAAGAATAAATGGAAGTTAATGCGCTATGATTGTTCGAAGCTATGATTTAATTGCTTAATTTCTTTAACGATCGGTGACTGATAATGACTCGGCCGTTGTATATATTCTGAACATATGATCTTACATACACGTATGTCATATGATCATTTGACGTCGATGTAAATGTGATAGGTACCGTGGTAATGCAAAAAGACACGAAATTTTAAAAAGACAAATACTGGCTGAGTCTAGATATCTGCGACTGAAGTAACCCACAGTAGCTTCAGCTATTATGAGCAGGTAATCTTCTAGCTATTGTCAATTGGTAGCATAGTATTTTTATATCTATTTCCTAGAATAATATTGAGTAAATGGGCGCTTTCTCCACCAAATTTCACGAAACATGCAGCAGTTGGTTGTCTATCCAGACGGATGATCAGAAGCAGCAATGTTGCACTGATGCATGACGCGAGGGCCATACGACTCGGGAAATTCCGTCTAAACACAGATATTAATACTTCCTGGTACAAAGATTATGAGACGAGGGAGGAAAGATAACGTACAATGCTATGCCAAAGGGCCCTATTGTACCAAAGAATAACATCTTGCTCCTTGTGTGGGTGAGCGTAGATATTTTCCGGAGACAGCACAGGGCGCATGATTCTAAAACAATGAGTAATCATGTTCGAATCGCCTTGGATTTGTGGATAAGAGGCAACATACCTGTGCATAAACGCCCTAACTTCTTTCAAATCACTCACTATCCTCTCCTTCCCATCAGGTATATCTTTCAGATATAGCTTAAAAGCGCCTTGACCATGAACCTGCAATGATTTTTCACCCGTCACCGGATTCGTCCAAACCATAGGGTAAATACAAATCTTATCCTTTGTCCACGGCGACAACTTATCCAACGGCTTCTCCAGCCCCTCTGTCTCAAGGATATGACCTAACCGCGCACTGTGTGCTGTCGACATCCATTGAAACGCATGCGGTGCATACTCTATACGACTGTACATAACTATGTTACGTAGCTCAGGATCAAGAAGATCTAATGCCCGCGATCCAGCAACCATCGCGGTAGCTCCCGGTGCAATCTTCTTCGTCCGGCCAGTGCCATCGCCCCAGTGTACTGTGACATCAGGGCCTTTGGGCGTTCGTACGGCAAGTAAACAACCTACGCGTGGTGGAGGGATGTCATACAAAGAACCGTCCCAATGCCACTGATAGAAACGACTGGCTCCCTGATCCCGTTCGTCTTGAGGGATGTGGGGTGGAAGATGAAAATCAACGTGATCAATTCCCTTTACTTTGAATCCAGGCGGAAAATCAAAGTGGTTCGGTGGAAGTTCTCCGCGTCCGATAATGTGGACTTGAGGTTGGGCGTTGATGGCTGGACGATTAGGAAGACCATAGATGGTGACCCGATTCTCCTGAAATAGTACCGGGTCGGCGCCGTGGGCGAAACCGCCAGTTGTTTCGTCTGGATCAAAGCTGTATTTGGTCAAGAACTTCAGTAGGATTCAATAGTATCTACATTTGACACATACCATGCAGTCAGTCGGTATTGTTGCTGAGGCGTCAACATCTCTGGCTGCTCCTTGAAGACAAGAAGCTTATGCCGGTGAAGAGCATCCGATATCAATTCAAAGTCAGCAGAAGTGAAGTGATTGAGATCTATTCCATAGACTTCGGCTCCAAAATCGACTTTACTTTGAGCTGGATGTTGAATAGGCACAACTCTTCCATTGCTGCTACTCGCTTTGGGGGGTGTGTATCCTTCTTTGACGGTAAGGATTCTAGGTTGCTCGGCTTCTGTGGCCGTGGATGAGAGTGCGAAAACCATATTGAATATAAGAGCGGCTTTCTCCTAAGAATTTTTCCTTATATTGATGTGAACTGAATAACAAACAGATAGTGAATATGATACCTAAATATTATAAATCCCAATGAAGTCACCACGCTTGTTTCTCTGATTGAAGTCAAGTACGGCCGACTTGAATTTCTTTTAGATGTTATTCATCAGCTTATCGCCTTACATTTGCCGTGTATCTAAATGCATTTAAAAGGAAAATATAGAACTATCTCTAACTTTTGATTTCTTCAACAGACGACTCGGCCGAGGCGGGTTCCGAGAGCATATCGGGATACGGCCAGGACTATAACTTGACAAAAAAAAAAGAATATGTCTGGTTCTTTGAAAGAGCGTAAAATCCAAGAGAAATCTAAGAGAAACCCAATATAGACGTACGCCAATGTCCTTACCAATGTCTTCGTACTATCCTGTTTCCCATGAAACCAATATCCACATAACTCAAAGTGGAAATCCAGCAGGAACCTTGGTACTCCTCCTTCATGGCCTTGGTGGCTCAACAGCAACATTTTTGACTCTCTTGCCTTACCTCAACATAGAGAAAAATCGAATTATATCCGTCGATCTCGAGGGATTTGGAAAGACTGGTCTATCGTCATCGGACATCAAGCTTTCCATACCGCGCTATGTCGACCAGCTGGAATCTCTCGTGGCATTTTTGCAAAAGCCTGCAGAAGAAGATGATGCCACAGCAGCTACACCGAAAACTATCGAACGGAGGACTATCATCATCGGACACAGTCTAGGCTCGATTATCGCCATGCATTACGCGGCCAAACACCCAGAAAAGATTCGTGGTCTCGCGCTGCTCGGTCCGGGGCGATCGATTTCCCACATACCAGCAGCTAGAGAGCGGATGTTGAGTTTAGCATCAAAGGCCCGCGTAGAAGGCATATCTGCTGTGGCAGATGTCGCTGCCATGTCCAATTTTCCTTCTCAGTCTGAGATTGCAGTTCCAGATAGCATACGTGATATTGTTCGAAGCGCGGTAGCCACTTGCGATGCGGAGGCATACGCAAAGGCATGTGAAGCTGTCGCGGGTTTGGATCATCTCGACCCGGACTACAGCCGTATTAGTGCACCTACTTTGTTGTTGGCAGGAAGTGGTGACGTGATATCGCCTCCGGAGAGGTCGGTGGAATTGAAGGGGCTAATTGGGGATAATTCATGGGTAACAATACTTCAAGACGTAGGGCATCAGATGATTTTGCAAGACTTGGATAGATCTGGAAAAGAGATTAAAAGATTGTTTGAGGCGGTTCATATGTAGGCAGTTTATGAATAGGTGTGCAAGCTTTCTCTTGTAAGTCGAATAACATATATAATTTATCTACTAGACGTTGAATCAATACCGCTCAGGAATTAAAAGAGAACGATCACATCATTGTTCTTATACACTCAGTGAGCGCTCAGCATTCATCAATCATAGAAAATTTGTAGTACGGTGCTCACCTTTCTCAACTCTATTGCCGCAGAAGCAAATGGTAGACATGTATGCTTTCTTGAATTGCATTCTATAATTATATACAGAGCTAAACGTAAATACACAGATCATCTCCTTCATTCGAACCCAGACACTTCTTTGCGTATATTATGTTTTATGGCTATCACAACTCGTCCCATCCTCCGTGCGCGAACACCCTGCAGGACAAGGATAACTCGAATTGTACTGCCACAAAAAATAAGGGTCTGTCTCATTTGTGACCAAGTTGCCTATCAGTCTCGACTGATGCGGCAGATCAAAAGACGCCTGAAAGACATCTATCGAGTTTATACGAATCTGACCCCAGCCTTGCTCGATCAGGGTATCGATGGAGGTTGCGTATACGTATTCGCGGAATCCGGCCCATCGGATGGCGGAGGCACACTACCCTTTAATTAGCACCTTCAACCCATTTTGGAAAAAAAAGAATATGAGATGGGATTCTTGCCATTGGACAGCTTTCTGCATTTGTGTACAGTGTCAAGTCGGCAAATGCCGCTTGGGCATCGGTCATATCTAATCGGAATTTTCCGTGGGGATCGGTCAGAATGGCCGTGCAGTTCTTAATAGCGGACATTTCCCCTATACAATTCCATCAATATGTCAACAACCCGATGATTCCATGGGAACCTCACCATGTAGAGAAGGATTTCCAGTCAGGCTATTCTCATTAACGCCCATACAGACCAGCTCCCCTAAGCCGTCACTGTTCGTATGGTTCACAATAACTGTTCCAAATGCAGCGAACGGGCATGGTGAGCCGCTGAGTTCTCCTAAAGCTTCATTGGCACGACGCATCCAATGAACTCGAGTAGCGAAAGGAATATTGTTGATGCTCAACGTTGGGTCGGCGATTCTTACTGTCGCTGTAACCGTAGCCGAAAGAGCAATGAGAAGAGTAACGGAACGCATTGTTCATAACTTTAGGCAAATTATGGATACATTTACAAATTGCAAATCAAATACCAAACTCCAAGCTCTTGAAAATCTGATTGAGCGAGATCTTGTCATTGATTATAAGATACCGATGTTTCAAGGCAAACACAACGAATCAGTAGCTCGGCCGGTCACGGCCGACCACGGCCGAGATGATAACGAGTACAAACCTACAAAAAGCTCTCGGAATGTTATCTAATAAGATATAAGAGGTCTATTCTGTGTTGAACAAGGTGTCGACTCTGACGCAGTATTCACGCGGCCTATATCTCATAATGAGCGAAACAACTCTTTTCACTGTGACCGCTATAGAGCGGATGCCCAACGAGAAATACAATGTGAGTAGTCCATACCATTCTATAAATTCACGGAAATTAAATTCAAGAGTCAGTTCGGAGCGTACGTTACTGGAGTAGACTTAAATGATATTTCTGGTAAGGTGCACTACTTTGAGGGACAGGAACGAAATTTAATCACATATGCTAGATGACGATATTGACCGCCTCAAGGCCGCTGTGTGGCGGCATAAGGTCGTCGTTGTGAAAAGTCAAGCAAATCTGGATCCCAAAAAACAATGGGAGCTCGTCACCAAATTCGATCCCAAAGCTACTGACGGCCACAGTCACGGCAGCATTGAAAAGTTTCGGGCAAAGGGTGGTCTCTTGGCAGTACGTTCCGAATGCTGACACTTAAAAGATTGATTTAAGTCTCTCACACTAGCGCCATTAGCAAGGAAGAGATGTCGTCGGCATCCCAGGAGCGGAAAACGTTCGCCTAATCGGCAAAGGCTTCCAAGGAGAAGACCATTTTGGAATCAAGAACCACACCGTGGAACGTGGCCTCAGCAACGACTTTCATGCCGTTCCCCCGCCTCCAGGTGATTTTGAGAAGGGGATCACTCGATTTCAACGGTGGCACATTGATGCTCCGTTGTATGGCAAAGATCCTGCTTGGTTTACATCGTTGCGATGCATTAGACTGCCTCGCGGAGATGATCTCACTATTGAATGGGCAGATGGATCTGGTATGAGCATGAGATCCCCGCCGGGACGGACAGCTTTCTTCAGCACATCGCAGCTATACAGTATGCTCATGGAAGAGGAGAAGCGATTAGTGGATCATAGCTGGGTTGAGTATGCTCCTTATCCGTATAAATGGATCGAGCGTTGCAAAGGTAACAGCAACGGTTTGGGCCTTGCAGCAGGAGGTACGCGTTTGGAGATTGAGGAACTCGGAGAATTTGATCCTTCGGCTGTAAAAAAGGTACAGTCCAATTACCGTGTGCCTTTATGGTTAGGGTCAATGTACTGACTAACGTAGTATCCGTTGGTGTGGGTTAATCCATTAACAGGAGAGAAAGCCTTCCAAGTTCATGGTATCTGCGCGCGGCGACTCTATTTGCGCAGCTCCAAGGATGAGGTGCCTCGTGTAATAGATGACGTGGAGGAGATCAGTAATTTCATACTGGGGATACAGAATCGGATACTGAAGCCCGAGTACATCTTGCTAGCTCCAGTGGAAGAAGGGGACATGGTGATTTGGGACAATTACGGTGTATTCCACTCAGCAGTTGACTACCCATTAAAAATGGGTCCACGAACTATGCATCAAGCAAATATTGCAGGCAGCGTCGGTCCGAAGGGGCCAGTTCCCATTAGAGTGGCGGCATAGTGCAGTGCCATTTGGCGTTCTTCACGAACATCACGGATGTTCTGACAGGCCAATCACTGACCGTATCTACAACATTGAAAAGAATGTGTTGATAGTAATGACTTGTAAAGTTACAACAGTTGGTTGGGAACGACCAATTTGATATCGAAGGGTGTTTTTGTCGTGCAGCCTATACCTACATGAAATTAAGAGTCCTTATGACTGAAATGAGCTAACGATCAAGTTCGATGTAGGTGTAGAATATGATCTATAATTGCTAAATATTTCATTTATTATTATTCCATATTTGTTGAAATGCAATATCCAATATTGCCACGTACGTACGCTCCCCTAGAATCACGGTAACAGCTGGGCTCAGGGCAAGATCGGCAAAGATAAATGTAATAAAGATCGTGGCTTTGATTGGCTGGAATTTTGAGTGCCCTGAAACGAACGAAGTGAGAGGAAGGGAAACTTCTGCTGGTGACTTCACGTGCCTCTGGGCGACCATTTTAAAGGTGATCTAGATGCCCAAGAATCCCGAATATAAGGTCAATATCTGGGATTTGGAGTATAGTTAGGGCCACCGAAGTCACATTACTCATTATCCAGGACGTTAGAAAGAAAACGAGAGTGCGCTATTTATGCACGAATAGACCTAGGTCTCCATCGGCTCAACCAAAAATTATATAGAAAAGTTCGTACATCATAGAATCATGCCCTAGGTGAATTTAGTAAATTACATGCGCAAGGTACGGTATTCATCAGGTACGGTGTGATACGGTTTTGATAACAACACTAGGTACTAATTAGCTAGACTGTGACCGTGGGGTTAGTCTTCAGGTAGTCAATCCTTTCAAGCGATGTCTCCATTCAACCTATTTGTTTGGCTGAATTGCCTAGAAGAAAATAACCTTCTCATCGCTGTACTGTCCGCTGCCGAGCATCGTCATCATCTGTTATGCTGCTCAGGGTTGATGAAGCCATTGTTCTTCCAAAACGGACTGCACTTTGGACAGAACGACATGTTGTGTGAGGTATGGGAAATACGTCGGACAAAGGAAAAGAGTCTGCGATTACTCTTCTGCAGCTGCTGAACCTTCAACCTGATCAAATTTCCACCTAAACAGACGATATATTAATTATCTTACTATTGGCGATGCCTCGATTCAGTTCCAAGCCTTAATTTGTCTCGCCCCAACTGCTCCGTCGACCCCTCAAATTCCTTCCGCAAAGACAATTCGGCGTCGGCTACGAAGTGTGGAAGAGCGACAGCAAGGTATCCTTCGGAGGCTGCCGGAGAACACAAAGCTATCGGTTGCGCTTGATTGCTGGACTTGTCCATTCGCTCAGGCATTCATGGCTATCACTGCTTATTTTATCGACGAGGACTGGGAATACCGTGAGATTCTGCTTGGATTTGAACAACACAAGGCAAGCACACTGGGCAAAATTTAAGTGATGTTCTGTTCGGCAAACTTAGGCAGCATGAGATTGACCAATGGGTCTTTGCAATCACAACCGACAACGCATCAAATAATAAGACTCTGATGACTGCTTTACAGAAGGCGGTTCCAGATGCCTTGCACATGATATTCAACTGAGTCTTAATGAGCTCCTTGGACATATTAAGGTTGTTCCACTCAATGAGACAACTGAGACACGTTGGACAGAGGAGCGATCTCAGTTAACCCGTGATATTGCGAAGAAGCCGAGACAAGATATTGCACGGACATTAGCAAAAGTATTTATCTATGCACCCTTTATATTCAAAGACTAATCAATTCTCATATTAGCAATCTTGCTGTCTTCACCAATGGAAGCCCTCAGCGCCGGGAGGTATTCGATGCTCTGCAAACCAAAACCCCAAAGCTTGTGCCGATCCACGACGTAAGACACGCTGAAATTCCTTTTATACCTTGTTAAATAGGCTTATCGGACAAGCCTTTTCCAATCTACGCTTCGTGGTTATCGACCGGACGAACCGACGGTAAGTCATAATTTTATATATTCATATAGATTTTTTAAACAACTCAGGTAATTAAACAGATACAACCATGAAGTCTATAGGGCCTCAAATCATGAACAAAAGCAAAAACACATATATAAGTATCCGCCCCAAGTCAATTTCGACCGATTAATTCCTACTCTTGTAGCCATTCTCGCACTCAGCCCTTCGTTCTTGCGACTTGGCAAGTAGAGAAGGATGGTAAATATTGAAGACAACCATAACACAGAACATCATCGCCGCATCGAACACATAGAGAAAAACTTCATGTTCCATAACGTAGCCTGTCTGTCCCATGGCAAATTCAACAACACGATAAATATTCCGCACCAAAATCAAAGCACTGACCGCGTAGCACCCAAAGAGCACATCAGTCCAGTCCCGTGGCCAGCAGGTGCGGAGACGGGTAGATCGAAGTTGCTCCGACTCCGTGGTCGGAGACCTGATGATGCGAGCGTGAAAGGCAATTGAAACGATAATAAATGTGCCGAAAAAGAGCAGCTGGACCCCGAGGCCGCCGATGATAATGTATTGGCCAATTGTGAGATCATTGCTGGAGCCTCCAGACATGACGCCGCCGCCTGTATTCATGATTAGCTAAATTTATGACGAATTGGTATTCGGCTATCACTATGGTAAAAAGGGGAGATTTACCAGCTGCTTGAAGGATGAAAGATAGTATGTCGCCGCAGACAAAGATCTTGGTCATCTTGTCCACGGGCACGATGCTGAGATGTTGCGCATGCACAGACGTGATGACACGGCCCAAGGTCATGTAGATTGTGGCAGCGTACAGGGTTGGTGCCAATAAGATGAGCAATGTTTGTAGGGCGTAGACTGTGGTGGATTTTGGATGGAAGTGAGATACTGCTCGGGCAGCATATCCGATGATTTGAACTGTTTTGAATATGTGTTAGTCCTAAGAATTGCATTACCACGGTCCGGAGGTAGAGCACTCACAGATTCCCCCTACTACAAATGGATTGAGAAATTTTTGGCCTAACTGGATGCGCTGCCAAAGATGGATGGCTGTCGTGAGGAGGAAGAGCGCTGCAAGAAGTATAGCGCACACCAGGTTGGGAGTGTAGTCGTAGAGAACGTAGGTGCTACTAGCCATTGCGACTAATTGTGGAAGAATATAATATTAAATGTGATGAGAATAAGTGACAAAAAAAATATAAAGAAGGATATTATGTGTACGCTTATTTCACTTGTGGATGATTGTTTGAACTTAGATGCAATGATACAGCTGTATCCTGGTGGAAATGATGCATGATTTATAACTCTCTCACGCACAGCAAAGAATACCCCAACAAGAACTCTCGATCTTATACCAGGCATCAACGTTTTTCGAAAGAAAAGTACTCCGTAGCGATGCAAAATAAGATATACCAAAGGAAGCAGAGCCATCTCATAGGGCTGCCTAAAAGGGAAGTCCTTGGACTGGGAGGCATTGCCACACGAGAATACGAGCAGGTCAAACTCAATCAGTGATTAAAAATAAACAAAATTCAATTGTGTACGGACTATTTCTCATCAAAAAAGCTTGTCGTCCTAAGGGTGGTTCTTGGCAGCCTGATTGCCTGAAGATAGGCAAATTGATCCGAATACGAATCCGAATACGAATCCGAATTCGAGAGCTAAATCTATATCAAAAAAAGAAGAGGTAAACGCCAACGACTTAGATAGGCAGAAGGGAAATAAAGCGTTCGCACGAAAAACAATGATTCTTTGATCGATCTGATTTTTGATGAGAAGACCACTTCTTCTAATCATTGGGCGTCGTAAGCAGAACCCCATTTCGCATATTTATACAGAACACCTTCGAAGTGGACGAATCGATCACACTTGTTTACGACTTAGGGTGTGATCAAAAACCTACATTTTTATACGTTTCATGCAAATATAGTCATATCCTTATATTCGTGTTCAAAATGAGCGACTCCAAGACATTTCCTCCGGTAGCCCTCGAACACGACCTCTCTGATCCTCCGCCAGCCTACTCTCCTCTCATTCGACCTTCTCACGCATCAGTATCCGAGATATCCATCACATCACGCCTTGAAAACGAAAGCCAGTTCGGTGATTTTGATGATTCCGACGAACTCGAAGGCAAGTTGAGAACGTTGTCAACGGTTTTTGATCGAATCATAGCTGACATGACTTCGGCATAGAACGAGACGAAAGTCTCGCAAAGCGTCTTACCCTAGAGCCTACTCCCTATGCACTGGCTTTCGTCGAGCGATTCAGACGCCCTAATTGTCAAGTCCGGGTCATCACACAGACAACACAGACACGTGTGGCGGAAGTTACTGATTATCCACCCCTACGTAATAGAAATATCTCTCTTGATATTGTAGTCATGGTGGTTGGTGGTAAGATATATCACAGCATTTTTTAGTATCACAGGCTCATTGCGGACACTATTTAGAGGTCATTGACACCTTCATCAACCTCAGCAAGAGGTTGGTCAACGACTCGCATCGAGTGCGCGTGGCAGCACATGCCAGATATGGACCACTGATTACCAAAAATGGCCTTGATTTCTGGCAAATTGATCAATCTCGTATGAATTCTGGAACAGTAAGTCCTATGATACAAAATTTTGACATCTTTGAGATAATAATTGACCTTGTGCTGCAGTTTGAATCGTGTCTTGCCAACCTTACTAGACAACAGCCTCGAGCAGACCTGCAGCAGACCCGGAGCACACTCTTTGGCACATATGTCCGCTGCTGGGAAGCATGCATCTCACCAACTGGCAATGACCCGCGCCCGTTTCTGGCGGATGCAATTATTGCCAGCCCCTTGGCCCATGCGCACATTCATTGTGCAGACCGGCTTTCAATTCCATTGCACATCATGTCTAGTATACCGTGTAGTCCAACCGAGGAGTATGCTCATCCGGCGTCGTTGGCAATGATCGAGGCAAGTGAAGAGAACCTTTCGAATCTCTTGTCGTATGCGATGATTGAAGAGGCTACATGGGCTACGTGAGTTGAGCCAATCGCAGCGTAGATTCACATTTGCAGTCGTATTTGCTGATAAAAGTAGCATTATCGATCCCATCAACCACTTCCGACAACATACCTTGGGTCTCAACCAAATTCATCCAGATGTTGCCGGCCGACTCATGCAAGAGCAGGCAATTCCCCATACCTTCTTTTGCTCCAACGAATTAATAAAGAGGCCGAAAGACTGGTCCGATACATTACGTATGTTTGGTCTGTCAGTTGAAGTAACCTTAGCTTAATATTTCAGCAGAAATA
This sequence comes from Talaromyces sp. F31, assembly GCA_037356135.1. Taxonomy (NCBI): domain Eukaryota; kingdom Fungi; phylum Ascomycota; class Eurotiomycetes; order Eurotiales; family Trichocomaceae; genus Talaromyces; species Talaromyces sp. F31. The sequence continues at coordinate 427,015 of JAYXSF010000032.1, read as the reverse complement.
TCTGGTTATCCATTCGCAGAACACGAAGTCGGGAATTATGAACCATCCAAAGCCGTCAAAAATATTTTGCAGTCTAGCACCCGTCTAGTATACTTCATGATTGACCCTCACAGCCTGAGCGACCCCAGTCATTTTGCGCGACTTTTCAGCGAGGCAACCGATGATCAAAGTCTTTGCATTTTGCTGCCTTCTGTATGGGGGGATTTGGTGGATACAGCCGGGCAAACGAAAATTTTTTTGACTGACGGGGCACCCGATGGTATGAGTTTAAATTTGATCGATGTAACAGAGTGCTGATAGGTAAAATAGATTGGATTATCCCTCAGGTCAACGTAGTTGTGCATACCGCCAGCATAAAATCAACAGCCCTGGCCTTGAGATATGGCAAACCCAGCGTCACGATTGCCTTCAATAGAGAGTGAGCGGCAGCTTCAAACGTTTTTCTGCTTTAATAGGCTGACACCTCCCTTCACAGGCAAACAGGCCGTGCACAAAAAATCGCGAGAGCAGGAGCTGGTGTCATGCCATTCTCTCCTCCAACTCTTACACCATTATCGCTCGTAAAAGCTGTCTATGCTTGTCTCAATTCCGACATCCAGTCTTGCACGGTAAAAATTTGCCGTACAGCTGAGAGCAAGGGGAAATCTGGGCTGAATCTCGCAGCACAATCATTTTACCAGTGGATTGCCCTTTGTATCTCGCAGTGCAACATCACGGAACATGACCTTGCCACTTACCAGATCATTGAAAAACCGGATATTTCTCTATCAGCAGCTGTGACTTCTGTTTTATTACAGGAAAAACTTCTTAAGCAGAGCGAAATTGAGCTGTGAGTCTCCTACAAGTTCCTGTCTCTGCTCTTTTTTTTTTGTCTTTCATTTTCAATTATTAACGGATGTTGTCAGAATACGCCGTGTGGTATACGACGTAGCTGGCGAGAGAGTTGCCAAAGCAGGCTTTAAAAACACTAAAGTCTATTTCGACGCGTTTGCCAATGCGGCACATGACATTGCCAGTTCATCAAACCTCGTTGGCATGATTCAGCGCAAGGTATGATTCGATTAGCCCAATCTCTGAAGTAACGTATATCGAATTAGACGCGAAACTGACTGAATCAGGCCCAACCTGATAGAAGTGGCAAACGAAGCGTTGCCAATGAGATCGGAATAGGCACAGCTAAATTCTTCGGCAATATAGCTTTGCTGCCATTTACAAGTGAGTGTTTGTCTCTTCTCCCCCGTGGCGTTAGTAAGATTGACTGTCCAGCACAGGTACTGCATTGGTTGTTAACACTGTGACGTACGGCATCAAGACTGCAAAATCGTTTAGCAGCAATCGGCCTCAAAATGACGATGATCATGGATCCGACAGGACGTACAAAAAGTCATCATCGTCGGCATATTCATCGACAACACGACTATCGAGGAATGTACATTCCGATGAAGGCGATCACAACCAAAACAACGATAATACTGAGAATGGTGACAACTTTTCACAAGTCTCAAAATCAGCAAGCATGAAGAATGATATCAACAGTAAACAGCAGGTACGGTTAGTTGCGACATTGCAAAGTGAACGCGGATTCCGTGATCCGCGCGTGCAGGACACGGAGTTTCGTCGGTGGGTGGTTGAACAATTCAAAAAAATTCAGTCTCGTGAGACAGTGGGTGCGAAAACGTTCCCTCTTTCTTTAAAGTAGACTTGACAAGTTCTTTTAATGATAGAATAGCGGACTTTGGAATTTGCTCATTGCTTTCGAAGTATTGACTGGGTATTCGGATTTGGGTCACGTTTGACGAGTGTACTTAATAGAATCAAAATTCAGAATATCTACACTGCGTATTGAAAGAAGGTCAAGCTAAAAACCATTTTACGATCGTTGAGTACAGATCGAAGTCTTGGATTGTTAAATGTGAAGGTGGACACCAAAGGTGAAAGAAATATGCAAACAACATTGAAACGTTGGACAACGCTCTGGAGGGCATTAGAATAAATCAAAAGTCAATAAACCATAATTGTACGTACTTAAATTCTCTTTTTGATATAATCTGGAGATATTAACTTATTTATATGTATATGGAATCCATCATTGTGCATATATTCAAAAACATTGGATAAATTTTGGAATCTTTTGGAAGGTATTAACAAAAAGATTAAATAAAGAGGGTGATATAACCGGCGGCGACCACTATGTAGAAGTAGAGAGTCTCTACTGTATGAAGCGGTAGTACTTGATTGCCAAAATTTGAAAATTTCCAGATGTGGCTAGATATTCTTCAAGATGCTGCACTCCTCACCTCCTACGGAGAGCTTCCTCTACGAACTCAATGGAGACAATCCTTGTGAAGTCAAAGCCAGTACCGTACAGTTTTGAGTCACGCCACCGGTGACAGTATAAACAAGATCGGGGCTTTCCAGAATGTCAGCACCGTTGTCGGTATCCTGCACAAGGAAGATCTTGTTCAATTGACCCTGAAGATCACACATAAAGGGGAAAAAGTAATTTCCTAGTGTGTCCATTGCCACCAATAAATTGTCCGAACCAACAGCAAAGGGAACCAGAGTCACAAGCTGAGCTCCCACAGGAATCTCACCCCAGCCACCAAGGCGAAGACGTGATGCGCCAACTTGCGACATCGTTTGAGGGAAGTAATAGAGCAGTCGAGAAGAGTCGTCTCCAATAACGGCGTTGAGAGTAGTGTCAGCGATGAGTGAAGTTCCATTAGTCAATGGACTGAGGTCAGTTGTATCAGCTGCGACCGAAACAAACAGGCTACCATTGACATTTGGATTGATAAGGAGAGTGCCTGTCGTATCGGTGATGGTAATTTCGGACATAGTATCATTAGCAGCATAAGTTGAGTTGGCCGAGGATAAGCTGGTGGTGTTGTCTCGTCGCCATTTGAGAGATTGATCATGGTATGCAGATGCGGAACCGATATCACGCTTGGACTTGTACACAGACTCAAAAGCTGATCGACGAGGTAGGTATGAAGCATCAAGAGCTCTCTTGGAGGTTGAAGGAGAATAGAGGAAACAGTTTGCTCCGTTCGAGTTGGGATCGGCCCAATACGAGGCGCCAGTGCAACCAGAATTGGCCACACAAGCACTCAAACACTGTGTGGAACTACTATAGGTGAGTTCGGAAATCATATTGACGCCAGCCACAGGACCACAGGTGAGTAAATACTGCTGAGACGTAGTAGTGCACTGAATGACCTCGTTAGAGTAGGAGCATGCGGCTTGTGAACAAGTGTTTTGAGGGAAGGAAGCATAGGTTGGGCTAGCATAGCTAGTCTGTTTGCCTGCGAGTGATTGCAGATTTCCGTTTGCATCTTTGTAAATAATAGCACCGCTCAAGGGGGTGACACCCGATGTAGATTGTCCAGTACCGAAAATTGAGTTTGACCATTGAAACTGTGCCCCTGAGGCAGCAAGGCTGTAGAGATTTAGGATAACATTTGGATCCGTAATCAAGGTGAGACCCCAGACGACGGCAAGAATTTCCACTGAAGCAGATGCAGGGGGGGTTGGATAACTTGGGAGTTCGTAGGTATTGGGGGTTAGAGACAGCGGTCCAGGCTGAATGACGACTGTTCCCATGGTGTCTGCGCCAATCCAAAGGCGAGTGTCGGTACCATAAGTGAAAAGAAGGACCATGCTCTTGTGGAATCCCCACCAAGGATCATAGAAAGGAGCAATTAGATTGTTTGTTTGAATCACAAGGTTTTGGCCAACCGGGAACGTGGACTTGGCACTTGCAGTCTGGTCTGAGGGTCCAGTGATGAAAAGGTCAACGATCAAGCCATAAGTAGGGAAGCTGCTCTGGGTGCTTTCTATGCCTGTAACATACTGCAAGGTGCCAGTGTTGTCGGTGTAGAAAATTACACCAGATTTCCTGGTACCTGACCACGTATCAATTCCAAAGAACTCGTTCGACCAAGTAAAGTTAGTACCAGACATTGCCGCGTTGTATAGTTGCGAGTTGACAGTCTGATTATTGATTAGACCAAGACCCCAAACTACAGCGACAATTTGAATCGGAGAGCCAATTGGTGCTTGAGACTTCACCACTGGATATGTTTTGCTAGATGAGCCGGATTGAATTGTATATATTCCAGAATTTGGCGCAGAGATGAAGACGCTTTCATTAGAACCGTATTCATAAAGTGCGACGATACTCGCGGGAGTGTTGCCCATCGCAGTGCCCGGCCCGTAAGGATAAGTGAAGGGAAGATTGGCAGTGGAAGTATCAATCCTCATGGATTGACCATTCACTAGGTCCTGTTGTGCAACACTGGTCACTGCTGAAGTACCGTAAAGGAAGCTAAGAAGTGAGAACGGAGAGGGCGTCGGGGTGATTGTTGAAGTTGAAGTCATAGTCGTAGTAGCAGTTGGAATCGAACTTGTACTTGAAGTAGTTGTGTTTGTGGTATTAGTTGGCAGCGAAACCGCTTCTCCTAAGCAACCTTGAAGCAGCGACGGACTCGTCCAAGACTCGAGAGTCCATGTGCCAGCACTAAACGCTGACAAATCAAGTAGCAGGTTATTATTGACTTGCACATCATATGTGATACCATAACAACCATTAGCAGGTGTTGTACTTGCTTGACCATCGCTGTAGCTAGCATCGTCATCATATTCAACTAGAGAGTATATTAGCTGACAAATGTTATCGTGAAACGGGGCCAGTTATCATTTCAACTCACAGGTAGCGCTGATTCCAGGAGTATCAACCAATTTCACTTCTTTGTTCCAGAGACCGTTCAAAACATTGAGACCAAACCCAAGCGTCACTGGTAGCCCAAGGGTAGCCGTTGTGGTAAGCGTTGCATCCGACTGTACAGTGGTATTCAAAACCGGGGTGAAGCCGCTGTGGCTAGACTGAGATTCATCGAGAATATTCATGACAATGGAGATGCTAGGCCACGTGAGAGAGGCGCCGAGAAGGAATTGTCCTTCAGCAGTGATATCCAAATCGGACGAGACACCGAGGGCTAGAGTCGGACCAAGAGCTACGATGTCAGGAATTGACAAACCAGGAAGCCCCATCGTAAATAGATCTTTCTCATGGTTCAAATCCCACTCGGCAAATGCATCAAGACCGATAAATAGTCCAGCATAAAGATTGCCATTCATCGATAGTTGGCCTTGAGTAAAACCATGTAATATAGATGCCGAGAAGGATCCGGTGAGTTGAAAATTACCAGTTACACCGCAGTTGACACACCATAGATCCACTCCAGGTTCCTTGCTGTCATCGCCTTCCATGGTCTTCACGGAGTCTTTTAATTCATCTTTGATGGTCCCCTCAAGGCTGAATTTCTCGCCACCCTCAGCCGTGAAAGTGTAGAACTTGAAGCCATCTCCCCACGGTGAATCCGTCAAGTAAACGCTTGGAGGAGCAAGATTGACTGGGAAATTCCACGTTTCCTTGAAGTTTCCAGTTACAATAGCTGTTCCAATGGCCTCAATAGTCGTGATATCATTCTTCACTTTGTTGATCTCCTGTGACGCTATGCTGGCAACTGTAGAAATAGCTTTACTAACGATTGGAGGTGAAATTTGCTCAATCTTCTGAACTACCTTGGGAACAGTATTAACCACCGTCTTCACAGCTTTACTAACAAAGCTAGTGATTGAATGCAAGCTGAAGTGACGGCGGAAATTTTGCCCACTCATACCAGGGGCAAGGGCAAGCTCGGTGCTGGCCACGTCAGCATCGTCAACTGGATAGTATCCGAGATAGTCATCAAGAGCTTGATCAAAATCTGCTCCGCAGGCAATTGCAGGCAGACTGTTAATTTGGGTAGCATTCGGGGTACCGCAACCTAGGTCGGTTGAGGTCGCCGATGAATTACTTGCTGTCACGGTGATAGAGCCAAAGTCCATATCGAGGTTCTGCAGCACATTGGCGATTGGTTGTACAGATCCCGTGGCAGTCACAGTGGAAGAGGAGTCGTCGAAAGAAATGGCGTTCGCCACAAAGAATGCATTCTGACCGTCTGTTCCACAGCTACTGGCGGCGGTTACCAGAACAACCTGAGATCCGGATGGCCAGGTAGATTTCGCATAATTGTAAGTGCTCGCATCGGTGAATGAAGCGGTCAGCGTGGAATTGGCGATGCAGGTTACGTCCGTTACGTACGCAGACTGGTCAAGCCAGATCGAAGGATAGGCCAGGGTCAAGTTCAAGCGAACGATAGGGGTAGTAACACCAGAATCAGAGCTGTTAGAAGCATTGTTACCGGAGTACCACACTTGCCCCACGGACTGCGGAGTCAACACAAGAGGATTTGTCATGTCGACGTCCGGGGGAGCCATTGGCGAAAGCGTTGCTGTTGGGGCGGCACTAAGCGTGATCGGGCTCGCCAGCGTTTGCACAGTCCCATAGCCAAGTGAAGCATCTGATACGCTGCTGGGCGTGAGACCTAATGCCGAGGCGACAGTAGCATCTGTAGAAGAAGGTGGAGTTGTTGTTATTGGTGTGGAAGGTGAAGCTGAACTAGTCGTCGGAGTTACAGGAGGTGTGTAAAGAGCGGCAGCCCATACGGCGTTGTTTGTGCGTAAATCTCCTGTTAGATCGTTCTTCATATAGCAATAACCTGGAGCGGGTCCGAGCCAGGATACGCCGACGCAGCCAGTGGTCGAATCACAGAGAGACAAACAAGCATCAAAGGATTGAGTCAATGCACTGCTGAGGTCACCGCCGTAAGGGTCGACGAAACAGTCAACCATAAATTGCTGTCCACTTGGCTCAGTAGCTATCGTGCCATTGCTGGACGGGCATGTTACTCCGGTAGTGACAGTCACTGAGGAGGAGGTAGAGGAGGAAGTAGCCGCATTGGTTTGTGAGACTGCCGAGGTTGTTGAAGTAGTCGTGGTAGTTGAGGCCGCTGCACTTAGTACTGCACCCCAAACCGCATTATTCGAGACAGGTTGGCTCAGCTGACTCTTCATGTAGCACCAGCCAGGGGCTGGGCCAACCCATGATAGTGCCACACAACCAGTTGTGGTCTCACAAAGTGTCAAGCAAGAATCAAAGCTGTCTGTCATTTGACTACTTAGATCGCCACCTAGGTAATCAGTACCGCAATGTATGTTGAATGACTGTCCGTTGGCTTCCGTTACGGTACTTCCATCAGCTGACGGGCAGGTAGTTCCAGTAGTGACAGAACTAGAGGTAGTTCTCTTGACAGCACCCCAGACATTGGTACTAGCCTGAGGGCCAATGGCTTCTGACTTCATGTAACAGGCACCGCCAACGTAAGAGACGGCAACGCAAGTGGCTGTTCCATCGCAGGTGTCCAGGCAGGATGCAAAAGAGTTTGTCCAGGCAAGGGACAAGTCACCGCCAAAATGGTCAACGAAGCATTCGATATCAAAGTCTCCGCCGTCAGCAGCAGCGTAAGTTGTTCCGTTGGAAGATGGGCAGGTGATGTCAGCAGTCGTATCACCTGTGACAGGTAAGGCAGCGGCGCCTGTTACCAGGGCTATCAGGGCCCCGATAATGGCCGGCTTATGCATAGTTCGATGAAATTTAGACAAATGAGTGTATAAAAGTGAATAGAACGAGAGTGTAACGAGAACTCAAATGAACGAGAGACTAAATACAGAAATGACGAAAATGAAAGTTGGCGCTTGACGCTTGCGACTCGCAATGAATTCGGCCTATAACTGAAGGATTTCATCTTTGATTTATATTCCCCATGTATTCATTACCAAGGGAAATGTTTTATCCATTCATTGAAAGTGTCACATGTCTCATACAAACTTTTAGCAATGGAAAAGCGTTTTTAGCTTCGGGTACTAAAGCTTGTATGTCAATAAGACGTCCTGGAATACGGGGATACCCCTTGAAATAGCTTGGGTTATATGATGAGGACCCGTCAGATGGAAAATAAACGAGTCCATTTTATATTAACGTGAGAAATAAGTCGTGTAGAGCCGAGATTGCGGGTAACGGGATTATCCAGGCGAAGTCACGTTGGACTAGGTCAAAACCGTTGCTTCTTTGTCCCAAAAGAATACTACACTATGGGTCTGTAAATGGCAGAAATTTCGCTAGGAACTGCCTTCAAAATTGAAATTTGACTTAATATACCCCCATAGCTCCAGATTGAGGTCCGTGACATACTGATGACATTCTCGATGTCGTTTCCAACTTACCTACCAAGAATAGAATTTCTCTGTCAAAAAAAAGGCAGCGACTGCTACGCATACTATAACGATGTGTCATATAGAGAAGTAGGAGGAACTCCTGATGGTGCTAGCTAAGCTTCGCCGAGCAACAGGGGCGTCATGAGACTGAAAGTCAGCTAAAGAATGAGCAGAGAAGAAGAGGAAGGCTCTATTTTCAAATCTAATTCCAAACTCAATTTGATATGACTGGCCACCGTGGAACAGAACCAAACCCCGAGCGAGAGTTGTTAATTACGGGTTGGTTGACAAACGTACGCCACTTCAACGCTGGAATCGGATATCGTAGGCGAGGGTTTAGCCTCAAACTAAATACTTGTGGTTGCAATTGAAGAAGACTTCAGTATGTTCTGTTGATGTGATTCTTGATAAGCAATAAGGAACCAACACAGCATTGACGTTAAAATGCGTTGGAAGTACAACTGCGAAATTTAGCTTGCAATTTTAAGGAATTATACACATAAACACTCAAAGGTGTGAGCGATCTTGTAATATCGAAATGCCGGGAGAAAAAATGGGTTTAAGCGGTTCACCTCACTGTATATGTCTCGCTTCAGCCAGCCCTGTACCGGCTTGCATCGAAAAATTCGGATGAGCGCGTATTCCCTGTTTTACATCGTACGGGCCATGAGCTTAAGCCCGAGACCGGAAGTATCGATACGCCTTGCTACACAGGCTCACGGACAACTCCCCCAAATTTGTCATAGCATGTAGGGTCAAGGGCCAACTACGTGCTCCACGTGCAGCTAAATATAAACCCTGAACTTGATTTGCAGTGACAGCTCCAAGCTGGTAGATCCACTGTCCACCTTTGCGGCGACTATTTCCTAATGAAGTAGGGGTTGATTGGCGATGTGCTTAAGAGTCAACTGTAGCGCTTCTAGGGAAGGGAGTTGAAAAATTTTTCCTTCTCCGATTTATCTCCAGTCGTTGATGTTCGAGGCATTGGGTAGCGGAGCAAAGTAGTTCAGAATAGTACAGTTCCTATCTGCATACTGCCACGTACGGTATAGCGCAAGAATTATTCCAAGTACGGAATAGTAGTAAAAAAGTTAACTTAGAAGGTAAGACACACCGTTCTGACGGGTCTCCATAAGTCTGTCGAGCTAACTCCTGATCCATCTCCGGCCGTATTGATGGAGTACGCAGGTACCACTTTATAGCGCCCGATTAGCTGCACATCTTCTCCCACATGGAAAATTTGCCGAGACATGCACGGACATATTTGCGGAACTTTGTGACTAGGGTCCGTCTCAGCCTCAGTAGAGATACTAACTTCACTTACCGCACTGACTTCCAAGCCCTACCCTGCACTCCAGAGGTCTGGTCTGTGGGATAGCATCGACAAATGCAAGTGAGAGAGATATTGAAACGAAACGAAGCAGAAAGAGCCTGTAGCTACATGCCCTTGGAAACAAAATGCTTCCAGTCCGGAACATGGTTGGTTTGTTGGTCAGTCAGAGACCACATGGCGCGATCCCAACATCCGGACCTGTTACGCGATCTATTACGCGATCGGCTTTAAAAGCGGCTCTTAGTTCAGGTGAGGCTTGCGGACTTCTCGTGATTGAGTGTAGGGCTCCCGGGAAATATGCTCCGTTGAAGATCACGGCTTATCTACGATCAAAATTAAGACGCTTGGCCTATCATTTCATGGCTTATCCCGCTGGACTTTGGTTGAGTCGCCTAAATTTCCCCTGGATTCTTATCGGTGGAGCTCTCAAACGTCTCGGTTTTTTCCTTTTTTCAGGGACTCCCACTTATACTAGCCCAAGTTGGAGAAAGCCTCCGCCACGTCGGACTCCACAGCCTTGCCCTAATCATATACCGGAAGTGGATGATATGGATTGACGTCCATTGTGAGCCGCCACAGAACGATTACAACTAGAAGACACGCTCAGTCCTCTGCATGTGGCTTCTGCAAATCCAGTTTGGTGAAGTTCTATTGAACTCTCACTCATAATTAGTCGACTAGGGATAAAAACAAAAGTTGTTCATGCCATCCCCACGTGCAGCAAAGCAGTCAATTCCGGTGCACTTCCAAAAAGGAAAGAAAAAAGAAAGCCCTCTATATTAAATAAATTCTAGTAATTGATCCGATCTAAAAGTGTCCAAATAATACCATGCCATAAATGCAGTGAAAAAGAAACGACCCTGGCTGGGTTTGATCGTTGTTGATAAAATAGGATTAGTCCCGATACCACGTTGTAATGCATACCGGTAATTTTTCTAGCTACACTCGCCCTGCTGCCACATTTTCACAGATTTGATGGTCATGCCTTTCGCATTACCCGCTCCCCAGGTAGGAAACCAAGTATTGAGGCCTAAAGAAAGTCAGTTTAGCTGTGAGCCCTGTCAAAACGATCGAAAAAAAAAAAAAAAAATAGAATGCTGCCTACTTTGATAAAAGTCCCACGCTGAATTACCCTGGTTTGTCCATGGTTTATTCCCCTCGCCGTCTGGGAACCAGCCATTTGTGCCACCGACAGCAACATTCAAGATCAGATAGAATGGTTGATCGAAAGGAGCGTTTGAGTCCGCTGACTGAATCCATGGATCAGTCAGGATGGATTTATTCGCGGTGTATGAGGCAAAGTCTCCAATCTGCCACATAGTTTTTCCTTTGGGAAACTTGTAGTACAATATTTGTTTCAGGGGAGTATCGAGGTACGTGAAGATATAATCCTCAGTCCATTGCATACCGTAGGTATGATAGCCCTGAGAAAGATCGCCTCGTTGTAAGGTTTTGGCTGTAGTCGAGCGCCAGTAAGCGTCGGTGTCCACCGTTGGCCCTATTGCACGAGCACGTTAGGATCTTTGCTCATCAATCTGACTGAAAATTAAGGGACGGAAAACATATAAACTCACCCCAATGCAAAGTACTGGCAAACCAGTTTCGTCCGCCTTGCTGGTAGTTGATATCATTACCCCTACTCTCTGCGATATCAATCTCTCCACTAGCAGGCCAAGAGCCGTAGACATCACTTTCTGGCATCATCCCTGAGCGATATCGTAATTAGTAAATGCACAATATTGCTTCATAGTCGGTCTCAATTCACTCACAGATCGCCGGCCAAAGCCAGTCACCTTCGGGCATTTTGGCGACAATTTCAACTTTGCCATACTTGATACTCTTCTTTCCCTTGGTGTTCAACCTTGCTGAGCGTACAGAAGGAATAACTGTCCGCAGAGTGCTGTTTGACTGTACTGCGCAGTCAGAAATTGTGCTACCAGTGCAAGTACCGTCACCACCAGCTTGAGTAAGGTTCAATGTATATCCATTGGTAATCTCGGCGGGAGTGATTAATGTTGAGTTTGTAGTCAATGTTGGAAGAATATGAAGTCCTTCCGAGTCAACAAAAGCGTTGCCGGAGTCTGTGGTGGTCCACTCGAATTCTCCATTTCCAAAACCGCCAATCTAGCATTTTCAACTTCAGCAAAAGAAGTCATGTCATGAGGAAGGTTACTGACCTGGACTTCATGATTCCAGACATCTGGATTGATTTCTTGGAAACTGTCGTCCAATATTAGGCAGTACTATAATCATCAGTCAAGAACGAATCGTCAAGGAGATGTTATACTCACATTCGTCTTAGGGACTCTTGTATATGCATTGTAATTGATATAAACTGCAAGCAAGAGAGCTGCAATAACCGCGCCTCGTATAATCCAATTCCCAACCTGAGTTTTCTTGACGCGCTTGTCTTCCAGCCACGGCTGCTCAAACTTGCCTTTTAATCTGTAGCTGACGAATTTCCGTTTTGCGGGCGTGCTATCACCAATCCGATCACTACCGTAGCTCGATCGAATGGAGGGAGCATTACTGTCCGTAAATGGATTCTGAACAGTATAAACCATGGCGAAGGTTTCTCCCCCTTTAGGACAGTTCGAATACACACAGGGGATCTTCAAGCAAAAATATGGAGGAAAGAGAATGAATGAGGGTAAACCAAGTCGGACAAATATTTGTATTCAAAGTACCCAACAGAAAGCCCACTATTTGTCGTTTTGACGGGGGTCGCTGAAATTGTCCGACGTACTATTTACAAGACAGAATTTGGAGGATATCTTTTAGGTCATCAACATCGAGTCATGTCGTCAGAGACTCTAGGGCAAAATGAGACTTTTCCTCCTTAGCATTATCTCATGGGACGAAATGAGGCGAGATATTCTCTAGAGCAGGATATCAGCCACTCACGAGAGTATCTGTAATCGGTGGCGCTTGACATTTACGACTAGGATACCATAAGCGAGAATGGCGCTGACGACAGGAAAGTTATTCTCTTCAGTATGTAGTTGTACCAGGCCTGTCGGTGTTCACCGAGCATACACATGGGCTGGAACAGGCGGTAGACCACGAATGGATGCCCTGTACAATGAGGGTCATTGTCGTAAAGTCTCCGATTCTACTAAGCTATTGATAGGCTAGAATCGTCAGGGTTATTAATTAATTCAGGTACAAAGCCCTAAACGTGCTTTGAACCGTGGGATGTCAGAGGGCAAAAGTATAATTCTCTCGGTTCAACCAATCCGTTCTTGGTGGCCTCATCCGTCTTTCCCCATTTTGGCAGCGATTTCATCGCTTTCTTTGTCGCATTTATTCCCACCCCTGCTGTATTCATACTCTTTCAGGGTCTAGATTGTTTTGCTTTTTTTTAGAGAAAATTAGCTCATACGAGCGGGTCCTAGAGAACCGAATTCTCTTACCGATCGCTTCAGACTACCGTTCCTTTCACGTATTAAATTACAAGGTAGATTATTAAAACCTCACTAACCGCGTCGATATTAATCTGTGGCCGGACGACAGGTCTCCAGAGCCTAGACAGCAAGTGGGTTCTCTCAAGATAGAGAAAGGTAAATTCAAGTTACGAAGCAAATTAGCGAAGACGAAAAAAAAAATGTAGTAAGGGTAGGCGATAAGGCCGACTTAGGGCTGTCGAGAATATCTATGTAGCGGTGGAACATATTCGCCATCCATGACAGAAGCAAAACATCTTATGAATACATCTTTACCAGTCGTTTAACTTGTTTTGAGTACCTCGTTTTGGGTGTCACTTGCCTTTCGTTTATCAATCTGTGGACCCTTGTTATTTTACATATATCGCAGCATTTTGTATCAACGATCTGCTTCGACTCAGCTTCTTTTGCCTTCTATTTCACTACAGCTTTCCTCATAAACGGCGGTAAGGACTACGAAAGACAAGATGAGCCAGGACGGAGGGCTATTAGGGGACGGTCGTTTCTCCTCCAGTTCTAGTATGAAGGCGATGACGAATAAGTCCAATATGGACGAAACATCAAGACGGCGCGTGGTAGGTTAACATCTCTACCATCGGGTACAATAAGGATTCGCTGATGCTTTTCTAGATTATCGAATATTTACGTGACCAGTTGGCGACGCATCGATGGTACTTCAACAATCCTGCAGAACCCTGGTGCGGTGTACTTCTGAGGATCTCGCGAGGCGTCTATGTATCTGAGCCCGATGTGCCGAATCCAAGCTTGCTCGCTGCCGTCCAGAAGATCAATCCCGAGGTGGCATATACCATGTCTACAAGGATGACAAAATTAATCGCATCGCAATTGCAACCCCAGCAGTCTGAATTGGTTTTGTCCAATGGATCTATCCTGCAAGTCATCGACTCGCTGGCTGATATTGTTACGTTGCCATCGAGTGCTGTTAAGAAATACCAATACGGAGCTCTATTAAGACAAGAACAAATGTTGCTGGTCTGGCATGATTCAGTGGACAAGCTGTTTTCTCATTCAATGGATCTGGAGGCTAGATTGATGGCGCGGGTAGGGCTATTTTTCCCGGGAAACCTCTTTGCTTCTGTCTAGCAGCTGACAACCTTGAATAGGTCTGGGGTTCATCGCTTCCTTCATCCCTGTCTCTTCACCAAAGCGCACTTCCGTCAGTGGTGACGACTCCAACTGCATCACTTTATCATCTGCCCATGGACACAAAAGCAGAAACAAGTGAGACAATAACCGCAGTTTATCCGGCGGTGGACGAAGAGGCTGCAAAGCATGTGGACTCTCTCGACCGACCGCTGGCTGTTGCCAGTTCCATCTATACTGCTCTTGGTGTATTCACAGTTATCGTCCTCCTCATAGGCTTCAACGTCTCCAGTCTGGTTTTCGAGAGCCTGGTCGACGGCAAATGGATTCGTATGGCATTAATTGTCGCCACGCCTTTCCTGTGCCTACTAAGTCTTTTCTTCTTCTTTGTGATCTGGGGTGATATCTTTCAAGTCGTCGGCCCGATTAAAAGTCTGCAAGTCAATTCTCGCTTTTACTCTCCACATCGCCCCGATCTGGCTGTGGCATATGCCCAAGGTTTCAGTCCACCACGTGTTACAATTCAGATGCCGGTGTACACAGAATCCCTCGAAGGTGTGATTATACCAACAGTAACAAGCTTGAAGGAAACTATTTCTCATTATGAGTCTCATGGAGGTATGTTCATGCACGAATATCAATATGCAATAATTCCAGCTATAACTCACTACAACCAGGCACGGCGACTATTTTGGTTAATGACGATGGCCTCGCTTATCTTTCGGAGGAAGAAGCCCAACGACGTATTGACTTTTATCACGATAACAACATCGCCTGGGTAGCACGGCCTAAGAACAACGATGAAAGATTCAACTATGTCCGAAAGGGAAAATTTAAGAAGGCATCCAACATGAACTTTGCTCTGAATGTTTCTAACAAGGTCGAGGATGAACTCCTGATTTTGATGGGCGAAAAACTAGGACAGGCGGATATGATCGACCCCATTGAAGAAGAAATCCAATATCGCCGAGCACTAGAAACAGTCCTAGCATCCGATCCCCGAATTCGCGCTGGTGGTGACATTCGTATGGGTGAAATCATCCTGATTGTTGATTCTGATACTCGTGTTGTAAGTCATGCGACTCTATTGTTTTGAATGATTAATCGACTGACTAGCACTAGCCTAAGGATTGCCTGCTTATGGGTGCAGCAGAGATGTTCTTGAGTCCTGAAGTAGCCATCATCCAACACTCCACTGGTGTCATGCAAGTCACTGGCGATTATTTCGAAAATGGTATAACCTATTTCACAAATCTCGTCTACTCTTCCATTCGGTTTGCGGTCGGTAACGGCGAGGTTGCTCCTTTTGTTGGTCACAACGCGTTTTTACGCTGGCAAGGTCAGTGACCAGACTTGGTTTATCTTTTTGTCCTACCTTTTATTTCTCACTAACATTTGTATATATAGCCGTACAATCAGTCGGAAACGATGATCCGGATGGATACGTTGCCTATTGGTCTGAAAGCCACGTTTCCGAAGATTTTGATATGGCACTTCGGCTCCAGATTCATGGCAACGTGGTCCGTCTCGCCAGTTACCACGGCTCTGAATTCAAAGAGGGTGTATCATTAACCATCTACGATGAATTGGCTCGTTGGGAAAAGTATGCATACGGTTGCAACGAATTGGTATTCAACCCTATGTATACCTGGCCCTGGAAAGGTCCCTTTTCCAAGCTATTCCGCACGTTCTTGTTCTCGAACCTTCAGCTTTCTTCTAAATTGACCATTCTAGGCTATATTTCTTCCTGTAAGTCCACAATCCATGGGCTTTCCTCTATTCTTTCTCTCTCTTTTTGATGGGCGAACGTCTAATTTTGGTGCTTCCAGATTACGCATTGGCAGTCGGCTTCCCACTTACTGTGCTCAACTACTTCCTCGTCGGGTGGTTTCTCGATGACTTGGATCAATTCTATATGCAGTCTTGGAAAGGTATATACCACCATTTTTCTTTATTTTTCTTCCTTTGTTCTTCCTTTGTTCTTACCAGAATGCGACGCTAATAAAATTTTGTCTTCTAGTCTACTTGAGTTTGCTTGTCGTCTTCACCGGAGCTGGAAATGTCGCCTTAGCAATTCTCCGCTACCGACTTGGTGAAAAGACTTTGTTAGGCGCTCTGGTCGAAAACTTTAAGTGGGCACCTCTTTTCTGTATTTTCTTTGGCGGCTTATCCTTCCATCTCAATCTCGCGCTTCTAGCCCATATGTTCAGCATCAACATGACATGGGGTACAACCGCGAAGGAGAAGGACGATTCCAATTTCTTTAAAGAAATTCCCAAGATTGCCAAATCTTTCAAATGGATGTACGCTGTGGTTATACCTGCAATTGGTGCCATGATTTATCTGGGTTGTTTTGCACCCCACGGCTGGAGAATCAACAGTGTGGCTGCTGTCGTTCCACTGGCATCGACCTTGATTTCACATACCTTGTTGCCTTTTGTTCTTAACCCGGCATTGATGGTTTTCAACTATTAAAGTTACCCGACGGCTTATATGAGTATGGATTGGTTTGCCTTTTTGTCCGGTGTCCCACGTTTTTAAACCTACGGACTGTTCTACCCTCTGTCTCTCTTTTTCTCTCCGACACACTCTTTATCTCTTATCTTGATCTGTCTCCTCTGCACTAGTTACGACCCTCAGATGCGTCGATAGCTACTGTCTTTCTTTATTTTCCTGTCAATTGGCATGTTATTGGAGACTATACCTTTGTACTTACTAATATATAGACTTGCAACACTAATATCTAGCTAGCTTTTGAAGACTGCCACGTCTCGACTGACGTGTATATGTCATGATTTATATCTAATAGAGATTGATTTACTTTTTCTTTTTCTCCAAATATAAATATACATAATCATAGACATACTCCATGATGTGTAGGTCTGAGCATGTTCAGCTGTCTTGACATACCCTAGTACCACTTTTTCACGACGGCTTTTAGGCTTTTTGAGTGGAGGTATTTACAACTCTCGACGTTTTGCTTCGATGTGCAGATCACAGGTTAGGGATCAAGGATCAGTTTTTTGTTTTTGTTAAAGCAGTTTTGTGCGTGAGGAACGAAGAAAACTTAGAACATCCCAATCCCCGAACAGCACTGGTAGTTAGCGCGCAACAAGGGATATCGATTGGCCGAAGGAGGACTGATATAAGATATCTAAGATATCTGCACTCAGATCTAAATTCATATTAATTTGTAGATGAAGAAAGATATCTTCAAAATGTGGTAACCTATCCATTCCTACCTGGGTATCTTTCATCTTCCATTTGGGCTATCCGCGAACTTTCGTCGTAGATTTGAGGCAAGCCTCACCAGGCACCTAGTATTTATAATTGTTAGTTTAGCCCGGTCCCAGAACACGAAGCAACGAGTGGTGAGAGGCTAATCTAACTAGCCTACTGGGTGGGTTGATCAAAATGGTAACATGACACCTAATTGATAACTGATCTCCCCAACACTGTCTAATGGGGAAGACGTGCCATACTTGTAACCACGCAAGACCTTCCATCCGAGATCAATATATAATCCGGACATTGGGCGTGTACAACAACCAAAACTGAGTTATTACTTCTGATATCCCCATTTGAAGCACCATTCTGCCCAATGACTGCCGCAATGACATGGATGTCGAAATGACTGGCCAGTTCTTTCCATTGCTGATTCATTCCAGACCATGAGAGGCAGGTAACCCGATCCTCCAGCTTATTTTAATTGGAGACTATTACATCGGTACGAAATTCGCGCAATCCAAGGTAAGCTCGAAATGGATTGGTACGACCTCTGTGAGTTAATGCCGGGGTACATCAGGAACAAAGGCAAGAGCGGAGTGAAATCTGTAAAATACTATGTCACTCACTGCTCGACTGTGACCGATAAGAACGGGAATCCTGCTGCTGGCGAAGTTCTTGGAAGCGGTAGGTATTGTGATTGCCTGGTGAAAGACTTCCAGACCTTCGTGGAACCCATGTCAGCAAAAACGCCGACACCTAGTTACAAGATTGTTTAAGCTCCCTTCAAAACTCCTTCTGTTACTCTAGCTCTAGTGGTTCCGGATAATGCTTTGTTCTATCGTGCATTAGCGTTCGTACAGATTGTTCGGTTGATTGGCTGTGATTTCAACGATTCTCTGACACTGTTATATAAATTTAATTAGGTTCAAAACTAGACGCGGGAAAACTTAGCTACCATGCTTGTAGGCCACACAGAGTACTACTTCCAGTCTAGTAATAAGCAATTCTTCAACTCCAACATGAAGGAATGCAACCCAAGAAATGTAGCAAATACAAAAATATGTCTTCATGCATGAAAAAACCTGTAAATAAGTGGAGACATATGGCAGAAACAGTATCTCATTTACGCCAATATACTTGTCTCATCGATGCGTTTACAGGTAAGAGATGACTACTTGGCCACCAGAAGCAGAGGAAGAAGTGATAATGTTGTTGTTCTTTTTCTCTATCCACAATGGTAGAGCCAGTGGTGTCAACAGGGCGATTGCTAGAGAGTGCCGTAGCACCAGTGAAGGTAAAGTCGCTGCCGAAGTTGGCGAAGTTGAAAAGGCCACCATTTATATAAAAATCTTCTATAATCCACTCAGCCATCACTAGCTTCAATAATACCTGGAGTCTGATCCGAAAGAGCATTAGAGACAGACTGGCCATTAGACTGGTTGGTAATAGCGGCAGTTCCCCTGGACGTGCGGGTAGCGGAAACTGTAGCTGAAATAGAGTCACCAGCATTGATATTGATACCACTGACCCAGTCCATTTCTGAAACAGGGAAATTTCGAACCAAGGATTATTGGTGATCCGGCTATTCTGGATGCAAATTCTGACCCCCGTCTGCAAGATAGCTGACCCTGGCTAGTGAAGCCGTCAATACCAAGCCAGGCAGAAATGCAGTACTGATGGGAGCTGTCACCACCATCTCGGACTGTGATAGAGGGAAAAATGAGAGAACCGGTGACTGCGTGATTTCGAAACCAAATACAACAGCACCGGCTCAGGTAGGGTTGTATGTGTCGCGACGAGTAGGATTCTTCTTAGCAAGAGGAGCAGCCAGCGCGACGTCGGAGAGCAGAACAGGGCTGGCAAGAGTCAAGAACTTCATTCTGAAGAGAAAGCTGTGTATGGATGTTTAAGATTATGAGTAGATCGAGGAATCTTGTTTGGTTGTTGTTGTCGTTAGATGTTGATCTCAAGCAGAATAGAGATCAGTCTTCTATATAGTCCCGGCGCTGCAGCGCAGATACCTGTCCAAAACGAGGCTATGCTTTCATTGACTAAATTTGTTATGATCAACTATGACCATGAAGAATAAATTAATAATCTATTGCGGGATCCCTCAGCTCCTAAGATCTAGGAATAAGATCTAATAGCTAAGAATCTAGCGCGTGGCTTGGTATTTGATCATATGTGCTTCACTTAAGAAAGACAAGACAAGAACCGCTGAACTAGTTGGATACTATATTGACGATACAATATATAGATGATCTATTTTACTTCCCATGTTTCTGTGGCGGTTCATTTCGGTTTACCCTCCCGGGTTCGTTACAGCTGAGGATTCGAATAGAGTACTGGTCTAGGTCGACACAGGTATCCTTTCCACCCCGAGTACAAACGAGAGTCGATTGACTCAATTTTCCTGAAATAATGAATGATAGAGCCCTCAATTTGAGGCGATCTACCAAAGATTTATATGTATTTTGCGCTGTAGTACTCTCTGCGACTCCCTTTATAAGACCAAAGTCTCTCTCGCATTCGCTACCAGTCAGCGAAATGCAATGAAATAAATATCGATGCGTATGTAAGTGATAATTGCTCACTCATAAGACGGAACGGTTGGTCAATCATCTGCCGCGACCCTGTCGATATTGCTGATGAAACAGCCTGTTCAGCATTGCTGCAGCGATCAAAATTATCAACTAAGCTAACGTGAAATTGGCGTCCATTTTTGTTATCATGGTGTCCATATTCACGGCTGATATTAATCAGGATCATTTCAGGGCTTACCTCCTAGCAAGTCCACGTATGCAAAGGTGCTTTTTAGTAATTCATTGGCTTTTTCGGGTCTGCCAGCCTAAAGAACCGCTTCCTTCCTCTCTAGATTCTGGTACTAGGATCTCCAAGCTGAATTGAGCCTCATCATCTTCATCAATCATGCCGAAACCATACCTCGAGCATGCGTCATCGAGCTTTAGCAATTGGCTGACTAGTTCAAATCCAAACCCATGATGCTAGTCATACTCCTCGTTAATATCATCCGGTAAGTATTGGTCCTTGATACCGACTGCTCCGTTGATTATTAAGACCTTGATCAACGCTGACCTGCGACCAGCGAGATGGCTTGTCATAATTCTGAATATATTTTACTTCTCGATGTATAGAGGTGATAAGAAGCTCTGGTATCTCTTGTTCGATTGTGGGACTGCTCCTCCACATCAGCAGACGCATTGTTCTTTACCACCATTCCCGGTCATCAGCCAACGGTACCTAGTCTCATCCAAGATCTATCCACAATCAGCCTGTTAATTTTTTGTTATGGGACTACTGTACTCAAATTGACAGGCAAAATCCGCAGTCACGACTTCAGAATTCCGTGTTCTGGTATTTGGGATCAGGGAGCCAATAAACCTGCAGCCAAGCTGTTCAATTTGAGCTGAGATTTCAGGTCTAAGTCCTCTTTACAACTCGTTTGTTCACTAGTATCAGGACGCTCGGTGAAACTTATCAAGGTGGCTTTGTAGCACCCAATTTTCCCCATATGCTCATGTATGTGATAGTATGCGGCTCGGGCGACACTGGCTGTAGCAGAACCTACCGAGGCACACATTCAATATTGAAAGATTGAAAAGCCTAGACCGTTGTCGCAGCACGTACTAAGCTGTTCTCAGGGCTAGAAATATCGTCCTATAGTGGTTTGGGTTAGCGTATCGCAATCCAGTGTTTTCTAGCGACGGTTAGCTGTTGATTTTCCATTGCCTTAGCGGCCCTAGCAAATATGAGCGAGCAGCTCAATATGCGGAGTATGAGATTGGATGCCGCATAGAATTACCAGATCAAAAAATCTGCAAGTAACATCCACTAATTTGTGATTTTACAAGTAAGTCAACTAAATAACTTCCCCGCCAATCTCAGAGAATATTCAGCCCAGATGTGACGAGTGCCCGGCCGCCACTCAAAGTCTATATCGCCTTTTGGTACACTATAGGGCAGCAGGCTGCTTCATACATCCACCCAGGTGCTTTTTTAGGTCAGCCTGACGCTAAAGCGAAGAGCATAAATAGACGTTGTCTTCGACCTTCAGACCTTGTCTTAAAAGGAATTCAAATAAATCTTTGAATCGAACCGGTCGAGAAAAGCTCCTATCTTTCAATATCAATTCTGTCTATTGATTGCACCATGGCCGACAACGCAAATGCCCTCTATCAAGAGATCGGTCTCCCACTCGTTAGTCGAAGCGAACATGAAGTCTTCACTCAATCTCTTCAGTCCCTGGCCGCACCTGAAATCTTATATGAGAGTATCATGGCGGAAGCCGTTGATTTCTCGGAAGATACCCTATTGAACACCGTTCACTGTGTGTCAACCTCAATCCAACCTCTTCCGCTGGACTGCAACCCCAGCTTGACGCAGTCACAAGCAACATAAAATTCAGCAACAACTTCTTCATCGCCAAGGCCAACTCTACGCTAACTGCCAAAATTACCGAAAGGGAACTCAGCATTGATCAGATTACAATGGCCAATTATAGAGTCAAAGTCATGAATCACCTCACCAATAATGTACCATGGTATGCACTATTAGTATCTAGCGAAGATGATGCTATCTCATAAGCCATACTAATAGCGTGCTGCTGCCAGGTTCACCAAGACCTCTATCCAACCACAAAGGAAAAAATTCACCATGAAGAAAACAGACTTCCATCTGGAGCTGATAAAGAGCTTCACTGAGGGCATGAATTTGCCACTTGACAGCATTGCAGCAAAGCTAGAAAATCTCCTGACAAACATCAACAACATCATCAGCAGTCAGACGAAGCCTGGTGGCGAGAACTTGATGTTTTTCATTTCTATCACCTACTACCAAGTGCATGATGTTGAAAAGAGATGGCAGCCATGTAAGATCATTTGAGACTCGTAAATCTAGTCGTCTCAAATCCACAGATTAACTAACAATTGAGTTCCTATAGATACCAGAACAATCTATTTCAGAGTGGGCGAATCATTGAGCAAATATATCAAGGAAAAGACGAAGACGAGCTCTGACGCAAAACTCGACATCGACATCGAGTATTTGCAGATAGATAGCCAATTCAACGATGAAATTTTTGATCGTTATGGCAAAGCAGCGATTCAATACGCATTAGAGGCAGGGGTGAATGATCTTGTCAGCGGATGTACAACTTATGATATCCCAGTTGATCTATGAAATTTCCCTACTCTTTTACGCATGGCGACTTATTCAGTCATAGATGTTTGAAGGTCATGCGTGAGTGGAATTTTCCGATAATTTAGTCAAAGACCAGGTAGGAAGCGACCTTGAGTTTATTGGGTGTATTGATGTGTCTATATGTACAAAACTTCTCTTGCAGGTAGCTACTGTCACATACTTAGCAAATACTAGCAGGACTTAGGCATGCCCTACATGCAGGCTCATTGCTGGACTCTAGCAAACGGATATTTCATACCCTTGATGACCTAATTCTTGGTTTTCTGGACTTCTCATTTAGAACTAACCCTAAGAGTCTAGGTACATGCTTATCATTCTCAAGTAATGCAATCTCAAAGTTGGAATCATCTCAGAAACAAAGGCCTCATGATCCACGTTCATATGCATCTAGGTGCCCCTCAAATCAGATATCACGGTTGGAGTTGCATGGGTCATTGTCATATCTAAGGATGCAGTTTCTCAGGAAGATCTTTTTCTGGAGCTCATTGAAAGCATATGATGCCGCCCTCATAGAGCGAAAACGTACAAAGAGTTTCAGCTTGGACATCGATTGATCTAGTCCGTCGCAATAGCTTTTGTAGTAATATTCCACAGAGTTCTTGAGAAACGTTCCTCCAATTACCCCTTCAATGCACTCAACTAGAGCTTCTGGAACCTCATCGAGGGTTAGACAGCGAGTACATCCTCCCCAGATGGCCTTTTTCATGGAAAGGGCAATAGGATAGGTTGCCGTTTTTTCAAGTGTCACACGAGCACGAACACCTTCAATGATCAGGTCTCTTTTTTTGACGCTTTTGCAGAACTTTTCAGCAGAAATCTGATGCAAAAAGACGACTCTAGCCGTATGGTAGCCCGTGATTGGAAGCGTGTTGAGTAGATCGGCAGAAAAGACATCTCCTTGGTGAATCTCAGCGAGGACCTTATCCAGCGTAGTTGTCTCAGGAAGATTTTCAATACGAACTGTGCGATATACATCCTTGTCGGTGGCCTTTGGAATATAGCGCAGGCCGTATTGAAAAAAACAATCATCTTGAACATTACAGTGATCCAGGGAGCCTAAGATAGCCTCCTGTTCCTCTTTCTTGTTCGTAAATAGATTGATGAACTTCCATGCAATCGTTCCATCCCACGGTGATAAGACGAACTTCTGTTCCTTATTTGCTGGTTTGAGAGAGGGAACGAGGCTAGAAGAATTGTCTAGTTCTTTTGCCTCTAAAGGAGCATCAATAGCACATGACTTTGGAGAGCAGCAAATAAGTGTCGATGCCACTGAGGCAGACGGACGCTGACTGGTTGTACCTGGTTCAAATTCCAAAGCCTCCTGTAACTTATCAGATACCGTAGTCTAGACAAAGGAACACACTTACAGCGCTTGACGGTGCCAAAGGTGAATAGCGAACTTCAAAGTTTGGAGTCGTAGTACTCTTTGAAACAAAAGACAAAAGTTCTTCAGCTTTACTTTCGAAATACCATTTGAAATACTTACATTGCGAGTTGGCGTCAAAGCTGGGGTCGTCAACAAGCTTGGGCCATCCAAGAGACTGAGCGACGATAACGCTTTAGCACGCTCCCCAATCCGGAAGTCTGACTCATTTGTAAGGGCTTGAAGCTCAGAGACGTAGGATTTGTGACTGTAGGGCGCCTGCGAGAAGTAAGATTGATAGTCACATGGTTATACTATGCTTACTTACTCTGGGAGTCGGGGTCTGCATGTAAGGCTGTAATAAGGCACGTCCACCGCTTACTGCAGTAGCTTGTGGCGTGTTTGAGGACACTACTCGACGCAAATTCTGATTCTCCTGCTCCAGGTGTTGGACACGATACTCCAATAGACGTTGCTGAGCCTGAATGGCATAGGTGGTTCGTTCGAGTAGCTCTAGACGGTGCCTGTCTGGGGAGTTGAGCTCTGCCATGTCAGACAACTTGATTTGGGTTTTGTTCTGGTATGCAGTCTCTGTAAATCAATATGAGGAGCTATTTGGAGGCAAAAGTGACAAGTAAAACCGAGAGAACGAGAGGTGGAGGTGACATATGGGAAAAGGTAAGAGGGATGAGAGTAGAGAGTGGGAGGATGAAAGGGTCAAGATGAGGTGAAAGAAGAAAGAGCTAGATGATGAAGAAGAGGAGGGCAAAAATCGGGCAAGTCAGGTTTGCACGTGAATCGAAGTGTTTGTTTGCAAAGGAGGAAGCTTCCTAATTGGGAAGGCGCGACTGTCAGTGGTATATAATCAAGACTTCTTTCATTAATTAACAAAGAACAACAGAGAGATTGAATCACTACTGCAAGAAACACAATCTAATGCTCATCCAGCATGTGAAAGAGGCTGTTCAAGTATGATTCTGTGCCAGCCAGAGCGATACTACCTTTGCTTGATCTTGTCTTTGCAGGCATAACTCTTGGTTCCAGACACAAATGCGTATTTTGCTATGGAATCGAATCGAGAGCTCATACAAATCCATTCTCTTCACTTCATATACAAGGAAAGCCTTGCGAGCTACCATTGACTCCTTGAATTTTTGCATCTCAGTTTCCTAGTATTCAACCTGCCACCTGCTGTTGGACAACATTCTTGCAACAATGTCCCTGTGTCGACAAGGAAAATTTGACTTGCTTTTAGCTTCATCAAAAATTCTTTGCAGGTGGATTGCATTCGCCCAAGTGTGAAGTGAGTCGGGCTTAGGAGTGTTTTGAGGTCGCCAGACGGGATATGAGCCGATGATCTGGTACTGGACACTGCCTTGAGGCTCAATTTACTTCGGTATGAATACCAAATTGATCGCTTTAGTCGCAGTCGATATTGCCAAATATAAGTAGCAGATACCCAAATCTCCTGAAATATCGAAGGTCTTGGAGTCACTGGAAAGCCCAGCAAACACCATCGAGGTCTCTCTAGCGTACGTCACGGGCGGAGTGTCAAGGCATGAGATGTTAGAATACGAGTTAAACACCCGTTCGTTATCTTTGATGATTAAGGCATCCAGGACACAACGCCCGGGATCGGTAGACTGATAGTCGGAGACATAATGGTGTCCTGAAATTGAGATTGGAGGATACGAAAAGATGACTTCAGATGATTAGGCAAAAGAAGATAGGAAATTCCCTGACAATTAGGTACCAGAGACTGATACCACGACTTTTAATCCAAATGCTAAACGATACAGAATATCGCTTAGGGCTTGTTGTATCTCGTAAGCAATTGGTCCCTACTAACAATCTCGGGTTGTCTTTTCCCTGGCGATTTCCAGACCAATTATATATACCACAAGTTGTACCAGAAATTGAAAGAGGAGGGATTTTTTTAAAAAAAAAAAATACCTTGGAAGTGGCTCTATTGTAGAGATATCAAGTTAGTGCTTGTATAGTGAAGTCCAGACTAGTGAGAATTAGGGCTGAACGAATGCAACCCTACTTCGGTATTTTCAATACAACAGTCTGACCATCAACCAAATTCGCGGATCTTGAAACCTACAGCAATTGTCAAACTAGTAAATCGACTACATCGACATTACCCAAATTAGACAAGTCTGTTTTGTTAGCTGAACAGGTTACCCACCCAACATCCAACACCAGCGACGTAATCGACCCCCACCTAGGGAAGTGTGTATGTAGTGCTGTATCTTGTAGAACCATTAGTCAGATTCTGTACGAGGTTCTCCAGCTGAATGAAACTCACATGTGGCTACAAATTTAAGGCCTAGTGTGTAGGCAAGATTATCATTTATATGGCGACTAAGGTGCTTTGCCAACAAATGCGAAATAGGCTCTGTATAACCTCATGCAAAACGCTCCACACTTTCATGAATTCTAGGCCGATCCACTTGTTGAAGCATGAGTTATATAAGTTATTTCTCTCCCCTCCATTCCAATCGAACCACCTTGATTAATCAATCAAAAACTTTCACATCATCATCATGTCCAAACCAATCCTAATCCTTTGCCCCGGCGCCTGGTATCCGCCCACAGCCTTCAACCCCCTCATCTCAAAACTCCCCGACTACACCACGTACACAATCGCATTCCCTTCCATACAGCAATCAACAGTCGTCAAAGACCTGCAACCAGATATCACCGCTCTCCGCACCGTCGTCCAGCGCGAATGTGACCAGGGCCGTGAAGTGGTGGTGATCTCACACAGTTGGTCCGGATTACCAGTCAGCAGTGCCCTAGACGGCTTGAGTCGTTCCCAGCGTCAGAAGGATGGTCAAGAAGGTGGTGTGATAAAGTTGGTTTTTCTATCGGCCTTTATACCGGATGTTGGGCAGAGTTTGTTGCAGGCGTTTGGGGGGCAGGCGCCGGAGTGGTATATTCGTGATGTATGTTGTCTCTTCCTATTTGCCTTCTATATGCTACATATAGAATATGGGGATGTTTTTTCTGACAGCGAGAAAAGGAAGCAAACGGCACTGTGACGGCCCACGACCCCTACACGCTTTTCTTCCACGATGTTCCCGACGGCCAGCAGTGGGCTGAGACACTTCGCCCGCATGCATGGGCAACCAAAAACTCGCCTGCGACTGGTGCATCATACCTCGAGATTCCGTGCTCGTACTTACTTTGCGAGGAGGACCGCGCAATTCCACTGTTTGTGCAGGAATTGATGGTTGAGAAAGCGCGTTCTCAGGGCGCGGTTATCAACACAGAAAAGGTGAAGACGGGGCATACGCCTTGGTTAGTCGTGCCGGATGAGGTTGCTGGATTTGTCAGGAGGCAAATTGGGTAGATGGTAATATGAATTGTTTGTGATCACATAGCTAGATCATCAGATTCAGTACAATAAAATTCTGATACATGGATTGAAGTAAAGATTGGCGATGATTATTGATCGAAATCTGAGCCTGCAACTATCCGAGCCAGAATCAAGGAGCAGAAAGATGGCAGAAAGAAAGAGCTGAAAATGCAGACATAATATAAAAATACAAGCCACTTTAGAGGACCCCGCTTACTATGAACAATTCCTTTTTCCTTCTCCATTTCACGTTTTTGGGCAAAACATTAAATAATGTGTCTCGACTTCTTCCTGTTGTAAGCCCTCTGATCCTTCAGCCACTGACGGTAGCCCTGCACGCTCCCAATCTTCTCGCCATAGTAATCTGGAACCGGGTTCGCAATCGAGTTAGCAGATGGATCAACACGGAAGCGCTTGATACGGTTGAAGAATTCTTTCTCTTTCTAATACATTTGCAACATGTTAGCATGGCGTCATAGACGGATTCCTTCTTAAAGTGTAGGCACTCACAATAGCGATACCACCGCGATACTGTCTATGCACCAGACCCCAAACCGTGTTTCCCAAAATCGGACCAATGAGCCATCCCAATGCACCACAAGCAGCCGTGGCAAGGCCTAAGACAATGAAAGGATCTAATCCCATGACTTGTGCGCCGAGTGTGTCGAGATCCTGAGCGGAAAGCACCTGCACGCCGACAGCTGTGCTAGCGAGGGACGCTAGAACGGAGGAAATGAGCGAGTAGCGTCGGCGGGAGGCGCGCAGTTTAAAGAATGTATTCCAGTCAAGTAAAGCCGCATTGCCGGTTTTCCACGATGATGGTGGTGGTGTCGAGCAAAGACCAGCAGAACTGCTAAAGCTCCGTCTCAGAGATGTGATGATGAATTGTGAATTTGTGGGTTTTGTCTCCTTGTGGAACGTCACTCGATTCGCTCGCGCGAAGCTGGTCATTGAAGGCGACTGAGCCGATGCAGAACATTTCGTCGAGAATTGGTTAACACCTCGCTTGATAGCCTGTTGAGGCGCCGCTGCTGTCGAGGATCCGGTCAAATGGAACGGGGTGAGGCAGCAGGAAAAGCGAGAGCCTCCCGACAGCATAACACTGCGAATGGAAGCGCTGGCAACCGAGGCATGCATCTTGCTGGTACTGATAGTTGTAAGTCAGCAAAGAGTATGGGAGTTGGATGTTGGCGTGTATCGAGCGAGCGTTAGTAGATAAAAGCTTCATGGAGAAAGGCGGAACAGCTTTAACTAATGTCGGCCCACTTGGAATATTACGTAATTACCCTAAACTTGTCCTTGATTGGCCGACTATAGATACGTATGGTGACTCGATATAAACAGATTTATGTTTCGTAAAGAATATCTTATCGTTCTAATTCTAAATTTATTCGTGTCTTATCTTCTCACTATCGACAGATTGGCGAAGATCTAGAAGGATTTGGGGCGTTAATCTACTAGCTTGCGAACAGCACACACCGAGTATGTGCCTGCAACTTCAAATACTGACAGTCTCCCGGCGTGAATTCGTAAGGAATGTCTCTGGTACATCTTGTCATTCCACCTAGAACGCCATCGTCTAAGATCGTTTAATGTGAAAATCAGGCTCCTTGACGTGGCCCGGTCGTGCCTGTGGATATTCCGATCTCCCATATCCATTGACACGGCCATATAACCATTTCAAAGTTACCGTATCGAGAGCCATCAGGAGGGCACTAGCGGTGAAGAGTGCAATACGTCCTTTGAAATCAAGTATTTCGAAAAGCGGATAAGGGTACCTATTTCCGTTATTCCACAAGCTCAGAGGCTCATGCCATATGGTGATCAGCCCACTCACCATCCATTGACAGAGTAGCATTTTTCAATCCAAAACCAATATCCGAAAGCGATGCAACTGGATAGAGCCATTGAGGGGAGGGCTGTGATGGTCCAGGGGGGCGAGAGGAACAGGATGTCGACGAGCATCACGACGCTGGGAACGAGGTGGAAGCCTAGGTCTGCACGGCTTAGTACGGAAATTGTAATATTAGTGTCGATGAGAGAAAGTACTCACCTACGTGGAATGGAATGTGCAGTTCATCAGGTGGAACCACCAGAGTAGGATCAATCTGTTAGCCAGTGAGTATTCCGCCAGATGTCTGTGTCAAATTTGTAGAGACGTAACTAACCGATCTGAGGCCCCAGTACAACACGCTGATCAGGACCTCTAAAGGCGCACTGCATACCGACAGGATATTCTTCAACAAGAACAGTCGGCGTGAGAGAGTAACGTCTGCTAACAGACCGACAGTGAATGTGCATGTTGACAAAGCAAGACCAATGATGGTCAAGAAGACAAAATGCCAGCCAAATCCTTCAGAACTTTGGGTCTGTAGTCAGAACGAATCCAGGTAGCTGTTCGAAATCTCGCACTCACGCATGGTTCGGGTTCTCGATGAGGCTGAACGAAGTTAGTCCAGACTTCTGACTTTGTTCGCCAGAAAGATAAGCTTACAATTTGAAAGAAGAGAGGAAACTGGCTAATCCAAGTAACTAGAGTTGTCGTTAGCCATGGGCACACTCGGGAAGGTCGGGAGGGATCTTTACATGGACTAAAGCAGACGTCCCCCGATCAGGACTTGGAAGTCGCTGCAGCGGGTGCTGCCTCAACAGGTACTCGGATGTTTTGGATACGGACATTTTGTGTGACCTCAACAACTGAAGAAGCTCAATTGCGCGTAACAGACAAGTAGAGGATAGCTTTACAAAAGTTGGTGAAGAGCAAATCGTGGAGATCTCACGTCATCATCGTTTTTATTATCGAAGTCCCCGTCGAACACAGCCAATCGGCGTGCAGGACACGGCCATTGCTTGGAGCCTGATCTAGCTAGTCCGGAATAGGACAAAATTGCCTTGGCGACCCACTTAGTCATCCGGTACTCGCATTATTCCGGTTCCGCCCCATTCTCGAGTCTCCGCTCTGCTTGGATAAGAGAAAAGTCGTCCAGACAAGATAACTACAGGAAGTGCAGATCAGACCAATCCAGCTCGGGATAGCTATAGCAATCACTCCGCCGCGAGACCCTGCTCGCGACTTGTTGCAGCAAGCACAACCTAACCTCCCAGAATAGCATTCAGCTTCTCGCTAACCATCGCAACCGGCGAAACCGGCCAATCGTCTACATCGATGAATAGGAATATAGACCTCACACCGTCGATGAAAGCTCCTATCATCCTAGGAGCCTCTACAGAGAAATACTTTGATAGATTGTCAGAGACGCTAGACCCGAAGAATCAAGGCTTGATGGCTGCGTATTCGAGTACAGTTCTAGATTCCATTCCAATAACTATCTTCGTCGACTGGACGCTTAGTCATAATGCCGAGACCCAAACGACCAGGCGCGCCTGCACCTAAGCCCAGAAGTCGACATGGATGCTGGTAAGATATCTCTGGGAGACTCGTGCTAGCAAGAGGAGAGCTAACGGACCTAGGCCTTGTAAAAGACGTAAGATCAAATGGTATGTGGCGTGCATATATCTATGCTTCAACCAACTAATTCTAGAAGCACCGAAGAAAAGCCATCTTGCGCAAATTGCCTGCGCCAGGGGGACGCGTGCGACTATAGCATTCGCCTGAATTGGGAAGGTCGCACCAAGAGGAAGGCCTCCGAATCGTTGACCCCGACTTCAGGGTTTATTTCGTTCGCAACAAACCCAGAGCCTTCCGGTCTAGTCTCTGGACCCGAGTCGGCATCTCCATCCGATCTGCCTCTGGGAATAAGGGATGAGTGGTCTTCAGCTTCAAGCCCCTTTACCAACAGTACTGGTAACACATGGATTCCCTCCGGTTCACCCCTATCCGTTCCCACTCAGTCGCCGCCTACAGGACCCGAGGATCACCAACCCGTAGCTGCACAGCATGATCTTTCTACGGAGGGCACATTCATACCATCTACGACATTGCATGAGAGTTTCCGGCATTATTCACCACCATTTGTAGGCCCGATTTCCTCTGGCCTTGGTTCTGTTGGCTTAGGGTTTAACGCTCTTTCGTATGGATTCGAGAGCAATGCTGTTTCTCAACCAGTCTCCTTTCTCCGCGATACATCGGCAGAAGGGTTGCCGACTGAGGTAATCTTCAGCCCTAAGCGTCCCCGGAGGCAGGCTGATCATTCAAGCCATGCTAAGTATCACGGCCAAGCATTGCTTGATCAGGATAACGGCCAAAAGTCAGTGGGCTTTCTATCTCGAGGCAGCAACATCACTTTTGAGTCTCAAGACAGACGTCAACCGATAGTCACCGGCCACGAAATATTCTATGGATATGACTGCGGCACCCCCGATTATGATTTACCTAAGAACAACGACGCAGAAGCCATTGCTCCAATCAATCCATCCGATGAAGTTATTGATGAAGACCCTATAAGCCCCGCATCAGAGCCGACGCCCACCGGCTCTATCCATGTTCGTCGAAGGTCGTCGTTCACTACAGGCGGTGGTTACTATATCACCCCTGTTCGCGTCAAAATACCCAGAAGAATGACACCCTTGCCATCTGCGTTGCTGGAGAATCCAATGAATCTGCTATATTTTCATCATTTCATTGACCATACAGCACGAATTTTAGTTCCTCATGACTGTGATCGGAATGGGTTGTTGAACATCCTACCTGCGAGTGAGTTTTCCTTCCCTGGTAGAGATGAATTCAACTGAATTTTATAGTGGCCATTACCGATCCCAACTTGCTCAACCTTATGTTGGCGTACTCGGCAAGTCATCGAGCCCGCTTTCTGCGTCATCCAGAACCATCCAATCGCATTGCGCTTTGGGTCAGGGATGTCTTTCCCACCCTGCGACACGCTTTGAACGAGCCAGACGAAAATGTGACTGATAGCCATCTGGCAACTGCAATCATGCTTGTGTCTCTGAAAATTGTGTCTCCAAGCACCTTCGAAGTACCCATCCCATGGCAAACTCACCTCAAACTCGCCAGGGATCTTTTTATTGCTCGCGGTATCCATCTTCATTGCCAACCGGAAAACAAAGTGGCCTGGTTCCTTGGACAATGGTTCTGCTATCTAGATATTTTCGGAAGTCTGTCTTGTCGATACAGTGGCGCTCCTGTACTGCATTCCAAGTACTGGCCGATATCAGCAGGCCAGGAACATTCTGACAACCCATATCAGGAGGACGAAGCTAATGATGAGCACTACCGAGTTGACTGTTTCAACGGGTACACGCGTCCGACGGGAGCACACTTGGCGCGTCTGGCACATTTGACGCATCGCTGTGACAACGAGCGGTTTGATGAAGTTGGCAATTTTAGGATAGATTGGAATCCATCTCATGATGTAATTCAAGCTGGCCAATCTCTTTTGGAGGACATGCATCGAACGAGACAGCGTGGTCACGTACCCGGAACACACCACACGGAGCTGGAGGACAACGAGATGATAGCGATCGATATGGCATTCCACTGGTCTGCTGTCCTTCACATCCATCGCCGCGTATTGGGCAATACAGGCTACTCAGCAGAGATCCATGAAGCGGTTGACAATCTTTGCAACGCTATTGCCAGGATCCGTTCAGGAAGTTCGACAGAGTGCTCGGTTCTCTTCCCACTGTTTACGGCAGGATGCGAAAGTCGGGATCCTCAGCAACGATTAGATATTATGACGAGAGTCATGAATTTTGAGACAGAGGGACTCAAACAGGTGAGTTCTTTCTTCTCTTTTGTCGATGCGTTGCCACCTACTAACACGATGGCAGTTCAAAAATGCGCGCAAATTAATGCAGCGGTGTTGGGAAGAGGATTTGCCATGGATGGCGCTGGCCCATGGTGAGTTCCTAGGTTAACTATTTTATGAGATATGATGAAGAAATGATTTCGGGTTTGAGTCTTTGAGTGATTTGTTGATATATCATATTTTTTTTTAATCTGACTATAACTCACTGAGATTGGTTGAATATTAAGCTCATACTATAACGAACCGCTAAATAGAGGGTTAGGGTGACAGAGGGGCATCATCTGCCACTCGATCGCTCTAATGTATCACCACAAGCCACTTATTGGCTAGTCAGAATAAGATCCGTTTAATATGACAACATAGCACGTAACAGCCCCTGTCCATCTTTTCTACCACTAAAGTAGACCAGTTAGTGGCAGTTATTATCAGCTAAGTATAGTTAGGGCAAGGCGAGGATTTGGCGGCGGCGGCGCCCCAGGCAAAAAATTCTATTGCTCGTACGTAATTGCCTAGGTTAGAGGGTCACGCCTACCTTGAGGACTTCTCCATTGTCAACATCGCTCACTCTACTCATGATCTGTACATTCTTCTTCGCCTGTTGAGTGTTTGTCTATTCGTCGTTCTGCCTTTACTTTTGAAGTCGATCACCCGCATCGCATATCTTTTCGCCAGAGTTCACTATGTCATCAGGTCGCGCAGTGTCGCATGGCCGGGGAGGCGCTGGTAAGTCACCAAACTCGTTCACATTCATACTCAATTCCCCAGCATGGAGTTCTTCCCCCTACCATCTCTCCTCTCTATCATTATTGAGGCCTTCCATTGACAGATCGCGCATTCAAAGGAAACATCCACACCAACGGCACAGCAACCACAGCCGCCGACTTGGTCACCCCCACCATCAAACAAGAGTTCTTCACAACCGGCCGCGGCGGCACAGGAAACATGATGTTTAACGACAAGGATCGCCCGGAGCTGGCGCGCGGTAGCCAGGATGTTGAGAAGCCGCCTAAGCGGTCGGAGGAGAGTGTGCAGTTCACTGGTCGAGGTGCGTGCTTGTACCCTCCCTTGCTGGTGGGGCAGATTTATGAGAGTACAAAGAGCTGACAGAAGTGAAAGGTGGCGTCGCGAACGCAGTCATCCCAACTGTCGAGGAGCAGAAAGCGAAACGTACTGCCGCCGACCCTCAGCCTGAGCGAGTGCCGAGCCAGGAGCGGCCCAAGGAGGTTGCTGGTGGGAAGACTAATTAGTCTTCTTGAATTCATTTTCGCCTTGACGCCTTGACGCCTTGTAGACGAGGTCGCATCCTTAGTCTTGATGCGCAACACTGCTCCATCATACTACAAGCCGAACAAACAGAGTGCCGGAAGAAACCCGGCCATCTTGCTATTCTTTCTTATACCCTCTTCTTTATCGTTTTATCCTGCTTGGAATACCCTCCCCGTCACGGCGTCTCGGCGTACCATTTGCTCAAAAGGGTCCTATTTGTTCTCATGGACAGGCTTGTCCTTTCTTTTCGGTTATTCTTGTATCAGAGGTACTGAGTTGCATAATCCTGCTCGATTTTTGTACGTGTGTGTGTGTGTGTTTTGTTGGTTTTTAAGTAGGCAATACATATGCAGTGACCAAAACTTCACAAAATCGAAAAGAAAAGACATCACACATATATGTAAGAGGAGAAGAGAAAAAAGCAAATACACAATCTCTACCTACTAGTCGTCGATACATAGATATCAAACTAATCGACCATCCTTGCTAGTCTTATCTTTATCGACGCCAACCCAATCATTGGCGTTTTCGTGATTTGCATTCGTACCACTATTAGTCTGATTTGATTATTTCTCAAATATGTCTAAACCCATATATTTGTCTTATTCATGGTCCATTTAGTAGACGACTTTGAGCAATTTTTTGTGATGGAAGCATCCTTCAAAGATGCCGCATTTCCTCCTCCCCGCTAGCTGAAAAGCCCTAATACTCAACGTCCAGGTGATATGTAGATACTACTAGCAAACAAATGAAGTCATTGTATCAATCGAATTATCTACCTGTCTCTCTCAGCTCATCAAATCATGAGTTACATCGTAAATAATTGTATCATCATGTATCGTCATCCCCCTTTCGTCTTCCTCGTTTCCGTCTCCTGACATGTATGAACAACATGGCCAATAGAATATGGTCGTAGTTTTGTATCTTTCACTTGGAATGAGAGAGGTGTAAAGTCGATTATGAAATAAGACAGAAAAAGAAATGTTTCCCCGGTACCGAACGATTTTATAACAGCAAGAAAAAAAGGTATGCAAGTATGAAAGAGAACAAAAAGGCGGGGGTGTGAAAACTATCCAATAATCTCCTCCGTCTCTTCAATAATCTCTTCCACAATCTCCTCAACGACGGTATCGGCTGGCTCGCCATCCGTTTTGGCGGCGACGGCCTTGGGTGTATCAGCGAAAATCTCCTCATCTTCAGGCAGACCAGCATCCTGCTTCTCCTCAGCGAGGAGCTCCTTCTCCCTTCGGGCCCAGGCCAACCATTCATTGAGCACGCGTTTACGTTTCTCGACAACGGCTGTATTGGCAATATCGACGGCGTACTTGTCTTCCTCGTCGAATTCTTTGGAGTATTCACGCAGGTTCTTGCGCACCTGTTTCTGCTCCTCTTTGCTCAACAAGGTAGGTGGTCGGGGTCTCCAGAGAAATTGCTTGAATTTCTCTGTCGGGTGTTCGGCAAGCGTCTCGCCGGAGAAGGTGTGAATATTCCAGCCGTTTTCCATAGAGTGAGTCCACACACTGGCGCTGCTGACCACGTAGCGGCCCGTGGGGTCCCAGTCAATGTCTGTGACGCCGTAGTGCTCTGCGGTCCTGAGAAGCATAACATTGGCGTTCAAGTCCTTCTCCGCCTCGGGCTTTTCACCTTCAAAGTCCATGTCCCAGAAATCGAGATCGAAGCTGGATTGTGAGTGCACAGTGGCAACGACGACGAATCTTCCCTTGGGCGACCAGTAGATACCGTTGCTAGTCTTGCGCTCGATAGTTCGCACAAGTTTGAAGTTGCCAATTCCCGGGCCCTTGACTTTCTCTGGCGCGAAGAAAGAGACGGCTGTCTTGGGGGCAGTGGCTGCTCCGGCAACGACCTCGCCAGATGTGATCACTACAAATCGGTCACCCTTGGGCTCCCATGCGAAGTTGATTACTGTGTCCTTCAAGCTGTCTACAACTTCGACGGGGACGCCTTTCTCCTTGATACGGAAGATCTCCAGGTTTGTGGCCATGCTCTTCTTGCTCTTGCTGTGTCGGTCAACCTTGACACAGAGGAAAGCTGCTTGTGATTGCCACTGCAAAATATTAGTATCAATATAAGAAACATATAGAGGGGTTATAAGAATAAGGTACTGACGTGAAGTTTGACATCTGAAACCAAGAACAAATTTCGTGTACGAACAATCTCCTTTGATGGAATACTCATCAGACCGACCTTGGCCGGGTTGCTGCCAATTTCAGGGGTCCAATAAGAAAGCAATTGTTCATGGCGCTTGACACCATCACGGACCACTGTAGCAGGCGCCCATTCGAAGTCCACAATGCCATCAATCTTGACAGAAGTCTTGTCCAGCAAGTTCATACGTGGCGCTTCGTAGATGGAAATTGACTGTCCTGGCAGCATACGAGCAACGTAATTCTCATCTGCAGACCATTTGAATGCAGGCCATTGAACCTTCTTCTTGGGTGCAGCCGCATCGCCTTCAGGTCCGGCGAGGTCATGTGCGACGAAAGATCGCAAAGGTTTTCCAGTTTCAATATCCCAAATAACAATGTGCTTTCCATCTTCATCAATAGTAAGAGGACCTGCTTGTCCCTCCTCGACTTGAATAGGTCGCGCCGACCAGGTTGTGATGTACTTTTCGTTAGGGGAGTATTCGATGAGCTGAACAAAAGGATGTGGAAGTTGTTTTTGCTTGGAGAAGGAAGCTCCACCCCAAAGTTGAACACCCTGAGGATGCATCGAGGCCAAGTATGTTCCAAGCGGCGACCATTGCACGAAAAGCTGTGTCCAGTGCGGGCGATCAACAACATTCTCCGGCTCCTCCTTCTTCATGTTCCAGAAAACACCGACTTTGTCGCCGCGGAAAAGAGCAAATTGGTCTCGAGCATTTGGGTCACCGAGCCATGATCGCAAGTGTTCTTTCTCTTGGAAAGGTGGGATTTCGGGTGCAGTGTATTCCTCGTCGATGCGTCCTTCGCGGCCGTAGCGCTCGATATCGGTAAGCTTGTTGACTAGAAGAGTGTGTTTTTTATCAAGGGCAACGCCGTGAAGTGACTTGACGGCTGCTGATGCTTGTTCTGGAGTTTCGTATTCAACAAAGGCGTATCTATCAGAGTCAGTGCCTCGCTTTGCTTTCTGTTTTTGCAGATTCCTCCCGCTTACCCTTCGGACTTGGCCTCAGCATTCATGGGCATAAAAAAATCAATCACCCGACCGACGCTAGCCAGTTTTTTTGAAACATATTTCACTAGTTTGTCCTTGTTGTCCTCTGTGAAAAATCGTCAGTACGATTGTTACTCTCTCTACCTCGCCTCCCAACACGACAGCCATCTTGACATTCATTCTACCTCATCGCAAGTCGGGGTCGCAGCTCACCTGGCACAACCGGAAGACCATCGAGAACGACAAAGGCATCGTAACCTGATTCGAGTCGGACTTCGAACTGTTCGTGAAGATCTGTTCAGCCTGTTAGCCCGCTGCGGAGGGGTAAGCCAACCGGGGGAAATTTTAATTTTTTACCGTCAAAGTTGATATCTTCAATGTCGAACTCGTCCTCAGAGAGGTTGTCGAAGCTGGGAGCCATGCTGGGCAGACTGAAAGGTGAGTATCAGTTTGATAAGGCCCTAGTGCTCGGTATAGCGATTTGCGCGCTCAGCAGAAATGTTCGTTGACCTCTTTTGGCTGGATCTTTGCCTTGGTCTTGCACAGCGGATTAACTAATTCTGTGTGTGCTGCTTAGTCATCCTCCCGAGGCGGAGAACCGCGAAGACAAACAAGACAAACATCGACTACTATACTATATGATCTGCTGGCTAGCAAGAACCCTGAAGATGTATAAGATATACCCCGATCCACATACAGTACTAATATTCGATTCAATAACCAAAGCATGATCTGGTTTTCATTTGTAAAATGCCAGCAAAGTCACGTGCCCTCTCGTCTGCTCGCGGCTGCGGCTACTCGGCCAATCACGCACGACAATCATGTTGAAAGCGAGTGACATGTCAGTGAGCTTCCCATCGGACGTTCCTGCAGCTCATTCTTCCTTGTAGAACTCAACTCCAGAAATTCCTCCGCAGATATCATTACCTCCTCTTCTTGAATTCATGCCCATTCCTTTCATTCTCCTACGCATTAGTCATCCGCCCAATCGTCAATGATCCTTGTTGCTGTCGGAGCTCCATCTTTTATCCATGCCCCACCCATCGCCCGAAGCGCCGGTCTCTCATCTACATCAACATAAGAATAACTAACGCCCTGTCATTCTCTCCAGCAACTCAAACTCTTGTTTTTTTGGGAATGCTTGGTCTTTACGCTTGCAATTAAACCTACTCTCTTTTGTTCTCAATTCTTGGATTGTTACGCCTAAACAGGCTGCCAGCGCTCAACATGTCGCGTAAGTGGAACTAGCATCATTGCGGCAGTTGAATAGAGTCACTAACCGGTCTTCGTGTACAGTCTCTGATGAGCAGCGCGCTTCTTTCACGAAAGTGATTGATTCGATTCTTGCTGCGAGCGACATCAACACCATCTCTTCTAAAAGAATCCGACAGGGTCTCCAAGCCACTGTCAACTATGACCTCAATGACTACAAGGTGGGATTAGCTCCTCAATTCACCTTTATGATCTGCGCAGTTGCTAATATTCAGCAGGCGCCTGTGAAGGAACTCATAATGCAGCGATTTGACCTGTTCATGAACAAGAACAACGAACCGTCGACCCCCTCGGACGACGTTATCCCATCGACCGAGACCGCTAACGGTCATGGACACAGCTCACATAAACAAGAGAATCATATCACGCCTCCGCCGTCCTCATCGTCACCGCAGAGAAAACGTGAAGCAGAAAGTATGGCTTCAGATGAGACTGAGCCGAAAAAGCGACGGCCCGACCCTGATGTGGATGTGGATGCCGATGCCGAATTCGCGGCGAAATTACAGGCGGAAGAGAACAAACGTGCTCGACCAACACGAGGCAGTGCTACACGCAAGACTGCACCGTCGAAAAAGAAGTCAAAGTCTAAGACGTCAAAGAAAGTGAAGGCAGAAGATGACTCGGATCTGGAGTCCACTTCAGAGACCAAGAAAGAAGTCAATCGTTCTGGTGGATTTCATGTAAGTCAAACCTCAGAACTATCCGCTTATTTAGTAGTTTTGCTCATGGATAAGAAACCTCTCAATCTATCTCCTGCCTTGTCGGAACTTTTGGGCGGTGAAGTTGCGGTGAGTTCCATGTCAAATTCTGTATAGTGATTGTTTACTGATCTGAACAGCTGTCCCGTCCACAAACCGTGAAAAGAGTCTGGGAGTATATCAAAGCCAACGAACTTCAAGACCCGTCAGACCGCCGACAAATCCGATGCGATGATCGCATGCGGCTTGTCTTCAAACAAGATCGCGTTCACATGTTTACCATGACCAAGATACTGAATCAGAATCTCTACGATCCTGGAGAGTAGTCTTGTAACTCGAAAAGTTTACTCCGAGCTCCTCACTTCCATGTCCCTTCTCAGCGCTCAGTCGCGATTCCGCTCAGACACCTGACACAACGTGCAGGGTTCTATCACACGCACGACTTGGGACCACATCAAAGATACAGTTACGTCGATTCGAATATATCAGGCAATTCATCCCTTACTATCGCGCTGCGCGATCTTCATCGACCGCATCGACTCATACCTTCTCATATTTGCAATTGTTCTTGGCGATCTCATTGGCGAGCTCCTTCTATGTGTTCATGATTTATTTTGGTGACTGCATGATTGATCTCATATTAGCGTTCGTACAGTATATCCATATTTTGCCTCGCTCAGCGGGAGTTGACTGGTTCATATTACAATGATTTTTTATTCTTAGTATTATGAATTTATTGGCATTTTAATATTGTATCATCTATCTGGATAGCTAAGCCGGTGGTCATGTAGAGTAATCATGAGTCATGATGTCAGCAATGAGCCACCGCAATATCAGACTTACTTGCGACAGTAGCCAATCCGTTGAAGGCTGTACCTACGTATGTACGTAAATTGCACTGCCTCTTGAATGACTAACATGATCAAAAAGAAAAGCAGGAGCTTAAGAGTGAACGTTACTGCGGCGTTCCAGAAGCTAAGAGAGAAAGGCCCGCCGCGGCTCCCACTAAATAAAATCAAAAAAGTGGGCAATCGACATCACTTCTTTTATTTCAAGCTCACCACTGCCTACACCTTGCACATTCTCTCGCTTAAGCAGAAAACTGTCAACATATTTATAAAATATTCTGATCGACGGCACCTCCACTGTCCTACATCGCACATATGGCCGACAACAATCAATCTGCGGGGCCACAAAACAATCCCGCTGGCGGCGAACGCGGCGGTCGACGACGAGGAGGCGGACGCGGAGGAGCTTCTCACAACCCGAATCGCACAGATTACCGCCGAAACGAAGGACAAACTGAAGGTAGCGAACCCAGAAACTCCCGCGGTCGAGGTGGCAGAAGAGGACGAGGCCGTGGTGGCAACGAGCGCAACAACCCACCTCGAACCGCAACCTCTGGAGGTGGTGGACAACCACCCGGTGAAAGTTCTGATGGACCAGGCACCTCCGGTGACCACCCGACTGGAGATGCCATAAAGGGGGAGGGTGAGGCGACTGGCAAGCAATTGGTTGCAGCGGCCACGGACGAGCCTGATGACGGCGAAGTATGCTTCATTTGCGCTTCGACTATCGAGCACACATCCGTGGCTCCATGTAACCATAGGACTTGCCATATTTGTGCGCTGAGGTTGAGGGCTTTGTACAAGAATAAAGCCTGTGCACATTGTCGGGTTTGTCGACTACAGGCCCCTCAAGTTTTGCTCTGATCTAACTCGAGTCTCTAGACTGAATCGCAGTTTGTGATATTCACAGATGATCCCAATAAACGTTTCGAGGAATTTACGAGCAACGACTTATCTCGGACTGACCCTAATTTGGGTATCAAGTATGAAAAAGACGAGATTTATGAAGATACTGTTATTCTGTTGCGCTACAACTGTCCGGATAAGGATTGCGATGTTGCATGCATGGGGTGGCCGGATTTGCATCGTCACGTCAAGAGTAAGCATGGGAGATCTATGTGGTAAGTCCTTCTTTCTTTACCAAGTTTTGATAAGACCCAGTATAGCTGACTTATTAAGTGATCTGTGTACTCGGAATAAAAAGGTCTTTACACACGAACACGAACTGTTCACTATCGCGCAACTTCGCAAGCACGAGAAATTTGGAGATGATGCACCCGGCGCTATTGACCAGAGTGGATTCAAAGGCCACCCTGAATGTGAATTTTGTCACGAGCGCTTCTACGGGGACGACGAGTTGTATGCCCACTGCAGAGACAAGCATGAGCGATGTCACATCTGTGACCGACAGCCTGGCAATCGCCAGCACCAATACTACATCAACTATGATGCTCTCGAGGAACACTTCCAGAAAGACCACTTTTTGTGTCTGGATAAGGAGTGCTTAGAGAAGAAATTTGTTGTTTTTGAGAGTCAGATGGATCTCAAAGCTCACCAGTTGGAAGCACATCCCAATGGACTTTCCAAGGATGCTCGGCGCGATGCCCGCACTGTAGATATATCTACATTTGATTACCGAGCACCCTATCAACCAGGACGACGAGGCCGTGGTGGCCGAGACGGACGAGATGGACGGGAAGGACGTGGCGCCGGCAGAGGTCGTGATCCTAACGCTGACTCGCTTCCTCTCTCAAGCGCCCAACCAATGCGAAGAGACGAATTAGCCTACCAACGCCA
Organism: Talaromyces sp. F31; assembly: GCA_037356135.1. NCBI lineage: Eukaryota > Fungi > Ascomycota > Eurotiomycetes > Eurotiales > Trichocomaceae > Talaromyces > Talaromyces sp. F31. Next base: position 385,037 of record JAYXSF010000032.1, on the reverse strand, counting down.
GATGGCCATTCAAAGCGCGCAATCCGTCTCTACTCGAAGCTTCGGTGGACAACTCACCGCACGCGAGCCTGCTCCTGCCCCCGCTTCTCGTTCTCCAGCTGGACCCCTGCCCGGTCAAACCACTTCCGCAGGCCCTCGTACTCCTGCAGCCCCCGTGAACGCCATGGAGAACCTAACACTAAACAACACCGCAAACATAGCCTCCCTCTCCCCTCAAGACCAAGCCCGCCGCCTCCGCCACGCCGCCGTCGTCGAGCGCGCATCCAACCTCCTACAAAACGACGCCTCCAAAATATCCGAATTCCGCACCAAAGTCTCCAACTACCGCACCTCCCTCATCACCGCCACCGATCTAATCGACTCTTTCTTCTCAATGTTCGACACGCCAACCTCAGAACTAGGCAAACTAATCAAAGAACTCGCCGAGATCTACGAAGACGACACCAAAAAGTCCGCTTTACTTGCAGCATGGAATAACTGGCGCGCCATCAACGAGGATTATCCCGCTTTACCAGGTCCACCAGGTGTCCTCCCAGGACTTTCGGCCGGCACAACTGGCTCTGGCGGAAAACGTGTCCTGCGCCTCAAATCATCTACAGCGCAATCGTCGCGCTCTGCGGTTGGTCGCGCTGGTAGTCTTTCTAGTATGAGTAGTAGCACAAACCCATTCCCGCCACTTTCCGCACCAACAACGGCTAAACGTGCAGTTGCCAATGCGCCCGTTTGGACTAGTACGCCACCTACCAGACCCTCTGTGACGACTACATCATCATACGCGCGCCCTGCACCTCGCGCATCGACAGGTCCCGCGCCTCGAACGATGGATCGGAGCGCATTTCCGGCTCTTCCCGCAGCTCCCAAACCGAGTACGTTAATGGCTGGCTTGACGCGCGGGACGGTGCGATGGGATGATCGTCGAGGTCCGGCGCCGGCAGCTTGGGGCACTGAGACGTCGACGTCTGGTGCTTCGACGCTGGGAGAGGGTGATGAGACTGTTGGAGGAAAGAAAGGGAAGGGGAAGAAGGGGAAACAGATTTTGTTCCAGTTTGGATAGACGGCTTCCCATACATGCATAGAAGGCGATTGTTGATATGAGATGGAAGATGTTTTATTATAAGTACATAGAATTCACAGCAAGCCTTTTGAGCGCCTCGACTCAGTCTCCGAGTACTCCTAGTACAATACATAAAATATAGTACATATGGTATATTTATCACACATCCCACATCTCCTCCTCAGTGTCCTGTTTACTGACTAAACCCGCACTTTCTGTGGACATTGTTCTCTCAAATTCCTCGACTGGCTGAAAGGAGTCCTCATCCGACTCTGATTCCTGCTCCTGGTCAGCTAGGACACCATCATCCACAGAGTCCACATCATCTCCTAATTCCAATGCCGCCATTTTCATTGCGAAGTCATCCTGTAGCCTTTTCAGCCACTGTCGCAGCTCTTCCCCATCTATAGTTCCGTTATGTGCCTGTAGCAGCTGCTCTCGTAATTGTAGAACTAAATTTCTCTTTCTAGATATCCTCAGTGCTCTGGAAGTGGTGGCACGATCTTCGGTGATTTTGTGTAGATGCGTCGAAACTTGTTGCGCAACGTCTAGGACTTGTGGCGGAAATGGCAGGACTTTTGCAAGAGCAAGACCATAGAACTTCTCTTGTAAATGACCTTCTTGAAGTTTGTACAACATCGTCATCGTGCTACTTTCCTGGGAGAGTCTCACGGCTAGGGACAGGTTGACCACACCGCTTCGCTCGGACATTATACGCGCAAGATCGCGAAAATGGGTGGCAAACCATACTAAGGCATGGCTATCCAGGAGAGCTTCTGCAATTGCTATTGCTATCGCTAGTCCATCAGTAGTGCTCGTTCCACGACCGAGTTCGTCCACGATGACGAGACTTCGTCCGTCTACGTTGCGAAGGATGTAGGAAATTTCGCGCATTTCCGCAGCGAACGTTGAAACACTCGCATTGATCTCGTCAACGGTGGCTGCTCTTGCAAACAGCTGATGTATGATTGGAAACGATGCATAATCGGCAGGCACAAAACATCCTATGTGAGCCATTATCGCCACGAGGGCAATCGATCGGATGTAAGTGGACTTTCCACTCATATTACAGCCAGTAATAATCTGAAAGCGTGATTGTTGCGCTGCGTAGGTGTCGTTGGGCACGAATTTATATTTGAGTATCTTTTCGTGCAGCGGATGGCGGCCAGACTTGACAGCCAGGACATCTGTTATCTCAGGCCGCACGTACTCCTGTATGGTCACTAGATGTGCAAAAGCTGAAAGCATGTCAAGCGTTGCTATTGCTTCACTGATTTTGAACAGGCCAGGGAAACCCTCGCAAACCTTTTCGAGTAGTTCCTGAACGGCTTGATCGCTCATAATAATGACTTCATGATGTGAATCCGAGATTCTCTGGTTGAGTTTAACAAGGTCCAGTGTTTGGCATTCGATGCGATCTCGTCGTTTGACTACATTGATGAAATCCTCTGGAAGAGCTCCTTCTAGTTCAAAGGCTGACAAGTAGATGTAGTAACCCCGTGAAGTGTCGTATTTGAGTTCCAAGGTAAGATTGTGTCTCTCTATTCAACATAAGCAGATATCCTCGGCGTTAGCACATTACCTACCGGAGAGAACAGAAACAAGTTCAGCAGCATCAGCATTAGATTCCTTATATGCCTGGCGAGCAACGTCGAGTAAACTATTCACCCCTGTCTGGTTTTTGATCAGCTTGATCACCAAATCATTCGCATTACTCACTTTGACTGCGTATGTCCTTTGGTTTCGAAGATCGAGAGGCTTCCTCTGATACACCACGTCGTCATTGAGAGTCTCATCAATGGCATGCTTGATAGATTCGTAATTGCTTGTTGCGCACGCCTATCTCTGTTAGCTTTATCGTTAACTGTAGAGTGATAGTCGAACATATTTGATCTTCAGGAGAAGACCGCTGCTTGCCCCTGCTAATGCTTCGTATATAGGCAGGATCGAATAGATATAAGACTTCAGCATAATGACATGATTGACTGATTGTTCCACTTGAGAGATGGAAAGTTTGACAGGGTTCAATGTAATCTTGGATATCAGTTTTGCTGTTTACCTCACACATAACTATAAGCTTACTGATGTAAGAACTTTGTCGGCGTCGATGAAATTTTTCAATGCTAGAAACACTTAGCGTTGCCATTTAAACCATGGAGATAGTGAGCTGACCATCTCTGATAGCGAAGAACATGTCTTCTTTTGTACTCATTTCCTCAACAGCATCGTAACGAGCAACTATCTTTTCCTGCTCAGTAGGGGGTTGTAGTATGTTAGTCCGCATTAGCCGCGAACCCATCGGAGTTAGGGTTTCGTTCAACAGGCCGAGCAAACAGTCCCGTGATTTGGCGTTCTGTAGATTTTGTATCAATTCTAGAGACGCTGCGGTAGAGAAGTCGATCATCATCGAGCCCTGGGAGGCTTCAAACTTGATGCGAAGGGAATGAAATGTAAAGGTCAAGTCCAGTTGGAGCTCGATATACTTCAGAACCTGAGCAGATCAGTGTTGCTTCATACAAGAATACAGGAGTGTAGTGTACCGCTGCAAGACAACAAGCTGCAAAATAGTGGCTCTCCAACGACCCCCTGATTGACTCAAGCTCCTCTGGAAAAGCAAGCTTGTCAACGTACTCCTGACTTGCATTATCCGACCAGTACCGTCGGTCGATTGAACTGATGATTAGATCTGGTATGTTGGTTCGAATGGAATCGTATAGCATTGTTTGACGTGCACTTGGAGTGTTCATGATCAAAAGCTCCGTTGGCTCGAATACGGCTAGCTTGTTAATCGCTCTCGCATAAGTGTTACTATCGCAGATCTGACAGAGTACTGCTTCAGATGTGGACAGATTGACGAATGCTAGTCCAATTGTTGGCGAGACCCCACGAGACTCACTAATGGCGCAGATGACTTCCTGAGACACTACGCTCGTACCAGAAGTCGTAGGCCTAGTGCCAGCATAGGTACGCTGACTGAAGCCTGGTCGCGGTCTCTTCTCGCTCGGAGGATCGTCGGTGATGATCGACGACATTTTGAGAGCCAATCAAAGGGTGCAGTGTAGTTCACCAAGGGATGAGGAAGAAACAACTCGGATGAAAGAGATGGACAATAAGGAAAGAGCCAGCTTCCCGTTTAGGAAGGCACGCCGCGATAAGATAAGGGTTATCCGAACTGGGTTAGTGCGGGAAAATATCCAAAATTTCTATCTCATTGCATCTCTTGGCATGGACGATAGCACCTCCAACAACGACAAGACGCTGCACTGGCATTCGTTGACTGTTTAGACTAATTTGCCAAAATGGCGACTATCTTGCCCCCTCCGAGCAAGAAACAAAAACGGGAAATCGCCGACAGAGCTCGCGAACAGCAAGAAATCGAAGTTATTCCTCGAACTCTCGGCAGCGTTGTGCTTCAATTCATCGATGAGTCTACCGGAACGCCCACCAAGGGTGAAATCAAGGTCCCTGTTGCAAATACTAGCGTGCGAGAGCTTGAGACTATACTAAACACCATTTTGAACAATGTAATGGCCTCCTTACACTATTACATGTTTTCAGAGCGCTAATTGTGTCTTAATAGACGGAACATGATCGAGTGCCATATAGGTTTGCCTACAAATCCGAACAGGAAGATGGACCGACGGTCGATATCCTCTCCGATCTTTACGACGCATTGATCAAACCGGGCTTGAAAACAACTGAAGATGTCATACGCCTCCATTACACCCCGCAAGCTGTTTTCAAAGTGAAGGCAGTCTCAAGATGCTCCGCCGCAATAGCTGGACATGGCTCTGCAATTTTGGCTATAGCATTTTCTCCCGTTTCGTCGTCGACTATGGTGACAGGCAGTGGCGACAATACTGCTAGGATATTTGACTGCGATACCGGTACACCGATTGAAACTTTGAAAGGACACACCGATTGGGTTTTGGCAGTATCATTCTCACCAAATGGGCAAATGATAGCTACAGGAAGCAAAGACAAAACTGTGCGTCTTTGGTCTTCAAACAAGGGAAAGCCATTGGGTACACTCAAGGGTCATAGTCGATGGATCAACAGTTTATCGTGGGAACCATATCATACACAAGAGGATGGCCGCCCGCGGTTAGCGTCAGCGTCTAAGGATACAACAGTAAGGATATGGGATGTTGTCAATAAAAGAATTGAAATGGTTCTAAGCCATAAGGACTCCGTGACTTGTGTGCGTTGGGGCGGTATCGGGAAAATTTATACTGCGTCTTTGGATAAGACTGTTCGAGTTTGGTCTGCTAAGGAGGGTACTTTGATTACCGCTCTGAATGCTCATACACATCGCGTCAATCATCTCGCTCTTTCGACTGATTTTGTGTTACGAACCGCTTTCCACGATCATACGCATAAGATTCCCGAAACGGAAGCTGAGAAAGTGGAGGTAGCGAAGAAGCGGTTCGAGAAGGCTGCTACTGTTCAGGGTAAAATTACGGAGAGGCTTGTATCAGCCAGTGATGATTTTACTATGTACCTTTGGGACCCGGAGAGCTCGACGAAACCTGTTGCAAGGATGTTGGGTCATCAGAAGGCAGTGAATCACGTCACATTTTCTCCTGATGGGGCTTACATTGCAAGGTATGTGGTAGTATCGAAACTTTTTGAGTTTTGCTAATACACTGCAGCGCTGCTTTTGATAACCACGTCAAGCTCTGGAATGCTCGAGACGGAAAGTGAGTTTTCATGTATTTCATGCGATTGACCACAAGCTGACAGACCATAGATTCATCAACACCCTTCGAGGCCACGTAGCAGCAGTCTATCAATGCTGCTTCTCAGCAGACTCAAGGCTACTCGTTAGCTCATCTCAAGATAGCACACTCAAGATATTCGATGTTCGCACAGGGAAGCTAGTTATGGATCTACCGGGCCATGAGGATCAAGTTTTTGCTGTAGACTGGTCACCAGATGGAGAACGAGTGGGCAGTGGAGGTGCCGACAAAAAGGTTAGAATATGGCGACATTGATGATTTACACTAGTATATATGATGAGATACCCATTATACTCGAAATATGACATTATGCAGTCCCCCCAATGGTTATAGAAAATGCAACATCACATTAACAAGCATCAACCAAACAACGACCTTATCCACCTCTAACCCAACACCCAGAGAAACCACCGGCTCAACATTTTCCTTGAAATACTCATTATGATCACCAACCACATTCCCAGGCGGCCAATACTCGCACACCAAAAACCATCCCACCGCTTTTCCTTCCCCATCTTTTCCATCACCGTCAAGATTCATCGAACAATCCGCAACACCACACCCAACATCCGTCGTAGCCTTCCACACTAACTGCGTGAAATGGCCTGTCTTTTCACTAAATCCGGTAGGAGGGGAGTACTTGTACTGTTGGCTTTCGATGGCCCAGGCGTCGACTGCGGACGTGACGTTTGTGTAGCCTTCGGCGAGGTTTTCGCCGTAGGGCCCGCCCTTAATAATTTCGTTGTTAGTTTCGTCATTCATTACGGTCGGTTTCAGATTCGGGGGGAATGTTCATACTGAATGTTTCCAATTACATGGCTCAGCCCATTGTTTGGCGTATGTCGACAGCGTATCGTTCCATATCAGAGCACTACCATTGTGTTGTCGGCGATAGTAGTTGGTTTGATTGAGGATGTCATTCTCAAAAATTGCGGGATTTGTGTATGAAGGGGAGACAGGTACAGTAGAAGCTGTGGCGGTGACTGTGACTATGATGACGGTGCCTGCGCGTTGTTCGAGTGTTGGTGTTGTTGGTGTTGGGGGAAGTCGAGTTAGGGTTTGTATTTCTTGGCTGGATGCGAGCTCGACTAGTGTGTATAGAAGCAGAGTGTAGGATGAAAAATTGCGCATTATTTTGTTCCATATGATCATGACCGCACAGATTTCGATTTATCTAACTTTCATTTTCATAGAAGACTGAAGAGGTATATGACAGCATATCAGATGGAGCTTGGAGTATGATAATCGACATCATGCCGGATCATTCCCAGACTATAAGCGGGTATATTGACGAATCTGCTATAAATAAATCTCACCTTCAATACAAACAGAATAGACTTTAGTACAAGTAGAAAATCTTGAAGAATTGCGGTGGCGGATGATTGGCTGGTGGCTGACGTTGAAACGTTTCAGTAGGCGCTGAGATGGCAAGCAGTTAGCCCTAACCTACCAAATGCTTCAACAAATCTATGTTTCCAACACTGACTTGAAAAATTAGAATAATAACATAATATTCATGATGAAACGGAAATTCTTGTCTATCGTGTTCTTTCAACTCTTATTTGTACCACCTGCCGTGTAGATAGGAAGTAGATGGTGGTATAGGTGAAGATTATTGCATGTACACAATTGCTTTATTTTCTATTTTGATATTTTAGACTCTTATATGTTGCATATGGCCAATAGTTGAAGCCATCAAAAAGCGAGCTCGCCTCAATGACAGACCCCCCTCGAGCATACACATCAAGCCTTTTCCAGCAAACGCTCAATACTCTTCACCGTATCCTCCACACTCTCCTTCAAAGTCCTATAATTGAGTCCTAACTCATTCACAGACTTCGAGTTATCAACCTTATACGGCGGTCCCCCTTCCGGATATCTCCCCAATTTCAACGCCTCGCCTGTCGGTAACTGATCCCTGTATTTAGGGAACGACTCGCTGATAATATTAACCAAATCGACATTACTAAATGGATCAACGGCCACAAAGTAACGTTGACCGGCCGCCGCATCCTTCTCAATAGCCAATACATGCGCCAACGCAACATCTCGCACATCAACCCAAAACAGGCTACCCGTCGGCGGACACTTCTCTTTGACTTTACCCGTTATAAACTCCACAAATCGCACATTCGACGTATTCATGCCTTCTACTGAACTAGTATTCGCAGCGACAGGTCCGAAGATGAGTGGCGGGTTGATCGCCGTCAACGTAAAGCCCGGCTTCTCCTTCTCCATATACTCCCATGCCGCCTTTTCCGCAAGGGCCTTTGAGGTGCGATATCCGGATTGACCAGCGGCATTCTCAGGCTCAAGGGCAGTCTCCCACGTCACTGGATTCCAATCCTTTTCGTTATAGGTCGACCCAGTAGGTTTATTAGGATTGTTATACATAGACGCAAAACTAGACGTAATCACCACCCTTTTCACTGACGGGGCATATTTCTTTATCGACTGCAGCACGCCCACCGTTCCATTCACGGCAGGGTCAAGCATATCCCTCTTCACATCATCGATACGATAATGGAACGGGGAAGCGGTATGAATAACCGCATCTAGGGCCGGATTCTGTTGCACGGCGTCGTCAAAGGCGCCCAACTGTGCGATGTCGCGCACAATGGCATACTCGAGTTGAGAGGCAGAGATGTTTGGCCGGTCGAGGCGCATTTGTTGCGCTTTTTCGGTGGAGCGTACCGTTGTAACGACGGAGTAGCCCCGAGAAAGTAGAGTGTCGACTACAGTGCCGCCGAGGAAGCCGCTGCCGCCGGTGACGAGGACGCGAGGCATGATGATGATTACTTTATGTGGATTGATGTGTAGTGTAAGTTTCGATGATTTACAAGACACTGGACGCAGAGGGGGTCTCGTTTACTTATACGTCCTCCCCTCATGGGCCCATTTTTATCAAGTATCTCCGCCAATATCGCCGTAAACCCCGCTCAAACCTTATCTGTTGTCGAATACTGATAACATCTACGTATGCAGTGGGAAAACAACATATCGAAGCTAAATGCAGACATGCTGTTGGCTGCTGACATAATAAACTAGCACTGAATCTGGTGATTAATTCGTACATATGCGGATATAGCACTTAAAGCGGAATTTACGCAGGGTTATTCAGCGAAGAATACTGCTTAGCAATCAAACCAACATGAATGGAGTCATGTCCAATCGCGTCTTGGACTTATGTTATATGCGGATATATGTGTATATACATGCGGCATTAGCCATCGTCATCAACATCAACATCATCACATCACATTACATTCCAGCCCGTACATGGCTCGCTCAACGTCGCGGCGAACCTGGAACCAATCTGCTCGCCGTTCTGCAAACTCATAGACCTCTTCGGCGCGGAAAATGCCGTAGAATCGTTCGTTATCGGCAATGACGGATGCGAGCTCTTTGGCATCGGATGGGTCAACCAGGTAGATCTGTGAGAGCTCTCGGAGCGCTTTGAAATAGAGTAGTAGTTCGTTATTTTTGAGGTTTTGGACGAACTTGAAATAATGGTTCATGTCACTGTAATGATTAGTTTTTTTCCCCTAGAGTCCCAGGGTGAAGATACCTACCTGATCAGTTTGAGTGATCCGTCGACGCTAATCCGTTGCCGTTTGAGATGCTTGCAAATGGCTGCAAAAAGCCTGAGCCCGACTTCTTGATTGAATACATCAAGCGTGCTCTTATCCGTGCTGCCAATAAGCATAGAACTATGCGACGAAACGACATCAATCACACCAACTGCTGCATCACTGACACCAATGTCGGGTACCTTGCGCCCAGCATCAATGTCGGCTTCCGGGTTATAATCAGTCGTCAATTGTTTCGTGGCGAGAATATAGTCCACTTCCTCCATAAGCACATCGATGCCCTTGTTCAAGCCAGACGCCACACATTCATCGAGTCTTTGCTCAAATTTCTTCTTACCTTTCGCGGCGGGGTCTAGAAAGTCACTGCGATCGATGAGTTTCGCACCAATAAGTTCTTGTTCGTAGAAGACATCCATCATTTGTAAAATAAGATCGCCGACATTCACAAGTTCCAAGAACGTCACTAGAGGTTCTACCCCATTTCTGTCTCGTTCACCCTGTTCGCGCGGTCGATAGTTTGATAAATGGTCAACGGCTTTGCTCATTCCTCTAATGACATGCCGATGACCGAGAATTTCAAGCAAGGAAATAAATATGCCCTCGCATTGCAGTTTGGCAGTATTTCCCCAATCGCCCCCTAGCTTCACAAATTGTATTGTGCGTTCAAGACTAGTCTTCGCCGCATGAACTAAGCCAAGAGCAACCTCTATGCTAAACAATGATTTGATGCCTTCTAATCTTGTATTCATCAATGCGGCTTTGGCAGCCAACTCATCGGATGGTGCCTCGGACAAGGACAAAGGGGCAGCGACTGGAGACACCGTCGAAAATCTTGCTGTACTCTTGCTATGTACCGCTGCGTTGTCAGCTTCAGAACTCACTCCACCATCTTTTTGAGACTTGTTGAAGCTCGGTAGAGGCAGAATGGTAACTGGCATCATGAGCACTTTTTTGAAAGACGTTAGGAAATCATTCTTAGCAGCTTGTCGATTCACATTGGACATGAGAAACGACTCTGTAGATGCCGCTTGTTCGGATAGTTGTCGATCCCAATCATCGACGGTGGCATCACAGCCTTTGCGGAAGAAGTCGAGCTCTTCCGCAAGGTAAAGATCTAAATGAGGCTCGAATATCTGGGCCATGGCACGGGTTATAGTGTTTTCCTTGCTCACACCAGGCGGGAGAGGTATTTTCAAATCTGTGAAAAGATTCAAACATTGTACGAATGTGCCAGAAACAGCTTTGAGATAACTTTCAATGTTACTTCGATGTAGTTCGTCAAACAGGCTTGTCAGAAAAGGTGATAAAACGTTGACGCTTGCTTTGTCGAGAAAAGGCAATGCAACCTCTAGATCTTTTGGAAATGCGCCGTTGATCGCCTCGATTTCTTCGTTGAAGGCAACGCCGAATCGTGTGAAAAATGCTTGTGTATGCTCCACTTTAACTTCCAAAGTCTCTGGATCTATACAGTCTGAAACTCTACCGAGCTCACCCTTTCGTGTGATGATATGATTGTGGTGAAGGAAGGAATCGATCGCAGACTGTCCGCCATTGAGATACCACAAGACGTGGGCATATCTTCGCATTTCACCGTTAATGTCAGATGCCTCATATGCGTTGCGAAACTCGCGAATCGCAGCCGTCTCAAAGAGCTGTATTGCTTCCTGAAGACGTATTTCACGATGAGCCCATCCGTCCGAAGTGTCGCTTTCAGCAAATTTCAAAATTTGAGCGAGCATTTTAGCCTGGCTTTCTGGGTTGGTATATCGTTTGAAAACCAAGCTGTCTGTGGAGCCTCCACTCGTTGCGATGTCATTATACAAGGGTGCCAACGCAGCATGGACCCGACCATATTCCTGGCGCGCATTTCCACGAATTGATTTAATATGCCGCAAAATGTCAAGCGTCTCGTCTCCTTGAACTAAACTTTCGGCCTCTTTTGTTGCGCCTGATGATGTAGGTATAGTATCGAATCCGTCTGCTGGTTTTTTGTAGGCGCTTGATCGTCTTCTCCCATATACAGATGCAGGCACTGCAGGCGTTGCGGTTTCTGCATGTTTCCTGGCTTCTTCTTCATTCCAACAACCTATCCGTTTTAATCTTGTAACCCATCTCGCATCCTCATATACCATTTCGCGCATGCGTTTCGACGTTTGGGCTACACGAATAAGATCAACCGGATCGACATAATCGAGGACCTGCGACATTAATTCTTTTCTCTATTAGTTATACAGCAGATGCCGGCTCACGAGACACGACATACCTGCAGGTAAAACGGGTACAAGAATCTCCATGGAAGCCATTTTGAGAGATGCCAGAACATCTCTACGCGGCGGCCCGCGAGAAGCGGGTGGTTTTTTAGGCTTTGACATTGTGCCTAAGTTTTGGTGCGAAGGAGGAGTCGTTTAGCGGTATGCTGCCATCTATGTATAGCTTCAGCTATGGAGCGGGAAAGTTGAGGCTGAAGCCATTGAACGGCACGGAATGGGTAGGAAGCTATCTCATGACGGTCCGATCACTCTATATCGACTGACGCGTCTCTTGTTGTAAGAATATACTCAAGACGACAGTGACACCAAATACGAGATTGTCATCCCTGAGGTTACACTGTTGTGGTAGTTGTTTCCCTGACGAAGCAAGCAATGGTTACGTAATCAGTCCTTTGTGGCGCACTAACTACATATTAAGTATCTGTGGCGCAGCTCCGATAAGTCCGGGCTGCGATAAGTCGATAAGAAACCGGGCCAGAAATATTTCGACTTATTCTTTATTCAACCTCGAACTGCTGTACAACGCCTCTCTTTTCTTCTTCTGTCGCTCATTGTATTATTACATCTCTTCTTCTTACTGTCTTTACTACCATTATAATTTTCTTTTTTATACGCATTTAACTCGCTGCTACAATTCTTTCCTTTTCTATTTCTGTACACTAATCGAGGATGTATGGTAGCAACGTTCTGCGTCCTTGAGATCAACTATATCAATCTCGGGTGCGACCAATCACAGAGATATGGCCTTTCATATCCATGCCGGAGGCGCTGCAAGTCACCCATTACTGGATCCTTGTTCCAATAGCCTTCTTTTGGCTAAACAAGTCGTTTCTCGTTTCTCCGAACTAGACATCACTCAGATTGGGTCTCTTGTTGCCATTGCCGGATTATTACCGACTGCTTGGAGGTTTTTACGGCGTGCCTGGGATGAGACGTATAGCTGGGTACGACATTCTCTTCTCGCTTCAGTCACGATACCTGGAGGCGATCCTCTGAATCGGAGCGTCGTGGAATGGATCCTTGCAAATCGACCTAGAAATTATCGATATTTCACCGGAATCACAGAAGTTGGGAATTCCAGCATTGATCGGGCCGCAGCACTGAAAAAAACTCGACATCCAGTCCGCTATTTACCTCATTGGTATAGCAAGTGGCTCTGGTACAATGGAAATGCCTTTCTTGTGGTACGCTCCAGTGACAGTAGTATCTCCATGTCAAATCCAGGTTATGATGGTATTGGTGGAGAAGAACTCACGATAAGTTGCTTTGGCTGGTCTGCAGACCCTGTGAAGAAATTTGTACAAGCTTGTCGAGACTATTCCGAGACGCAGACTCAATTTTTCGTTATTATATATTCACGAGACCGATACGGGCTTGCCTGGCAGCCCAAGGCCCGGAAACCAATTCGCTTGCTGGAGACCGTCCATTTCGACAATCAGCTGAAGCAGGATCTACTTGCAGACATTCGAAATTATTTAAATCCCAAGACTCAGCGGCGTTATCAGACACGAAGCATGCCTTATCGCAGAGGTTATCTCTTCTATGGGCCACCTGGAACTGGAAAATCGTCTCTATCGCTCGCTATTGCGGGTGAATTCGGTCTTGACCTTTACGAAGTGAAAATACCCAGTGTTGCTACCGATGCCGATCTAGAGCAGATGTTTCAAGACATCCCACCGAGATGTGTGGTCCTACTCGAAGATATTGATGCCGTATGGACAGACCGCTCGGCAGCACCAAAACCCGTGCAAGAAGGACAGCCAATGCAGAATTGCACTTTATCAGGACTGTTGAATGTTCTAGACGGCGTTGGTTCACAGGAAGGCCGTATTGTCATCATGACTACTAATAGACCAGAAGCATTGGACAGTGCACTGACCCGACCAGGTCGCATTGATATGAAGGTTTATTTGGGCAATATCACTCGGCAATCTAGCAAGGAGATGTTCCTGCGCATGTTCTCACCTGACCTAGGCTTCAAGACTCTGGTAGACATGGACGAATTGCAGGAACTTGCCACAGATTTTGCCCGCCAGATCCCGGATGACAAGATTACTCCATCTGCTTTACAGGGTTTCTTCCAGCATCATTTAGACAGCCCTTATGACGCTGCCTCTTTGATTGGCGGATGGGTCAAGGAAGAACTTGCAAAGAGATCGGATAGGGAGTTTGAGGTTATACCAGCCGCACACATAAAGGGAGTTTAAGTTATATCGCTTACATCAATTATAATATGTAAATATACTCATTCAATACAGCACAATCTGTTAAAGAGCCTATCAATTCAAGAGTATAAGAAGAAGAGAAGGACAAGTTCGGGTGTTTTCGTAAGGCGACTAGAGCGATCCGCTCGGCCAATCAGCGCGCACGTAATCAGCGAAAGCAAATTCCATCCCGAGCTCCGACCGTCCAACTTGGAACTTCACCTCGCAAGCCATCATAGGCCATATCTCCAATTCCTCTCCCCTCCACTCCAGGGCCCCTACGCTTCTTTCTCTGTACACACATCGGAGGGCTCCAGCAATCACGCAACAATGCTGGCTCGTTCGCTTCTTCGTGCTGCGCCTGCGCGGGCCACTGCACGCCAGAGCCTTCGTCAGAACTCGGTACGCACACCACCCGATCCGTCGTTGTGATAGCCATTGGATTGTCTATGAGGCTGCAATGACTTTTTTTCATATGTCATGGGCTGTTGGCATGGTTTACTAACGATTGATGTAGCGAGCCTCCTCCACATCCTCCGGTGCTGAGAACGCGAGCTCTCCGTTCTATCTGACTGCGACCGCTACCGTTGCAACCGCTGCCACCATCGCAACCACCGCCTGGTACTACCACTTGTACGGCCAGCAGGCGTTTGCCATGACCCCTGCTGAGGAGGGGTAAGTTATAGAAGTGTAGAATGATTGTTGGGTACGATTGGCTGACAACCTCGGTAGATTGCACGCCACTCAGTATCCTTGGGAACACGCCAAATGGAACAAGACCTTCGACCACCAAGCGTATGTTTCATCTCAGCGAGCCTCGAAGGGTGTACTCAATACTGACAACTGACGTGGTTAGTCTCCGTCGTGGTTTCCAGGTCTACCGTGAAGTCTGCGCCAGCTGCCACTCGCTCACCCGTGTGCCATGGCGTGACTTTGTCGGTGTCATGCACACCGTCGACGAAATGAAGGCCATGGCCGAGGAACAAGAATATGACACAGAGCCCAACGATGAAGGCGAAATCGAGAAGCGTCCCGGAAAGCTTTCTGACTACATGCCCGCTCCCTACAAGAACGACGAGGCCGCTCGTGCTGCCAACAACGGTGCTCTTCCTCCCGATCTCAGCTTAATTGTCAAGGCCCGTCACGGTGGCTGCAACTACATCTTCTCTCTTCTTACCGGTTACCCTGATGAGCCCCCTGCGGGTGCTTCTGTCCAGGAAGGCTTGAACTTCAACCCCTACTTCCCCGGTACCGGTATGTATGCCCACTCTTATGTCGATATTACTTGCTGATTTTTCATAGGTATTGCTATGGCTCGTGTCCTCTTTGACGGCCTGGTCGAATACGAAGACGGCACTCCCGCCACCACCTCCCAAATGGCCAAGGACGTCGTCGAATTCTTGAACTGGGCTGCCGAGCCCGAGATGGACGACCGCAAGAAGATGGGTATGAAGGCTCTTGCCCTTTCTGCCGGTTTGTTCGCCATCAGCGTGTGGGTCAAGCGATACAAGTGGGCTGCCATCAAGGCCAGAAAGATTGTCTACAACCCGCCCGTGCGCCGTTAGACGATTTCTTTATTCCCATGATGACGGTTTGCATCTGTCTTGATGTCATCGAACCATGTATCTGTACGTTTAGATGTTGTTATTTTTCTCTCGTTGGCTTTCTTATGGCGACAAACGAAAATCGCAAGACGGACGAAAAAAGAACAACGCCACTCTTCGCAGATATACCTTGGAGTGTGGACCTGTACTCCTTGTATACATAGACACAAAATTAGTTTGATCTGAGACCTTAGATAATTTCCTTTGTCTGTTGCAATTCATTGTTCTTGATTCTTTGATTCCGTATGTCATGCCTTTGTACTTGAACTATGTACATCAGACCTAAGCTATATATCATCAACACTCCTCTCCCCATCCCCCAGCACTTTTACACCTACTACATCATAAACCATCCACATCAGCTCGCGCATCGCATTAGATACCGCCTGCAACCAAGCCGGTACAATCCCATCCTCATTCGCAAACAATTTCCCCAACGAAATGATTATTAGCAAAATTGGAATCAATATATACACTGCTATCAATTGTCCCACCTTTTGCCCCGAGGTGGTAATTTTATACGGCCTTATAGACGCCAAATACGCGCGATAATCATACGGGAAACTGAGCTCCTCAGCTCCATCCGTTATCAATTTCAGATATCGCGCTGATGGCTGCGCATACGACGAGTCAGGCCTGACGACATGGCTGTTCGGTCCATACGCTGATCTGGGCGGCGATAATAACGTATGCGCCATAAACGGATTTCCGGACGGCACGTCAGGCGTCGGATCACTCGGGTTGTATTCGTTGTCGTCGTCAGCACCAGGAAATGGGAAACATTCCGTCACGATGTCCACGTAGCCATTCCCGCCGCCTTCTGTCGCGATTATATGTGCGTAGTCAGTAAGAGTGACTTCGTAGACGACGCCGATGAGAGGTTTGTGCCATTGGTCTTTGCGGTAGCTTCCATGTCGTTGATTCCCCGATTCGAGGTCAATCTCTTCTAAGGTGTCGGTTGTCGCCTTCTCGTCAACCACATCCCGATACCGCTCCGCCGTCTCATATGCATTATTGGTATCCTTTTTCTTGGTGCGGTATTGTGTCCCCGAGAAACAAGGCTCCAAGTACGGTATCCCCGCCAAATCGAACGTGAGCCTCAGCGCTGGCACGTACACATTAACCTGCGACAGCGGCTTAATCCCTCTGTCACCGCGGAATTTTTCGATAGAGAGGTTTGAGCCGTAAGCCAGATACAGGACTGTTTTTTCGGGTTTTCCGTCGGCGTTATCGTGGTGTTTGGAGAGGATGGATTGATATAAGAACGGGTCTGCGTCTGTAGATGTCGGTTTGCGCGCGAGTTGGAGTCTGTCGGCGGAGGGAGAGGGAAGACGAGGGTGTTTCACTTTCGAGGGAGGCATGGCGATTGTCGACCAGTCGGTCATTTTCTTAGCTTGGAACATACAAATATGTATAAAAGTTAAGAAAAGCGAGATGTAGATGTTGTTGAAGTACGCAGATAACTTGGATGCTCTTATCGCCGTACGTCATTGGCTTGTTTTGTGGCTCGGATGAAATGAACCGAATGCTTCCTTCATGCCCGGACCTGTAGAACTTCATATGCTGTTTATAAAGATTTGTTGACATAGCTATGGAAGTATGGATTTTGTGTATATTGATGATCAAGATCATTTCTTCACTGAATTGGCACAACGCCGGACGCTCCAGATGTATAGGCTGTTGACATAAAACGATCTGATGTCTCAGCCGGAATATATTGTAGTTCTATACTGAGAGTCAAATGAGACGAGACAAGCTGTACTCTGCTTGGGTTCAACTTTCTTTACGTATGGATATTGTATCTAGATCTTTGTAAAGCCATGTTTAGTGTTAAGGTCAGCCAGTCCATATTCTCCCTCACGAGATGGGGGAAGGGAAATTCCACATACAAACGCTCTTGAGGGCCATCTGCTTCTGGGTGGCCTGTCGACAAACACACCGTCGCCACTAGTGGCTCGCAAGAAAGAACTCCTGGGCGTTTGTTGGAGTATTTTCACTTGGAAAAAACTTCCTACTGCCTTCTTCTATCAATAATCCTACAGGCCTGTCAGAGACATGTCTTTTGATCCTGGTTGGTCGTTTGACAACTACACTTGGGCTCCTCAGCTCCCTGGAACTGAAATTCCTCAGCAAAATCAGACTGCTCCCCATCTACTACAGAGCGGGCCTTCTCAATTGTTTCTGAACACCCCTCCTACTCATACTGGACATCTCCATCCACTGCATGGAACCCCTTATCCAGCTCAGACCCAACACCTTCGTCCATTCCTGGCTGGGCTTTCTCCACAACATCGGACTGGAGATACTCAACTAGTCCCACCAGGACATCTTAATCATTTTCAAACCTTCCCTTCTCAACACGGTCACTTCCAAGCTCCTCATCTTTTCCAGGCAGTGCCTCCTCATCTACTTCAACCCCAATCTCAACATCAATCTTTTCATCTTCTTCAAACCCAGCCTCCCCTCTATCAAAACGTGACTCAAAATGTCTTTCTGACTAGGCCCTCACTTCCTTATCAAACTGGCGCACAACACAATCCACTTGTTTTCATTCAACCCCCTCGTCAACGCGTCATTTCAGAAAGAACCCCTCTCACAACTCCTTCCACATATTCCAGCCAGTTACGCATCATGGAGTCAGGAGAAAGCAGCCCTGAGAAGCAAAACAGCCAGCAGACCCATGCTGAGCTGTTGCGAGCCTTTCAGAGCTTCAAGCCAGCGCGTGGTGGTGGTCCGTCAAAGTCCCCTCAGCCAACCTCGACATCTAGGGCTCAGCGTTCTGACACCCCTGCCCCTAATGCCGGTCAGGCCATGAGTAAGACCAGTTCTCAGCTTTTTGATATGTCCTACTCACGGTATTTTAGGAGCAGGAATGACCGCATTTGAGCAATCCCCGAGCACCGCACCATCCACTCAAGAGATGCCAACTGCAACGACTCGCAAACGAACTCGCAAAACTCCATACACAGAGCAGAACGAAGAGAACGAGTCCAGTGAAAGCGAATCTCCATTGATTCAAGTGTCTAAACGCCCTCGTCAGACTCCAGCAAAGACTTCCCAGAGGCGAGCAGACGCGTCTACCACCAAGCAAGCTAACATTAGTCCCATGCACCGTGTTGAAGTTCAGATTCACAACGGTCTCGCAAGTGTGAAACAAGCAACAGACAGAAGTCGTCAGCACATCGAATCCAGAACTCAGGAAGAGCAATCTCGGGCCTCGATTACTCCAGAAGTTGCAGCTACCAGTATCGAGGGCGTACAGGGACAGACACTTCAGTATCAGGATTCCGCTACAATGTTTGCGTCCCAAAGTGCACAGAGTAGCAATACCTTTGCAACTCAGTTACTCAATGAAAATCAGGTATAATACCTCCGTCCTGTAATTATCTGGATATGGTCTTCATGCCATATGCTTCCATGCAGCTCTGAACTCTAGACTAACCGCATCCATTATCCAGACATTCGCACAATCCCTCACTCAGAAAAACGGCACCTTCCTACGCAGTGTGCCGCTTGCCGCAACCTCGCAACTAGAAGCAAAGCTCGCCAAAGTGACTGATGAGATGATTCGGTTACATAAGGAGAAAGTCAATGCTATCCGCTTGGAGTATGTGGCTGAGCTTCAGAGGGATATGGATGAGCGGCAGAAAGTCATTGATATACTGTTGCAAAAAGGCTGATGGTTGAATTAAATTGGAAGACTCCCGAGAATGAGGAATGAGAATTGTGTAAGGTGAACGTTGGAGTTGATGGTAAATGATATTTGAGTATCGTCTGGGGTATGTATGTTGTGGCAGGTTTGAAAGAACATGACCAAATAGGATGTCTCTACAAGCTATCACCTATTGTAATCATACACATCCTCAAATACCACATCCTCAGCATCATAGTTTTTCTCTCTAATAGACAGCCGAACTCGAGACTGTTCAAATGCCTCCCGCGCTTCACGTTTCAGGGCGCGCACCATTAGCTCATCTTGCGCACCCTCTCTTTCAATAGTCACCGTCTCTAGTCGCGGAAATTCTGTGTCCGCAACACGGGAAAGGTGGCACATATCATCCCAGACTCGCTCGTCATCCAGGAGAATCACCGTCAAGAACCGTACCGTCGGCGGGAGTATATCAGTCAAACATGTCGTACTAGCCCTCGGCCTTTGATTCATCGCGACTGGTACAAAGTGATAACAAAACGCGAATCCGTCAAGATGCAGAGACTCCAAACGCGTAAATGAAGCAAAAGATTGGCGAGTCAAGATCCAATCTTCCGGCGGGCCGGGATGATATGATTCCGTGAGATTAAGATCGAGTACCCTCAATTTATCCCAAACGGGCTCAAGTGCTTCCAGAAACTTCGCCGGCGGCAAATGTCCTTCACCTAATTCCCCCGAAAGCTGACCATCAGCGCCGAACGCGTGATCGACAAAACCCTCAAATTCCGTAGTGCGGGAGCCATAAGCTCAATGTTTCCCGGCCATTCATGATAGAGCTTCCCAACTCCATGCGTCCCACCAAACACCAACCGTTCCAAATTCGGCGCCGCATTCAATAACACAGCAATCCCCGGCGCGGCAGGGTTGAATCCCCGAGCAGCTACCTTCGCAAAACCCAAGGCACGAAGATTTGGTAGTCCCGGCTTCGGCTGATTTGCTGTCGCAAGCCGTTTGAATCGACTATTCAAAAAACGGTTGGTAGGTACAAGGCTCTTATCTGGAAGGTCATACTCAATCTCCGTCACGCACGCCTCTAGATTCGGCAAGAACGCAATCGCGAGTTCGGTCAGAAAATGCTTTTGGTCATGATCTCCATGCAATTGTTCAAAGTCTGGGTCGCCATTAACGTAAAGAAGAAATTTCCGCGCGGCCCGCCTGAGGACTTGAGTATCTTCCTTGGAACCATCGAAGCAGAATTCGTGTGTCAGGGGGAGTAGTTGTTTGACCCTTGAAGCCAAGTGCCGCCGCTCATAGAGCACGCGTAGAAATTTGCATGTTGATCCGGTATGTAGTTCTATGCGATGGAAGAGGATCGGTTGCGCGACTTTGCGAAAACGACGGCTGGTGCGAGAGAGAGATGCTAGCGCGTGGCAGGATGAGGGGTGGTCATTGGTGTTGATATTTGTGCATTGAGGGCAGAGGGCGTAGCATATATGCTGGAGGAGTTCGGGGGGGGGGAGGGTATTCATTATGTACGACTTGTTTACCTTACTATTACAGTATCAGTGGTAGGTGCGGGGGGGGGTGCGCCGATGAAACTATACAACACTTTTCTAGTTTTTGATTGGTTACGACCTAGTCACTGTTGGAAATAGCCTATCAACTTCCAGTCTTCAATGTTGGTCCTTACGTTGTGTATTCTGCTAGATCAAAGCAAATCATGACCAATTCAGGAAAATATGTCGTCGGTTGCACATCCAGCGCGAGGCAATCAAGTTGATATCCGATGTCGGCGTCCAACATTGAAAGAAACAAAGTACTTCGGGCCATGGACGATCATCAGAATCTCAATGGAACAAAGCAGAGGTAGTATCAATGCATGGTCCTCCGTATACACCATGAAACACCGACAGCCTCCGATGAAAGGCAGGCGGTGGCGGGACAAGTAGCCAGAATGTCGCCAACAGGGGGAATCGGTTCGCCAGCTAGTGTTCACTGTCTATGCTAGACCAGGGTGGTATGCATTCATGTACTGCCGAGTACAGTACGTTTATGTAGTCTTTTTTTCTCAGTAGTAGCATGAAGTGAGTCAGTAAGAATCCCATTCGAGGTGACTTCGGTGTTCGTGGCCAACGATTCGAGTCGGTCTCTTTGTTGCTCCAGAAATACAAAGACCGAGTGCAGCGCCGAAGAGACTCCGAAAGCACGAATCTCACCGGCGCGGTAACGGGCTATACGTTCTCTAGAGTCGACAATTCGGACCTTAGACTGGAGGTATTTGAAATTTTCAGCCTGTGCAACACATCCATTCATCAATTGAAACCCGACTAAATATCAAGTGGGCAAAAAGGAGAGAAATTAAGTAGCAAGTTCTACGTCATTACTGGAAGCGGATTAGCCGTCGGACTGGAGGAAAAAAGATATCCCCCGCATTATATCTTTAGTCGAGTCAGTATGCCGGTGAGTCAACTCTTTTCTTTACACAACTTTCAATCAGCACACACTCACACAATGGATTCTGCTCCGGTATTGATCCCTCGTTAGATCAATTTCGATTCGTTAAGTTAACTTGTCTAGTTCTTCATAGACAATCCCAACCTTGGGAACGTCGACAGCTTGGAAGACCACCGCAGTACGTATGTCCGATACCGCCACATAAGAAAAAAAAACTGATTGAGTAGTTCGCGGCTACAACCCCCTCACACCTCCCAACCTCCTTCAACATGAGATTGCCCTCTCCGAAAAATCCAGAAAGACCGTTCTCCAAGGCCGAAAGGATGCCGCCGCCGTCGTAAAGGGCACCGACCCCCTGAACCGTCTGCTCGTCATTATCGGCCCTTGCTCCATTCACGACCCCGAAATGGCTCTCGAATACTGCGATCGCCTGCTCAAACTCAAAGAGAAATACCAAGATACCCTCCTCATTGTCATGCGCTCTTACCTCGAAAAGCCCCGCACAACTGTCGGCTGGAAGGGCCTGATCAACGACCCGGATATCGACGGCAGTTTCAAAATCAATAAGGGCTTGCGCTTGTCGCGACAACTCTTTGTCGATTTGACTGGCAAGGGTATGCCCATCGCTAGTGAAATGTTGGATACCATCTCCCCGCAGTACACCGCCGACTGTTTATCCCTTGGAGCTGTGGGTGCCCGTACCACCGAATCCCAAGTCCATCGTGAACTCGCTTCAGGATTATCGTTTCCCGTCGGATTCAAGAACGGTACCGACGGTTCGCTGGGTGTCGCTATTGATGCCATCGGCGCCGTCAGGCATCCCCACCACTTCTTGTCCGTAACGAAACCTGGTGTAGTCGCTATTGTCGGCACGGATGGTAACGACGACTGCTTCGTGATCCTTCGTGGTGGCACCAAGGGAACAAATTATGACGCTGCAAGTATCGCCGAGGCAAAAGAGAATCTGACCAAGAAGGGCTTGACACCTCGTCTCATGGTGGACTGCTCACATGGTAATTCGTTGAAGAACCACAAGAATCAGCCCAAGGTGGCCGAGGTTCTTGCTGAGCAGATTGCTGCTGGTGAGACTGCTATCATGGGAGTGATGATTGAAAGTAACATCAATGAGGGTGAGTCGCATTCTTCTACTGCACGTCATCAGCTAATCCAGGCATAGGCAACCAAAAGGTTCCTCCAGAAGGCAAGTCCGGTCTGAAATACGGTGTCAGTATCACCGACGCGTGTATCAATTGGGAAGATACCGAGATAGTTCTTGAGAACCTGGCGCAGGCTGTTCACAAGCGTCAAAAAGTAGCCGCTACCAACGGTAACTAATGTCGAACGCGATTTCTACACCTAGATATGTTTTGAAAATTTTTTGGACAATGTTCATGTTTGTTGGCGATATCATTTGATCTCGGGAGAGGATACGCTACAAAAGTTGGAGTCTGGTCCATAGACAACGACTGGACGTGATAATGGATGGACCTTGATGATGTTTGTTTGTGTTGATTGTTCCATTGATAAAATAAGCTTAGAAAATAAGGAGAGTAGGCTAAGACTAACTAGGCTTAGTGCTCATAATCGGGTCAGTTTCGTCATGGCGCAAAGAAAACCCAAATGAGGCAGTTGACTCTTTGTGTTTTGATCCCAAAAACTGTTTACTCATCTGAGCGACATGCTGTTTCCTCATTCTTTTATCCTTAATGTTTGTCTCTGATTTATATCTTTTTATAACTTGGTAATACTCACTGCGCCTGATACACCCTGTCCCTTTCAATCCGGTCTTGCCGGCGGATACGATCGTCAGACGCGACATAGCAAACATACTCATGCCTCGTCAATAAGATACCATTTATATCGTTGCGTACCGTCGAGTGCCCACCAAGATGTCAGCTACCAATAGTATACCTACGCCGGTCCAGTTCGCGGTCATAGCAAGTTCCACAGCTCCTGGAGACCATCAGATAGATTGGGGCAGTCAAGCGAATGGAGGTCGAGACCTGGCAACGCAGCTCGTTATTAGTGTGACTTTGGGGTTGAGTGCATTTTTCTCGTTTTGTGTATGTATCCGTCTCGCTCGAGCCATATGTGTTACGACTAATGTCGTGCTAGCTTCTCCGGCCAAAATGGACAGAGCTGTATGCTGCACGGAGAAAACGACGGAATGCGGCCTCCTTCCTACCTGAACTGCCGGATAGCTTCTTCGGTTGGATACCCGTGATATATAGGATAACGGATGAGGAGGTGCTAGAATCTGCCGGATTGGATGCTTATGTTGTATGTGTCGACCTGGATAATTGGTATGACGTTTTGCTAATACTACGTTGACAGTTGCTTTCGTTCTTCAAGTTCGCTACCAAATTTCTCTCAGCTACCTTCGCATTCGCTACGCTTATAATCATGCCATTACATCTGAAGTATGCCGGTCAATGGGGTGTTCCAGGCTGGGATCACGATGACGATGACAATGACGATGACGGAAAATCACTCTTCGCGAGGGACATATTGCTCGGGAACGGAAATAAGAAATTCAAAGGAGACCCGACTTATCTATGGATTTATGTGATATTTCCCTACATTTTTACCGGTATCGCCGTATATCTGCTCATTCAAGAAACCAACAAGATTATCCGGGTACGTCAGAAGTATCTTGGCAGTCAAACGTCGACCACCGATCGCACATTTCGACTGTCGGGCATTCCAAATGAACTGCGCTCAGAGGAGAAGATTCAAGAAATTATCGAAGATCTGCATATTGGGAAAGTGGAAGCCGTCACGTTGTGTCGTCAGTGGCATGAACTGGATCTGTTAATGGAAGAGCGGAAGAAGATTCTGAAGCCGCTTGAACGAGCATACACCAGGCACCTTGGCTACAAGCAAAAGAGGAGATACAACGATACATTGCCATTGATCCGAGGTTCGCGCAATCGCTCACCCAGTGTACAGTCCGAGGCTACGGAGCATTCGCAGCTACTCGGGAGTGATGATGGACGTGTCCCCGTTCGAACTGAAGAAAGAAAACGACCAACTCATCGATTGTGGTACGGCTCATTCAAATTACGTTACAAGACTGTGGACTCGATTGATTACTACGAGGAGAAACTACGTCGTGTCGATGAGAGAATACTTGCCGCCCGCCAGAAAGACTATCCAGCCACTGATCTCGCCTTTGTCACAATGCAA
The DNA here is from genome assembly GCA_037356135.1 of Talaromyces sp. F31. NCBI lineage: Eukaryota > Fungi > Ascomycota > Eurotiomycetes > Eurotiales > Trichocomaceae > Talaromyces > Talaromyces sp. F31. Next base: position 360,287 of record JAYXSF010000032.1, on the reverse strand, counting down.
ACAATTTCTGCATGCCAGTTGGTCGTCCAGACCATTATTGACCCGCATCCAACTCAGCTAGTACCTACTCTAGCGCCGGCTCCTGCAGACGTGATATGGAAGAATACATATCTCCCGCGTTCGAGTCGAATCTCCCGGTCCTGGCTCATTACAGTTGTCATCAGCTTCTTGACCATTTTCTGGTCTGTTCTGCTAGTACCCATTGCGTCTTTGCTAGATCTCAACACGCTTCACAAGGCTATTCCTGGTCTTGCTGATTTGCTTGCACGACATCCGATTATTGACTCTCTTGTTCGAACTGGATTGCCTACCATCACAATATCTTTGTTAACCGTAGCGGTGCCTTATCTATACGCCTGTAAGTGTTTCTCTCTGTTTGTTAATCTCCAATGCTAACGATTTTCATAGGGCTTTCTAGTCTTCAAGGCATGACTTCTAGAGGCGACTTGGAACTATCCGTCATCTCGAAAAACTTCTTTTTCACCTTCTTCAACCTCTTCTTCCTGTTCACCGTGCTCGGATCTGCATCAAATTTCTACGGTTTCTTCCAAAACCTGCAGAATGCATTCAAAGACGCAACGACCATCGCATCTGCCCTTGCAACGTCTTTGGAGAACCTATCTAAATTCTACATCAACCTGATCATCCTCCAAGGTCTAGGATTGTTCCCCTTCCGACTATTGGAATTTGGAAGTGTCGCTTTGTATCCTATTAACGTCTTGTACGCCAAAACACCCCGCGAATACGCGGAGCTGTCCACGCCTCCGAAATTCAGCTACGGATTTACCATCCCGCAAACCATCTTCATATTCATCATTTGCGTCGTATATAGTGTCTTTCCCAGCTCATGGCTCATCTGTCTCTGTGGATTGATATACTTTTTCCTTGGACACTTTATCTACAAATACCAACTCTTATACGCAATGGACCACCAACAACACTCGACCGGCCGCGCCTGGCCAATGATCTGCAGTCGCGTGTTTTTGGGGTTGGTAGTTTTCCAAGTTGCAATGATCGGTGTTCTTGCTCTTCGCAAACTGATCGCACGATCACTATTACTCGTCCCTCTTTTAGGCGCTACGGTCTGGTTCACATATTTTTTCGCATACACCTACGAGCCCTTGATGAAATTCATTGCTCTGCGAAGCATCGACCAAGACCGACCAGACCGCACCAACGGCAACAACTCAGATGACTCCGTGAGCCCACCGCCTCTCCTCTCGCCACTATCAGGTTTGGACCGCGACGCTCTCCCCATCCTCATCGGTGGACGCGAGATTGGTCTCAGACTCAAGAAGTATGTCAATCCAAACCTGACCATCCCGCTTGACGGGGCGTGGGTGCCGCGCAGTGATGGGTCGATTGTGATTAGACCCAGTGCGGTTGAGGAGGCGCATATAGGTGAGGTATAATCATATACACACAAACATACATACATAACGCATGGAATTACCCGTGTTCGATTTTTTTTTATACTCATCATGGATGTAAGCATATCTTTATGGGCTGTGGCTAGTGTGTTTTCGTATTCTATTTGCATTGTTGTTTGTTTGATCTGTTTTGTGATTTGTTTTGAAGAGATACCACTGAACCATGCCTTTCGTTTCCCAGCGATGATTAGATGATCATTTCGATTTACTGAATAATGTAATGGATGATTTGAAAATTAAATAAACTGGATGGATGACTTACATGACATGATCAGTCGGGCTTTTTCTCAACATGTGTGACTGCCATGCCATGCACATGGCGTACATGGCATTCCACGAATCCGCAATCCATCATAACCCTAATCCAGCAAACAACTAGGCAGGCCCCTCCCGCCACATTCCAATCGGCTTTCGCTTGAGTCTTGAGACAGGAAAGTGGCGGTATATCTTCTCAACACGAGAAACTCTATACGAGCAAGGAAGCGTGAGTATGCCTTGCAGACTTGCACTGCACTAGGAGCTGAAATGAAACATTCCTGAGCGACCCTTGACTAGCTTGATAGATAGAACTCGGACGCACCGAAGGTTCAGGAATGTACAGTAGCTTATTTACGAGAATGGGTCCTTGCTTAGACTTTAAATTTGAGTCGCCGCCTCTTAAAGGTGATATTTTTCAGTTCGATGGCAGAGTGCCACGAGATGGGGGATTAGATCGTTGCGCCATGTGAGAATGTTCGGAGATCAGTAATGATTTGCCGGGTGGCAATTATCCTTACCATCATGCCATCTGATGTGTATGCATCTCGTATTTTTGTTGCGAAAGCCGGAGTAACCCAATCGATTAGTATGTACTATCAGCCAAGGGAGGACAAATGCCAGCAAATACATGCACAATCCATCTGCATCGCATCGCATTGCATAAATTAAAACTGCATATGTCCTGAGCCCAAGCTCCAGTCCATGCGCTGGCAATCGTCATACAGTAAGCCAGACATCCGTTGCGGCGGTATCCACTGAGCGTACGACTACTGCAGTACACGCAGGGGTGTACACCTGTAGGTGCCTTTAAAAGTCTAAGAGAACTCGGAATAGCCTCTCTAGGGTAGGCTGGATGGTCGTTTTCTGGAAGAGTGTACTCCGTACTGTGTGTTAGTTGTTCCCCGCTGACGTGAGATCCGGGATGATCGTCGAGGTGATACCGTGGACTTCGTATGAGGATTGGAGGACCCGAACGATCATTTCGATTCTATCATGGAATGAATGTATTTTATTAGAACTTAGCGGTGGTGATGAAAAGACTCGGTGGTGGTCTGCATTCGGCATCAAGCCCGTTGGCCGCATTCCTCGAATGTTTGAGTACACGCACCCTCGCTTGGATCTAGGCTTTGAGATGATGTTTTATTACTCCATAGGAGGTGGTTGGAAGAAGAGACGGTGAGAGGGAACTACTGTAAGAGTAATTAAGACTAAGGGATGAGATCACTGGCCCTAGCGTAGATACCTGATGAATTAGGCAATCTTCTAGATGCGCGACTGCCGCCAGTCGCTTTCCTTGCTCATCGCTCCTTCCTGCGCCCTTACTGTGTGAAGTGAGCAACCACCACCATCTCAACTCCTACCTCGTATCTCACTCCCTACACAGCCTCCATACTCCTACCAAGCCACGTCTTTGAACTTCACGATTCTACGTACGTCTGTACTATGAGTAGGCCGCTCCTCGTTCAATGCACGTCAATTCCCGACTCGTCTAGCGCCATGGATGCTCATTTTCGTGCCGGCTCCGCTTTTGCCTCTGGCTCCCCCAGTAGCGTGAGTAGCATGCCCGACTCCTGGCTGATTGAGGCATCGATCCACCCCGAATCGGATGCCATCGCCCTCGTTGCGCGAGTCCCCAGTTTTTCATAGTCTCATACCTACAGTGGACATAGTGGCTAACCGTATCGACGTCAGCCGGACCACGGTCATCGAACGGAATCACTTTCGTGACCCAGCCATTCAGAGAGCACCTTGCGCTTTACTTGGCTGTTGACGATAATGATTAATTGAAATGGGTCCACTCTTCTCAACCCGTTTCATGGCTCGGTTCACATCAGACTTTTCGCTGGGGGGGCGTCCATATCGTGGTTGGTGGTTTGTAAGTGATCGTCTATTTTCATACGTCGTGCATATCTTGCTCGTCTCACTTTCAAAGGTTTAAATACATTCTCTTGCTCTTTCATTCCCTATCTGTTATGCGTGATATTTTATGTGATTGACTTACATTTACTCCTACCTCCATACACTTCTTCATTAAGCCTGCGAAACTCATTCGACGCCACCGAACGAGTCTAGCACTAACACCATCGTTCCGCCCATCGCCCGCCTCCATGTTGCGCGTGACCTGCTGATTTTGGTAGCTAGTCTGAATGGGCCGATAATAGATTGAAACAACGCAAATTTCTCGTCAGGGACAACAAGCATCGGTCTGACTTGGAAATGCAAATGACAGCTCACCGCTGGGTCTGGCCTTCGATTCTTCAATCTTCTCCGGGTTGAACTTGGCTCTTGGGTGGTCCTTTGTGCATACACATAGCGTTTGTGATTCCGGTTTTGATTTCCATTCTGTACTACTTACTACGACCGACTCGGAACGCCTCATTTGGTCTCGACCTCGAAGTCTACTTCTAGACCCCGGTTCCGTGCGATTCGTTGTCTCCAACTTAATCGCGTTCCAGGGGGTTCCATTTACTGGGTCTCTTTCTGTCTTATCGCCTAATTATAGTAAATATCTTTTATATATCAGAGAACATCCATCAGAGCGCGGGCATTCTTACGCATCGCACAGTTATTATGTCCGGCAGCTCTCAAACTGCACCAATGGAGCCTTCTTGGTGGTCAGGGTCCGGCAGTCAGTCAACCTCGGGCAATTTACCCGAGAAGCCCTTGCATTGGTCAGTTGACTGGGATCCAGCTACCGAACCTTTTCCAGAACTTGCCATTGAGCCACAAAGTGTCGAGAGCTCAGCAGATATCATTGCGTTAAATTCTTCTGATCATCGAGCGACCACGCCTCTTCAGGCGAAAAGTCACCTTTTCGGCGAATATCTCTCATCGTCGCCATGCATCTCGGAAGATACGACTCTATCTGACAACGACGTCTCATCTCCGGGCAGTTCCAGTCCAGATATTTCAGTAAATGGCACATCGCCAGACGCAGAATGGCGAGACATAAGCCTGGCTCGTAATGCCTGGGAGCAGATTCCAGCAGCAAACAGGACACCTCCAGAGATATTATTCCAGATCTATGCGCTGCTAAGTCCTCGGGATTTCGACAATGCTCGACGAACATGCTCGCAATGGATGCGCGCTAGTTTGCAGGAAAAGCTTCTTGAGGGTATGTTGAAAAGGGCTGGCTGGTGGGATGCGTGGCGGCGGGACTGCCAGACATATCAACCTGTCGACGGTGTTGAGGAAAGTCTGGTTTGGCGGTTGAGCAAGCGTTTTTCTACCGAGTGTGTTCTGTCTGGCCGGAAGGTCAACGTCGAGAAGAGTGGATTCTTGCCGACTGGTGTCGTGGATTTTCAACAGTTGTCGCGTGAATCACTACCAAAAGAGTCTCCGGGGTTGTCACGAGACATGTTTAATGGCTCTGCGCCGAGACTTACAGCTGCGCTGCGAGACCCAGCCTTTTCTCGCTCGATCAAATTCAATGTCAGTACATGTGGGCACTATGTCCTGGTTGCTACAGGATGTATGATTTATGTGTATTACCTTGGTAACCGAAAGCGAGGCGACTCATTACCTCCTCGTATAGCAGAGACCAAACCATCAGACTTGATATTGGGAGACAATGATCTCGACATTTTACCCGTATCAAGCATCGGCTGTCCTTACGAAGTCTTGTCTGCTACTATCGATACTAGTACACCAAAATTCGTGATCGCTGCATTGTTACGAGGACGTGTCGGCATGATTTGCGATATCAAGGGAGTACCGATTCATTCTGCAGAGCAGGCATCGCCCTTCCTGCGCAAGCGCTCCACAACCAGAGAGGATATTCCTGCTGAACACGTCAGGAAAATGGATGAATTCAGAAATGCCATTGCTTCTAGTGCGGTCATTGAGCAGGCCAGCACAACTGGGCGACCGCCGATGGCCCCTCGTACCGTTTCCACACGTCGCACGATGAATCGTCTGACTCGAGCACCAAGAAAGTACTTTCATGATATCTGTTCTGTGGAGGATCCTCCTCGCAGTGTGTCAATCTGCCCTGGTCGTCGGTGTGTGGCATTTGGGTGCGGTTCCGGTATTGAACTGCACTGGGTTGATGAAAAGACACAGGAAGACTCTAGAAAGATGTTTCCACTTTCTCAGCCAGCAGAGGTCTTACACTTTTTACCCAGTCGTGTCGAAATTGACGAAGCATCTAAATTGCGACTGATTTCATCCCTAGCCGGCCCCGGCGCTTCGGGATGTCAGTGCCATCGTGCAGCTAACGGTGAAGATGTTGTCTGTCAGTTCCATCTATCTTCTCGGGTCAACTCATTCACCCACTGGACTCCACGGAAGAATGGTCATTTGAGTCTAGTAAAGGCGACGCACTGTCATCATTATCGAGCCATGCCAGTGAACGACGGCCTACATATTTTGTTTATAGAACCTGTCACTGGTTACCTTTGCATCGGATCTGATGCTCCAATTGGCGGACCGACAAATTTGACTCGCGCGATGATCTGTATACCTCCTTCGGATCACGGATTGGACTCTACGGAAGATCGCATTCCAACCATTTTTGCGGTAGGGTCTGATTTGAGCCGGGGTCTTCGTATTGTGGCTGCTTATCAGGATCGCATTGTCCTGTACACCGTGCCTGTTGATGTGTATAACGTCCTCCGACGAGAACGACAACTCCAGGGTGATAACGTCATGGGTGACAGTGATTTGGCACGCGACTGGTTCCTTGACAATGAACGCAATTCGAAGCGTCGCGGCAGTCTAGCACAGAACCAGAATGGTGACTGGGAGTTTTTGTTGCGAGTAAGCTACCGACCAACAGCTATGCTCTGGCCATTGAAGATCTACGGCAAGGAAATTGGACGAATGGATAGGGTCGTCGAATTTTCAGTCCAAACGTCGAATGGCGGAGTCAGGGTGTGGGCATTTGGTGCATCTGGCGAGGCTCGTATCTTTGACATCGATACAACCACCTCCAAGACAAGGCCGAGTATGGATGTTGCCATCAAAGCTTTGAATATAGCATCTGATGGCAGTATTGGGTCCGCTCAGCTCCAGGACCGCGCAGAGTCTGGCCTTCTGTCACCACTACCCATCAAGGCTACACGAAAGCGAAAGCACCTCAGTCAGCCTGCAGCGTTTGATCGGAAGTTGTTAAGCATGTGGAACAACAGCAACACATCTACCAGCATGGACGACGAGACAAGTCCTCCAGATCTCGCAGCGGCCTCAACGTCCTCACCACCCAGACCAACAGCCGGAATGAGCGCCAGAAATAGCCGCCGCCAATCCTTCGCTGCATGCATTATGGATCTCAAGATTCCCGAACTCGGCACTCGAGACGGCCAATGGACAGATCCCAATCGCGCCTCAACAGTTCCTTCAACACCCGCCTGTGGGCTCAACAACGACCATTTCGAGTCAGCCGACTTCCACGACGTCGCGTCCTACGATCCAAAAGAGATTAGAAAGATTTATACCGTTTGGTCCACGTCTGCATCAAAGCCATCTGCTGGTCGATGGCGATGATTATATGTACATACATGATATGATGATTTTTGATGATGCTTTATTGTTAAGTACCCCATTTGATTATAGCAAGCGTTGCATACTCTTTGTTGTGAATGTATAACTATATTTATATTGAAATACTTGTCTTCTACTCGCAAACATATGCGCAGTCTTTATCTTAAGGTGATGAACCCCTTTTACAAACCTATACAGCACGTGACCACACAGTAACCGATCACCCAATCTTCCTCCGAACGATAACTGCAATTCCGTCCGTTCCCTACCAATGCCCGCAAAGCTTGCCACCCTTATCCACAAAAAGGAAAAACAAAAAACTGAGTAGCAGCAAAGTGGTGAACATCGCAGATTAAGGACTCTCTTTGCCTAATAAGGTGGGCGAAAAAAATAGTATGACCACAAAGTGATTTGAACACTTAACCTTCAGGATACCCCAGAATAATGGACAACTGGAATCTGACGCTGAGGGGGAGATTAGTCGAGAGACTTAAAAATAGCGAGTGTTATGTACGTACCGCTACCGTTGCGCCATGCGGCCAATAATGTCTCCTATAGGCTAATTGTGCATTATCAATAATTATTTCTTCTGAAAAGTTTCAACCTCCTTTCCACCAATTAGGGCGGATCGAAAGGCTAGCCCTAAACTACTCACGAAAGTTTCTCGAGTCTGCATTTCTTTTTCTTTGCTGAGATGACGAGTTTGTACATGGTACCACTGCTAGATTGCTGTTGTGCCTGAATAGTGGATATTGATGGTCTACATCTTTGTTACTCGCACATAGATGCGAAGGGACTTGTCAGATCAGCGGACAGTACTTACGTGATATATAACTCCAAACTCGACTTGCCTGGAGAAATCAGATATGGTGTGACCCTCGAGATCGGATTGCAAGTCTACGAAATGGGATATAGAAAACCGTAGTTATCTTCTTGGGGACGGTACATGAATACAAGTATAGATGGGATTGATTGTTTAGTGATTCGATCGTAAAATTTCATGTACAGCCCGTGCAGTCTCGACGAAGCCTTGATAGATACAAATGTGTAATTAAATAGATACAAGAGAGATTAAAGAATGAATGTAGAATTACCAATTCTGCCCATCCTCTGCATGACCGGAATTTCGAGATTTTTGAGGATGGTAAGGAGCAGGCTCACTGGTAACTTCAATCGTGGTCTTTTGATAGACCTTGCCCAATTCGGCAAGCTCAACGTCCTTCTGGACGATGTTTTCGGTCGATGTATTGTTGTCATGAGAGTCGGTCGAGTATATCGTTTCATGATCCGGAGCAACTCGGGTTCGACGAAATCCACCCCCTTCGCCGGTATTGTCAATGTGACTGGTGATGGTGGTAGTCATGGTGGATACTCCCTTGGTACCCAACATCAAGCGACTCGTTTTCCGTTTTGAGTGGCTTTGACTGCCCATATTGTCGTAGTTCCCGCGGTGGGCGCTCACTTCAGAGTAGATGATCAAGTTGCGACGAGTAAGCGTGTACAACAACACATCCACAAAGCCGGAGCTTGTCATCATGGCTCCTGCAACGCAGAAGTATGCCGTGCTAGGTGTCTTTCCTTGTGCGCTCATCATTCGTCCGGCTGCGAGGGGAAGTGACAAGATGACGTATGCGACGGGGTAGATAACCATGTAGCTGACGACGCGACGAAGACGTTTGAGGCTCTCCATCTGGCTTCCGGCGAGAATCGAGGAGGCAGCCATCTGTCGGCGGAGTTGGAAGAACATGACGGCGTAGAGAACGACGGTGCCGAATTCGGCCATGAAAATCCATATGTAGTGAGTGTATAGGCGGTAGTCTTCGTACGCAGAATCGATCCAGCACTGACGAATTTGATGTTAGTTCACCTGATTATAGCTCAGAGATAGCAGAAAAGGAAAACTTACCCATACTCCTGAAGGGCTAAGAACATCAATTCCGTGAGCAGCAACTGGAATAATGACCAGGATGGCCAGGAAGACCCATACTCCCACGACGCCAGTAGCGAACCATCTATGGGGCACTAATCTTCCCGAAGTAACGAGTAGAAATGTATGAGCGGCGATAGTCAAGACAAAGAGGCCACTTCCGGGGTCACCGGCCTGAATTAACAATCCTTGTAGGATACAAGCCGCTGAGCCAGTCTTGATAGCCTCCTGCGGGATCCAACAAGTACATAAAACGAAACCCAACGCCTGCAGAAAATCCGCCAGAATCAGGTTGTAAATGAGGACAATGTACTGGTTGGTGGTAAGGCTGCGTTTGTAGTATTTCTGCCAGAAGATGAAGCGGTATGTAATGAAGCTGAGAAGCCCGAAGGTTGCTAAGAGGGAAAACACTGCGAGTATCGAGATGGCGACGAGGCCCTTATGAGCGACTGAGCTAAGATGGTCGACATTTGAGGCATTGCGCGTTGTAAGCGAGTGTATTTGTTGGAGTTGTGCGTCGTCTATAGGATTAGGATCCTGGCTGATATTGTTGCTGTCCCATGCCGCCGCCATTAACTCCCTGGCGAGGAAGCTCATCGCAGCTATCAGATGATCGTGCTTTGGGTTGTTAATTTCCTTTCATCCGAATAAATTGAGATTACACCCAAAGGTGATGATAGCCTTTGATATATAGGCTAACGATACAGGCAAGCTTCTGACGTGGGACTGGGGCATAAGAATCAAATGCCGAAATCTAATTTTCGGTAAAACGAGCCCAAAGACCTTTACTTTATACATAGGTCAACCCTTATCGATCACTGCATGCATGTGAATCTAATGTTTAAGAATGGAAGAAGTTTATCCGTGGCAGGCTTAAGCCACAAAAGGGGGGTAAGACTAGAACCTGCATAGGCAGTAGGGACAGGAAACAAAGGAAATTCGGCCATGTATAAACCCTGTAGCAATCTAAAATTTGATAGTCAATCCCACAAAGTTCGAACTTTGCCAGTCTAAGGGGCAGATCAGCAGCTGGGTCTGCTAGAAATACGAATCATGTATGGGGCAGGGAGATTTTTCACGTTATGTAATTGCCGTTTGAAGCCTTCAATTCCCGTTCGCTGGATACCGACCTGTTTTTGAGATTGGACATGCATGCAAAGTGTAAGAGCCACTTTTGCTTCAGAATTGCCATCGCTATCTGCAGCTACAGGAAATCCAGTAAATGCCGTGCTCGTGCGGATCTGATAAAGTGGGCAATGCACGTGCGATGGCCCAGGTTGGGATAAGCTAGTAGTTAAACCTCCCACGTATTGGCTTTTGCTGTTGTCCCTAGTCAACTTGCCATATGGCATCGTAGCATTCTATAGAACTTCTTTGTTGTAATCCTCTTAGATCATTGATCGCATGATCGATCGGATGAACCGGCTAGTGTATAGCATCAGTCTGCTACTGAGAGGCGCGGACAAATGGGAAGAATATGAGGGACAGTAGCACTATCCTAGTAAGTAGTCGAGTGATGGTATATGTGCGGTGTTAACGGCTAAACAACCTGTTTCTCGCTCAGCCCTGGAAAAAAAAACGCAATGAAAACCCAGGGGAGCCACTTACCGACGAATAAGCGGGTGCCAGCTAAGACACTACAGGCACAAGAAGCAAAAATCCGGGGTCACAAATGCCAAGCAACGATATGGCTGGCTGGCGCATTTATTAGGGCAAGTTAGCGCGCAGATGAACAGCGTTGCTCTAACGGCTTAGAGCAAGTGAAGCCTAAAGAGGGCCGGTAATTATCCAGGGGACAGTGCCAGACACGACTAAGCGGACTTAGTCTTACATGAGAGAAAATGCATGAAGCGGAGTTTGCAGTGGGGATTATCCAATGGCCCATCTCGTCACGAGCTAGTCGGCAGCAAAGTTCTCGTCCCCTCTAGCGGAACTCAAACGAAACAATCTCTTTCACCGAGACTCAGGGATGATCAATGAAGATCCGCGAAACGGGCCTCATCCCTGCTGGTTTCAGAGGCATGGTCCAGGTACCTGGTCTAGTGGTTACCAAATATTGGTTCACGCTGTCGACTTGACACGGCCTGGAACGCTCGGACTGAGAGCTTGAACGAAAAGGGACATCATTCCGGCGGCCAAAGCAAACTCAGTCACCAATTTGAGCCTCGCTGGACTAATGATGTACGTAAGTCTTCGCAAGCACGTACGAAACCATGAAAATCGTTCTCGATAGAAGCTTTTGGTCTGTTCACTAGGTTCACTCGTTGCGATGATCCAAAACGACAGAGTTTTCCAACAGAAGATAGTAGTCGGAAGCTAAACTGTTATTAGACAGTACAATTGTGTTGACTCTCGTACATAAGTTTGAGATCCCAGCAGTTCTTCTCATGCTTAAGGTTTATTTGTTTCTCAAGATCTATTGCTAGTGTCCAGTTAGAACGATCATCAAGGATGGGATTTTCCGGTAGTTTGTTATGTAAAATTTTTGCCGAGAGTTCAGCTATTGGAATTTGTGTCTTGCCTATCACAAACAGTCGGAAATGCAGGTTCCAGCCGTCGCTAATTTTTGTCATGCATCCAATAACACTACATCCATTCGGGAAGTTACTGCCTAGTGTAGCCAGGCACCGTCTCCGAGCCGATTGGAGGAAATTAGGCAATCGCTACAGATGGTAACTAAGCCAGCCCTATCAGATGATCTGAGCTCTGCAATTCATGCCGTTCGACAAGTCTACAAAACTTTGATTCACGATTGAGATACGAGTAGAACCGTAACATGACAGGAAGTAAGTCATGCCAAAATGAGGATCACTGCCCGGTTGAGTATTCTCACTATCCCCTTCTACGGCATGAGAGCCTTGAGCCATAAAGGTATATTCGGTTGTTTGCTTCCTTCTCTTTCACCGGACCACTGCTTCAGAATGGCGCCCCTGGTTTACCGGATGTTTCAACATCTTACCATCTGTCAGTCGTTGTTGTTCGCCCAAGCCATAAATTTAACAATTGTCCATAGCCAGTTTTGCGAGCTCCATATCCCAGCCACGGTTCGGAGCAACCCCCACTGGGGTAATCAAGGCGACACGACACGTATACGAACTCCAGGGTGACAAGTCGTCCAATCACCGATTCAAAATCAAAACCCTAGTCACCACTGCCCCAGACGACTGGATTTGGCGGTAGGTCGGAACGAGTCCATGTTCAGCCATTTGATGCAAAGTCGTAATCCCCAGGCATTCGTACTTGTCATAGCGAAGTGACTGCACGAGGCCGCAAGCCATCATGGTTAAGATATGTCGAATGATGTACCCTTGCATTTGACCGCTAGTCGTGAATGACTAAGGTTGACAAGTTGTGTAGCAAGGAGGACGCCTATGCGTATCACGCACGGATCCCTCCATGGTTGATGTTACTTAGGGCTATGGAGAGCCTTTGACATCATTCAAGAACCTCTTACAAGATTTCAACTATTCTACAATGGTTTGCAACTACATCTCGTCACTTATCGCTCTTCAATGAATTCAGACTAACGATAAAAGTAATTATACATTATAGATAGACTTAATCCGTCTTCAAAAGGTCTACCCTCGCTGGAAACAGCATTTTTCGCAGCGGTCAGCCGAAAGATGACAATACCGTCAACCAAATAGTAACTACACGTGGCGTGCTCGCGAAGCACTATTCCTTGCCGCAAGGCACTTATCCAGTAAAGGCCTGCTTCTCAGCCTTCCTGCGAAGCACTCGTCGATAGATGAAGAGTGTACAAAATCCCAGCGCGACGAGGAACACGATGCAGAATACGAGAATGACGCCAGGGTTCCTGCTTGCCCAATTGTGTCGTTTCAGTAGTTCGTAGGTGTGTTGATAGTCGTGAACTTTGCCAATGACAGCCATAGTGAGCGGTTCAGATCGTGCCCAACGTTTGCTTGAAGGTTTACAGTCAGTTGAAATGTCGAAAGTTTCTAACAAAGGAAAGTCGCACTGGATGTCTTGGTCGAGGAAAAGGAAAAGGAGCGCCCACTTCGGAAGGGAGACGAGCTGAACGACTGACCAATACTCTCTGAGCACCTCTAGATGTCAGCATTTGTTTGGGACTTCGTCGAATAGTCATAGTACAAGTTAACAAACCGAAGTCGTACTGAAGGGAACGAAACCCGAAGCAGGAAGCGAAACCTTCCGTACATGCAGTACGTGAATGTGTGCTCTTCCTGTATGCTTTAAGAGATACTTGATGCGAGCACAAATACTGACTGATGATATCACTTGTTTAACACTGGATCTGTTGCTGAACTTGAAGAAAAGAACTGAGGGAGATAATGGGAAATCGTCCTTCTGCAAAGGAAGGTGTCAAAGAGGCAGGAAGGAGGTCACCGTTCGATGACCACCACCCTTTACGCAGGAGGTAAGTTCCTTTGAATCATTCAGTTCTGCCGAAGGTTTTAACAAAGAAGTGGTTCTGTCGCTTCTATATCCGTTGTCTTCCGGTCAAACTTGAGCTCCTAATATCATTCAACATAAACATGTCACCACTTGAATCTAGATATAGCTAGACGTGACAATTCACCACAGTCTTGGAAAGGTCCTCAATACAGACAGATATATGTGGTATGTCAGTGCAATCTTGTCTTGAATACATTCTGTGCTCTGAACTCGAGCTGAATGGTGCTGTATACGGATCTTTCCCCCGACATGCGACGTCATGTAAACTCTAACTCTGTTTCATTATACTTATCTTATCATAAGATTTCGCTCAAGCTTTGAGACCGACTAATTATCCAACTTCATTACAGTATGTTTGCTTGTCTCCGGGTCATTGCAGACTTTTGTGTTTGTGCATCAAGTATAGACATGTTTAAAGGTATTCCATAGTAAAGAGCTTCACGAGGTAATCTTTAGTTCCATGCAGTCGCCAAGACTTTTTTCATCACACTGAACTCAACATAAAAGGGCGGAATGAATTTTTCTACCATGCGATCCCATGACGCTCGCCAAGATATGTTATTCATGGCACGATAAAACTCCCAGTACTCCGGCCAGAACCCAGCCAGCCCCCAGTCAAGCAAAACAATAGTACCATCAGCGCGGACAATGATATTTCCGGGATGTAAATCTCCGTGAGTAAAAACGATCTTGTGGTTTTTAAGACCTCGTACGGTTTGATAGAGCGTGTACTCGCTGTTGAAGAAGTTCGACTCTAAGTCATCTTCACGTTCTAGCACTTTTGGCACAAGTCGATCTCGCAGCGCTTGAATGATTCCTTCGTTAAAGGTTTCCTCGGATGGGTATGGGCCGTAGGAGTATCGGGTGTAGTCACCATAACCGGCCTCGAAAATGCCGTCGCGACAGGGTGATCTGTCAAGTGCACCAATGAAATCTCCTGGAATCTCTCGAATCTGCCGCACAGAGTCCCGTAGAATGTCCAGCACACGACTGTGATCAGCCAGAGAAGTCCGGTCCCAGTAAGTTTCGAGTGATTCGCCTACCTCATATGACATTATGATGTACCCAACACCGTCAAGGATATATGCACTGAGAAGCTTTGGTACAGCTATGGTTGTACGAGTAGATGCCAGATGTAATGCCTCGGCTTCGGCTAAACGAACACCATGACCAAATTTCACGACCATATCTGAATCCGCAAAAACGACACGCGCACCCATTTTGCCGGGACAAAGGCTTTTCGCCGTCTGCAAGTCATCGGGGTCGAGTATGATGGTTGGAGGTCCAATAGTTTCTGAGTAAATCAAGCGGACCTGTTGTTCTCCTTTGTCTTCCGCGTTTTTGGTACTGTTGCTACTGGTAGTCGCAGGAGAGGCTGTGGCAGTCTCTTTGTTTACTCCGGTCGTCTCAATTTCAGTTATCGCGCTGATATCTGGATTTTTGATACTGGCGCTTTCTTCCAGGTTTTCGGTAGAGCCATAATAATGGAGAAGGTCAGATTCCACGAATGATTTCCCAGTGCCACCATATCGAGATGGTACTTGTGACCCAAGGTAATGAGCAAGGTTTTCGGAATTCTCCAACAGTACTGTATTCTTCAACAGAGCTTCTTCGATATCGAGATACGACTACGGCGAGATGGCAGGTCCTGGGGTTCCGAAAACCACTACCGACTCTAGAGGACGAGAACCCGCCGATGCGACCTTTGGAAAGGAGGAAGTGCGACGGCCGACTGGCCGCCTCAATCTGGAAAAATTCGCAGGCCTCAGTAGTGCTAGTAGGCCCAGACGGTAATCGTTTATAAGTCCATTTTGACTTGCCATTCTTGTTGTTGTCATCGTTACCTAGGTACTGCTGTTAAATGTTTTGAATACCTCCATGTAACATATCTACAGTTGTTGTTGTGCTTATGATCCTTCACATTGTTATGCCTAGGTCCATTTATATATTTATAATGATATATAACTATATATACGAAATACAAACTGGTTATATGCTAGTAATAAGGCGTGATCTGGCATATCCCACTCTCGTAAATATACGACATAACAGGCGAGAATTGGCGCCATTAGCTGCGTGGTAGCCATATTCAATATGCTCACCCATTCAAACCTCAATTTACATACTCAATTTATGTGAATCTTTTCATGATAACTCTATTTGGTAAACCAAATTCTGGTCTGGATTCAAGGCCATTATGTAAAGCGCTGACCCTAAGTGGGGGGAACGCGACGGCTGTAGCCCGCAAACAACATTCTGGGACTGTGATTCTTCTAGGTTGTACACTGACATACAAGTACTGTTTAGATCTGATTCTAGCTCTTTTTTCTGAGAGAACCTTGAAGAGTATAATGCCTAGAATCCCATCTTTGGTTCGTCCTGGATATCCTTTATCTCTTTGTTAATTTTGAGCTGTACCCTTACATGTATAACAGGCTTCTACGTTCTTGTTCAAATGTAGCTGGCGTCCATATTCATATTCCTTGACTTTACTACGTCTGTAGATGAGGTCTCCAGTCATGGAATCCCTTACCTACAACCTCTCCATCAATATCTACGGCCGCGGCGACGCCCTCCTCGGCGACGGCCCCTCTCACATGTCCATCACAATCTCCGACCCTAGTTCCTCGACCTGCGAAATGCACCACATCCGCAACCCCACCGAAGACCCAGTCTTCGTCTACGAATCGCGCACACAGCCTCTCGACGACGACGATCCTGTTCTCAGGGGGAGGTGCGAGATTGCTTCTTCCCTCTCTGCTGCCCAGCGACAAGAAGCTGTCAGGCTGATAACGGCATTTGGGAATGATGAAGCCAACATCCCCGAGTTTGGAGTAGGGAACTGTCAGGACTGGGTTGCTGATGCCGTGGGTGTGTTCGAGAGAGCTGGTCTCGTTTCGATCGGGGAAGCGCGGTTTTGGAAAGGGATGATTGATAAGAGTGCCCAACAGATAAAAGACGAGTGTCTCCAAAGGGGTAGGAAGTGGAAAGATGGGCCTGCGGAGATGACATTTGAGGGTGAGCCGGATGCAAGATTTGGTGATACAGAAAAGATGCCTGTTGGGAGGTTGGCACAGAACGAGATGTTCCAGCAGCGGATGCAGTCGCTTTTGGGTCCTAGGGAGGCGCCTGGAGAGAGGCCGTTTTATGTGTCGAGTCCTTTCTTTAGTAGGCTGAATGAAACGGACGATTGACTACTAACTACAGTCTAATTCAAAATATCTGTTACTGGACTCAAACTTGTTATTCGTTGTAACCTGTGTCAATGCGAATGCTGGTACCGACTCTGGTTAAGAGCAAATCTTATGCACCAATTCCTTTTCAAAATGCAAAATGCAAAGCAGACAGAACAAAATATAGCACCTAGAACGTTCTGACGTGTGTGGTATCATCAATCATTGAATGCATATCATAGCGCTCATCATCTGTCGTTTTCATCATCATGATGGACTGGTACCGGGTCATTAAAAAAAAGACAAAACTATCTGCGTCGCATTCGCCTTGCGTTGTATTCCTCGTCTTCCTCCTCATCCTCTTCCTCAACTGGCGCTGGCGTACGTCGTTCGCTCCTTCGCTTTGGTCGGCGCCGTCGGTTCGAGCTGATATTACTTGCAGAGTCGTCTGGGGCAAGGGACATGTCGTCGTCTATTCCATCGTCGTCATCTAACCCGCTCTCCCAAAGACTGCCCGCCATAGAAGCCGGAGTGCCTAGTCGAGCATCGAGGTTGGTAGCGGAGCCTCGACGTGCTTGATTAGCAACCGATAAACCAGCCCCGCGTTCACGAAGCGCACGTCGTACGGCTTCGGCCTTGCAGTGTAGCGCTTCAAATGCATCCTCGAGTGCTTCCATGCTCTGAAAGATATCCTTTTCAATCTCTGCTAGGACGGCAATCTCAGTGTCTTCGTCTAGCCCAATCGGCGCACCATATGACGCAGAAATACTTGAGCCATACGGCTGACTCATTGGCCGATAGGTAGGGTCCATCTGGAATGGCGTCGGTCCACGTGAGGAGGGTGTCATGAAAGGAGTTCCCGCGCGGCTAGCAGATCGGGAGGGAGCAAAGGCGTCCTCAGCACCACTTCGCAAAAACCCATCAAAGCGGCCAGAGATGAGAATCTCCCACTCATCATCGCTTATCGCTGCAAGTGTCGCAAGAACGTTGTGAATTAGCGGGTTCTTCAACATGTAGAGAGCTGTTTCAGAGTCTCGAGCCGGAGCAGCCAAACGGTACAAGCGTTGTATAGCCAAGGAAGAAGCAACCAAAGTCTCCGGACGAGGGCGCGGAGCGGGCGTTGCGCTTCTGGGTACTGGAGTCGACGATTTAATGCCAAGTAGTGTGCAAAAAATGTCTCTCTGTTCGTTATCCAAATATGTCATCATTGCAAAAGCAAGAGTCTCATCATCAACCTCTTCGGGCGCGTTGGTATCTGTTTGCCCAAGTAGCCACTTGTCGACTGCTTGTTTGGTCTTTCGAGACTGCCGGACGTAGTGATCACGATACTCCTCCGGCACATCAATATCCAACTTTTGCATAGGAATATGCTCTTCTGCTGGAGAAACCTGGCCCTGCGTTGGTGTAGGCATATGAAAGGGGGGCCAGATGGGTAGCTCGCGCCTGCCAGAAACCAGCTCCAAAACTTCGCCCCAGCTTACACCAGTGGTCTGCTCATCAGACTCCTGACCCTCACACATCACGCATTGACAAGTCTCAGACGATATATCTCTTGCAAAAACCGCTTCTAACCGATCCAATAACCGCCGAGCTACAGAACGATAACCTGTAGCTACCGCAAGCGATCCGCTCTTTGACAAAACCTGATTGTAGTCGTCTAATAAGCGATGATAGGGTTCGAAGGCTTGAACGATAGTGCTTTGCTGATTAGGTTGCTCTGGCGTGCTCGCAGCTCCGAGAAGGTGTTTAGGTACAGGGTATCGTAAACCGCCATTCTGTAGCAAATAGTCTACCCGGGGTGGTGCAACAGGCATTTGTGGAGGTGGAGGAGGCGGCGGCGGAAGCGAAGGTGAAGCATGGTTGTGATCTTCATTGATAACTGATTCATCATCTTCAATGAACACCTCAATTGGAGGAGAATGTTTTCGTGGGCGGTTCTGTGGCGAGCGAACTTGGGATCGTAGCGGAGCTTGGGATTGGTTGGGAGCAATCGACGTCGCATCGGAGTCAGTTGTGTATTGAGAAATGTTATCCGTGCTGTGAACAATCGAATGTGACGTTCTCGATATATGACTCGCAGCACGCTTTGGTATATCAGAGCCCTGCGATGTGGGTTTCGACGTCCGGTGGCTAGATGTACGATGAGGTGTCGGCGAATCTCGAAGTCGGACCTTGATCGGGGTGCTCGATCGGGGAGACTTTGTGCTCACTCGCGAGCCATCTTCATTATCTCGACCTAAACTAGACGTTGACTGTGTTGGGTCTTTGCGGCTTTTCACTTTCGAATCCCTCTCTTTATCCTTATGTTTGCTGCCTGCCGAGCTTCCCACCCTTGAAGATCGTTGGTCAGCGGTGAGTGGTGGACTTGGTGGAGTGCCATGACGGTGTCCGTTGCGCGATGAAGTCGTGCGGGATTCCTGGTGGTCAACATCGGTAGGATCCGGGGTAAGAATCTCTGCCTGGCGCGCTGGGTCGGATTTACCCCATAACGCCACCTTGCTGTGTGCTTTGTTCAAGGCCGGATATGGGAGACTTGCTCTCGAGTCGAGGAACGAAGTGGCAGCAGAGTCCGTGTTGCTGTCGATCTCCGGCATGGACGACCTGCGAGTGCGAGTGTGAGAGCTCGAAGTGGACGAAGTCATGGTGGAGTCGCGATCCCTGGTTGACGTGCCCGGTCTTTTTCCATGGGACGGACGGGTGTATCGACGCTTCTCTTTATCCTTCTCCACATCTCTCTCTCGGTCTTTGCTCTTGGGGGACTTGGCCATTGTTTTCCCTTTGTCCGGATCGCGGTCGTTAAGTATGTTTCGCAGCTTCGACGACATGGTCTGGAGGCGAGAGGGGTTTGACTAATGAACGGACAGTCTCAAGCGAATCGCTTCTACCTCGCCTAACAAATCAGCGGAACGTCAGACAACATTGTTGGACAGGGAAGCGCGCGGGGCACTCACCGTTGTGATAGGGCAGCTAAACTGCGTCAGTTGCACTTCAGAGAATCACCAGTGTCATCGAGCGAGGTTGGACAACACAGCGAAGCGGGGCCTGGGCGACCAACTCTTCCGCAGTCGTCCAGTTAGAGCTCATGATGCGGCTTGAAGCCTGCACCGTAGCTGTCGTAGAAAGCCCAACGCAGTGTGCCTCCGTGTCGATGTGGGTTCTGGCGCAACGTGATGTGACGTTGGCAGCTAGGTGTCAGGGTTTATTAAGGGCGGGGTGTACTGTTGAAGGATTGTAGTTGGTCTGGAATAATGCTATTGTCTGTTGTCTTAGGCTGCAGGGATTCAAATAGGCTGATTTAAACAGAGTATTTGCTAAGAATGAAGATCTCTAATGATGCAGAGTACAAATTTAGTAGCTCACACGAAGAGAGAGATGGTAGGGCAGGGGTTTGGCATGGAGCAAGTCATAGGCGAGGAATAGGCGCGCACTTATGTATGGCTTCACCGCCTGCCAATCATTGGTGCCTGACGGACGCATGGTGCCTCAGGCTTATGATCGCCTTATATTTTTCTCCAATTTATTCAAGTATCATCATAGTCTATATATCGCATGCATTTATATACAAACCTAATCGCTATGACTAACTTAAATCTATATAGTAAGACCGCCGGAATTTTTCTGTCTTGGTTCGCCAGCAGCCTCGAACGTGCCATTCGATAACAACCGAATACACTGCGCAGAACTTGCACCAATAATCAACTCGGTGACATTATGGCCTCGACCTCGCATAAACTCAATAGTCTCCTGGTCGAAATCAGCCTCCATAGCGGCCACATTTGGAATCAATTGATCATGAAGGCGAGGTTCCGAGAGTGCCTGTACTGGAGTCATTCCCCTGTCAATCACGTTAATGACGCTTTGGACTGTTGCTGTAATGATACGGCTGCCGCCAGCGGCGCCGGTGACGAAATAGAGCGAGCCATCTGCGTTTTCAATGATCATCGGGGTTATGGAGGATAGTGGCCTCTTTCCTGGCTGGATATAATTCGAAGGCGAAGGGGCGTAACCGAACTTATTTGATGAACCAGGTATGGAAAAGTCTGGAGTTCAAAATATTACTATAAGTCATATGTAGGAAATAATCCACACTAACCGTTCATTTCGTTATTCATGATGATGCCCGTTTCTGGAACCATGATCAGGTTACCAAAAAAGAGGTTGATGGTGGTTGTCAAAGACAATGCAAGCCCGGAGCGATCTGCAGTCGACACATGCGAGGTTCCCGGTCTATATCAATTAGCCCTGCAAATACCGATTATGAATAGACTGTGCGTACGTATCTAAGCTCTCGAGGCCATCTGGATTATAAGCCGAAACATTCTGAGTGTGAAAATCAGAAATCCGGGCACGAATCCCGGAGGCAACGGTGTCATTCAGCATGTCTTCCTCATATTGACGTAAACCTGGTAAGAAAGATGGATCTCCGAAAGTCGTTCTCTAGTAGTTTGAACTGTTAGCAAAATGAGGCACGATAGTACTAGTATGCGACGCACCTGACCGTAAGCAAATCTCATGGCTTCGTCCAGCCGATGAGTGCTTAGGTGTTTTGTCTCTGGCTGGAAGAAATCGTCGTAGCCTTCCAGGATCTTCAAGATACTCAAACCAACAGTTCCACTAGACGGAGCCGATGTGCTCGTAACCTTATATCCGCGATAATCAATCCCTTTAGTATCACGAATAAGAACCTCATAGCGTTGTAGATCGTCCAAGGTCATTGTCCCGTTGCCTTCCTGTGTTGCTTGAATCATGGTTTCCGCAATCCGCCCAGAATAAAATGAATCTGGCCCTTCGTTTGCAATTATCTCTAAAGTATTGGCGTAGCGCTTCCGATAGATAGTGTCTCCGAGTCCCAATAAAGTGCCATCTGGCGCAAAATCTAGAGACCATGACGGGTCGGTTCTCAGAAAATCGGGATTACTGACAAGACTTGCATTGATGGCGCGAGCCAAATCTGCCGTTACCGTAAATCCGTCTCGGGCGATTCTGATGGCAGGTTGAAGGAGTGTTGACCACTCTAAGGTGCCGTACTTTTTGTGTAAGTATTCCAAGCCTCGAATTTCACCAGGCACGCCACTACGCACTATATCAGTATCCAAGCTGAGATAGAGGCAGTCAGTCATGCTGAAACTTACCTGGCTAGCCCACCGACAACAGATGCTTGCGGATTACCATTGAACATGTCCTGAAATGCTGCCGCCGGCGCAGTCTCTCTGAAATCTATATGTTCATAGGCACCGTTGGGCGATCTGACAAGCACAAATCCTCCACCTCCAATTCCACTATGATACATACCTAGATATTCATTAGCCTCAATATTATTGACAGTTGTCGGGTGTAGAGAGTCTTTACCAATCACTCCAACACAGAAAACGGTTGCAACCATCTTGACCAAGTTAGTATATGTCACTGGTTACTGACTGAAGTTATTCACTTACAGCATCCGCGGCATTTCCTCCCTTTTTCAACATATCAATTCCAGCTGTGCTACATATCGAGCTTTCACTCGCCACTGCGCCAAAATTCGCGTCGCCGTCAGCAGTGAATGTGACTGCGGGAGACGTAGCACTCCATGGCCCAGAGAGAACACAAGGCCTCAAGGCAGGAAAAAATATGAAAATGTACAAAATCGCAGCTGCTGTCGTGATGACAATCTTGGCACCCAGTATCACACGGCTTGCCGGCCGCGGTTTCGGCTTACATTCCGATGTCGGTGAAATGAGAAGCTATCCCGATGATTAGTATCAGCATCTTCCAAAAGCATAGTATCGACAAATCTCACTTGTTTCTCTGAGTCTGAGGCTATCACGCCATGGTTGATCGCCATTTTAAAGTATATGTCTGTGGTGCCGCTCCCTTCTCTTATCGGGTTGACAGGGATCCCGGGTTGATCAATACTGAAGATGCTACGCAGTCAAATCATGCCGAGAAAACTGTAAATAACGGATCGCGAAAGAATAAGACGGACACGACGTAAGATGAAATCGGATAAATTCCAAGGAGAGATGAAGCAGTCGAGAAAGAATGATCCACGTGCCACACACACAAAAACTGAACTCTTATCGGGCAAAGATATGCTCAAGCCTTAGAGTCATCCCGCACTAATTCTGATTAGGTAAGAATTGGTATTGTCTTCCGCCAATCATGTTGTAGATTCTATATATATACCTCTAGCCTTTTTTGGAAGGAGGTACGTAGAACAGAGAAGGCAGCATGGCTTCCTTCCTCCCACCTCACCCTTCCTCACGGTGCCAGCTGAGGTGCAAAGTCCGAGACAGAAAGCAGGTCTTGGGCACTAGCTAGATTGTGTGTTGCGGCGACAATGTTCAATAGCAATGTTATCTTTGGCACGGTGAGGCTTTGAGGGCTGAAATCCAAGGCCAATCAATTGCTGTGTCGCTGGTTGATAATCGTTATCGCGCACCGCTATAGTGTAGACCTATACAGATATTAGTTTCATCAAGAAATGAGGTGACAAACGTTTTGTGCCACTACTAAAACTACTGGTACTCCTCAATCATGATGCGCATCGGCTTCGGGATGTTCCCAAGATACAGAGAGACCGGATCGGGTTCAGAGACGCACTGTCGACGAAACATCTTGTATTCAAACATATTGTTGTCAAAATATTTGACGTGTGAGAGAGCTGCTGGGTTGTTTGACGAAGGTGGGCCAGGCCGTGGATTGCTTCAGTGTTGACTTTCTCGATTGGGTAAATCTCCCTCAGATGGCATCAAATCATGCTCTAGGAGCTTCCAAGAATTTTTAACACATATCCTCCGACGCAACGCTCGAAACAGTTAAATCACCGTTCCAGCAGACGCAAGATGTGATCGGCTCTTTCACTCCGTGGATCCTGAAGAATGCTTGCCAGAGTAGCTTTGATGTTTGCTCTCTCTAGATTGATTTCAAGTTGGTCAGCTACGAAGATAGGAATAGTAGCAATAAATTATCAATTGAATAAGAATATCTCATATAGGACTACCGTGCCTGGTATGGCAGATTGTGTATAATGATAGCTATCAAGAATGATTTCATTTCCGAAAAGTCCATCGTGCCGAGCTCTATTCAGACCACAATCCGCCTTCCTTCGTTTAACTTATTGATATTGATGTTCTCCCACAGTGCCACTAATAGTAGTGCTATTGGTAGAAACCCCAGCCCTGCGATACATGTATGCCGCATAAACTCGTCATAAGCTCGAATTATTGCGCGTCTGACGGCGCTGCCCATCGGGTAACTAAGTTGCTGGTTGAGGCTTTCGTAGATAGTTTTAGCCCATGGTTTTGCATCAAGAGGGAGGTATTGCTCCAACAATTTGGGCATATAGTTGATGTATAGAGCTGATGCAACGGCCCGGCCGGTGGCAGCACCGACCCCAGTAAATAGACTGAACAATGCAAGTGATATTGGCACCTCTGAGGTTTCAACCACGGCCATCACCGCCATCGTTCCACAGATTCCCATTGTACCGCCGGGGAAAGATAGCATCAGTTGATTTGCAATGATGTGCCACGGTGTTTTGTTTGATTGACGGGTGATTATGGTCAGACCTGTCGCCAGGAAATCGAAGGCAGCAGCTGCAAGAGCCAAAGTTGTGTACTTTCCGTTGAGGCGTATCGAGCTGTCACGCTCAGAATATGTTCCCCATAGAGCAGGAAATTGACCTACATTCCAGTACATAATGCAAAGAAGCAGGATCCCACGATGTAGACGTTGTGCACATATCCCGCTTGTGATACCGTAAGATTATGGACCACTTGTAGGTACGATAGGAAGTGGGAGTCTAAGCAGCTATTCCGAATGAGTTAGTAGATGAATTCAGAGGAAGATAATAGGATAATTACTAAAAGCTGGCAAAGAGCGTTGCGCTGGAGATACACGCGCCGAGTATGGTTGGATTGATTAGGCCCCGAAAGGCAACATTGCGAGTCTTGAACTGGTGTCTCTCCCACATGACGAGAATGGGCAGCAAACATGCACCTAAACCTAGCATGAAAGCCAGTCGAGGAGCCTTCGAGGGTTTCTGTGAGAACACCCCGAAGCTAAGAGGCAGTAGAAGCATTATGAAAGATGCCCCGAGAAGAATGCCGCCGATAACTAGTAAGCCCATTAGTTACCTAGTACTATAGAAAGATTGCTGACTCGTACCATCAAACTCTATCAAAATCCTTCTAGACACTCTCCACACCCTTTGTCGGCGCGTCAAAGTTTCAGAAGACTCTTGAGGCTTCTGGGTCGCTTGTGTGTGTTTTCGAGGATCGTCGAAGAGGGTGGCTGCCAGCGGCAAAGAAAACAGTGGCAAAATGACTGCAAAAGCACCATAAGCCCAACGCCAGTTGCCGCGTTTATGGAGAGATTGCGCTGCAATAGGACCGACGAATGTGTTGATGAGATGTGGTATATTGCTGACTGCAAAAAGCCAACCTCTGTCTCTCATGGAGGTTAATTCGGCTATACCGATACCAAGGATATAGGAAATTGCATCGTAACCAATCCAACACAAAGTCTGTCTCATTAACCATCGAAAACGCACAAGAGAGCATAGAGGTAACAATGACGACTTACCTGTGCAACCATGAACAGTGTCACATTCTTAGCGATCGTTGCCAGAACGAGGCCTAGAGGTTCTTAGCAGGTTTACCAAATTATCTTCAGTGAGCCCCTACCAACTATTGTCACAAGCACAACGGCAACAAACATCTCAACTCGGCCACAGGTATTTCCGACTTTGGACATAGGCAGCTTGATCACAGCTCCAATGATGCTGGCAACAATTCCATTCGTCGCTGTCAGATGATGTTTTCCAAAAGTGCTCATGGTGTGAACGATGAGATGATTGCTGATTTGTAGTTGAAGAGTCGTGAGATAAAAGACAATGAATATTCTGTGACATGTCAGAAGGGACATCTCATCTAGTCCACGTGCAGAAGGGCACAAACCCAACATACGCCAAATTCACTCGACGTCGAGTCCAGATGCCCGCACGAGTGGCTGCAGTCTGAGAGCCCCCCTGAGGTAGCCCCTCCCTATGTTTCGAGTTCTCGCCGTCAAATTGATCCGGAAAGTGTACTGCAGGCCCCGACTCTATCCCATTGTGAGGAGTCTCTCGAACGTGACTGTTCGGGTCAGCAGCTGAAGATTCGGAGACTTCCGCAATTCTGCCCAGGCTCTGTCGATAGCCGCGCATGGTGAATGTGGTCTCTGTGGACGTCGAAGCATCGGTTGAGGTGGAAATTATATCAAGTGGGCATAGGACGGCATCGAAGGCAAGACGTCGAATTGATAGAAGAATGTATCCAATAGGACTGCTCTGGTAACGACGCCGATCAAAAGACTGTGCACAAGGATCTAAATACCTTCATGCTAAAGATGAGATGTCGTCGACGAGAATGTTAGAGATACCGTCCCTCTGTCGAAGTAGAAGGTCTAGGTCCCTCTGTCGTTGGCTTGCAAAAATGGAAGGCGCCTGGCCAGTATTCTAAGGGCAAGACGGGTATTTTTTTTATGCATTATACGCGTATGTTTGGATTTTTCTCTTCTCCCTCTTATTCATGAGTAACGTAAATTCATTACAGTTGGACCTTCCCTGGTTGTCAACGTGTTCCTCTACATACGCAAAGCAATATCGCCGCTATGGATAGGGTGGACGCTGAAATATGGTCAAGGAGCCTATCCAGCCCAATTACCAGGCGAAGGATTGTAGCGGAAAGATAAGACTCACTTAAATATCAGCATAATTCCAATATATGAGTGTATCACCTCAGCGAGCTACATCGCCTTAGGTATGGAGTTGCCGAGTGATTTCGCCGAAGGCGCTAGAGTAATCGCATCTTCGGAGAGATCCAACACTCCTGCGTCGCTCAGCTCATTCCAAGCCATTTGTGGGGATTTGGCTGATATCCCTGACGCTGACGATTATAAATAACATGGTTCTACCCCCGAACGCAACTCATTTTGCGTTCCTGAATGCAGGCTGGTGATCCATAGTCTGGGAAATGAAGCCTCGAAGAGCCGCCCATCGATTTGACGTGGAACTAGACTCCGTACTTGTCGGCTGAGTTTCGGTGTGCTGCTGCAGTTTCGGTGCGGCTTGCTCAATAGCGCTCATTTGTGCCATGTTCTTGATAAACCTGTCACGCTCCAGCTTTTCCATCTTCTCTTTCCTCTTCATAGCCCCGGGGCGGTGCTTCAACGTCTTATGTTTAATGATGTTTGCTTGATTGGCAGCGTCCGAGGGAGTCTCATCGTCAGCGTCGGGTAGGGCATCGGCGAGGGAATCGAGATTGGCGACAAGCTTTTTTGAGGGTCGTCGTCGCTTGGGTGTTTTCTTCTGAGATTTTGCTACCTTATTCACAAAGACTGAGTGCTTGATCAGGCGCTTATCCTTCTTGGTCGTTCGAAAGTCATCTGGGAAAAGGCCATGGTTGACCGCAGGTATTGAGCCTCGGCCGCTGGATGTCTTGCGGCTTGTTGGAGGTACTGGAGCCTGCGACGGTTAGAGTGTGTTGGTAAACCGCGATCAATGGAATGCCTACCATGTGAACTATGAGGCAAGAGATAGGGGATCGAGTAAATTTGTATTGGAGAAGAATTAGAGGTGCGTGCTGGATCAGTTGCATGTGCGTGGTAGTGCCGGTGAAAAAAATGTAGTGGCTCGGATACGGCTGCGCGGGCCAGCCAAAAACGAGGGATTGCATGCATGTGACGTCGACTATGAAGGGTACGTACCTTTTTGCTGTCAACAAATACCTGACAACAGATCTATTGCCAGGCCCTGTGTGATAGTATTTCTCCCCGTTCACCATCCATCGCACCCCTTTATGAATTACTGCAAGCTCGCGTCACATGCTGCCACCATTACAACAGCCACTCTGAGAAAATCCTTGGTCTGTTACCGTTTTCTTGCCCGAAGCCCGCCTCAACGATCTCTGGCCACCACCACCACCACTTCGCCCTCTATTACGTCTGTTCCAGCGCATCCCTCTTCAAGTCGCCAGAATATATCACCCTGTCGTTACACCACATTGCCTTTGCGCGGACAACATCAGATTCGTCGTTCTTCCACTACCCCTCAAAGCAGCCAAGCAAACATGTTGCTCAATACGAACTCGAAGAAACACAAAGTGACTGTTATCGGCTCTGGTAACTGGTAAGCAGCGTTACATTTAATTCTATTGGAGAATGAATGAGCTAACCCTGCACTTAGGGGAACCGCTATTTCGAAAATCGTCGCCGAAAACACTGCGGAGCACAATGACATCTTCCACGAGACGGTCGAGATGTGGGTGTTTGAAGAGAAGGTGACGGTCCCAGAATCCGCCATGCAATTCAAGACTAGCAACCCTCTTTGTCAGGGGCCCCAGAATATGACGGATGTGATTAACGGACTCCACGAGAATGTCAAATACCTTCCCGACGTTCCTCTCCCGACGAACCTCCATGCCAACCCTTCATTAGAAGATGCGGTCAGAGATTCTACAATCCTGGTCTTCAACGTGCCACATCAATTTATCATCCGAATTTGCGATCAGCTTCAGGGCAAGATTCTGCCTTATGCTCGTGGTATCTCTTGCATCAAGGGTGTGGATGTAACGGAAGAGGGCGTTAGTCTCTTCTCGGAGACGATTGGCAAGAAACTTGGAATCTACTGTGGCGCTCTCTCGGGTGCCAATATTGCAAACGAAGTCGCAAAGGAGCTCTGGTGCGAAACTACAATTGGATACGATCCTCCTCACCTTGACTCCAAGGCACCTACTCCTACTGGAGGCACGCCCTCTCAATCACAAGTGGACCTTGTTTCCTTCGAACACAAGGACTCCTCAGGACAGTATTCTAAAGTGAAGCTTCGACCTCTGCCTAACGACTACCCACCGATTGACCACGGTCTCTTCAAGACATTGTTCCACCGTCCTTACTTCCACGTACGTGTCGTCAACGATGTCGCCGGTGTCGCGCTTGGAGGAGCGCTTAAGAACATCATTGCGGTTGCTGCTGGTTTTGTCGATGGACTGGGCTGGGGTGACAACGCCAAGGCTGCAGTTATGCGCGTTGGCTTGTTGGAGATGGTGAAGTTTGGATCTCAGTTCTTTGCCAATTCTATTGACCCGAAAACGTTCACCGAGGAAAGTGCCGGCGTTGCGGATCTTATCACCAGCTGTAGCGGTGGCCGCAACTTCCGTTGCGCGAAATTAAGTGTCCAGCGCGGCGCTCCCATCGAGGAGATTGAGCAGCAAGAGCTCAACGGGCAGAAACTCCAGGGCACGTTGACTGCTGTTGAGGTCAACAAGTTTTTGAAAAATCAGAAAGTGGAAAAGGACTATCCTCTATTCACTGCGGTCCACCGTAAGCTGTCTTATCCATAAAATTTTTTTTTTGCGCTGCTAACTTGATGCTAGGCATTCTGCAAGGTGAAATGAAGGTTCAGGACCTACCTTCGTTCATTGAGCCTAAGCTTTAAATATGGGACTAATTCTTCTTGGCTGGGGGGTTTTCTGGTATGGTGTTACAGAGGAAGGGAGTCGCAGAGGACTTGGAGTGGACAAAAGGACTGGTATATAGCATGTATCATAGCCTGAGAAGGAGTTTAACGACAATTGCATGAGCGGTCTGAATGTTCTGTGGTGTCTCCGTAGTACAATCAAAGTCGCGAGGCTAGAGTAGCCTCAGGTACCAAGGCATGTCATGTCGCATGATGTCATGGGCGGTCTAGCCCCGCGGCACACCTGCCAAAAAGCCGGGAAGTGCTTTACTCACCACTCCAGCTCCAACACCTCTCCAGAGACCTCACGCTCTAGTGAGATGGTACGAGTAAGCCGTCTGTGTCATTGTGGATATGCATAGTCTGTGTGTAACGCGGTTCATTAATTTGCTCCCCTAGCGTCCTACGGCGCTTCTGGACCTGACCTGGCCGACCGACCATGAGCTCCGCGCCCGCCAAATAAATCCCTTCCAATCCCACACACCCGCGCAGATTCTCTTTACACTTTGACAGCCACCATCTCCTTCTTGAACTCTCATTCATCGCGCATTCACAATGGGTGGTGCACAGCAGGTCTATCTGTTGCCGCTGACAGACGGCGGTGCGCCGGATATTCCTGGCGG
Organism: Talaromyces sp. F31; assembly: GCA_037356135.1. Lineage (NCBI taxonomy): Eukaryota > Fungi > Ascomycota > Eurotiomycetes > Eurotiales > Trichocomaceae > Talaromyces > Talaromyces sp. F31. The sequence goes on along the minus strand of JAYXSF010000032.1, from coordinate 330,480 downwards.
GTACATCTACCTGCCACCCCCGACAACGCCCGCTTATGTGCTACGCTTCGTGATCGAAGGTACAAGCTCTATTTGCAGAGAGGGAAGCTTATGGACAAATATACCAGAAGAGGGTGCAGAATTTGACCGATCAAAGTTTCGCCAATTCTCGTGAGTATATCGAACTCAAAAACTACTGGTGTAAAGCTGACTCCGAGTGACAGTCTTCAACCGGACTTTAATAAAGATATCCATATTGATGTACCCATAAACCAGGCGGGCGCCTTTGCTTTCTACACCACCTACTCACCCCTCCCTGAATTCACAGCGTCCTCTCTTCCCTCGCAAAAGCAGGAAAAGAGTGAAGTTCACTACGTCGATGTGTCTCCCGCATTGTCGCTGCGGGGTGCGGACCTGCCCTTGGATGCCCTTTCTATATTCTCGGTCATATCCAAATTCATGGGAAAATATCCAACGGACTGGGACAGTCACCTTCGTGGCATATCGCAGCGAAATTACAATATGATCCATTTCACACCGCTCATGCAACGCGGTTCGTCTAATTCACCGTATAGTATCTATGACCAGATGCAATTCGATTCGAATGTGTTCCCCAATGGCGAAAAGGATGTTGCGGAGTTGGTGGAGAAAATGAGCAAGGAATACGGTCTGTTAGCTTTGACGGACGTCGTCTGGAATCATACCGCGAACAATAGCAAATGGCTCGAGGAACATCCCGAGGCTGGGTATAACGTGGATACCGCACCGTGGTTAGAAGCCGCTCTTGAGCTTGATACTGCTTTGCTCAATTACGGCAATGACCTGGAGAAACTTGGGTTGCCGACAGAATTTCACACCGTGGACGATCTGTTGAAAGTGATAAGGGGAATGCGCAAGCATGTAATTGATGCGATCAAGTTGTGGGAATTCTACGTTGTGGACGTAAAGGAGAATGTCGCTCGAATTCTCAAAGAGTGGACAACCAGCCCAGCGACGGAACCCATTGAGGGAGCTCAATCGTGGAATTTGAAGCAAAAAGCAGACTTCATCCGTCAAAGCGCTCTTCCGAATGCCTCTCGAATTCTTGGAAGATTTGATAGGCAGGTGAATGAGAAGGAAGCCTCACGCTTGCTTACTGCTCTATACGGATCGAAAGACACAGCAGACAGCTCCGCAGTGGAATCGGAAATAGGCCACATCCTCGACGAGGTCAACCAACCGTTCTATGAAGAGTACGACGCAGATGTCAAAGTTATTATGGATCAATTACTCAACCGCATCAAGTACGTCAGGATTGATGACCATGGTCCAAAGCTGGGACCTGTGACCAAATCCAGTGCTCTGATTGAGACCTATTTCACACGACTACCTGCCAATGAGACAACTAAGCGGCACAATCCTAAGTCTTTGGCATTGGTCAACAATGGCTGGATATGGAATGCCGATGCTATGAAAGACAACGCCGGACCAGATTCGCGGGCATATCTCCGGCGAGAAGTCATCGTGTGGGGCGATTGTGTCAAGTTGAGATACGGATCTTCCCCTGATGATAACCCTTTTCTCTGGGAGTACATGGCCAAATACACGCGACTCATGGCCAAGTACTTTTCTGGTTTCCGGGTAGATAACTGCCACTCTACCCCTTTGCCAGTGGCCGAGTATCTTCTTGACGAAGCCCGCAAAGTTCGACCTAACCTTACTGTCTTTGCGGAGCTTTTCACCGGTTCTGAAGAGACTGATTACGTTTTTGTGAAACGTCTGGGTTTAAGCGCATTGATTCGAGAGGCTATGCAAGCATGGAGTACCGCTGAATTGAGTCGCCTGGTTCACCGACATGGCGGTCGACCCATTGGAAGCTTTGAGCTAGACTTGCCCACAGGATCTTCTCCAGCGTCGAACGAGCATGAGACCATTGCAAGTATTCGCCAAAGTCCTGTCCATGCACTCTTCATGGACTGTACACACGATAATGAAGTTCCAGCTCAGAAGAGAGATGCAAGAGATACATTGCCAAACGCTGCGTTGGTAGCAATGTGTGCTTCTGCAACTGGTAGTGTTATGGGATACGACGAGATATACCCTAAACTCATTGATCTTGTTTCTGAGACCCGTCTGTATACCTCCAAATCTTCAGAAAGTGCGACTCTCGAGGTAGGACCAGGTGAGGGTGGAATAGGCGGAATCAAGAAGCTTCTAAACGAGCTTCATACCAAGATGGGCAAGGAAGGATATGATGAAACATATATCCATCACGACGGAGAGTACATCACAGTTCACAGAGTACATCCAAAGACACGAAAAGGTATCTTCTTGATTGCACATACTGCATTCCCTGGATATGGCAATGGAAATGGTATTCTAGCACCAACTCACTTCACTGGTACTCATGCCAAGCCGCTCGGAAGCTGGAAACTCGAAGTTGACGTTAGCGATGAATCTCAGAAAAATGTTTTGGAAGATCAAAAATTTCTGCGAGGTCTACCTAGTAAGGTGATCGGCATCGAAGGTGCAACGGTCAGCATCAACGGAGAAGACGCAGATGTGACCGTTACTGAGCATCTGGTACCTGGTTCAATTGCGCTATTCGAGACCTGGACCCCAAGCGCCGAGCATGCAGATGGTTTCGATCACTACATCACAAGCGGCGCTGACGAGGCTTTCGCAAAACTCGATCTCATCGATCTCAACTTCTTGCTCTATAAATGTGAAGCTGAAGAACGGGATTCTAGCAATGGACAAGATGGGGTGTACAGTATCCCGAACCATGGCCCGCTAGTCTATGCTGGTCTCCAGGGTTGGTGGAGTGTACTCGAGAACATCATCAGATATAACGAGCTAGGACACCCACTGTGTGACCATCTTCGTCAGGGACAGTGGGCTTTGGATTACATCGTTGGTCGTTTAGAGCGAGCAAGCAAGCAAGAATTGTATACTCGTCTGGAGGCTCCAGCAGCTTGGCTCCGCACACGTTTTGATGTGGTCCGAACATTGCCTAGTTTCCTCCTCCCGCGATACTTTGCTATCATTGTCCAAAGTGCGTTCACAGCTGCATGGCGTCGCGGTATTCAGCTATTTAGCAAGAATGTGCAACATGGCCAGCAATTTATCCACCAATTAGCCATGGTCAGCGTCCAGCAAGTCGGCTACGTCAAATCAGCATCTTTGTGGCCAAATAAGAGCGTTCCGAGTCTTGCTGCCGGTCTTCCACATTTTGCCGTGGACTGGGCACGATGCTGGGGTCGTGATGTGTTCATCTCCCTCCGCGGTTTGCTCCTTTGTACCGGCCGTTTTGAAGAGGCCAAAGAACACATCATTGGCTTTGCAAGCGTTCTCAAGCACGGCATGATTCCTAATCTGTTAAGTAGTGGTAAGCTACCACGATACAACTCTCGAGACTCGGTCTGGTTTTTCTTGCAAGCCATTCAGGATTACACGAAGATGGCACCTGATGGAATCAAGATTTTGGATGCGAAGGTTCCTCGACGATTTTTGCCTTATGATGATACCTGGTTCCCACACGACGATCCACGCGCATACTCTCAGTCGTCCACAATTCGCGAAGTTATCCAAGAAGTCTTCCAACGTCATGCATCGGGCCTTAGCTTCAGAGAGTACAATGCTGGACCCGCGCTAGATGTTCAAATGAAACCAGAAGGATTCCAGATTGATGTCAACGTAGATTGGGATACCGGCATTATTTTCGGAGGTAGTCAATTCAATTGCGGTACATGGATGGATAAAATGGGCGAAAGTGAAAAGGCAGGAAGCAAAGGATTCCCAGGAACACCGCGAGATGGTGCCGCCATTGAGATTACTGGTTTGTGTTATAGTGCCTTGAAATGGGTCGAGGAACTTCGTACAAACGGACATTACGAACATGAGGGAGTCTCAGCCGCCGAGAAGAAGTCCATTACATTCGCTGAATGGGCATCAAAAATCAGATCCAACTTTGAGCGATGCTACTACATTCCGGTAAACAGCACAGACGACAGCAAGTATGACGTTAACTCCTCTCTCGTGAATAGACGAGGCATCTACAAGGATCTCTACAAGTCTGGTAAACCCTATGAGGACTACCAACTCCGTGCCAATTTTCCGATCGCCATGACTGTTGCCCCCGAACTATTCAACCCAGAACACGCACTACAATGCCTCTCCCTCGCCGACTCCGTCCTTCTAGGACCCACTGGCGTTGCCACTCTTGATCCATCTGATTTGAACTATCGACCTAACTACAACAATTCCGAAGACTCGACTGATTTTGCGACCTCAAAGGGAAGAAATTACCACCAGGGTCCTGAGTGGCTATGGCCTCGCGGGTTTTTCTTGCGGGCACTGCTACATTTCGATCTTTTACGACGGAAGACAGCGCATGAGCGCACAGAGACTTTCCAGCAGGTCACAAGACGGCTCAAGGGGTGCAAAGTTGCAATCAAGGAAAGTCCGTGGAAGGGTTTGACGGAGTTGACGAATAAGGATGGAGCTTATTGCGCAGATTCGGTATGTTCTTCTTTTCTCCATTACATTTCTGGTTTGTACCTTGTTCTCGAGCTGATGGTTTGTAGTCTCCTACTCAGGCCTGGTCTGCTGGATGTTTGCTTGATGTGTATTATGATGCTGCCAAGGTAGCGTCGTAGGGATCAGAAAGTCTATAGATGTTTTGTGCTGGATTGAAAATGACGGTAGTAGATATCTTTCTGTAAATCGATAGAGTAACTTAACTAGGTAGATAACAAAATGAACAGCTGTATATGACAAAAGCTGCCTGAAGTCCACTCTGCTTCTGATTCTCCATGTTGGTTGCCTTCCTCTCTGGCCAATCGGTCGCTGACACGAAAATTCACATAGCCGACAAGCATCGGTTCTGACCGAGGGCTTATCAGTTAGTTACCATTCTCGAATATGTATTTTTCGGCTTTTGAGGCGAATATCTAGTTGCTTTCTATTTAGCCTGTTTACCGGCAAAGATTATCATGTCATTGTAGTGGAGCTCCACCACTCCTCGGACTTGCTCCGTGGAGCAGCGCGGGGAAGGCAAAGCCCCGAGGTCAACGATCAACATGAAAAATAACCGTCAGCTTTATAAATCTTCAAGATCATGTGCATCCCGACATTCCTTAAAATTAATGTCCTAAGCAATATCTGAATTCACGTTGTGTCTAATATATAATCATGACTTCGACCAAACCTGAGATAGGCTTCGTCGGCCTCGGAGCCATGGGCTTCGGCATGGCCACCAACCTAGTCAAGCAGGGATACTCCGTCAAAGGATACGACGTCTTTCCTGCGTCGGTTGAGCGATTCAAGGCCGCCGGTGGAATCCCCGCGACATCTCTGAGAGACTCGGCGGAGGGGAAACAGTTTTATGTCTGCATGGTTGCATCGGCACCTCAAGTGCAGGATGTATTGTTTAACCGAGAGACGGGTATCCTTGATGGTATGCTCATTTCAGCAGCTTAATGCATATTGGCTCATCTATTTTATATGTACGATGCGTAGAATTGACAAAAGAGTGATAGTACTCCCTCAAGGCGCGACATTCCTGCTCTGTTCCACCGTCCCCTCAGCATACGCCCAATCCGTCGAAAAAGAGCTCAAAGCCCGCGGACGAGACGATATATTGTTTATCGACAGTCCCGTCTCCGGTGGAGCAGGTCGCGCAGCTGATGGAACACTCTCAATAATGGCCGGAGGTAGCGACGCCGCTATCGAAAAGGGGAAATTCTTACTTCAAGAAATGTCCGACGCGAAAAAACTGTATTTAGTGCCCGGCGGTATTGGAGCAGGTAGTAATATGAAAATGGTGCATCAGGTTCTCGCGGCGATTCACATTGCGGGTGTGAGTGAGTCGATGGGCCTTGCGGCTCGGCTGGGGTTAGATGCCCGTGTTGTCGCGGATGCGATTATAAAGTCGGATGCATGGACGTGGATGCACGAGAATCGTATTAAGAGGATGCTGGAAGAGGATTGGAATCCGGGTGCGAGTGCCATGACGATCATTCTCAAAGATGTGGTATGTACAACCCACCTGCCAGCTTGATTTGAAAAGTAGTTGACTTGGATAAGGGTATCATCACATCCACTGCGCGATTACACAAGTTCCCCACACCCCTCTCCTCATCAGCAGAACAGCTCTACCTTACCAGTCTTGTCCATGGTTATGGCCCCAAGGATGATTCCTCCCTCGTCCGCATGTACACACCTGAGTCGATAGCCAGCGTGAAATGCACCCTTTCGCCCGAGGAAACAGCGCGCAGACTCCAAATGGTCATCAAATGCATGCAATACACCAACATCGTCGCAGCAGCTGAAGCCGTCGCATTTGCACGGTACTTAAACGTCGACATGAAACAGTTCTATGACCTGGTCATCAACGCCGCCGGAGGGAGCAAAATGTTCAGCACGCTCGGCGTGACAATGGGTGAGGGAATACCGACGGGAAATGCACCGGAGGGGACTCTAAGTATTAATGGTATTATCGATAAGCTCAGTGCTATTGTGCAGGAAGCGAGAGATTTATTTACGCCATTACATCTGGCTACTGAGGCGTTGACTCAATATCTGGTAGCGCAACGGCGTGGCTGGGGATCTGAGGCTGCGACGAGCATTATCAGAGTGTGGGAGAGCTAGGTAGTCAGTTGAACGATTGAAGAACCATAAATTAGCACTGTAATTGTTTGAGATGATTATCCTGTTACCTTCTTCTCTCTAGGACATTAATAGTATACCATGACAAGACCTCGGGCATGAGAAATTCTAATATAAAGACAGATATCCTTTAATCATGCTGCAAATACTTGAACTTAGCCCCTGAAGAACCTTGCACATCCTAAAAAAATTGAATATTTTCCCAGGAACCGGACCGTCCACCATGAACTAGGGCTAAGACACCGCAGAAGTATCCGATCCCTCCACCACCCCACCTCCCCGCCATCCTATGACATCCGGCGCCCCCTCGGACTTGGTCCGATCTCCGTGGAAGAGCGTCGGTCAACAGCGGACAATCACCCGATTGAAGTGGCTTTTTTGAGCATATAAGCAATCTTATTCCTAATTACTTGGTCCCATTCGAGAGATATCACTGTATTGCCAATTTGGCTGTTGAAACCATCATTGGCTTGCAGGTAATCTCGTTGTCTGGTGTGTAACCGCCATTGCTAACTTGACACCCAGATTCCACATTCAAAATAGAGTCAAGAAAAACAAAAAACATAATTCAAAATGCCTCACCCCAGCCTCAAAGGTAACCGAGCCCTTGAAATCCTCGACAATGCCCTCGCCGGTAAATATGGCGTACCCGGAATGTGCTGCTACAACATCGAAGGCATTCTAGCCACCGTACGTGCAGCCGAGGCCAAAAAGTCACCAGCTATGATCCTGCTCTTCCCCTGGGCAGTGCAATACGCAGATGGCTTGCTCGTTCACGCCGCTGCCGAGGCCGCTAAAAAAGCCAAGGTGCCCGTCACTGTACACATGGACCATGCCCAATCGCCAGAGATTATTCGTTATGCGGCCGACCTCGGTGGCTTCGATAGTATCATGGTTGACATGAGCCATTACGAAAAGGAAGAGAATCTAGCAAAGACACGCGAGTTGGTCACTTATTGCCACGAGCGCGGAATCGCAACGGAGGCAGAACCCGGCCGAATTGAAGGTGGAGAGGACGGAGTGGCAGACACCGCTGACCTGACGGGTCTATTGACCACTCCTGAAGAAAGCCATGACTTTGTTGATACTGGTATTGACTGGCTGGCGCCTGCTTTCGGGAACGTCCACGGTTCATATGGCCCTCGTGGCGTGCAATTGGAGTACGACCGCTTGGAGTCTATCAACCAGGCTGTTGGCGACAAAGTGCGCATTGTCCTTCACGGAGCGGACCCTTTCACCACCGAGATTTTCCAAAAGTGCATCTCTCACGGTGTCTCCAAGATCAATATAAACAAGGTTATGAATGCAGAGTACCTGCGAGTGCAGTCTGAGAAGGCTGGAAAAGTCCCACTGACTACTTTGCATGAAGAGGTCACCAATGCCATGCAGGCGGCTGTTGAGCGATGCATGGATATGCTGGGATCAACTGGGAAGGCAGCCTAATATAGCTATGATTTTAAGTAATATATGAGCCCAATGATTATGCCGTCGAGAACTAGTAAATACTATGACATATCATGAGCGATGTCACACTTCAAATCAAGCCCTTTGATATTTCAGTAATCCATAAAATTGTTTCACTGCCGACAGAGGATGGACACCCTCGATTTGAGCTGGTGGACTGGCTAAGTGCCTACTAAGCGATGTCCATGGACAATTTAGCTCCATGTCATTGACGTTTCCAGCAGGTAAGAATAAGTCATACTTTAAACAACTTCATAATGATGAGCGTTAGCAGCAATTTTCTTATGTCCTTCATCAACGTTACACTACATATGATGCTGAATCTCTTCTTTAAACATATCCTTGACCTTTGAGGTACTCCACGGTCTCACATAGGTATCAAAGATATGTCAAATTCCTCGGCTATCACAAAACAGACGACTCCAAATATGATACCAATAATTATTCCATTGCAAGATTTAAACAGCCTGAAATCGAAGTTCGTGTATGTCAGTAAAAGACGGTAGCACTACTGTACTTTAGAAACGAGGCTGAGACCAGGTTCCCTAGCATGGCCGGTCAATAATTTACTCCTACTCTATTTACTGTTTCTCAAAGGGGTTCTATCTATGGGGGGAAATTCATATCATAATACTAATCCTCACCCATCATGTCCATCACGGTATCTTGGAGGCCGCTTTCTCTGGCGAATATACATCGCAGCCACCGCGCCAAAGACCGCGAACATGTACGAGCAAGGAATAACAACCCTAGCTGTGGCACCGTCAAATGACTATCAGGATGTTACTCTTTCCATAGAGTTCGTTGACATAATGACAGTATTTAACCATGAGTCCAGCAATCGCAAAACGGACTTTCCATACACACAATTGAACCAAGTAGCAGAAGTGGGCGACGTCCAATGCTCTCCACGCATGCCAGCATGATATCTATGGCTCATTTTTTGAAAGAAATCAAATAAGTATAAATTGAGAGCTAATATTTAAGGCCTACACAAATTCAATGGGCAATGAGCTATGTAACGAGATGGCCAGAAGTTACCTAATACTTATCATAATTCACAAGATCAAGAATCGCGAAAAGTGCCCATGTTTCTACAACAACATAATTACACCAGGTTCATGTCGCATGTATCTATAAGATGTCGAGTCTTGTCTATTTCGATGATATCACCTTGTCCCAACAGAGTACCCTAGGGTTGGATCTATAGAACTACCGGTATCCCTCTCCTGGACATTGTGGAACAAACATGCTGCTATCTTTCCAGCTTCTTGCATTAATAGCTCGCTAATGAGATCCAATAAGTATGTAGCAAGTGATGATATCCGCACCAGACTTCCGGTAGACCATTCACACAATTGACTGATAGCAGCCCGCTTTTCAGCTACCAGCTCAAAATGGAAATTCATGCGCGCATCCTAACAAGTACCTATCTTTAGTGAGATACAAGGGTTTTTAGGTGGGTGTGTAGATACGCTACCCACAATACGCTGCAATAATAATCTGTAGTAAATGGTTAATGTTTAATAGAAAGTGAAATAAGCACTAAAGCGAATGACTTTCTTACCACCTACGTCAGCAGGAGGAATTGTTTATAACGAGGTGCACTAGTGTATACACATGTAATGGGATGTATTAATGATACATGGATGTACGAAGATTACTAGACTGTAACTTATTGTCATAGATATACCGTAGGTACTAGAAGTGAGCAAAATACATAGTAGGCCCAGGACCAACCAAGTAATTGACTGGTAAAAGGATTCAATCCCTGCTAAACAGCAATAATACAGGTAAGTTAATGCAATATAATGGATATACTCGCCGATAAGACAGTTTTCAAACCGCTGTCTCATTATGCTATCAGGCACCTTGCTTATACGCACGATGATACGCAGTGGTGCTCCAGTTTTTCCTGAAGCAAAATGGATTCGTATGGGCCTGTGTCTCGGTGAGTCTTTTATGGCGATATGTCCTTTTCGATACCCACATCGGGAACAAGTGAATCTGAGCATTGGCACACACTTGATATCAGAAATCTCGATCTATAGTAACAGACCACCCAATTAGATGTTCGAAATCGTAGCACGCCTCCCAAGCCGAGAAAGACAACTGACTGCTCTCCCTAAAAAATTGAAGGCTCCATGATTTCGCAGCCCACTTACCTCAAATGTCCTGTGACTACAGCGGCATACTCTTTCTCCTATCTATTCCATACTCCGTGGTGGCTACCCTTTTCGGTCCCGTGAGTCGATGCTTTTCTTTGGCTGCGCTAAAATTCTCACGGCTCACATACATTTTCCGGACACTTGGTACCCCCAGATCTGCTGGCTCGTGCTTAATGTATAAGTTGATCCTGCCATACTAAGATCCCAATACTTCATATCTCATAATCAGCCAAAAAAAAAAAGATAAGAACTTGGAGACAGATTACGCATCGAGGAAAAAAAAACCGTAAAAGAACAAATATCAAAAATGAATCACAACAGAATCGTTGAATTGGCGACATCGATCTCTCAAAATGTTGCAAAGATTGATTCGTACTTAAAGTCAAATGGCCTCTCAGGACCGTCTTTTGACATTGATTCACCATTCATCAACAGCTTCCCAGAAGAAATAGGTGCGATTAGAGATGCCGTTCTTGAGGCTAATCTGGAGCTGAGCGAGCTCCTTCTGGGTCCGAAGGAAACATTTGTTGAATATCAGGTCAGAAATCTCCGCAACAATTTTCTCAAATATCTTTTTGTATGCATTTGATATTTCAGAGATCTCATTATTCTCTAGTACAATTACTTCGTCTGCATGCGAGCTCTATATCAATATAAAATTCCAAATGCCTTTCCTGTTGGAGAAGAGGCGACCTTTGCGCAGATAGCTGGCAACTGCAACTGCAGCGAGGCTATAGTTCGCCGTATTTTACGTCTTGCAATGACGAATAGAATCTTCAAGGAAGTTCGCAAAGGAGTCGTTGTTCACACTGCAACATCTAAAGCTTTAGCAGAAGATGACAAATTTCGTGATTATGTTGGAATGAGATGCGAGGAAATGTGTCCGGCAGAGTTGAATGTCCGTATATCCCTTGATTAAAGCTGGAGAATCGAGAATGATAACCACAGAAGCAACAGACAATCCCAGCGATGTTGAAATGGCCCAACTCCGAGGATCCATCTCAAACAGTAAGTCGGAGAGGTTGCCTGCTCACACTCTCTCTTGGTATTGAGCTTACAAAATTTTTCTTCCTATTTAGGGATTCTCCCTGGCAAACAATACAACCGATACAATGTATCAAATCATGGGGAAAGACCCAGCTAGAGCGCAACGCTTCTCCAATGCAATGGCATTCCGTCTTACAGGTCCGGCGTTGAAACTAGATTTTCTAGTTGATCATGGACCTTGGGCATCTCTTCCAGCGGGAGCAACTGTTGTGGACATTGGCGGTTCTCACGGAAAAGCGATGGTTGCTATTGCTGAAAAATTTCCCTCACTCCGGTTCATTGTTCAGGATCTACCACCCACTATTGCCGCTCGCCAGCCCATAGCTCCAGAATTTGATGGTTGTGTATCGTTCATGGAGCACGACTTCTTCACTCCCCAGCCAATCATTGGTGCGGACGTCTACTTGTTTCGATGGATTTTTCACAATTGGCCAGACAAGCACTGTATACGTATATTGAAGAACTTGGTACCTGCCTTAAGGCAAGGTTCAAGGATAGTTGTTAGTGAAATATGCTTGCCGGAGCCAAACACTATCGCGGTTAGAAAGGAAAGAAAGTTGCGGTTAGTTCTTCCATGAACGCTTTCTTCATCTTCTCTAAAGACCCATCAAATTGAATAAATGCTGACGATGATCATAGTGCTATGGATATTGCTATGATGACGATGCAAAACGCTCAAGAAAGGGACAAGGGTGAATGGGTCGACCTATTCAAGCGCGCAGATGAGAGGTTTCAATTTATGAAAGTTGTACAGCCAGAGAAATCCGATTTGGCTGTAATTGTGTTTATATGGCGGGAATAGAATGGTCAGGTGAGGTCAAATTAAATCCAACGGCCTTATGATAGGCAGAGACTTTCACCAATTCTATTATCGTATAATATCCATATGAAACGTATTCTTGATTGAGAAAGCCATAACAAATGAACTAATTTGTAAGATTCATTGAGTTGTTGCTTGATACAATAAATCGGGGGCATATCCACCTATAAGACATACATGAAAAATGACAGGAAATGAAAGTAGAACCGTGTGCCTTGAATCTCTATCCATCCAAGAAACAAGTATAACACCGACATAATAAGATTGAACAAAATTTTTGGAATACATGTATTTTGTGTACAGTGGCACAAGTATGTGCGAACAGAGACATCATTCTGGTATTACACAATAGATGATGCTGAGACGTTGATATCAGTTTCGACGTGAATCTCACGAGATCTAGATGATATATCCTTTGAGTGATCGCCGAATGGTGTTCTACCGGATTTTGTAACGGGATTTAACGGTACTTCTTGACCGTATGATTGAGCCCAGTAACCGTTAAGTCTTCGGTCTTCTGAATCGATGGTATGGTGATCGCTATCCGGAACTTTTGAAGGTTTACCCATGTACTTTGATGTATCCTGGGAGAAACTGTGTACGTGGGATGAAGACTTGAAGCTCCGAGTGCGCCATGACCGAGGTAGAATAAATTCTACAACAGGACGCATAGTTGGTAGACAAGCACTGATGACGGCGACTGAAGGCTCGACGGACGACCATATAACGGTGTTGTTAAATCCCCCTGGAATGAACACATTAGAAAATCTCAACTTCGTTTTGTATATCGGCATCTGAGGTGATGATTATTCGGTATGATTTGAGTAAGATTACTCACAGGTGAAATCAGGGTTGGAAACCTCGTGAAGTTGTGTCAATCGAATGATACTGGCTATAATAACGCTGGGACAGACGCAAAAAGTTAGCAGGATATCCGATATGAGTCACAGAAATTTAGCGACGATGCCATAAGAGAACCCGGTGATCAACATACAAGCTACCAAGCATGAAGATAAAAGTAAGAGCAACCCTCTCCCACTTGGAAGTGTGCAACCCCCAAACCATGCGAAGCGGAAGGATCAAGATAAAGGCATCCGTGATAATGTTAGGTACCGCATTGGCAATGTAGAAATGCTCCGAATTGATGCACTTAGATCCAGCCTCATGTGTCCAGAAACCTCGAACTGGGTTGCAGGAGAAGATGGAAACAAGGATTGTCGCAATAAGCCAGGCTGAGACTATACATGTAATGACTTTGGCAGCAAGTTTGAATTCTCGCGTTGGGAACAATCGTGTGTAAAATAGTAGAATAGACATCTTCGTCGCCGCAAGACTGACAAAGTAGATAATTTCATAAGCCATGAGAGCCTGGGATTAGATTAGCTGGCGGGCCAAAATTGGTCTGTAGCCCGTACGAACCTTGAAGAAATTAACTTGTTCCACTGGCGTCGTGAGCTGTACATGTTTTCCAACGCCATTGTCGACCACTGTTTGCGCCCATTAGTTCAAAGATAGTCTTCGAAGAATCGCTGAACATTGTTGAGAGCTTACTGAATATACCCAAACCAAGACATCCCCACGAAAAAATCTACCGCAGCGTGAGTCGCGTACATAAAGCGAGAATGGCAAAAGTGTCTGAGACTTACCAGACCTACGACTGCTAATAAGTCGTCAATAGCATAGTTGCCCTTGAGCTTTCTGGAAACGAATCGGAGTACGACCGCAATATCTGCCAATGCAGATACAGCAATTGTTGATCCTAAGATTCGAGCTTGGTCGTTATCGTTGAGGTTGACACTCATTTTGTCAATATGCTCACCACCTCGTTAGATGGGTGTGCATCTTCACGTTGAAAAGAATGAAAAAGGAAGGCATGATGGAGTTTAAAGTTCTACCAACAAGCTTAATGCGTAGCGTGGCTGACCATACGAAACCTAGTCAACCTAACCTGGCATCTGCAGAGTCGGAAATCCACTAAGGCTAACAGATTTGGGGCGGTCCTGTAAAAGGGGGGTAAGACTTCATACAGAAGAGGGAACAAATAGCAGCAGCAAATAAGTACCACGATGGCAGCCCATGTAGTAGGATCAGCAGAAGCATTAATTCGGCATGAACAAACCTAGCCAAATCCACGTCGTGCAACACGCCTTCAATTCATTTGCCAAGTCATTCGATGAATCGAGGTGTCTCGCCAATCTAATGACGGACTAATTTTTTTTGCGTACATTAGTACGTAAAATCTCGTACGGGTAACTCGGCTGCCTGTCTATCTCTTACTAGTATAGCTAGTATAATTGCAGGGAGAAAAGAAGCTGGTAAACCACTTGAAATTAACAACGTTTTCACATGTCTGACATAGCTATTTCGGACTCGTCAAGTTTAAGTAGACCACTGTCCATCAATTCACTTACTTCTATCTAAGTACATTGTCTAGCCTTCATACACGTGATTTCGGCAAAAGATCACTTGATACAGCAAAATTTGGTTTGTATGCTGCGTTAACCAAGTAGTCAACTTGGTTTAGTATCCGAAATGAAAAACTTCCTTGAGACGCAGGAAGTTACTGCCAATGCGAATACCGTGTTGAGAACCGATATGGCGATACCTGAGACAACTGTCGAGGTAGATCCTTCCCAAGACGGAACTTATAGCTGGATCTGTGTTGTTTGCGTTTTTTTAATAAACATGCACACTTTTGGCATCAACGGGGTAAGCCTTCTCATCGTATCTGGTAACGAGCAGCCGTTGAACCACTGAGACAGTCATATGGGGTATTTCTTTCATATTATCTCACGTCAAACACTTTTCCGGGATCCACATATATTGATTACGCCCTGGTCAGCGGTCTATCAATATCACAGGCATTGCTCATATCTCCTTTGGTAACCTATACTACCCGTTCGTACGGCACCCGAACTAGCTTGTACATTGGCGCATGCCTGGAAGCCCTTGCACTTGTTGGGGCTTCCTTCTCAAACTCAATATGGCAGCTGTTTCTGAGCCAAGGCTTATGTTCTGGCTGGGGAATGGGCTTCCTATTTCTGGGGACTATTGGCGTGGTCCCACAGTGGTTTACCAAGAGGCGTTCACTGGCGGCGGGTCTAGCATCCGCTGGAGCCGGCACCGGCGGTTTTGTGTACAACCTTTCTGTCAATTCCATGATTCGGAACATCTCCCTACCCTGGGCATACAGAATTCTTGCAATTGTGGCTTTTACGACAAATATCACCTGTGCATCCTTCATCAAGGATCGCAATCGACAAATTGGGGCAGTACAAAAGATATTTGATTATAAGATATTTACGAACATCAACTTCTTAGCACTCGCTTCTTGGTCCGTTTTGAGCATTATAGGATACGTGATATTGTCATTCTCTTTGCCTTCCTACGCTGTGAGCATCGGCCTTTCGCAACAGCAGGGCTCAATTGTTGGCTCGCTACTAAATGTTGCCCAGGCCGTCGGACGGCCTGTAATGGGCTATCTGAGCGACCACTTGGGAAGATACAGAGTCACTGCTCTCGCAAGCACAGCCTGCGGATTTTGCTGTTTCTTCATATGGATATTTGCTAAAAATTATGGTGTTCTAATATTCTTCGCTATGATGTCTGGTTTGTTCGTCGGAAACAACTGGGCGGTAAGTCAATTTTCCCCTGGCCTTGCTTCCGAGGAAGAGATTAGAAGGACGCTTATTTTCTAGTAGGCGACTGCGCCAGTTTCTGCCGAGATATTTGGTATAAAACACTTGCCGTCAATACTTTCTACACTCTGGCTCTTGCTGACCATACCTGGCACATGTGGGTATCCTTCTTTGCTCTTTCGGTTCACACAACCCCCCAGAAATACGAACAAGTATTGACTACTTGATAGTCGCCGAACTAATAGCCCTCGGGCTGCGAGAGAAGGACGGTAGCAGGGTCTATCTTCCGACCCAAATCTTTACGGGCTTTCTTTATATTGGAGCCGCGCTTTGTATGGGAGTAATAAGTTTCCGAAGGTCTGTATCAGCCAGTTAGATGTCGCACCAATGACCAAATACGAAGAGGGGACATGTAACAAGCCAAATATCGTCATATATTTGGATAGCATGCACAACTTCTGGATCGACATCAGCTTCGCAGCATTTACGAAGAAAATGGCGAGTGTTTGTTCACTACTTGGCAGCTAAAGCTCTTAGCCGTTTCAGAATGGAGGGGTAACTGGACGTTTCGAGGAGCGGAAATTACAATGAGTGCTGTACCTCTGGATAACGGGTTTGGAACGGAATCGTACAGCAAAAAGAAATATACTCCAGCTACTCGATGTTGAAAACAGCTACTAGAATACAACACTAGTATCTATGTACGAAGTCGTAACGTTCGCCGTAAATACAATATAAATACATTGTACGGAGTATTGCCCTTTTGGCTCAAGGTTATGCGCGGGCCGCAATCCCCGCCTGGTCCCACCAAGACCCACTAGGTAATCATGACTACCATTTTCATAGGTTACTGGAATGGCACTTTGACCCTTGTACCTTGATTTGCAAACTGCCGAACAGGGAGGGCATCTTTCTATTTCTAGCTTATCAAGTGATTAAATCCAGACCATCACTTTCGAAACTGGACCGTTAATGTGTCAGATTATAGTCCGATTGACCGATTGGTAGAATCTGGAAGGAAGGATCATACTAATGCCGAGCTGTTCGCGCCATTGACGTGGATGATTGGTTCTTATACGCCATTCAGCTAGATGTCATATCGATCGGCGTGAGGCTTATTCTATAAGCAGCAAAGATTGTCGAGCTTTCTATTGTTCGGTTCCCAGGGTCCACCTTACTCAGGGTTCAATTAAGAAAGCCGTACAAATAATAATGTAGCCCGTGGCGTTTTTGTGTTGAACACAAATATCCACGCGGTTTATGACGAGGTATTGTTTGGTATCAGGGTTTTGCAAGAAATGGCCTTTTGATGTTTGTCGACATTCAATTCACTAATTCTTTACCTGAATGACTATCTCGGCTAAGTTAGCTCACGTTGCAATGGGAGGATAAGAGGCAGGTTCCAAGGATTTCGACATGGTTTAAATTAGCGAGTTACATATTCGGTCAATATTTCGTCAGGATGAGAATCCTTGCACCCGCAAGATTTATTCCTTGACTTTCGAAATATCCTAGACAATAAGGAATCTTCAAATTACTCTATACAAGTACCTAGAGTTCGAGTTAACGGTCAGTAGACTATGCTGTCAGTATATTAGCGTATTCAGGCATGGTATTATCTCACGACATTGAAAAGGATAAATTGAAGTTGCGATTGATTCTATTAAGCGACGTAAATTAACAACCACAGACGGCGTGAGCGGTCAGCACGAAAATATCCATAGTTCATTCTAGATCATATTACTAGCATTACCGCTAAATACAGTCCGTTTCTTATAGCGAGTAAAAGTTAACATAATCCTGATCTAAATACGTCCTCAGTCCATTTAATTATTCTGTAAGCACTCCGTACAGAGTCTCGTCGAGACTTATTGTAATCGAACTATAGGATTCATGGGTCTATAGTCACTTTTCACCTATCTATATCATGTGCCCAATGTTACATGAAGTTACTCATACATGCCCTGATGGTAGTGGGATCGACAAGGTCCGACTGAGGCAAGTTAACCAATGATCAATGATGCGTGTCATGTACCTCTATACCGCTCTGTATTACAAGGATACTGCTACTGTTTTTCCATAAAACATAACAAAAGAGACCCAGGGGCTCGGCACTGGGATACCGAGAATCTTCGTGTCCCTACTGGGACGCATAGTAGCCAAAACAAGTCATCTTGCCTTAGATGGCAGTAAAAGCACTATCAGAATTGGGTATGTCATAGCAAGAACCCGCTGAAGTAGTTGATGAACTTTTAAGACCAGTTTTATACGGGTAATATCAATGCATTAACAAGGAGTTTAAACCTTATTTCCCTATACTCTGTATCAGTCGTTCATTTGCTCGTCTATGGGTCCATCTTTCAATACACAACCTCGCCACAATCAGGACCAGCTATTCGTTGATTATTGTGCTCAATCAAACCACAGACGATTCATGCGTGTCGAGATAATTAACGGCTACTAGCGTTGCAGACTCGTCAGAGAAACCGTGTCGGATGCCTATCCTTAGAATATATGCCGAAGCTCGTAGTTACATGGTCATGGACCTGTACATATAACCAACGTCCTAATGATAATACATCATCCGATTAGCCAGCATCATCCATGTACCTATTAGACCTCGCATTAAGGCAAATCATCACTTACCGATAATCATAGATAATTGGCAGCCTGTGATGAATCCTAAATGCCTCTAACCAATACTTGGGCGTGGGGGCTATGCTTAATACCCGTACTGATAACTCCAACCTTGAAGAGGCCCTGATAACATCACCAGGTGTTTCTGCTAATAGCCCTTACTATCACCAATTACGCGTAAATCATGGATTGAGGTGAGCAGACTTAATATGAGTGCTACACCTATCGTCTGACTTCTGCAGGGTCATACCACTTATGTAGCATGTCCTTTCAAACCCTGATCTCCCCGGGTTTGCTACTGTAAGAGTCTTCACAAGCGGTTGGATCCGACTTTATGCTTTGATCTGCGTAGCATATTTTTTCGGAGTATCCACAGCACCATTTGACTTTCTCGCCCGTTCGAGAGCGCCACCCTTGTTGCCGAGTGGGTGTGATTGTCCATTCGGATCGAGAGAGTATGCGTGAATGGCAAACCGTCACTGGAACTTGGAAAGCAGGTAGATTTTACAAGGTGGGATGCTACTGAAGTACTAGACTCTAGAATTGTTTTCCCATGAAATGACAGGGTAGAAACTGGAGAAGTGGTCATATATAACTTATCTGGTTTCTGAGGTCAATGTCACATCTCTATTTGCTTCCAAAGTAGGGCTTTCTCTCAACAGAATATACCGGTATGCACGTGCAAAGTGATCGAAACTACCTTACGAAATAAATAAACATGGCCCCTAGTATTGATTCACCCCGCCAGGAGGTATTGCACACACCCAACGTCGAATCTCCGAGTCTAGATAGATATAGAGGATACGATCATACAAGATGGTACGTTGGAAATGCTAAACAAGCGGCATCTTGGTATGTCACCCGCATGGGGTTTGAGGTGGTTGCCTATCAGGGATTGGAAACAGGTTCTCGTTGTACTACTTCTTATGTGGTTGCCAACAACAACGTGAGATTCGTTCTTACATCAGCTACTCAGAGCTACTCAGCTCTTGAAGAGAGCGCGTCACCCGAGGACCGACAGCTTGTCAAAGATATATACGAGCACCTGGAAAAACACGGCGATGCTGTCAAAGACGTTGCTTTCGATGTCGATGACGTTCAAGCACTGTTCTCAAATGCGGTAGCCTCTGGTGCTACCAGAGTTCAAGAACCGATGACAATCAAAGATGGAAAAGATGGGTTTATAGTTACGGCAACAATCAAAACGTTTGGGGACACTACGCATACCTTCATAGACCGCCGAAACTACGTCGGAGCATTCCTACCAGGTTATCATGCAGTAAACGAGTCTGACCCTATTCAACGATATCTTCCTACTATTTATGTGAACGAAATTGATCATTGTGTTGGGAACCACGACTGGGACGATCTGGAATCTGCATGTAATTTGTACGATTGTACTCTCCCCTTTTGAGCGTCTTGTCACTAAGAAAAGTCTAGTTATGAAGAATGCCTCGGTTTCCGCCGTTTCTGGACTGTTGACGACAGATCCCTCACCACTGAATACTCTACTATGAACTCGATTGTCATGGCTTCTCCGGGCAGCGAGAAAATAAAGATGCCAATGAACGAACCGGCCGTTGGAAAGAAGAAGTCACAAATTGAAGAATTCGTACAATTTTATAACGGGGCCGGGGTCCAACACATCGCTTTCCACACGACAGATATTGTGCAGACAGTAACGAATATGAAAGAGCGCGGTGTTCAATTTATTAGTGTTCCGGCAACATATTACGAGGACCTTTCGGTTCGGTTGGAGAGCTCTGGTATGAAGGTGGAAGAAGACATGGAAATTCTTCAAAGGTTGAGCATCCTTGTTGATTTCGATGAAGGGGGATACCTCCTTCAAATATTTACCAAGCCTTTGCTAGACAGACCGACGGTCTTTTTAGAAATAATTCAAAGGAACAATTTTGATGGCTTTGGCGCTGGAAATTTTAAGGCTTTATTTGAAGCTGTTGAAAGAGAACAAGCTAAACGCGGAAATCTATGATATGGATGACTTGATTTAGATCAAAGATTAGAAGACTAATTGCGAGTTCTCTCTTTCTATCCACTAAAAATTCCAAGGTCTTTCTCCTTCGTAAACCACTCTGTAGCCCCCCTCATATTCTCAATTTCCGCTTTCATAGCCTCTTGAACAATATTCCCACATAACCTTGCGTATGGATTCGCACTCACGGCCATCTTCATCGCTTCCTGGTCACCATATCTACCAGCCAGCTCGAAATCGGTCCTCGCTCTATCTTCCATCTCACTCTGTGTTAACCCTTTCAACTCTTCTGGTAGGTATTTCGCATTTTCTGACCCATTATTCACACGTTTTGCAGCTTTCCAGGTCAAATATCCCCTTTGCGCATAGCCAGATCTCAAAACCCTCGCTTGGAACTCACAAACCTTTCTATCGGGCTGTTCGGGTAATTCTAGTCTGATAGCAGTGCAGAGATCGCTCCATACCGTGGCAGTCTTTACCTCCTCGCTGTACAAGTTATCCCCGTATAATAGACGTAATACCTGAGCGCGATTATTGTATGCACTGGAATATGTTGGATGCGAACGAATGAGGACGGTTAATTGATCAACGGCTTGCTTAAGTGACTCCGCGGAAACATATGAGCCGCTACATGTAGTAATGATAGAATATTCCTGAGACTGCAGTTTTTTCAGGACGGTGGGAGAAAGATTGCTTCCAGTCGCTGTTGGTAGCTCGGGATCGACGAGGGACTTGGACAAGGATCCCGCAGGATGTGATTCAAAGACGCGGGATAGGACGAGTTGGTCGTTGGCGCTAAGAGTCTTTGCCATCGTTATAAATTGTTCGGAAGTTTGGTATGTAAGTTTTTGGTATGTGTGATGTGTATTTTGATGCACCAACCATGGAGAGGGTGCGTCTGTTAGATGAAATCCAACACAAGCCCTCCAAATGAATCCAGCAACTCATCGTTATCGTCGGCACAACATCCCACTGACGATCGCTGCATGGGTCTGATTTTTATTTCCCGACACTAGTCGGGCCTAGGGGAAGAGGTCTTAGCATATGCACAGTAATAAGATCCCGGCCTTAGTGAAGTACTTGGTAAGTTCTGACATTGCAGAAAAACCACTCACTTGCATCCCGCTTGCAAGGATTTTCTTTTATGTGACCGTCATGCATCATCACCATTAACCTGGTCCTTTTCGGCTAACAGCAAAAAACCTCTCTCTGGAGAAATTATAGAGCTGAAAATGGACGATAAAAAAATCTTCAAGAAAGAGGATATTGCTCTTCATTCAGATAGTACCGATTGCTGGGTCATAGTCAACGGAGAAGTGTGGGACGTATCAAATTACCTTTCCAGTCACCCTGGGGGAGCTGATGGTAATTTCCAAATAGCTTATTATAAAATTCGTATAGCTAACGAAAGTCTCAAGTCATATTCTGTCATGCTGGAAAAGACGCGTCTTTCACGTATAACCAAGTACACGACGCCAACCTCCTTGAACGAACCCTGCCATCAACATGTTTGAAAGGCACGGTCATCGAAGGAGTAGCACCTACAACATTTCAGGATGCCAAAAATGAGTCTATGGGTGACGATTTGACAGCCGAAAAGTCATTACCCCCACTCTCCAGTATCCTGAGCACACACGATCTTGAAGCAATTGCTAAACAACACCTCTCGCAAAAAGCTTGGGCTTACTATTCTTCAGCGGCTACAGATTTAATCTCGGAACGAGCAAACCAGTCATTATGGGATAGGATCTGGTTCCGTCCACGAATCCTAAGAAACGTGAGAAATGTAGTCACAGAGCGACAGATTCATGGAATCAGGACGTCTGTGCCGTTCTATGTAGCTCCAGCTGCGATGGCACGGCTAGCCCATGACGATGGAGAACTGGCCATCTCAAAAGCGTGTGCAGATAATGGAGTTGTGCAATGCGTATGTAAATTGCGCTTCCTGAGTGAATTGAATTTACCTATGTCCCATCTAATTATCCGTGTACAGATCTGTATCAATGCATCATACCAGCTAGAAGACATTATCAACTCAGCACCGCCCGGAACACCCTTCTTTTTCCAATTGTACGTCAATAAAAGTCGCACAGCAACCGAGGCTCTGCTCAAAAGAGTCTGGAATGCAGGGATACGTGTTTTATTTCTGACCGTAGATGCACCTGTCCCGGGAAAAAGAGAAGCAGATGAGAAGGTCAAGACGAGTGCGATGATTAAGACACCAATGACTGGAACACAGAGCGCTAATGATAATCGTGGAAGCGGATTGACCAGGATAATGGGCACGTATATCGATGATCAACTAGACTGGAACGACCTGCAATGGTTGAGAACGATTTGGAAAGGGAAGGTAATCTTGAAGGGAGTTCAATCTGTGGAAGATGCGATATTGGCTGTAGAAGCTGGTGTTGACGGTATCACATTGAGGTATGTCGCTTTCTCATTTCATCTCATCAGGGCAAAATGGAAGACTCTCATTGATTATATCCAGCAACCACGGTGGAAGAAACCTCGACACCTCCCCTCCAGGCCTCATGGTCCTTCTGGAGCTTAGAAAGTTCTACCCTGATGTGTTTGACAAAATTCAAGTTCACCTCGATGGAGGCATAAGAAGAGGTACAGACATTCTCAAAGCACTTTGCCTTGGTGCCACCAGCGTCTCCCTAGGTCGTCCATTCCTTTATTCTGTTTTATATGGAGAACAAGGGGTTCACCATCTCATTCAAAGTAAGTTTCATCTCCCCATCACCTTCGAGCCTTGCTAATAAAGATACTGCTATAGTTCTAAAAGAAGAATTAGAAACGGCAATGAAGCTCGTTGGAATCACGAATTTGTCTCAAGTCAGTTCGAGATTTGTGAATACGAAGGATCTAGACAATCGCATTGCGAATTCAATCATTGAAGAAGATGAATCTGTGCTTAAATCGAAGATCTAGCCATGAAATAACAATATGTACAAAGATAGTCAAATAACATATGGCATATAACATTATGCGCCCTAAAGAAGGCTAACACAAACACTTTGGTATGGTGATATTATGATCGGCGATCTCACAACTGTATGAGTCTAAGACTACAATTCCCTTTTGAAGAGTACAATTTACTTTTATGTGTATCATATTAATCGTATATCATCGTGATCAACAGTAAGATAATTGTCTAATGAGACACGCTTATTGAGGGTTCAGCCAGGTTAGGGTTTGGACATTAGAATCCTAACTTCCCTGACTTTCAGCAGCACATGCTTCCATGCAGGCTCAGAATTGGCTGACCATTGTACGATTGCTATGATAATGGTTATATACCAAGTGACCCTTTTGTAGTAGCTAATTAAGGGATTCTACTAAATTCTTACAAAAAAGGCGTTGTGCAGGTCGACCCCAGGCTTCTAATAGCATACAGTCAATTTTGTAATAAGTTAGTAAGAATCCCTGAACTAGCAGCCGTGAAATCAGTAATTGATCCTGCTCTCGTACGTCCACCAATCCGCAGTCCTTCAGATTAATCTTTAGCCACCTTTGGATTTTGGCCCGAAGCTTGTTGAGTGGAACTTCTCTTCTCAGTATAGTTCCTTCAGATCCCTGTTCACAGTTCTTTATACTTCGCGGCAATTAACTATCAGGGTCTGTAGGTATGTACAAGCACGGTATATTTGTAAAATTACATACGGCGTAAGAAATTACGTTCCAGAGTTTGATTAAGGGTGTGCCACTCCGTACGGCTAGTATTTGTGTATCAACGGATGACAGCGGTTGCTTTTTCCGGACAGCGTTTATCAAACAACCGTCGCAAAAAACTCGCTATGGCCCAGATGCCTGGTCCAAAACAGACTCTCCTTCAACCAGGGGCAATGAAATGGCTGCTTGCCAGAGAATACGTAACTTAGTCCATCATGAAAATGCCACATCCCATTCAGGACCGAAATTAACGCTAGGTACATACTAGCTACACTCTGCCACAAAGAAACAGCTCTACCCCTCAGACGAAGGATCCAATTGCAATCAGTCTAGTGAATTCGCAAGTTTAGGCAAGTAC
The DNA here is from genome assembly GCA_037356135.1 of Talaromyces sp. F31. Classification (NCBI taxonomy): domain Eukaryota; kingdom Fungi; phylum Ascomycota; class Eurotiomycetes; order Eurotiales; family Trichocomaceae; genus Talaromyces; species Talaromyces sp. F31. Next base: position 306,050 of record JAYXSF010000032.1, on the reverse strand, counting down.
TAGTCAAAAAATCAATTGCTTTGATTTGATGTTGAACGGGTGCGTGTCTGCCTGCTGCGTATATATTGACAGGTTCCACGACAGGCGTGAGGGGTAAATAGGACAAAACATTGGAATTGCGTGAAGAGTCTCGAATTTTGACCGTCCAATACTCGATTGAATAGTTATTTTCAGAAAAATAGGCCATGGAGGTTGATAGCATTGTCGCTGAGCTTCGCCAGACCTTCGACAGTGGCAAGACTCGTCCTATTACATATCGCAAGGAGCAGTTGCGGAAATTGTATCATCTTATTGTGGTTAGTTCAGAACGGAATAAATGGTCTCTTTTAATCGCTGATTATCGATATTGCGTGAAAGGACAACCGCGATCGTTTCGCAGAAGCTATCTTCAAGGATGTCGGCAAGCCGCCTGTGCAAGTAGAAGTTTTGGAGACGCTCTGTGTTGCCAACGAGGTTGGTATCCCCGTTACTTCTTTGTCTGTCATTACGAAAGTGCTGACATGCGAATTCTATGATCTAGATTGTCCACTTCTTGCATAACCTAGACGAGTGGCTCAAGGATGAGGTCGTCGAGACCCTACCACCTTTCGAGAACTGGTCTCCTATCATTCGAAAACAGCCAAAGGGTTTGGTTCTTGTTCTTGGGTGAGCTGTTTCTCGAATTCGGCTCGTAATAGCATGCTGACTAGTCGCTTATAGAACATGGAATTACCCATTGACATTGAGTAGATTTTCAGTCCAATCCTGAAAGTCATGAGATACTAATGAGCTCGCTCCTATAGCGCTTCTACCGTTCATCGGAGTTATTGCCGCTGGTAATACCGGTATTCTACGTCCTAGGTAAGCTATTCACTGACAGTGGTACGAGTCTCCACTGACCGATGAACTAACAGTGAATTCGCACCCGCCACGGCCGACCTCCTCGTAGAGCTCTTCCCCAAATACCTCGACGCTAGTAGCTACCGCTGCATCATCGGCGGCCGCGAAGCCGCCGAAGCCCTCCTCAAACACCCATTCGGCCACATCCTCTTCACAGGAGGCCTTAAAGTCGGTAAGGAGATCATGAAAGCTGCCGCCAACCACATCACTCCCATCACGTTGGAGCTTGGTGGCAGGAACGCGGCTATCGTGTCCGATAAAGCCAATGTTCGCCTTGCCGCGAAACGTATTCTATGGGGAAAAGCTGCTGCTGCTGGTCAGACTTGCTTTGCGCCCAATGTTGCGATTGTGCATGAGGCTGTTTATGATGAGTTTGTAGATGGTCTTAAAGATGTAAGATCCCCGCCCCTTCCATTCTCCTATGATTGCGTTGCACGGCTAATGGATATCAGTACTACGCCGAGTTCTACAAGGGCAAAGCCGAACACCCTTCGGTAGGCCACATCGTCAACGCCGCCCAATTCTCCCGCGTTCAATCCATCTTCTCCTCAACAAAGGGCAAAATCACTCTCGGCGGCGAACTCAACTCCACCACTCGCTTCATTGAGCCCACCATCGTCACCAACGTCGAAGCCGATGATGCACTCCTCCAGGCCGAAGTCTTCGGTCCCATCCTTCCCGTAGTCAAGGCCAAGGACATCGAACACGCTCAAACACTCGCCAGAGAAATTGCCCCCGAAGCGCTAGGTCTATACGTCTTCTCCGAAGATCTCGAGGAAGCCAACAAAGTCGTCGACGCCCTACCCAACGGCTCTGCATCGATCAACGACGTGCTAGGTCAAATTGCGCCGCCCAGTCTGCCATTCGGTGGATTCGGAAGTAGTGGATTTGGAGCGTATCGTGGAAAAGCAAGTATTGATACCTTTTCGCACAAGCAGTCTATTGTGACCGTGCCGACGGTGCCAGAGTTTGAGAATTTGTTGGAGTGGAGGTATCCGTATGCGGATCAGGAGAAGACTGTGGAGTTTGTTAGGGCGAATATGTTGGCGCCCCTTCCATCTCAATAGTTAAGACGGTTGTTCAATCAGCAGTCTGTATTTGTCCAAAGTGAATGCTTTAGATAACTCCCCAAACAATATCCCATATCGAATCGTTTGTATGGCCAAGGATGCAAAGTCTTTCAATGTACGGACCCATTTTCCCAGTGAAAATAGACCATCAGCTCGGAAGCTCGTGCCCATTGATTGATATACTGAGGGAATACACAAATGTAATTGATCGATGAAAGTGATACTTGACAAATACGCAACCGTTGATTGGCCAATCCAAAACCGCCAATCCGATATTTCTTATCATTGGAGAGTCGCAGCATCGTCAATTGAGGCACAAGCAAATCAAAGTTGCAATTTCTTTATAGAATTGACTTCTATTCCTCTCCTAGACTCCATAAAATTGCGACAAAATGAAAGAAAATAGAAAGTTTTCACGAACGAGAAAGCTATCCGCGAGTCCCTTTCGTCCGAGCTACGGTAATTCGACACATGGAACAAATGCGAATGCGAAAGAAAGACAAACAGAACAGAAGAAAAGCGGATGTAAGTGATGTCTCAGTCAACTTATACATAAATATTCAATCAAAAATACAGACAGGTTTTGCTTCTTAGAACGCCATCATCTTCTTGATCTCGGCAATCGCTTTACCGGGGTTGAGACCCTTGGGACATGTCCGTGAGCAGTTGAGGATAGTGTGGCAACGGTACACGCTCATGCTGTTGTTCAAAGCTGCCTTGCGCTCCTCGGTCTTTGAATCACGGGAATCGGCCAACCAACGGTATGACTGGAGGAGAATGGCAGGTCCAAGGTATTCCTCGCTGTTCCACCAGTACGAAGGGCAAGAGGTCGAGCAGCAGGCGCAAAGAATACATTCGTAAAGGCCATCGAGCTTGCGGCGGTCTTCGATCGATTGACGGTTCTCAAGACCCTATGCCAAAGTTAGCTGGTAGTAGGAATACTAGGGTTTCAGCACGCACATCCTCGGGCTTGCTATCAGTTTGAAGGTATGGCTTAATCGATTTGTATTGCTTGTAGAAATGGGTCAAGTCAGGAACCAAGTCCTTGACAACGTAGGTGTGAGGGAGAGGGTAAATGCGAGATTCCTTTGTGGTATCGGTAGGGATACGGCCTGTGGTTCGTTAGCCATGTCGCAAACCTATCAAAACTCCTTCAAGTTTAAAAAAAAAAGGTAATTCATACACAAGCATGCCAAGGTATTGACACCGTCGATGTTCATAGCACAGCTTCCGCAGATACCCTCACGGCAGCTTCGTCGGAAAGTCAATGTCGGGTCGACCTCATTCTTAATACGAATCAAAGCATCCAACATCATAGGACCGGTTTTATTCAGGTCAAGGGTGTAGCTCTGCATGCGAGGCTTCTCGGAGGGGGTATCAGGATTCCATCGGTAAACATGGAAAGTCTTGGTACGAGGCGTGGCTGAAGGGGCAGGTTCCTTGACCGTCGAGGTTTGCGACTCGGGCACGAACTTGCTACTGGTGGATGTAGCTTCGCTGACCTTGGAGAGAGGGTCGACGGTGGCATAGGAGCGTGCGAAGACCGACGAGGTGAACAATGGCCGGGAAGAGGCCAAGAGGCGAGTGGTGCGAAGGGCGGCCATGGTGGGCACGAGGGATAGCAGTTTTGTTGGAGAGGGCGATATACGACGGACACGGTAGATTGTGATGACTATCACTCAATAAAGAGCGTAGCAGCAGCTGGAAAGAGGAGTGGAGAGAAAAACGTGATCGCGTATAGCTTTCGAAGCGGAGAGAAGAGGGACTTTTGGTGGTATGAAGTCAAAGTCCAGGTTCGCTTTCTTGTTAGCCTACTCTGCCGCCCAGTGCTTCTGCCGAGGGCCCGTTGCCGAAAGCGACACGTGACACTAAACTTTGGCCAATCAGAGTCACTCTAATTGCAAGCGTTCGGAGACTTACGGCAATCGGGGCATCACGTGATGTGCGTCATGGCACGGCAATCGGATGTGGTAGCTGACTCAGTAAGCTAGCTGTATACAGTTAGTACGTTTGCTCCGCGATCGACCAGTTAGAATCATCCGATTTGATCTCTCTTTCCTAATGACCATCTGGATCTAACAGGCAGCGGAACGTTATATCAATAGTATCGATGCAGCAAATCATCAGGAGCCTCTATAGGCCTCCTCCCAGGAAGCAATTGAGTCTTCATCCAACCGGCGCTTGCTCTCACTAGGAAATTCGGGCTGTGTGCGAAAGTACAACCGATCAAGACTCAGTTCCACAGTTTGTCCATGCAACGACTCATCATTGACAAACATATCATATGCTTTGATTAAAATTGGCAGCTGTGTATATGGAATTCGATTCCATGGGATGTAAGCCGGCCGAGGATGAGGTCACATCAACTTTGCAACCTAGAACATTGTCCTGCTGGGCGCAGAATTTGAAGATTCACATGCCTTGGACGACAGCAGTTAGACTGACATCCAAGAGATCGAGTCAGTGGTTCCAGCAGTCCATTTTCGTCCAACTGCTCGATTTTGCTGTATGAGAATTGAGTATCGTATCGGCAGCACCAGCATTTGCAGCAAAAAGCCTAATCGGTTGCCTCCCTACTCAAACGCGGCATTGAACAGACGTGCTTGCTGTGGGTATGAACGGAAATCTATGGTCGGAATAGAATTTGACTGCCAGCTTCTTCGAGACTTTTGTTCCTGATTTCCTATCCACATCGGCCACCACCACCCGGCAGCCCTGGGCTACTAAATGTTCCTTCAAAGCCAGGCTCATGCCAGAGGCGGCGGCGCCCGTGGTAAGTGCAACTGGCTGCAAGATTGACGCTACTTCTAACATGTGCGGATTTATTTCTTTCTAGTAATTTCCAGTACGGGCTCTGTCAGGGATTCTATCTCAAGATGGATCAAAACTGATTTTGTTCAGTGCGCCATAGTATCTGGTCATAGCCGAGTAGATAATTGAGGCAAGGCTTGATTGATGTAAGTAGGGTGACATCTTAAACACCTATATGCATTAGATCTCCACACACCATAGCATTTCTAGGTAATGGATCCTCTCCAATATTTTGCGGAACAGCATATTGAATTGGTCACTATTTACTGCCAATAATGCATATGTTTCGCTCGCGCGGTTTGAAAGACTGTGGGGCACAACTTCGCCGGAAAATCGTTCCATGTGGAGGACGATGGCAGCTATCTATATATTCCACACAGCTATAGACTAAATCGACTGATTACCTAGGTGGGAGACGGTACTAAACTTTCCTCAACATATATCTAGTCTAGATCCGTTTTCGTTCGACTTTTTCCTATATTCCAGAACCTATCCATGTGCAGCCAATGAATGTCTTCTGACAAAGTGTTGCTCACTTCCTCGTTGGAGCAGAATCATAATGGAGTCACAGCGCGACTGTTGCACAAAGTTCAGCGTGCGAAAAGTTTGATATAAGGTATTGCCTCTATCGAGGACCTCGGGTGTAAGACTTGGTCTTCTAATGTTATCGCAACAGACTCAGATTACCTACGGACTAAGACTACATTCTGACATCAGTTCTGCGGTGAGAATCGAACCTTATGCAATGTGACTCCGCGTGCTTCTTACTCTAAAAGCATTTGAATGAAATACTGAAATATGTGTTTGTAGATCACCCGCCGCCATTGGGGACTAGAGCTGTAAGTCCGCATAGCCAAGAGCTGAGGCTTGTCGATCTGCCCACTATGAGATGAAAAAGACGAAAATCACTTTCGTATCTGCACATTCACCTTGAATTCTTGATCAATTGTGCTCAGAGCTCAAGCATGGTGACCTGAAAAGCACATTTTTCATGCATGAACACCCGCATTTGATTGCCTGTGACTCCCGCGTCAGTCGATCATCATACATCCTTTTCCTATGTTGCAGGAGAATGGGGAGCTATGCAGTTATATACAAACTTGAAAGCACTGTCTGCATACAAGTATACATGGCACATACGCGAAAAACTTTCCGAGCTCGCGCAACCACAATTGCCGAAGTAGTATAGAACGACGCACAATTGCATCAATGCAACTAAAGATCTCCATTCAAGCCTTTCGACCCCACAGATTGAATCACTCAGTCTACAGGCAATAGTGCCGTTCCTGTTTGCGGTATATGCAGTCCGAATTCTGAGTTCCGACGATGCCAAACGCGAATGAAGACGAAGCAAGGGATCGTCTCTGCGCGGAGAAGTGACGATCAATCGCTTTCTCAGCAGCAAGTATGATCCAGACTCTGGGGTTCACGGCACATTGATTTTCTTGCTGTTCATGGCTGGCTGAGGCAGTCATGACGGACACTGGGTATAAGTATCGCACCTTCCCGGTGACATGAGAGTAAAAGAGAATCTTGCTTGCTTTCATTGAACAAACCCCAGCGCTTTTCCAATATTAGCTTTTTCAGGCAATATGGCTTCCTTCAGATTCTTTTCAGTTTTTTTATGGAGCATTGCTAATTTGGTGATTGCAGCCCCGGTTGCTGTCGAGACCGACTACGACGTCATCGTTATAGGAGGTGGCCCTGCCGGTCTGAGTGCTACGAGCGGTCTCTCTAGAGTGCAGAGGAGGACATTGATGTTAGACTCGGGCATTTATCGCAATGATCCTACAAGACATATGCACGACGTAATCGGAAATGATGGTAAGTAAGCCGCAGACAGATTAGTGTGCACGACAATCTAATCGTTCGCAGGCACTGTTCCGGCTGTCTTCAGAGCCCTTGCCCGGGACCAAATCTCGCGATACAATGCGTCCACCACCATGCGCAATGCAACAGTCACATCTCTGGAGTCCATCAATAACGGGTCGTACTACAGAGCTACCGACTCCGACGGCGAGGAATATACTGCTCGCAGGATTGTCCTCGGTACTGGAATGAAAGATATACTCCCCATTACTCCTGGCGTTGTTGAGGGATGGGGTAAGGGTATTTACTGGTGTCCCTGGTGCGATGGATACGAGCATCGTGGTCAGTCATTCGGCATCCTGGGTAATCTGAGCGATGTCATGGGCAGCGTGATCGAAGTCTGGACTCTGAATCAGGACATCATTGCTTTCGTCAATGGCACGAACACTCCCGAACAACAAGCAGCACTCGCCGCCAAATACCCCAACTGGGAAGCGCAGTTGCAAGCATACAATGTGACGATAAATAACGAGACTATTGTATCCATTGACCGTCTTCGGGATGGCAGCACTAATAATGACCCCGCTCAAGACTTGGAATTTGACCTTTTCCGTGTCAATCTTACAGATGGTTCCAGCATTGAACGAGCAGCTTTTATCACGAACTTTCCAGACGACCAGCAATCCACGCTACCAAGGGCCCTTAATCTGACAATGGACGGAACGAAGATCAAAGTCGGAACAAACATGAAGTCTAGCGACAACGGCATTTACGCCATTGGGGATGCTAATAATGATGGAGCGACTAATGTGCCGCATGCCATGTTTAGTGGAAAGCGCGCTGCGGTCTACATTCACGGTATGTATTTCGATTTGTATAGCACTACCACACATACTTACTACTACAGTTGAACTTGGTCGCATAGATTCACTTGCAGCCATTGGGAAGAGAGGATTGTCTGCAAGGGAGCTTGAAGAGGAGGCGAATCAATTCATTGGCGATGGCTTGGAGCATCTATGGAAAAGAGCTCAAGAAAGCGTCTAGGGTTCGCTTTGACGCTTGAAATATGCTGCTTATACAAGGTGGTTGGGTTAATGACGTGCAATGAAGATGATCAATACTAATATTATTCTTAATGATAATGACTGTAACACAAATGGGTATTTCGTGTTCACTCTTTCTTCGGCAAAGTAGCCTTATACTGAGCCTGATCAATATAGTTCTGATGCCACGTATAATCCGGATTCTCCTCCAAGAACCCTCGAATCACTTGACTCCCGTTCTTTGGCTCCCTACCCAAAAGCTCCTTCATCAACGGATTCGACACATTTGCATCCCCCTTCGCTATACCTTCAAACCAAGACAGTCTCGAGCGCCAGAATGACTCTGGCTTTTTACCAATGTCATTTTCTGTATGATATCTGACATATTCTTCCGGTGATACGAATTTCAGCTTAACGTTGCGGTTGGTCGTTTCGTTGATGATTTTGATGATGTCTGCTCCTCGGAGTGGCTCGTTGGCAGTCAGGAGAACGATTTCGTTCTCATGGCCACCCTTGAGGAGGAGTCTGGCGTTTGCTTCACCTAGTTCTTCGCGGGAGGTATATGTGATGAGCCCGTCTTCGGGCAAGACTATGGTCTCGGTGCTGGGGTACCATTGTAGGAAGAGAGGAAAAGCGTCGCCATAGATGCCTTCACGGATGGAAGTGTATGTAACACCTGACCTAAGTCACGGATTCAATTAATAGAACGTACAGAAATCAAAGTCTTGTTGGAGCATACTCTTTCAGCATCTTCTCGGTCTCGAGATGAGCTTGCTGCACAGACACCTTCGAATCTGAACTCAATCCACCAAAAGCAAGAGATGTGTACCAAACCTAGTCTCACATTAGCTCCAGCTTCTTATTCTCCAGAATTATATGGAAACCGAACATGTTTAACACCAGCCCTCTTAGCAGCCTCTACTACATTACGATGCTGCACCTTCCTCCGCTCATTATCAAACGTATTCGTACTAACAAAATACACATTCTCAACATCCGCAAAAGCTGTATCCAGTGTCGCAGGATCATCAAAGTTCGCAACCCGGAAGGATATTCCGGCCTCTTCGAATTGAGAGCGGCTTGCTTCGTTGGAGGATGCAGCGGCATACTCGGTGGACGGTAGATGCTTGGAGAGGTAGGCGAGAACCTGGCTGCCCAGACCGCCTGTAGCACCTGTTATGAGGTACTTAAGTGTCATTGTGTAGATAAATAGGTTATTGGTTGAAGTTGGAGTTACAAAGAGAGGTCAATGCAATTTGGTGTACGTTAGAAAGAACAGGATAAACATCTTTAAATTCAACAAGCTGGTAGTATTTATATACAGCAGTGTAGGCAGCGTTTCCATGCCTTCAGAACGTTGGTTAGTAAGTATCCCACGTTGCCACATGGATTCTCGCAAATAACGATAATTGTTCTTCGTCGAGTCGAAGTATCTCGAAAATTCAGGCAGCGGAGTTGTGACCTAAGGCATCCGTTCCAACTCCGCAAGTCCGCTGATGTAAGCACTCTGGTTGGCTGGCCCCTGAACCTGCTGTTTCTCCATTCTTGAATCTCCACCAACTCTAATCTTCGTTTCCCCCGTGGACTCGCGTTACGTACGAGCTGACGAAGCCGTGCGATGAATTGACACGAATTGAACGATGCGCTAGTCCAGGTGTTGCCATTGTACTCGTTTTCGACCAGTCACCGTCCAACTCCGCAGAGTGTCGCTCAAAGCACATACGTACATTCCTCGTGCCTTACTGGTTCTCCACAACCTCAAGCACGATGACAGACGGCCAGAGCCTCGAACCAAACCCGTCACCTGCGCAGCCACAACCAGTGAACATTCCAAAGCGCAAACCTCTCCCCACAAACGAAGGCCCCGTTGTCGAACCCACATCGACCACTACTGTTGTGGACGATCAGAGCCATGAACAACTACAGAATATAGCTTCGGACCCTGAGAAAGATGTCGCAAGTGGCACATGGGAGACACGAAACGTCAATCATGGCGCTCGAAGGCGGTTTGCATTGCCTGCTCTGTCGCTCGCTGTTTTTGACAAGGTCCGTCTTGGTCCGTTGGACAAGTACCTGCCGTATGAGCAACGAAAGCGCCGCTATGCGATTGCTGGAATATTTGCTGGATTGATAATCGCGTTATTGGCGCTTGTAATCGGTCTTGCAGTTGGATTAACGACGGGTAAAAAGTGAGTATATTGATCGTATTTTGCATAATAGACAGATTGGCTAATCTGGTATGGATGTCAGAACCCAAAATCTCCCTCTTCCAACGTCAAATGGAGGACCATATAGTGGTGACCTCACCTACTATGAGCCTGGTCTGGGAGCATGTGGCATCACTTCCTCTTCATCAGACAGCATCTGCGCTGTATCTCATTTAGTCTTCGACGCCGCTCAAAAAGGGTCAAATCCCAACGCAAACCCCCTGTGTGGGTTAAAGATACGACTTCGCAGAAATGATGAAAGTGTTGATGTGACGGTAGTCGACCGTTGTGTTGGGTGCAAAGCAACGGATATTGATACCACAACCTCTGTATTCGGAACGTTGGCGGAGATTGACCAAGGCCGAGTGACAGTTGATTGGGCTTGGTTGGAGACTTCGCCCGTCAATGTCAGTGCTGTTTCTTGATGCTGAAAGGCAAAAAACCTGCACCATCATTTATTGTGGTTTAATGCGCCTACCGGTGCTGTCCGTTATGTTTGTGTTGGGGTACTGTTTCTGGCCTCACTTTTCGCTTTTTTCCCTTCAATTGTGTGATACCCCTTTGGTTACTCTACTACTTCTATGCCTCTATTTCTTGCTTAATTGTTCATTTATCTTCTTTTCGAATTCTCGTCTTCAGATTCTGTTCTGAACTATCACTTTTGGCCTTCACCTTGACACCTATCACCTTAGAAACAAGACTACTGGCATATAAGTGTCCTAGATCTCTATTTTGCAAGTCATCACAGAGTCTTTCACAAATCTTTCACAGTTCTTTAGGGCTAGGTGCAAGTCACTTTTTAAAAAAACAAAGCACACTCACACACCTCTTACTTCACGGGAGCATCTACATCAACAAAGATACTAAAGCCAGAATCCCATCAAAGAAATCTCACGCCATGGCAGGACGTGCTGGAATTCCACGTCAATTTGGCGATAAGCGATTCTATTTCATCACCACCCTTGAGCACCTTGAAGCTCGCACTGTGACGCAAATTCGTGAGAAGGGTAACATGAGGAGCTGCGTGCCACTAACGCGCCTGACGGTCTCGCCTCCGCAAGCCGATGATTTTTTTAACAGCCGACTACGCATTCCACCCGTTGACTACGACGCCCTGACGAGGCATATCATACTGTACCCTCAGCCAAGCCAAGTGCAGTCCCAGCTCATCCAAATTCTCGAAAGATGGCTCAATCACGGAGCGCAGATATTGTCAACGCCAAACAAGCGATACCTTACTCGCCAGTCTTCACAATGGAAACTTTTTGGGCCCTGGCAAGGATGCAACTACTTTGCTCGTCTCACCCTTCAACAAGTGGGTGCGTTTCCTAGCATTGTCTTTGAAACTATCCATTCGGTTCGCGGAGATGAGCACAAGGCTCATTTCGAGCGTGACTACATCTATGAGAAAGCGGCGCGCTGGTTTGAAGGCTCAAACCAAGCGGTGCGATTGGTAATCATCGCCATCATCTCGCATGACCCCGTGCTACCCTGGGCGTCGCCTGTAATACATGGCTTGAACCCATCATCGTCGTCCCACGACTGGGGGATCTCACCCAACCAAATCGATCGTAGCGCCATCTCCACAATTGCAGCCAACATCACCGTGCAAGACAAACAATCTACTGCCCGAACTGTAGTCGATATCTATGTCGCCGGAGCATCTTACCCGAAACACCGCTGCTACGCAGAGCACGCCTGGCAAGGTGTCTTCAGCGCAGACGGGCAGGAACAACCTGCTGATGAAAATAGCGTCGCCACTAATCTAGCGCTTTCACAGTTCTTTACGGATGTTACCAGCCCGTCGCAACGTAATTCGTTGGCAAAATTGCCGCTTCCGGTTTCTGAGTTCAGGACTACTCTTCCCCGCGCAGTTGCGAATGATCGCTACGCGCAGGCTGAAATTGTTGCCCGGGATGCGCAGAAAGAAGTTCGAGAGTGGATGGCCCGAGGGTCCCCCTACAAACTGACCCCTTGACTAGTAATTTCTTCAGTGGTGTCAAGATAGTCGGCAGTGGAGGCATTCAATGACGCCTTTGGTGAATTGCCTCCTATCAGTGAAGGAAAGTGGGCTTGCTATACAATTCCTTTATGGCCTACGACCTTTGTGTGTGTATTATGAGCGTGTGTGGAGCCTTTGTGAACATACACTTAGACAGTGAACATTATATTCTCTTTTTAGTTCATACTTTTTTCACTTATACTGTGTCTTATATCTAGTAGCTAAGCTTAATACTCCGGCCACTCTGGATCAACTTCTGCTTTCCAGGCTTTCAGTCCACCGCGAAGATCACCAATAAATCGTTTTCCGTCTTGGCCCAAGCCTAACTCTTTCAGCTTCTGAACAGCCAATTGGGAATCATTACCCATACGGCAAACGAAGTATATCGGGTCAGTGGAGGCGGTAGAGACCACTTCCGGTGAGAGAAGCGACTGTAAGGTTTTTTCTGATTCGATGTTTTGGGCTTTGCTCTGCAAAATTTGGCTAATGGGGATGTTTATGCTGTTTTCAAGATTGCATATACCAAATTGGACTGGATCGCGGACATCGATCAATGTGTATTTCTTGGAGTCGTAGATAGGCTCAAAGTCGCGTGCAGATATGCGTTCGTCTTTGGAGAGCACCTGCGGAAAATTTGCCGAACCACAGAATTGAATATAATCTGTTGAACCCGATTGAAGAGTTGCTAAAATGATAGTCGGTTCTGATGAGCAGACAGCACAGTTGGCGCGCCGACCTCGTAGCCGAATTGTACGGAACGGGGGGTTGCTGTAAGCGGAGAAAATATGCAGGGCAGGTCGATCATCGGCGTTCTGGACAGTGGGCTTTGTGAGAACCTTGATAGTCTCAAGAGCTTGTAAGAGGCCCATTGTACCGACTACTGGTCCGAGAATACCTCCATCTGCACAGCTGACAACAGTGTCTGCAGGTGGTGGCTTGGGAAAGACACATCGGTAACACGGTCCGCCTGACAGATCGCCAGGTGGTTTGGCCGGATTGTTCAAGACCATGAGCTGTCCATCAGTCCTCAATGCTGACGCTGATACAAGTGGTTTGCCGAGAAGGACCGCCGTATCAGATATTAGATACCGAGTTGCGGGGTTATCAGTGCAATCGAGAATAATGTCGTAATCTTGAAAGATTGTAGGCGCATTCTGAGACGTCAAATGCTCCCGATGGGCATGATATTTCACGTACGGATTTAATCTGTGACATGAACATAATGAATCAGCAATACGTTCCATCTATGCCATAAAATGTGATCATACTCTTCCAGATACTCAATCGCGCTGTCCACTTTGTATTTTCCGACGTTCTTCGTGCGGTGCAGAACCTGGCGATGAAGATTTGAGGACTCGACCGTGTCTCCATCAACCATACCAAGTGTACCAACTCCAGCGCCCGCGAGATATAGAGCTGCAGGGCAGCCCAATCCACCCGCGCCGACTAATAGAACCGATGCGGACCGAAGTTTGAGTTGCCCTAAAACACTACTCGTTAGCAATCGAACAGAGCCCAAACAAATGAAAGCCGGCGAGAGATCCATACCAGGAAGTCCAATCTGCGATACGATCATCTGGCGTCCGTATCGTTGGTACTCCTCTGCTGAAAGAGGCCATCTGCGCTCAGAATGCTCGCTCGATGCTGGCACTGTTTTTCCGTGCAGCTTCTCGGCCGCTTCGAGCTCCTGCTTGAGAGCTGAGAGTTGGAATTCTGTGGCGGCGATTTGCGCTCGTAGATTAGCGCATTTTGTGTCGATATCCTCCATGTCAATTGTAGGACTTGTCGAATATAGTCGGTAGCGCAACCTGAGAAAGAAGATGAAGTGAAAGAAGGTCAGCGGAATGCATCCGCGACCCCACGTTCGATGCCTGAAATGTTAGGCCAAAACGGACGCGTCAGGGAAGAGCGACTGGCGCTTTGCCTCCTTTTTCTTTCTCTCTATAAGTACATTCTACACAGAAAACACTTGGATATCGTCAAACCCCTTAATTGGAGCATGCAATTGGACCATACGAGCCGGGTGTCGTTGTCTAATATGTCTGCTAAGCACATACTAATCATTCATTTTCATTCATTCATTAATGGTCAGAAGACTTGACTACGCAGTCTGCGGCGACTGACTATTCACACTCTTTGCATGAATTAAACAACAATGACCTCAACCCAACTCTTTTTTAGTCTAAGTATTCCGCGAGTACGGAATTCAGTGCTTGTGGTTGCATCCAAAACCGGCAGCAGCCCTCTTTAGCTTCGCGTCACTCAAAGGGATAGAGGGAGGCAAGAAGCTGCGACCAGATAGGTCGACATCCCTCTTGGAGACCATAATTTCACCGTCACGCTTGGACTTGGCAATTTTGGTGGAATAGATGCTGTTCAACCAGTTGGCCAATCTGTAACCACCCTTGGCGATCTGCAGCTCGATGGTTGGGATGACGCTGTCGTAGTAGGTAGGGTATAGATCACCCTCTTGCAGTGCTGACACGCCATTAGGCATGACGACAGAGCACACAAAGGCGTTGGCGTCGCTAGCCCAAGAGGTGGCAGAAGTGACGGGATCGGAGATATCATCACCCTTGATCCAGCTTGCAGCTACACTCTTGTAGCTACCGCTGTTGATTGAGTCAATGAGCTCGTTGGCCCAGGTCTGTGCGTCAGACAGCGTAGATCCACCGATCAGCTTCTCGGGAATATAAGTGTCCCAATCCGCGTGCAAATTATCGCTGTAGCCGTCAAAAGTGACGGTGATATCGTTACCGCCAACTTCTAGAGCCTCGTCGTGCAATGGCTGAGTGATGTCGCCGAGGAAATGAACAAGGAATTTAAGAGCCTGGGCTGTGTTGGCTGCGCTAAGACGACCGTCGCTTACACGCTGTGTGTAGTTTGCGATAGCAGAGACGGAGCAGCCCGCGGAGCCGCAGTCTCGCTCATAGTCGACGTTGCAGTCGGTTGGGGGGCTGTCCTCGGCATCGATAAAGTGGAAAGGAGCAGACCACTTGCCCGCAGCGGTGCTGCGGTAGGTATCGGCCCAGGAGGCGATGTTGGCGAGGTAGGAGTCCGAGGTATCGCCCAAGACGCCCTGGGCCCAGGCTGCTGTTGTGCTGTCTAGGTAGTTCTGTGCGACATACGCGACAGTGGCATGACCGAGAGTACCCCAGGCTTGGGCACCCTTGAGGGTGGTCAGGGTAAGGAGGAAGAAACGAGAGTCGAACATTTTCAACTTGAGATCTGGCTAGGAAGTGAATATGTCTGCGCAATGTGGTAGAAGGCAAGTCTCAATGATGATCTTTCGGCGGACAAATTTTCCCAATTTATACAAAGATTTATCCACAGGTCACAGCCAAGAAAAACAAGACTTTTGCTGGCGCATTAGGAACACTGGGCAGGCTGGCACGATGCTTGATAATGCCGTCGCATTGGAATCGATGCAAATAACCTTAACCCTGACGAAATGAGACCTGGCCGCCAGGATGTTCCCGAATACCCAATCACGAAACAAATATCCTGTATGCATATCATGTAGATCAGATCGCTATCTTGTTTCTAGCGAATTGGAGTCAGAAACAAGAGAGTCTAAAAGGCCCTAAGAAGCCCACCCGTGCCGCGGATGTAACCGTTGAGCCCCAATTTGGCTCACGTGCATAGTTATCCTGATAACATTCGATAAACACCATGTTTATTCATGCAAAACGACGCTGATATAGCCTTGCCAAGACTATGTCTAGGGTTTGGTGTATCCGGAGGTCGCCGTCTCGCTAAACTCGCGATAGGAATAAAATCTCACCAGATTAGCACGCCGTCCGGAGTGCTGAAGATGCATGCTTATTGGCAGATGAATGCAATACTTCATTTATTTCGAGTCACTAGACTGCTTGCGATTGTTGATGTGCTTTAATTGAGACCAGCCACAAAGGGGCATCCAACCTTTCGCTTCGGGCGCAGGAGGAACGTGGACGAATCCATGGATAACGCCTCGACGAAATGCATTTCAAAATTCGGCTTTCTTTTCCTTGACTTTGTATCATTATTCATGCATCAAAATCGCTCGAAAAATGGAGAATCGAATGATCATTGTCCTAAGATCGCGTCAATATCGTTTCTTTGCATCCCCAACCCCGCATGAAATAGTGAAAAGGAGCTTAGAGACGTCTTCATTCCAGGAACCAAGCCTTGCATTATCTACCTTCTTGAATTGGTTTATCCCCCGAAGACGTGGTCTTTAGGCATGTAATTCGAAATTGTAGATCATTTTTCTCGCCGTGTTCCGCGCACGGCGTCTGGTCATTCTATGAGCCCGCATGTCTTTCAATATCAGCGTCTTTGATATCAAAGTCAAATCGAGTGCATAAGTGACATCAGATTATCATTCTTTATCGTTCTTTATCGTTCTTCGCTTTTTCCGAGATTGATTCGATCATGACGCTTCTCAGGTCAAAGCCTCGCAACCACTATCTGCGTTCGCATTAAGAACACTCCAAATGAGGTCATTAAGCCGCTCTCAATCGTGTTGCCGATCAACAATAAAATCGCTCAATATGAGATAGACATGCTTTCTCTGTAGTCGGCAATCGCCGGATGTGCGAGGGAACCATCGCTGTGTCTAAAAGCACGTCAATATATCACTCTATCTGTGGCCTTTTGGAAGCGGACGAATTCAGATTTGGACGTATGCCTGTTATATGAACCTATGTCAGTGACCGGGCGTCGTGCTTTTTATACTAGCTTGTTGTGGGAACCTCCAAGGTTCTCACGGGGGCCCTAGCTAACTGATTCTGAAACTGGCGCTCAGGCAATTGTACTGTTTCTGTCCAGGCCTGCACGCTATTGAGAAGCATTATACTTGGCATGCAGTGATGCTGCGCACGAAAACTCGAGTATCTACGTGTCGATGATCAAATATCACGTGGTGAAGTAAGCCCTCAATCTACCGAAACTGCTAAATTTGACACAATGAGATAAGCAAGATAAGTTCCAATACAATCGCCACTTCAATCAATATAAGAACACGAATACTATTCTGCTTTTGACAATCTTGGTATCCATCAGTAATTGAACCCGATCATCATAGCTCGTTGCATGAAAAAGACGGAGAATGACCGATATAGTATCCTTTCGCAGCAGGGGCATCACGAGATTGACAAATTAGTGGACCAGTTCTAACATGAAGCAATTCTACGATGAACAAATGCTGAATAGACTTCACTCTGCTTTGATAAATAGTGTGGTGTGTAACTCGCAAATCTCTCAGTGAAAAGGCAGTTCTTAATTGGTTCAAATTTGCAAGCTAATGGCACGGCTAAATATTTAACTTCTCTAAGCGCCGTAATTTGCGACTTCCAACTACAACAATCAAATATCTACGAGAAATCCCCAGTCATCAGGACTTGCTCCACAATATCGTATAGCTGATAATTCTGACTACATACTTTAGACGAAGATGGATGACACATTTCGTGATATTAAACGGCAGAAGACCCATACCCGAACCGCCCCGACGTCCTGCACAGCTTGCCATAGCAAAAAGCGAAAATGTGACAGAAAGCTACCGGCCTGTGACCGATGTTCAAAGTGGGTCATTGGGTCCTTCCTGCAGAAAAGTTGCTTACATTTCATATAGGAACCGACAGCGATGCTGTTATGTCAATCTTCGTGCGATGTCGGCAGTTTCTTCGACTTATCGCAACATCTCGGACGGGTCGGAAAGCGCAGACGAGTTCATCACAAATCAAGTACGAACGACTTTGGAAGAGCACTCAACCAGCCCGACTCATGTCATGGAACGATATATCCAGTATATTCATCACTGGTTACCGATCATTGACATCCAAAGAAAGAACAAACGCATAGAAAATTGCCTTATGTCGGAAGTAGCAGACGCAGAGCTTGCCAGTCTTCTTTTATGCGTTCACCTAGCCACGCAGCCATCTTCAACTGAGAATCGAGGACGACCTTACATGCAAAATCTCTATTTTCAATCACAGAAAAAATTTGCTTCCCTGCAGTTGACTAGGAAATTCTCCCTCTATACTATTCAATGCGGGTTATTGCTGTCAGTGTATCAATTTGGCGCCGGCTTACTTTCGGATGCTTATGTCACTCTATCGACTACGACAGGCTTGGCTCGTGCAGCCCGGATTCTGTCATCTCATCATAATGAAGATGTTGATTTTAATAGTCATGAGGCGAAGGCCGTTTGGTGGGCTATATTTTTTCTAGATCGGTAAGCAGGCACCTCCCAAATTACGTCTAAGACCTGTCCTTTGACTCTGGCAGAATCCTTGCGCTAGCTTCATTGCCAGAAAATTTGCCTCTGCTGATGGAACAGCCACAAGACTTTGAACAACACCAAAGGATACAAGGCTTACGACCTCCGTCAAATAATGAGGCAGAAGATCAACCATATGACTACTTCACCGAAGAACTACACGCCGCATACCTTGCTGGAAGAGTTATAAGCTGCATTACTACTCCGAATGGATCTTCAGAGTCTGATTTAGAGACTTTAAACAGCCAGATAATGACACAACTTAGAAATATGTTTGAAAGAGCACCGGGATCCTGGAGACCATTCTGCAGTGCTATTGCAATCCTACTCGTGTGAGTACAACAATAATGTTGGCTTAGAGGAAACTCACTAAGTGTATCGCTAATGAATTGAGTAAAGAACAGCCGTCGAGGTCGAATTTGCAAGGTTGACCCATGTCTCCAAAAATGAAGAAGCTGTCCAGTCATGCCTACAAGGAATCTCAACACATCTAAAAATCACAATTGACATCGCACAAAATTATCTTGACGATCGAGACACAAACTTCGCCAATGGTATAGTCCCCATTACAAGCGTTATTTCAGGTCACCATTCGTTGGTGGCTATGTTCAGGCAGAAGAAATTAGTCCATGCAACCACAACAGACTATCCGGAAGGATCTATTATTTTAAAAAGGTCGTTAGAGAAGAAGAATCATCTTTGGGGCCTTGCTGGTACGTCGCTTTAATGTTTCCCCAAGCATTTAATTGTACAAAAACACTGATGTGAATCTAGACCGATATATACAAGATCTGACAGGATCGATCCTATAAATGCGCCATTTCCTCCCAAGTCTCGTAAATACTATATAATATGCCTAGGTGTATATGTCAAGGTCTGCATAAGATCTCAGGTACAAGGTGAAGCGAGAATGGGGTTATGGGACTAGCACATTCACAGCAATGAGATTTAGAAATATTTATCACAGTATTCGGCAGACATAGCCGATCTATTTGGAGCTCACAGCTGCTTCACCACCATGGATTGTAGCAGATGGGGAAGAAGACCCTAACTGTGCGCCTTTTCGGACCGCACCTGCAGCGTTGTGCTGGTGTCTTTCTCTTGTAGGCCTTGATCTCTGACAAGCAGCGCACTGAAACCACATATTCCAATAAGTGGCGCATAAAGGATGAGTATTATATGAATACCATGCATGTAGGCATCTAGCACAGCAGCTTTCTGCTCCACAGTCAAGCCTAAACTACCGAGTGAATGCGCGGAAGAAGCCAGCTGCGTAGCGATGCCACTGCTGACCACACCTTTCAGCCGCGACTGCAGCACATTATCAAGAATGGCTCCAGAGACCGTTAATCCCAATGTGCCACCCAGTGTTCTAAGGAAATTTCGCAGTGAGTTTAGAACAGCACGATCAGCTCGTCTACTGTGTGCTAGAATAGCAACGAGACTTGGCTGAAAGCAGCCACCAGTCCCCAAACCTTGAAAAAACCCTACAAAGCAAATTACCCATAAAGGGGTTGTGGCAGTGTAGAAAACTTGACCGATCAGTCCGGCCATCCAAAGAAACTGTGAGGTGATCATGACGGGGTTGTAGTGTCCCGTGCGGGAGATTATAAGCCCAGAAATAATAGATCCTATACCTTGAGTGCCGACCATTGGCATGATAATGGCTCCGGCCAGAATAGGAGAGTATCCACGAACATTCTGAAGGTAAATAGGAATGTAGAAAAGGTTCCCCCAAAATACGAAGCCGTACAAGATGTTTTGCATGAGCAAAATGTTGCAAGAGAAATCAGCAGTGAATAGATGTACTGAGGAAGCAATCTTAGTGATTTGTCAAACTGGAGATGAAAGGACTTACGTGGCATAATGGGCAAAGATGCAAATTTCCCCTCTACAGCGAGGAAGACAAGGACAACAAGTACTCCGACTACGAGCATGGCGATTGATTGAGCGCTATCCCAGGATATTGTAGAGCCACCGCGAGATAGAGGAATCTTTTGAAGTGTGTAACAAGTCAGATTCCGCCCGTATGTACTTAGGTAATTAGAGTATGTCGATACGTACCATAAGGAGAACAATCGCGGCAATGCTGAAGAAGAGTCCAACCCAATCGATCATTTTCATCTTCAATTGTATGTTGACTCCCTTCGGGCCACCAGGCAGCACGATGTATAGAAGCATAATCAGAAAAAGAAGCCATGGCACATCATACCAAAGGCTACGGCAATCAAAAATGTCATTAGCAAGAGTCAAGATTCAACAGCTGAAAACTTACGTCCATCTCCATGAAACATGCGAGGTGATGGCACCGCCGATCAACGGTCCCATTCCACTGCCACAGGCTACAGCGGCGCCGATAAAACCGTTGTATTTGCCGCGCTGTTGCAACGTCGTAATATCGCTGGCAATTATCATGACCAGAGCAGTGCTGCATTATTAGTCAGCTTTCTTGAAGGCCTAAAGATACATCAAGACTGAATTACATCGCCCCACCACCGAGGCCGCTGACTGCCCGGAACGCAAATAGCATACCAGGAGTGGTAGCAAACCCGGCGACCAGATTTCCGACCGCGAGAACCACCAGGCTCGTAATTAGTAGTCGCTTGCGGCCAAATATGTCGCTCAGCCGCCCGTTGGCTAGCTGAACAGCCGTTGTGGCAAGCAGGTAGGCGGTCGCAACCCATGGCAGAGAGGCACCTAGCCCTAGTGCGTCACCGATAGCTGGAACGGCACTCGAGATGGAAGTCTGATCTAGGTATGCCGTGAATTGCGCTAAGGCCAGGACAGGGAAGACGACCATCAGGCGCGAGTGAGGAAGTGCTCGAGATTGATGGTCTGTGAATTGCTGGTCGCCGGAGACAGCATTGTGCGGGGCTGATTCTACAGTGTCTTCGGGTCTGGGATGCTCCGGCAGTTCGACGTCGCCGATCACCCCCGGGTTTGGGTCAATTGTACGGCCTGGGATTTTGTCAGGTGCCATGATGAGAAGATACGTAAAAAAAATATGCGTTGTCGACCAAGACAAAGAGCGATGGGAATGAAGGCAACTAAAAGCACTCGGCAGCAAGGGTGGACAATGCGCGATATCGGGAAAGTCCCCGAATCTGATAAATTTTACGGAGATGCATCCGTGTTGCCCCGTTGACTTAAAACAGCTACTAATCTAAGGCGTGGGAAGCTATTGGACGCTGGCTCAGATTCAGGGTCTGCAGATCGCATATTTTGACGCACTATTTCTGACCCATATACGCGCCCATTGTACGGAAATCGTGTCGGTGAGTTGAATCATATGTGAAGTCATCTCTGAAGTCATCGATCAATCAGTCAAATAAGAATAGCATCAAGATCCCTAGATAGCTATGCTCAGGAGATGCTCGGGACGAGATAATCAAGACATCTATTTTCCCTCACTTTTGGGAACGAACAACTATGCTAAAGAACAGGGCTAACAGACAGCCTGCGATATTCCGTATCCTTCAATTTTAGCCGAACGATATATACCCTGCCTAGGAAGTTCTCAACCTGCTACTTTGCATACTCTTCATCCCATCTCTGTATGGAGACAAACTAATAATAGGATCACCAAGTTATTAAAATAAATTAATGTATCATAAGGGACGAACAACCTGTGCTATCCTCTCATTATACCTTCAAGATAATGCATGGTACTTATCTTCAATGTAACGCATATGCATATAACAAAAAGATAAAACCGGGCCTTGTAATTGGATCTATTATCATGCCAATGTTGGCGCCTCATAAAGACCCCCAATGACAACATAATGTCTACCTTGGCGACGTTCGATTAGCCTTGGCCATCGACGTAAATAGGCTGATCCGTAGAGAATTACGGAAATGGATAGAGTGTTTCTTGGTTATAACAAGGGTTCAGTACGTCCCCTAAATTTTTCAGACTGCACGGTCCAATGGTGTTTCCATATATTCTTGATCTCAAATTTGGGTCGAGGGCTTGCGTGAAGATATCTCTGCAGCAGGCACGAATTTCACTCACGACCTGTCATTCGTCTTTCGCCTTTACGCTGTACATCTCGTGGTCCTCATAAGCTGAGCAAAGATGACACCGGCTTTTGAAATCTTATTTGTCTCGAGTCAATGTTCCATAAAGTAGCAATACAGCGACTTTGAAGAAGGAAAGAACTAGTAAAAGGGTTGAGACACCAACCAACACACTGTCAACATCCTTGCTACACCAACATACTCGGATACAACACATAGTGCTTTAGCATCTAAGCATATGTACTGGACTGCAGATTCTTATAATCCCTGTATCCAACATCGAATGACCAAACCGTGTACATTGTTTCTCAACCAGTTTCAACCTTGTGTGTGCAACATGATTTTGAATCCCGGACGCATACTACAACAATCATCATGTATGTATCCTGGTCATGAACAAGGGGGTTGAGGGAATTTTTGGCTGCCGACTTCGGTTGTCAGATTCCTGAGATAGTGGCAAAGTCGAAAAGGTGATTTCAAATGTCGTTGACAGGGCTATAAAAAGGAGGATTTTTCTGCGCCTTTGAAGCATCTGTTGACAAGTTCATTAGCAGATTTCCTAAACCTTTCTATTTGATTGTATGACATCCTATTGCACCACATCTCATCTTTCTAAGTTCATTCTCAAACATGTCTATCACCGTCACGGAGACCAAGACAAACGTCAATGGCCAGGCCAATGAAAATGGGGCTGGTTCTCTGACACTCACTGCTCCAGTGAAGACGGTACCACTCAAGCTATCTGGAGCGCTAGATGGCTACACACGTAAAGAGATCACCCCGGTGATAGGCACTGAGTTCCCTGATGCCAACATTGTGGACATGCTGCATGCTCCCAACGCTGATGAGCTCCTACGCGACCTTGCCGTAATGGTCTCGCAGCGTGGATTCTGCATCTTCCGTCACCAGTCCAATCTAAGTATTGCCGATGAGAAGCTACTATGCCACCGCATTGGACAACTCACTACACGCCCATACACCTCGGGTCTTTATATCCACCCGGTCAACCAGATGGAGTTGGCGGACGGCTCAATTGACCCTGAAGTCATGTCTCCATCGCGTAACACCAAGAATAAACTGTACATTCGCGAAGGTGGCTATTCCAAGGGCAGCGAGCGCAATCAAAGCCGTGCCGATGGATGGCACACAGATGGTAGCTTCGAACATGTGCCACCTGATTATACGCTTCTGCACATGGTCAAGGTCCCTGCCGAAGGGTCCGGTGGTGATACCATGTTTGCCAGCGCGTATGAGGCTTATGATTTACTAAGCCCGCCGATGAAGAAGTTCCTCGAGAGCCTCAACGCTACTTTTATGCCCTGGGACCACAAGCCTGAGAACATCATCAATCACATGTGGAAAGGCACACGTGGTGCACCAGAGAATCATGGGCCAGAGTTGAGGGCTTCTCACCCATGTGTCCGTACCAACCCCGTTACTGGCTGGAAGTCGCTGTTTGCGTTTGGACATCACTTGGAGGAATTTGAGGGCCTGGGAGACGTCGAGAATCGCATAATGAAAGAATTTGTGCAGAGGCTCATCACAGAGAATCATCAATTGCAAGCGAGGGTGCGCTGGGAGCAGGATGACCTCGTAATCTGGGACAACCGAGCTGTCTACCACGTAAGTTGCATAGGGATTTACCGAACCTACTATTATAGTATTTTTATGACTGATTGGATGTGTTACTCTCAGAGCGCTACGTACGACTATGGTGGTATCAAGGGTGGCAAACGTATCGGTAACCGGGTCTGCGGTGTCGGCGAAATACCCTACTTGGATCCTCGCTCTTCAGGGCGTCGATATGCCCTGGGAATGGACTATCTTGCTTAAAGATCCATCAATAATCATCTTATACTACCTTTCCATGTGTTTAGACTATGTCTTCACAGTTCGATTTGGTTGTGCTTTCTCTGTTTCGTTTTCCTTATACCTGTTTATCTCCGGGCCTTTGGCTCCAAGGATTTCAGGGATTACATCCATTACCAATAATTTAGCAAATATTAACACGCAGATAGAATCTGTTCGCAGATATCTGTTATGAGCTGATTCCTGGGTCTGCTCGAATTTGCTATATGATTGGTAGTGGATGTAATTCTGGAAATTCTTGGAGTTGAAGACACCGGAGATGAAACTCTCGTTGATACATTGGGCAGCGCGCTCCAGAATTGCTTGAAATTAAGACATGTCGATAATTGACACTCACTTCTCATACTGTGGTGTGCAGCTCCAGTCTCATATCTGACCCACATGAAGGTGTAGCCATACAGACATAAAGTAGTCCTATTTAACGATGATGAATATAATGGTAATAGTTCATTCAAAGCCAATAGCTGTCATTCTTACAGGCACTCCCGAGTGCATACGTCGGCTGAAAGCAGCCTTCTGGGCGATGACACTACATAGGAATATTAAATGTGTACTTTGAAACAGAACCAGGTTTCATTACGGTGGTCTGTCTTGAGGACGATTTTTTGTATGGAGAATGTCCGCTAGCGTCCGCTAGCGCGATATCTGTTTCAACAGCCCCACAAGAAAAATATCCATAGATTCAAATGGTGTTTGACCGAGAAGGCGAGATTATTCGTCATGGCGGAAACTTATTTGAAATATTCGAGCTTGCTTATGTGTTCGTATTAGAAATCCAGAAATGACAGCGGAATTCATCCGATCTGTGCCGGTCATCTATACAGATTCAATGATAAATACAGTGGTTTCCTACTCACTTCAGGGCTCATCTTTTTTAAAGCAAAGCAAGAAAGAACCAGTCAATCAAGTCAGGTATTCTCTATAGTATTGATCAGAAACACCGACGCGAGTCTCAAAATGTCCTCGTATAAAAATGTTGTTCTTGTCGGAGTGCGTGTTCACCTCCCCATATCCAACAGCTTTGAAAATACTTACACTATGGCATGATTTATAGGCAAGTGGAAATGTTGGCTCTTCTGTCTTGAATGGTCTTCTTTCCTCTCCAATCGGCTTCAAAGTCACAGCTCTTGCCCGCACAGAGTCCAAGTCCAAAATCGCACAAGAAGGCCACGCCTCTCTTAGCGTTGTCCGGGGTGACTTTGGCGACGATTTGTTTCTTAAGAGCTCACTTGAAGGACAGGATGCTCTTGTAATTTGTTTGGATGCGAATCCGGTGACGCTTGAGCTGCAAAATCGGTTGGTCGATGTTGCCGCTGCTGTTGGAGTCAAACGAGTGATCCCTAGTGACTTCGGAAGTGTGAGTATAACCATTCAAGATATGCTCAAAAATTTTCACGAACTACTTAACTTATAAATATAGGATGTTACCAACCCCAAGATTGTGGAGGCCTGCTTTCTTTACCAAGGGAAAGTGGACGCTGTAAAGCATATTAAAAGCGTCATTTCGAAGAACACTGGTACCAGCTTCACCGCTGTCATCAACGGCCCTTTCTTCGACTGGGTAAGAAATAAGAAACACAGCTAGTTATTTTGTGTATTGAGTCATTGAGGAGTATATTAACAGGTACTAGGGACTGGAAAGGAATGTATTCGGCTTCGATCCCGAAAAACGAGCTGCAACACTGTACGACAACGGTGAAACCAAATTCGATTCTATCAACATTAGTTCTCTGGGAGCTATAGTGAGCGGGATTCTCACGAGACCAGACGACTTTAAGAACAGATATGTCTACGTTTCGGATTTTACTATCAGTCAGAATGATATCTTCGAAGCATTGCTCAAGACAACGAAGACTACCCGCGAAGACTGGACCATCACACATCGCACGGCAGACGGTCTAAAGAAAGACGGGCTCGACAAGATTGGCAATGGTAACCTTGCTGGAGCATTGGACCTGATCTTTGCGTCTATATTCAAGGCCGGACTTGGGTCGGACTTTTCTGCTACTCACAACCTTGACAATGAGGCAGTTGGACTCAGAAAGTCTGATTTACTGGAAACTACCAAAGCTGTGCTGGAGAGGAAGTGATCTGTTCTTCAGTTTTGAATAGCCCCTATTAAGATCTTCAGCATACAACTAGAATGGTAGTGTGTGCAGATTTGTACCTGAAACAGAAGTAGCCTGATATTGATACGTCTATTATGATCCCTATTAGTCAGTTTTATCAAGTAAAAGTCCCGCTGATCTTCGGTCTTGAAGTGGGATCGGTCGCGGTTGGGCATGACGAGTGTTTCTTCTAGCATAGCATTTGATGGAAACATGTTTGATTAAAGTTTTTAGGTGTAGACGCACACAACAAGGTCTTCAAAGCATCAAAATATAGCCATAGTAGGCGCAAGAAATCATTAAGTTCTTCGATCTTTTACATGACTTTTCAAGTTACCTACCGAGGTATGCAATCAACATCAAACCAGTGGGATGAATCAAAGGGCTGTGTTCTTCTCCGATTCATGATTTTGTATCCGGAGAAATATTAAATATGAATCATATATAAGACGCCCTCAACACGTGGAAAATCAGCCACACTGTCATTCCCCAGACTGATCCGTAAGTTCCGTTGAGAAATGGGTTCCCCGACGATCGCCGCCGGTTCCTGTCTGTGCTCGACCATCCTTTCCTTTCTGGAAGGGTCAGAATTTTGAGGAGAAATATGGATCAGCAAACGGCTCAAACGCTGTGCTAAAAATTGGCACTAATAGTAACTCTATTCCCATCTTAGGTTATTCATTCAATACCAGAGACAGCAAGCGAGGGGAAGATCACGGATTGCTAAAAAAACGCTTTGATTGACAACTTTCTTCCGGATCGGTGATTGGCGAGATGAGGGGTTGTAATACTGACATTCATGCTGGAAATAAGTTCAAATTTCAATAGTTCCTTTGGGAAAAAAATTAGTCCAAGATTAAATGTGAACGTACAAAGCTTGATACGTTGATTGGCAAGCCACTGACGTTGCTCCTCTCGCAGATCTCTGCGATATTAAACCATCGAGCCATGTCTGACTGCATTTCTGTTTTGCCTTCTATGCAACGACCAATGAGGAGAATGTGCTCTTCATCCACATTATCTACATCCTCCTATCATTAAAGAATTATGAATTACAAAGTAAACTTGCAAGATGGTGCTTAAACTACGCTAATGTTCAGCTACAAAAGTGTCAATAACAGAGCCTAAGATCGACAGGGCTAACCCGGGGCATCATGAAACTTATATTATTACATATTAGGCTAGTTTGCTTAGCTTGCCTAACCTCATATCATTCATGTATTATACATTTCAAGTTATCCTTTTTAATGTCGATCGGTATGACTTCAAGTTACCTTTTGCCAATTAACATTCGAGATCGTTGACAGTCAAACATAGCCAAGTAGGCACCTACAATGGATCTTCTTAAAAGATAGGGGTTAGACTGCTCGAGAAGACGCATATAAAGATGAACGTAGTCGCTTGAATTGCAATAATCTTTCCCTGTTTCTTCAACACACCTACGGTATTTCATTCACTCATTCCTTTTAATTATAATCAATTTTCCAACTCAGTCACTCATTTCAAACCCCAATCCAACCATCAAAATGAAGTTCACCGGAATTGCTGCTGCCTTCGCCCTCGCCGGCGCCGTCAGTGCTGTCGCTATCCCTCGTGGAACTGTCTCTTCCTCCCTTGACTCTACTTTGAATGAGCTGAACTCTCTTCTCAACACCGTTGAGCCTTCTCTCAGCAACCTTGTAAACAATGTCGAGACCGACCTTGACCTCAACGCTTTGGAAGCCGACCTCTCTCAGATCAAGACTTTGATCACAGCCCTTGTCGGTGCTCCTGATAAGCGTGACGTTGTCCAAGGTGCTACCGAGGTGGCCGGATACGCTGTCAACACTGTTGGATCTGTTGCTGCTCCTGCTATCAATGGTAAGTGCCTCATTTTTTCTCGTACGGACCCATATTGAGAATTAATCTAACGACCAGTCTTGCAGGAGTCGAATCTTTGAAGCAGCGCGATATTGTTTCTACCGCAGTTGGCGACATTACGAGCCTCCTTTCCAACCCTGTGAGCACCGTTGAGAGCATTCTTCCATTAGCAAACAACCTATGCAGCGGAATTGAAAGTGAGTCAATGCTGTCAAAGTATGGACAATAGTGACCTTTACTAACGTCATATTCATTAGGCAACGTTCCTCTCACCCAAACCGTCGGCGAACTCACTGCTCTCACCCAGGGAATTGCTACATACGCCAAACTCCCCCTTTCGCTCATCCAGGTTCCTACATCCAACTAGGAGGGCGCACAATCAAGGATAGAAGCGCATGTCCACGCTTGTACATTACTTGACATCGTGTCAACGTTGGCATTTCTCCAATTTTCTATATTCAGCTTCGTATAGCGCGGGATTCGCATTCGATAAGGAACTATAGCACGAGCACATTCTTCGATATTTTGATTTTTGATTCACCACAACACCATTGAGATATTTTCTTACATATATCATTAAGGGGATACCACATGAATCTTAGGAAGAATTGATCTGTATTATTCTTGATACTGCTATCTCCCCAAAATAATATATTTAGATAGGAAAAAATCCTTCCTGGTAAACAAAGTTGGGCCGGGAAAATGTTAATTGTCAAATCATTTCATCCCTATCACAGCCTGTGAAAAGAGTGAGACGCGAAGATCTATCAGGTCACGTAAATCATATGTGACAGCATGGGTCTATCCGATGGTGTTCAGCAAGATGGAAGACAGCTTATTCAGCTATGTCACAGCTATGGGGTGCCAGAAAAAATGGTTCTCAGAGAGACAACACGCCGCACTCGATTCATAATATCAAACCAATTTTAGCACTCTTCGACAAGTTTGACGTCATACACCGCTCAGAGAAAAGCGGGCACGGAATTGTATGAACTGAAGATCATGTTGATTTTGTTGGTATAGTCAAGATCCTGATCGATCATCAAATCATCTTGATTCCATGCAGCTTGTAGGACGTGCAAAAGCAAATCCGTATTTCTGGGATTCATGGTTTTGGAGGTCTCATGAATAGCTCTCAACATAATCATCCGACGGTCATCAGTCCGCGCTTCCATTCCCAGCACTAACATCAAAAGTGGATATTTATAGGTTCCAGCTTTGTCAAGTATCTGAAATGCCGATTCCGTCCATTGTTCGATTGTGGCGGAGGATCCAGAGAAGTCTTTTGAGACACGCTCAAGATATATGAGACTAACAAGTGGAAATAGAACCCTATCTGGCGGCGACTCACAGCTCCGAAGAAAAAAAGAGAGTTTCTGAAGTTCAACCTTCAGAAATGATACGTGATCTTGGTATTCTTTGCTGTGATGATACATATGAGAGGGTGGCCGCACGTATTCGAATATCTCTGTCCCTAAGCGAAGCATCCAGAGTGGAAACAGTAACGAGGAAGCTCTCTTGAAAGACGTGGTATAAGTATTTATTTAATCTCACGATCGCGATAAATTCTGCGGCGAATAATAGAGAACACTTACCTCGAAAGACTCTATCCTAGATACAGGGTCGATGTGATCTGTAATGTCCGAGGTTTTCGTGGCTGGATTTCGCCCGAATTGCCAGCGACGACGCGTAAATTGTCCCATAAGATCATAGTAATGGAACCAAGTGATGACGGCTATAGATTCGCTGGGTAGATTTTCCAATATTATCTCACGATTACCCAGTAATTTTTTCGCGTTGGTGAGATAACCTAGCCAGGCTTTTGAACATTGTGAATTTCCTGCGATCTTTTCCAAGGACGCGCTATCAGCAGGTTTCACTAGAGGGCTTTTTTGGAGCAGGTACCTCAAAGGCACAAAGAAGTAGATTAGTTGCGACATGTTGCATAGTTTCTGATATGGAGATTCCCCTATTGGCCGAGGACCGAAGAGCACCAAGAGCTTTGCCAAAGTAGCGTAGAGACTCGACCTGCAAACCGCGACGAGACAAAGAAGCAATAGCCATGATAGAATACAACACAGCTTTCGAGGAGTCACTGCTGTCAGAAACTGACAAGCGTACCAAGCTCTCAACAAGGTCATTGTTTTCGTCCAAGCATATTGTTATCGTAGAGGGTAGCATGTATTCGAATACGGTGCTGATAAGCGACATGTACAAATCACTCACTCAGTCAGACTTACAATATTCCAACAAATCACTCGCTTCCGTGCCAAGTACAGACGGTCTCCAAGTCAGCGACCTAGCTAGAGAGGCCGAAGGATACGGCTGGATGAATGTCTCTAATATATGTGTCTAGTAACGTTCGATAAGTGTTGGGAAGCCTGTCTAACCTTGAAAGTGTAGTAGACCAGAGAGCCGATTATGCACTTTGATATCTTGAAAGTGAACATTCAGCCAAGCAAATTTTTCAATTCTTGCGACTTTGGCGATTTCGGATGGCATCTTGTGGCAAACGAAGCGTTTTGAGCCATGAGCAGATGGCCATTCAAGACGTATATCATAACCTCCACATTTTCTTCTTGATTGGATGCACTTTTTACAGACAGGAAGTGCGCGATCACATCGAATCTTTCGATCTGGTGTAGCGGATTAGTCGCTCTTCTTGAGACGAAAGATGGTGGAGAAAGTTCGGCCATTGCTATATGAACTCAAACCTTTACACGTCCAGCATCCATTTCGCGACATTTCTATTGAGATAAGAGAAGAAAGCAAGGTCCACTATAGGAATCGTTGGATTGGAGGCTTCTTGCGGTATGAAAAAAAAATATATAATTCATTCGAAATGATAACTTTTGCATGACTTAGTGGGGTTGCAAAAGGTAGCTTCATTGCGAAATCAAGATGGCGCTAAATTAGTGATTATCTGTATATGGAAGCAAGGAAGTAATCTGCGAAAAGTATGGGCTGAGATTGGTCGATATATCCAGCATCTTCCGAACCACCCGCATAAGGAACTAGTCTGTCAACTGACTAAGGCACTATTTCCCATTGCCATGGGAGGTTGATTTGTGATTCTCAATAGGTTCTTGCCATTCTAGTATCAACAAGAGCTTCTTAATCTAGGAGAGAATTTCAAAGTAGATGCACTGAATTAGTGCTTACCTATTACAGAAGCAAGGAAATAACCTCCGAATGTTTTGATCTAAGTGTCATCCTGTATGGTGTACTTGAAGGTATGATTCGCTAAAACAATAATCTTTTGAAACCCATTACAGAATTATGGCAACAATCGGCGAAAGTGTAGAAGGGCATGGAACCATCAGCGTCTGGTGAATGTAGCCTACCGTACTTTTGACAGGCTATAAAGGGCCTTGGATGGCCACTTCGCAATAAGAATCGTTTCAACAAACAATCACTCATTGTGTCGGAAAATCCTCATTCCATTTCTAAACACAAATCTTCGCTCCATTATTTTTACTAGCAATTTCTATTGTTCCCCTGTATCTGATAATGCCGTCCTACGTCATTACCGGCGCTTCTCGCGGGATTGGAGTGTGTAAAACTATGCTGACCTGTTCAAATCCTAGCTGATAGTGATACCTAGTTCGAGTTTCTTCGCCAGCTTTCAGCCGATCCAGATTCGACTGTGATCGGCTTGGTGCGCGATAAGGACTCGACTGAGGAGAAGGTCCGAAAGGAGCTACGCCGAGACAACATTCATCTGATCAAGGCAGATCTGAAAGACCATGATTCGTTAAAAGTGGGTTACATCCATCTTGGGCGACTTTTTTTTTCGCACAATCGTCTATGTAAATACGAGCTGAGACGGACAAAATCACGTAGAAAGCCGCCGAAGAAACTGCCAGTATCACAGGGGGAGTGCTGGACTACCTAATTGCCAACGCCGCCTACTTCTCTACCAAGGCCGGCTGGTATACTATTGGCGATCTGTGAGTCATATTAATATAGCTTGACAATCCCACTGATACCCAAGCTTAGCTAATGTATGATTGTTTACAGCATCGAATCGCCGGGACAGTATGTTCAGGACTTGAACGAAAGTTTCCAAATCAACGTGGTAGGGAACATCCAACTCTTCAACGCTTTTATTCCTCTCATCTCGAAGGGTGAGGTCCGAAAAGTCATTGCTATAGGTTCTATGAGTGCTGACGTAGACCTTACCGCCAAATATGATCTATCTACAACCGGCCCATACTCTATAAGCAAGGCCGCCTTGAATATGGCAGTTGCAAAGTACAGCGCCGAGTTTCGAGAAAAGGGCATCCTCTTCATGAGTATCGCCCCAGGTGCCACGGATACTTTTAGTGGCACAAAGCGTGAGGCTCTATCTCTGATACCCTTTCCCAGAGCTAATGATTCACCTTCTCTAGTCTCTGATAAGGAACAAAAAAACATGGAAATCGAAGTGCAGAAACTCATGGGCTATGCCCCGCACTTCACCGGTTTAGCCTCTCCTGAAAGCGCCGTGGCACTTGTGAGGAAAGTCATGGAGAATGCTAGTGTTGATAACGGTGATGGTGGGGCCTGGGTTTCTCAGTTTGGCAACAAGCAGTGGCAGTAATTCCTGGATTATGATGTCCTCCCGACGATGAATACCTAGTGTGAATATGCTGCGATTCTTGGTGTTGCTAGGCATGATATATCGCAACTATATTTAGCAGACAGACTTGGACGAACAGATAAGCAAATCAGATCTGAGTCTTATCATTTGAAGTCGTTTCTGCCAGAGACATGTGCGCATTTCATCTCCAGCTGATGCCAACACTAAAAAAGGTAAACCCAAGTAGACTAGGCTAGCATTGATACTTATATCAACAAAGTGTTTGCCATTCGGCCAACAATTTGTTCTAATACCGGCTTACAGTGAATTGGGGATAGAACATACAGTGACATCAAACGTAAATGTACACCGACATGGAGCGGGAACAGAAGGCATTCGAATCATTCGGAATCCAAGCACAGTGAGGCATTCCTACACTTGCAAATCTTACTTTACGCGAGACTCCAATATGAAAATACTTGATATGACTTTGGAAGCTAAATGAAAAATCTACATACGCATGTCATTATTGTCCTCTGCTTTATTGAAGCTTTTTAACAGTTGATTAACGGGTATAAAATCGGTGCCGTCCGCCGTAAACCCGATAAGCCTCGGTAAAGCCTTCACTCCAAGTCAAGTGTTCAATACGCTAATTTAAGCTACATGATAAGTGCAATAGTTGGCAATAATCTTGGGAATTACCACATGTTCCTTATGAGCTCTAAAAAAATCGCTATGAGCAATACTGAATTGAATACCATCGCGGCGCCTCAGCCAGCTACTGCTGCTTCAGCCATTGAAGACCGAGACGGAGTATCATCACTACATGATATAGACGACGAATCAACAGATCACGGAGGAACGGAACAAGAGCTTGCGCCTGTAGATGGGGGACTTGCTGCTTGGAAAATGCTCTTTGCTGCATTCATGTTTGAGACATTGCTATGGGGTGAATCTCGACTATACATTGCAGTTGTGATATGCATGAGGCTCATAGAAATCATAAGTAGGATTCCCCCTTTCTTTCGGTGTCTTCCAGGAATACTACTATAAAATTCCTGAATTTGCCAACAGTCGCTATATCTCGGTTGTCGGTACCATGGCATCTGGATTTGGATATCTCGGGGCACCGTTTATTATGCCTTTTATTCAGCGATACCAACGGTGGCAGCGGCAAATGATATGGGTCGGGTGTATGTAAGTCTAGGACTCAGAGACAAAAAATTGCTAACACATTTTTAAGGGCCAATATGTATTGCTGGACTTGTTTTAGGCTCCTTTGCATCCACCCTGGAGACGCTTATCCTTACGCAGGGCGTGGCTTATGGTGTCGGCTTTCTCATATTCTACTACCCAATCCTAAGTATGGTAAACGAATACTGGATTACGCGCCGCGGTATGGCTTATGGTATTCTTTGTGGTGCTTCTGGTGTCTCAGGATCTGTTATGCCGTTCGTGTTACATGCGCTTTTGGGGAAATATGGGTATAGAACGACGCTTCGTGCTATGGCGGTGGCTCTCACCTTGCTCACGGGGCCACTGATACCTCTTTTGAAGAGTCGCTTGCCGCCCTCGCAGAGGACTATTGCTCGAAAGATTGACTGGAAATTTCTACGAAGTCCTTTATTCTGGATGTATTCCACTTCAAATCTGCTACAAGGGTTTGGCTACTTCTTTCCATCCTTATACTTACCGACTTATGCGTCTTCACTGAGTCTCGGCGGCAGGAGCGGTGCACTTCTTCTCGCGCTGATGAGCGTCTCTCAAGTCTGTGGCCAGTTTGTCTTCGGTTTTCTATCTGATCGAAAGGTCTCAGTCAATGTCCTGGCTTGCTTGTCAACCACAATTGCAGCAATTTCTTGTCTCACGATGTGGAGGCTAGCCAAGTCCCTTCCGGTTTTGATAATCTTTGCCCTAACATATGGTTTCTTTGGCGCAGGATTTACTGCTATTTGGGCGAGAATGAGCACAGCAATAACCGACGATGCTACAGCAGGACCGATGGTTTTCAGTCTGCTCAATTTTGGCAAGGGGATTGGAAATGTTCTTGCGGGACCCATTGGTGGGCTCCTTATTTCCAGTCCAAAATCAACTGAGGCTTCATCGTCGATATCCTACCGCTGGATTATTGTCTTCACCGGAGTATGCATGTTCTCTAGTGCTTGTACCATTTGTCTACGGTATCTCAAACAGCTCATTTCCCCAGTTGCCCCTTAGCAAAAGAATTGACAAGTAGTAAGTCATTTTTTGAGAGTTTATCATTCGAGTCAATCTATTAATCATAGGTAGAAAAACCATCATATAGCCTCTTATCTTGACAATTGAGTATCTTTGGCCCTTGAACTATTTCTATCTTGATATATCCTGAACACGGAACTTCGTCCCGATCCATGGCAAGATCAGCTCGGATTTTCATCATGAAGAGGCAGCAGGTCCAAGCTAATGAAAATAAATAAGCGTCGGGGAAAACATTACAAATATTTGGCCTTAGGGACATACTGGTAATATTTGATGTATACACATACTATTCCGAGTGGCGTCCTTGGTAGGGGAATCTTGAAGTTTCTACATATAGTTGTGTGATTTGATCAAATCACTGTAATCTTCTTTTTATTTCTTCCCCATTGTATTTACAATCCAAAAGCCGATACCAGGATCTAAAATCCGACACCGCTCAAGTATTGGAATGTTTAAAGAAGGCGGCGAACGATTAGGGTCAAGCGCCTCTAGCTAAAGTTGGTATCAGATTGTTACATTCTGCTTATCCGGCATCAACGATTGGGCAGTTCCCCACAGGAGGAACAAAGACCACAATAACAGGCATCAATACGCTTTTTCGCTGGATAATTGGAGCATGAGCCAGGGATTGGAGACACTAGTCAGCATTTGTCAGTCGTCTAGGTGTTGCACTTTTTCCAATTTCATTTCATCGTCATCTCTCAACTCCAATTGCTGTTTTCACACATTTTGACCTGAAAGTTGCTGAGTCCGACCCCGTAATAAACGATTTGAATAGAGTCAATGGGTTTATTACAAGAAAAGCCTGAGGCTTCAAGTCGTGGCAAGAAAGTCCCACATACCAGAGCAGTTCTTGTGTCTTGTATTTTCGCTCTCGCCGTTATTTTCAATATACAGCATTGGGTATCTCCTGGTCAAATCAAGGAGGATGAGCACCCGCTACTGAATCTAGACGGTACTTCTGAATTTGCATGGCACCATGTAAGTCTGACAAAAATTTCCATATCGAAGCATTACATTTGAGCTCTGGAAAGAGTGTGTAAAACGCACCTGCGAGGTCGTAATTTGCATTAACATCGAAATATAGATCACACCCTCAACAGATCTCAAATATCACCCCTGCTTTGGCGATTATCAATGCGCTCGTCTAGAGCTCCCAATGAATTGGAATCGGACGGACGGCGCTGGTGAGAAAATTGCTTTAGCTATTACCAAGCTCCCAGCCAGAGTGCCTGTCACCGATAAGCGGTATGGGGGACCTGTTTTGATTAATCCAGGTATTATGATCTCTTCAATTGAATTTTCTGGCTGGTGTTCGAAAATAAACTGACATTGGTTTTTCCCAGGAGGACCGGGAGGTTCGGGTGTAAGCTTCCTCTTCCGACACGGTCAACGCATTCAGACTATCGTCGACTTCACCTCTAGTCAACCAGAGCCTGATAGCGATCTTGGCAAGTATTTTGATATCATCGGGTTTGACCCTAGAGGTGTAAATAATACTACACCTAACTGGTCATGTTATCCAGATGCTCAATCTCGATTCGAAGCTAGATTGCAGGAAGAAGCAGAAGGTATTATCGGTAGCTCGGATAATGCAGTCCATCAAGCCTGGGCTCGGAATGAGGCTCTAGGCGCGGCGTGCGCTAAGACCAAAACCGATTCAGAATGGCTGGGTAACTTCATGAACACTTCTCCCGTGGTGCTTGATATGGTCGAGTTCATCGAACGACATGGCGAGTGGCGTGAAGCCGAGACAGAAAAATTGATATGCCAAAAGTCTCTTCAGTTGACCCCAAGTGACACTTTGAGTGCCGTTAGAAAACGAAATTCTTGGAAAAGAGGTGAGGAGAAACTTCTGTATTGGGGATTCTCCTACGGAACCATTCTTGGAATGACCTTCGCAGCAATGGAACCCCATAGAATTGAACGCGCCGCCATAGACGCCGTCTGTAATGCAACTGACTACTACACTGGATCCTGGCTTTCGAATTTGCAAGACACCGATGCTATTATAGACAAATTCTTCGAGTATTGCCATGAAGCGGGTCTCGAAAGATGTCCATTTGCAACTGGTGAAACGCCGGGTGATCTCAAAAAGAAATTTGAAGATATACTGGCCAGATTAAAAACTGAACCAATTGTGGTTTTTGGAACTTCCGATCAAGTGCCAGATGTGGTCACCTACAGTGATCTGAACCGCTTGATAGCCGACACTGTTTATGCTCCATATCAGATGTTCGAGCCTCTAGCCAAGGTTCTTGCGGAGGTAGCGCAGGGTAACGGAACCTCATTGTTGGAAGTGAAGCGACAAGACCGCAAGAGCTGGTTGCCATCTTCGACCAGCTGTAAAGTAGATTCCAGTGGGAAGGACTGTTATAGCTTGCAAAATGAGGCAGCCATCGGGATAGCTGGTACAGATGTGGTCACTGCCAAAAATATCAGCAAAGCTTCCTTCCTCGAGTACCGGAGGATACTGAATAATCAAAGCAAGATCTTTGGGGATATGTGGAGTTCTAGTGCCCTCAAATATCTAGGATTCAAGCAGAGAGCCGCATGGACATTTGACGGTCAGTATTGTTCTGCTATTACACCTCCTAAACTAACTTGTCTTTCTTGTATTCAGGTGAAATCGGTGGCGAGACAGCGCATCCGTTGCTGTTTATTGGAAACACTCGGGATCCGGTGACTCCTCTTAGAAAGTGGGTTGATGAACATGTGACACTTCTTAGTGGGATCCAGAGGGGCTGACTACTAGGTATTTGATGGGTAGTGCACATCTGATGTCTGGCTTTTTCCCAAATTCCACTGTGCTTGAGCAACGCTCTGAAGGTGTAAGTCAAGCGCCCTGACATTTTTCCTTTAGTTAGAAAAGCCGCAGCGCGATAGTTGACTAGATTTTCACAGCATGGTTCAGTCAGTGCGCCCTCTATATGCACGGCAAAAAATGTTCGAAAGTATTTTCAGACCGGAAGGCTACCGGATACAGGCACAGTATGCGAAGTAGATGAACTTCCATTTCGTGTTGGTAGGAGCAAATATCAGAATCAAGCAGCATTATCTGCGGATGACGATATGTTGGAAACAACTCTACGCACTCTGAGCAAAGAATCGGCTCTATTCAAGCCGTGGGTTTAATTGGCAGAGGCAATATTTCAATGGATGAACTGTGTCGGTGGTTGTAGTAATCCAATTTTGGGCTTCAAGAATTACAAAGTAGAATGGCTCAACAGGTCTTCTTTTCTGAGGCATACTTCCTAGCTTAGCAGTGACATATTTTGTAGAATATCATTCCTCCGCAATTCTTCCCAGATGGAGTATCCCCAAATCTCATCTTCCTCTCGTGATTCCATCTTACATCCGTCCAGACCGTCCAGACCAAATTTTTCTGAAGTATTTTATCTGGAAAGATTTCCCACAGCTCTTTGCCATTCGCATACTTGACCCATGCTTCTTCTATCGCATCCGCCACTTTTTGTGCTCTCTCATCTGTCAATCTCTCATTCCGTACCAATTGTGGTTTTCTAAAGCGACCGGGCATCTTGCTATATGGGATTCCGGAATACTGGCATTTTCCCTTATCGTGGCTGGGACCTGTTACGATACCCAAGTCGGATAGACTAAGCTTAACCTGGCTGACTGATGGAATGTTGTCTGAATGCATTTTCTCTTTGAAAACGTTCAACAACCCTAATACTGTCATGGCATTAATGTCCTCTGGCCACCTGGGATGTTTAAAAAATTCGGTACACGTGAGATCAAGATAACGGTCTATTTACTTGTGATCCAACCCAATTCACATTGGCGAGACAAGACTGACAGCTACCTAAGGAGGTTGTAATGCGGATCGATTTGCCGACCTTCGGTTGCGAGCTAATCGATCGCATTTCGGGTTTGAGCAAAGCCGGTGCAATATTCTCTTCGACGAGGAGAATAGGAGCATTAGCTAATTCCGAGTGCCTATTTTATATCCACCTTACATCCTTAGAAAATTTAGCTAGTCTTGCAAGCATTGAAATTATGAAAGATGTGCTTGTGGTCCGGCTGTCCTTGAAATCGGATTTGTTCTCGTACTTAAACTTGTCATAGGTAAGTAACCCTAAGCCGGGTTTGATCTCGTTCGCACCGAAGACGAAAATAATATTATTGAACAGTTCGCATGTTAATATACTTGGTTGAAAATGAAAATTTCTCGCCGTCTACAAGTGAGAAATTACAGCTTAAATGACTTTCAAGAGTTGGTTAACTGACCGATTGCTTCGCAGGCCCAGTTTCATCAAGTGTCAAAGACTTCCACCATGACAGCATCTATAGCTACCGAAGAGACGCCTCGCTTCCATAGCCTTAGTGCTGTTCGCGAGACACGAACCAATTTGCGCGCATCGAGCAAAGATCCTGCCCTCCTGCATAGATCGCTGGCAGAGCTACCGCACAAAGTAGTCCGCGCACAAGGGAACTACTTATTTCTCGCCAATGGCCAAAAGATACTCGACGCCTGTGGAGGAGCAGCGGTCGCTATCTTGGGCCATGGAAATTCCGAAGTGATAGCAGCAACAACGGCTCAGATGCAGAAAGTGAGCTATATACACACCGCTTCATATACCACTGAACCGGCCGAGGAGCTTGCACAATTGCTTCTCAATATGGGAAGCGGTACACACAAACTCGAAAAAGCCTATATAGTGGGTAGTGGGAGCGAAGCAAATGAAGCCGCGCTCAAAGTCGCCCGGCAATACTTTGTCGAAAATGGAGAGCCGCAAAGATGTCACTATGTGGCAAGAAAACAAGCCTACCATGGCAATACGATGGGATCAATGGCCGTGTCATCCAATGTACCTCGGAAAACGCCGTATCTAGACATACTGCCTACCAATGTGTCATTTGTGAGCCCAGCGTACGCATATCAATATCAAAAGAGCGACGAGACTGAGGAACAATTCGCGGAAAGATTGGTCTCGGAGCTTCGAGAAGAGTTCCTCAGTATCGGTCCCGAGAAGATCATATCGTTTATGTAAGACTTTGTCAATCTTTTAAATAACAACTTGCTGACCAGGTACTTTTCAGAGCGGAACCAGTGGTTGGTGCGACTTCAGGCTGTGTATCGGCTCCAAAAGGTTACTTCCGGGGTGTCAGGGACCTCTGTAACGAATATGGGATTCTACTTCATTTTGATGAAATAATGTGTGGTGTCGGACGTACAGGAACCTACTTTGCGTTCGAGCAGGAAGGAATCCAGCCAGACATAGTGACCATCGGAAAAGGTCTTGGGGGTGGCTACGTTCCTGTATCAGCGATGCTTCTTGGTGACAAAATTGTTCGTGTACTAAGACAAGGCACATCGGCGTTCAATCACGGCCACACGTTTCAGGCCCATCCAGTGGCATGCGCCGCTGCGTTAGCTGTGCAGAATATCGTGAAACGAGAATATCTCGTAGAACGCTGCGCTGAGACAGGTGAAAAGCTCGAGAAATTGCTGCAAGAAACGTTTGCCGATTGCAAGTATGTCGGTGATATTCGAGGAAGGGGACTCTTCTGGGCTCTGGAATTTTTGGAGGATCGAAACAACAAAGTTCCTTTTGGAAAGAATGTTGGATTTAGTGGAAGAATCTCGAAGGCAGCTTTTGATCTTGGGCTGGCCGTTTATCCGGGTGCAGGAACGATTGATGGAGTCAACGGCGACCATATATTGATTGCACCAACTCTCACAGTCACCAACGACGATCTACATTTGATAGTGTCAACTCTAAAAAGGGCATATGATAATACCGTGGAAATACTGGGTATATGAAAAGTTTGAATATACTTTGTCCCTAGGTAGGTGATTATACTTGATTAAACCATTTGTCCAAGCGGACTCTGTTAGTCTTCAGCCTTAATATGCCATGTCTAATTAAAACCAATTCATATTCACTAGCCTTGAAATAAGACAAGAAATCCCACCATGGCTACGATTGAAGTATGCCTACAAAGCTCACTCCAAGCTCTAGTACTCTTAGAAAATCACAGTGTGACCTGGGTGATGAATTTTATTTTATTTTATTTTTTATTTTTATTTTTATTTTTTTTTCATGGATTTCATATTCATTATCCTAGTCGTAGACTGGTGCGATACCATCCTGTAGATCAAATGAGTGCTCATAGGAACTTCCTTCGAGGCCAAATACAGCCAATTGAGTATCACCCCATAGAGGCCATAATTCATTCCAATCAGGTATAACCTGCAAGTCTTGCAAGGAAGGATCGTTCGGCCTACTCCGTGTTTGTGATGCTTGTTGCAAGCTTATAGCCGCTTGAGGGTCCTCCGACCTGCAATGAACTCGAGTCGGATGTTCATGGTTTCCAAGTTTTGCACTTTCGCCACTATTCCCAGGTGAAGCCCCAGTGCAATCATGGACAGATGTCTCAAGGTGTTGGAAGTCTGCGCGTGTCTTACCTGCGTACCTAGATCGATCTGCACTCGCTCGCTGGTACAAATCTCGGATTCGTTCAATAGTTGCCCACCAACCTGCTCCCATCGGCCAGCGTGCTTGAAACTCGTCGAGATAAGCCAGGTCTAAATCAAAGTCTGTCTCTCGCCCTCTGCTTCGTCCAAGATTCATTTGTGGGAAATATGCGACATAGATGTTCATTGTTGCTGCAGAGAAGGCACAGAAACCGGCAAAGGGAGTAAGGAGGGGAGCGCCCTCTCTTTTCAATTCACTGAGAAGTGCCGTAATATTGGATGATGCCGAGAATAACTCGTCTGCTCGTTCTTCCCACCACCCCGAGGGCGCTGGTACTTCAAGGAGGGGAGGGTCGATTGGACCAGACGGTCGAGAGCTCGAATTTGGTAAAAATGGAACGTATTCTCGACACAAAAACAGTACACTGATTAGACGACATTAAAAGTGTTCTTTCCACAAAGGATGGCTATTTTCTTACCTCACATAATAGATGAGATTGATAAAAGCAAAAGCTTCTCCTTTCCCTCCTCGTAATGAGACATGTCCATCTACACCAACATCGGGGAACCGAATGCGGTTCCCATGCTTCTGTCTCCAAAGTTGTAGTCTTTGATAGTGTGTACGCCAGATTGATCGTGTCAACCACGGCATTTCCTTTGACATCACAACATCTGGATGACGCCTTCCGCCGCTAACGACCCATTTCAATATATCAGACCAGATATCGATACCCTGTACAAGTAAAGCAAAGTAGCCGTCAATATCTTCAACAATGAATCTAGGAAATTCATCAATGCTCATTCCTGGAAATGACTTGATCCCAGATGTACCGAACGCGAAGTCCGTGTCGAGCGAAGGCCAATGCGTATCGATTGATGTGAGTGGTAGTGCTGGCGGCTGGGGTTTACCACAGAAAACAAGCCTATCGAGAACGAAGCAACTCCAGAATGTTCGGTTATGTATAGCTCGCTGAAGTTCCGTCGTTTTCTCTGAGTCTGTTATTGATCCTATGAGCTGTACCAGTCGAATAGCCATTCCACTGTATATCCATGCTCGATAAGGCTTCCCATCTCCCCACTCATATATAGCAAGGACTATTAGTGCCTGCACTTGATATATGTCTGCAGCATCATCTGCCGAAACCATTTGCTTCGCGAGAGCGCCATACTCATCCCTCTTCAAATCGGGATTGATGATAGGAAGGGTCACTGCAATCAAGGCAGCATATAAAGCAGTCGCCCGGCCAAATTTTCGCCGGCTATGGGCAGCTTGTGTTCTGGAAGCTTGCTTCTCATCATCAATCAATGACCTGACGGATTTTCTGAAACTTGACATATGCAGAAAAGGGATCTCTGGGAATTTTTCATTAAAAACATTGCCAGCTCGAAGAACAAGCCCGGGTTCGATGAGACGATCTTCAAGCGGATTTTGTGCTGGCAGATAGTTATTGCTTTCGGGTGTTGTTGTAATTGCCTCTGCAAAAGGTGAGTCTAGGGTCTGGTGTTGTCGCCGAGAAGTGTCCGTCGTTGGATCCGGCACACTCACTGGCCGATGTCTGAAAGTATCTCAGCGTCTATTAGACGAGCGTGGAAACGGAACGCAAATATACCGACCTCTTCTTTTTTTTTAAGGCTGGTAAAGAAAGTACACAATTGTTACATGCCTCAGCACCCGCTCTTGTGCATCCCCGGCATGGAGGGGTTCCTGTGTGTATGCATTTGACCTTGTATCGCCTTAAGAGATATCCCGGTTAGTTGCCGGCATTGGGCGTTTGGCTCCTTCAGAAATATCTCACCTGCACCGGGCACAAGCTATGGTTGTTCTCACCATCGTAGTGTTTCAGATTAGTGCGGGAAGTGGAAACTATCCGCACGCGTGGCTCTTATCGATCGATGGTGAAGTTCAATTTGGCTCGCTGTCGGATAGATCTTTGGGTGCGCGATCAAAGCCGACGCAAAGCCGATCGACGGATTTGTGAAATCCGCTTTTTACCCACTCAAACCCTAATCGACATTAGGGTTTGAGTGGGTAAGGAACGGTAGTAGATAAAGATGAACATCTGAAGTATTTGAAAGCTGCTAGATACGTATCTCAGTATCGTTTCAATTTAGATGGGGTACAATCCTTGACAGATTCAAGTGTGGAAATGCCAGTTGTATTCTCGAAAAACATCCTACTCATAGATTACTGACAATTACGATATACTCATTCACTCAACCTTACCTACGCTTACAAATTCGGACTATGAGCATATGTCTAGATATATTTAGTCGTTCCTCGGCTCTTTTCAAGGTTTCAAAGGAAATCGATCTAAATAACACGCTGATGCATCTGAAAATGCGTTTTCAGGAGAAATCATGATATAGTCAGCTTTCAGCAGTGCTGTGTTATCAGGTAGTACAATGTTCATAACTCGGAAGAAATACCTGTTTTCAGTATTAGCAGAGATCGAAAGACGCGAGTTACTAAGTACGTAACTTCGATATATGAAAGTAATGTATGGTTACCTATAGTTACCGGCGATCCTTTACCCCTCATGAATCGTTAGTTCCTCAATTCTGTGAGGTGGAAAATTCTGCATAAAGCAACCATTTACTGTGGAGTCAACCTCTGTAACCCAAGTCCAAAGGTAACACTGGAGACTTCTAAGCATATACTCGGAAAGATCGCGGAGTTTCGGCCTGCATAAATCAGACCTTTAACATGACTGAATATGTGGATGAACAGATTGATCGCCCATTCAAAGATTCCGCCCGTCCGCACACTCAACCTCAAATCAGTACTAATATATCATGAAGATTTTTAATATTTCCCGAATTAGTCGGGTAATTGTAAGAACCCCGTATCCAGTCTGGTTGCTTTCAAAGGTTAAATACCATTGCATTCTCACCCTGGGTCGAAGCATTCTTGCAAAATATGCTCACCGCGAACTTGACCATGAAACGATACCTGACCATCCTCACTCTTGCAGGTGCAGTCACTGCCCAAGTTTCCGCATGGGGCCAATGCGGCGGCATAGACTATACCGGTACAACCACATGTGCCTCTGGATACTCGTGCGTGTTTGTCAATGATTGGTACTCCCAGTGCCAACCGGGCAGTGGAACAGCATCCTCCTCAGTCTCAACTTCGACCTCAACTTCGACCTCAACTTCGACCGGGACCCCAGCTGCGATCCGATATCTCGGTCGAGTCAACCCAGCTACCCAGGAATTGACATGGCCAGGAACTGGATTGTCCTTTGTATTTAATGGTAATTCAGCCATCATTGAATTCGCAGAAGTCAATGGGACCAACAGCGTTGACTTGATCATCGATGGTGGCGAGCCGACAGTCATTTCAAATGTCAATGGAACCTCTATCTCCACGCCTGGCGGACTAGCCCGAGGCAGTCATACCGTGGAATTGCGTAAACGCTCTGAGGCCCTCTTTGGTTCATTGTTTGTTGGTAACGTCACCACAGATGGTACATCTAGCATCGAATCGATCCCAGCGCGTAAGATTGAGTTTATCGGGGATTCAATAACTGTTGGCTACGGATTAGACGGCACTTACCCATGCACCAACACCGCCGCTCTTGAAGATAACCCCAAGACATACGCTGCACTAGCAGCTAATGCACTAGGTGCAGACTACAGTGTTGTGGCTTGGAGTGGTATAGGTCTCACACGAAACTACGTCTCCACGACCGTTGATACTAGCCCTATTATGCCAGAGCGCTATACCCGATATGG
This sequence comes from Talaromyces sp. F31, assembly GCA_037356135.1. Classification (NCBI taxonomy): domain Eukaryota; kingdom Fungi; phylum Ascomycota; class Eurotiomycetes; order Eurotiales; family Trichocomaceae; genus Talaromyces; species Talaromyces sp. F31. The sequence goes on along the minus strand of JAYXSF010000032.1, from coordinate 261,137 downwards.
CGCCAACGATGCTGATGACAGCTACACTTTCCCTTCAGACTGGATACCTAACGCCGTCGTCATTAATCTCGGCACCAACGACTTTGGCTACTTGGCGTACAATGCGTCCGGACAGGCGTACGATGCCCGTCCTCCCTTAAACATTACTACGTACACAGACGCCATGGTCAGCTTTGTCCAAAGCATTCAGAAGCACTATAAAGATGCTCAATTTTTCTTAATGACTTCTCCGATGCTTAGTGACTCATTCCCCACGACAGAAGATGCTCAGCATACCACCATGTCAAAAGGTCTGCAGGACGCCATTTCACAGATTGGAGCAAATGCCCATCTTGTTGACTGGCCAACTCAAGGCTCCGCCGTTGGCTGTGACTATCATCCCAACGCAGCCACACACGCAGCTGAGGCGACGGTGTTGGCTTCGGCTATAAGTACTGTGCTTGGTTGGTGATACGTCGAGTTTGAATTCTCGCGCTCTTACCATTATGCATTGATTTAATCATGAGTAGAAGAATGCAAAAAAACATGAATGACATATCAGCCAGATTGAGCCTTAGCATAGTGTCGAAAATCTGGGCTCATTGAAATAGTCGGCAACAGTGAGCAAAAAATTTGCATTTAGCCCGTGACGTATAATTACATATCCATGATGTGTAAACCAAGCATATTCCGAATGATGGTCAACGCAGTGGGTTTCATCATTCTTATACACTGAAATCAAAGGGTTGAGTATCGTAGAGATGGATCTACTATTCGAGCTCAGGGCATCTGTCTCTGGATGTAGTAAGATCATGCGCGGCGAGATCAGCCCTTTTACAGAGTGTATGAGATGCGCGAGCTGCTGAGATTACAGCTGATGCTGAGAAGAGGATTTCTGTGACTATTACGGAAAAGAACAATCAAGTGGTGAACTCATAGACATAGCTAAATGAACTGATCAAATATATCATAAGAACACAAAGAACTGCAATCTACCTAATCGTATTTGGCAGAGAGTTATAATGCAGCAAAAGTCTTTCGATAGACGCAAGCTTGAAATTTATGACCGTATTTCAACTATCATTGATGACCAAAACCATAGATTCGGTCAAATTTGGCCTAATTAAGGAAATATGTTTAAACGATGCCAAACGATCATAGACTTTCGTAACATAATTAAAGGATAAAAACTATGTACATAGATCAAAAAACAACAGTAATTAGAGTAATATTGACTGACGCCTGAGATAAAGTGCGAGAAGAGCAATGGGCTAATATAGTCTGACTTGAATCCTGTTGAATTCCAAGATGCAGCCACATGAATATTCAAAAATCTAGACATTTGAGTGTTTTTGCGTAATCGGTTCTTAAGGTCGTACTGGCCACAAATTTGGTGGTAAACAAGCAGAGCTCGTCGGAATGTATCATCTTTGTTGGTTATGATATGCAGCATCCGGGAAAGATCCTTGAACCTCATATAGTGGTGTATTTGTCTCCAACTCGTGCTGGGTTTCGCTAGGGGACTGAGGGTGGCTCAGTGGGGGCACATATTGAGCTGTTGAAGGCGGGTATTGTGATGATATGGTAGAATATCGAGTTTCTGGAGAAGTAGGGTACTGGGTGGGCGAGGTCGACGAGTATTGGCTCGGTGGAGGCACATATTGAGCTTCACCAGGTTTCTGGGTATACTGAGGTGGCGCTTGGGTCATAGGCGGGGCTAGCGGTGCTGGTTGTGGTTGTGGTTCTGGAGTTTGCTTACGACGACGGCCGAAGAAGAAACCGAGTGCGATAGCGATGGCAAGAACGGCGACAACACCGACAGCTATGCCAGCAATTGCTCCTCCAGAGAGGCCTGAACTGGATGAACTGGCAGCAGCTGTGGTTGTGGCACTGGCACCGGCAGCCAGTGCTGTTGTTGCGCTTGTAGTAGTCGATGTCGATGAAGATGAGGTTGAAAGTGTGCTGCCCGATGTCGTTGATACTATTGAAGATGTTGCGGAGACGGAGGATGCATCGGCGGTCGCTGGTGCGGTTCCAATAGAGCCTGTTACCGTGGCTGTTGCTAACAAAGCACATGTACCATCAGCTGCGCAATAGTATCCGGCATCACAGTAGAATTCATCAGAGCAGCACTGGCCGCCGTTAGGATAGCAATGGCTGACACCGCAGCAATTCCACCCGGACGGACATGTCCCCGATGCGCAGCACGTTCCTCCAGGAGCTGCACACCAACTGCTAGTCACACAGCATGTCTCTCCTGATGGACAGCACTCTCCGGGTTTATTAGAGCATGCGACCCAGGATGAGTTGCTGCACGTTGATTGTCTTGCTATCAAGTTGATGCCATCATATCTAGCTGAAAGATCGTATGGCAAGGTACCTGTGTTGTTTGCAAATGCAATTTTTCGCGGCACGGACGACGGTAGGTCTGTCATGATTGAAAAGAACTTTTATGGCTTGCCTTACTTTCTTTCCCTTTACCAGACCTAGGTTGAGGGCAAAAATAAGATGATAAGCTTCGACAGCAGCTGCGAGAATCTTAGAATTCGAAAATCCGAGGACATTCAACCGAATTCGCCTGGAATGCGGCCATCACTTCTTATTTATCGGAGTCGCTTGACAAAGCTATGGGTCCTCCTATTTCCAAATCTCCAATCAGCTCGCGAACGATCCGAGTCCCAATTGCTTTTGACATGGGGTTTGGGGCTGATTGTTTACCATAGCTCGTTAAGGTTGAATTTTGATTTAGCCTCGTGATTCTATTTGTCACAGGTAATCGGAGTACGGCTTCGATTCGCGCGACCAAGCCGTGTATGTACCAGACTAGGTAATGTTGTAATGAGTCTAGCAGTTAGCTTGAGGCTGGTGCTTGGGATGCACAGAGCACTGGCTTCGTATTGGACGTGAACATTAAGATTGCTGGAACCATGAACCTAATTGAAGGACTCTCTCACTTAACGACACAGCCACAAGGCCATGATGCTGCGCTATAGTGCTCACAAATCATATCGAACGTGCGGAACTGTGCATGGCAGCAAGCACAGCGCCTCATCTTATTTGCACTGGGATCAATTGAAAGCTTACTCCATTGGGCTCTTGAAACCAAAGTTCCACGAGTTGCAAAGTTAGCAATTCGGCTCATTAAATTATACGAGTCGCAAGTGGGCCGCGTACTCAACTCCGACTAGGCCGTAGTTTTTAGTTCAGAAGCGGTCTGTACCCCGTACTCGCTTCACATGTCCTTTGTTAGGCGCACGTTCTGTCGTATATACTTGCTCTAAATCCTTTCTAAGAGCACATTCACAGAGATCATACGAGGATATCTCAGTCTCGGTTACTTTGCCATGACCTCGAGTAGAGTTGCTGAGCCCGGAGTTCGCTGTGTTTGACTTTGACACGGACTCGGCACAGACGAAAACCTATTGAAGTTTGTTGGAGCCTCCAAACATTCTCGATGAATCACACGCGGGCTAGCTCCATTTGGACATATTACGCGATTGAGCCACTCGATCTACATCGGTACAAACGCCAGCGCAGCAATGTCTCATTTCAATATGCACTCTTTTCGTCCTTGAGAGATACAGAAATGACAATGCCTTGGAATTTCTAATCCGAATCTGCTAACTATCTTAAAGATCAATAACTATGGCGGAATGGGAGTACCCTTTATGTGGCTGACCCACGCTGTCGGGAAATAAAGCCGTGAGGCTCAAGCTAGATCCGCCATCTCTGCCACCAAAACAAACGAGCATTAATATGATCATTAAGAGAACCATATAGCGCAACAGTACGTACACTATATTTCAAAATCTATTATCATAAGTCTCACGCATACTCATATTGGTCACCTATGGTTATATAGAAACCCTAGAAGTTTTGATACAAAGAAGTGACTTAGCCGATCGAGACGTGTTCCTTTATGGTCTTCGTTTTTATCATTTTTCAAGGGGCCATGATAGATTAGTAACGGAGGTTATTTCCATGCGTAGAGGCAGGTGAACCACAGTAAAATGCGTGAGAGTGCCCTAACGTTGCGAGAAATCGGCACAGCCAGCGCCGAGGCTCTCGGGACCATTACCCCTGTAAGCCTTGGAGCGCCCGGCGCGTCACTATCCCAATCACTATAATGGGCACTCAGAGCGCCTCGGAGCGGCGGTAGCCCTAGATAATATTCTATATCTTTGTATCACAGCTTCCAGTCAAAAATGAAAATTAATGAACTCGAATCCCATGCAATTTGATTTTCATATTAATTATTTACAAATATATGAGTTCAAAGTCTTTTTGGGATGGGCGCGTCGGCAGAATTAACGATCTATCAACCCTCCTCGCATGGTTGCTACGCGAGTTGACTGCGTACATTCACTCAGCTTGCACCGCACTTCATTGTGTTCCCCAAACGGTTGTCGAAGGCATCTTTTCGTCCTAGCAGGCTTTGGACCTGTTTTAATGATATACCTATGATGACCATTCCCGCTGCTCACACGGAACCCCGCAACCTGCAAAGAAAGGGTAGTTGGCTACCTCTTCGGGAAGCTGCCTTACTAGGAAGTTTCCCGGTGGGCAACCATACCATCCTCCAACGTGGCCGGCTAATCTATTCCCCTCCAGTAAGATAGTAGCAGGATGGAGGATCAGCCTAAATAACACCAATGAAACGACAATAATCCATCATGAACGAAGAACAGCCACCCACAGCTAGCTCTGTAACACAGGAGTATTCTTATCAGCAGATACTTCTAACAACACACATCACCACGTACAACGTGGAGAACGAGGTGGGTATCGCCACAGGACAAAAACAGAATCGAATGTTGACCCCGCAGCTCTGTGTCATTGTATATAATGGCATGTTTTCTAGCTTGAGCTTAGCTCTCTGACCGGTTGAAATGTTCGCTTGTAAATGAACGGGTGCGATATTTAGAACACCGTTGAAATACATCTATTTGATAGCAGTACCCGAGATCAAGACGGTGTTGAATCACTCCCCATCTATCAGCTCAAAATGCTCTCGCACGATATTCAGAAAAACCGCCTCGTTTACCAATATGATTTTGAAAAGGTCTTCATCGAGCCGTGGGGTCCCAACGCGCTCCGGGTCCGCGCAACTCATCAACCTTCTCTCCCATCAAACCAAGATTGGGCATTAGATTCCTCCCCAGACCTGACATCGACCAAAGCAACAATTAAGATAGAATCCGATTCAGTCGGCGGAACAATCACAAACGGCAAAATCACAGCCAACATCTCTCCACGCGGCAAAATTATCATCAAAAACACCGAAACCGGTCAATTGCTTCTGGAAGAGTACATGCGCAATCGTAACGATCAATTAGACCCCAAATGCTCTGCCCTACTCGTCGAAGCACGCGAGTTCAAGCCACATGCTGGTCGTGATGATTATCACCTAACCATGCGACTCGAAAGCATCGATCGTAACGAGAAGATCTACGGCATGGGTCAGTACCAGCAACCATACCTCGACCTGAAGGGGTTGGACCTAGAACTAGCTCAGCGCAATTCACAAGCCTCCGTACCCTTTGCCGTATCGTCGCTTGGGTACGGCTTCTTATGGAATAATCCTGGTGTTGGTCGTGCAGTTCTTGGTAAAAATGTCATGTCATTTGAGGCGTATTCTACGCGAGTCCTGGATTACTGGATTGTCGCTGGCGATTCACCCAAGGAAATTGTCGAGGCGTATGCGGATGCTACTGGGAAAGTTCCAATGATGCCTGAATATGGCCTCGGATTCTGGCAGTGCAAGTTGCGATACCAGACTCAAGAGGAGCTGTTGAGTGTTGCGAGAGAATATCGAAAGCGGAAGTTGCCGATTGATTTGATTGTGATTGATTTCTTCCATTGGCCACTACAGGGAGAATGGAAGTTCGATCCCGTCTATTGGCCTGACCCAGGTATTATCTATTCTCATCTTCATCTTGTCTCAAGAGTCGCTCTAATGATGTACAGATGCAATGATCAAAGAACTCAACGACCTCAAGATTGAGTTAATGGTCTCCATTTGGCCCACGGTAGATATCAGATCCGAAAATTACGAAGAAATGCTTGAAAAGGGCTATCTCATCCGTACCGACCGCGGTATCCGTACAGCCATGAACTTCCAAGGGGAGACCGTTCACTTCGACGCCACCAATCCTGACTCAAGAAAATACGTCTGGGAAAAGGCGCGCAAAAACTACTATTCCAAGGGCATCAAGGTGTTCTGGCTTGACGAGGCGGAGCCAGAGTACTCCGCCTACGATTTTGATAATTACAGATATCACCTTGGCTCGAATGTTACTATTGGCAACATCTACCCTCGGGAGTATGCAAGAGCATTTTATGAGGGCCAGACAGAAGCCGGGCAGGAAAATATTGTCAATCTCCTCCGCTGCGCCTGGGCCGGGTCTCAGAAGTACGGCGCCCTCGTCTGGAGCGGCGATATCGCCTCCAGCTGGGAATCTCTGCGCTGCCAGTTAGCGGCGGGACTCAACATGGGCATGGCAGGTATACCCTGGTGGACGACAGATATCGGCGGTTTTCACGGTGGAGATCCTACAAAGGACTCATTTCGGGAGTTGTTGGTGCGCTGGTTCCAATGGGGTGCTTTTTGTCCTGTCATGAGACTTCATGGAGATCGCGAACCAAAACAGCCGCAACATGGCACGACGGGTGGCGCGACATGTTTGTCCGGCGCGGAAAATGAGGTTTGGTCTTATGGGGAAGAGGTTTATGCCATATGCGAGAAGTACTTGAGTATTCGTGAACAATTGCGCGATTATACGAGGGAACTCATGAAGGAGGCCCATGAAAAGGGTACACCGGTTATTAGACCCTTGTTCATTGAGTTTCCTGAAGATAAGAACGCTTGGGCGGTAGAGGATCAGTATCTGTATGGGCCCAAGTATCTTTGCGCACCAATATTGTATCCAGGGCAGAAGAAGCGATCTGTGTATCTTCCCAAGGGAAATTGGACTTTCTTCAAGGATGGCTCAATTAAGGGCGACCATGGTGAACACTTCTCTGGGCTGCAAACAGTTGAGGTCGATTGTCCGATTGAAATTATGCCTGTGTTTGTGCGAGATTGAGGAGAGGGGCGTTGCCAAACGAGTAGGTAAAAGTCAGGGTTTGAGACTCAGCAGTGTGTGATATAGATTGGCTTGAAAATCTAATAATTAGGTAGACGAAATACAACAGGCTCTTTCGGCTATTGTGTGAGAATACTTTTCTGAAAGCATCACTCGAAATTGTGCCCCAATGCCGAAATCTATAATGAAGGGCCGAGCTATGTACATAATGTAAAATATACATATATGAAATCTTACAAGGGCTTCTCAAAATCAAACCTTTTCCTGGCTAGAATTCAACTTTGAATAATTTGCTGTTGCGTATCCGCTCCCCATATTTGTAGAACAGCAACGGGATAGGAGCCAATGCCAACGCAATGAATCCGAGCAAGGAATTACCCCATCCTAACCCTAGAGTTTGGTACATCTTTCCGCCGGCCAATGGCAAAAGTGCACCTAGAAGCGAGCGAAGCAGGGTATAAGCAGCCATGGCGGAGGCTGCGTATGTCGTGTAGGCGTCAACGAGATAGGTTGATGTAGCCATCTGCATGTAAAGATTAGACAATGAGAAATGAGTCCAGACAGAAAATTGGGAAGAACCTACAAACGCAATAATCATTCCAATTCCAAGAAACGCAGTCCCTATGATCGGCAATATCCAAGCATCCTTCTTCTCTGCCGTCCAGCCATACCAGAACAGAGCCAACGGAATAAGCCAGGATCCGACAAACATTGGCGGTAATCGATACTCCGGCTTTGACACTCCGCCATTGGAAGCAGTCAATCGTTGTTGAAGACGATCCGATATAGCGCCAAGGATGAACAGGCCGATGAATGAACCCACGCCGACGCCCAAGTATGCTAGACCAACGGATCCCTGGGAGAAATTGTATTGGGTCTCAAAGACATCTGTCATGGTGGTGAAAAGAAGGTATAGATATCCATAAATGACTGCGGTGTACAGAGACAACAAGAATACAATGGGCGATAAGAAGAGCATCTTTGTTGGGCGGACGATGGAGAACAGAAATAGCTCTTTTGGGGATCTCCCGGTGTCTAGCACTGAACGCAGATTGAGGTTTCCGGTCTCCTTTCGTAGTCTCTTGGCCTTGCGATCAAGAAGGACATAGGCGTAGGACTCGCGCAGTGAGAATAGAGATGAGATGGTTACGGCGCCGCCCTAATCGCGTACCGTAATTAATTCCACTCTTGTGTTGGTGCTGAGATGTGTACTTACCGCTATTGCCAAAACCCAAAAGGTCCATCGCCAACCTTTTGCTTGAGTCAGATAGCCACCAGCTAGAAAAGTTTAGTGTTGTGCGATAGCGGAAGACAGGTTTACGAGGCCGTTACTCACCAACAGGGCCGATGACAGGGCCTAACAGCGGACCCATCGCCCAGACAGCCATCACAGCACCTCGTTTGTTCTGCGGAATCATATCCGCAAGCGAGCCAGCACCTAGAGTCAATGGACAGCTACCAGCCACCCCTGCAAAGAATCGAAAAACAATCAAACTGCCCATTTCCGGGGCAACAGCGCAAGCCACGTTGAAGATGGTATATAGAAAGTTGCAAATCGTATAGAGCGGTTGACGTCCGTACATCTCAGAGAGTGGAGCGATTGCAAGGGGACCGAAACAGTAACCGAGCAGATATACCGAGACAATAAATGCAGCGAGAGACTCATTGCTAGATCCAAAGTCTCTCATCACATCCGGTACCCCCGGAGCGAACATTGAAGAACCTAAGGGACTGGGAGAGCTTTAGTATTCCGACGGGGCTGAAGAATGACAACTTGAGCCTTTGGAAACGTACGTCAAGAATGTAATTAGAGCTATAGAGGTTGTCATCATGGCTTTCCTGCCCGTTGTCCAATTTAAAGGATTTTCCGGGTCATCGGGGCCATCCCAATCGACCAAATTCGGATCTCGAGGTTCCACTGCTTTTTCTTCGCTTTGATTTATTTTTTCGCTCGTTGATGACCCGCGCTCGACGTCCCTCTGGAGATATTCATCTTTGTTTTGGATCTGCTCCAGGTCTTTGTCTGTATCGAGGTCGTCCATTTTCTCGTCAGGAATCCGATTCGGTCCAACTTCTGCAGTACAATGTCAGTCGCAATGAACTGTCTTTCGAACTAAGAGGAAGCATACCGTTGGTAGCCATTATTGTCGATAAAAATTTCCGACGAACAATACCTCGATTTGGACCTCGACTGACTTTCTAGTAACCATCAGAGCTTTAAAAGCATGCGGGAAACATTCCGGATACTGAGAAGTTCGGATGTTATCGTAAAGTCGCAAAGCGACAAACAAATACTCAACTTTGCACTGCTCTGCGTCGCCAAGTATTCCTTCTGCGCGAAATATCGTACATTTCTCCGTAACAGTCAAGAAGAGGGGTTTTATGACAAAGCTCCCCTATTTACTAGAGTAGCGGCCACACTAGTACGAGGTAAACGACCCGAACGATGTTGAAGTGGAGCCGACAGTACCATCTCTATGAATCCCCGCACAGTGCCCCTATTAGCGCAAGTCGGGGAATCATGTTGTAGCATTTACTACGTAGTATATGGATTTTAGCAGCAACCGGCGTAAAACCCGGCCTAAAGCAGCCGGAAAGACTGGGAAGTTAGCGCACACTGCACCCTGGTCAAGGCGACTGGTACGAAACGCTAGCTACGACAGAGACCACTAAAATCGTTTTAAGGAGCCCGCTTGCGTAGTCTCGAGTCGGAACTTTACTAAAGGAATGAATCGTCCTCTTAGAATCTTGGATCTTGTCAGTTTTGCATCCGATCTAACCGAGTGTTCACGTGCCGTTGATAGTAAGATTTATCTGTACGTACTAGTAGCTGTTTATCGTTTATTTATGCTCAGCAGCTCATCCCATTCTCGGCCTAACTAATAAAGCTCAACAACGTTCAGGAGATTTTTCAAGGCAGTTAGGGTTAGGGCAGGGTTAGGGTGTTTCCGTCATCGGCGCGGGGCAGTAACAGCAGCCAATGGGAGAAGAGCTTCGGAACGCGGGCGAACAATTTCGCATTCATTCTTGATCATGACTCAATTATTTTTCTGGATGACTCAACTTTCTCGGCGTCATTCAAATCTCAATTGAGCTTATATCAATGCTGAATTGATTCTCAATTCTATCTCTTTGCTTTCAGACAGTGCAATTGCAACATGCAGAGATCAGACGTCGTCTACTTCGGCGCCGGCCCCGCGGGGTTGCCAACTGATGTGCTCACCACCGCAGCAGCTGCGCTGCTCAATTATCAAGAGACTGGCCTGTAAGTTCAATTCTCCTGTCCGACGCGAAAAGCTTGGTTTGAAGTGCTAATATTCGGCGTGGGTGATAGTGGTGTGGCCGAGCACAGCCATCGCAGTTCGCTGGCGGCGGATATCGTGAACAACATGAAGGCCGATCTGGTCAATTTCCTCGAAATTCCCTCGACGCACGACATCCTTATTATGCAAGGTACTTCACGGACTCCGCATTATTCACGCTCTTTTGGGCATTTACTTACAGCTTTTCTTCAATTGACAGGTGGAGGATCCGGACAATTCGACGCAACGGTCTACAACTCAGTATTGGTTTGGGTGGAAAATCAAAGACAAAAGATTGTTCAAGCGAATGCCGACATCAGCGAAGAGGAATTGATCAAACAGCTACAACAAAAGGTCCAATCAGATTTGCGACTCGACTACCTGGTGACCGGCTCATGGTCCCTAAAGGCCAACCAGGAAGCCATTCGATTACTCGGACCGAGCCACGTCAACGTCGCGACAGACTCGAGAAAGATCAACGATGGAAAATTCGGAAAGATTGCAGACGAGTCAACCTGGAGTCTTAGCGAAAAACCCGCGATGATTTTTCTATGTGAAAACGAAACCGTCGATGGCGTCGAATGGCCCAAATTCCCCAAGACCCTCGAGTCACGAGCATCCAACGACGAAACACTGGTCATCGGAGACTTTTCCTCTACCATCCTTTCGCGACGAATTCCATTTGATCAATTTTCCGTTGTCTACTTTGGTGCCCAAAAGAACCTCGGTATACCAGGTATCACTGTTGTGGTTATCAAGAAGACCCTCCTCTCAACCTTGAGCAAAGGCAAACCCGAACTTGCTAGGAAAATCGGCCTGCCGGTTCCTCCGACCATTCTAGACTATGCGGTCACGGCCAAGAATAACAGTCTTTATAACACATTAAGCATTTTTGAGTGAGTCCTTTCAGCGGCAGCCTTTTTGAGGTTTCCACACTAACGTATATTTACAGCGTCTTTGTTGCTGGTCAAGTGCTGAAAAGGCTTATTGCCACGTTCCCGGATAAAGTCCGTGGTCAAGAGGCTCTTTCTGGAAAGAAAGCTGCTCTCTTGTATGATGTCCTTGATTCTTACCCAGACATATACAAAGTTGTACCAGATAAGAAGGTGCGCTCACGTATGAACATATGTTTCCGAGTCGCCAAGGTACGTTCAAGTATATCTTCATTCTATGGGGTATATGTTAACTAAATTGACAAAGGGCGGAAATGTCGACGAAGCGGAAAAGGCATTCATTAACAGCGCGGCAGAGAGGGGGCTACTCGGCTTGAAAGGTCACAGAAGCGTTGGTGGTAAGTCAACCGATGTTTTGTTCTAAAGTAGCAACCACTGACAAATATGTCAGGAATCCGCATTTCTAATTACAACGTAATCGATGAAGCTGGAGCTCAGAAACTCGCCATATTCCTGAAAGACTTTGCTACGAGCGCGTAATCTGTCTTTAATGGAATTGACCATCTGATGCGTATCACGTCAAGAAGATCAAAGGTACGATTTTACGTTATCATAATCATTATTAGAACATGATACCTTCGACGCACATATCTATTCATTTTCATCACTTTATCCAAATCAGTCACCCGCTGTGCTCTAATACCCCCTGCACTCATGCAAATAGTCATAAACTATTCAGAGAACGCACTGAATCTGCTCATCGTTTTCTCCGCCTCCACAAACTCTCTCTTCAAAACAGCCTCATGCTTCTCACTCCTCACCTTAATAACACACTCAAAAGGCCTAGGCCGAACATTAAACCCTTCCGTATACGCAAAGGTATCATACTTCCTCGTCGACCCATCCTTCTCCGTAACAGGCAAAATGTCAAAAGTCCACAACATCTTTGCGACGGCAATGAACAATGAATTTCGCGCCAGACCGGCTCCGGGACAGATTCGTCGGCCCCAGCCGAATGAGCTATGTCCATCGCGGGATGGGTGCGGTTCTCCCTTTTCAAGTGGCGTTGAGGCGACGTATTTTCCGGGAAGATAGGATAGTGAGCTTGGAGGGATATTATTTGGCAAGAATCGTAGGGGATTGAAGTGATGCGGGTTAGGGTAGTAGCGAGGGTTAAGATTAATAGCCCACGAATTGGATAGAATGTTTGTCCCCTTGGGGATGTAAAACCCCTGATAAATATCTGATTCTGAATTTGCGTGTGGAGTACCCCCCAGGACTGCAACGGGACGGATGCGTAGAATCTCTGAGCACATGGCGCTGATATATGGAAGATTCTTCTCGTCGTCAAAAGTCGGCAAACGATCTGATCCAATGACTGCGTCGAGCTCGGCATGCGCTGCTTGTAAGGTGATTGGGTTCGTGACGAGCATTAGAATACCACTGCACAAAGTACTGGCTGTTGTATCACTGCCGGCACCGAAAAGGGATGCAGGAATGAAAGAAAAGTCTCTTTCACTCAACATGCTGAATGACTCTGGGTCTTCCGCTTTAGCACGTAGGAGAATTTTCGTCAGAGATTCTGGAATTTCGGCTTTGGTCGACATCTCGTTCTGTACTTGGCGAACAAGGGACATGTTGACTGCTGCTTCGTGACGGCCCTTTTCTTGGATTGCTTTCTTCCAGGGTGCCAACAGATTCGGTACATATTTCAAAACAGGCATACTTTCGGCCAGGTATTTGCCAGGCACATTCAGCGAGGCAGAGTACTGCATAAACTCCAATCTCTGACGAATAACCTCCGCATTCATCGAGTCAATCCGATGACCATACGAGATACTAAATACCACACTAGAAGTGAACCGATCAATTAACCCTTCATACGCCTTCGGATTCACAAAAAGCTGATGACAAAGCCTCGTCGCCTCCGCCTCCTGAATCGGCTTATACAATTTCAGCGCCGAAGGATTGAGCGCCTGATGCAGTAGCTTGCGTCTCAGCTGCCATTCCCGGCCATACGGCTGTACCAAAATACTCGCATTATCCCAGTACAGCTCTCCCATGACCACAAACCTAGGCCTGGAGCTGTACTTGTTACTTTTCTTTTCGAGCAAATCAACCGCCACATTGGGGTCGGAAATGATTATGGTTGGTCTCCGGCCCATCCAGAGAGTATAAATAGGTCCGTAGATTTCTGACCATTTTTCGAATTGGATCCAAGGTGATTTTTGGGGGATGGAGAGTCTGTTGCCGATGAAAGGTAACGGACGCGGGCCCGGAGGCATGCGTAGCGTGAGAATGTAGTCATGGATTGCTATTCCCAGGAATATGGCAAGGAAGAGACTGGGGATGATGTATATGTACCATTCGTAAAGCACGTATGCGATGCCGGTGAAGTTAATGAGAGACATCGTGCCGGATCTTTTTGAAACAGTCTGCCACACAATACCGAACTTCAGAGACACAGGAAAGCAATAGATCACGACATGCTTATAGCTATATTCTACCTCTTAAGTGGTGTTCTTTTTTGTTCGCTTGAAAATCTATCGTCGGCAATAAGGTCAAGGCACAATTACCGAAAGGTCCTAAGTCAGTCGAAGTGTTGGCCAAGTACCAACGGTTTTAATCCTGGGCCCACGCATAGCAGGATGAAGGTCGGGAGTTCTGACCGAGACTTTACCTTGGACTAAGATCCTTGGAAAACGAGATTTGTAATGAGACTGCCAGAAAAGCGAGGTCGTCATTGCAGAGAAATTGGGGTCAGAATCTCCGCATCTCCACCTCCACACTAAGCTCTTTTTTCTTCGTGGGGAAGTTTTTTGTAGCTGACTGTTCTCTCCACATTTGCAATGCTATCTAGATTGGTGAGATACGTACCGGAAATACTATCTGGATGGAACTCCGACGCGCCCATACTAGCCAGTAGCACGGTATCACATGGATCTGTCTGTGCCATGTGTTGATTAGTCGGTAGATAAAGACCATTACAATATTCATGTACCGTTTTTCCGTCTTTTTTTTTTTAAAAAAACATGACCCTGTTTGCATAAGTTCAAAACTTCACCGAGAAGCATCCCAAACATGTCATACCATCGCAACGCTCCGACAGGCATCAAGGTGCTCATCGTTGGCGCCGGATTCGCCGGTCTCACCGCAGCAATCGAATGCCACCGCAAAGGCCACGATGTAGTCGTCCTCGAATCATTCCCTCAACTCAAGATCCTAGGCGATATAATCTCCTTCGGACCGAACAGCGGTCGCATCTTTCAGAAATGGGAGGGCGTGGAAGAGCAGATGGATCCCTTGTGCCACAACACCGATCGTCTAAATTTTGTGACGTGGGATGGTGATTATCTCCTTGCTCAGCGCTGGGATGAAGAAGCCAGCTACGGAAAGAAATTCAATGGACACAGAGGCGAGATTCACGAAATTGTTTTCAATCACGCCAAAGCTCGAGGGATCGATATCCGCTTGGGACAGAGGGTGATTGATTACTTTGAAAATGAGAAGGAAGCCGGTGTTTTAGCCCGGAATGTCGCAACCGGGGCCGAGGAGAGGTTTACAGCAGATGTCGTCTTCCCTGCAGACGGTGTGCGATCAGAGGGACGAAGAATTGTTCTAGGATACGAGGATAAGCCGATATCGTCCGGTTATGCAATCTTCCGATCATGGTTCGATTCAACAAAATTGAAATCTCCGCTAACCGATCATTTATGGAAAAATGGAGATACGCATTGGGCGTGGATTGGGCCTGATGTACACTTTCTGGCAGCCTCCCTCAAAGGTGGTAAGGATTTCAGCTGGGTGTGCACGCATAAGGTAATTTCCCAGCTACAGAATGGACAGTCGAACTGGATGCTAACATAAACCAGGACGACGCAGATATTGAAGAATCTTGGTCCACCCCCGGCAAGATCGAAGACTGCCTCAAAGTCGTCGAAGGATGGGACCCAGTTGTACAAGAAATTATCAAAGCGACACCAACAGACTACCTCGTCGACTGGAAGCTCATCTATCGCGACCCCCTACCTACATGGATCAGCCCCAAGCAACGCATTGCACTCATCGGCGACGCTGCGCACCCTTTCCTACCCACATCCATCCAAGGCGCATCACAATCAATGGAAGACGGAGTCACGCTTGCCGTTTGCCTTGAGAAATGTGGAGGTGCCGCAAATGTCCGCGAAGCACTGCAAGCTTACGAAAAGATTCGCTACGAACGAGTGCTTAAGGCGCAAAAAACCGGCGAGACGACGCGGGATAAATGGCACAAGGCTGATATTGACTATGTTAAAAAACATCCGGAAGTAGTCAAGTTGCAGCGGGAGCCCTGGTTGTTGAATTTTGATTCCGAGGAGCATGCCTACAATGTTTATGATGATGTCGTCGCAAAGCTTAGACAGGGGAATACAACGGGCGGGGAGAGCCAGGCAATGCTCTAAATTTTCGCCTATGTATTTTCCTACTCAGTATCATAGCTATAGAGATACAAAAAAAAATTATCAACGATATTCTCAACAAATTGAGTCGTCCGGGTCAATCTGATTAGGGTTCTGATAGATTAGACGGTCGGGAGCTACAGAAATGCAACTGCCGCAGCCCTAGATCCGTCGTATCTGCTCAGTAGCTGGATGAGGGCATTTTCAGAATTGAAGCCACAGATGTGGAATGTCAATAGCACACACAATGACTCGTAATGCGTACCAGTAACTATTGAAACTTAGCATTGATGCCCGGCGTTATGGTTTTCCCACGGCAAAACCAGCATCTCCACATGCTCCATTCTCGCCGTTCACTTGCAAAAGAAAACTTTCTTCAGCCAACATTTTAGCGGGGCCCCGCGTAAACCCCCGTCCCCAATCACCCAAAATGGATCTTGCCCACGGGCTAGCAGCGATGGCCAGCTGGGAAAACCCCCGGACTATTCACCAGTCGTCGCCTCCAGCCAATCGAGTCACGGAACGAAGAAAGATCCATTCAGAATCCGCGGCTGAGTTTGCTCTGTCCCAGGTCAGCCGACTCAATCACCGAAACGCTTTTGGTATGGTCCGTGTGAAATGGCTTGGGGATTCGCCTATCATTTCCTGCGAAAACCTTAAACAGGCAGTCAACGCATGTCAAGTTGCGATTTTAGCTTTGGGCAAGGCGGCCGGGGAGTGTAGACTCCAGAACGTGGCGTCCAGCTTATTGTGCTCCTCCGGGCCCGGTATAATAAAATCCCTTTGCAACAACTGCACGAATAGGGCTTAGAGCCAAACCTTGGTTCGAATTTACTTTCCCGCGTTTGCTGGAGTTTAGGCCTCAAGAGCTCTTCTTCATCCTCAAGCATTTCTTTTCCCCCTTCTTACCGATTGAGCTGGGGAATCTGGGGAATGGGAACAGCGTCTCCAGGTATCTATATATACCATCAATAACTCCACATCTTGAACTGCATCCCCAGAGATCATCATCTTTTGATTGACTTGTCAATTCTTGATATAATCTCTCTACGAACATCAAGTGCTCAAGCAAAGCCGTCAAGATGCCTTTCGGAATATTGGAGTGCAAGAAGATGGAGCTGGTGCCGGGCACAGGTATGTTCTATCTCGCCAACATCTTCTTGTTAGCCGATCTGGACTAATGATTTCAAAGCTATCATGGGTGACAAGGAGTCGAACGAAACACCGCCAGAATACGCCCACATTCCTAAAGACCAGTTGAAGCACGGACAGGGCAGATTCGCCCATATCATTCTTGTGCCACAGCCGTCTGATGATCCCAATGATCCATTGAACGTAGGTTCATCTCGAGATGCAAATATTATGATACATAAAGACTAACGGAAACAGTGGCCTCAATGGCAAAAAGAACTCATCCTTCTCATCATCGGTCTCTCCGCCGGTGTCGTCGGTGCTTTTGGCCCTATGCTTTCACCCGGTTTCGTGGAAGTCGCAGCTGACCTGAACATCACCGTCGAGACACTGTCCCAAGCTACTGCCTGGCTCATTCTGACTCTGGGTCTCTGCGTCTTTCTCTTGAACCCCATTGCTAAGATCTATGGTAAACGTCCTGTCTACCTCCTTGCTAGTGTCGTCATGCTCGTTACCAGTTGCTGGGGCGCTGCGTCTAAGGATTATTCTTCTTTCTTGGCCAGTCGCGTTGTCTCTGCTATTGGTATGGCGCCGTATGAGATTCTAGTCTTGGCTACTATCAAGGACATTTACTACGTGCACGAGCGTGGTACCCGTATCGCCGTCTGGAATCTGTTCTTGATGTGCGGTATCGCTGGTGGTGCCCTTATATCTGGATACATCATTGAGAACCTCGGTTTCCGCTGGACTTTCTGGATCTGCGCCATCCTCTTTGGCGTCTTCTTGTTCGGCATCGTCTTCTTTGTGCCCGAGACAACCTACAGACGTCCGCCTGGTTTGGTCGCTCAGCTTACAGCCAACGAGAAGACCACAGATTACTTGGAAGATAACGAAAAGGGAGCACCCGTCCAGTTGGAGACCGCACAAAGCACCACCGCTGAAATTGCCACAAAGCCTCGCATGTCATATCTCCAAAGTCTTCGTGTCTTCACTGGTAAATACAGTGATGCTCCTCCTCTCAAGATCTTCGCTCGTCCCTTCATCTTGTTTTTCTACCCTTCTGTGCTTTGGGGATTCCTCATCTACGGAACAACTCTCACATGGATTGGTACGTCTAGTCAATTTAGTATGTCTCGAATCGCAAAGCTAACACCTCCTAGTTGTCTTCTCCGTCGTCAACGGCGTCATCTTCGTCGAACCCCCCTACAACTTCTCCGTCTCCCAAACCGGCCTCATCAGTCTCTCCCCCTTCATCCTCACACTCGTCGGTGAAGTCATCTCCGGCCCCATGAACGACTGGATCTGCGTCTACCTCACCAATAAAAACCGTGGTATCTACGAGCCCGAATTCCGTCTACCCCTTATCATCCTCACTGCCATCCTGGGCAGTGTCGGCTTCTTCGGTTTCGGTGCCACAATCCACTACCAAACCCACTGGTCTGGCCCGGTGCTGTGCTTCGGCTTGGCAAACATGGCTATGGCATTTGCCTCTACTAGCGTTTTCGGGTACGTGGTTGACTGCTACCCGCGTCTCAGTGAGGAGATCTTCGTCTCGGTCAATGCTCGTAACCTTTTGACCTTTGGATTTACGTATTTTGTGAATACTTGGTTGCAGAAGAATGGTATTTTGGTTGTGTTTAGTGCTTTGGGTGGTATTTTCTTGTTTGTCTGCGCTTTGACTATCCCAATGTGGATCTATGGAAAGAAGATCAGGAGCAAGATAGGACGCAATCAGTGGTTGCAGGACTTCATGACCGATGACGACTAATCTACAAGATGTCTTCTCACGGGGTATGTATGTATCTACGAATGTCGTCTGCCAATATTTTACATTGGTAAAGCATTAATATTTATTTTATTGAGAATGGTTAAATCAATATCTCCAATTATCAAACATTTTGTTCGCTTCTCCAGTGATCCATCGCATACGAACAAGGTCTCTGTCAGTTCGCGGTTTATTCCGCGTTATGAACTGCTGCAGTCCTCGTATGGTAGATGCATAGCTTGTCTGTTTTCGGGTCAGGACGTGCCGGAAAGCCGCTGCACCTAGGTAGTTTATCTGACTAGGTGAGACCACGCATTGAAACTCGAGTGCAGAAGTCTGAGGCGTAATTTCACCGGTGCTAGTAACTCTAGCAGCGGGCTCTGACTTGCTCTTCAAACGCTTGGACTGAATAAGTTTGTTTGCAAACTGAATCAGGTCTCGGATAGTTTGAAGAATGAGCTCCTGTGAAGGACGTTGACGCGGTGGCAATGTTTTGATATATCGATACATCTTGATAGCCGTCTCCACAAAGTTCGAATATATGCCTACCATAACACTTCGCATATTGTTGTGTCTGGTGTCCAAAAACATGCTATGAGTCTGAAGCCGAAATGAGGATAAAACCTTGCGATGGAAAGCCTGACCGGGAAGTCGACTGGATTCCACTGTAAGCGTATCTGCAATATTTATCTGCCCACCACAACTATAGTCTCGATCTTTGTGTATATTCAATGTATGCGTGTCAATGAGGTTGCCGCAGTACGGAAAACTAGTACCCTCCAAGCGAGGCATCTTCGTCCCATTTATGGTAGCTTCAAAATTGACAAGGCTCTTGCTGGCATTGACTGTGATGCCAAATTCCGGCTGACCGCTTAACATGACCCCTAAAAATCTTTTGGCGAGCTCCGGTCGAGTCGTTATTAGTAGAAAATCGTCAATAAGTCGTAATAGAAGTGTTTCGTCGTCTTGAAGAAAATCCAGCACTTGCCGCTCAAGCTGCCCATAAAAAAAGTTGCAGAGCAAGCTAGACAAGACAGAACCTTGAGGTATCCCATTCTTTTGATAAAAGTATTTCTTGCCAATTTTGACAAGGTTCTTTCGGACATGTTCGCTCAAAAGATCGAGCAGCGCATTTCCACTATGATTCTTGGAGGTTGCTGTATCCACCTGGATTGTGTTTCTGCGTAAAGCCTTGACCCCATTTGTAGATCTGACAGGAATATTCCGTATCTCACTCAGTGGTTTGGCCATACTGAGGAATTTGCGAATCGGTTTGGCCATCGGCTTTTGAGCTGTCCCGAACTTATGTGACGAATCCTTACTGTTAGTCATACTATCCCCTGGTCTGATCTCTACATGCTTTGAGATATGATACATCTCCTGAGAGACAAGATTCTCAATGAGCGGTACGAGACGCTCCTGCGGGATTGTGTCAAAGCACGATTGGATGTCCAGCTTAACGAAATAAAGCTTCCCGTTTCGAAAACTCTTACTCTCAGAACGTATCAGTCGATCTTTGAAGGTCTTCAGACGTGGATACATGTCACTGACTGAGAACATGGACGAACCAAGTAGTTCAGGCATGCGATCCTTTTCGTAGTGAAGCATATTAAAGACCGGTGTCATGATGGAGTTGGTGCTGGGGCCGAGATACGAACGGTTGCCAACATGCTTTGCAACTCGTCGTCGAAGGTTGATGATCGGACGAGCTCCAGTGGCTTTCGGTAGCAGTCGTACAGCGCTCCATGACAGTTGTTTAGACTGCAGTACCCGGCTGACTTTGTCGCGTTTAATCTCCTCGAACATGGAAGTTTTTATGTCAGCCAAGGGCTTTTCAATCAAGCTTCGCCATACATCATGACGGAAATAGAACAGTCTGTTCTTGTGGACCTGAGATTCTGTCACGTAGAAGTTGGTGCGGATCAAAGGTATGAGTAGGGAGTCAAAAATGTAATAAACAAATTCGTGTAGGATTTCGGTTCGTTTACGGAAATCGGATAGAGCAATAGGCTGGCTGTTGGACAACGTAAACGATGGTGGTTCTAGCCACTGCAAACAGGAAATCTATAACGTTTTAGTCTTGAAAAAAATGTTTAAATGGTCCTATCGCACCTTGAAATTGCTGCAAACCTCATGGAGTGAAAGACTTTCAAATCGACTTATCCGAATGAATCGATCAACCTGATGCATCAATGCCTGCTGGTTCGATATCCCGTCTTCACCTTCGCCAAAGAACTCTCGTGGTATCAATGTTCGTAGCGTCGCCCGACAAAATGCAGAGACAGATGATGTCGGTGTGGCATAGTCTAGAAGACAAACCTTTCGTAAGATGTTTTCATTTCGTCTAGGAGCGGGACCTGTCTCTCCTGGCAATTCGCTCTCTGCTCCTTCTGGCCGGCTTGGTGGTGGTCTACTCGGTAGGCTGATCTGGGTCACAAATTGTTGTGAATTATTCTTTGGTGAGGATAGCGTGGGACCAAATTGTGCAGGCCTAGTTTCCTGTTATTATCAGTCAACGTTTCAGGTGCCCATCAAAGAAGGCGGAACTTACAGAGATTGGGCAATAATGTCTCAGTAATTCGGTATAAGAACATGTCTGGCTTCGTTTCTGCAATCTCTGTACTAATTGTATCGGACCTCCTCGAAGTCTTTTTGGTATCTTGGGTCTCACTGGTTGAATTCGAGACCTTTGTGCGACTTTCGAACGCGCAATTTCTTCTTCTCTCAGGGTATAGTCTTTGAATGGCTGTACTGTCTCTCGAGAGTCGACTACAGATGTGAACACATTGTGTAGCCCGAACTGGCGGGGAAATATGTATTTCATGACATGGACCGTGTCCGCAAGATTGTTCGAGTTCGGAAACCGATTCAAAACATCTACCGACATTGCATCAACTCTGTGTCTTTATGACTATCAGGTCATCAACTTACGAATATGTCGAAGCCCAAACCTTACGCCTCCCTTTGAATTGATTGCGGGACGAGCATAGAGCATTCGACGGCGGACAAAGACAACACTATTTGGCTTGTGGAGTACGTCTGCTGGCTTGTTGGGCGCCTTCGGAATAGTTTTGATCTGGCCGGTCCTAGGTTCTTGGTCTTGACACGATTCGTCCTCTAATTTCAATGGCTCCAGTTCAGATAAATGTGTACCTGTTCGGGTAAGCACCTCAGCTAGTGGATCAATACAGCCAGATAAGAATGCATACCACTGATTTGACGGTAAGCAGCCTTCTGTTCGTCAACACAAGAGAACACCCCGCAGTCAATCAAAAGCTTGCTCATAATATTCTCTCCGTCACCACCCAGAAGACTCAACACATTGGTCCACGGACTTGTCTTGAAAGCGATCACATGGGGATTAGGTATGTGCAATACGACTCCCGGTATATTGAATGTCATTGCACCAAACCTTTGGTTCTCAATTTGACGCCGGGTCGCAAGATTGAAACCATTAGTCAATACATGCTGAGGTTTGTTGCTTCGCCTGAAGAGATGAGCTATAACATAATCAACTATCTAGAGTATGATTAGATCTGGTGCAGGTTATTGTAGCAGAGCTTTGTCTCACCTCGGATTGATGACTACATGGTCCCGTGTCAGTACCAAGAAGAGATCGTTCCTCCGACTGGGAAAAGATAGCATATTCCCTATGTCGAGCCTCCAACTCCGCCGGACTCGGAGTGTGCAATAGTCCCACGAGAGTGGAATCGAGAAATTGTGCAAAATCAATACCACCTTCAGTACTGCCCTGGGTTGATGCTGCAATAGAGGAATTCGGGTCTGAT
This sequence comes from Talaromyces sp. F31, assembly GCA_037356135.1. Classification (NCBI taxonomy): domain Eukaryota; kingdom Fungi; phylum Ascomycota; class Eurotiomycetes; order Eurotiales; family Trichocomaceae; genus Talaromyces; species Talaromyces sp. F31. The sequence continues at coordinate 238,755 of JAYXSF010000032.1, read as the reverse complement.
TCTTTATTCTCATCTCGCTTTCCCGCAGAAGTGATTCGACGTCGGCGCGCCTTGGAAGATGACGGTAGCTCCTCCAACAAAAATTGTCTCAAAGTGACTACCCGACGATAGTATGCCGACAAGACAGGATGATGTATCGTCACCGAGGTAGCAGGTGTTTTCTGATGTTTCTTGATCGGGTCATGTTGGGCGGTAGTAGCTTTCTGAGCACGCTTCCGTTTTTTGCCCATGGTTCTATGCAAAACCTAACATCCTGATAAATATGTATTGACTCTAAAACCAGTCAACACTAACGCATCTTCGTATCGTCGATGGATATCTCGGCTCTTTAAGCGCTGTGTCGTTGGTGATGAAGTGGTTGAGAGTTGACGCGTCGATCACGCGTTGATGGATTACTTCTTTCGGAACCGACGCGTCGACGTCATCGGCACCCAGCCCTAGCCCTAGCCCTAAGTTTAAAGAATCCTTCAAAATTTGCTATCTTACTGCCTCATACCATACCGGATCCATCGATCTTTATCGTTCGAGCTTACCCGTCGTGCAGAATAAATGAGATGTCTAGAATCGATTCACGATCGAAGCGTTGTCAAAAACGGGTAATCATCACTCTTACGAGACCATATTCTCGACGTTTTGTAGAATGTGAGAAGACACATTGATAAAGATCCCTTGCGGGTTTTAGTAGCAGATACGCTACTATCTGTGACCAATGCATGATGACAGTATTGTAATCTTCTAACTCGTCTGAGAGAGGACGCTCGCAACAATATCCGCATGGATGAGCAACGCTGTCAAAAACAAAAAGGAAGTCTGATGAGCAACTCAGACACGAAAGCCGAGGCGAGTGCCTTTATAGGTTAATATTCGATCCATGCTAAGAAGGATGGGCTGTAGGTGATATTCTCCATCACGAAAATCGCGTGCGCAGAACATAGCATCCAACTAGCTCAACGCGGGAGGAAGGTGCAGCATTCAATCTGGGAATTGGCTGTAGAGGAGTCCTAGATGAGAAGGCGTACGATGCCATCCAATACATCGGCGTTATTAAAGACGTCTGCCTGCCCGCGGCTAGCATTACGCTCCTCGACATTACCTCAAATAAGCCATATGGACTTCCATACAGTTATACCAAATATCCTACAAATGGTGCTCATAGGGCATACACGGAGTGTGAGTCATATCCCGTACAAGCACCAGCGCAAAGTATTATGCACTGGTACTAATACCAGCATGGAGCACAGCTTGGTTAGCCTTGAGTACCCTCAACGGCAAACTATAGCCGCCTTCAATACGCCTTCAATGCCGGAGGTTTGGCTCCCCTCTCGTAAGCAGCGCCCTCCTCGACCTATAGGACAAGCACCTAGCCTTGTCCTTCCTTGGGTGGGAGTACTAAGTTTTTTTTGCCATTGAATTATTTCTTTATAGAACTGTGCTTACCAAGAAATAGAATTACGTCAGGACACATCCCTCGCTGCTATTTTCGCGGAATAGAATGATAAATTAAACACATGGCTATATCCAGGAAGCGATACATTGTAAAACAGCTTTCGGAGGTGCGATTAAAATTATATCGTAGCGATACCAAGTCAAACTTTGATGCTAAAAAGAGCACACCCAGGTATCAAGAGCTATCCGAAGTAGTTGATCAAGGAGAAGAAACAAGAATAAACCAGAAATAAAAACTAGTTCGAAACAAAGTAGTTCGCTGCAACAACCTGGCCCAGACCCAATTGTTTCACCAAAGCATCATTATCGACCCGAATGCGCTGCGTTATGCCGAATGGTTTTATCTTCGAGGCAACAGACGAATCCGTCTTTTGCTCGTAGAGAGCAAAAACGTAACGGTGAGGCTGCGCTCCCGGCGGAGGACCAGCGCCAGCCCAGGGACCGATTGCGGGCTCGCTACTCTTGAGCTCAAGCTCTCCTGCTTCTGTTTGAATGACTTTGAGGTCTGTTTGAATCAAATGAGCGATTGGGCTCATGAAATTCCACGAGATGAATGGTGCATCCAGATCGAGACAAATGACCGCGTACGTCGAGTCTTTCGGTAGGTCCGATGGCAACGTGAGTTTGGGTGTTATGTGAGTTTCTAATGAAATCATGTCAGATTAAAATCCAGGTCAGTTCTGCATAACTCTGATTTCTCACCTGCTTTCGCGATTTTCAGTCCAGGTGTAACTGTGACTGGCCCGATGCTTACGCCCAAAGTGTGAATCGAACCATCTTTCAGGTCCTGAATCACGGTCACGTGCTTGGAAACATCAGGCATTGTGTATATATTCAGTGAATCTCGGATTTTTAAAGTAGATGGAGGAGGGAAAACTTGTCGATTTTAAAATCTGCGGTCGCTCAAAAGGGATCATTATTTCAATGTACCAGACCGGGCCGGAACCGGCGAACTGTTGGTTAGCCAGACGGTGAATTAAACCTTTTGTAACTATATCATCGCAATGCTCTCATCGGTCATCATAACTTCGAACACTCTTACCTCTTGTAAGCTTTGAGCTGTTGATAGCACTTTCGAAGATATTCGTTATTAGGTATCTGGGTACATACTGCTTGATTTCAGGTCAGTCGAACATATGTCGGATAGCTCGCAGACCACACAATTTTGAGATTGATAGTGCTCTCTATTTCCTGCTCGCCGAGTATCTCATCGGAGAATTACTCGGCGCCTTATACTCCTTGGCATTATTTATTTCAACGGGTCTGGTACCTTGCACAACGTTCTACTCGCGCCTCGCATCAAGATATTATCGTCCGCTATGACTCGCAGATGATTACGGCAGCCTATTCGTACAACCTTGCCAAAATGAATTTTATACATAACTTACATTTTGCCACGAACTATGCTCTAAATTCTATAACGCATAAAGGTTATATAATAGAGCATAAATTCTTATAAATTAAAAAATCTCTTATAATAATTATACTAATAGTATAGAAACTCCTATTAGTAAATAGATAAATTTAAGATCTTAATAGAGAAAAATAAAAAAAATTTTAAAATTCTTTTTTACTTTTTTTATATATAATATAAAAAACCCTTTTTTGTTTTTTATATAAGAATATTATATTTATTTAATTAAGAATAAATATTTAAAAGAAATTTTACTAAGATAATTTAACTATTATAAATAATTAATAAGCTAATTAGTAAGGATTAATTATTTAAATATTTAATTAATTAATTCTAATTAATTTAGTTCTTAGCTAATAATAAGTAGAGTATTATAATAAAATAAATTATTTTCTTATCTAATAATCTATTTTGTTAATAAAAGTCTAGAATATATTATTAAATATAAAATTTTTATATATTTAATTTATTAATTTACTTTTTTATTTTCTATTTATAATTATTTTAAATAATAATATAGACTACTTTCTATATTAAAAATCTAGACTATAAATATATAATATATATAAAATATCTAGCTTATAGTTTCTATAATTAGATAAATTTAATCTTTAATATAAATATATTATTATTTTTTATAATTAATTTCTCTAGAAATTCTCTTTTAAGAAATAATATATTTAGATTTAGATTATATACTCTTTAAATATCTTATTAACTATTATTAGAATATTAGTAAGTTATTTATTATAATTATTAAAAGACTATTTTTAGAATATAATAAAATATATTTATATTTAATATTAATAGTTTTATATATAATAATTAAATTATTTTTATTCTAGTCTTTTATATATTTTTTATAATAATTTAGCTATACTAGAGAATATTTAAAGAGAAAAAATAAATAATTTTTTATAACTAAGCTTATATAATATTTATTTTAGTTAATCTAAGTATTAATACTTATTTTAAAATAAAAGATAAGTTTATTAAAATATTTATAAAGAATTTTAATATATAATTTTATATCTATAATATATTAGATATATAAGAAGTTATAATAATTAGATAATTTTAAAAAAATTAAAAATCTCTTACTATTTTATTTAATAATATATAAATTATAATAAATTTTAAATTTATTTTAATAAAGTACTTTTAAGTGATAAAAAAAAAAAAGAATAAAAATTATTAATTTATAATTTACTTATATATTAGTATTAAAATAAATAAAAATAATATAAATAATATACTACTTTTATTCTCTATAAAAGTTATTAAAAAAAAAGCAATTTATATTCTAAAAATGAAAATTAAGGAATTTTATGATAATAATAATAATAATAATAATAATAATAATAATAATAATATAAAGATTAAACTTAAGTTTTTAATTATTAATATTAATATATTTTATAATATTTAAGATACTTCTAAGGAATTTAATAATAATAACTATATAGATATCTCTAATAATATTTCTAATAATTTTTCTAATAATATTAACTAAATTAAATTGCTTAAATTAAATCTTAAATTATCTAACTAGCTAAATAAAAAGCAATTATTTAATATTCTAAAAAATAATAAGAAAAGTAAAAATTTAAATATATAAAATAATTATTTTAATTATATAGAATCTTTTATTAATATTAATAAGAATTTATTATTAGATAGATTAGCTTTCTAAATATATTATAAAAAAGTAGTTAAATAAGAAAATTTATTTTTATTATTTAGACTTTTTTTAATTAGAAATCTTTTTTATATTTATATAATTATTAATACTATAAAGTATTTTTTATTTAATTATTATAATTAATTCTCCTCTATTTTATTTTAAATAAATATTATATAGTTTATAGTACTAAAATATTCTTTTATAATCTAATAATAAATCTTAAGCTCTTTATTATACTATTTTTAAGTATTTATTAGTTTTAATAATTTTACTAACTTAAATTTCTTTTATATATTAAAATAATTCTATAAGTCTTACTATAATTATTAATATACTTAATAATATATATAATTATTATCTAGTAGGTAGTTTTCTTATAATATATTTAAAAAATATTCACTACTTTATAATATTAAATTATAGAGGTTAATAATTTTAATTAATAAATATTTATTAATATCTATAATTAAGATTAGCTTATTTTAAATAATTTTTAAAAATTATTATATTTTAATTATTTATTCTTTATTATAACTCCTTTAAGAGATTTAGATTTAATATTATTTTAAAATTATTTATAGTATATAGATAATAATAATATATTATATAAAATTTTTTTATTAATAGATATTCTTAATCTTTTTATAAATATATCTTATATATATTCTATTTTTAAATAAAACGATAAACTTCCTATCTAAGTATAAGAATATAGATAGCAAAAAATATAATATAATCTATAATCTAGCTTTTAATATATAAACCTTATTTCTAGATTTTAATAAAAAAATTTTATTTTAAGTAAGTATTAGTACTATTATATAATTTAAAAATCTAATTACTTATTTACTATAAGAATAAAAGATTTTTTAATAATTATCCTTACTAACTTTTAATATGCTAATTTGACGTACTTGTCCTAAACTAATAATAATTATTAAAAGAAAGATTATAATCTTATTATTTTTATAAGGTAAAATATATATTTATAAGAAGTAGAGTTTTTACTTTTTAATCTAATTTAATCTTTATAGATTAAATACCTGTATTATTAATTATATTAAGAAATTAGTGAAGAGTATTAATAGTTATATAATTATTAATACTAATATATATTTAAATAATATAATATAAATAAGTATTAATTATAGTATAGATCTTAATACTTTATAGTTATAATTTATTATAGTTATTAATTAACTAAATATAATTTAGATCTAGTATAATAAATGTCTAATAAACTTATTATAGATTATTTTATCTTTTCTAAATACTAATAGGGTTAATCTTTCTAATTAAAAAAAATAAACAATTCTTATATACTAAGTTAATTATAAGATATTAAAGAGCTTAAAGAAATAATATTTAAAAATAATATATATTTTAAAGTGAAAATATATATAAAATATTTTATAATTAAATTTATTAATACTTTTATTATTAAGTTTAGTTTATATAATAAAGTATAGTTTATTATCTATCTCTATATATATATATATATTAAATAAATAATATATATTTATTTTAAAATAAATTTATTATATTACTTATTAATTTACCTAGAAGTTTTTATTTTTTAATATAATAATTATTTTCTTATCTATTAAATATGCCTAGAAGAATAAAATAGTAATTTAAATATATAAGTAAAAAGAATTTTTATATATATATTCTAAATAATAAATACTTTATTTTTATAATTAGTAATAAAGAGTATAATTTTTAATAAAAATTTTATAATAGCTTATAAGAAATTCTAATATTAATTTTATAAAGTAATTATCTTTATATAAATTAATAATTTATTTTTTATAAAAAAAAAGATTAATCTCTAGATAACTTAATATAATATTAGAATATATAAAAATATAAAGAAAAAAATAAAGAGAAAAATATTAAGCTAGTTAAAAATATAGCTAGATTATCTTATTTAATTATAAATAGCTTAATACTAATTAGATAATTATAAGTAACTATTATAATAATCTAATTATAAAGAGAGTTAATATATATATCTAATCTCACTATAAAGGAGATTAAATAGAAAGTTTTTAAAGTTTAATTATAAAAAGTATTTAAAGAGGATAATTTTTTAATAATAATATAAAGATAATTCTAGCTAATAATTAAAGAAAAAATATTCTATATTTTTTAAATATTATTTTAAGATAATAATCTACCTTCTTAATAAAGAAAAGTTAAGATTATATTATTAAAAAAGCTAATAAAAGATAATTACTTACTAGCTAAATTATAAAGATTTATATTATTATTCTCTATACTTAGCAAGATCCTAGAAGTAGTTATTATAATTAAAGTATTAGTATTTTATAAAATTAATCTCTCTAGATATAATAAATATTATTTATTTAATTACTTAATTATATATAAGTAATCTTAATTATTTATTATAATAATTATATAAATTCTTTTATAGATATTATAATATACTAAGACTAGAAGCTTATAGTTATTAAATTTATTATTGAATATAAGAATATATATTAATAATAGAATAATTAGAAAAAAAATTCTAAATATATAAATTTTATTTCTTAATATCTCTTATAGAGATATTTATTAAGAATATAAGAATTATTATTTTTTATCTAGAGAAAGTTATAATATATTAAAAGATATCTATTCTAGTTAAACTAAGTAATAAACTAAATGATATAAATAAAAAATAAGAAATATTAAAGTATAATTTAAGTTTTAGAAGTATTTATTATATTTATCTTCTCTATAAATAATTTTTAAATAGTAGCAATAATATCTTTATTATTAGTATTATTAAAAGATAAAAAAGTTTCACTAAGTCTTAATTAGTAGAGAATATTATTTTATATAATAAGATTATTAATAGAAATTTTATTAGAGCTTTTAATTATAAGTTTGAATATTACTAAGTTTAAGTTATAAAGTATATTTATAACTACTTTCTTATTAGATTTAAACTACTAAATATTATTTTAATTATTAGTTACTAAATAAATATAAGTAATAATTATATAATTCTAATTAAAGTATTAAAAGTGCCTAATAGCTTAATCTATAATAAATTTAGTAAAAAGTAAGTTAAAAAAGTATATAATACTATATTAAGAGTATAAATTTAATTTTAAAATATTAATAGTTAAGAATATAATTAAAATAAAGTATTTATTTATAATAATAAATTCTATAATTAATATCTAGCATTATAATTAATTAAATTTAGAATAAAATATTCTTATATTAATACTGTACTTTTTTAAGATGGCTATAATATACACTTATATAGTTAAAAAAGAATATTAAATAATTTATTTCTTCTAATAAATGAGAGAATTATATATAATAATAAATAATATAATCTTTATTTTTAAAAAGCCTTATAAAAGGGTTTTAAATATATTAACTAATAGTTAATTAATCTTTTCTAAGTAACAAGTTTTCTAAAACTATTTTTTAGAAGATATAGAGGATTTTTTAAAATAAATTATCTAAATAAAGCTCTAATATATAATCTTAAAATAAAATAAGTATAGAATATTCTTAAATATTCTAATAATAAAAAACTTTTTAGTAAATTCTATACTAAGTTAAAAAATTAATAATATTAGTATCTAATATTTTATTATATTTATTATAACTTTATTATTCTTTTTTATTATTAAGTTTTTATAATAAAAAATAATTATTTAATTATATATTATCTTCTTATTATATAAGAACTTAATATAGATCACGCACATCTAGAATAGAGGAATGTAGAAGCTAATAATTAAGTAATTAAATCTAATTTAAATAGATAAAAAAAAGATTTATTTAATATTTAAATACTTAAAAATACTTTTTAAATAAACACTTATAATCTAGATAGTAATATTATCTATAAAAATATATTTCTTAAGTATATATATTATAAATCTTAAAAAACTTGCTAAATACTCCTTAGATAATAAGAAAGAATTAATAACTTTTATAATATTAAAACTTTATAAAGCTTATATATCTTCTCAAATTATATTAGATTATTTAGATATAATAAAAGATATATAATTCTAGAAATCTAAAATATTATTATAGAAAATAGTAGTCAATAAAAGAAAATAAAAACTAGCTTTAAACTATTTAATAACTATAAACAAGCCATTATTAGTATTATATAATATATAAACCTTATTAAGAATAATATATTAAAAAAACTTATTAAGATTATCTAGCTATAGTTTTATAATAAATAAGTTATTTTTCTTTTTATAATATATTTTCTTCTAGTTTTCCTATTTTTTATAGACTAGAGAATTATAGTAGCTTTAAAATATATTATAATTTATTATAATAATATAATTTAATTGAGAAAATAAACTATTAAAAAGCTTATAAGAAAAAAATAATAAATCTTTAATAATCTTTATATTTTTAAAAGTTCTAGTCTTAATAGCTTTAAAATTTCTATATAATATATATATTTAGAGATATTTTATAATTATATTTATTTTACTAATTCACTATGTAAGAATAGTAAAAAAAATAATAAAAAAAAATAATTAATAAATTAATTTAAAGCTATATTTACTTAAATTTATTTTTTTTAAAAATTTCTATATAGTTTACTAAATTTTCAATTAATATAATAGCTAATAAGGAATTAAAAAAAATTACTTAAAAAAAGATTTTAAAATTTATAAAATTATTATAAGAAGGAATTAAAAAAGAATTCTAGAATTTTTTTTTAATAAATATAAAGTTTATTTTTAATATAAAAATTATTACTTAAAAAGTCTTCTTAAGTTTTATAATATTACTAAGAAATTTATTATAAAATAATAAAAATCTATTAGAATAAATCTTCTTTATTATCTTAATTAAATAAGCTATATTAAGTACTTATTAAATCTTTAAATTTAGATTAAAATATATATATTTATAATAAGTCTAAATAAAAATATTATTATTCTTTTTAATTATTATAAAATAAAGAGCTTTATATACTTTATTAAAATTAATAGATTAAAAATTAGAATTATTTAATTATATAAGTTTCTTTTAATAGTTAGTAAAAAATTCTTTTAAAATATTAAAAAAATAATTTAAAAAAATATTTTTTTTTTTATAATTTTTTTATTTTATAACTATATCCTTAAACTCTAAATAATTAAAAGAATTAAAAATATAAATAATTTTATTATAATTCTTTTTAGAATTTAGATCTATAAGTTTAAAAATTAAAATATTTATTATTATACTATTCTATATAGCTTTAATTAGATCTAATTTAATAAATTTATTATTTAATTAATTAATATTATTATTCTTAATTTTAAAAAATAATAAAATATAAATTTCTTCTCTATTATTTAGCTTTATATAATATAAAACTATTTAAGTAAATATTAAATACTAATATAGATTATTAAAATTAAACTTTTTAAATTATTTTACTAAATATTTCTTTTAGATATAAAATTAGATTATTTTCTTCTAAGAATTAGCTAAAATAGTATTAATTAGAGCTATAATTTTCTTAATATTTATAGAAAGTAGATTAATTTTATTATTATTAGAGCTAGAATTTATATTAAGCTTTAAAGAAAAGTTTATATTATTAATAAAAATAATACTTAGATTAAAAAGATTAAAAATAAGATTATTTAAAATAAAATTTTATATAAAATTTTTTTAAACTATTTCTTTAACTTATAAAAAATAGATTTAGAAGAATAATTCTTTCTTTTATAAATTTTTTTATATAATAATATATAGCTGCTTAAAAGTCTATATTACTAGAATAGTATAAATTTATATTAGATATATTTTATAGTAGTTTAAAGATAATATTTAACTTTATTAAAATCTATAGGATAAAATCTAAAAAGCTTATTTATATAATTAAAATTCCTTTATAGAATTTAATATATAAAATATATATAATAATAAATATTATTCTAATTATTTTTATTAATATATTTTTTATTAAAATCCTTTATTTTAGTATATATAACTAAGAGAATTTATTTAATATTAAAATTATAATATTACTTTTTCTATTTAGAGAGCTAATAAGTTTATAATTCTTTCTAATAAAAAAAAAAATTTAAATTTTATAACTAAATTTTCTACTCTTTATTAGATATAAGTTTAAGATATTATTATAAAATTAAAATATTTTTATTTAAATTCTTAAAAACTTTTTTTATTATTCTTAATATTAATAAAAAGTTAAATCTAAAGATAATAAAAACTTATAAATAATATTTTTTTATATTTTTATTATTTTTTTTATAAATTTTTTCTTAGAATTTATCTTATTATTTAATTTATTATTTAATAATAAACTAGATAATTTATTATCTAAAAATAAATTTAGAATTTCAGGATTTTTTTTTAGTAATTTAGAAAGATTATTAATAAAGTTCTTAAATCTTATATTATTAGAATTTATTTTATTATTATAATTTTTAATTATTAATCTTTCTATTATTTAGAGTATTATTATAAAAAAAATTTTAAAATTTTTATATTTTAAAACTCTTTTTTTAATCTATTTTTTTAGAATAAATGTCCACTTTTTTAATAAATAATATAAATAAGAAAAGAATTTTATTTATATATTAATTTTTAAAAAAAAATATCTAAGAATAATCTTATTAATTAAATAGAATATAATTATAAAATTTATTTATTATTTTATTTATCACTTAATAACTAGCAATTTTTACCAATTTAAATTAATTAATTAAATTAAAATTTAATTTTAAGTTAATAAGCTGAATATAAATTAATTAAAATAAAATAATTATATTATATTATTTACTCTACTTAGTAGAGATAAATTTATAATTAATTATAAAGAGAATAAAAAAAGATAAATTAATAAATCTAAAAAAATTAAATTAAGCTTTAGTAAATCTATAAATTAAAATATTTTAATATACTAAAAATTCATAAGAGCATTTATAATATTAATAAATTTTAAAGTTATTAAGAGGACTCTATATAGAAATAAAATTAGGTTATATAATTCTATATATATGTATACTAATCTGTAAATGGATTAGCTCCTGCTATAAGTGAGCTATATAGGCATTATTTTGTTTTCTATAGCATTATCATATTTCGATACATTACGAATTTTGGCAAGGTTGTACGAATAGGCTGCCGTAGATGATAGTTTTTCCATCATTCCTTTCCAAAGACACACCTATCAAGTGGTCGGCTACTTCAAGCGGCCTCTTTTTTTCTTTTCTTTCTTTTTTTAATTAACAAAACCACCGATCATGTACGTCATAAAGAGGGGCTCTACAAAGAATGATGGATCCTGATTGAAACATCGGCATCTGACACAAGCGTCAATCTGCATCTCTTCGGCTAGTATTCACTCCTACCCCGTTTAGTTTGTTTCTTGAATCATCCAAATTAAACTGGAGGGCCTTCCTACGCTCTCGCAGCCGGTAGGAATAGTTTAGTTTTGACAATCAATTCCGAGACCGGTTCTCCCTGGGAATCGCTAGCTGTTCTGAGCTTCTCGAGTATCTCCCATTTTGTCTACCGTCAATCTGGTATAAGGATTCTGGGTAGCCAATTGAAACGCACCGTCTTCACATCCTGCAATCTGTATATTGATGGTTAGTGATGAGAATTTAGTAATATCAGCAGGTAGATTATACCTTGGCCGGAGATACCACAAAAGAAATAATAACAACATCTCTCGCAATCGCTGAGAATTGTTCAGACACACATCTGAATCCAAACATGAATAGATCCAACCTGATAAGACCGTTCAAATGACCTGTTACAAGAACACTTTCTAGATATCAGCAAGTCAGTACCCCAAGAATGCAGACTGTATAGATATAATATGGCAAGTGTATTTCCAATCTAGACGACTTTCCCACACAGTTCCAGTCAGATCGTTTAGTGCATTGAGCGTGTCGTCGGCTTGCTTCTGTTCCTCGACGTCTCCTTTGATTGCTCCTTCGACAGCTGAGACCGTCTGGACCATGGTTCAGTCGCGGATTGGACAATTCCTAGGTCTGAACGGTGTTGCTTGTTCGAATGTCATTGGTGTTTCTGCAAAGGTTGCGGAATGAGGTATGCCGATACCATAATCGCAAGGTAACTAATGGTAGAAAGCTACTACTAAATGACTATTCGTGATACCCACTCTAGATCTACGCGATGGCAGCCTTACAAGGTTCAAACTTATTAGGAAATGGGACCTGACACGTTTGAACCTGAGGGATAAGAATTAAACCTTCTACCTAATCGCTTTTTGTGAAGTGTAGCTAGGTCAACTTTCTTGACTCACGAGTTGCATGTTTTGTACAATGCACAATTAGTAGCCAAATGGATCTAGAAGTCAGCTGGTGCCTTCAAAAACAGGTACGGAACTCGACCAAAAGATGCCTAGGTAGCGCGCATACTCGATGATATATAGAAAGATACATATAGCTAGCCGCAATCAGGTCATCGGGAAAGGAGAAAGTAATTACTCCCATACCTTGTCTCATCGGCCGAGTTGATGGTATCGTATATTCTGGCGTTTCTCGTACGTAGGGCTCACGCGGAAATAGCCCTGAGTAAGTCTATTATTTTCTCCATTCTGATTGCACATATTGTCGGCTGATTTTGCCTCTCGAGAAATCGGTTAATTTTATCCCACTTTATTTAACTTCTCGGTGCTTCGGAACGTATCTGTTTTCTTGCTGTTGATTCTTCTAGCAGCCGTGGCTGGCGAAAGACTCCCGACCGCATGTCTCTTTGTACATCATTCTGACTGAATCAACTATCATTTATATAGACCTACCGACACTACACCGATTCTCAACCTGGTGGCTTTTTTTATTGAATGTTATACATCGGGGACTTCTGGTTCATCAGGTACGATGCAGGTACTAATTGATACATCTTGCTTGCATATTGTATACATATTCTGCCCAACACTCTATGAACGGTGGATCATTGATTTGATCGATCGCACATTATCACTGACGCCTGAACAGTTCTTCAAGCCAGCTGCAAGAAATATGAGTAAGTATATTAAGTAACGGAAAAGATGTGTGACCAATCTACTGCAGGTACGGCAGCCTGCTTCTTTTTAGCTGGGGTGACACGTCCACCCACCCCCCTGGCACCTACACCGCACCCCATCTTTGTAGAGTATACACCGTAGGGGATGCGATTGCCTCTTCTTTCTCTGCTGTCAACTCTTGGCACTGTCAGAATTGAGGTTTGATTTTTTCTCTCTCTTTTTGTTCCTCCTGGTAGACGGCGATCGGTCTCGTATAGGGCTCTCCTCAACCAATATACATTGATAATGGCTGAGATGTCGGGTCGGATTGAAATACTAGTGTAACCATCCATCACTCGCAGTAATCGTCGATCCAGTGCTCCGCTTTCTCTGTCTGTGCTCTATCGGTTCCTGGATCTTTGAATGAGCAAGCGTTCATCATTCTCGGTAGTTAGTAGTTCCAGTGGCGTATGTGTGTGTGTGTGTGTGTGTGTGTGTGCGTATTACAAAAAAAGATCGATTTTGCTCTGTTTGTATTGCCCTGGCCAGACCGGTCTTTTCCGGTGTTTTCTGGTTCCGCGTGGCAGGCGGTGGGTGATTGGCTGGCGGGCGTTGTAGGCGGTGGAATGCTGGATCCGGGCCAGGCACGATTTGTTTACTTACGTCTTCAGGCAGTTGGATGATTAGGGATACCCTTGATTGACGGAGGATATTGGACAAGGATCATCGCATGCTATATTCGACTCTCTATTAGGCTTTTACAGACTCGCCCGCATGAAATACGGAGTAGAATTTAACAGTGAATCAGGGCTGTCCGCCGTTCCATCGAATCTAATTGGACCCGTTTCAGCCTGGAGATGTGCGAGCCACTCTCGTCATCAGCCTTGAACCTTGTACGTAGTATGCTTGAAACACCAAACATTGCTGCTGGTTCTCTGATAGTTTGTGCAGACTGATTGTATTTGCATGTTGACAGAGACCTTGTGTGCTTGTCCAGATAGCAGAGTATCTTTTTTGAAGTTTTCTTGTCATGTCTAGAGTGAGACTCTGAGTATGTAGACAGTGCGTTAAGTGTCATCTAGCCGATGGCGCTAATGCAGCATCTCAACGATCTCATAGGACGACGGTCGCCAGCGCACTGTCAAGGTTGTGCTAGCAGTGCCAGGTAAGGGCATCGCAGAGAAACTCGATCGTCCTATGCAGAGTTGTGAACTCATCTCGCTCGTAGAACATTGAAAGGAAAAAAGCAAAATAAGCGTTGAGAGTTGAAACCGACCCAGCGCCACTTTTGGCTCCCGCGGCCACCTTTTCCGGGTACGGTACACACTACTATGTAAGACTACGTAGGCCGTTCTCGACTTTTCTTGATTTGCCATCTCGAATCCTTGCTCTTCATTTGTGACTATCAGGCTGCCAAAGCCCAAAGCGCTGTACAGTGTGTATACGTTCGGGTGCTTCTTATTGATTTTGATCATTCATTGATATTATTGCCATCAAGACCGCTTTCATCGATCGAATACATCACTCATTCATTGTAAAGTTGGCGATCATTGAGCAATTATTGATGTATGCATTTCTGCCAGCCCCGATTACCTCGACTAGCACTGACAGACAGCCAACTAAGTTAGTACTCACTTAGGCACTGAGTAGTAAGTACTGGTTTCACTTTGCTAGGGCGATTAGTGCCGCGACACGTCGAGGTTGGCAGTTTCCTTCCTTCCCGTTTTGGGCTCTGCTAAGCTACTTCCTTCCTTCCACCACAGCCACTCATTCATTCCTCCAGCACACAACACGACACGGCACTTCCACGACGCTGCACTACACAATCAACTCGTCCTTCGATCAATTCCGCCTCGCTGCGTACGACTTCCTTATCCGACTGTCATCGCCTCACCGTCGCTTATTCGTCAACGAGACAGTCCCCCTGCACCTCAGTCGACAAACCATTGCTACTCCTCCAGGGAGCCCGGTCGTAGCGGTCGCCCCATTTCATTTCGTCCCAAGCTTGGACGCTGCTTGCCTTTTCCAACTCCAGGATAGGCCTCGCAAAGTCCATCCAGGGAAGCTGGGCGAAGCTTCGATATGCCGCTAGCCTCAGGCACCAACGAGATGCCCGCTCTGTAGCCAATCTGCGACACCGCTCTTCAAATTGCACAACCGACCAATTTCGTTTGTTGGACCGGGGCCAAGTTAATTTGAACAGTTGAGAGTGGGCTGGTGGACAACGCATCGATAGCTTAACTGGCATCCCTTCCCTGGTGGAACCTCGCGATTTCACACGGCTACCCGAAGCATAACCTCTCCAGTCCCTCTCTCCGCAGGCGTCGTGCAAGATGCCTGACGGAGACGACGGCCATGAATCTTTCCCCTCTGTTCAATCACACGTCCATTCTCCTCCACGCTTTGAACAACCTTCCTCGCCACTCGCTCCTTCCTCCGACGACTACGTACCACTCGACCGCATCTCCTCCACATCTCAATTGTCGGGACCACTTCTGTCCGCCCTCACATATCACCCAGAGCACTCGTTCTCGGAGCCTCAGGTACCTCACAGCACTAGGCGTTTAGCCGAATCTCGCGCTGAGCAGACACCGTCTCCTGATCCCAGCGATTTCTATCGACCCTATACTGTCAATGATGCGCAAGAGAGTTCAGGCCTAGGAAGCCTGCTGCCTCCAGTCGACGTTCGACCAGGAATGAACACAATAACCTCTGCTCCTCGCTCGCCGGAATTCTCACAACATTTCGATTCTGCTTCCTACCGCCGCAACAGATCCACACCCCGTTCATTTCAACTACGGTCCGCTTCAGGAGATTCAAGCACATCGCCGAGGCACAGCGTCTCTCGCCCACAACCGTCTGGATTTATCGGTGCTCGAAATAGGCAGGCCTCTTTCAAGGACTTGGTGGAACGCTTCAACAAGAACGTCGACGAAGTTCCGCCGGTACCTGTTCGACCAGCATCAGCCTTTTCGTCTCGAGCAGCTAGCCCTTCGCCTAGCTTCGGCAATCGAAGTCGTTCTGGGACCCAGACGCGTGAGGCAAACCAACGGCACGATTTGTCTCCCCCCACATCTTTCCCATCTATACCGACCTACGATCGACCAGAGCAATCTCAGCACAACCTCTACCAGAACTCACCATCTACATCTTATCAAACCTACGGCGGTCAATCCTCGCGCCGGCCATTGTTTGGAGAGCTTCTCACTATTGACACCGCAGTGAACGATCGACCGGGACATGGTATTCTTCACGCCCATCCCCGTCGCCGAGGCTCAGAGAGTAGCATTTCCAGCCCGCATCCATTGCTTGGCGATAGCTTGCGACCAGGAGGAGCATTTGGTCCAGTGATATCACCATCTTCGCCAACAGCTTGGTACTTGGGCTACACCCACTCACTGGAATCCGTGAATAGGAATTTATCCGAGGGTGGTGGCCGCAACCACCGGCGATCAAGGAGTGACGCTTCCTGGACGACAGTGAAACCGGACGTGACAAGCCCTTTAGCAACCCAGATGGCTGCCGTCGCGGTACAAGATCCGATCTCCACCATGAACTCAGAAAGCTCTAACATTGCGAAATCTCGAATTCCTGTGGCAAGCAGACGAGGAAGTCGAGCCTCAGATTCTTCTACACCACCATCTCCTTCGACACGAACCAATTCAGCCATAGGTTTTCATCCAAACAGTCACTCTAGCTCCACCGTCCATATCCCATTTCCCCCTAAGGGTAGCAGTCGTCTACCGAAACCCCTTAATCTGACATCAAACTCGGCATTCACAAGCCCGGAGCGGAGGATACCTATGCATACTACCGTCAAATCGCCAGGTCGTCGAAATGTTATCCACAGCCATGGAAGTCCGCGACAAGTACCGGACAAGGGATCGCTTAAGGTATATGTCTCTGCGCCACCGCCAAAAACGTCTCCGCCTTTGCGTAGTTCCAGACCACGACAGCCTGTTTCCGCAGCAAGCACTGCAGCATCTCGCGCCAAAGTTGTTGATCGTGTCTCTCGTTTTCAGACTTCTGAAAATGCTGACGATCTTACCCGGAATCCTCGCACAAGAACACGAAAACCACCAGAGTTAGGCAATGTTGATTTTGCCGCTCGACGACAGCGCATCCAGCAAGCATTCAACAAGTCTGTTCAGGAGACCGTCAAAAAGGAGGAAGAAGCTGCCGAGCGTCGAAGGTTAGCCCGCTATAAGAGAGATGAGCAAGTACGATCAATGCTCATTCGGGAGGGCGAGCTTCGAAAGATGGCATCAATGGAGTCGGCATCAACGCCTATACAGCCGCATGCTACGAATGACTTTCCTGAACCTCGTTACAGTTCTCATGATGACACTAACACGGATCTTGCAACAATCGATGAGCAGAACCCGATTCCAACTTTGTCTGTCATCACCGACACCAACAGCTTAAATCATAGTCAACATTCAGAAGTCATTCCCGAATCCCAACCCAGTCTGGCCGACTCTCCGACATTGGGTGCATCGACAGTCCCAAATATTCACCCAGCTTCCGCTTCGATTGATCACTCAGATATTCCCCCCTCCTCGGCGATAACAACAGCTACCAATGGTTCTGACTCTACTACCTTCGACCCTGAACCCCAAGTTGGTCTCGACCACCAAGCATCTCACCGTGACCTCCTCAGTCGTATTATGCAGTTACGTGAATCAAGCTCTAGTAGCGAGTGCGACGAGGAGGACGAGGACGATGACGATGACAACGAGCTGTGCGATGAGGAGAATGACGACAAGGGCTCAATCCGCATCATGCTCGATCCCACCAGAGCCACATTCTTCTTAGACGAGATAGATGGCAGCCAGAGCAACGGCCATGAAGCGAGCAAGAACACGGGAAGTGACACCACTGGCCATGACGACGTTAATAGATGGAGTATGGCATCCTGGGCTTCTTCCACGCGAGAGCAACAATCGAGCCTAGATAGCCAGTGCGACGCCGAAGAGGAGCCGCGACAATCCACTGACCATGAGAGTCAGCAGGTGCCTAATTGGAATGATTCTCCAAACGGGTTGCGCCGCCAAGCAACTCTGGATTCTTTCCACAACAGACCTCCGAAAGGTCTCGACACCCACAAGCGACAGCGTTCACATCCGGATAACTTGATCCGACAGGGTGGCTGGGATTCGAAACGAGTTACGCAGCTTTATTTACAACAATTAGCACGTGGTGGGCTAAGCGAATCTTTAGATCGACCATGGGAAAACTTCGAACGACAGAAACGGGCTGAACAGAATACTAACAGCTTAGAAGAAGACTCTGTCATGGTCCCGCGTGTAGAAGAATTAGCTCCTTCAGAACGCGTCCCACATCGGGCTAGTTTGAACTTGCGTGATGATTGGGAAAGCGCCTCGCCGTCAATTGCGGATTGGATTCAAGTCGCGGCGGAGGATGAGCCACCAGTACCTCCACCCAAAGATAATATCAAACCTCAGGCTGTGGATAGGAATCATCAGCTACGAGGTTCGTCTATCCCGGAGATTCCAACATCAGTCCCCTCCTACGAGAATAACTCCTGGAGTGGATTGGGTCTTGCTATCCATGTGCAATCTCCTGTGGATGACGCTAGAGTTACTCCCATGCCACCAATGCCTTCTTACAGTCCTCCTCCGGCTCCAAAAGATGATGCGGCTCTAGAGCCACATTCTTCCAAGATTCCTGCACCACAATCAGTCTCACCAAGCATCTACACTAGTCAACCGCCATCCAGCAACCTCTCCAGTGATCCATTTCCAACGATTGAGGAACATCTTCCAGTCCGCCACAGCGAAGACTCATACCTCACACACTCTGGCTTTACTCCGTCGCCGCCAACGGTGGCCTCGTCTGCTACTTCTCAGTACCAGATCCCTGCTCCAGACGTTGCGGGAGATATTCCAGCTGGCTCACCGACTCCTGAGCAGAAGCAGCTGAAACAACGCCGACACGTAATCAAAGAGCTTGTTGATACCGAGTACTCGTATGGCCGTGATATGAAGGTGGTGGACGACATTTATAAGGGAACGTCAAGTTCATGCTTGGACTTATCTGTGGACGATGTCAAAACGCTTTTCGCCAACTCCGACCAGATCGTCCAATTCTCAATGAATTTCTTCGATGCATTGAAGCAGGCAGCCAAAAGCGTGTACGTGATGCCGAAATCCGCACGATGGAATAGCAAAAAGGGGCAGCGCAATGGTCGCACCGATTCGCCAGCAGAAGCACCAAGCTCGACTTCTGGGTTATCTAGCTTGGAACAAGATCAGCTTACCTTCATTGGTCATGTCTTCATTGAGAATATGAGCCAGATGGAAAAGGTTTATACGGAGTATCTCAAGAACCATGATGCTGCGAACAAGAAACTGCAGATACTACAGCGTAATCCTAAGGTCGAAATATGGTTGAAGGAATGTCGAGATTGGGCGGCCGATCTCACAGAAGCCTGGAACTTGGATGCCTTGCTAGTGAAACCTGTCCAGCGTTTGGTGAAGTATCCTCTTCTTCTCAACCAACTCATCAACGCGACCCCCGAAAATCACCCGGATCATGCGGCTTTGGTTCAAGCCCTAGAGGCGGTCACTAAAATTTCGGTCCGCATTAACGACCTGAAGAAGCGCGCTGACGTGGTCGGTCAAGTCGTTAGCAGTCGAAAGAGGAAGGAATCCGACGTTCGTTCTGGATTCACCAAAGCGTTTGGCCGTCGAACCGAAAAGCTACGGCAACAGGTCGGTCTTTCCGAAATGTACGAGGATACTGATTATAATTCGCTGGCAAACCGCTTTAACGAGCATTTCTTTCAGTTGCAAGTTGTTATGCGGGATGTGGAAATGTACACCCGTGAAATCAAGTCTGGCATGGAGAAGTTCAATGACTACATCGGCGCCCTTCACAGCTGCATTGAGGTGGCGCAGTCCAATTACACGGAGATTGAAAGCAAATGGCATCGATTGCAGGTCTTTGTTCGGGAGATTATGAGCATTGCTCTCCCTGACCATGTAAGTGTTTCCATTGCCCAAGATTTGGATTGTGCTAATTATCATAGATCTCGACCGTCCGCAAAGGTGTTATCGACCCCATGCTGACCCTCCTCAAGCTGTATGAAGGCCCGCAGAAAGTAATGACCAAGCGAGACAAGAGATTGCTTGACTACGCACGTTACAAATCCATCATCGATCGTGGCGATAAACCAGACAAGCGAACCATTGAACAAGGCGAGCAATTCTCGGTGCTGAACGACGCTTTGAAGGATGAGCTTCCCCGACTGTTTACTCTCACTGCCAAGCTCATGGAAGCTTGCCTGAAAAAATTTGTGTCTATACAAGAAGGATGGTACCAAATCCTTCAGCAGAAACTCGGGCCTATTCTTGATCGCTTCCCTGGAGACGTCACTGGCATTGTTAGTGATTGGTCGGCCGACTTTTCATTCGCCGACGCCCAGATCATGTCACTTGCGCTTTGCAATGGAACCCTTCTCTCCGAAGCCGGCAACCTGGTAAATTTCAACGCCCCCTTAGCGGATGGGCCAACATCGCCTCGAAGACCCTCTACTGTTACCAGCGCTAGCGCTCGTACAACATCAGGCACCTTTGATAGTTCTCCCAAAGTTTCCTACGATCAGGGAACTATTGCAACATCGATTCAATCATACGGAATGGACGGGCAGACCGATCAGCATAGCTCTTTTTCATATATCGGCGGTCGTACACGTGCCAGCTCATCTCTTTCCAACGTGGCACGTCCAGGAGCGAGTGCAGAATCAGTCAATGGTCAGATTGGCACTGGTGCAATGGCCCAAGCATTCTCGCCAGGACGGCCAAGCACTGGTTCGACCGGTCGTCAAACAGACTCGTTTCACACCGCTCCTCGTTTGAGTCTAGATATGCCTTTCATGCGTGACTCCTTGCTTCAAGAGACAAGAACAGCTGAAACAACTGCATCACCCGCTCGATTTTCGGGATTTTTCTCGTCTGCAATGCCCATGGCTGACTCACCAATGCAAGAAGCAGCCCCACCTCCAGCACCAGTAACAAGTGCCAACCCCAATCCCAAAGTCTTGTTCCTTGCAGCCAGTCTTTATGAGTTCAACATTGACAAGTCCCGACGCGAGGCTGGATATCCTTATCTCACGTATACAGAGGGAGAAGTATTTGATGTGATTGCAGAAAAGGGCGAGTTGTGGCTCGCCAAGAACCAAGACGACCCTACAGGCCAGGTTGGCTGGATATGGACTCAGCATTTCGCAAAGCTTGGTTGAAGCGGCATAAAACTGGTTGTCTGCACAGATTGCGTCTCACTCGCATATCTACACTACAGATTACCGATTATCTTTCAGCATTTTCGGCGCTCTCATCATGATTAACGACTAACCATTTTCACGACTGTTTTTTTGATTTTCTCTTACATTCTGTTGAGTACACCTCACGAACATTTCACTATGTTTCTCGTTTATAACCTTGAAGGTTTCTTTCTTTTGTCCATGTTTGTGTATCACTTAATCCGGCGTCGGACCGGGTACATCAGTGTACAGATTTGCTCGGTGGTTGGTGTCTTCATTACACAGAGCTCTGCCTATTTACCAATGGCGACTGTATACTTTTTTCTTTCTTTGTTCTCTTCTTTGCCCGTCAAGACACTTCTGCCTGTCAACAGACCAGCAATTATGTCTCAGGAAATTTTCGGGCAATGTATTCATTTATGTAGATACCCAATTTCAGTGATGATCTTTATGTTCCATTTTCACCATAATCATTGTATTTTCATCAACTAAACGAGTCAGGTCTTTTGATTGCTTGAAATTGTATGATTCAGCCCTAGCCACAATAGACGGGTAGTGACCCGCAACCCAGCCACGCTCGGTCAGCCACAATTGGTGACGTCGCGGCGAAAGTCAAACCGAGAGTCAGAAAAGAACGAGCGAGAGCCACCTGCAACTACACGTCTTGACTTATTACTTTCTTTCGTTTGACAAAACATACGGCCATATCGTGCATACTGCGTTTTCTGAATTATCCATTTGCGTGTTCTCCACTTGACTTCGACCTTAGAGAATTCTTACTGCGATTTACGGACGGCGTGGAATCTGCGTAGAGTAGGATATCGCAGTCCAGAAGTAGTGCATAGGAAGGTGAATACCCTAGATATTCCGTTCGCATAATGCGTTTGCTGACTTTGGACTTTTTTCCAACAGTGGGACCTCTTGATTTGCGTACATAATCTCGGGGAAGCTCTACATAATCACGCGACCTGTTTATACCGGCATACCTCACAACACCAATCCGCACATCCACTTCAATCTGTCTAAAAAACCAGAATTCGAAACAAATATACACATATCTTTATCTATACACCATCCACCAAACAGAGACCCGAAAGCCGACCCGCCCGCTCTCTTCCGGGTCCAAACATGCGCGAAAGCAGCCTCGGCAAACTTCAGAAAAAGATGATGGGGAGGTGGTCTGATACTGTACGTGATTGCTAAAACATTTTCATATTTTGTGACTAGCTAATGGATTTTTGATAGCTGCATCCTGATGATGCGTATTTGAGTTGTAAGCATTGCCTCGGTTAGCGATAAGGGTTGAGAAAAAGGACTAATCTGAGTGACTCAATTAGATCATGATGTGAGATGTAAGTTCACGATGCAGTGATTGATGTCATCAGAGACCGGTCTGACTGGAATAGTGATGCGTGAGGATATTCAGACATTAAAGGATGACTGGTTGACGGATAACGTCATCTCATTCTGGGAGGAGTATGTCATTTCCCCCCATCTCCTAATTCTCATCACTAACTTCTCACTATAGATATCTCGAACATGAATACCTTTCCAAACTCGAGCACGCCAACATCATCCTCCTCCGCCCCAGCATGTCCTTCATGCTCCTCCAAACCTCCGATCCACGCACCCTCCGCGATGCCCTGCCAAACTTCACGAAGTCGACCCACGTCTTCCTCCCCATCAACGACTGCCGCAACGTAACCGAAGCCGAAGGTGGAACCCACTGGTCCTTACTCGTAGTCTCGATCGTCGACCGCATCGCCTTCCACTACGACTCCCTCCCACCTGGGAACAGAATGGAAGCAGCCACCATAACCATGAAGTTAGGCGTGTTGCTGAACTGTCCGATTCGGTTTGTGCATTTGGAGGATGCGCCGCAGCAGGAGAATAGTAGTGACTGTGGCGTGTTTGTGTGTTTGAATATGAGATGTTTGTTGCTGGATAGGATATTGAGGGCGAACTCGCATCAGAAAGTGAGTATGAGTCTGGCGGGAAAGAGGGTTGATGCGACTTCGGGACGGAGGGAGATGTTGAAGATAATTGAAGGGTTCAGGAAGGAAGGGGTTCGGAGAAGATCGTACGTATTTCTCTTCCATTTGTCATTATGTTTGGTGTTTGTGACTGACATTTGCATCTTAGACAAAGCTCAAGTCCATCCGAGAGGCATTCAAGAAGCCCCCCGCGCATTGAATAGTCGATTACTCGTTGTTTTTCTTCCGTCTTTTCATGAGCATGGCGTTGGGTCTGTATTGAGGTTACGATGATGAAGTGCAATGATATACCAATGAAAACAGATATGTAGTTATGATTGAGAGCATGATAAACGAAGCTTTTTAATGTTATGACGAACTAGCTACCTATGGACGTAGAATAAAACATTCGCTAGAGCGTGAATACTTTGCCGGTACCTGAAACCATAGTTTCTCAGGGCATAGGATTAGCCCTAATCGACAATTAATTCCTGTCTACCTATCTCTTACAAAGTCCTCGCATACGTCGTTCACAAGACACCTTAAAAAAAAAAAAGGTCCATTCAATCACCATAGTTTCCACATTGACAGTGAAAATGAGATGGACTTCGTCATATCGCAATACAGGCTGCAACGGAATTCGGACGAAAACAGTCCGCAACCCAAGTCGAGGTCGAAACGAGAGACCAGGATCAACACATGTGCATGTCTTTTGACAAAAATCAATGATGAGATTTATCTTAATGGAAACATGGTGGATATCGCTTGTATTCTCGATGTTTCGGTGGTTTGGTCCGAGTAAGTTGTGAGAATTTCGCAGAGCTGAATAAGAAATCGGTTGTTGTCAAGGCCGAAGGGCCGAAGAGAGGAGCGAACAGCGATGCATCCGCTGGGCTAAGTTGTCTTGGCTTCTGCACGAACCGTTGTTCGGTCTCATTTTGTATTTCGAGGCAGATTTCAAGTTTCATTATTGGATTAGGAATTAATCAGCGCTTAGATAGCAGCTGATGTATTCAAGGACCTTATAAGTTATAAAAAGCCCATGGACGTCTTCAAAATGTTGAGCTTTCATCAAACAACTTGCAAAAGCATCAAGTCAATAATCAGACTAAACTTGCAACATGGCAGCAAAAATCCTACCCATCAAACTCTACGGAGGCGTCCTCGGTCCCAATCCCCTCAAAGTCAGTCTGATTCTGACCGCGCTCAAGATCCCCTTTGAGAGCGTCATTGTCCCCATGAATCAACTGAAAACACCCGAGTACGAAGCAATCAACCCCAATGGCCGGCTTCCATCCATTCACGACCCAAACACCAACTTCACAATCTGGGAGAGCGGCGCCATCATCGAATACCTAATTGAACGCTACGACACCGAGGAGCCGCGCAAACTCAGTTTCCCTCCCGGAAGCGCAGAAGCGCAACTCGCTCGCTCCTTTCTGTACTTGCAGACCACCGGCCAGGGCCCATACTACGGCCAGGCGTATTGGTTCAAGGTCTTCCACCAAGAAAAGATCCCCTCCGCTGTTGAGCGCTACGTCAATGAAATAAAGCGCGTCACTGGCGTACTCGATAAGTGGCTCGGCGAGCAAAAGGAAATCCATAAAGATGATATCCGGGACGGCCCCTGGCTGGTCGCGAACAAGTTCTCATTCGCCGATATAGCATTCATCTCCTGGCAGAAGATCGCGCAGGAGAACCATGCTGAGGACGGGTTTGATATAAATGCTTTCCCGCATGCAAAGGATTGGTTCGATCGTATGACGTCGAAGGAGTCACTCAAGCCTGTGTTGGATACGTACGACAGCGAGATGGCGAAAAGGAGGCAAGCAAAGAAGTAACTATATGCCTTTTCGGGTATTTAGATGCTGGTTCACCGCTCAATTCGGGGGTTTTCGGTGTACATGAGTACATAGAACTAATGAGTCGAAAAATATAATTCAGTTTATTCAGCGAGTTGCTTCAAATATTGGCCGACGATACCGAGGTAGATGCAGCCACTGACGACGTGGAAATATGGGCGGGATAGCAAAGCGCACTTCTGTTTGTTGCAGTAGTTAATACATCAATCGTTAACTTCACCAATTAAAGGCAACAGGTATTACTATAATTAAATATTAATTCAACATGATTAAAAACCCCACTGAAATACAACAGTCAACAAGTTATGGCGAATGGGGCATGGCGTTTTAGTTTATGAACTAAAAAGCTTCATTTAATTAAGCGACCAATTGATAAGCTTAGTGGCCTTGGCTGTGTAGTCGCTCGTAGAAGCATTCCACGCGACTAGACACATCCAAGATATCGTTTGTCTTGGTCTATTGTCGTCAAGTTATTCCCGGATGGCAGCAATCGAGACAGTTTTATGCACCCCAACATCAAAACGTGTTTTTCTGCTTGCATACAGGTCGGTTTAATCTATTCTCATCAGGTACTGGCGCAGCGCCTAGCCTATTCCATTCCGTGCTCAACCCCAAACTGCATTTAGGCTATCCTTCTTCCAGCCAAGCTGGTCGATAGCGTTTGTTAGGGTTTCATCGTACTAGAGCCGTATAGGAAGGAGTCATACAAGGATCTCTGATAAGTTCAGCCTGTAGGATACCTCTTATCAGAAGCACCTCACTTCTGACCGGGATGATGATCGCTCTTAATATTCAGGTGGGAAATTATCATGCGCATGCAGATGTAATCCTGCACGTATAAATTACCTTACATGCCCATGCAAGCTCTCTGTTGCGTCCGCTTTTTCTATCCTTCCCTGGCTTTGAAAACCTGCTTGGGAACAGCATTGAAGTGTAAAATCACTTCTCAAGTCGTTGCTGTGATCATCAACAGTGACTAGGACTATTTTGTCTTTCGGTACTTGTTTACCAACAGCTGACAACATGTTGTTGCAGTACCTTCTTGTTCACGCTTCGGTATTCTCGGGAGCTTTGGCTGCTTCATTGAGCCATGTCCTCCATGAGAAGCGAGAAATCCCTTTGCCAGGATTCAAACAGCGCATTGACGGTGACTCAATCATCCCTGTTCGCATTGGTTTGCGACAGAGCAATCTGCACACGGGCTATGAAAGACTGATGGACGTCTCTCATCCATCTTCTGAAAATTACGGAAAGCATCTCACCAAAGAGGAAGTTCACTCCATTTTTGCTCCTGCTGATGAGACTGTCGACGCCGTCAAGAACTGGCTTCTTGGCTCCGGGCTTTTTGACGATGATGAAATCATGCATTATGAGAACAAAGGATGGCTTGCAGTCGACATGCCTGCTCGGCATGCTGAGGCATTGCTGGGTACTCACTTCTATGAGGTAGAGAGTGCCAACGGCAATGTCCGAATCGGATGTGAAGAATATTATCTTCCTGCTCACATTTCCGGACATGTGGACTACATCAAGCCTGGAGTCAAACTTTCTGCGCCCATGAAAAAGAGACAGATAAACCAGAAGCGCAGCGTATCCGCGGCATCTCATCACCATGTACCTCACGTAAAACCACCACATTACCCCGGTTGGGCCCTCCCGCCAGCAGCGCAGGGACTGCCTCCTGCTCTTCAGAACTGTGGTGTCAACATCACTCCCACTTGCATCAAGGCTCTGTACGATCTTCCTACCGCAAAATACAGCCAACCAGAAAATGTCATGGGTCTTTATGAATCTTATGATTCGTTTTCGCAGGAAGACATCACTCTCTTCTTTCAGAACTTTGCGACCAATGTTCCGGCCGGCACGAAGCCAAAGGTGATCTCCGTTGATGGAGGTACTGCACCAGTTGCGCCATCTGACGAGCGCAACGGCGGCGAGTCTGATATTGATCTCGATCTCGCTATTTCCCTGATTTACCCGCAATCGGTCACGGTTTATGAAGTGGACGATCTGCCAAACTCATCTGGCGAGACGGGAAAAGATGGATTTCTCAACACTTTCCTAGACAGTATTGATGGAAGCTACTGCAACTATTCTGCTTATGGAATTACTGGTGACAGCCCGGCACTTGATGCTTCATACCCCGATTCTCTCCCGGGTGGCTACACAGGCCAAAGAGAATGTGGCACGTACAATCTCACTCGAGTCGTTTCCATTTCCTACGGTGAGGCAGAGGTCTACTTCCCCAAGGCATATGTGGAAAGACAATGCCAGGAGATCTTGAAATTAGGCCTCCAGGGACATACTATTCTGGTTGCCAGTGGTGACTACGGTGTAGCCAGCTTCCCCGGCAGCAATGATAATGAATTCGGCTGTCTCAGTTCTGACACTCAGAACGGAACAATCTACAACCCCGACTATCCGTCTGGATGTCCCTATATTACTGCCGTCGGTGCTACAAGATTGTACCCAAATGAAACCGTCTACGACGCCGAGTCAGCCATGCAAGTCAACTTGACTGCATTCAACATCGCCACTGGAACCGGCCCTACCTCCCCGCCATACGACTTCTTTGCGACAGGTGGTGGTTTCTCCAACTTCTTCGAACCAGCGTCTTTCCAGGCTGAGGCTGTCGCCGAATATCTCAAGAAGGACCTGCCTTACCAGAAACTACCCTACTATAAGATCAACAACGATGCCACCAACATTGGCGAAAAAGGAGGTGTCTACAACCGCAAAGGCCGTGGATACCCAGATGTCTCTGCTAACGGCGCCTTCTTGCTCACATTTGTGAATGAGACTGAAGGCACTTTCTTTGGTACCTCTCTGGCATCGCCTATCTTTGGTGCCGTAGTCACTCTGCTCAATGAAGAGCGTACTGCTATTGGCAAGGGGCCGATTGGATTTATCAATCCTGCATTGTATGCTAGTAAGTGGCATCCATCGATATCATCTGGCTGTTAGAGTAAGATCGCTGATTGAACGCATAGATCCCTCCGTCTTGAACGACATCACTAACGGTTCGAGTAAGTCTTATGATGCTCCTTCAGAAGGACTCCGGATGTTTGTTCTACTGTACTAATATGATTATTTTCTTGCAGACCCCAATTGCGGCTCGGTGGGCTTCCAAGCATCCGAAGGATGGGACCCTGTGACCGGTCTCGGAACACCAAACTATCCTCGCATGTTGGAGTACTTCCTCAGTTTACCATAGATGTCGCTTATTTGGAGCTTAACTAGGTAGTCAATCCTAAAACTGCATATGTGGTCTATAGCTATTCTGGGCATGCATCTGTATTATCTAGGAAGTGGCTTTAGTAAAGCTTAAAATATTTTCCGTCTTGGATGTATATCTTTATGATTCCATGATAGCAGTATTCCAAGTGATGCATCAGTATGTAGTGTGACCCGAATTTCTACGTAAATATACCAAGGTCCAGTTAAAAGTTCCGGAACATTCATCATCAGGCAGAATCTATCAAATTAGGAAATCTGGTTGTACAGCAGTATGGAAAGACTTGATCTTGACATGAATTGAGAATCGAAGTCAGTTTGATAAACCTCTTGTCAAGTCACAGTCGGTACATGCATTCACTTATTTCTTCGCAGGGAGCAGTCTTTGAATTGTGTATTTCACAATCGCATTGAACAAGAGTTATTTGTTGTTGGTTTTCAAGTCACGATGATACTTTTTCAAAATTAACCACTATCTAGGTAATCGTAATAAAGTAGAAATACCTCATACAGTATATATCGACTGTACTTCTCTTGTAACTGATCTTAATACCTAGGTGGATCTTTCAGTGAATGTGACCAATGGACAATTTAGAAGAGTCCTTCGTCAATCCTCACACCTACGCCGATCCACTTTCAGTGTTGGCGATGGTCTCATCCACAACAGTGCTACCCTGACCATATACGACATAGTAGTCGATGCTGTTAGTTGGAGGGCCATACTCAAACCAAGTGCAGCTCATATAGTACTTCGAGTAATTACCAAAACCGCCATCAGGATTGATAATGTTCTTCAACCATTCTTCCTTCTGGGCTGTGCTAGCAGATCCACCACTCGATGTCTGAATACCAGTCTCACCAATAGCAAATGGAAGCCCGTTAGCAGCGGCATATGTATCGTAGAAGGCTCCATAGGCGGTTGCGAAGTCAGGGATTCCTTGGTCGGCGTTGGGGTAGTAATCCATGCCGACAATGTCGACGTACTCCTTACCGGGCCACCAGGGAGCAGCGGGTTCGGAGGTGATATCGTCGTTGGGGGACCAGTACATGTAGATCTTGTCGTTACTGGAGATGGCATTATACATATTTCGCCAGGCCGTCATAAATTCGTTGTAGTTTTCTGTATTTTCAAATGTTAGCCATCAGTGTTTTCTGCTGTACTTCGAAATCCGGATTTCAAGTTCGTAGGAAAGTTTTCTCGACTTACTTCCACCAGGATACGTGCCGGAATCGGCATAATAGTTCATTTCATGGGCAAACCGCAACCAAACAGTAACCCCCTTGCTGGTAAAGGTATTCTCAAAGTAGGATGCCACAGACTCGCACAAGCCCGTGCTAACATCCGTCCAGTCAATAGATGTCATCAAGGAAGCAATCAGAACAGCTCCTGAAGAAATTATGTCTTCCACATTGTATTGGTCGTTGCCATTGTAGGAGCCGCTATCGACGTTGGAAGACCTAAGCTGAGAGTAGACGTTGTACCTATGCCATGGTTAGTTGAGAGAGTGTCCTTGTCTGAGGTTGGACATTCTACTTACGTAGCGCCCTTCTGCCCCGTTGCTGCATTCAAATGCGCCATTGTCACCTGGGGATTGTAGTTGGGAGCGTAACCAAAGTACACGCCATCATAACTGATCATGGAGTCAGCGTTGATGCCATATTTGACCCCAAGAGTGTTTTCCAACTGTAACAGCTTGACGTTAACACAGGTCTTTGATCTTGATATTTAGACATGACGTACTCGTTTATGTGGACTGGCCAGTACTGCCGAGGCAAGCGTCAACAAAGATAGAACTTTTGCCATGTCGATCGAGATGAGTATTGAGATAAAGTCTCTTGAGTTTTCCTGATCAAGTTGTGTAACTCCTTTGTTCCATTATTTGATATTTTCAGTGGAAAAGACGGGGCTTATATATGATGGTCCTCCGAAAAAAGTTAGTAGGTCTGAATCATATCCTTTTTCAACGGTTCTTCACATTTGATCTCGGAGGTTAGCAATGACACGACTGGCCCGTACCAAGGGCATGTGGAACGCTGATCATCATGCATTCAGGGCATGTCAAGCTTTGAGAAGTTAGAACATGAAAACTGGGGGCACTACAAGGTTCCTGGGTTCTTAGTGTGATGAGGATGACAATGCATTGGGCGGATTTCTCCTAGAAAAATCCAAATTTGAATCCTCATTGGCCAAAAGATTCGACATGATTGCAAAGATATCCGACAAGTTATCACCCCTTGGATCAAAAACAATATAATAGTGCCCAGTTGTGCCTCAATATTTGGGTCTCGGCTCTTGTTCAGAGCCCGAAGCCCTAAAAAACGGAATTCTTAGGTACCGGAACTTGTTAAACCTACTCAGTCATTAAGTGAGCTATGATCATTTATCACTATGGTTCCACAACTCATTCTAAGTTCTGCGGCAAGGCTACATTGACCATCATTATAATCTGGCCCCAATCTCCTAAAGAGGCTAAACAGGAGGGGCCTCACCTAGTATCAAAATATCAAGATCTGCGACGTTTCATCGTGGAATTAACGTGGGAGCTAACCGGTAATTGATCCGTGTTCGCCTCCCAAGTAGCATATTTCATGGCGTTATAATTATTTCGACAAACTGCATCATCAACTGCAGAAACAAAATGGCTCCATTTACACCCAGCTTCCTCTTTCGGAGACTGCTGTTTCCCAATTTGGATATCACCTGAGTAAGATATGGATTATCGGGCTTTCATTTTACCACTTGCGCGTCTATACGTAGTATCATTATAGGGCTGGGGCTAAGTACGAGTCGGGAAAAGATCTTATGCGCTCCACAAAAGCAAATGACTCGGGAAGTACGAGATCTCGCTTTAGTAAATACTGAAGCATTATACTACAACCGGCCAGGTCTTTTAGAGATTTCTCGGTCACTTTATGACTCCGGCTGGTGCCTCGCTTACAACTAGTGACATGTGATCAAAATTGGCTCGATACTCGGAGTGCAAAATGAGTAAAACCACATTCATGCTTAGATAGATACTTTTGACGTTGAACTATTGAATTTCTGTCTACATTCATGCTACAGGAGAGGGCACAGTCAGCTTAATAGTTCAGAGGTGCTCTCATAGATATTAGTGTGCTTGGCAGAATCTTAAAGGAAAGACATACACGTTCTATTTACTAAATTTGGAAAGACTTCTCCTTCCAAGGACGTCATGGACTTGGTACCTAGGTTTACGATGTCCTGGAAGACTACCTAGGATATATTTGGTCTGATCCGTATTGTGTAGAGCAACTCTGTTCTCTCCGAACCCTTTATGAATTACTGCCAGAATATCTATCAAGGCAATATAAGAGCAGAACAATCTCTTGATATTCGCCATACACATACATGCTTAGGCTTGAAGAGAGCATAACCTTCCAATGTTGTTTCATACGCAGGGTAGCAGATTAGGAATCTGAATCTTCTAATCCCCTGCTCGAACACCAGTCAAGGCAATGAAAACCCCCTTGGGACCGTAGCGTAGCTTCAATTCATACAACCGAGCGTAATGTCAACCATAAAGCGCCTCCTGAAAATTCGGCTCTAAGAAACTGGCCTCACTCGTATATGCTCCGGAGTCAGGCGCTATCTCGCGTAGGATGTCCATCCATTCGGTGACATCTTGGGAAGTGTTCCGGACTACTTTCCAACTACGTTTGACGTTACATTCTCTACTGAAAAGTATGCGCACAAGCGTGCTGCGGTGCAGGTCATATTCGTTGGCGGCTTAACAGCAGTACAGGTTCCACTGTGGTGAAACCCGGTTACATATGGACATACCAGTGAGATCAATTTGTGGATAAACAAAATGTAACGCGCATGGGATATCCAAAGGAGTAAACTTGACGGCGAGTTGGACTTGTGGGAACGTTCGCGACGAATAAAGGATAGGTGCCATGGAGGCATGTGCTTGTATTAGCTGAACAGCATGCAAATGAAAGTCGTAGATGATGTGAATAGATAAAGATCCAATTAGTCAAAAGTGTAGGCTTCGGTTCTATACTACTTCAACATCGAGATAACAGAATACGTCATCCGCCAGACCTGTCGTTCAAAGAGAATCATTCGTGAGGAAAAAAATTTGGTTATACAGTAGCATATTCCGACGCCAGCCAATGCCTTCCCATAATGCCCTCCTATTGACCCGAAGTTGATTTTTATATGGAAAAAAAACAACGAAACATAAACTTGAAATAGATGGGTAGAGGGCAACCCATTTAGTTGATCAAATGACCTCTAGTTCAGTAACACACACAAAATCCGGAAGCCGTCATCGAGACCAGATCATAGGTCATCTTCCAAGAACTTATAGATAAATTTGAAGTCCGCTTTTCTTCGATTCATCCTAAACAGATAATTAGGATGGCTTGCAGAATTACACAAATGAATTGAACTTACCAAGTGCTTTCGTAGTCGAAAAATCGATATGTTCCTTGTTCGAATTCCTCCGTTATCATCTTTGGTTCTTCATGTCGCTGGAACCAAGTCTGATACAGTTTGTGGAATCGCCAACTTTGGTTCTTCAATGATTTCGCGGCTAGGTACTGTTGATATGTTCCTTGCTGATAGTAGAAAATGTAGAACAAAGTGTCCGTATCGATGCGTCCCGTCTCGTATAATCGGTGATCGTCAAAAATCGGAAGTGGTTCTTGTGGGTAATAAAGCGGTGTATTGTAAGGATTTTGAGGTTTGTAGTGACGGGGTTTCTCTGCATCTCCTGGTTCCGGACATGAATTCAGTGAGGCTGCAAGAAGTCTTTGTACTGATGCCGACGAGATATTAGCTTCCCCACGAGTCTTTGTCGCCTCAAAAGATTGAATGAGGTCTTGCAGTCCCGGAGGCAAATGATACATCGATTCATCTTGGGCATTTGTTGCCGTCGCTGCTGGCGCCGTTTCTTCATTCGCAACATTGCCATTTTGCATAGGAGAGGGGTTTGCTTTAGACGGGCTTGCTTCATACTTTTCTGCTGCTGTTGGTAGATCTGGCGTTGCCGATACAGGCTTAACGCTCGCTACTTGTGCGGGTGCTGGTGATTCAGTCCGGGTCGGCCTTTCTGTTGGCTCGGGCGTTGATACTACACGAGACGCCAGTTGAACTGAATTGACACCTGGGGAATATGTCGAGCCCGCCTTTGAAACAGGAAATGCCGATGATGATGCCGGGCTAGAGCCAGGTGGGGGAGGCAACGGCGCAATACCGACACCGCTCCGATCACTTGCCGCTGCTGCCGCCGCAGCGGATGCATATTTTAATGTTTCTCCTGGTAGTCGAGTGGGTAGGGGCGCTGGTTTCATAGGACTCGACGTCGTGGCGGTAGTCGTTGTGGGGTGAAGAGTGGCGAGAACTGGAAGTGGTGATTTCAGTTGCGTCGATGGTCTTCGTCCTGATATTGAATCAGCCTTCGGTTTCGCCCGTATTTCAGGTTCATCGTCTGGTATTGATTGTGTGTCTTGCGAAGACACTCGGTCGCCCTCGTTGCCAACACCAAAGGCTGTTTCATCGTCACCAAGGTTCAAGTCATCGTAGAGTGTTTCGTCCTCTCCAGAGTAGTCTATATTATGCCCATCTTCCACATAATATTTTATGCTGTCCTTTAAATCGAGAACCTGCCCTACTTCGACATTACCATTTTGGAGCGACCGGAGTAGTAGTTCGAGTTTGTTCACATGCCACTTATGTCGTTCGGTGACTCGTGCTATGTCTGCTAATCGATTTGCCTTGGTGATGTCCTTTTTTCCTTTCTTCAAAGATGCCTGAATGACTTCTTCCTCGGCCTCCATAGCTTCGATCCTTTGTTGGAGCTCGTCGACCATATTTGACAGAAAATCGCTGGTTTCGGCCTTTTCCTTTTCTTTCGGATCGAGTCGCGAGGCAGCTGATAAACCCTCTTTCGAATACGCCTTTGTCTTGAGATCTTTTTCGACGGCCTTGAACTGCTCCATGCACTGTTTTGTAGTTAGTCTCCCTGATCTGGTTTGATGGTTGGTTATTCGTAGGCAATCGCACTGTTTCAATAGCTCTCCGCTGCTCCAGCAGAGGAGTCTTGTCCTTGACTTCATTGCCCGCAGCCCACGTTTTGATCTGATCTCGAAACCTTTGTAGTTTCTTGATTTCGCGTTTTAAATTCTCTTCCAGTCGATCTCGTTGCGTTGTGTTGTTGGCTACTTTGATCTTTTCGTAAATTCCCTCGAAAGTTGCCATGCCTTCGGCGACCTTCTTGAAGGTCTTTTCAATCTCTTGCTGGGTCTTTCGCGAGGCCATGGTTGCGGCATTCACGCTTGCCGGTTACTGATATGCGAGGGTAGTTTTCGACGGCGGAAGATCGGGTTAGAGAGTGGTTCTCTGATCTGGAGTACTTCGTGTGAAGCTGGAATAGCAGTTATGACTCCGAGTTATCGAATGTGCGATGGCGCAAAGAGGTGAGGTTGTGCTGAAGGAAGTCTGGAAAGGCTCATCCATTCATTTGTTGGCAGGTGCGAGGTCGATGAGCACGGGCCAATCAGAGCGGTTCTGCAGCTGAGTCCGCCTTTGTCCCCAGGACGGGTCATCTCCAGCTCATATCCAAATTCTTCTCCGACACCAGGACA
Source organism: Talaromyces sp. F31 (assembly GCA_037356135.1). Taxonomy (NCBI): domain Eukaryota; kingdom Fungi; phylum Ascomycota; class Eurotiomycetes; order Eurotiales; family Trichocomaceae; genus Talaromyces; species Talaromyces sp. F31. The sequence continues at coordinate 203,248 of JAYXSF010000032.1, read as the reverse complement.
CCTCAACAAAGTCAGACAAACGATCGCTGATTGCCTGATTCAACTCGTATGCTGGCGCAGCTGGCCATGGTTCATTTCTCCCGTCATTGTGATTGTTGAAGGCTTTACACAGCCGGTCTCTACCTAGCACGCCCCTCTATTCGAGGCCGCAAACGCCACTCCGTCACAACTTGTAGTACGCCATTCTTGGAGCTACTCAATGCATATTAGATGACTTTATAATGAAAAGTAGCTATTGCTATTGAACCTGTTGCAAGCTCATGCTGACATGAATAGCCGTCTTACAACGCGTCAAGTCGGCGTCCGTTACCATCGATAACCAGTTGATCTCATCAATCGGCCAAGGAGTTCTCGTTTTCGCAGGCGTTGGCAGGGAAGACACCGAAAAAGATGTCGACATTATGGCAGCAAGGGTGCTGAAAGCCAAGCTATGGCCGGATGAGACCAATGCGAAAACTTCTGTATGTTAGTCCGCGGCGCGCATAAAATTATATCTAATTTTTTTTTCTTAGTGGAAACGGAACGTTCAGGATATCGAAGGCGAAGTTCTTTGTGGTTCGCAAATCCCTCTCTACTTAAGTTTACACGCTCTGACCGAATCAGTATCCCAATTCACATTATACGGACACATCAAGAAAGGCAACAAGCCCGACTTCCATGCTGCGGCCGACGTCGAAACGGCCCGTCGTCTCTACGACCGCTTCGTCCAGAAAGTCAGCGATCTGTACAAAGCGGAACGAGTAAAGAACGGGGTCTTTCAAGCCATGATGGAAGTTGAACTCAAGAACGACGGTCCGGTGGGTGTTGATTTCCGCAGTGAAGATGGAGCGGTAGGACAATCTTGCGTTCTCCTTCCAATGCGATTCTTCATTTTTATCAAGACAACAGCTGAATGATTATTTAGGTCACTATCGAGATAACTACTGATCTTCCCAAATCTGAGAGCAGTAAGGATAAGGGGGAAACGGTGAAAACTCAGACAGATGCGGATGGACGGAGATACGTGGAGTTTGAGCTCCCTGCTTCTCTTTTGGAGTGATTGGACATGTGTCATGAATTACGACTATGTATGTCTTGATAGATATATGGGTTCGGCGTCGGTCGGAGGGATGTACCATATTTTGGGATGGACTCGTGCCTTGATTTTTCTAGAGACTGACTCTAGTGTACATACATGGATATTCTTTTACGGCCAGTGAATGGCCAGAGCCGTACATAAAACCTAGATCCAAAATTGGTTTCAGTATGTCGTTATTGTATGGACTAACATGAAAATCAGCATTAGGCACTTCGTTTGGTCCACCGCATCGACCTGATATTTGTTGCACGATTTCCCCATGTTTTTTCATCATATATCAATTATATCGATTTTGAACCAATCAACGCTATATCCAAGACTCAATTCCAAATCCTTGCAAAGTTCATCTATGGAATGATCATATAGTTAGTGCACTAGTGCTCTCTAAGTTAGCACCTCCGGGCGAGATAAAACATCATCATCATCATCCCACCCCTACGTCTCTGGGAGGGTAGTCATTATAATATATCGAATTCGTACTTTTAAGCAGAGTGCTACGTAGGGCAGTTGCACCGCCGCTACTATTGCCTATGCTACGTGTTACGGATCGTACTTAAACCAACGCTTATGTTCTCATGCTAGAGCTTGTTACCTACCTCTCGTAATTCCATTCACGTGTGTGCATACCTTCAAGGGGTTACATGCAGATACAGAGAACCACAACCGTTCTGTTCGCCATCGCTAGACAAATGTAGTATTCTTGCTTTTGGAAGCAGAGCAACTCATACAGAGATAGAAGGAGCTTCAAAGAGTTACTATTCATCACCGAGCTCTTGTATGGCACGTTTAAGATTCTTCAGGGCATTGGGAACATCGTCAAAGTTGAGGGCAGATTCTGCCCACTTTATCCACATCTGTGCTTTCTTAATTTGCTCCGAATTATTGTCAGGATCAATGATTGACGTCCGAAGCACGTCGTGGCCAGCAGTTGTAAGACGGAGCATGGATGCTGCAGGAGAAAATGATGCCACAGTAGTGTGTGCAACCTCATTGTAATCATATGGAGGGAAGGGCTGTTGGGCATATTGTGAACGAGCAGGCGCTGTTGGTGGTGGACATGTAGGTGACGAAGCATCAAACGGAGAGACACTGGATAATCCCAGTTGTGGCTGTTGTTGCCCTGTAGAGTAGTTGACTTCCTCAGATGCTTGAGCTTCGGCAGGGTTTGGGCTTGACATATTCAGGTCTTCGCCCACCTTTGCAATGCGGGCTGCACGGTGCTTTGCAATATGATCTTTGCTGTGGCTTCTGAACTGACTTCCCCCCAAGTTTTATGAAGTCAAAGAAGGTCCCTGCGCCTGAGAGAGTACCCGCAGTTTTTCTAGAGACTGTCATTATGCCCGATTATGCCCGTTGCTCTGATATTGCTGTTCAAGACGAGCCTGAAGAGTCCTCTCGTAGCCCATCAGTAGCATAATCAGCTCCGAATTCCCAACCTCCTGCTGTTCTTCGTAAAGACGGAGAGTATAGAGACTTTGCAATGCTTCTGTAGGTGAGATATGTGGAATAGCTCCGTCAGACTCGTCGTCTTCCTCATCTACATTCCCACTCGATAGAAACTGACTCAGAACTATGGAGTCTATATCTACAATCCCATCGTTGACCTTTTCGTTAGGACAATCCAAATATTGATTGGCGTCCATGACGTCGTTGATCCGATTTGTTTGCTGCAGGTGTCGAAGACCAGCTGTAATGTCATTAATCAGATGTGTGTGATTGACGTTAGGAACTGGTCCAACTTCAAGCGCTTTCCTGAAACTTTGCACGATCGTTTCATGGTCGAGATCAACATTCCATATCGTTATCGCCCAACGAACTGCCATCAATATCGTCATGGTCACTGATGGATCAGCACCACGTCCAAAGTCCAAGTTCATGTATCGAAGCCATTCCCTTTTCCAGTATAGTTTCCAACAATGAATTGTACCCTCTAGCGGCTCACACGGCGTCCCTGGACAGGCCGGAAGTAGCAAAACAAGCGTGTTTTTCAGCTTCATACTGACTTTTTGGAATGCAATCTGATGCGCGGAGAGTTTATCAATCAGAAGAACAACTTTTCGGCCTTCCATCTTTTTATCAAACCAGATAAGCCAATCTTTGAATATATCGCTTGTCATCCAGGCTTGATTGTTGCTCCTCCAAAGACAGCCGAGATTTTCAACGTTTATGTTCGCTTTTGCAAATGCTAGAGGTCGGTCACTTGTACCTATAAACAAAGGAGGCAGGCGTTCTGACCCATTAGAATTACAACAAAACAAGGCGCTTATTCTGGCTTGCTCGCTTCGACGGCCGGGGATCACGCTGGTTGCAGGATTCTTCTCTGGCATCATCTTCCAGAATAAACCCATCTCATCACAGCTAAAAATATCTTGAGGTGCGAATGTCCTCAATATCTGTCGAATCCTTGCCAGTTCAACACCCGCGTCTTCAGCCGAGTCTCCAGAATCACCATGCTGCTTTTTGATCTTGATCCCTTGCCGTGACTGAAACCTCTCTAGCCAACCATTACTGAATGATGGGGTCTCCTTTCCTGGGTAGATAGTATGCCAGTAATACCTCGCCTTCTGACGCAGTATCTCCTGTGAAAGAGCCAAATCCTGATTCTTCGCGCGCCGAATCCACTCTGACAGTGCCGACTCAAGCTCTGGCCAATTCTCTGCACGGATCCGTTTACCGCTCACAAGTTGTCCTTCCATATCATCAAGGAGCGCATATCTCGATGACAAGGTACGAGTTACAGTAGAAATATTAATCTTCTGATTGTACTTTTCTTCGAACCACTTGGCGAGATCCTTGTATTGCATTCTGGGATTTCGGCGGTGCTGCTGTCGTAGAGCAGCCTTTTGTGAATTGAGAATGGCATTACGATGATGCTTGTCTAGAGGCGGAGCCATCATCGGGTATACCTGGAAGATTTGTGGCTATAGCTGCTTCTTTGAGGGCCAAAATAGGTATCACGTTATAACGCGGTGTTAAGACAGACTTTACGTGGTCAGGATTCGGGCGTGCCGCGAAAGCTCACTAATAACGCGGGTTGTTCAACGTTAATACGAACTGTCCGCTAGTCCCTATGGGCTTAGATCAATTCCATCCCAGCCTTAGGCATCAAGGCAACAATTTCTAGCCCTAAGTTGATTTGTGATTTCAATTGGAGTTTTTGATGAATACCTCGAACACTGTCCAAGTAAAGTATATTTCGTGATGAGCTTTACTTTCACTAAATATCACAGATTTTACAATAGCCAATTTGCAGTACATAGTAACATCCCAGAAACCCCATATTAACCCAGTGCCTAAGCTTCTGCGGTCTCGTGCCAGGTGGACGCTTCTGCTTCCTTCTGCATCGCCGCTTGAGCGCCCTCTGGATCTTGCAAAGCATGGGGAACAAGTTGATCACCAAACAATTCGTCAATCTGCTCGAGAGTTCGTCCCTTTGTCTCGGGGAAGAAGAAATAGTAACTCAACGCGGCAATGAGGTTCATGACGAAGAACAGATAAAAGTATTTGAATCCAACGCTGTCAAGAGCAGTGGGAGTAAACTGCGCAAAGATCAAGTTGACAGCCCAGTTTGTGAAGGTTGTGATTGCGTTTCCGAGGGCGCGGACTTCGACGGGGAAGATTTCGGCGGGATAAACCTGTCGTGGCAATTTGTTAGACTCTTTTTTATTGTTTTAGCAGTGTACTGCTGTTTTCAAGAGACTCACCCAAGAAATAATGCCAAGCGGGGTGTAAAATAGACTGAAGACAAAATTCATCGCAACCATTGAACGGAGCTGAGCTCCGTTATTCGGGTTCAAGTATTGTGCCTGGACAGCATTGACAAGCAATGCAGCCCCAAGCATAGCAGCTGAGACGATCAAGGGCTTGATGCGACCAATTTTATCGATCATATAGAGACCGATGGAGCAGTAGACAATGGAGAGCGCTCCGCTGATACCGATAATCATAAGCGAGGTTTGATCGTTGATACCGAGGATAGCGTAAATGCGAGGCCCATAGCTAGATCCCGTCAGTCTCAATTTCGAAAACACAGTCACAATGATCAGTGCGTGGATATCTTACTAGTTGATGACATTGATACCGGAAAGAGGACCAAAAGCTTGGATGGCACATCCTAAAATCAATCGTTTACGCCACGATGCTTTCGTCAGGATGAGTTTCCACGACGTGTTCCCAACGGCCCGATCAGCAGCAATAACGTCGCGGATCTCGCGAAATTCCAAGTCCAAGGCTTCCTGGCTCGTGCCCTTGCGGATGTTCTTGAGCACTATCATTGCCTCCTCGTGTCTGTCCTTTTCCATCAACCAACGAGGCGATTCGTCCAAGAACCAGATGCCTCCAACCAGAATGAGACCCGGCACAATCTGGAAGGCAAGAGGGAAGCGCCCTGATAGAGTCAGCAAACTACAAGCATCAGGATGATAGAGCTAATAATCTTACAAGAGAATTCCGTGCTGACAAAGGAACAACCATAACCAAGCCACTGAGCAACCAAGAAACCCCAACTCAACATCCACTGCAGCAAACCCGAAAGCGCGCCACGCCATTTCTGCTCTGACAGCTCAGCAGCATACAACGGAATAGTAGAAGTTAGCATTCCCACCGCTGCACCGGCGATGAAACGGCCAATAATGAGCATGGCCATATTAACGGAACCAGCCTGAAGGGCGCAACCAAGCACAGAAACACATGAACCAGCAAAAACCGTCTTCTTTCGTCCCAACCAGTCGGCCGCAAGCATGTTGATCAAAGTTCCCAAGATGGCTCCTCCCTGGAATGCAGAGACGATACCACCCGTGACGGTGCTGTTGGGATTGGTGAAGTACTCCTTGAAGGTAGCCAGCGAGATTGTCGAGGTAATGATACCGCTGTCATAGCCAAAGAGGAAACCTCCAACGGCTAGGAAGATGGCCGAAAAGATGGTCTTGAGAGAAGGCATGGTGCTCGGCGATGACGATGTCGAGCCAATAGTAGGAACACTCTCAAACAAAACGCGTGGGTGATGATCTCGTCTCTGGGGCTGGGCCTGGAGATGAATTTATAATGCGGAGAGCGTGCAGCCATTACATGCAGAGCGAGTGCAATGAAACGGGGCCCCAGATTGATTCACCGTTCACCATATGCACCCCGGTGTATATTAACCCGAAATCATTTCCTGAGGATGGTCGGGTTTTCCGACCATGGCACTATGAAGCCACGCCAAGTAATTCCAAACCTAGTATCTATTGGTGTCGATCCGGCTCAGAGACTTCGGCCTGCGCACGCTTATACAGTTCGAAGTGTCGCTCGCTTCCGGCTTGCTGACCTGACCTTTAGAATTACATGAAGTCCATGACCTAGAGAACCCAGAATCCCATTTGCAGCGATTGACTCCCTCAGTGGTTGCTAAAACCAAGACTACAGCGTGCACTAGGGCTGGCTGGCGGCACCCACAATCCGGACTCGGTTTGTGGGGGGGCGGGGGAGCCTCGCCAACAGGAACCTACTATTCCCAGTTCTGCTTCTAGGTCAAGGCCCGAGAGCCCTAATAATCATGTGCCTCCTGCCCCCGCACGGTACTGTGTTACCGGGTCGTGGGTGAATCAACAACCACTGTAAATTTGAGAAACGACTCGACTGCCAGTGGGTTCACGAACAAATCGGGCCGAAATCGGCTCGTCATGAGATAGTCCCTAAAGTTTATATGCCATCACTGCAATTTGACAAGTTTACACGCCTACGTGCTCATTGATAAGAAGTACCTAGAGACTTGACTAGATCTCACTTCTACAAGCGCCAGTGTCTAATGTTCGATGCTGCTTGCTGGCAGCTCAGGAACATGTACAATACGGCTAGTTATTGTGCGTAGATGGACAGCATCGTCATTTTCTCTGTGGAATAAGATACTATCGATACTTTGTAATAATTGAGCTCACTCAAAATATAGACCTATCCTTCAATTTCTCAGGTCATTTTTCTACATATACTTGAAATGACAACGGTATATATACCATGAGAAAGCTCAATAATCTCTCCACCGACTTTTTTGCCATTTTTCTGGTCACCAACAAACACCATCCTGTCTGCGACCTCGTCCGCGCTCAAAGGGGGGAGTTTGATAGTGGCCGTTGTACCAAACGGGATGGTGACACACAAAGTGGTGGTACCCTTGCTATCGCCACTGTTTTCGATATTACGATTCAATTTGACCGTAATCAGTCCATAAGGACTATCAACTTCGCCGTCAATATAGTCGAACTCGGACTCATAAGCGGGCTCTATGATAAAAGTGCGGTAAGCATTGCCCACAGGTCTCAAGCCCAGAACGGATGCATAAAACCATTCATAAATGGTTCCCAACATGTCGTGACATTTGCTGCGACAGGCGTCCTGCCAAAACTCTGATAGAGTAGTTTCGCCTCTACGTAGGAAACGCATGTACGAGGGATGTTCCTCCTGTCGGGCCATTTGCAAAACAATATCAGGCCGTTTGGCATCTCCAAGAGTGTTGAAGAGATACCGTAATCCAATTTCACCGGCGCGAATACGGCCATCTTTAGTATCATCTAAGAAGGCGCGCATTACATCGTCTCGATATTCTTCGGGTACGAGCCCATACTGGAGAGCTAATGCCTGGTTCACAGCTGTGGCATCGCGCTGTGGATAGTTGTCCAATGATGTATAGTATGCGTATGGACGCGAAGGATCGTCTGTAACCAGAAGATGTTTGTTGTAAACTTTTGCAATGCGATCCGCCCACTCTGTGAAATGCGCCGCCTCGTCGACTTTACCCAGCTCAGTAGCCATAATAGCCACACATTGAAGACAGCGGTAATATATGGCGGTTTCGATATTTGCCTGATGATTGCCGAATGCGATATCTCTTCCCCAGTCACCAAGACCATGCTCGATCAACCCTCCTTTTCGCTCTTTCATTTTCATGTATTCCATGTATCTGACAGCAGCCGGATACACCTTTGGAATGACATGTGTGGAGTCGTAGTAGCGAAGGAGGATATCTGGAAGCAAGCAGATAGCGCCGCCCCAGGTGATTGTGTCGTGCAGTGGGCCACACATGTATCGCATCTCAGGGGCCATTGTGGGCACCAACCCATTGGGCTCCTGGGCATCTAGGATATCATCTAGTATTTTAGAGTAAAGCGACTCCATGTCACGAATATACTGTGTTGCAGGAGCCAACAAATGAGTCACTTCGAGCCAGCCGAACTTCTCAATCTGTGGACAGTCGGTGTGGTAACTGAACAAGTTACTTTGGAATGTCCAATAGAGCGCATTCAGTAGAGAATTGACGTCTTCCTTGTCGGTTTGCATTGTGCCCAGTCTTCGAGCTGCTGATGAAATGTGTCTTCCCACAACAGAATGAACCACGGGTAATTCTCCTTGGATAGAGTCAGGTGTTGAAACGCCTTCAATCTGAATATACCGGGCGCTTGTGAAGGAAAAGTCTGGCTCCCATACCTCGAGCCCACCACCGGCGAGATGAATACGTGAATATACACCAGTTTCAAACTCTTTGAATAACGGATCAGGCATCAGAACTGTACCATCTTCCTTAACAGACTCGGCATATCGGACGATCACCTCTGAACCAGCGGTACCTTGCAGGGTAATTTTGACCATGATCGACGAATTCTGTCCCAAGTCGTAGCATACAATGCCAGGCTTCGGGCTATGAGTTTTGATCGGCTCAAATGTCTCATGTAAGACAACTGGAGGCTGTGTCTGATAATATATGTGTCCCCTAGGTCCAGTAACTGGCTTGGCAGGAAACCAGCCACTGGCATCAAATCCAGACATGTCCCAACCAACCGGATACTGTCTTCGATCGTGGTCTTCCGATGCATAGATATTCGCAAGAGTAGTAGCACTATCACGCACTTGCCAAGATGGATCGGAAATAATAATCTCATGTCGATCGTCGGCATAAAACAGGTGTAATTCTCCAAAGAAGCAGAGTTCATTTCCATAGCGAACATATGTATTATCTTCATACATTGGCCAGAAGAAGCGACCTTTGCCGCCTTTTTCACCCGCGTAAAAGCCATTGCCCAGATGAACTCCGAGCACGTTCTCTCCAAGGCCCAAAGACTGAGTAATATCGTACGCCGTATATTGGACTCTCCTATGATAATTTGTCCAGCCAGGATCTAGGCGATGATCCGAGGCTGGCTTTCCATTCACAGTCATATTGAAGTGACCCAAGCCAGATGCAAAAAGTATAGCGCGAACAGGTTGGTCCACTAATTGAATGGGCTTCCTAAGATAAATAGGTCTGTCACCTCCGTTGCCAATCCAGACTGCCTTCCAGCGATTGGGCTCATCCTCAAACCACGTGCGGAAAATGAGACTGCTATGAGGCATGTAGGTTTGATTCATGCTGTAAGGAGGCAAAAGACGAGAAGACCTGGGATACGCCGTGAAGAAGTAATTCACAGCGCTATAGTAGGCGAGACCGGCATCATCCCAAACAGTTACTCGCCAATAATGACTGCGTGTTGACTGAAAGCCGTTGGTAGGCTTGCACAAGACGTTCCTTTGATTGTCGCTTTCCACTCGCCCTGAATCCCAAACATAATCGGAGACTTGATTTTCGTTTCTTTCGAGGGCCTCCTTGTCGGTAGTCACTTCCACACGGTATGCGACTTGTCGAGATCCAGGCCGGTCACATTCTATGGACCAAAAAAATCGTAATTCGTCGACATCAATGCCCAAAGTTTCGTGAAACCCGTGGATACCGCAGCGAGTAATACGCATAGCGACGTGGTGTTAGTCGAACAGGCTTTAAGAATAGCTTTTTTGTTTCATTTAATGTTTACTCAGAGATGTTGTATTCCGTCTCTGAGATTTAGAAAATTAGCTCGCTATGGAAAATCTTAAGAGGCATGCATTATGAACGGCGAAACGCTAAAGGCATGCTTTGATGTTGGGTCGGGTTGCCGTGTGTTCGGGAACTCGGTATATTCGTTCCCGAAGTACATTTCGGTAGTTACCAGCTGACCAATCCCGTGTCTAAATCTAGCTAGGTATTATGATTCATATTCATATTTTTACTGGAAGTCAAGTGGGTAAGAGTTGCCAAAAGCATTGGCGATTTTCAAAAGTTATTATACATAGATAAACGTAATGAGACACCTTGTAAGCAGAAGATGTATGCCCTAACGCCCGCTTATACCCATAACTGGACCACAGAAAAAGATGAAGAAAAAGAAATGAGAAACGGCATGACATAAAACGGCGATTTCATGGCCGGTCTGCCCCGGCTGAAATGAATCATTCATTCTTCCACCCATTCCACCTCTCGAAATCTCCTGTGTCAAGATCAAACAAGTCCAACATTCTCCCAACGCTTTGATCCACCAGCTCATCAACGCTAGAGGCCTTGATATAGAAAGCTGGAACAGGTGGGAATATGACCGCTCCGCTTTGAGTAAGAGTCAACATATTGCGTAAATGAATATCGCTAAGTGGCGTTTCACGCGCAACTAAGACCAGCCGGCGTCTTTCCTTGAGCATGACATCTGCAGAACGTGAGATCAAATCCTCACCAAACCCCATTGCCATCGCAGCAAGAGATTTCATGCTGCAGGGGACGACAATCATGCCATCGGCACGGAATGAGCCGCTTGCAATAGGTGCCGCCATGTCATTGATATTGTAGACATGGTCTGCTAGTGCGCGGACGTTCGTAGGGTGGTAATCCGTTTCATATTTGATGGTCTCTCCGGCCCATTTGCTAATTACCAAGTGCGTTTCGACTTGTAGACGTCGCAGGGCGATGAGGACTTTTATACCGAGTATTGCACCTGTGGCTCCTGTCATTGCGACGACGATCTTCTTGCGTCGCTGAGGTCGTGGTATTGTCATAGCTATAAGATCTTGATTTCGGTTGGTAGAATCTGCGGAATCGGCGTGTTCGCTTGAATTATCCGTTGACCGAGGAGTTGCAGCGCCGCTGTGAGGTGTGGAAGCACCTGGGTGGAATATTGCGTCCAGCATTATCAAGGACTTATTTTGTAGCCGGAAAATATTAGTCAAATCCGAGTGGTGATTTGATAGATATGTATATTGAAACCTAGAAGTGATGGTAGTGATGTAACGACGGTAAGATATCTGTCGGAAGGTTGATTAAACGTGAAGAGAACAGAACGTTAACTTTGATTAGGATTGATCAGGAATCAACTGAGCTCTGGATTCAAGCTTCTAATATGTAGGAATACATTATCATTAATTACGAACTTAATTTGTTCTTTGAAGCACTTTTCAATCATGGCAAGCATCATAGGTGCTTGCTCCGAGGGTCCGAGAAATCCGAGATTTGGGTCGGCCCGAGTTGGACAACTGGTCGGAACGAGCGAATAATTCGCAACTCACTACGAACCAGTCACTGTTGAGTCGATTGCGGGTCAATCAGGTCAGTAATCTAGAAAGGCCCTAGCTGCTGTGAATTGTCGAACATGGGGACTAGTTCTAGATTAGCATGCTACTATCACGAAATGGCCAGCTGCCTCACCATTCATGATGGAATCCAGATAGGTCCAAGGGGATAGATCAGCTTGATCGAGGGGCATGTTGAAATAATCAAATCTTCAATAGGTCAGTGTCAGGTTTGCAAGGTATCCCACAACCCAGTGAAGGTCTAATGAAAAATGGCCTACCCGTTAGTGGATGCATCAGCAAGTTGAGACGTGTCTATATTTGTAGTTCCGGCTCCCATGTTCACATCCCATGTGCCGAATTGATTTTCTTGCGGATTTGTCTCTTCAATAGGCTGCTGCAATTCAGAGTTGGCTGGAAATTGCGCCTCTTTCCCATTCAAGGAATTTTTCAATGTTATGAGTGCTCTTATATGTGGTCCTGACAGCCAGCCACCACCCTCTTCAGCAGCGCCGTTGTCACTTGCTAGACTCGGATTGTCGAGTGCAAGAAAGACGTCCATAACTTTTTTTTGTAAGTCTCGACATTCTGTGTCATTTCGAGTGTCTTCCCAAATGCCCAGCAAAACAGTGGAAGTCAAGACGGCGTGAATCATGGACCAGGTCCGCATGGGAACAATGCTTAATTTCTGAAAGTCTAGGAATGCTTTGCTAGCCTCAATCAGACTCGATTTGGCTCTGTTGCGTAAAGAACGGTCTTGGTCGCTATCTGTGACTTGGCTTGGATGTTTAATCGCGGGCCGGCAGATGAAAGATGTCATAAAAGAAGCATGGATACGAAATGCGAGATGCTCGAGACGTTGCTGCATATTTTTACTACTTGTTATATTTTGCAAGTGAGGTTGAAGCTGAAGTTGGAGGTTATCGACTTCGATTAGTGAATTAAATGCGTCGGTATACCGATCTTCGTCACGATTTAATATGTCCAAGCTTAACAGACATAATTTTTGCATTGCGCCAACATACGAAAGCGGTTCATTTGGTGATTGTTCATGAATGATCCTTGGCTTTAGAACCGCGGGTTGACGATCGTGACACAAGCAGAGAAGGCAGTCGTGCCAGATTATAATGGACCTATCCAATTGAGTGAGTTCCGTGCGTTACGTATAGGGCTTATCTTACCATAGTTTCTGACGCTTTAGCCGAACGTGTTCCGGGTATTTGTTTGTAATCGTGTCAGTATGAAGACCCAATGTTTGTGCCAACCTAACCGTGAGGCCTAACATCGCCCATGTAGCGTCCGATTGACCTTGATTTTGCAAAACATGTCCCAGTATCAGAAGCGATTGTATTACTTCGAGCGAGGGACGGAAAAGAAAATTCGCCAATCTCAGTGCCTGAAATGACCTGCGGGCTTTCGTGTGATTTAGAAAAGTCCGAAATCTGATAAAGAAACTCTGCAACATACCAAAGTCTTGGGATTTCTTGGTACGGTCCGCTAATCCATCATCGGAAAAGTGCGCCCCTGAAGCTAATGTAGCTAAAATCACACAGATCTGACCAATTGATAAGTCACTATTTGTGTCATTCATTCCGTCACTGGTGGACTGGGTCTTAGCGACCTGAGTATCGAGATAAGTGTAGATGTTCGTCTCAACTTCCTCTATATCGACCACTGTAGGACTAAAAGGATTGGCAAAGGTTCGATAGAAGTGAAAATACCTGATTCAAAAGTTAGTAAAGGTTCGCATATTGAAATTGAGCGTGTTACTTTAGAATTTCTTCGCGCTGAGGCAACACCTTTGAAAATGAACTAGATGGGTTGTGTTGCAGTTCCTCGTCCATGAATGGATAGATAGTGTATGTATTTTGGAGGCCAAGTGCTGGTTCAATGTCTCGTGTTAGATTCTCGGTTACATCCTGTGTACTATTTCGGATTATCGAAGGCAAAGAATTGTCGCCGGAGAAGGGATATCCCTCTCTTGTTGCGGTATCCGGGTTCAGAGAAGCCGCTATTGACAGCCTTGATCCGAAAGTTCTGTTAATAGCTGGGCTCAGGCTTGGTGTGCTGATATGATCTTGGTGATCTCGCGGACGGGGACTCGAATAAGGAGAGTTGACATCTTCATTTGATGAAACCGGTGGTTTCCTTTTAACGGGAGACCTACGCACGGAGGCTGTCTGTTGGGGCGCTGTATATATACATATTTCCGGGTGATTGCGTCGCTTGCAAGTTTTGCATGGCTGATTGCTGTCACATTTCACTTTTCGCTGCCGACAAGGATAGCAGGCCGTTGCTCCCCTCTGTTCGCGCTTGAGACGAAGGACCCGGTCAACTTGTTGGCGATCGACACTGGGGGTAGAGGGGTCGTGTGATTCCATGTTCAGACCGTGCTGATATAATTTTTAAAAATCATAGCCGTTGTGTAAGATATGAAGCACTAAGCCTTCACAGAAGGTCTATTCGACTCGAAAGGGCGCGAAGCAGTTGAACTTCAGATGTTTGGTTGATGGTTATCGCGTATTCGAACTGTCAGCTTCCATGATCCTAAGGCATATGACGGAAAGATGCTAATATCCTCTTATCATATCCATGATTTACATAATTTGTACGTAGCAATTGTGGCTGACGAGAAGGATGAGATCTGAACGATATTGAAGTTGGCAATTACCTACGGATCATTGATTATCCGACGACTCCCTATTGCATCACGCAGCCCAGCCAATCAACGGCTTGGGATTCGTACTAAGAGTTGCTGCGCGATACAAGCTTCGAACGAAAGTGTTGATCATCAGATGGAATGCCATGTATTGTCAACACTGATATTCTCAGCATGGAATAGTTGAATGGGCAAATTCGATCCTTATGAATGCTACAGTCGGTTCGTTTAGATCCTTGGAAGCATCACCGACCTATGTAACAGGATGTAAGGCAAGTTGAAAGGACAAGAAGCATTGTATCTGTCATTACACACCCTATCAATGAGCATAAAGTATTATGGGGCAATATTATTATATTGAAAGGAACTATACGCACAATGCGTGCCGAAAGATCCTGTGCATCTGCGTCATGTCGTGAAAAGTGTAAAGGCTTAGCCCTAAGGTCTACCTCTCCGAGACCCCCGAGGTCTCCGAGGTAGCTGCCGAGATCCAGTCTGGTGCTCCCCATGACAGTTCACATAAATGAATATATAAAGAGCTTTATGTTGAATGATTATCGATGATCAAATTTCAGACAAACGCCTACTCAAATAGATTACAAAGACTTCGCCGTAAAACTTAAAAAAATGACTTCCGAACCACCCCATCTCAGCTTCCGCTCGTTCGTCGAAGCATTGAAGCAAGACAACGACCTTGTCGAGATCAATACTCCAGTCGATGCAAATCTCGAAGCTGCCGCTATCACACGTTTAGCCTGTGAGACTAACGACAAGGCACCACTCTTCAATAATCTAATTGGCGCCGACAAGGGACTATGGCGCATCCTGGGAGCTCCTGGATCCCTCCGTCGTTCCAAAAAAGACCGTTATGGTCGACTAGCACGACATCTGGCTCTTCCACCTACATCAAGTATGCGTGAGATTCTAGATAAGATGCTCTCTGCCAGCGAGGCCACGCCTATTCCGCCCAACATCGTCACCGACGGCCCTTGCAAAGAGAACAAGTTGCTGAGAGGAGAGTTTGATCTGACCAAATTGCCAGTTCCGCTCATCCACAAAGATGATGGAGGCAAATACATCCAAACCTACGGCATGCATGTGGTTCAATCTCCCGACGGAAAGTGGACCAACTGGTCCATCGCTCGTGCCATGGTAGCTGATAAGGATCATTTGACTGGTCTGGTCATTGAGCCTCAGCACATCTGGCAGATCCATCAAATGTGGAAAAAGGAAGGCAAAGACGTGCCATGGGCTCTCGCTTTTGGTGTTCCACCGGCCGCTATCATGGCTGCAAGTATGCCAATTCCTGACGGTGTTTCCGAAGCCGAGTATATCGGCGCAATGACTGGCTCGGCTCTCAATGTGGTCAAGTGCGACACAAACGATTTGTATGTTCCGGCCAATTCTGAAATTGTATTTGAAGGAAAGCTTTCAATTAGTGAGACCTCACCAGAAGGTCCATTTGGGGAAATGCATGGTTACGTCTTTCCGGGTGACACACACCCGTGGCCAAAGTATACGGTCGAGAAAATCACATATCGTAATGGTGCCATTCTTCCAAT
Organism: Talaromyces sp. F31; assembly: GCA_037356135.1. Lineage (NCBI taxonomy): Eukaryota > Fungi > Ascomycota > Eurotiomycetes > Eurotiales > Trichocomaceae > Talaromyces > Talaromyces sp. F31. The sequence goes on along the minus strand of JAYXSF010000032.1, from coordinate 187,575 downwards.
GTCTGCCTGTGGCCGGTTGACTGATGAGACGGTAAGCTTTTTTCGCACCTATCCCAACGGCAATAGCATACAGATGCTGACATAACTTTTATAGCACACCATGATCGGGTCTCTCGCTGCCGCAGAAATCCGTAAAATCTGCCAACTTGAAGGTCTGCCCGTCACAGACGCCTTTGCTCCATTTGAATCACAGGTGACTTGGGTTGCTCTGCGTATTGACACAGAGAAGCTACGTGCAATGAAGACAAATAGCAAAGATTTCTCCAAACGTGTTGGAGACTTGGTCTTCAATCACAAGGCCGGCTACACTATCCATCGACTTGTTCTCGTTGGCGATGATATTGACGTCTATGATGGCAAGGATGTGATGTGGGCATTCTCGACTCGCTGCCGACCCAACATGGATGAGACCTTTTTCGAAGATGTCCGTGGATTCCCCCTTGTTCCATATATGAGCCACGGTAATGGATCTGCCACTATGGGCGGCAAGGTCGTCTCTGATGCTCTGATGCCAAGCGAGTATACCACAGGTCGTGACTGGGTTGCAGCTGATTTTGAGAGCTCATATCCTGAGGACGTCAAGGCGAAGATTCGTGCTAATTGGGAGTCAATGGGGTTCATGGCAGAAGAGTAGGCCGTGACTAATTGCTTTACGCTATGGGTATCTGCATCGCTTGTGTAATAAGTACTACTTAGCTATCATATTCTATAGAAAGAATCTTCTTCTCTTGTTAGGTTGTTTTTAAAATGGATATTCAAATACATTCTCAAATATCATCATTAGACGCTCTACCAATTTCAAATAGCGTCGTGCGGGGCTCGTAGCGTGGTAGCCTAAGGCATCAAGGCACCCCAAGAAAATGGAAGCTTCGTGAAGCTCATCGCCAATTGTGACTCGTCCTTGTCTCAGCTGCTTCCTTTCTTCGATCAATCGTGTCTTTCGCAAATTTTCACTCTTCAATTTACTTTGAGCCGTTTTACTCTCCCTTCACCTGTCAACATACTTACTCAACACGCCCGCGAGGTACCAGTTAGTTTTAAGCTTCTACACTTCCCCGCTATCCTGACTGTCACATCACATTGCTTGCTAAAATGGCCGATAAGAGTACGTACGAAGCTACGCTTTGCTTCAGATTTCACAGAGACTGATTACGACCTTATTTGCTAATACTTACGAATCGCAGGTCGATCCCGCGTTTACCTTGACATCGAAATCGGTGGTAGAAAAGAGGGCCGCATCGCTTTAGAACTGGTACGTCTTTACAAACGCAGTACAGACTGATATCACGACAAGCTAACCAATATTGCTTCTAGTTTGACGATGGTAAAGCATTTCTCAGTCATCCTCAACAATTGTCAATGGCTAATCGAGCTTCTCGCAATCACAGTGGTCCCCAAAACCGCGGACAACTTCCGTGCTCTCTGTACCGGTGAAAAGGGAATTGGAAAGCAAGGAAAACCCCTCAGTTTCAAGGGTACAGTTTTCTCGGTTGCTTTATATCTACACAAGAGAAGCATCTAATCAGTGACAGGCTCAATTTTCCACCGTGTCATCAAAAACTTCATGATCCAGGGCGGTGACTTTACAGCCTTCAATGGTACCGGCGGCGAATCCATCTACGGCGAGAAATTCGAAGACGAAAACTTTGATCTCAAGCATGACCGTCCTTTCCTCCTATCTATGGCCAACTCCGGCCCTGCCACCAACGGCAGCCAGTTCTTCATCACCACAGTCGAAACCCCGCACTTGGACGGCAAGCACGTCGTGTTCGGAGAGGTCATCAATGGAAAGAGCTTGGTTCGCAAGATCGAAAACATGCCCACACAAGCCGACAAGCCGAATAAGGATGTCGTCATCGCCGACTGCGGGGAGTTAAAGGGAGAAGAATACGAGAACGCCGACAAAAAAGCCGTCGACGCTACCGGTGACCCATACGAAGACTACCCCGCAGACCACGATTCTGAATTGACAGCTCCCTCAGCCTTTGAAATAGCCACAAAGCTCAAGGAAATCGGCAACACAGCCTTCAAGGCCGGCCAAGCATACGTCGGCCTAGAAAAGTACCAAAAGGGTCTCCGTTACCTGAACGAAGTACCCAACGCCGACGACAAGGACCCCAAGGAACTTGAGGGACAAATGAAAGCCCTGCGATTCACATTACACTCTAATTCGGCTCTGCTCGCAAATAAGCTCAAACGCTGGCAGGATGGTAAGACCTGGGCCGGCTACGCATTAGAAACTGCCGATGCCGCTAGTGCAAAGGATGCAGACCGCGCAAAGGCGTACTATCGCCGTGCAGTTGCGCAAGTTGGTTTGAAGGAGGAGGATGCTGCTATTAAGGATCTTGAGGCCGCATTGAAGCTCGCTCCTGGTGACGCTGCTATTAGCAATGAGATTGCTAGGGTGAAGAAAATTATTGCGGAGGCTGACAAGAAGCAGAAAGAGGCTGCTCGGAAATTCTTTTCTTAGCTACCTTTGTACAGAACCATTACTATGTCTAGAACAAAAGTATCTGTCCATTTCACTTTCTGATTCATGGCTGTTTAGAATTTGGGTAAGTTTTAAACTGGAAGCCTCGTCGAGTAACCACATTGCAATTTTTGATACCAGTGCTTTACACAGTGGTAGATCAGTTTCTCAACAATCCAGAGAATGTAATCACGAATAATTCTTTCCAGTGGTTTGAGGTACATCCGCGCCGGTGCTCTTGGCTCGGCTGTCATCGACAGAATTCACATTGATTCTGTCCAGAGTGTCGATGGAAAGTTGCAAAAAGTCGTGCTTATTCTCCCAGGTGATTTGCTTCTCGGCGAACCCCTCACTACGTTCAGGAGGTGGTGGAGGATCGGTGATCTTTGTGACGAGGTATGCTGTGGACGCTTGCGCAATGCCGTACATAAGCACGCCGATAAATGGTGTCTTGAGCACGATGGTGAAAGCAAATGCAAAGCCGAAGAGGACCCCCTCGCGGTCAAGGAACCATCTTCGTTTCTGGTCCTTGTCGAATTTGATACGAGAGAAATAGGGGTCAAGCTGAGGCTCTGTCAGTGACTGTATCACTTCAGTGCGATTATCAAATCAAGATGAAACCTACAAGTTCGCGCATCAAACTTCGCGAGGCAAAGTAGGTATGCAAAAAGAAAACGATGTATCGTTTTGGCAATATCAACCCCGACCCAAATATGACTGCTGCTGGTGTGGTGCCGATAGATTTCCTGACGCTGTAGAAACTAGCAGCAGGCATAACAAATCGTCCAACCACCGGGAGCAACGACAAAATGTAGATGCCCAGCCACATCCCAACCCTACGAGCGTATCGATTCAAAAAGGCCATTAAAGCGGCATTTATTGGCTTCTGTTGTCTCGATGGAGCGCCCTTTTGCTTGGTCGGATATCTGACAAGGTTTGGATAGTACATAGCTCTGGTGTTTCGAGGATCATCGGTCTTATGCTTTTCGACGTAGGTTGCATCAACCCATTCGAGGGATAGAAGAAAGCTGTGACCGACTAAAATTAGCAAAAGTGCATCGTTCGTATCTGCTCAATGATAATCTCACATATCGTCTAATGTAGGCGTAATGTACCGCATGAGGGTCATGAGTAGGAAGGGCACTTGAAGCACAGAGTTCGATATGAAGTTCAGTCCTTCAATGAGCTTGTCATCCCATGTTGCAGAGTCCAAGTCGACCACGACCGAAGCTATCTGGAGCGCTAGTTTTATTATAATCATCTAACCAAGATTGTTAGCTATTAGGTCACTTATACGACCGCTGTAATGTTTACTGGAATTTGCAAGATTAGGTGAATCACCACCCCGACCACGACGGCCAGAGCAGCTTGACGGAAGTGGTCATGTTTGAATAAATTAGGATTGCGTAGTATTCGGAGTGCTATATCAAAGAACCGCGATTAGTTTACCATCCTCAAGAAGAAACGGTATAGAAGCTGGCTTACTGCCAACAACGGTAAGCTGGGCTCCCCGCAGAATGGCATTGGGCTCGAATTGAGACATTGCCAGGGAAGCTGGCTAGACGAGACGGCCGTAGTAGTGAGTCTTTAACTGAAGATATCGTGATTGGCGACAACCAAAGGCATTAAGCTTGAAGGATGTGCGAAGAGAAAACAGCTGCCTGCTTAGTGTCAAAAATAGATTGTTGATATGATGTCAGCGCTCTCGGCAGCGGAAAAGCTGATATGCCGACGCTGAGCCGTATGTATGTCTTGCATTTGCATACAGCATACAGCACCATGTCATTATCCCGAGAGAACTACGGCGATACCTGTGCGATCAAGGTACTGCTGATACACTTAGCGTGCTGTCCTTTTCTTCTCAAGTGCGAGGATGCTGCCTCGTTGATAAGACACGCGACATCACGTGTCGCGATCTTCGCTGTGGGCCGCCTAGCTTACAGCCTAGTGAAACTAATTATATCAGACGCTCTTATTAATGACAGTCCGTGCCTTTCGCTCTCACCTTGTCTATCTCTCGCTATCCCCCGCCAACCCATGTCCGATTGACGTCGTACAGACTCGGCATACAATGACTTGCTATCCATGACTCTGTCCCGACCACATCTTACACGAAGCCAACATGGCGCGCGGCGCATTCTAAGCTGTCAACGGCACTCTCACACATCCTTCCCTTGCGGTTTATGCGAACCATGACCCAGCCATCTGGAACTGGCTTCGCGCCAATCCGGAGATCCGCGACCTTACCTTCAAAGTTTATTTCGGAGAGGCGACGATTCAGCGAAACTTCTGCTGCCCATGACAGATTCGACTCTGTCCTCTTCTTCCACCCTTCCGCCAAAATCGTCAAGTTCGCTCCCGATGCGCCTCCTACGGCGTCGCAATCGTCGCCATCTATCGACTTTGACTATCCGGTGGACACGATCGAGACCTTACCGTGGCGGTCACCGGCGGAAAGAACGGTGGCTGTTGGGCGTTTGAGATTGGAAATCCCAACTGGCTTATCTCCCTTCCTAAAATGTGGAAACGTCGTGCAGGCAATCCTGAAGAATTCACAATGTTGGTGTGTTGACGGCAAATCGACATTCGTACTGCGCATTCGATCTTTGACTTATTACCGTATTGAGCTTCCAGACCAGACTCCGGAAGACGCAGAATTAATCGAGAATTTCAAGAGCGCTTTAGCCAAGGTTCTTCGCTATGAAGTAACGCCCTGCCCTTTTCAGCGTGGTTTCAGTGTGCCGCTGCCGGCCGAGGCTCATATACCGAAGAAGAAAAGAGCTTGGCGCCCAAAACATCGACGCGAAAGTGCTCCGGCTGGGTCGGAGTTGGATAAGACATGGCCGGATACTGCAAATGAAGGCGAGAATGTGCAGCACGACATGGTCGACCCGTATGATGGTGACACTACCGACGACAGCGTTTCGACAACAACCACCAGCGTGCCACAACTCGACTCTACTACATCCGAAGACATTCAATTTAGTGATGTAGCGGATGATGCGGAACTCACACTTGGCGCCCCTAAGCGATCAGGAACAGAGCCGGCACATTCAGTCCATGACATGCTCGCTAGATTCCAGCCGATACCAGAATCAGACAGCGAGGATGATAGCATATCATTTCATTCTCTTTCCCGTCAAGACTCAAACTCTCCCCCTTCACCTTCGCATCTGGGTCCTTCAGCCTCTCCTTTTGACGACCAATTGCCGAATCTGACGCTTCCACATCAGCGCTTACACAATCATAACAGAGATATCTCGGAAGCAACTATAACACCCGAATCGCTATCTACATTCCAACCCATACCTAATAATGACCTAGTGGAGCCAAATTCTACGATACAGGAACAGGCCGAGCCTGACCCGAATCTTAATAGCATCTCTTCATCTTCTTCTTCCTCCCCCGAACCCGACTTTTCCGATGCCGTCGCCACTCTTAGAACCGAAGTAGACGTACTATCTCCTAGCTCTACTACACCAAATAGAAGAGATAGTACTTTGTTGGAGCTGGACCATACCGAATCTTTCGGAAACCGGGATCTCCCGCCTTTACTGCCAGCCTCTGAACACAATTCTGTCGATGCCAATGCGAGCCTTGCAACGGGAGCGGACGTACTATACCCTAATTCGCCCACCGCAGACAGAAGGGACAGTATTTTGAAGGAATTGCGTCGGACTCGATCCTTCAGAAAACGAGATCTTTCGCCCCTTCCACCAGCTTCCACTTTAGAATATTTCACACCTCGACCGTCGAAAAGCATGACGACATTGCTCTTCAACAAGGCTTGCTCTCTGGTACTTATTCTACCTCTACAGCTTCTCCTCTTCTTCATTCATCTTGCAGCGCAGTTCGTAAGCGAGGACAATGCACAAATAGATGCCTCCGACGCTACCCGCAAATCAACCAAGGAGGGTGATGGAGATGAGGATGACTTCAAGATGCCCAAGACACCCGGTACATTTCGTCGCTCCTTGTCTCTTGGAGACCCTAGCGATGCCTTGTCTGATCTCGAGTAATCTTTCAAACCCCGAAAGCTCTGATGCCATCCTCAAAGCGGGTATGAGGCAGAGCTTCATGTGCGAATTACTTATATGCATACACACTACCCCTGTTCGAATAGTTCATACCCATTTCATGATTTTCATTGACACGACTTTATACATTCTCCCTATACAGCGCGCATTCGCATATGGCTCTTTTTACGGCATGGAGTGACATGGCTACAATAACTGTGTCAGATGATTTATGTATCTTAGTTATGCCTTTTTCTGTGATAATATTAATATTCAAGTCCCAAGTCATCTTGTGCCAATTAAGTATGCTAGAATCCATGTATGTTTATACCTATACAACGAATCTAATTTTGACATTCGACCAATGTGAACCAAAGTCATGAAGACCGATGTTATTCAATATCCTGCTCACTGTATAAACCGAAATAGTAGACCCAGTAATAACAAATCAACGCCGGGCTGATGCAACAATATATCTCGCTTCTTTTCATTCACCGTTCTACCAACCCATAGAGCCCTCACTCCAGCGATCACCGTTTCCTTATCCTCAAGCCTTCCCAGACTTTGCTTTCGCCTTCCCTTTCTTCTTCGCACTACGGTCTCTCTTCTTCAATCCCGCCATCCCCGCCTTGCAAATATCCGCATACCTAACAAAGAACGCCTCCAAGTCCGCCGGACTCACGATGGTCGATAACTTCACTTTGGCCACCTTTTTGTTCTTAGTCACTTTGGAAGTCGAAGCACCTTCGGCGGCTTTTGTGGGCTTAGGGTTCTGTGTCTTTCCGTCCGTTGCGCGCACGAGGATTGAGCCTTCGGTTATCGAAGGGTCGGTGAATGATGAGGCGGTGGTGGTGAGCCGTTTTTGGGTGAGGTAGACGCTTCCTTGGGTCTTTTGGGAGGTGCTTGTGAGGAGGTTTGATAACGAAGCGAAAAACTGGAGTATCGAGTTAGTCTTGTGGAAAGCGACTGGTAATGTGATGGACTGACCTCGTCGTTGCTCAGGTGCGGCGCCATGAGGGGAAGTGGCCACAAGTCGTGGTCTTTACAGAGAGCTTAATAAGTCGATGTATTAGGTTTGGATGCAGGACAGGGAGTAGATGCAATGCCCAATGCGTACTCGAAGAGAGCGAATTGATTTATCTGAATTTGTAGACTGAGATATACTTGCAATGGTGTCCGAGATTTGGTGGGGAAGAAAAGTGCGGAAGCTCGGACCACTTTTTATTCTCATCTCCGCAAATAATTTCTGAGCATCTGCAACAATTTTTGCAGAACTTGACAAAAACAAGACAACATGCCGCGGCCAAGGCATCTCACTACGGCGCTTCCGCGACAGTTAAGAGCTGAGTTGGGGATCAAAGATACTTACGGCGAGAAGAAACGAAACCCAAACCGATCCGTATCGCGCAAAGAGCGACGAAAGGAAGAGAGACATGGAAAAAGACAACAACACGACCGTCCGAGGGGCGGCATGAACAGAAGACGAGAAGCCGAAAGCGAAGCAGAAGATGAAAGTGAAGATGAGTCAGCGAGCGAAGAAGAGGAGCGACCTGCGCCCGCTAAAGCATCCAAACCGCTTGAGACCAAGACGATCGACCGAAAGCAGGCCGAACCGAAGCAGCCCACTATATCGAAAATTGTAAAGGATAGACTCGCGCAGGACGATAAGGAAATCGAGGCTCTCGAAAAACGACTAGGTATCAAAGGGAAGAACAAGCTACCAAAAGCCTTTGAGGAGGATGGTCTCGCAGATCTTCTGGGTGAAATAGGCGAGGATTCAGAAGCAGAGGATAGTAAGAAACGGAAACGAGAAGAGCGAGAATGGTTACAGAGAAAGAGGAGACGAGCTCAGGGTTTAGATGAGGAGGATGAGGAGGATGATAGCGATGCTGGAAGTTGGGACGGTCTCGAAGAATCTGCCAATGATGACGGGGAAGATGGGTCAGATGAAGACCACGAAAGTGCGCAAGATGAATCTGAAGATTTCGAAGGGTCCGAGGAAGATATGGAAAGCGATGGTGAATCAGTGGAGGAACCGAAACAAGAGCGCGTTCGAGAAAATCCCTACATTGCACCACCCACAAAGACGCCGTCTGCCACGAAATACATTCCTCCATCCATGAGGGTTACGGCGGGAAGCAAGTCTGAAGAAGATGTACGCTTACGTCGACAAGCACAGGGTCTACTAAACAAGCTTTCAGAAGCCAATTTGATCTCCATCCTGAACGATGTCGAGAGACTCTATCGCGAGAACCCACGTCAAAGTGTTACTTCGACATTACTAACACTGCTTCTTACACAGGTCGCTGACCGAGCGGCCTTACAAGATACATTTATTATCCTGCATGCCGGTTTCATAGCTGGGTTGTACAAGTTGATTGGAATGGATTTTGGCGCCATGGTCATCCAGACACTAGTAGAAATGTTTGACAATTCGGCCGATGAGAGGGGTCCATTTACTGGGAAAGAACAGTTGAATTTGATGTCGCTCCTTTCACAACTCTACAATTTTCATGTAGTCGGAAGCAATCTTGTTTTTGATTACATTCGTCTGTTTCTCGAGGAGATCAATGAGACAAATACAGAGTTTCTTCTCAAGATCATTCGCAGTATGTTTTTCTTTCCTCACCCCATGCATCCATACCTTTGCTAACCAATAATTTTCTAGCCTCGGGACCTCAGCTCAGACAGGACGATCCGTCATCCCTCAAAGATATTGTGCTCCTTATTCAACCAGCCGTAGCGCGAATCGGCGAATCATCCTTGTCTGTCCGTACAAAGTTCATGATTGAAACCATCACCGATCTCAAGAACAATCGCATGAAAACCGGCGCTGTGGCATCCAGCATCTCGTCTGAACACATCACCAAGATGCGCAAAATCTTGGGATCTTTGAATAATCGAAATGTGCGAGCGTCAGAACCAATTCGAGTTTCGAGAAGCGACATTCAGAACTCGGACAGAAAAGGAAAATGGTGGCTTGTAGGTGCTAGTTGGAAGGAATCGGACCCCCTTGAGGCTGCGCGTCAGGAACTGTCTACATCTTCGACTGCTGTCGCTTCAGGTCAAGTACAAGATCAAGATAGTGACGGCGAGCCGGACCTCGCGGCCATCGCCAGAGCGCATCGTATGAACACAGATGTCCGACGCTCAATCTTCGTAGCCATCATGTCAGCAACAGACTATCGAGATGCGCATGTTCGACTTTTAAAATTGCGTCTTAAAAAGAATCAAGAATACGAAATCCCGCGTGTCCTCGTCCATTGCGCCATGGAAGAAGAGGCCTACAACCCCTACTACCACCTAATCGCCCGCCGACTCTGCAGTGAATTGGGCCGACGAATCAAGATGTCTTTCATGTTCACTCTGTGGGATATATTCAAACGCTTGGGTGAGACTAACGACCTCGACGAAGGAGGTAGCGACGACGAATTCCACGGCTTTGACGAAGACGGCTCCAACAATGCAAAACTAGACATCAAGTCTATTGTCAATCTTGCCAAAATGTACGGCAACTTGCTCAGCGACAATTCTCTCAGCTTGGCGATACTGAAGAATCTTAATTTTGCCTACCTGCAACCGAAAACAAGCACATTTGTTGAAGTCTTGATCATCACAGTCTTCCAGCAAACCTCCCCATCATTGGCACGAAAGACGAAATCTGCGGATCTGAAAAAGAAACAAACCGAAACTGAAGAAGAGCTCAAGGATAAACAGGCTGTTCTTCTCACTCGCATATTTGCGCAAACCCATCAAACTGCGCCGCACATTGTCAAAGGACTGATATATTTCATCCGCAAAGTGGTCGCTAAGTCGGATATTGTGGCTAATAGCAAGGAGAAGAGATTGGTAAAATGGGGCTGTGGTGTCGCAGTGAACGCGTTGACTGGGCTTGAAAACAAAGGCACTTGAGATGGATTAGCTCAAACGAATAATTTTAGTCATGGGTTAATGATCGTTGAGCGTGCATCATCATCTAAATTTTGTGTAATAAATGTAAATATAGATTCGGTTTAATCTGGTCTTGCGTATGGAAACTATGCTCAATATGTGTATCTTATTGTTAGGCATGAAGCTTGTCAATTATCTTTCAGTCTCTCTCAGTAAATCCCACTCGGCAGCTACTAGCCACGTCTTCGAAGTAGAATATGTAGGATGCGCAGAACTCGCCGCAAGTTCTTGGAGTTCCTCTTGAAGGTCTTCAAGGCCATCTTCGGACTCGGATTGGGATGAAGGAACAACTCGCTCCCCGGAAGCCTGCTTGCTGTGGCTTGTATCATTAATATTCATGGAATCCAGCTCAATTTCCCATGATAGACCCGCTCCGATCCCGACCTTATCGCCTGGTTTCAATCTCTCGCCTAGATCTGAGCTGGTAATAGATGAGCCGCGATCATTGTTAGTATTCCCACGAGAAGCGGCTACACCTAGTAGCAGTACGGTCATAGTTTGGGCACTACGATTAGCCGGCGGCGGCTCCTCTCTACTAGCTTCTGGGGTTAGTCGGGCCATGATAACTGGGCCAGAAGATTTCAGAAAGGCGTTATGACAAGACTCAATCCTGCCAATTGTAGAATATCTGGCATCATTCAGATTTCGACGTGGCTGTCGTTCAGTCATAGCTTTGCGTTTCATGTCGGCTTCCATAATCCAGTCTCGAAGATGCTCGGCCATGCCACCAGGTAGATAAGCGGCAGCGGCAGCTGCGCCTGATTTCGGCCGCCCTAGACGACGAAGAGTACGAGTTGCTACAGGCGAAAAAGGTGCCGGGATATTCGACGATGAAACATCTTCCTTATCCGGGGATGGTGATCGCGGTAGCACAAATGTAGGTTTCTTCCGTGCGGGCTGGGGTGTTGAGGTAGCGGGTGTGGTAGTCGATGCAGGAGTATAATTCGCAGAGAGAATGAAGCGTGGACGATTTTGAAAGGTAGATGTTTCAATGCTTGAGCTGACACCTTCAGTTTGTACAGAATAACCCTGATCTGGCGTTTGAGGTTCAGAAACTGGCTCAAAGCTTTTGGGCTCATAACTTTCGGTGTTGACTAGCTCGCGGTTAGGCACTATTCGTGGAGTGAGCAATTCCAACTTGGGGTTCTTAGTTCTGCCCCGGACTGGTGTTGACGGAGAATCGGGTATGGGAGAACTTGAATCGTTGATTTCATCAAAGTTGTCTTCAATTATTTCAGTTCTGACTGGTTTGTGTGCCGAGTGCGAAGATGCTCGAGGCCGTTTGTTCGAACGCCGTGAGGTTGAAAACAGTTCATCCAGCTCTCTGAACGCTTCATCTTCAAGGCCAGTCGTGTCCTTTGTGTCGTCAAAATCATCTTCAATCTCATCATCAGAAACCTGCACAGGCTTATTTCTTTCTCCCTTCAAGGGACTTGAGTAGTCAAATTTTTGATCAGGCGCTCGAAAGATCCCTTGTACTAGTGGACCTCTGCTTCTAAATATGCTCTTATCCTCGCCTGTACACGGCTCATCTGGGAATTGGAATCGAGGTGGAGTCGCAAATTGACTACCAGAACTACGAGGTGGAAGGGGATTCAATGAGAATGCCGGACCCCGTCGTGAACGTGCCGGGGCAGGTGTGTGATTAGCATCTTGGTGATGATTAGACATGTAGGAAGTCGCTACATAATTTGCAGGTCAACACATCTGGCTATGAAGATGGGTATGTATGAAGTAGGATTTGTACGAAAGTTGAAATCGAGCACATAATTTTGTTAGTTAACTAGTTCACTAAACTAAAGCTAGTTACGTCAAGCACTTGAGTGGATCGCTTAGTCAGCATTACTATCAAGGCCCCTCCGGGGCTGTTCCTGATCTAGCCGTATATAGACTAGGCAATTTTTGGCGCTGGATTGGAGAAAGAAAAGATTGTCGGTTCTTTAACAACTCCAAAGGTGAAAACTACTGTAAGAGTAAATCCTAGTTGCTTCCCCTCTGGTCAAAGCCAGGAGCTATCTAAAAAAGGAGGAAAGGAAGAAATCATGACATCCACAAAAGCTCCCGACAAGCTGTTTCCTATCACAACATTCATTTCAGAACTACCCCCCGATCTGATTCCGCATACTTCCGAAAAATGCTCAGCTAGTGGACGGCTGGTCATTGTAGGCGACGTACATGGGATGAGAAAGTCTCTAGAGGCACTCTTAGACAAAGTCGGCTTCGACAAGCGCAAAGGGGATCATCTGATACTATCCGGCGACCTAGTCAATAAAGGACCCGATAGTCCTGGTGTTGTTGATCTAGCTATCAAGCTTGGTGCTAGTGCAGTGAGAGGCAACCATGAGAACGCAGTTCTGAATGCAGCTAAGGAAATCAACGTCACACGGGGTAGTCTACCACATTCTGGAGGCTCGAACGACAGTCCGGCTATATATGTGAACCCTCAAGCCAACCTGCCTGAGAATATTGACCGGGGGCTTGAGATTCCTGAACAAGGTGCATCCGCTACAACTGATGTTAGTATAAAGAACGGTGCGGTAACAACGCGAAATACAGCATTGATGCTCTCTACGCGCCATCTTGACTGGCTTGCTGCCTTGCCGTTGATCTTGCGCGCCAAGATACCCCAGAACTTAACATCCTCTTTCGGCGACAGTCTAGTTATTGTACATGCGGGCCTCGTTCCAAGAATCCCACTGGAAGAGCAGGATCCATACGCTATAATGCACATGCGGAGCCTTGTCCGGGCAGTGGACAATGAAGACGAATACGTACCAGCTGAAGCTTCTGGAGAAGAAGGCTGGAGTGCAGAATGGGACCGTTGGCAAGATGAATTATCATCGAAGACAACGGTGATATTCGGGCATGATGCTAAACGCCGCTTACAGCTGGGAAGGTATACGATTGGACTTGATTCTGCGTGTTTGTACGGCCATAGGTTAAGCGCAGTTGTAATTACAGCTTTTGACGGAAAACTTAAGCATCATATCGTTCAAGTCGAATGTGCTGATATACCTATCGTTGTATAATTAGTACAATGCCGAAGTTCATCACGGCTATGGTCTATACTTCAGACTACCAATAGCTCTAGATCCTTTTGCATACGTATTCTGAAGGTGCAAACTACTGTAAGACCAACCACCTAAGAGCTACAGCGCTCAAGAGTCACCTAACTGATAGAGTGCTAAACAAGATGAATTATGGGGAAATGGAGCTGTACGCGGGAAAAAACAAAGACTGGAATTTCCAAAAAAAAAAAAAAAAAAAAAACAAAAAAAGCCATCGCGATGTCATTACAGAGGAATGCATTGAATAGGTTCAGGTAACGACAAAACATTGCGTTGAGGCTGAGATAGGCTTCATAGGGCACATGATTAGACTATCATTCGAGCTTATATGTCATGCATGGTTCCCTTGTCATGGGCTTGTCATATAGTCAAGTATTTCTATACGGAAGATAAGCAGCTTCTGCGGCCGAGAAAGTGGGCGCCACATAGTATCAAGCTATTAGCTTTGATTGTCAAGTTTTCCCTCTACTGCATGTCCTGTCACTCGCTACCTTCACTGATTTCCCAGCCTCGGACTTTTCCTAGATGTTTCGGCAGCTCCCAATCTCCCAAATATTTCCATACCAAGAACGCGTGGCGACGCTGCATACCGAGACTTAGTGGATAACGTCGACTATGCCGAGTGAAGTTACCTTGTGGCCTGACTCGCGCCTTGTTTGGAGGCTGCTGCCCAGTTTTCGAAAGTTTTTGTCGCAAGCTCAACAATGTATTCGAAAGCCGGCGTTGCACAACAACCGAATCGTCTCGACAATTTCCACGTGATGTGCAAAGACCTAATTCCGACGGATGACGTTATCTAAAATCAACCTCGAGAGGATGAGCAATTGAAACTGAGACCACGGGGTATTCCCTGGAGTGAAATATTAGAAATGGAAATTTTTATGAAAAGAGATTGAATTACGCCGATACAGCGCCTTGCAGGCTCGGCTTTACATGATTCTTACCCTCTTCGACTCTTTCTCAGCGCCACATCCGTACTAAGTCTACTCCATATTTATGGTGATTTACCATTAGTATGGGACATAAATACACCAAAGTTTCCGTATTTAAGATAGAGAACTCAATATAAAAAATCTTGCCAGCCAATTTTACTTTCATCGTCCTTGTAAAACTAGCAAACTTTCACATTCTTTATAACTCAGGATTGACCAGAGTAAGTCCTACTATCAGACATCATGAGCTGTACCACATGTGCCTCTACTCTCCCATTAACTACACAATTTGAAATATCCACAAGTGTGTAGCCAGTGCGGATCGGCTATCATCCTCGTTTTTGGTGCGCCACCAGCTTGCATTAACGGAACGTGGACAGCATGACATGATTAATGTATTTTGAGAAATTGTGGGCATTTTTTGAAATACAACAGAGTAGTAATAGTGGCGAATATCATTGATTAGGAGCATTACAAAGCAAAAGCTTTGTTATCTAGACAAGTCATAACAGCGGCGCCCGACCCTAGTCTTTAGTCTCTAGCACTGCGCCTTTCTCAAGCAGCAGCTTCACCACCGCCTGGTGCTCTTCCCTTGCAGCCAACGATAGCGGCGTCTGAGCATATTTATCTTTGGTCTCTAGCTCCGCGCCTTTCTCAAGCAGCAGCTTCACAACTGCCTCATGCCCGTTCCCTGCAGCCCATGACAGCGGCGTCCGACCATAGCTGTCCTTGGAGTTTAGGTTATGTACATTCTCAAGCAAAACTAACATCGCTTCCTCTACTCCAAAGTATGCCGCCAGGTGGAGTCCTGTAACTTGCCTTGGAACTGCTTGGCTGTAATCTTGCGCGTGCCATCGCTTACTAGCTATTAATGCTTGACTTGCAGCTTCAGTCTTGAGGTCACTCTCTAGAAACTCTATGACTTTTTGGAATGAAGTTGAAGCCCCGCACGCATGATATCCCAATTATGAGCCGCATAGTCATAGAGCTTATATGACTCCAGCCGCTGCTCAAACTCTGTATCTGTTTGACAATGGCCGCTGTCAAAGGCTTTAAATGAGAGATATGTGATAGAGATCCTCGTGATATCGTCTTGTGCGTTCGGAAGCCAAACATCTGATTTAGCCCGAAGAATTCCTGTAGCGTATAGTGGACCAATCGGATGACGTTGCTCTCTTTATCAATCGTGACTAATGGGGCACATGCTTGAATTATGTGCTCAACAGTGGGAATATTTTCTTCGTCTAGTCTATCCGTACCAACCTCCACAGCAAGGGCATGTTGAAGTTCTGGCACTGTCAGTTGTCGGTTGGCGTTGACAATCCACGAGAGGATCAGGGTGGCATCTCGTGGCAGGTCACCCTGCTGAAGCCGGATTCTTTCCATGGCTTTCTCGTATGCATCGTATAATGCTCTTGATTGGTCATGCTGCCTTTGAGCCGCTTTCCACAGACTTTTCAACGCCTTTCGCATAGCTGCTGGTGACCTCTTCCCGACTAGCGAATCTAGGTAGAGTTTCGCAAGAAGAAATCTAAGTGACTAATTTAGCATATGGTGGTGGGTTAAGGATAGATAGTGCACGTACACTCCATCAATTGCGCCTTCTATAGCTATCTTGACTTCGTTCTGAAGATCGTTGTCGCTTATAACAAAGCCCGGTAGCGTAGACATATGTCTATCGAGATAATGCCAAATATCTTCTGGATTTGGGCGAATATCCAATGATAGACAACCCTGAAATCTTTCCATGATTTCTGGAATAAACCTCGAAGTTGCAAAGAGGCTTATTTCGCTCTTGTTTTGCAAGCTGAACAACTCATTCAGCAAGCTCGTCCGGCTGCCATCAGAATCTTGGCATTCATCAAGTGCGTCGACGACAATAAAGACCCTGGAGTATATCATTGTGACTGACTGGAGAGTTGTTGAGATTTCTTTAAGGAGGGGTCGTGTCTTTCTAACTTGATGCTGATCAAAGAGCTCTACCACACTGTCTGGTAGGGTATTTTGGCACCCAGCCAGCTGTCCCAGGAGATT
Organism: Talaromyces sp. F31; assembly: GCA_037356135.1. Lineage (NCBI taxonomy): Eukaryota > Fungi > Ascomycota > Eurotiomycetes > Eurotiales > Trichocomaceae > Talaromyces > Talaromyces sp. F31. The sequence goes on along the minus strand of JAYXSF010000032.1, from coordinate 171,104 downwards.
TGCCAGTAAAATTTCGGTCTTTTGATCTTCTTTCCTTTGAAAGTTACAATACAGGTAAGCAATTCCAATTGTCTTGTCATTGTGGAATCTGCTGCATAGGTCGTGGACCACCGCAGCCGTCTGAATCGTCTTCCCTGCTCCGGGGAGGCCCGGACAAAATAGTGTCTGTTTGCCTGTTTTCAGCCAAGATTGATATTCTGTCCTGTTTAACAACCATTCGGCAGTCCCCTCCTCGCGTCTTGCAATGTTATCATGCTGCTGGGTGGTAAAGTCGATTAGAGAGAGTCAGTCCAGAATGATATTTTTTTTTTGGAGCTCCTGTTCTGTATGGAAATTAGTATATTGTGTACTTTTGCAGCGCGCAACAACCATACCGCACCAAAGGTTATCCAAGTCAGCCTTAGCTCCTACAAAACCATCTACTACTTGTTGGTGGACGTCTTCTATCCTCTGCTTAATTTGCTTGGCTGTCCTGACAATTAGTGTTTCTGTAACTGTTGTTCTCTTGTGAAGCTAACTTACTCTCATCGAATATGCTCAGTATGTCCTTCACTGTACGTTCTCTATCAACATCACTAGGCTGTACATGACCCAGAAGTTCCTTTGCAACGGCCGCTGCTACAGCCGCTGCGTGCTTTTGCCAAGCCTTGTTCTTATGGGAATCCGCATAATCGCATATTCCTCGGATGACAATGCATGGGAAGCTTACCATAAGCCCTGCTGCTTCCATTTCGACACAGAGAATGTTGCCACCGAGATCCTCGTTGAGCTTGTCTCGGAAGGTAGCATCCTTGATAACTTGGTTGCCGGATGCGATCAGGCCGTAATGTATGCGCATTTCCTGTCTAGGGTTTCTATTGACGATCTTGGTCTTGTCACAAAATCGACAACTCTCCTTTTCCCCGTTCTCCATCTCATTCTCTGTCTCGTCCCCTGCCCTATTCTCTGCCCCATTCTCTTCCCCATAATTCATTTGTAGGTTGACATGTTTGTCTGTACCGATCCCACTAATGTGGCTGTAGTCTGCCCTAAACAGTATGTCCTTGAGCGAATCAGACTTCAAATATTGCTTTGCCATTTTGGGCCACTTCTGTTTCAGCTCGTCGAGATACTCGGGCACATTTGATCCATTCATCTCATGTTCGGCCTCCATTACCGTCAAAGCCGTCAGAAAGGTGTCAGGCGGATTGTTCAAAGCTCCAGTCCTCTCAAACTTGCCGCCTTCCTTCACCTTGCCCATATCCCATTGAATCACTCCAGGGAACTGGTCCCCAGGTGTGCTGATCACGACATCGCCAAGTCGAACCTTGAGAGGAATACCGCCACCGATTCCAACCATAAGACAGAGCCTGATAGATGGAAAAGCATGGACCATCTGCGTCGCGACGGTCGCTGCTGAATTAGTGCCGTATCGGCCTTTCGGCAGACAGGCTATGACGACGTTATGCTTGCCAATGGACCCGAGAGTGTATGCGTTCTTATCACCCTCTGGCTTCGGCAAATCTCTATGTCTTTGATCCAACATTGCCATCGCCGCAGCCCGCTCCTTCGGCAGGGCACAAATCCACCCAACGGCGTAGTCATTATGAGTTAATTCTATCGAGTCGGAATTGGCCGCCTTGACCCTCTTGGAATCACTGGACACAGGTTCTTTATCGCCAATTTCTCTGTTCCTCTTTGACATCTTTCAATCGCTTAGCATGGAGTTTCAGGCTGAAAAGGAAGAGTTGCTCGACTAGTAGAGGATTGGTCGTTTTCGGCAGAACAGGGGGGTTGTCTAGCAAGACTACCCAGGAATAACAGTATAGCGAAACAAATGTGGTAGCCTCGATGCGTCAGATCTCGGTGTAGGTAATTAGATGGAATGCGAGAGTTCATGAGGGGAAGAAGGAGAATGGATACCGTAGAAGATGGGAGACATCCGCGACTGATTCAGCCTTACTCACGGGCGGCCGATCCGCACTGGCCTCACCCGTTTGGTAGTTTGTGGGTGTGTTTCGAATTGTATTGATTATGGGGTAGTAGAATTACATGTGGCGCAGCTCAGCTCATGAGATTGCCAGTGAAGTAAGCCACGGGTATCACCCCTGTTTTAACGCTTAGATTATTTTGGTAAGGCGGCTGCTAAGAGTGGTCCAGGAGCAGATTAGATTCAAATATTAACAAGCTAGAAGCAAAAGTAAGTCAATAACAATGTGGCGCAGTAGATGATTTTTTTCCTTAGGCGCCGATTGTTCTGTCCGAGAACCTGGACCGAACTAATTGACTGGGATCGGCGACTCGAGCCTTGTGTTGAAGCCCACAGGTGCAAAGGCCAAACTAGACCCACGAAGCAGAGCTGATATGTATGTAAATGAGTGTGATATATACAAGTGTATGCAAGCAAAAAGTCAAAGATGACATCGTGACTAATGCATACACGTGGGAGGGATCTCCCAAACACAACCCCAACCAGATTGACCGTCTATCAACATCTTGTCCGGCAATTTGAACGATCACTGTACGTTTGATTGAAGAGTTGTTCGGAAAAAACAGTTTCCGACTGAAGGTCGTAGTAGCTTGAATGTCTGTTGTCATCATATGTTCAAAAAATTCTCGTCGCAAAGAAGGCTCCTTGTTGATGTTTATTTCCCGTATCGATTTGGTGATCGGAACTTGAGGTTTTTTATATATATATATGTACGTAAAATAGCGGAGGAAAGACAGAAACGACGTGTACGAGCAGCTGAATGCAGCTGAGAGAGGTATTCGATCCGTGACGGTACAAAAGATGGAGCTCTTCTCCATATCGAGGACGCTCCTGCGTTGGACGGGGTCATTCATACTACCCATTCGTTTTCACATCAGTTTAGCTTTCTTAGGTATACGCTCGAGGTGTTAACAGGGGAGTCGGAGTGGTAGCTCAAATCAACATACTGAATCATCAAACCCCGTTACACTTAAGGTGCGGCATCTTTACCAGCAGGTGATACCGGGGTGCTCGCACCAGTTTCCCTGGCGAGCCTCAAGTGTCTCAACGTCGGCAACATCGGCCGTGTCGACTTCAATGGGAGCCGCAGCGACGCGGAGGGCAAGGGCCGCCATCACGAAGACGAGAAACTTCATATCGACTGTTTGACCGTACTCCAGGTAATGGGTAAGTAAAGAAAAGGTTAGATGAAAGGTCTTGATATGTGCATGAGATTTTATACAAGAAGAGAGAAGTCTTGTCTTAGTTTTACGAGACAAGAGAACCTCAGCCAAGGCCAGGATGTGATCGCCCTTTTTATAGACTGAAACGGCAACATCCTTCAAGACGAAACACACAATCGTGCAATAGTAATTGATGACGCGGAATCTCTTACAATAGGATTCATCCTCTAAGCGAGCAAAGGATGATAACGCCCAACTTCCGACTTGGTCCAGACCAGAGCAGCGAAGCAAGCAATAGTCTGGTTCCACGAGTCAGAGTTTCGAAGACTACAGCTTCAAAAAGACATATCTTTGTGATTACGCTGGGTAAGTCTGGTAAGTTCAAAAGTTAGATAAGGTGGTTGTTGAAAATCAATAGGGTTCTGTCCCAAAACGGAAATCAAGCCGCACTCCAGAATTTCCGTTTTGGGGTATCAATAGGCGCATATCCCGATTGACGGGCCACTTTTCTACATAAGCGCTTTATCTCGCTTCTTGTCTAGCTTTTCACTCGATAAGCCATGTATTTAATATCTGAACAAAGCAATTTCGTCCTTTTTGTTATTTCGTATGCCTTGTCTTTGTATTCTTTGTTTGTGTCATTAATTTCTTCAATACTTATTGCTTCTCCGACTAGGTCTACCAGACAAACAGGGAAAGTATTGGTAATTACGCAACGTCACTGGTCTGGGGATTCGGTATCCTGATTCTCGTATCCTCCGGCACTTATGGCGCCCAGCTCAACTGACATCTATTGCCTGGATCGGCACGCCATGTGACATCGTTTCTTCAACGCGAGATGAGCATTCGTCAGCTTGCAGAACTGTTAGTCAGTTCGTTGGGGCTGATGTAGGTTCGAAAGCATGCATCACTATTTGAACAAGCTTTGACTTGACAATCAGACTCGGTACGCAGTACGGTCGAGGAGATTATTCTTGCTTAGCGGAGTTGACTCGGCATACGCACCTTCCTCACATCAATTGCATTGACGGTATGGAGCCTCGAAATCGATCGATGGGGTTCGTTCCTAACTCTGCCGATTCAGCCCATAAATGCAACGTTTCGAAGAGCACAGTTCTCTCCACTCTGGCCTACGTGACATAGTACCCAACCGCCTCAAATTTCCATGGCGTCCCGTGCGTTCTACTCATGAAAGGTTGATCTCATGTATCAATCGTCTCTGGAACGAACTAAGCGATGGCTTGGCTCCTGGCTCAGACGACCGCCACTTAAAATCGTCGATTGGCAGACTTGAGATAATTCGATCTTAAAGGCAATGGGTACGATTTCGCCGCGTCTTGAGATTCCCAGTTTCCCACATTCAAATTATTATGTCGTCGCTCCGAAACGCTTGTAATGGTGGCAGTACAAATGAGTTGAAGTGGAGACATTGCTTCAGTAGCTCTTGTGAGAATTTCTCATTTCCATGACAATGTCAGGTCAAATGTATACGCAATAGTTTTGTTGCTGCTTTGTCGGAAGAAGAATCGGTCTTAAGACTGATTAAATGGAAAACGTTTTGATGGTCGAACATAACAATCCTACCAGTCACAACCGTGCGCGACATTGCCCTCCAGAATGAAACTGCGCTTTACATAGACGGCAACTGTCACATCAATGTAATTACATCTTCCCATACAAATTTCGAGGATAGCTAACAACAGGAGGATGTATTTGCGCAGGCAGGCTGTACCTACTGTGAGTATACCACGGCCACCTCCTCCGCCGCATTTCATTGGTGAACATCGCCGGGATGCCCATCAACTATGCAATTGGTCAACATCGCCGACAGTGGTTCACGCCGACCATCCTCTTGCCGTCGTCCCCGTTAGTAGGTTCCGCAGTGAAGGCCGATAGCAATAATATGAAAGGCAGTGGTCAATAAGCCACGAGAAACAGGTCTGCAAGAGGCAAAGAAGTCTGGCGCCAGGCATGACGTGGCACGTGACAAGAAATGACGTCGAGCGCTCGGAGGGAAAGAGCGAATCACCGTCGAGAGCTTCGCCGCCATAGCTCCTTCCCCATCTTGATCAGCTCCTCTTCTTATCTTAGCGCTGCCTCGCATCTTTTCCATTCTCGTCGCTCCTTGCCTTCTTAAAGAACGACCCGCGACGCAAATTCATTCGTAGTTGAGTTCTCACACTCCAATCTATGAGCGTAGGCGCCAACCGGGTCCTTGACTCCACGACCAGCACAACACCATCGATTGCCGACGGACCGAATCGCTCAATTGTCCGAGGCCAAAACTTGTTCATAGTTGAATCACACGTCAACCCCTCAGAACTTTGGAGACGCTCCTATTGGGCGGTGGCAAGAGGAGTACTATCTTGCGGCGATTCCGTAGGGTTGACGGAGTTGCGGAGCTTGAACACTGGACATTGGACAACGAGGTTTACCCCTCTCGCTTTAGAGTATATCGGCTATTCGTGAGGCCAAGCTTCTTTTAAAAGACACCATGGAGCGGATTATTCGACCTCTATCTCGACAACTCACCAGAAAACGACTACGATATCCCTTTGCCATACCTTCGTCTCCTCCATTTTTAAGGTTATACAGTATGGGTCACACAATTCCTCCGGTAAGTAACGTCTCGCCCTCTCATATGTCTAAACTCGGCTAATGGAGCTGCAAATCCACATAGTTGAAAGACAAATCGCTCTTCATAGAAAAGTCGTATGTCAATGGCGAGTGGGTGGGCGCTGAGTCAGGAAAGACTTTTGAAGTTCATGGTGAGACTGCCTGGTCGTTCAATATTCCGGTGGGTTCATCGCTAACAATTTGCCTAGATCCCTCCGATGGCAAGGTCATCGGTACTTGCGCAGAGTTCACAGCTTCCGACACAGAGAAAGCCATCCAAGCCGCAGCCGCCGCGTTCCCCAGTTTCCGCAAGACGCTCGCTCGAGAGCGTGCTCGTATGTTGCGAAGATGGTACCAATTAATGGTCGATAATGCCGATGACTTGGCAACTCTAATCACGTGGGAGAACGGCAAGCCTTTTGCTGATGCGAAAGGTGAGGTCATGTACGCTGCGAGCTTTTTTGAGTGGTTTAGCGAAGAGGCACCTCGTATATACGGTGACACCATCCCCTCGACTGTTCCCGGCAACCGAATTATCACATTAAGGGAGCCCGTCGGTGTCTGTGGTCTTATTACTCCCTGGAACTTCCCAGCTGCTATGATCACAAGAAAAATTGGACCTGCTTTGGCCGCTGGCTGTACCGTCGTGGCCAAGTCTCCCGGCGAGACACCTTTTACAGCCAATGCATTGGCTGAGCTGGCTCACCGCGCCGGTATCCCTAAGGGTGTTGTGAACATTGTGACAGCTGACAAGAATGTGGTCGAGGTTGGAGAAATCCTCACCACACACCCAGATGTCCGCAAGGTATCCTTTACTGGGTCCACAAACGTCGGTAAACTGCTCATGAAGCAAGCATCATCAACTGTTAAGAAAGTTTCTTGGGAGCTCGGTGGCAATGCTCCTTTCATTGTTTTCGACGATACTAAAGATCTTGATGCTGCCGTCGCTGGAGCCATCGCATCCAAATTCCGTAGCTCCGGTCAGACCTGCGTGTGCGCCAACCGTATCTACGTACAAAAGGGCATATATGAAGAGTTTGTTGCCAAATTCACCGAAAAGGTGAAAGGCTTCAAGCTCGGTTCCGGATTTGACGCCGGTACCACACATGGACCCGTCATTCATTCTCGTGCGGTCGACAAGGTTGAGCAACACGTTCGCGATGCTGAATCTAAGGGCGCCAAAGTCATGGTGGGCGGAAAACGTGCGCCTGAGCTCGGCGATAACTTCTATCACCCCACCGTCTTAGCATATATGACCAAGGATATGCAAATTGCTTCTGAGGAGACATTCGGCCCTGTTGCCGGTCTCTTCCCATTTGACACCGAAGAGGACGTCATCAAGCTTGCAAACGCAGCAGAGGTTGGATTGGCGGCTTATTTCTTCTCTAATGATGTCAAGCGCTGCTTCCGCGTTGCCGAGGCATTGGAGGTTGGTATGGTTGGTGTCAACACTGGACTCATCAGTGACGTTGCTTCACCGTAAGTTTTCCTATCGTTGCCCTGGATTGTTCAAATTGCTAATGCTTCATAGATTCGGTGGAGTCAAGCAGAGTGGATTTGGCCGTGAAGGCAGCAAGTACGGTATTGAAGAGTTCATTGTCACCAAGTCCGTTACGTTCGGCGGCATTACCGAACCGGGCTTGTAATTTATGTCATCGAGTAATTTATGAGGATTATCTATCAGTGCCAGATTAATTAAAAATATTTGGGACTGCCATGCATGGCCAATTTAGGATGATTATCATGATAGTAAAATTGAAGCAAATACGGAATACCAAAATGTCGTAATTTTGATGTAGTTCACTATTCTTGAGCTCGAAGACAGTTCAACAGACTAACAAGCTTCCGTATTGTTGAGTGGACGGCTAAAGAGAGAAAAAGAAAAGAAAAGAAAGACATGGCGGGACGTAGTCTTATCTTATCGTCGCATCACGAATATGATAAGCGTATCTTATCAGACATCGTGGGGACATTTCGACGTGTCTTTCATGTGACTTTTTCCCACAGCTTATTTACACTTTTCTCCTCCGGTGACCCAACTACATACCCCTTTTATATTTACACACCAATTGAAACTGGGATACATACAATGGAGATGAAGAAATCACCTGTCACCAAGGACAGTCGGGTCCAAGAACTATCAGTGCCACACTCGCTGTCGCATTCACGATCTGGACTTCGACTATCGAAGCATTACCGTGACCGAGCTGTGCCTAACGAAGAGGGTGAGTGTTTCCCTGATCATTCTACTCGAGAGGATAAAAGGGACTGATATTTTATAATAGAAAAAGAATTACCACTGGTGGAACGCACCAATGCCCTGAGCATCCACGACTTCGTCTCTCGCTACGTCGACTCGACCCAACTACAAATAGACATCACAAGCAAGCAAGACGAGTCCCCAACAAAAACAACAAAAGCACAAATCCATATATACTCCGCATCCACAATTCCCTCGCTCGACTTTGAGGGCTGCTTCTCTCTTATCGAAACAACTTCATTCGAAGACTACAAAACCTCATCTATGGGATGGTCACCAACCAAGAAACGCAAAGAAATGCGTCTCCCAGATATGCGATACATGGTCCTGAGGGGTCCACCACAGCCGTCTCCAACCCCTCAGAGGAGTCACAATAACAATACCCAAACAAGCGGCAGTACTAGCACTAGCACCAGCACACCTGGTGATACAAGCGAAGTTTCATCCACATCCGACCCGACGGATACACCCCCCAGCCCAACAGCTGCTGCAGCTGCAGCTACCACCACAACAACCGCATCCCCCCACTCGGAAGTCCTCGCCTTCCTCTCCTTCATGACAACCTACGAGGACGGCAAACAAGTCCTGTACTGCTACGAAATCCACATTCATCCTTTGCTTCAGGGCCAAGGGATCGGTCGGCATCTTATGACCTTGTTTGAAGAAACGGGTCGTCGAATCGGGCTTGAAAAGGGTATGTTGACCGTTTTCAGGGCCAATAGTGCTGCGACAAGCTTCTATGAGAGGTTGGGATATAGTGTTGATGAGTTTTCGCCGGGTCCGAGACAACTACGGAATGGAACGGTGAAGGAGCCGGATTATTTGATTTTATCCAAGCGCTTTTGAGGAGGGTTGATTTATGGTACTTGTTCATTTGGGCATGATAGAATAGCGGTTAGAGGCGGTGTTCTTTACGATTTATAGACTGTATATCTCAATTTGGCAAGAGGTGGATAGATTACTTTTTGATATAATATGTGCTATCAGATTTGTCTGACTTCTTTTCCCTTCATCTCGGGATGATCTTGTTCCCACTCATCTCGCAATGCTGCAAATATAAGATCGGCGACGAGAATTGTCAGACCGAGACTCCATACGAGTGTAATGGCGTAGAAGAAATTGGCATTGCCTGAACCGGCATAGATCCAGAGATGGTAAAACGCCGGTCCGAGAAGAGTCGCATAGAGTAGCGCAGCAGCAGCAAAGAAAGTGTATCGTGTCACTAATCCGCAATTAGTTTTGAAATTTTTAATGGGAGGTGCCAAATACTCACGTGGTGACAAGTGTCGATACAATGGAAGAAGTGCAAAGTAAAGCGACACATCGGCAATACTCGGATATGGCTTGAAAATGGCGAATATGCCAATCAACGAGGTGATAACGAACAGCGGCTGTCGTCGTAGCCGAAGTGTCAAGCCCCCAACGTAGCCTACTAGATGTAGCCAAAAAACACCGAGGAAGAATTCTCGGAAAGAGTCAAAAATTTCGATGAAAAAGTACCACCACAAACCGGCATTTGGTGCAAGATCAGGAACGAGCAGATGGAATCCGTAGGTGGCAGGGATGAAGTCCCATGAGAATCCCGTCACCAAGAATGATGCCCCGAGCAATCCAGCAATGGCCGCGACAAATGTACCGAGGTGTCCAAGAGCAAAAGTAAATTCGCCGGGTGGTTTTGCACCGCTTTTGTTCAGAATTGATCGATCATAACAAAGATGGATCAACGGCAAGAAAAGTAGGGCGGGATACATAGATAAGTAAGATGCCGAAGCAAGAGCTACGATAGCATTCACATTGTTTCCGGTGACGGCATTAGAGATTGCATAAAGGATAGACAAATTCGTAAAGATGGTTGTGGAACGAGCGAGACACGTCGAGATAACGAACGGGTTGAAGAGGTACCTAGATTGAGCATTAAACTTTGTTCGTATGGAACACAAGTCACGGAAATCTTACCATGCAGCAATGGCTACTCCATCCCATCTGACATGCTTACGCAGCGAACTGTGTAATCTGCCTGCGACAGACTCGGCAGAGTCGGAGATGGTGATCAAAGCATTCGCGTTCAAGAGGTCAATTGCGGTAAAAAAGAGGCTGGTAGCGAACGGGTAATCCCTCGGATTGGGGAGCAAGGCAAATATAGGAAGCAAGAGAGGTGCCTAAAAGTTCTATAGGTCAGATTAATGGTTCTTGCGCGTATTGCAGGGGTTTCTAAGTACCTGATGGAAGACGCCGCCTTGGTATGGAGACACGTTGCGGGTATAGAGAAAGAGGCCTTCTTGCACTGGAGTGGTTTGGTCAGCGAATGAGTGCTTTGGGAATGATACTCGAAGCACTTACATCTCTTGAAGCTGCTGACCGGGGTTGATACTTCGACTCTTGAAGTCAAAAGGTTTGGTAGCGAGGGAAATGCGACGAAAAGGAACAACCGCACAGCGACAGCGGCCGTGAATAGAGCTGCCTTCCTCCGGTCGACGGGCATTTTGTGAATTAGTGAAAGTTTCGCGAATCGCACATAGTACACCAGCACTGTGTATAGAATTGAAGACGTGGATATCCTGGAGCACCTAAAGTAGAGAACTAAAGTAAGAGAGTATAGAATGTTCAATGTTGTCCTTGCTCCTTCCGCGGCCCATACAAAGCGAGCACGGGCCATCTCCACCTTCCCGCTCGCCGATTGGCCGAAGGAAAAAAAAAGAATCGATAGCCAACTTTTTTTTCTTCTCGACTCGCCGTTATCAGTACCTTCACCTTCACCACAGCATATACAGCCTGCGCACTCATTCACCATGGGCAAAATAAAGAAGAAGGGTCAGTAATGCTCGATTAAATTCCCAGCAACGATTTACAAATACTGACAATTGTTTAGGAACCACCGGCCAGGCCAAAAACTACATCACGCGAACACAAGCCGTGCGCAAATTGCAGATTTCACTCCCAGATTTTCGACGACTATGTATCTTCAAAGGTGAGTCGTGATCCATCTTATTCGATGATTTCATTAATTAATTCTTGAAAATCCAGGCATCTACCCCCGTGAGCCCCGAAACAAGAAAAAGGCAGCTAAGAACTCCACGGCGAGCACCACTTTTTACTACACCAAGGATATCCAGTACCTTCTCCATGAGCCGCTGCTCCGAAAGTTCCGCGATCAAAAGGCACTTGCAAAGAAAATTTCCCGATCCCTCGGTCGTGGTGAAGTCGGAGATGCTGCACGATTAGAAAAGAACCTGGCGCCAAAGCTTACTCTCGACCATATCATCAAAGAAAGATACCCGACCTTTGTCGACGCATTGAGAGATCTTGATGATTGTCTATCGCTACTTTTCCTCTTTGCAAGTCTCCCGTCTACCACAAATGTCCCTCCCAAGACAATTGCAAAATGCCAGCGGCTCTGCCACGAATTCCAGCATTATCTCATCACCACACATTCGATGCGCAAGTCGTTCCTTTCGATCAAGGGTATCTATTACCAAGCTACTATACAGGGCCAGGATATCCTCTGGCTCGTTCCATACCGCTTCGTTCAACAGGTAAACGGCGATGTTGACTACCGTATCATGGCCACCTTTGTCGAGTTCTATACTACCCTGCTTGGCTTTGTCAATTACCGATTATATACTTCTATTGGCCTGGTTTACCCTCCGAGATTCGACTCCGCTAGCGATGAGCGAGGTGCTGAACTGGCCGCTTTCAAGCTTGAAAGTAAGAATGTGGGACATTTAAAAGCTCTTGAACAACCGACAACAAATGGCAATGCAGCCAATAACGAGGTTTCGAAGGAGCTTCAGAAGAAGGTAGATGACGTTGTCAAGTCAGCTGGTCTTGACCAATCTGAAGAGACATCCGTGGCCGAGGATCAGACAACGAACGAATATGCGATCGACAAGTTTGAGCCCGCTGCTCCAGAAGCAGACACCCTCCCCCAGCCCGACGGAAGCGAGAACGAGGCTGGAAGTCTGTTCTCTTCTTTCACTTTCTTCATCTCACGAGAGGCCCCTAAGGCGCCGTTGGAATTCCTCTTACGCTCTTTTGGATGCAAGCGAATTGCTTGGGACGCAGTTGCCGGAGAAGGCGCTTTCACCAACGACGAGTCCGATCCACGCATTACCCACCAGATCGTTGATCGCCCGCCTCTTCCGGAGTCAGCACTTCCAGCTGTGCCTGAAGAAGCGAATGGTGATTCGGTGCGCATTCGCACCGGTGGCCGCATTCCAGGTCGCACATATGTTCAACCCCAGTGGGTATGGGATTGTATTAATGAAGGCAAACTTCTGCGACCGGATCTATACGCACCTGGAGCCACACTCCCACCGCATCTTAGCCCATGGGTGAAGGCGACAAGAGGTGCCTACGATCCTCGAGCAAGCCTCGCAGACCAAGAGGAAGAAGGTGAAGCCGAGCGTGCAGAAGAAGAGGAAGAGGAAGAAAGCGAAGAAGAGGAAGTTGCCAAAGACTCAAAGATGGCTGACAAAGACGAAGCGAGCGAGGGCGAGGATGACCACGGCATGGACGTAGATGATTCGGAGCAGGAAGAAGAGGACGAAGACGAAGAAGAAGACGACGAATTCGGCGGATTCGACGATGCTGCAGAAGCTGCTTCTGAATCTGAAGATGAGGACGAGGCTCTGCGATCCCAGCACCAGAAGGAGCTCGAGGCTGAAGCCGCCGGTCTACCGTTCAGCGGCTCCACGAAGAGCTCGGCCAAGAAGTCAACGAAGACCAAGAAATATGAGGCTGAGAGACGCAAGGAAGAGGAAGAGATCGAGCGACAGAAGATGATGATGAGCCGAAAGAAGCGCAAGTTGTTGGATAAGATGTTGTACTCCAACAAGAAGAAGGAGGAGGAGGCTCAAAAGCTGCGCGGCAAGCGGAGAAAGATTGAGAATGCTTCCAAGAAGGCTTGATATTATCTATGTAATTATCATGTTTATGCGGCGTTTACTGGTGTATGGATGTTCCAGGTTAAGAGCACATCTGGAATGAAAAGTCGATATTTGAAAATAGACCTGCAATTACTGCTTGATTCTTGAGATATACTTAAGTCTTTTACACAAATCCTGGTAGCGACCACGTGTGCACCTCGGTATGATTGACGCGCTCAAGGCTAACAAGGGGTTTATATCTTTTCCTTGCCGTATCAGACCCTGAGAGCCCACATCATTGATTTCCAAGGTTCATTCGGTAAACACACCCCCCTCCTTAATGACCTCAAATGCCCTCACAGTATGGTCCCATACCTTCCTCCGCATCTCATCCTTGTCGAACTTCTCATAAGCCGAAAGCTTGAGATTGTTCTCCCCTTTCCACCCGAGAGAATACACGCCACTACCAGGTTTCCCATCCGTACCAATGGCAACACTGCCTTCTCGGTAAGTTGTCGACGGGTCAGAAGGTCGCGCCGGATACCGAGAGGAAGCCAGACTCATCATCCTCGCTCCACTTTCCTCTCGGGGCACTGTAATGAACCTCCCCAATATGGGGTGGAGAATACGAAACAGGATCCTAAACCACAACGGATGCTCAGAACTGTAAAACGTCGGTCCGATGACGAGTCCCGGGAAAGTATGCGTCAAAGCAAGTCTGTCGGGGTATTTCTCTGCTAGCGTCTCCATGAACAAAGTATGCATGTAGATCATATGTGAACGTGCCTGCAAATAGCTGTAGAGTTTCAAGTCTCGGAGCGATAGGTCCTCGGGGTATAATTTTGCTTCGAATCCGGCGGCGTAGACAGAGACTATTCTTGCGGGAAGAGTTGATTTGAGGAGCAAAGGAAGTAGTTGGATGATGATTCTCATGCGGGAATAGTACATCAGAGACATGGTCAGATCAAGTCCTTCCTCAGTCTCTAGAGACTGTTAGAATCATGACATGCTTGGTGGCCTTTGGATACATACCTGTTCTTGATAGCCATATCGACCCACCTTGAGACATCATCAAGTAGTCGATTCTCGGATCCGAGCTCTCCTTTTGTTCCTGCTGGATGATCTCGCCGCAGACTCGGTCGACATTCTTGATCAATGAAAGATCATCGATCTTGAGGAAATGATATTGACCCTGCACATACAATCCACGGCATTCAGCAATGATCTCCCCAGCAGCAGTAGCATTTCTGCCGACAATGTATGCACGCAGTCCTTTGCCCTTGTGCTCGGCTTCGGCAGCGGCTAGGGCTCGCAAGGATTGATGACCGATGCCTGATGTGCCTCCGAAAAAGACGGCGACCAAGGGCTGGCTCTGTACGAGGGTAGCGTTCACTTTGCGAACCTCTGTCAATTCAACCATTGTCCCGAGAGGTTGAGGATGTATGGAGAGTTTTGACAAAGTGAATATATATTTGAGATGGAGTAGTAGTTCCCATGGGAGGTCTAGCACTCATATTTATACTTGTTCTTTTCTGCATCAAGAAACCTAAATGCGCCATAGTTTCGATCCTCTGAGCGATATACAGTTCGATCTTGGAAATTGAAGCTCGAGAAATCAGAGAGAGATCGATATCGTACAGCGTAAAAAGATCCTAATGTGGACTAGCTTGAGATTACAAGAGTTGATTGGCTGATCCAGGCCTTCTCGTTCGAAATTCAAGGCCCGTTTGGAGCTAAGGTTGGCCAATCAATGCCAGCCAGCGTATAATTTGCCGTTTTAAGCAAGCGGCTCTTTTAGGCTCATCTAGCTTTCAGCTTCTCCAAGTTCAATGACCTTTCATTCTTCAATACCTTGATTGATTTTGAAATATTTCTACAAATTATCAACAATCTTGTCTTGATTCAATGCGAACCGGTCTGTTTAGCAGTGGGTCTCGTCACCATGGTGCCTATGGAAGCTTCCTCATGAGCTTCACAGACCATGCTTTCAGCTTCAAACATCAATCCAAACCCGATTAAATTCGATGCTGCCTAGTATTATCATAGCTCCATGGGTCTCTAGTGCTAGTATCCACCTCTTTCATGATATTGCCATATTAGTTCATTACATGAGATCACATTTCGTAATCGATACAACGATCTGACCTCTAATCCTCGATCTGAGATTCAATGTCTCAAAGACGATTCCATACAAAGAGTCGCCACGGCTGCGCACAGTGCAAGCAAAGCCGCAAGAAGGTGAGAGATTGAAAATTTTTGGTATTATTGTCTAACGGATCAGTGCGACGAGAACCGCCCTCAATGCGGGCGATGCGATAAAGCCAACCAGCATTGCTCGCTATCTGAAATGTCGTCGAACTTGATGTTCATTTCCATCAATCCTACAACGGAGCGCAATAAGAAGAGTGCAAGTACCGTTGAGTCGCGGCCTGGTAGTGATTTGACACCCTCGTCAATGATCTCTCGTGGACCAAGCACTGATACCTCACCGGCCGACATATCAACCTCTCCATCTTTTACATCCACTTCAGAAAGTAACGTCGCCGACTCACATCTCAGCGATACAGAGCGAGAACGGCTCCGCTTAATGCACCACTACACCCTACACACAGCAAAGAGTCTCGCAGACCTCAGTATTCCCCCAGACAGAGACCAAACAATTTGGCACAACTTTGCTGTTGAGCTGGCCCTTGAGAACGATCTAATGCTTCACGGTCTGTTGAGTTTGAGCGCGCTCCATCTGGCATTGAGCGGTATCTCCAAAGCACGACATACAATACTAGCAATCCACCACCACGATCTAGGACTTGCATTGTTTCGCCCCTACCTCACCAATATTACTGCCCAAAACTACGAATCGATCTTTGGGTTTACGTGTATAGTCATGCTATACGCATTCGGCATACAGAGATGTTCCGAGTCAACTGCGAACACCATCGAAAAGGTCCACCAAATCCTTACACTAATCTCGAATTCGCGACCAATCACCAAGTCGCACATGCAGGCATTGAGACATAGTCGATGGTCCATAATGATGATGCCAGAGCCATATCCAACCCTAGACGAAAAGGTACCCGACGAGATGGAAGCCATGTTAGCAAAGCTCATGCAACGCGCCTCCATCACCGCCACTACACCGAGTCAGGCCGAGACATATGTCGCAGTCATCCAAAGCTTAAGGTACATCCTCATCGTCACCTCAACTCCTCGACCAGCGCATGTCACACTAGTCATATTCCCAATGCTGAGCCCAAGCGAGTACTGGGATATGATGTTGAATCATGATCCGCTGGCACTAGCGGTTTTGGCGAATTATGCTGTCACGATTCACCGGCTGGGACGTAGTATATGGATGGAAGGATGGGGGAAGGAGATAGTCGACGCGGTGCATGCCGTTCTTGCGCCGGAATGGCATGATTGTATAGCGTGGGCTCTCAATGAGACGAGGGAATAACCATATCTCTATGACATATATAATAATTTTATCACGTTGTATAAATGGATATAGGGGCACATTGAATGAGAACATGATAAGGCATCGCCAGTGACGTCAGAGCTGGTGCCTGAGCGACGGGGATGCATAACCTGTATTTCCTTAAGCATTGCTGAAGCTTTGGGGACAGAGAGTAGAAACACGACCCTGGTCTCATTACAATAGGTCATGCGTCAATCGCGCTTTTGGGGGATATTCTTCAATACCGCGCACTCGAATATAGATATCTAGCACGTGGTCTACAGTAACTCTAGCATGGCAGAAATTCCATCAACATACCCCTTCACGGCCTCTCGGCGCATCGTCTCAACCCACGACCCCGCTACCGGCCGCGCGGTCTTCAGCAATCTCCCCGAAAACCCACCGGTGGGCCAAATCCCCAGCGCAGGAGCCAAGACCGAGCCATCGCGCAATGTAAGATTCTATTCTACGAATACTTTCCCCGTCAGCGGGCTGTCGCCTGCGTCGCAAGTCACGACTGAAGAAGACGCCAACCTGGATGTCAAAGAGTATGAGGATGAGCTTGAGCATCCTCATCCGCCGGACGGATCGTGGCCCGGTCAGACGACCTGTCGGATGTTAGAGATGGCGCCGGGCAATGCGATGCCCATGCATCGGACAATTACGTTTGATTATGGCGTTGTCATTGATGGGGAGGTCGAGTGGGAGCTTGACTCGGGCGAGACCAAAGTCTTGAAGAAGGGCGATGTGTGTATACAGCGAGGTACGGCGCATGCATGGAAGAATGTCACACCAGTCGAAAACAATAATGGGTGGGCGCGGATGTTCTTCGTCATGCTCGCTAGCGAAAAGATTCGAGTCACGGACGGGAGAGAGCTGGGGTACGGATTTGGTTTGTCTCGACATGGCGAAGAGTCGAATAGCCCAAAGTAGTGCACCCATTTTTGCCCTTATCAATAGCCTTTCTGCTTGTCACCACCCTTTACGTTTACCTGGCTGCGTATAGTTGTATTCTCGGAAGCAGCGTCTCTAACGAATTGATGATTTCCACGTCCAAACTGTCGGAAGCTGTATTGTCTCGATCGAGTAATATGCCCTGCCAGCCAGCGTCCGTCGCGCCTTGGTAGTCTTTTGCAAAATCATCTCCGACATGTATCCGCGTCCAGTAAATATTGTCCAAATCGGTCTTGGTCCATTTGTGCGTGCTCAGAAGGCGATTGACCTGTCGAGCTGCTACATCGTAAATCAGTCGATTCGGCTTTTCCTGGCCTGCCTCGTAGCTTGTAATGACCATGTTGAGATCGTCCGAATAGAATCCCCTGGCATCTGAGTCTTTACTAACAGCCTCTTCGAATCCCGGAAGCAGAGTACTAGATCGGTCTTCATCAGCACGAGTCCGTCCTACCGACAAACCCAACGATCTCAACACCGTCCAAACGCGATCATCCGAGTTCGATATGATGCCCGTCACAATACAATCAAAGTCAGATTGCCGAGTCTTGTATTCACCCAGCTGATCAAAAAAAGGTCGCACGTCTCCATATAGCGAGTAACCCTCTTGACTAGCAAAAGTCTCAATCAACCTGTCAACCATCCCGGCCGGCAACTTCAAATCCGATTTATCGAGAGCATTCGCAAACGTCGATTTAATCACACCGGTCCACCATTGTTTCGGACCTCCATATTCGCCACGCAGTACCATTTCTCGGCCATAGTTCGGATAGGCCTTGCTCTCTGCTTTGTACGCGTTTTTGAAAGCTGTCTGCAACGTAGCGGGTGCTATCGGCGTTTCACTGAGTCCATACGCGTTGGCTACCGAGGTGTATACTTCGGGAATTGGGCGGCGAGGATGAAAAAGAGTCGCGAACGCGTCGAAGGTGAGGAGGAGGCAGCGGTGGCGTGCATGTGCCATGGTGTTGGGGTTGAGTGTAGATCCGTCAGGAACATTACCAATGTGGCTTTGTATATCCTTGGTGGGTCGTGCGGGGAGATTAGTAAAATTGATAAAGAGCGAAATCGCCCCTCTTCAAAGTCTGCAGTTGGAGCTTGTCGATGAAGCTGTCATTTATCTTGAGTAGATATTCGTAATTATATTGCAGTGATAGCCGCATCATGTCGAACGACCAGCCTCCTGCGCCTGTATCGGTGCTTTTCGTCTGTCTGGGGAATATCTGTAAGTTTCGCGAGCTTCATTCTGTACAAATTTCGATGGCCTGCTAATTCAACTACTACACAGGCCGTTCTACGATGGCCGAGGGCGTCTTTCGCTCCCTATGTTCCTCATCACAGCAATACAGTGATCTCATCGACGAAATCGACTCCTCAGGCACGGGCGCATACCACGCAGGCGATTCTCCCGATTACCGCACAATGGCCACTCTGAAGCAGCACGGCATCACGAACTACAATCACTCTGCTAGGAAAATCACGAAGGACGACTTTCGGAAATTCGACTACATCCTGGCCATGGATGAATATAATCTCAAAGATCTGTTACGGCTACGCGATAGCATCACCGGCGCACAGTCAGGAAAGACGAAGGGTCGTACGAATAACACGCGATCAACGACCAACGCTACAGACGATACAGTGACAGCACAAATTGCAGAAGTACGATTATTTGGAGATTTCAATCCTGACGGCACTGTCAACAAGAAGGTCGGCGGAGGTCAAGAGATTGAAGACCCGTACTACGGAGGAATCAACGGCTTTGAAATTGCGTATGATCAAGCGTTGAGGTTTTCGAAGGGATTTCTTGCGTACTTGGAGAGGAAAAGGAGCAGTGATATATAATACAGCATGAGAACGGTGTGAAGAGCATGCAACAGTGGATAGATGATACCCATATAAATTCATGAAATTTTTCCTCAGATTACAATTGAAACACTACAAACACATATTCCAGTACATCAAACAAAACGTCGCTACTGAAACTCTTCTCCAGATCACCGGTTTACCGATGAGATGATGAAAAGGGGGTTCGCATCACTTGGTGGTAGTGTAAGACCAAGGACACAGTGCGAGAGAGCATACGCAAGCGCAGAGACTCTCAAGCCAACTCCAAAAATGAGGATAATCAATGTTGTGTTCAGGTAGAACACTTTCAGAGATTAAACTGAAAAGAACAGATACTACACTTGATCTAAGCCAAAAGGCAAAGAGAGCTGAGGAAAGAAAGAGAAAGAAAATGGAAAGAGGAGGGAGAAATCGCTGATTATATACTTGGGCAAGTGGCCCGTGCACGGCTGCCTTGCGGTGTTTGCACTGTTTACAATTTGCCTTGTTTGTTCTCGCCCGATCATGTGACCCCACAACAATTTCTTTCGTTCTGTGGAAAATTGGTTTTCGAGCTCATCCAAGTCCCAACGAAACATCTCAAATCGACACAACACCACAATGCCTACCCATCTGTCCAAGACCAGAAAACAGTTAGTCTCTCTTTCTGTGCGCCATACATTATATACTGACAAATCAGCCGCGGCCATGTCTCTGCCGGCCACGGTCGTGTAGGAAAGCACCGCAAGCACCCCGGTGGTCGCGGTATGGCCGGTGGTCAGCACCACCACCGTACCAACCTCGACAAGTACCACCCCGGTTACTTTGGTAAGGTTGGTATGCGCCACTTCCACCTCCAGCGCAACCACGAATGGAAGCCGGTCGTCAATTTGGACAAGGTAGGTTTTAGCGACAAATCTATTATTGCAAGTACTAAGATGTCACAGCTCTGGAGCTTGCTCCCCCAAGAAACTCAAGACAAGTACCTGGCCGAAAGTGCTCCTCAGGACACCGCTCCTGTTATTGACCTTCTCGCTCTCGGTTACGCTAAGGTCCTCGGCAAAGGCCGTCTCCCCAACGTTCCCGTTGTCGTCAAAGCTCGCTACGTCAGCAAGGAAGCCGAACGCAAAATAACCGAAGCCGGTGGCCGCATCATTCTCGTCGCTTGATTGAACCGATTGATTGGGGGAAAGATAGGAGGATTACAAAGATACCCAGAATGCTCGATAGCTTGGTCGCAGGAACGACCAACATCGATGCGACCCAAAAGGCGTTTCAGCGTGGTGGCTGGGTGATGATTCAATCGAATTAGCTTATGCTTAGAAATTGAATCATTGCCGAACAGACCAATGTGCGTCCTCGTGCATTTCTTCTCTGCGTGAGATTCATATGCCCGGCCCATGCCTGCACTAGTCGGATTGACTGTGCTGCATGAGGGTAGCAGACGCCGCTCAGACGTTGTCTGCAGATCCGCTAAATAGCGTTGACGGGCACGTAGAAGATTTTTGTTTGATGTAGTACGTATGTCGCCGAAGATCAAGGTAAGGTAGTATTTCGTAGTACATATCAAGGCCCTTCCCCCTACCTATCATTCATTGAGCCAATCTCCTCCAGCATCAAGATTTAGAAACCGTCAATCTCTGTAAAGGAAACTTTGCACGGATCCCACGACCTGAACTTCCATGGGTCAACATCATCTTGCCTCGCCTCATCCAACAATCTCCAGATTCTGCGGCGGTTTAGTAATGCCCTGGGCAAGCGCTCCAATATGCCACCAAAATTGAAAGAATCATGTCGAGCTAATTGTCGGACCAAGAGCTCCCAATCCCACCTGTCCTCGTTTATGCCGATGCCAGACTGGCCATCTTTTTCATCAAGATTTAAGCGTTTGATTGATGCTATGACACTATCCTGATCCGTCTTCATTGATCCTTGTTCATCTAAATCCCAGAGCCAAGGAAGAATCTGCCCATGAAACAGGAGATCTCTCCAAGCCGATGGAGCAAGGCAGCGAGTGCATTCAGCTGGAGGGTCTGTAAATGGGCGTAAGTAGTGAAATATTTGCTGCTGAATCTCCACAGGAAGTCGATTGAAATGAGATTGAAAAGCTGGGGCAGAGATGCTAGCAGCTGATGCTGGAAGCGGCTCAAGATAGTATTCGATCTCTGATGCTAGGTCTTCAATGGGGTAAGGAGCAGCCTCGTATTCCTGTTGTCGATTGAACGTATCTGGTCAGTAGGTTTCTTTCTGTTGTTCACTAGGGACAATTCCGCGGGAGAAGGTCAAAGAGCGCGTACAATCGTATAACGTGATCCCCATGGCCAGTAAATATTCCCGAAAAGGTTAACATGTTTATCGTCGTGATATTGACCATTATAATAATACCAATGTGGCTCTAAAACCTTCCACAAGGGTTTATGCGCCTCAGACATCAAGCTGGCGCCCCAATTATCGCAGATCCGAGATTGGTAGACCTCATACATCTCACCCAGACTTGTCGGCACGCGGGGACTTTTCTTGCCAGTTCGGAGTATAGTGTCATCTGGGGACAGCTGCATGACATTGGTTCTATATTCCACAAGCCTCTGCATCATTTCGAAGCATTTCCTATGTACTCCAACCCAAGGAAATTCTTCCATGGAATGATGAAGTGTTCTTGGTCCCTCCATTTCATCCCAGTGAAAGAATTCAAAGTTCGCTATATTCAGGTGAGGGATTAAAAAATACGGAAAACATAATAAGAGCGAAGAACGAACCTGGAACAGGAAGAATATCCAGTGGCTTCCCGTCACCATGAAATCGTTCTGTCTTGTACTCTAGATTCGAACGCATGCGCAGCGACGTCTCCGGATCTGTACCCCATTGAAGTGATGACGGGCGAACGCCAACTGCATCTAAGCACCATTGGTATTTCTCCTTCTCAAGTTCTAGGACTGGAGCCTGGATGACTGGTCAGGCTAAGCGATAGAGGAAAATCTCTCGATCACTTACAATTACTCCCACTGGGACACCACACACGGTGCAAAAAGTGTCGTTTGTATCTATCCAATCATCGCCAACTCTATCTGGAAATATGCCGTGTAATGGATCAGCCATCTCGTGCATGCCATCTGTCTGGTCCAACTTCATGTTTCCTTGCAGTATCAGAGCCGTAATTCGGGTCTCTGCCGAACTGTCCTCGCATTAATCAAAGTAACACCTTGCAAAATTGCAGAAAAAAGGATAAAAAATGAGTTTGTGCTCAGTTTGACACTCAGTTTGACATTGAGAACTTGTATTAGTGTCTACAGATATGGTATAAATCATTGATCCCTGTGACGGGCGGATGTCTTGCGAGCCCGGCTCAGCCCTTTGTGATGCCGTCACGGGGCCTCTGAGCCGTAAGCAGTTAGAGCCATCTACGACAGATAATCCCTTTGTTATCAATTAGACACCACTATGAAGCCATCGCGCTATACAGAGTCTTCCATTCCCCTCCTTTTCTGCGTGCCTGGTCTTACGTTGATAGAGCTACCCTAGAGCTTAGGAATGAGCGAGTGCCAAATCCCTTTGGAAAATATGCGTTTTGACAACGTAGATACGTGTTGACATTTATCAAAACGGGGTGAAATATAATTCAGCCCGCAAAGCATATCTCCGGCGCCTACACTATAGGCGACAGCTATACCTATGGTTAAGTTGCCAGAGAAATATTTTCGGGATCCGAAAGCGTCTCATATTTAGTGGTTATTGGTGATGACTCTGCTTTTGCGTTCTAGTCAAAGTGAGAGTGAACTCAATGTAAAGCATACTGAGGTTTAGATGTTTTATATTAAAGAACTAGTAATAATGGATTAGCACATGACAGTCATAACTCCAATCCAAGTGAAAAGCAAGAATTTCCGCTGTCGCAGAATTGAGAATCAATTTGCGCAACTATTTCCATACCGGAGCCAATCGTCATTGCTGGTGCACTAATGTACTAAATTGAAAAGTTGAAAGATAGACTCAAATATCTTCGCCAATAACGGTTCTGTAGCCAAGAGTAATGGGATGTCGGCCATCTCCAACCAACGGAATAGAAGATTCGATTTCCAGTAGTGAGAGGATCTGGCATGCTTTGGCTTAACAACAGTCACAAATCAGCTTCGATATACCATGCGTCATTATTGACGATGTTATTCTGCTTTTCCTCCTCTTATGCTTAATATTCTCTAATGACAAATACCCTAGTCAGTTCTCTAATGCCATGGAATTACACCATCACATTGTGTCTATGTCTATTGCGGATGTCGTTTATGGTATGAGATTTTGGATGCTTCATGCAATCGAGATGTGTCAGATACAATAGTTCCTCAATTAAGCCATCAAAGGAAACGATCAATCTGAACTGGCTATGTAGAAGAAAAGGTCTCAAGTTTATCCCATAAGATATCTTACAAATCAGCTCAGGAGAGGGTCTATCTAGACGCAGCTTTGGAACATGACGTACTTCAAAAGAAGAACATAGAAAATCGAATACTTTTGACCATAGTGCTTGGAGTACCATCTGGTGCGCAAGTACCCACGTTCGTACGTTGACTCATTGGCTTTATAAGTTAACCCACAGATGGATATTCCGACACTTAGTATAACCTACCATCCAACATTTCTCTCTTTAGATCTTCACAAACAAGTTCAATCCAACCTGACGAACTCTCACCAAGAGCACAATGAAAGCACCCGCAAGACAAAACACTGCAGAAAAGATCTTTAACCCCTTCCAGCCGCCGGAATTCTCCATGATAGCGCCGTTAATAGGGTTCGTAGTAAATCCGCCAATGGCCATGGCCAAAAAGACGATCCCAGTTCGCCAACCAATATCGGCAAAACTCTTTGGCGAAATCACCATGATCAAGTGTGGTAGAAGAGAAACATACGCAGCTGATGAATAGCCAAACAGGATGGCGAAGACCACAGTAGCCGCGGCACCAGTGTTTGTCAGCCAGATCGTCAGAATCCATACACCAGACAAAGTACAAACTACAACAAAGGTGTTGTAGGCTCCGAGTCTATCGCTCGCAATCCCTGTAGTCAGACGACCGAAGAGTGACGCTCCGTTGAGCATGGGGATAAGGTATTGCGACAGATTTGAGCTGACGCCTGCATCTAAGGCGCCGACCTGGATGTAATTTATGGGTGGAAAGAAGCCGTAACAGAAAAAGAAGGCCCCGAGCATGACGAGAATAAAGTCAAGCTCCTTCAGTGGCTTAAGCATCTCAGCAGTCGCCATCCTCTGCGGCCGTGGTGGATAGAAGGGGCGAACGGTCAGGTTGGCAATAATGAGCAGGCCCAGCATCGTAAAGCCGCAGACCCGCATAGCCCAGCCGAAACCAAGTCTTGGAATAAGATGCTGTACCATGATGGGCAACACGACACCTCCAGTGCTTGAGCCCGTGACCAGTACACCGAAGGCCAGGCCACGCTTCGTGGTGAACCACCCGTTGACTGCTGTAAAGGCTGTTATCCTCTGTTAGCATGTCGTACATGAGAGACCAAAAAAGATATGGCGGTCTCACCCGGTTGAAAGATCGCCGATACCCCTATTGCAGAACACACTCCTTGTGCCAAGAGGATCTGATAGTACTCTTTCCCAAGAGACGTCATCATCACTCCCAAAATATGCAGAAAAGTGCCCACGAGTAACAACCATCGCGTACCGTAACGGTCGTAGATCACGCCGACAACTGGACCCTGGACAAATGAAGTCAGATGACTGGATATAGCCATTAACAGATAGCTCTCACCATTCCCAGGATGAAAAATATTTGTAGCGACACAATCCATGAGACGGTACTCGGAGAGTACTGTTTGAGAAGGTCATTCTGGTAGTATTCCTGGAAAACGCCGATGCCTAGAACAGAGAAGAATTACTCGTTAGCATCAAATACAAGTCACCTGGAAAGATTGCTTCTACTCTGAAACAGCTGGTCATTCGTGACCTATCAGGACTTACTATTCAACCAGCCAAAACTGCAGAATGAAGTACACCATGCCCCAAGAACAACAAGCCAAGCTGCGAGACCCCCATCGGGTGACACGAGTGTTGATTTCTCATCGCCTGTCTCCGGCTGTTGTACGGGGACCTCGGGGTCTGATTTATGTTGCATAGCAGAATCGGACCCGTCACCAGTTGTGACTGTATCTGTTCCGCTGGATTTTTCCGAGATACTTGGGGCGCTCATGGTTGACGGTAAGTGCTGACTGGAAGACTGATTAAGAAGGACGGCACTTGCTATATACGATACTTCCGTCACAGAACACAATTTTATATACATATACGCCGGAATAAATCGCCCCGGGAGCTTACGTCCGAATATCGAGGCCGAGAGCTGCGTCTGAGAATCCAGTCTGGGAACCATTAACTCCGTTCGGGGATAGGACGGACACTCTACTCGGTTTTATGAGTGGATAGGCGCTACGGATATTGGGCTAATGGATTCTTTGTTGCACAGTCCAAGGGAGGAGTAGCCATGTTGATGGGATCTAATCTGATCATCAATCAATTACAGTCGAAGGGTGTATTACAGTACTAGTGCCATACAATACAGAGACAGAAGTGGTCTGCTCTTCGATATCTACCAATTGGTCAAGGGCTGCTCAAAATTCGTACAGGAATATCTTTTCCCGAGTCACGTTAAAAATGAAAAGTGAGTTGAAGACTGTCCATTGGTGGATAACAGGCTCCTTAATACTTCTGGATACTAACAACGAGATTCAATATGGCAGACTTCATTCTGTCCTTTGCCTGCTGTTATATCGCCTTCGTTTCCGTCACTTTTCACATGCAAAACTTGTCCATGGATACGTTCTCGATTCTGTGGCAGAAAACTAAACGCTTTCGATGACAACAATTGATCTACCTATCATCCTATTTTCCAACGTTGCTTCCGCAGCCAAACACAATACTTTTCACCGCCAACTATAGCACCAATGTATTAGATAATGGTCGAAGGAGGTTCTAGTAACACTGTCATGAATAATAGACTCACTGGGCTGTCGAAACATCCAGAGTTTGCATTTCCAAATTGGTGACTTGTAATGAGACCAGTGCAATCTTCGTTTTCGTAGGTTTTTATAACACAAATAGCGGAAGCTTGTGCGTCGTAAACATCGACTGCATAAGATTCCGCCCAGTCAATATTGATGCATTGATTTGCGTCACCATCAAATCCGTCACCAAGCTGCTGCGTTGATTTGTAGGTTGTGCAGTCCTCGTTGGCGTAGATATTCATGTAGAAAGATTGGGTTTGTCCTGATGCGAGAAGTGCCAGGGCCAATGAGCCATAAATGGTGCAAAGGAATTTGGAATGCATTTCTTTAACTTGCGAAGGATTTACCTGTCGTTATTGCCTTGTTGTTTGCTGTATTGAATGCTGTCTCTTTGAGAATAGTGGTAGAGAGACCGAGCAGGTGATGCCGTTCATTTTAAATAGTCTCCATAGAGCACTAAGCTCTTCGATATTTGCTCCCTCTCTTATTATGGAAGTAGGTGCCCGGCTAATTTTTGAAGGATTTGGCCGATAGACGACTTTTGTTTTTGATGATGTTACCCATTAGGAATGTGCTATTTCCATCTTGATGCAAGACGTTTTCCAAAACAGGGTGATTCGAAATGGGTAGCAACGTGTTTTTTTTGTCAAGATTATAAGCATGTACTGTTTGATGTTACAGCCAAGCAGGTCAATATAATCGAGGAATATTCGACCAGCTAAGCGCTAACCTTTTTTGGGGGGTCCGTTTTCTCAATCTGTACAAGGGCATCATTAGTGGCTTTCACGTAGGGATAGATCAATGCCAGAGCCCACACTTGACATGCACCGGTTTTTGGTGAGGCTTGACAGAGGCCGACCTTGTCAACATGACGCTGACTGTCCAGGTCACTCTTTTGACCCCTCCCTACTTTCAACTAGCTTGCAAGCTAGCTCGGCTGCGTCCAATGCAGATCCGTCCGCCCCTAGACTGCTGTCGCGTAGAATACTATGCCAGTAAACTGCAGCCTCGAAACTGTAGTTCGATTTTCGTGGGAAACGCCCGGCTCGAATAGACTGATACTCGGCTCCCAAGTATCGAACTTCGCCCCATTGTGGAGTAACGATGACAAATTTTTGAAAGGTGCTATGCAAGTCAAGAGATATTGGTATATATTAAGATATTCAATTTCTTCTAGTCAGAAAGTCTCCGTGCAATCCGACCCTTCGATACGAATCAACACGTTTCTCGATCCGAGACATGGCTGACTCTAGTGCGTTGGTTCGGCGACAGATTTTACAATACAGAATGGAGAGGAGTCATGGCAGCAAAAGGGCCAAAGAGTGTACTAGCAAGGAGTACATGTATTTCATATTATGAGATAGTGTATGACTATTTTGGCGAGTGGTGAAATTGTCCTGTTAGCTATCTACTGTAGTAACACCTCCTGCATTAGTAGCCCGACTTCATCTTCTTTTCGCTTGGAACAAGGCCGCAGTATTGATTGTCCTATACATATCATGTACGTCAATATACCGAAGCCCAGGCATGTGAAATTAGATTATCAAATCGAGATGCATATTAAGGCGCATCAATCATATGATGTCTTTTAAAGTAGTTACGGGCTTCTAATTTATCACAAATTCACATTGAACTGTAGATTGTATTGTAGTGACCTAATTGGCATTGTGAATGCGATTCCAGACTTTGGGTCATGTCATTTCCCATTCAGAGTCTAAAGCCTGCCCACTCCTGAACTTCTTCAATCAGCTTGCTGCGGCTTTTAGCAACCATCTATCAATATTGTGATCTACTAGGCCTAGCTGCGCAAGAATCCATATTACTTTTAGATAGTGAGAATCAATATATTTTTAATTAATATTATTTCTCTTACTTAAAGCATTACAATCAATTTTATTCTAGTTCTTAGTAATGAAGTAATATAAGCCGTTAGAGTTGTCTAATAAAGAATCAGCTACAGCTGAATTGAGTAGGTAGTATAAAAAATACTCATACTAAGCTTATTTACGTTTAGTTGATCTACGGATAAAGGCAATGCTAAATACTAGAGCGACTCGTGGCTACCAAACACCTCCTTACCTACTTTGGTCGATCAACCAACACAACCGATGTTGAGATAAATGAGAAAACCCGCGGAGAAGCCTCACCTAGGCCTAAATAGGCAGTTCTTCACCGGGTTGAGTAGAAAGGGCGGTCTATCGGCCCCCTAATAGCGGCGATGCGGTGGCCAATAACTACTCAAGTCCCCAAGACATGGACATATTCTAGGAGGCTATCCTCCAGTATATTATAAATACAAGCTCTGAGCCTCTCTGAGGTGGTCATTCATAGCTACATTTCCAAGAAATCAACTGCACATCGCGCCTCTAGCCATTGAATGCCAAACTGTCTATAAAAACCTCAGACGGAGACACAACACGGAACTGATCAGCAGCCTGATTACATACCACAATGCTCTTTACCCTATTAATAACTATGATTCTGGCCCTATTCCGAGCATGTGAAGGTTCTCCGACTTATCAAGAGGAATATCGCGGCACTTATACACCAGACTTCATCACAACAGAATCCGGCCACCAGGTGGTAGCACCAGATACTCCATATGTGGCAGCTGCAGGTCCAAATCAGTTATATTTTATTGACACCCGATTCGATGCTGAAACTGCAGGGCATATTAAACTACAAATTGAGAGAGCAACTATCCAAAACCTCGATGAATATATTGCTATCGATGAGCTGTCAGCTACAGCAGAAATCAAAAACTCGATAACAGGCGCAACAGTATTTACCTTTGATCCTCCTTATGCCAGGGTTCTATTTGCAAAAGGAATCAACAGGCACAATCCAGATATCAAGCTACCCGAACATGAGCCTGCTGGTGATTGGGTAGTGACTTATGATATGAATACTGCATTGAATGCTACATTGGACAGGAGGGCGTTGTACTGTTACGATTATGGCTGTAATAATCGCCAGGACTGTATCTCCCAGTCAAATGGGAATTGCAATCTCTGCCACCAATATCGGATTGACAATGAGTGTGATGTGGTAAATGCCAATGCCATAGGTGCATGTCGTCTAATCTGCGACAAAGCTGTTGATGAACCAAGGCAAGAGGGAGAGACAGATGCCAGTTACTACCAGCGCATGGACGCATTACACTGGGGTTAAAAGCACCGTGGTAAGTACAGATTTGGGCATCTATTAGCTTGCAAATTCTAGCGCTAATCATATCAGCCACATGTTATAGTACTAGTCCATTGTCTTCCGCAAGGTTTCTCAGCTGTGGACGACAAAACAGTATCTATCACAACTATGTTGCCTCCTCTGCTCGCCTTTGCTGCTACTACTTGACTCTCCACGCTATCTTTTCCAACTTTTTTTTGTTTGCAATATCCATTTTGTCTGACTCTGTCTATTCCAGTTCAGCAGGGTGTTATTCGTGACAGTTATTTACAACTAGGCATCCATCTGCCCTATATTTTCAGATAGTATTGAGGGTTGCTCAACCTGCCCTGACAGTATTATTTACAAGTTTCATACACTAAGATACATATTTTAGTTATGCTCATATGCACTAAGATAAGAGATTACAAATGGAAGATAGTGATACCTCATGTAATTTCTTCGAGGGAAATGTAGGTGGTAGGTGTCTGTATTGTACAATGCTATTCGCTACTCACTAGGGAGCTCTGGAGATATGGCCTTGCTTGCTGATGTCAGGGCCCCAGTGCAGGTCGTCCTCACATCGTATTACTATGTCCTAAAAAACCCTCTCACGAAATGCCGAAGACCCGGCGGTCGTTCTTCTCTGACTTCTATACGGCACTGACCTATAGCATCTACCACACTTATCCTTTTTTCGAGAGTGTCCTACTCGTCTACACCGGCTTATATGGCTTCAATCCAGCGCCTACGTAAGCAGAATCGTCTCAAGGAACCCACCCTATTCAAAACCGCGAGCGGGGTTGCCGTAACCTTAAGTTATCTGATCCGGACTCGGACCTTATCACCGAATGCTTGCAACAAACTCCCGTCCATACAATGCAATGAGCCTTATATAATCTCCGTCGGAGATAAACTTCGGGTCATGGATATGATCGGACCCGAGGCATTGTGCTCTACGGCTGTAAAATTTCTAGAAGGTATATCTGGTTTAGAGATATCACCAACGAAAACTCTACCCAAGTCCCGACGCCCTTTACGTGAGAATACTTAGATAACGAGTCGAGTTATAGCATCAGTCAGTCATAGAGAGCAATACACTTCAGTGTTCGGATGCAATGATACCAACCTACAGCAGCAAAGTAGTTGATACTGCCATCATTGCCTTGCAATTCGTGAAGGCGGTCCTCATTGTCATGCGGGATGTCATCAAACAAAAAGTTGCCTTCGCAATCCATCGTCATCGCTATATCCCTGTGGACTGCCCTAAGAATATTGTGGTTATTGGAGCATCTTTTGCGGGCTATCACGCTGCAAAGCTACTGGCTCACTCTTTGCCGACCGGTTACCAAGTCGTTTTGATCGAGAGAAGCTCGCATTTCCATTTCACTTGGGTGTTTCCGCGATTCTCGGTGGTTGGTGGACATGAACACAAAGCTTTTGTTCCCTACGGGCCATACTTCAAAGGAGCACCCAAAGGGAGCTGGCGAATGATAAAGGATACTGTCTTGGAGATTGGTCCGAACACCGTTTCACTGCAAAGTGGAGTCATGCTAAACTATGAGTTTCTGGTCCTTGCAACGGGCTCCCACGCAGATCCTCCCTCTAGATTTGACGTGGATACAAAGAGCGACGGGATCGGGGCCCTGCAGACCTTGCAACGCGATATCCGGAATGCGAAGGATCTAGTAGTGGTCGGCGGGGGAGCTGCTGGGATCGAGCTTGCAGCTGATGTCAAAACCCTCCACACTCAGAAAAATGTGACGTTAGTGCATTCGCGGAAGACATTGCTGAATAAATTTGGAGAAAACCTTCATAACGCTGCGTTTGAAGCCTTAGAAAAAATTGGTGTACGCGTGATCCTAGGTGAACGGATCGAAAGTTACGTCAAGAATGATGGGGTTGTGGTATTGGAATCGGGGAGTGCCATTCCTTGCGATCTTTTGGTATGTAGCCCTCAATTACACCTTTGTTCTAGGCTAAAATGTCCCAAGTTACGATGCACTGGACAGAAGGCTGCATCCGATATCATTGCCAAACTTTGTCCTCACGTAATCTCTCCTTCGGGCGGCTACGTGAAAGTGAAACCAACATTGCAGATTGCGGATGATCGATTCAACAACATCTATGCGGCAGGTGGTGTTATTGACTATCATTGTCCCAAAAATGGTCGTTCCGCCACATTACAGGCCGAAGTCGTGAGTAAAAACATCCTTTGCGCAATTCAAGACCGGTCTCCTGTCAAGTACCAACCAAGTATGGTGATTGAAGGCGGCATAGAGTTGACACTAGGGTTGGTAAGTTAGATTGACAATGGCCCGCAAAGTGCTAGTGGCTGACAAGTCCAGGACAAAAATATCATCTACATTACAGACGGCGTCAGGGACATAATCCTGAGAACCAAGTCGAAGGACATTGCGTTAAAGTCTAGGCAATGCTGGGAAAGATTAGGGACGATACCATTTTTGGATGAACCTGGAAGTTGAGCCTGGATAAGTCTTGACTAGCAAACAGGGTAAATACCAAGCTATGCTGGTAAATTTATCACTCCTCCTAGTTTGATAACCTAGTATTATCGCTGCGAATTGTATTGATGGAAAGCTTCCACTTTGTCGAGCGGGCATCGGAAGCACGTGCTTTGAAGACTTTCATACGCCTAAATCCTATCCCAACTCCCTTTTCGGTTATGTGAAAAACTTTAAATAGCTTTTTATTGTATTGTATTAGAGCTTCTTTCCATTTGATCCTTTTCTCTAAGAAAATGTGTAGGTTGTAAACACCGGAGGTGGGGCTTTCGGTGTGCCGGCTTCGGAGATATCGGCATCTAGTGGACGTCCGATACACATCCGGAGATAAACATTTAAAGCTCTTTCGCACATGAACGACGAGGAAGAATGAGTCTTTGACTACTTTGTCCGAGCCAAAACAATCTCGGCCTGACGGAACGAATGAATCTCTATACCTTTGTCCGGTAACTACACCAATGGCTGGGCCGACTGAATCCACCAGAAAACGCCAACGCCCAGCGCTATCCTGTGCAGAGTGCCGGCGGCGCAAGGCCAAATGCGACCGAAACAGCCCTTGTGGCCAATGTAGAGCGCACAAGTCGACTGTTTGTACATATGCGGTGCCCTGCGCCACAGACTTACAGATACAAGCATCACACCGGGCCCAGGGTCCGCCGCTGGCAGAACCGGCTAACCAAGGCGCAAGCGCACCACAACAGCCTGCCTCCATTCTATACAATCTACCAGTTAGCGAGAGCACCATATCACGGACATCTCTTGTACTAGAGGGACCCGTGCAATGTACTCCACTGAGCCTGGGCATCACCCATACTATCCAGCAGAATTTGAGTGTTAGCTCATCCACACCCGAGGTTCCTCCTGGCCCATTTCACGGCATCTTGTCCAAGGGTCTTCGGCCATGGCCATTGGATGACCTCCGCACCTCTGGTACGTAGTCTGAATACGTCGACGATCTATACTGACATCACAAAAGATGGGCAGCCTACCGTTCACCAAAGACATGCCTGCTGAGCGCTCTGCCGAACAAATATCAGAGGCAATTGCCGTATGCAAAAAATTGGCTCGTGATATTAAGAGGCAATTTCCCAGTCACAGCCCGATCCTTACCAATATCCAGCAATTTCTCCCTAGCCGCCCGGTACTCGACGGGCTAGTGCAACTGTATTTCGACACTTTTGAAACATGTTACCGAATTCTCCACACTACATTGTTCAGAGCGGAGTATGAGAGATATCTGAGTAATCCACAAACGGCAACTACCCCATTCAAGTTAAAACTTCTTCTGGTCACGGCTGTGGCAGCACCGTTGCATGGTGATACCCAAGCATATAATGATCTAGTCGTCAAGGCCAGAAAGTCAATCCATGTCGCTCAGGGATGGCTCTCTGCACCCTTTGAAAAGGATCGTTTGACACTAGATGGCATTCAGATTCATTGCTTACTTCTACTTGCTCGTCAGGTCAACAGGGTAGGAGCAGATCTGGTCTGGGTTTCCGCCGGTTCATTGATCCGGATGGCCATGCAGATGGGCTTCCATCAGGATCCCAGCAACCTAGGTGAGACCAGTGTGCTTCAAAGGGAGTTACGAAGACGACTCTGGTATACAATCTTGGATTTGAATGTCCAGACTGCGTTGGATTCTGGAATGGCTCCTATGATTACTGCTGCGGAGTATAACACCCAGCCGCCATCTAACCTAGAGGATGGCGATTTGCTTGAGACACACGGAGAGGGCCCTCCGGCCAAAGCAAGTTCGATACCGACCCAAACTTCAGTCCTGCGTCTCCTGGCTGATTCTCTACCTTTGAGACTGGAAGCTACGAGAGAGATCAACAACTTGCAGGACAAACCCTCATATGACCGAGTTCTTCCTCTTGTGAATAAGCTGGCATCAGTTTGCCGTAGTGCAAGAACCTTCGTGGATCAACTTACATCAACTGAGCACGATGTACCAACTCATGATGCACGTCAGTTCAGATTCAGTTTTTGCGAGCATTATCTCTCTCGTTTCCTCCTAAGTCTTCACTATCCTTATGCAATCCAGAGCAAACGCAGTCCTTTATACATCTACTCACAGAAAGTGTCTCTCGAATCTGTGCTTGACTTGATTTCGCTCCTCGAGGACAAGTTGTACCGTCGCTTGCTACTCTCCGGAGGTGGCATGTATCGATATATTCTCACTCGGGGTATCGCGGTGATATTCCTAGAACTGATTACACAACTGGAAGCAAACAACTCTATATTCTTGAAGCAGCATAACCGTGCCCGCAGAGAGCCATTGCTGGAAGAGGCGCGCAAGGTGGTTCAATATGCACATGATAGACTGTGGTATGGCGAAACAAATGTAAGAGGCTACCTTTTTGCCCGTATGGCAATGGCCCAAGTAGAAGCACTACTTGATGGGCTGCCTGTCAAAGAAGCCGTAGTCAACGCGGCCAGCCAGAGCTTGGCAGTATGCCACCATATTTTGGAGTCCATAGCAGCCAGATCCTTCGCAACTAATGCAGATCCTCCAGATATTGCATCCTCGACATACGGGGATATGCTAGCCATGCCCACTGTGACCGATACCGACTTTGACTTTTTGAGCAGCGAAAACATCAGCTTCGATCTTTCGGACCCGTGTGTTGTTCAGCAATGGACAGATCAGTGTTGGCCTCAGAATTTGTTTAACCTTGAAGAGGAACCGAGACAGGAGCCATCACTAGGCGGTCTTGACCTTGGAATAACGGAAGAAGAGTGAATCGAAGCAGGAATGGATTTCTTATCTTATAATAAAAACCCGGCTGTAATGAGACATACATAGGACATGTCTGTTAACTGATTTATATTGACGACCAAATCCAAGCTCTTAATTAACATTAATACTTCATATTGAGGATAATTCAGCTGAGTATGTGATCACCTCATGTCGCCTTTTAGATTTTAGATTTTCCTTTATCTCTGAGCTCGGAGAAGACACTTCGTTGCCCCAAACCCGGCCGACGCCATGGCCCGAATCCTGATACCGAGAAGAGACTGGTAACGTAGATAAAGCCCCGTACACTCCGGCCATGTGCCTGTTTGGGGTTGCTCGGTGATACGTACTGTCTCGCCCGAGACCGACGGAAGATATCATTCGGGTCAGGAACCGACAGAATAATTGCAGATGAAAGTGTATAACAGCTTTAAATATCATTTTCAGTTCCTTCGATCAACTTCGAGAATTCTTGTTTTGCTAGAGATTCATGTCTAACGTTCCAGCACCGAAATAGCGTGGCAAATTTGAAGATCAGACGAAACTGCTCAGAACCCTGGTTCAGTCGTAGAATGTTGTTTCTTATCTTTTCGTTCCCGAAGACGTGCTTTGTTCCACTTGCAATTTTCCTCATTGTCTTGATATGCCCTCTTTCTTTCCTTCGTCGGGGATTCGGAATCTATGGTTGGGGATTTGGAAATACCCTATAACAATCTCGAATAGAGCTTTGCTAATGTAAGTAGCGTCCATTAGTTACTTTATTGGTTGGGCTCTTCAGTTTCCCATCGAGCTGGCTTTCGTATTTGCGCAAGAGCTGCCAATAACCTTCTTGCTCGGGATCTAGGAGTCGGAATGGCCCAGTTCCATGAGAGAGAAACAGGGGGTCGTAGGAACAGCCATGCTGGTTGATCTAAGTAATTTGTCGAGATAGTAGTTTGCGTGAGACATGATTATATTCTCTTAGACTCTTTAGTTAGGATTTGTATTATACAACACAAGTATTGAGATGTTCTCCATTGGCTTAGAAATGAGTTGCCGGGGTTACAACCCTGGAAAGCTCGGATGACGTAGAAAGTGCAATCTTTGTTGAAGTATAGCCTAATATCTTTATACTTCCTGGAGCTGTATTAGATATATAGACTAGAGTATTATACCTATAGTAGCTTTGTATTGGTCGTATGCCCTGTTCCTGATACGCGTACTGGACGGTGAAATACTGTTACGCACGTACTCGGAGTAATTTGGAGTGAGGCTTGCATCGGGCCGTTGTCTAATCCAAAACTGCTTCCGGATCGAGGCGTACAGATCGATGAAAGCTGAGTGATTTGATGGCTATCCATCCCGTCTCTGGTGATACGAAATTGATAAAATGGAAAAGAAAAACAAATGAGCATGTTTTGCAGCCTATTTCCAGAGCCTTTCTTCGATCATGGTCTCCTTATCAGTCGTCCAGCAGTCTAACGCTCTAATTAAAACCGGACGGGCGATCCCGCCCGGGATCGTGGGCGTCTTCGTAGGCGCAACCAGCGGCATCGGTAGAGCCTGTCTCGTCCAGTTTGCGCAGCTTACTGCATCTCCGCGCATCTACTTTGTTGGGCGCTCGCAGCAGGCGGCAAATGAGATTCTGCAGAACCTGCATCAGACAAATCCAGAGGGAAAATATACTTTTATCAGGGCTGATGTGAGCTTGCTTCGTAATGTGGATAAAGTGTGTGAGCAGATCAGGGCGGAGGAAGAGTCTGTCAATGTTTTGTTTTTGAGTCAGGGTACTTTGGATGTAACCACCGGTACGTGAACATTTTATCGAATATTGTGTTGACATCTGTATCTTTACTCAAAAAAAGTCAAAAAAAAAAAAAAAAAAAACGGTGCAATGCTGACTGCAAACCAGACACACCGGAGAAGCTGCCTCTTATTCTCGCATTATCGTATTACTCCCGTATGCGATTTATTGCCAACCTCTTACCACTTCTCCGCCATGCTTCATCTGTGTCGAGCATCAGCCGAGTGATCACAGTCATGGCTGGGACCAAAGAAGGTCCCATCAGTCCCTCCGAAATTGGCAGAAAACTTGTTGCTCCGTGGAAAGCCCGTGGGCATCTCTGTTCCATGATGACCTTGACCATGGAACATTTCGCAGAAAATGAAGCGCCCCAAGTCAGTTTTGTGCATGATTACCCTGGATTTGTGAAAACGCCTCTTTCGGAATCCATGACGGGAGTTGTCGGCGGCATAATGAAAGGGGTCTTTGCGGTTACTAGTCTTTTCAATAGCAGAAATAGGCGATGGGTGCCTCTTGAAGAGAGTGGCCAACGGCATGTGTTTCTGGCGACGAGTTCGAGGTATCCGCCCAAAGATGGACACCAAGCTTCATCATCAGGACATGGTGTGTCGATAAGCGAGGATGGAAGCGGGACGGAGACTGCTGTAGGCAGTAACGGTCAGGTTGGAAGTGGTGTTTACAGTGTTGATGAATTTGGTGAGAGTGGTGGTATACATGTTCAGAAGCTCCTGGAAGAATTAAGACGAAATGGGACCAAAGACCAAATCTGGAACCATTTACAGCAAGAGTTTAAAAGGATCACAGGCAAGGCGGCGATATGAGTAGCTGCGCTTGCCATATCGACATAACGAGTATTTCCTCATATTCAGCTGGCGGATGCTTGAATAACATGGACACGGATGACTCAAGACAAAAGCGCTGGTTATACCACAATTCTAAAGTTAGGAGTGATCAATGCTAAATTAGATACTTAATAAATATCAGATATTATATCTTTGATTTTGAGTGACTGAGCGGCTCTTGCAATTACATGTCTTTTACGAATGTGCAACATTCATAAAATGCCGTGAGCCTACTCCTTCCTCATAGTGTACCGTCAGAGCCAAAATGGAGGATGCAGGTCCTTTTCGCGATCACAGACAAAAGCATACGAGCACTTTTGGCATGCCGGAGGATAATGATGACGGCGAAAATCGTAACAGATTCGCCCTGCTTTCCAGCATGACGCCAGGAATACGATGTAGTCCTTTAATGCCCGACTCTGCTCTGGATGTCCCTGTCGCAACTGTCTTTGGAAGCCAACGTACGCCATTCTCAGGAAATGCTCTGCCTGGCTGTATTCTCCCATATCACGAAGCACCAAGCCCAGGAGGCTTGCTGCAGCAAGTGTGGCGGGGTTAAATGTGCCGGACACAATGATTCGAGATTGCCACGCCCCTTTCACAATCGTTCTGGCTTCTTCGTAGTCTCCCTTGTACCACAGCGCGAGGCCCACGAACAAGAAGCGGTTAAGTGTCTCGGGATGATGAATGCCGAAAAGTCTGCTCTGCTCAGTGTAGACCCGCTTCGCCAACTTAAGACCTTCTTCGAACTGTCCACCTTGCATCATGCCTATGCTCAGAAGCGACACCCCCCGGAACTCGGACACAGTTGTCCACCGCGGGCTTTCATTATCCACGAGATCAAAATCACGGCATATTTCCATGGCTTCCTTCCATTTTCCTTGTTTAGCTAGAGCTAGAGGAAGGGCATCCCGGAATTTCTGGGTAGAGCTACGGTCTTGTATTCTCCGGACTCGCTCGAGGCAATCTCGAGCAATTCTCTCAGATCGGCTCGGCTCCCCGTCGAGGAGGAACATGTTAGCGAGGTTTTGATAGTGTGCTATCATAGACAGATCCCCCTTTCCGATAAGCTCGGCTAATTCCTTCATGGTTAACTCCCCCTCGATAGTTGCTGCATGGATGTCTCCCCACGCACATTGCATGAAAGCACAGTCAAACCGCTGCTCTAGCCACGATCGATGGTCAACATCAACAGCTGCCTGCATCTCCTCGATCAAAAGTCTTTTCTCCCGACATGCATCGGAGTACAGCCCCTGGAACCAGAGGTTATTGGCGGTATACTGTTTTTGGAGAAGGGTTTCTTTCGATTTTGAACCATAGTACTTGCTACTTGCTCTGAGACTCCGTCGGAGGACCCCATGGGCTTCTATGTGCCGCTTTTTGAAAAGTACGATGCCCATCTCTTCCAATGTTTTGCACATGATATCACTGGGTTCATGATTATCCGTCATCATTTGGCTCCATCTCAAAATGAGATTCAGGACATCCGGCTGTATGAATCTTTCTTGATCCACCGTCTGTACGAGAGTTCTCATATCCCAATATGTGATATCATTCTCCTCAGTTTTTGCAAGGTAAATGGGATAAAGGAGTTCGACAGCTTCGTCCGGCCGTTGCTGCTCTCGAAGGGCTATTGCGAGGCACAATTTAATAGTGTCCGCTTCGCGGCATTGAATGCCGTAACGGTGCTGATATTCTGTTAAGAATTCTCGTGATACATGCTCGATATCGACAAATCTGTGTTGACTGGACAAAAGTCGGCAGTATGCAAGATGAAACATGGACTTGTCATGTAGAGCAGCATCTGATTTGTGGTAATCGGCTTTGTATACCTTTTTGAAAAGCTGACTTGCCCGTTCAGCATTTGAGCCCTCTTTAATCAACGAATCTGCAGCGTTCCAAACGACCCAATACGTCAAAAAATTGGTACCACCCAGTGCTATTTCGTGGCATTCGATACAATCCTCGTATGTTTGAATGACTTGCCAATGCTTCCCATTGGTTCTCCATATGTCCATCAAAGATCTTCGAGTTGTCAATGTGTCTTCGTTGTACGGTCCGAAATTACTGATTCTGTTCTGGAGCACTTGCTCAGCGAGTGTCTCTGCAGTATCATATTCATTCAGACCCTTGAGTATCCAGATGAGGTTGCTCTTTCTCTTCATCGTCTCGATATGATTCTCGCCTATGACGCGGATTGAACCTTGAATACACTCGTGCTGTAGATCTCTGGCCTCTGTCCATTTCTCTTGATCCCCAAGCACCATTGCAAGGTTGTTCATGCTTAAAAGGATGTGCGAATCGTCGGGTTCAAGCCACCGAGTGCGCAAAGCAAGTGTCTCACGGTCTAATTCTTCTGCCTCGGTATATCGAGCGAGACCCCGTAGACACATGGCCAAATCACTCTGAGACGCTAATGTTATTTTGTGATTTGGGCCATAGGTGGCCTTGTTAGACTCAAGTATGGCTTCACGAACTGAAAGCTCCCACGCGATTTTTCCGCGTTCCCTTACCAGATCCATTATTGGTGGCAATATAGAGCTCTGGCTCGTCGCCTCAGTGACTCCTTTTACAACTGAGAGCGCAGCTCCGTGAAGCTCAATGTATAGTCTTTCCAGTTCCCCCTTCTCTGATAGATAGTAGTAACACCGAGCAAGGTCACATTTGCACTCGATGATAAGCCCACTTTCATGTGGATATGAGGACTTCAAGATATCTAACATCTGCAAGAGAATTTGTTGCGCTTCTTTATGTCGTCGTGTTGAGATCAAAAAGCCAGCAAAGATGTAATTCGCATGCAATGTATGCAAGTTCTTTTCGGAATAATGTTCAGTCCAAGTATCCAGAATCTGTTTGAAGAAACTCTCGGCCAATTCATTGCTCCGTGACGTGCATGAAGCTGTGCTATTGCATTTTTCACCGTTCCATCTAGAAGTACGCGACCAGGGAAATTCTCTTTCACAATTTCCAACATACTCATCATTTTTTCCAGGCAGTATTGGTACTGCCCTGTTGTTATCGACTCGAGCCTTGCCATCCTTACTTCAAGGAGAATGATTGCGACCTTTCCCAAAGGCCCAACTCGTGTTCTGGACTCCATGACTTCTCTAAGCAGGGACAGTGCTTTCGTGTTATTGTTCTGCTTTTCTAGACAGATGGCCAGGTGTTCCTTGATTGCCCAAACTGTCGGATTATCGTCCCCCCACAAGTTGGTCGACTGACGAAGAATCTGATATGCAATATTCTCGGCTCTCAAAGGATCTGAATGCTTGAGGACAGCAAGGTAGTTGATCGCGCTGGTGAAAGTCCACGGATGACTTTCACCTAAAGTATTGATTCTCTCGGTCCAAACCTCTCTCCAAATTTCCGTGGCCTTAGAGTACTCATCACTATGCAGATAATAATAACCTCTTACTCTCCGTGAGGATGCAATCATATGTTCGTCAGTATCAGGGATACTATCATACTGCGCGAGAAGGTCCATGGCCTGCTCGAGATTTTCTATATGGCAATAATGTTCTATCAGCAGACTAAGAGCAGACTTGAGGGTCCCCATATCGTCAAGGTCTTTTGCAAGCTTCAGGATGTCTCGAGAACATTCTTCAAATACCTCGATTGGCCCGGTCATGTCTAGCACCTTTCCAATCTTCTGGCAAAATCTAAACATGGATCTCTTCATCGGCCTATGCCAATCGCTGGTATCGCAAATACCTCGAAAAGTACGGTATGCTTCCTGCGCAATCTCTTTAGATCTGACTTGTTTGCCAGATTGTAACATGGACCAGGAGAGACCTGACTGTGCATTCAACAGTACGGCAATGTTAGAATCCAGTGCATCAGAAATTCTAGATATGGCGCGATTATAGAGATCGGTAGCTCCCACGTAGTCTCCAGTATCTGCTCTCATATCCGCCACGAAGACCAGAAAGGTCGCACTCTCGACTTTTTCCATCGCCGTTTTCACCTCGATATCAATTAATTCTGTAAAATGCGGTAACAGAGAATGAGCGTCAGAAATGCTGTGGCTACACACGTCATCAAACGCTTCGAAAATATTTTTAAGCGAGATTTCCTGAGTAGAATCTAACTCGCCACGAGCATCGAGCCATGCCCTTGTAGCAAGTTTCACGAAAACATGGAGATCATAGAATTCGCCGGTGGGTCGTTTTGAGATGAGACAAAGGTCTAAGAGAGGCTCAATGGAATCATAGAGCTCCATTTGATCTGACACGGACCTGCGGAGGAGAAAGGACGGGATTCCCTGATGGTGGTATATGCTCATGATAGATAGCATTTTTGCCGCAATTGGGTTATGCTGGCGCAGTTGGTCGAATGATGTTTGCCACGTAAAGATCACGGCGTACTGAGGTCTTTCGTCTCTCCTCAAGTCCGTGAATTCCTTTCGTAAGAGTCGAAGCTGGGTGGACTCGTTTTGTTCGAATAAGTCGAGATACTCTTTCACACTGATCCGGCATTTTGACATATAAGCAGCAGCTTGAGTGATTGCTAGCGGTAGACCCTCCATGTGCTCCACGAATAGTCTGGACTCCTCGGATGTGTAGGGATGCGGCCATACTTTATGTTTTAGGAGAAGTTGCGCTTCATCAGTATTCATATCCTGCACATGTATGAGTGCAGAGGCTGAGTTCGTCATTTCCAGCACAATCGACATGCTTCTTGATGTAATAAGAACCGACCCATTTGCGGAATGAGGAATATAATGTGATATGGAGTAATCAGCACGCCTCTGTGCTGGAGGACTGTCAGTCTCTGAAAATGCTACCTTAAGAACAGATATATCGTCCAGATTATCCAGGATCATGAGCCAATTTCCATACTCAGGGTTTGATAGCGTTCCAAAAACCAATTCGGCAACATGAAAAGAATTGCTCATAGGCTCATCCGGCGTGTCGAGTCCGAGTTCTGACGCAACGTGCTTGTAAGACATGTTGAAGTGATCAGAGTCTCCTGCTTGAACCCAAAATACCGCACCCTTGGGGGTTTGGCTGCGGAAACGATGGGCAAACTCTATAGCGATCTGGGATTTTCTATTTTGTTGTCTGTTAAATGAAATGCCAAGGAGAAATGTTTGTTCACACCTCTTGGAAAAGAGAGCAGCACTTACCCAACACCCCCGAGACCAACGAGCCCCATACGTCTTCGTTGTCTAAAACTAGAGGACAGCTGGTCCAAAATGTCACGGCCTCCCGTATCTAGTCTAGGGACAAAGTCTGGATCTGGATCAAAAGGCACCATAAAGGGCACTTTCGGGGATTGCGGTATTTTTGTTGCATTCATTATAGTTGCTAATCTAATTTGACGAGTGTACTGGTCATTATTGTCATCTGCCACGACACTCACGACATCATTTCGCACCGAGTTAGCGAAGTCGTTTCCGTTCACGAGAAGTTTTCAACAAACGCACAATTTTTTTTCTTGAGATTATCCACACAATCCCGTACACGAAATCGTTGCTGGATGTTCGTCAGATATGATAGCGTGGCTGACTCGATGGCTCCAGCCTGCTGGTACTCTGCAAGACCAATTCCTTGTAAGCCTTGCTCGACGTTGAAACGAAAGTACCGATCTTCATCAAAGTGCTTGCGCCATCTTGCAATGAAGGCTTTCTCTGTTTTTTCAGTTTCGGTTGCGATGCTCACGACTGTCTTTCCCAAGAACTTGAATAGGTTTTTTTCCACGGCTTCCATGGCTTGCTTTCCCGTCCCGATGGAAACAAAGCATTTCACAAGGGGCTTCAAGTCTGCGGTATCTGCGCACCAGATGTCCGCAGCCTCCTCCTCCACTTGCTCGCACGGATTATTGGCCCCTAGTGCGCCGTCGGAAAACGTTCGGTTACCGATCTGTACAGGCTCGAAGAAAGTGGTCGCAGCGGACGTTGCTCGTGCTGCCTGCACGATTGTAGCGCGAATCTCAGGTTCGCCCGATACAGTGTAACTTCGAAGCCGTACGATGTCTTTGCTATACTCATCAATGGTGCACACGAATCTGTAACATATGGCGGGCCCCTCATGTTAGTCTAGAGCTCTCCCTCCAGTGGTGAATGAGATTAGACCAGGGTCAGGGTTGTGAACGCATCACTCTTACGTTTTGCAGCTACGCTCCACGTTATTGTTAAACAAAGCATCCTCCTTCTCTCCAGCCTGTCGCAGTACCTTTTGTACCGCTTGCTCTAGTCTCGAGGAATCGAACCGTGCAACCGTCTTGGCCCTCCAAGTCATCGGGATGCGTTTCAATCTTTCGCCAAAAACGGTTTCGGCGAGGTCATTATAAGCTTCGATGCATTGATCGACATCCATCTCTAGGCGTCCGAGCATGATGGCGATAAGACTTTTGATTGTCGCGACACAGACATCAGCCAAAATCTATTTGAAATTTCCGAAAAACCCTCTGGAAAGCAGAGAAACAGATCTGAGTCTCAGTGTATCCGATGAAAAGAAAAAGGAATGATACCCGCCTGTGCTAGTGCCACCGATCAAGTCGAAGACATCGCAGGGTTTCAACCGACGCTGATCATGATCACCCGGCTCATGGAAGACGTTGTTTAGTCGATCCATTACATATTTCAAAATGTATAGGCTGGCTAGGCCACGGACGCCGCCTCCATCAATCGATAATAAGCACAGCCCATCGCTTTCTAATGGATTGGATGGTGCAGCCATCACATCTTCCTGCTGTTGTCGTTGTTGTTAAGAAATGGCGGGGTAGCAGGATCCAACTTTGCATCGAATAATGCGAAATAAAACAACGAGGCAGGCGATACAAAGGCAAAAATCACACCACAGTAGGTAGGAAGTGGAAAATGCCAGGATAAACAGAGAGTACTTATATGTGGCTTGGAAACAGCGCTTATAGCTTAGCAGGGTGTTGTTCGTTTGAACCCGGATCCATGATTACCGAGATTGATGGGCTTTGCTGTACACCTTGTGACCATGGATAGCCTTGTCGGGGAAATTTCACTCGTCTTTCGATGCCAGCCGCGAGGTCAGCCTTTCCGTGATTATCAACCAATACCATTCCCGGTTTGAATGTATGCAGGAAATATCTTGATGCAAAAGTAGTCCATGGAAAATGAAAATGGATCGAGACGGATAACACCTCGTTCGCAGCTTTATCAATAGGGATTCAATCTTGGAGTTATTAGCCACCATTCAGTAGTATCACTGCCACTCATCCGTTGGCATCCACAGTTCCATTCATGGTGTAGACTATATTATCACCACATATAAACAATTGCCTGAGTTGTTAAAAGTCGACGCAGATAACCCCTCATTAAATTGCCTGATAAAGAAAAACTAAGACTTGGACTAGTTGTTGTGGAAGCTTTATCGCATTGGCAAATGTCTAGGCCATATGTTGTCATTTTTAGCTAGGGCACATCATTCTGTCCGATGCTGATCTTCTGCACCGGCCAACATTATTAAAGAAGAAAAAATCCTGATCATGATGGGCCTGAGTCA
Organism: Talaromyces sp. F31; assembly: GCA_037356135.1. Lineage (NCBI taxonomy): Eukaryota > Fungi > Ascomycota > Eurotiomycetes > Eurotiales > Trichocomaceae > Talaromyces > Talaromyces sp. F31. The sequence goes on along the minus strand of JAYXSF010000032.1, from coordinate 126,458 downwards.
GGCCAGTCTACAAGACTTATTGTGAATTCAATTGAAAAATCAACATGGCATCGCTGCCCCAAGTAATCAATACCGAAGCCGTGGCCCATACGAAGTCGAGAATCAATGTCGAAATATCCAGAACCGAAGGCGATGTCGTCCTTCGTGACGACCCAGAGGCAAAAGCGGCGTTTTTATCTACATTTAGTGCAGAAGAAGAAAAAGTAATAATGCACAAGGTCAACAAGCGCTTTTTTGTCTTGATTGGATTGATGTATATGATCAAGCAGGTCTGTCGCGCTATTATTCCAAGTTGCTTCAGGAGGGAAGCTGACTTTTGTAGATTGATGTTATCAATGCTGCCAGCGTCAAGGTGTTGCAGGTTGGGCAGCCTAGTAATATTCTCAAGGAACTTCATATGACTGCCAACCAGTACAATTGGGTGCAATCCATATACTATGTATGGAAACGCTTCCATAATACTACAGCCAGACTGACCATAGTAGATTAGCTACATCCTCTTCGAAACCCCCAGCAATCTGATTCTCAAAAGAATGGGACCACATATTTGGCAATCGCGTATCTTCTTCACTTGGGGCATCATAGTCGCTTGTCACGCCGCCATTCAGAACAGAGCAGCTTACTATACAGTACGATTCTTACTCGGTATGATGGAAGCAGGCATGTTCCCTGGAGTAGTGGCCCAATTAGCAAGTTGGTACCGAACCGAGGAGATGGGAAGACCGATTACGTGGTTTTTCGCAATCCAGACAGCCGCGACGATTGTTGGATCTCTCTTGTGCTATGGAATTAGTTATATGGACGGTATCCGGGGACTGAGCGCATGGCGATGGTAGTCTCCGTAATTGATTACTGGCTTAAACAGAGCTAACGACCGTTGGTGGAATAGGGTCTACCTTCTTGAAGGTCTTGCTACTATTCTCTTCTCCGTCGTCGTCTACTTCGTTCTACCGGACTACCCCAAATCCCCCAGCAGCGATAAATGGCTCACCAAGCGCGAGCAAGAATTCATCGAAACACGATTGCCCGAAAATGCGCCTCTGACAAGCGACCCAATCTTCAGCAAGAAGGAAGTAATTGCGTCTCTCAAGACACCTACTATCTGGTCCTTTATGCTTTCCCAGATGTTGGTGAATATGGGTGGTTATGCATTGACCTGGTATTTACCCACGATTACGACCAATCTGGGATTTGCCTCGTTGCCCAGAAATCAGCTTCTGAATATACCTCCTGCAGCGGCGGCTGTGATTGCGCTAATTACTGCAGACTATGTGATTAGTCTGGCCTTGATACCTCGGCCTGCTGTTATCATGTCTGTCACCCATTGGCTACAACGTGCTGATTATCACTGACGAGCTGAACAGGATCATCATGACAGGAATGGTCGTCTGCTTCGTCCTATTCTTCACCATCTCCAACCGTGTTGGAATTTATATTGCGTGTATTCTAGGCACAATGTTTTACCAATCCTACTTCATCCCCTTTTGGGCTTGGAGATCATCCACCCTCAAAGGCTCAACGGGTGCGGCATTTACACTCGGCTTTCAAAATTGCGTCGGACAAGTAGGAGGCGTCATTGGACCGCAGCTCTTTCAGTCCAAGTGGGCGTATAACGGGTACAAAAACAGCTTTGCCATCGCAGCGGCAGCAATTATAGCTGCGTTTTTTGCGAATATTTTGACCTGGTGGCTGACCCGGAATGTCGAGATGGATGTTCTTCGGATTGCAAGGTTGAAACGACAGGCTCGTAAAGAAGGAAAGATTTTTGCGGATGATGATGTGCAGGTCTTTGAGCAGAGGAAGTATAAGTCTGTTTTTAAGACTGAGAATGGGATCAGATGGAGATAAGAGAAGCGAGGAGAGGGTTTGAGCGTGTAGATACAACCATCAGGCCGTCATGTTTGACATTGTGAAGCTCTCAGCAATGGCGGCGACTTATGGGTCGTCGTAAGTGCCTAGTAAGGCCTGGTGCCAGCTCTGTGATACTGCAGTACGCTGTCATCTGACGAAAACGTTAATACATAGGTGGTCATTACAAGATTTGACATATGTCGGATCTCTGTAACATGACAGTGAGGCTACGGGTAACGCTACAGTGAAGCCTCCAACAGTGATATTGCTGATTACCTATGTTTCTAGGAATAATGTGATGTATTTCATATCTAATTTCAAATAAAAAATAAAAAATAAGACGTGTGGCCCTTGCGTCGTCATCTTGATTAATTGAGTCTAGTTCTGTATTCTAAGACTTTCGCTCTTTAAGAAAGTTGGCAAGGTTCTTATGTATGTCAGCCCCTTCTATCAAGTTGCTTTACTGGAGTTGAATTGGTTTCTGCGTCCTTACGACTCTCGCGCTTGGTATTGTGGGGAGTAGAGTAGAACCTTGTTGTTGGGATCAAAGACCTGATGTAATTTAGCCATCTGTGGGCCTATGGTTAAAGTTTGATCTGGCTTGTATGGAACCTTTTCTGCTACTTGCTCTGTATAAGACTCTAGCTTTCTTGATGAATAAATTTGATTAATGCGGGTTATTGATCTTGAATGGGTTGGAAGTCTGTTTAATTCCTTTTATATTAGATTGCCTTACTTAAATTCTTTCCTTTAGGTATTAGTATCTTTGAGTAGTATAGAATTTATTAACTTGTCTTCATTAGTCTTCTCTGGCTTTTCAAAATTGTGGATGTTTTTAGTGAGTGCTAAAATGGTGACTGCTTTGCGTGTAGCTCGTCTTCCGTGATTGAGAGTGTACCCTAAAGGCGATTCCTGCGAGACTTGGAATTTTTACCAAGTGTGAGCCGAATCGTGGCAAAATAAATGGTGTATTTCTGCTTGTTGTCATTGTTCTCTCTCTAGATTCTTGGTGGAGTCACGAGAAGACCAAGAAACGCTTTTGGAATATATTATTGTGACAATGACAGGCTCTGCTATATCTATCATTAGCTGCCTTGCCTGTTCGCATCGTTCTTGCGCCTTTCGAAGTATTGTCCCTTTCTATATTGGTTCATTCTATATACACCCATTTCCGTGCTTTCAACTATTGCTTCTTACTTGCCCACCTTTTCTCATAAATTCCTGAACCTTCCCCCTGTTCCGCGTTCTATTGTTTCCTTTCTGGTCATCACTAGTCGTCCCTTTTCCTTTCTGTCCACATTAGGCTGCCGACTGAATGAGTGATCCCGTGCTCGGTCAAACCTATCCCAGAGAAGAATGATCGCAAGGTTCGTTCCCACAGGGTCAAGAGCATCAGCCACAACACAGCCATGGATCGGGGGATTATGTAATGCAGAGTCTATTCTTAGCAACAACACAGCCTCGCGCCGCCTTTTCGCTTTGGCAGAGGACGATAGGATTGGACCTGCCATGTCGAAACGATGGACTCTGCTTTAGTGTTTGAAATTGAGTGTGTACTCAGATGAGTGAGGCAGCGAGAATACATACGTACTCCTGTTTCGTGGCTTCATGACGTAGCCTGTGTCAGATTCTAGTCAACAACATTTCGACATTTACAGAACACATACTGGGTTTCAGTAAGATAAGCAGCGAAATCGCACGAAGTAGATCAATACGAATACGCTTTAATAGGGTTGGTTGATACTATCTATACACATGAAAAAGGGTTGCCGAATTGGTCGCGGCAAGGCTGATGCAGCTGCCGAGAGTGGCCCACCACAGCCAATCACGTGCTTCCAAATGAATGCCTGAGGGTCTTCCCTAGTAACCAGGCCAAACATCTCCGTCATAAGCTTCCTCCATGTATTTTCCTCTTGTCTCATCCTATCTTTCCTCTGCATAACCGTCAGTTCCACCATGTCTTCCTACAATCGCTTAGGTGAGTGACCTCCATTTTCTTCTTACGAGGATATTGCTATCCTCCCAACCGCATGGCAACCATGGTCGATCTTAGCGCTTTAGAGCTTCGCAATCTATTTGTTTACAGCGGGGCGACCGTTGCTGGCTAAAACCGCACCGTTCATCTCTCAGATTCTTTGGCTTTGCGCTCTCCACTAGAACCAGGAAAGAGGTGCCACATGCGTGCTTCCTTGATCGCATTGTATTTGTGCTTGAGCGTCTTTGTCTCCTCGCGTTTCGCTTTTCCTGACCTGATCAAAACTTCGTCTGCCCGTCGCAATACTGATGCAGCGCTTAACAGATCCATATGCGGACAATGGAGGTCACTCACCAGTCATGAATCCTCATTATCCAGATAATCGCACGCCCTCTCCGGGGCGGCCATTACAGCCATACCAACATGAGACAGAATTTCGACCATTACAGATGCCCTCGACGGACCACCTACTAGATCAGCCGACGGTGCGCTTGACCCTGTATTGCGCTAATAATTGTCGCTAACACTGTCAATCTAGTACTCGGTCGAAGGAATCAACAACTCCTACGGTCACAACGAACGTTTCGAGGAGCACTATACGCAAAATTATCCGAACGAATATACATTACGCCCTGAAGATCATCACGACGCGTACTATAACCAACCTTATGAGCCAACCGGCATCCCGCATGATGACTACGACCTATCCAATTACCCACATCAAGAGCCTACTCCTTACCAAGAAGATCGAGTTCCCATCCTACAAGCAGATAATCCGTACGGACCAAATCCCTACGAACCACCAGAGTATACACATGGCGACGACTATATCGCCAACGAAGCGGCCGGCCAACCCGACCACGATCCAACTCCCCCTGCAGTGACTCCCAGCCCGGCGCCAATTCGGCGTTGGAAGACGGTCAAAGAAGTCCAGTTGTTTCGCGGAAATTTGGTCTTGGATTGTCCCGTTCCCCCTAAGTTGCTAAACCAAGTGCCTCACGCTCAACCGCCCGAACGCGACGAGTTTACTCATATGCGTTACTCGGCCGCTACTTGTGATCCAGCAGAGTTCTACAACGATCGATTCACTCTGCGACAGAGCCTATTCGCAAAGCCCAGACATACAGAATTGTTCATCGTCATCACCATGTATAACGAAGACGAGTTCCTTTTCGCCCGTACCTTGATCGGTGTCTTCAAAAATATCGAGTACATGTGCTCGAGAACCAACAGCAAGACCTGGGGCAAGGACGCATGGAAGAAAATCGTTGTGTGTGTTATTAGTGACGGTCGTGCCAAGATCAACCCCCGTACACGTGCGGTATTGGCTGCGCTAGGGGTCTATCAGGATGGAATTGCCAAACAACAAGTCAACGGCAAGGACGTCACTGCACATATTTACGAATACACCACTCAGCTGGCATTAGGTTTGAAGGGTACACAAGTCTCCATCAAGGGACGATCAGCCACGCCTGTGCAGATGATCTTTTGTTTGAAGGAAAAGAATCAAAAGAAGATCAACTCTCATCGTTGGTTTTTCCAAGCCTTCGGTCGTGTACTGGATCCTAATATCTGTGTTTTGCTTGATGCCGGTACCAAACCTGGCAAAGACTCCATTTATCATCTTTGGCGAGCTTTCGACTTGGAGCCAATGTGTGGTGGAGCTTGTGGTGAAATCAAAGTCATGTTGGACAAGGGAAAGAATCTCATCAACCCGTTAGTCGCAGCGCAAAACTTCGAATACAAGATGAGCAATATTCTCGACAAGCCCCTAGAGTCGGCTTTCGGTTTCATTTCCGTGTTGCCTGGTGCCTTTTCCGCTTATCGATACGTTGCGTTGCAAAACGACAAGACAGGTCAAGGACCGCTGGAGAAATACTTTGCCGGTGAGAAAATGCATGGTGCTAATGCTGGTATCTTCACTGCAAACATGTACCTTGCTGAAGATCGTATCCTGTGTTTTGAGATTGTCACTAAGCGCAACTGTCGCTGGGTCCTTTCCTACGTCAAATCATCTACGGGAGAGACAGATGTGCCCGATCGCATGGCCGAGTTTATCCTCCAGCGTCGTCGTTGGTTGAACGGTAGTTTCTTTGCAGCCGTTTATGCCATCGCTCACTTCTATCAAATCGGACGCAGCAGTCACAGTTTCATGAGACAGTTCATGCTAGGATTCGAATTCATCTTCCAGACCATCAATATGCTCTTCGCCTGGTTCGCAATTGGCAATTTTTTCCTCGTCTTCCACATCCTCACGCAGTATCTGGGGTCTTCGGACCTCTTGGGAACCCCTGGAGCGATTCTCGGTGTTGTCTTTGAGTGGATCTATTTGTCTACTTTGGTCGCCTGCTTTATTCTTTCACTTGGCAATCGCCCGCAAGGCTCAAACAAGTTCTACATGACCATGGTCTATTTCTGGGTTGTTGTCATGATATACTTGACCTTTGCAGCCATTTTCGTCACGGTGAAATCGATACAAGAACAAACTAAGGAGAACGGATTTACATTTAGTGATCTTTTCACTAATCAGCATTTCTTCACCATTATTATATCACTCGCATCCACCTATGTGATGTGGTTCGTGGCCTCGCTGATTTTCTTCGACCCATGGCATATGTTTACTTGTGTACGTTCTCTCCGTTGGAACCCTATAGTTCATCTACTGATTACAACAGTTCATTCAATATTTATTGCTCACACCCACTTATACCAATGTCCTCAACGTATATGCCTTTTGCAATACCCACGATGTCACATGGGGTACGAAAGGAGACGACAAGGCAGAGAAACTGCCGTCCGCTACAGTCAAGCCGGGTGGAAAAGTCGACGTCAGTATTCCGCAGGATGGAGGTGATTTGAACGCACAGTACGATATCGAGTTGTCGGCATTCGCAACAAAACCGCCGAAAGAAGTGCGCGTAATTTCCGATGCAGAGAAACAAGAAGATTACTACAAGGGATTCCGTAGTGGTGTCGTGCTTGTGTGGATTTTCTGCAACTTTGCCCTCGGCGCTGTCGTTCTGAGTACCGCTGGCCTGGAGAATCTCAACTCCAGCAGTTCGACGTCTGACACTGACGCCAAGCGGGCTGATATTTACATGTCGGTTATTTTGTGGAGTGTCGCTGCTCTATCTTTGATCAAGTTTATTGGAGCGATGTGGTTTTTGGTTGTACGAATGGTAAGTATCTCCTTTGATTATGATTTGTAACTTGACTAACCCGATCTAGTTCCGTGGCGTCTAAACCCGATTACATTTTATGCCAACAAATGTATATGTGATGATACTTCATGAACAGGAATTGAGTCCATCAATACAAGGTCTTTTTCACTCCGGGGCTTCACCGGAGTTGTGTTTTTACTACCAATTTTCATTTCCACCATGCATGACGATTCCGAGCATTGACTATTGTTACGACTGTGCGAAATTTCTGATATGTCGGACCCTGTTCTCTTCGACCATGACGTGATACCATTATGCGCGGTTGATGATTTGTTATCATGATAATACCCATCCTTGCACATGGCCTGGGATGGGTGTTTCTCTTTTCTGGCGCTTGACCTGTGTATGTTTACTTTATGAAATGAATGTATTGCCTCATGATATAGAATAGGCGTTAAATACCAAATTTCAAGTCTAGAACGTTTCATCACTATATATACATACAACCATGATGTAGACGCAATAATCAAACAGAAGTCTTTGAGTGTACGCACAGCGCTATACCACCAAGTACCAGGAACATACCCAACCACGTCTCCCTCGCAATGACTTTTCGCTCCACATACCATTCTCCCAGCACCGTGAAAAGGAAGGCCATCGAATTCGAAATAGGGACCGTCAACGAGAGTTCTATCAACAGACGTAAAATATCAGCACCATATCACTTAGAACCTGCACCTCCACCTCGCCAGGACGAAAGAAAAGACGTACCATGCTTCCCCACAAGTAAGAAAAACCACACGCTCCCCGTCAAGTTCACCACCAACGGAATCGCATAAGCCGGCGTCCGCAACAGATTAACCACCGTCCAAAACAACGCGCTTAGCTTCGTCTTGATATCGAACCCGCCCCGCTGCGATTGCACCGGAATTGTATCATCGTGGTCATCATCGTGTTCATCTCCGCTGCCATTGTTTACGTTGGTGCTGGCAGCACTTAATCGATTAGTCTCTTCTTGACGTTTGTTAAAGTCCACCGCCGCGCGCCGGATGAAGGGTGTCGTGAAGCCCCATGCGATACCGACGAGGATAAAGGAGAGAATGTAGTTGAAGGGCGAAGGCGCTGGTTCAGTGGGCGGGGTATCTGGGTCCATTGTAATTATTTGTGCTTATTCAATTGCGCAAGACACAGATTCGTAAGATCCAAGAGTGAGGTTGAATGTCAACGTTCTGAAAACGGGGTGACGAGCGGCTAAGCCATAAGCAGACTAGCTCGGTTTCTAGCTCCATAACTGTCCAAAATCGGACATCGAGAGTTGAGTTTATATACATGTCTCGATCGAGGTATAGATGGATAGTATACAATAATAGAAGACTGAAAAGAATAAAAAAAATGTCAAGTCAGCCCCGCGATGCTCTACATTTCCCGCCATCATCACGGCCCTTCCTCGACCCTTATCTACCTCCATCATCGGACGACACGCAGACGACAAAAGAAAATGAATTATCTCGACCATTCACAACACTTACATTCGCCACATCTCTTGACTCTTCTCTCTCTTTAGCTCCGGGTGTGCGCACTACCCTGTCCGGGCCCCAATCAAAAGCAATGACTCACTACCTCCGCTTCCGCCATGAGGCAATCCTGATTGGCGTCGGGACTGCAATCGCAGATGATCCCGGTCTTAACTGTCGCATTGAAGGCGCGAGTGGTTACGAAGTACAGCCTGAAGCGTCGAGTGTAGTAACCAAAGATGAGAATCACCTTGACCCTACCCAAACGGAGACCATTCGACAACAGCAAGACTCGCTACACCAGCCGAGGCCTATAATCATCGACCCAAATGCTCGCTGGGAGCCGCGAGAGTCCAGCAAGATTATCGAATTAGTTAAACAGGGCAAAGGCAAAGCCCCATTCGTCATAACATCAAAATTACCCACACCTCCACCTGAAGAGGCACGTAATCTTCTCGAGAAATATGGCGGGAAATACATTACATTGGACACTATTCCCCGCGATAACGATGGCGCTACACATCGACATTTTGACTGGAATTTGACCCTCAACGTGCTCGCAACACAGGAAAATATCAAAAGTATAATGATCGAAGGCGGCGGCTCAATCATCAACTCTCTCCTCTCAGAACAGCAGTATACCGCTCTCATTGACTCTGTCATCGTGACTATTGCGCCTACATGGCTGGGCCAGGGGGGTGTGGTAGTATCGCCCGAGAGGCGCGTTGATGAGCATGGATATGCGATACCGGCTTCGAGGCTGACGGATGTTAAATGGTATCCGTTTGGAGAAGATGTGGTCTTGTGTGGAAGGATTAAAGGTGTTTGATTGATGGGATTCATTTCATGGCTATATAGTATCGTGATCTCTGACGCCTTTCAACCTCCATGTACAGGGCTAAGAATAAGCAATGAGCAAAAATACCCTTGAAATAAACATAACTAGATCTAGTCGTAACAGTGATTTCCATTCAACGCCGTGACAACAGACCAAACTCCAATCAGGTAATCTTTCAGACCTCAAACCCAGAACCCTTCTTCGTCCATGCCAGCAAGCCAGTTTCTAATGATTTCTTCTGCAATTGAGCAATTTTGGCAGCAGTAATCTTACTGCCACCACGCTCCTTCAATCTCAAGTCGCGCTCCCTCTCACGTTCTCGGGCCGCAGTGTAATAATTAACGGAGCCCTTCGTAGAGTTGGATAATCCAGCTTTGGGACCAGAAGATTTCTTGGCACCACTCGATGAGAGGGATGACGAGCTATCAGATGTAGACCACGAGGACGTTGCTCGACGAAGTAGAGGGGGTGGACGGAAGCCAACATTGGTGGTATCCCAGGATGATGTGCCAGTCACAAAGGCCGGTTTTGCACCGGCCCGCGCAGAGTTGGATGAGGAAGCACGTCGAAGAGCCAGACGGTCAACAACCGGACCACGGGTGCGGCGTGGATTTGGTGGAATAGCAAACCCATCTGTGGAGGATTTTTGACTAGGTTCTGCGTTTTCTGTTTCATCATCCGAATTGCCTTTGTCGGTGCTATAAACAATATCTTCCTCGATGGATGCATCCTCATGGAAGGAGTCGTACTCGGGCGTTGCTGTCAAGAAAGACAAAGTTTCTCGAATCTCTGCGAGAGAAGATGGTTTGCGTGAAACATTAGCTGCGGTGCGTCGAAGGTGTGGTGGAGGTCTGTTGGAAACGTCTTCAGCAGCAGGCTCAAGAGGTCGTTTTCGCTTGTGAGATGTCTTTTCTGATTCTCCATCTTCGTCTGTGCCTGCGGACTGTTCCTCCTTCTCATTGACCTGGAAAGATGCTTCCTTAGATTGAGCACCGTTCTCGAATTCGAACTCCATTTCATCGTCATCATCACGATCTTCGAGAGCCTTGAAGAAAGCTTGCTTCTTCGGATTACTAGCGATCTCATTAACCTTTTCGTCGGCAAGTAATGCCTTCCGCATTTTGGCAAACTCTCGCTGCTTGGCTCTTCGCCGAGCAAGGCGTTCGTCGTCCGAGTCGTCCAATTCAAGATCGTCATCAGCTCCTCGCCTACGTCGCAGAGCTCCAGTTGTGATATCTTTCAACAACTTGGAGACTTGTTTCTCATCCATAGCACGTTGATGGTTCCTATTTCGCATCCCTCAGTAATTGATCATTATGTGTAGAAGAGACTACTCACGCATTTAAAGCTGCTAGCTCCTTTTCGTCAACAACTTCACCACTGTCATCGTTGATCATCTCGCGGTCAATTTCATCCTCCTCCCCATTATCGTCATCACTAGCACCACCCAGGCCTGCATATTCATCTTCGGATTCCTCGGCGGCCTCGTCAACGTGTTCCTTAGCCTTGCTGTTTGATTTGTCAAACGCAGTAGCTGCTTTGGTCTTTTGCTTAGACGCTTTCTTCATTACATCGAATGCGCTGGCTTTGATCTCGAATTCTCCACCCTCGTCATCTGATAAATGAACGGGCCGACCACGTTGGAGTAGTCTGCCCTTCCTGCGCATGACAGGTGACTCGCTCTCTGGAAGTATGACCGTATCAATTGTCGAAACTGGGGGCTCGATAAAACGCTTCGAAACGTCAATGGGCGAATATACAAAACCAATATCTTGAGTTGGCTCAGGCATCTGGGAATACTGTGACCAATTGGGTCCAGGTGATTCGGGCACATGAGAGCTAGACTGCGTGTAGCCAGCAAAGAGATCGATTGATCCACGGCGCTGATCCTGGCTATCTTTGACCATTACCTGAGAGTCAACAGCCATCTGTTGGAGACTTGGCAGCCCGGGGTCTGGTAGACTTTGAAGAATCTTGAACGAGTCATCTTCACCGTCCGACTGATCCTCCGCGATGGTGCCGGCGAATGCCTGAGTCAGGCTCATAGTGAACGTAGAGGCTCCTGGCATGTTGGGAAACTGCGGTCGTTGGGCTGAGCCGACAGACGCGGCTACTGATTTGGCGGGTGTTTTTGGTTCTGGTACAGACTTGGTAGTCTGTACTTCGTTTGCTTCGTCTTCGTCCTCATCATCGCTAACAATTCTTCTCTGACGTCTGGCTCGATTTCCAAGTGTCAAAGTCTCCTCATCTTCATGAACAGACTCTTCCGGCTTCTCCTCCCCCTCCTCCTCCTCCTCCTCCACCTCATCCGCTTCATTATCGACCAATCCCTGAACTGGTTCGTCGGTTTCTATCTCCATATTCTCCTCGATTTCCTCTTCGATGCCTTCGTCTTCCCCATCAGACTCAGCGTCTTCTTCCATTCCACGTTCTTCCTCGTCCTCGGAGCCGGAAAGTTCGTAGTCGCCATCCTCTTCCTCATCGTCGCTTACTGTACTGACTCCAGACTTTTCACGAGCGGTCTTCTCACGACGAGCAATCAAATCAGCCTCTTGTCTAGCCTTCTCCATTAAGTCTTCAACATCTGCCTCCATTGCTTCTCGCTCTTCCGCAGTCTCAATAACAATGCCCTGGGCTCTGAGCTCGTCAATCCTTTCTTGTCTCTCACGCAGTGCTTGCTGTCGAGCTTTCAGTTGCAACATGGCGGAGAGCTCAGCAGGACTCATTGACTTGGTACGACTTGTTGGCGACGTCAAACGAGCAAGCAATTTGAGCTTGAGCATATTCTGGTTTTCGCTGAGATTTTTTGAGCGCAGATTCTCAAATATGGCTGCCTTCCGGCACTTGGTGGGCGATGTAATGATCTCCAAATCATCATCAGGCTCCTCATTTTGACGTCGGGCGACCTGTTCACGAGACAACTGGACTCGGACTCGCGGCTTATTAGACACTTTAGGTTTGTCAACGGTCGTTGGAGGTGATTTCGAAAGCTGGACTCGAACGGGCTTCTGTTCTTCGTGACTAGGTCCAGCTGGAGAAGTTGGTGGGGTTTCCTTCTGCTTGCTTCCATCAGCATCTGATGAAGGAGCTGAGCTCGATGATGCCGAATCAACCGGTTCGGAAGGTTGTTCAATATTGTGCGAGTTCATCAGGGCCACGAAGCTATCTATTGTAATCTTGCGCTTCACTCGTGGCTGGTAAGCGAGTTGCCTATTTCGGCTCATCCTTTGCGTTTCTCGTGCCATTTCTTCCAAAGCCTTCTTACTTGCCTTGCGGGCGGGTCGGGATACTTGAGTTAGTTGTTTTGCACTATCTGGGTCGTCTTCACTTTCATCGTCAGCAACGATATCAGAGTTGAACTCCTTCATCTTCGCTGCTCGTGCAGCCCTTTTCTCTGCCTCGATTTTATCTTTCACTTGCCGTTCTTTACGTTTTCGCTCAATGAGAGCGAGAAGTCGTGCATCTTTTGGTTCCTCGGTGGATGGGTTATTTTCTGTTGTGTGGTCTGCATCGCTGTCTTCCCGAACAAATAATGGAGATTCTGATCGTGCGGAACGTTGGTTCGAGGCCTCGTTGTGTTCAGTCGTAGTATTGGATTCTTTTTCCTTTGCACTCAAGAGACGTCGTCTGGTAGGGGCAGCAGAAGGCATGTCATTTTCCAAGGTTTGGTCGTCATTCGTAGACTGAGTGTTGTTGGCTGCATCCGTGGGCGGTAGGCGTAAAGTCTTAGCTATTCTATCGTAGGCTGTCTCTGTGGGTTCGGCTACTTCTTTATTTTCAACTCCCAGCATTCGAGCAGCTATTCGCCCTCTTGGTGCCAGCACTGGGACATCTTCGTCATCATCTTCTTCCTCATCAAGGGCTGGCACGGTACTTTTCGATACACCAGCGGTAAAGTCAAGAGGCGCGATTCGGTTTGTTTTCGACATAGTTGTAGTATTTTCAGTTTCGGAATCGCTGTCAAATTGCGCAAGCATAGCCTTGATCTTCTGGCCCGGAGTGAGCATATGTGCTGGAGAGGCGTCCACAGACGCAGAGCGCGTCGAGCGCGGAGTGGATTGAGTAGACATGCTTGATTTGTTGTGTGGGATCAAATTCTCAGTCAATTTGCTGCATAGATCGTAGTGTTACTCCATTGTCAATAGAATCATCAATTTTTTGAGATTGAGACTGTAAGAGTAAAGAGAAAAGAATGAATTGTCAAGATTATGTGGTAAGGCAAGTGGTTGTTCCTGCCGAGTTATGCAGGACGCGCCGCGTAACCCGCGTTCTTATCAGCGCGTTATCAATTAGGGTCAATTTCCGTCACGTGCCGATAAGCTCATCCTAGGTAAAGCAGCAAAGATCGAGACATCGACGACGTGAAAGTAGTTGAATTATGCTACATAGTTATGGCGTATGTTAATTTCAGAAGTAAATTCTTCTTCATTGCCCAGGTTTATTTGTTGGTTATGTAAAAAAAGAAGACACGAAAGCCATATCTTCATCACCCATCTTATGCCAAGTGAACTCCAGATCTGTAATGCTGTTCCTCTAACCCTGAATGAATAACCAATTCGATAGATGCTGCTAATGTACAAAGAGAATGAATAATCGTGAGACATAGATGATAGATGTTCGGGGCTTGTTTAGGTTTGGCATGTACTGTAGGTATGAATTAAGAGTATGTAGAGATTAGAGGTGATAGATTGCCGCTTCGATGAATCAAAAAATGTCCCAACTCTGGCTGAAAAATCTAGAAGCCAAGATCGAGATCACCGTCCAAGTCCAAGTCCAGAGCGGCGATGTTATCATCATCCATATTTCGGTGACGAATAACAGCAATGCCTTTCGGCTTGGACTGGACTTTAGTAGGGGTGTTGCTGATTTGAGATGCGGAAGGAGATTCGGACTTCGGCGCATGAGATCCATTACCAGCATCCTCAGAATTTTCTTTGTTTGGTGTGCTGCTTACACCTGTATTCACATCATGGTATGTCTTTGCGCGAGTCTTGACGCGAGCAAAAGGGTCTGCTGTGGCTTCTCCGCGGGCGACAGCTGCTGCATTCTTGCGATTCATACGTCGCTCCTCAAGCTGTGCACGACGGACATTCTCACTGTTGAGTTTCTGGTTTCGACGGTTTAGCTCGGCAAGCCGTTGTTCTGGGGTTTGCTGCTTCTCAGGACGTGTTTTGTGGAGGGAACTGTTGAAAGCAAGTTTGGAAGTCGTTTCTTTGGCGAGCTGGGCCTGAATGTTCGCCACTTCATCGTCATTTCCCTGGGCAATCGCTTCATTAAGTTTTCTCTCTAACTCAAAGCGTTTCAAGAGTTTCTCATTGGCATTATCCGCGCCCTGCTTCCGCAATTTCTCTTCTAGCTCTTCCGGTGTAAATTTGTAGTTGATAAGGTTGTTGATATCGGTAACTTTAGCAGCTAACATGGATTTGGTTGGAACCTTGCAGTCTTCAACGACCATGGTCTGACGCCAGCGGTTGAACTCGGCCTTAGGCAAAGTCAGTAGGATTTCACTTGTATAAATGATTGGAAACGAACCTCTGTGAAGGGTGAATCCGAGCATTGAACGAAAGGAAACTCGCGTTCAGCCTTTCCATGGGCGAGAACGGCATATTGGTCGGTAACATAGGTCCGGCCGTTCGCTCCTTCAATTGCATAAGGTCTCCCTTTGGTGAAGTCTACAATGATTAGACGCGCGATCATGCTGGGTCAAAGAATAGGGAAATACATACTCTTAATAACACAGACACGATACTCGTTCTGACCAGTGTCCCGATTCGGTCCGATATTCACTCGGGTGAAGCAGTTTGTGAGAGACGTCGCAAATGTAGGGTGGAAACAGACGCTAGCAAAGTTACTGCGGCCCACGCGAACTCGCTGAACATCCTTAAGGGTGGCAGGTGGGTCATCTTTGGGAATATCGGGTTGTTTAGGCGGAGTGCGGCGTGATTTCTCCTCGTATTCCGCTTCGCTTTCACCTTCAGCGTCAACGTCCGAGTATGCTCCTTCTTCTTGAGACGAGCTGCGGCCCCGGGCCTGTCGTGCATCTGCATCCCGACGACGTTGCTCATCCCGCTTGCCCTTCTGTTCTCGTTGTCGTTTGTATGCCTCAATTGCGTCTGAAGTCTCTCCTACTCGGCGTCCTCCCAACGTAGTCTTTTGACGGGAACTCTTGCGCTGCCCTTCTTCTATATCAGTGGTGCTAGCTTTGCGCTTGGATCTCAACTCAGAACGTGCTTGTTCGCGCTCACGTGAAGCAAGAAGGCGACGTAGAACTAGGTCTTGATTGTGGCGATCAACTTGCTGGGAACGCTCTGATAATATCTGCTCTCGTTCAATTTCGGGAAGACTCATAATCTCCTTCTTGTCGTTGGCGGAGTAGTAGAGCTTCTCGTACGGGAAAATGGGTCCATCGCCATCGATTTTCAAATTCGCTTCATCGGGTTCGGACTCTGACATGCTTGCAGAGCGCTCCGAGGCCAGCGACTCGGCAGCGGATCTAAAATAAACAACAAATATGATCAGTATATAAAACACAGATGGATCAGGACCTGGTAAGAATAGCAGACTGAACGTACAGTTCACCTTCCTCGTCAGATTCACTTCGCTTCTGCTTCCTGGGCCGCCTCGCCGGTTTCGAAGCCTTAACAGACTTAGCAACACCCTTACGTGCCATCTCTTTTGATTTTTTTGGTGGCGATTCCTTGTATTCACCCTTATCTTCGTCGTCGTCGTTTTCTTCACCTGATTCTCTCTCAGCGAAGGGAGATTGAGGAGAGGCAGGATTGGGTTTAATTGGCGGGGAGGCATTCTCTTCATCAGAAGAGTCGCCAGCCAGGGCGAGCAGTTCATCATCGAGACTAGTCATTTTGACGTTTGCAGCTGCTACAAACAGCCTTATTGCTGGAGAATTGACACTGAATTTGCAAATCCAGCAAAAAGAAGTTGCGGCAGTTGATCAGAATTTGGACCGCGGTGTCGAGCGCGCAAAAACCCGTCGAAGTGAAGCAGACCGATTTGGCCAGGCGACACAGTACATATATCCCACAATGAATTTTTTCGATGAAGAGATTCCAGACACAGTCGCCACGATGGCAGATCAAAAGGGGTGGCAGGGTCCTTAATGAGGTGAACCAAGTCGGCGCAAACTATGATCATTCAGCGAAGGCAAACGTTCGACGTTTGAGCAGGAGCTCTCAGGCAGCAAGGCACCAACAAGTCTTGGCCAGAAGAGTCTCCGCCCGCCACCCGCTCCTTCCCCGACACCGTCCTATTATTCCACCGTTCTCTTATTCGATTGCGTATTGTTCTCTTAACCTTCAATCTGACCAGGACTGGTTAATCCATTGTATCCTACGCACAGCGTCAGTCAAGATGCACGCAGCTACAAACCCATTGAGGCCCCGGTCTCTTCGAGTCCCCCGCGCTGTTCTTTCCGCTCAAACACCATTATATTTGGATTTCCTTGCCCCAATCACCCTTCGCCACTCCTCTCGTCGATGTTTCCTTTTCAGCGCAAAGACTTCTACAAAGGACGCTCCAGAGCCTTTAAAACCGGCCGAGACAAAACAATCTTCATCTACAAAGCCTCGATATGTTCTTTCGCGCGCACAAAGAGAGTACCTTGATCGCGCACTGCGAGTCAACCAAGCCGGCGAACTCGCCGCGACCTTGATATATGCTGCACAAAAACCGCCCATTGTCCGGTCGCATCCCCATCTACGACCGTTGATGAAGCACATGTACGACCAAGAAGCTGTACATTTTGCCAATTTCAATCACTTGGTAGCGAAACATCAAGTGCGACCCACGGCCATGTATCCAATTTGGGAAGTTGCTGCTACATTTCTAGGTTGGTCGACAGCGGTAATGGGACGGGAGGCTGCAATGGCATGTACAGAGGCAGTGGAAACCGAAATCGGTACGCATTACAATGAGCAGGTCACCACAATCATGGGATGGATTAAGGAAGCCGAACAACGCGGAGAGGAGGTGGATGAAGAACTAACAGATCTGTTGACGCTGTTAAGAAAAACGCGCGATGAAGAGCTGGAGCATCTGGACCATGCTGTTGAGAACGACTCCAAGGAGGCGAAGCCATATGATCCTTTAGTGAATATTATTCGCACCGGGTGCAGGGCAGCAATCAACATCAGCGAGAGAGTCTAGCCTGCTCTGTCTGGCACTCTACGATGATGGAGAAAGGCGGCACTCTTTCCAAAAACCATGACCTGGTGATCCGGATGATACCGACATTCATGGATATGAAACACATTGAAATCTCCCAGCGGTCAGCATGGCGCACGCCAAGTCGGAAAAATATTGTCGACCTGTTTGTATATTACCTAGACCTTTGGTTCGGGGCGGTTTTAGATACCAAGGTAGATATCAGTCTGCAAAGTCAGATTTGTACTATATGAATAATGTTCTCTTGTTATGACAAGAAATCTTCCAGGTTGGTATGGGCTCGCGTCGTCTCATACACCACACCTAGTAAGCGGGTTGTTAGATACGACCCAAACTTAATAGATCCCGAGAAATACTGGTAAACATACCCTATACGTATTGGACTTTGACGGTCCAAATGTCACGTGCTCAGTACCGACGAAATAGGCTGGATGGTTGGAAATTTAGTCGAATCTTGAGGTCGGTACATATATATACATCCGTTGCGCACACGTTCCCGTTTCTGTCTGACGTCTAAGGATCCTTTTGTGCAAGTCACAATGACTTCTGTGCCCTTCCACATGAGGTCGGCATTGATCACAGTATTAGTTGATCTTAGTATAATCTGGCTCATTCTCTTCTGTTTCATTCAATGATATCAAGAAAGACTGATTGTCTGTGGTGGGGTGATGTTGTATGTAGCAGAGTCGAGTCGAAGAATGAGGGCCTACGATTGGTCTCGTACAAACGGTGGAATGCCAGCAACCATGACTATGTAGTATGGAGTCGTATGAACTCGGATTCTAGTTGTAGGCTACGGCCAATGAATGGATAGGTTTCAACTGAGATTTTTTTGGTCTGATCGGTGATCAATGATTTAGTATGTTGTCTTTGCATCTGCTAAAAAAGCAATTCAGCCATCCACTTCCACTAGATTACCAAGATAGGAAAGTTCGTGAAGATCGCGTGGACTATGGAGCATACAATTGACTCTTAGACTCCGAACTATGTAGAACTTTGTGGGTCTTCAAATGATCGCGTCTTGAGTCTCTGCAGAAACAAATCCACATCAGAGGTATCCGTGAACATTTTCATCCACTCGTTCTCCTGAATATCGCCGAATCCAAGCTTTGGCTTGCGCGCTCAAGCTCTCGTCAATAGAGTCGCGTCAACTGAATCAACTTGATCTAGTCGCAGGGTGTCTCGTTTCCTAAGCTTTCCAATCTTGACCCGCCTGGAACGAGCACACTCAGATTCTCGCGTTGACGCAACAAGGGCTGATGCCAACGAAGTAATTTCCGGAATACCATTCGATAGACCAAGAGCGATGGATGCCCTGACATGATTCGCAGGGCAAAAGGATGAAAAACAAAAAACAAAAACTAAGTGAGATGCAACTAAATTTTAGTCGTACCCAAACATGAGTCTTCGGCAGTCCGGAAGTCAGGGAAGTTACTTTGGCGACGACGGTTTTAAAAACACCAACCGTCCCATGCGCGTCCTAATTGCGATAGGCTTTGTTGTCGCGTAGACAAAAAAGGCTCCAAATCCATATCTATAAGTGTTCAGACAAGTCAAGTGCAAAGGATCATCAATGGGTAATACCACAAGTGCTGTGGCTCAGCAGTGCTTGCTAGACGCTGTGGGAAACGACGCGTCTCTGGTCGCTTTCCCAACAGCATTGCTGTATGAATCAGTCGATGTGAATCCTTATAACCTCGACTATCCAGTGACTCCAGCTGCTGTCACATTTCCTGAAACTGCCGACCAAGTAGCCGCTATCGTTAGATGCGCCGTGGACGCGGATGCTAAGGTGCAAGCGAAAAGTGGCGGTCATAGCTATGCTAATTATGGTACGTTCTATGAGAACTATACACCATTTTTTGGACGGACAAGCAATGCTCATCAGGTGGTTCTATAGGACTCGGAGGCGAAGACGGCGCAATAGTCGTCGACATGAGACATTTCCAACAGTTTTCATACGACCCAACCACTCAATATGCGACTATCGGTGCCGGTACACTGCTCGGAAATATCGACACGAAACTTCACGATGCCGGTAATCGTGCCATGACTCATGGCACCTCTCCACAGGTCGGTATTGGCGGACATGCCACAATCGGAGGACTTGGACCGACTGCAAGACAATACGGAATGGCATTGGATCATATTGAATCGGCTCAAGTTGTTTTGGCAAATTCCAGCATTGTTACTGCGTCGACAACCGAGTACCCCGATATCTTCTATGCGATAAGAGGCGCTGGCGCAAGCTTTGGTGTCGTTACCGAATTCACAGTTCGCACAGAAGCTGAGCCCGGCATTGCGGTCCAATATCAAATCACTTTTAACATAGAAGACACAAGTTCACGTGCCAACACATTCAAGGCATGGCAGAATTTCATATCTGATCCCACTCTGCCCAGAGAATTTTCATGTCAGCTTGTTTTAGCTCAAGGCTTACTATTGATCGAGGGCGAATTCTTCGGGCCGCTCGCCGATTTTGAGACCCTTCAGCTGGAAAGCAAATTCCCAGCCAACCAAGGCTACAACGTCACGGTATTTAACGACTGGCTTGCTCTCGTCGCCGCGTGGGGCATACAACTAGGCGAAGATCTCAGCGGAGGAATCCCAGCACATTTCTACAGCAAATCGCTCCCATTCACCAACACCAGCCTCATCCCAGATAATCTCGTCGATGATTTTTTCGAGTACATCGACACAGCAGACAAAGACACTTTGCTATGGTTCATTATTTTCGATCTTGAGGGAGGCGCAATTAGCGACGTACCTGTACATGCAACCTCGTACGGCCATCGGGATGCATTGTTCTGGTTGCAGTCATATGCCATCAATCTTCTTGGGCCGGTGTCTGCCACGACGAAAACATTTTTGAACCAAGCCAACAATGTTTTCCTCTCTGGTATGCCAAATGCGACTTTTGGTGCATATCCTGGATACGTCGACCGAGAACTGGTAGATGGACCGGAACAATACTGGGGTCCCAACCTGGAGACGCTCATAGCGATAAAGTCTGCTATCGATCCTCAGGACATTTTCCACAATCCGCAGAGCGTTCCCCTGAAATAACCAGTCCCTTCCTAATCTGAATATAGATTAATGGTGGGCAGCGTGGGACAATTGTATATCTAGAAAATTGTACACTTTGTTGCTCATTTCATTAGTGTTCAAATATTTCTTAATGATTTCGAATGGATATACCACCTCGAATGTACAAATTCTAAAATGACCATCATTATAGCATATCGGAGTCTCAATTCATAACAGGCCTCCAACCGCGTCTAGGAGTAAAGTTCTCGACATTCTCATCGATGAGAACGTCGTTGCCAGTCCGTCCGGTCACCACGCTCCGTTCAAATTCAGGCCCGCGGACGTAAAATGGTTCAAAGCCTGATGCATCATGCTTCGAGGACGACGGCAACCTTCTCCAAGTCTTGCCTTTGCCATCACGAACAAATCCACTATTTATACGGTCTAACGTCATAAACCACCGACGTTGATGAATAGACCCAATAGAATTGACTGCTCCTGGATATGCGTTGGTGAGACGCGTTCGGTCATTGGTGTCATGCTGTGATTCGGAATCAGAGGCTGAGTGAGATCCAAGTATGTCATCTCCAACATGGCTGTCTTTGCTAATAGAGACTGAGTCTTGCCGTTGGCGATCAGTTCCGTCAGGTGATGGAGAACGTGACGTGGAAGGCGTCCGAGTCTTGTTTCCAAGACCAGGAACTGTACGTCGACGCCTTTGCGAGAGAGGCCTATTTCTGGCGGCATTATCGTTTTCCACAGAGAGACGAAGCGATATTGTATAGTTCTTTGGCAAACGAGTCCCGTGTAACCGTAAGCGGATTTTGCGCTACTCTTTCAATAAGCCGTCATCATTCATGATTCAAAGGTTTATGGGGAATGCTACATTTTGAAATGCCTCTCTTAGTTTCTGGCTCTCAGATGGACATCGATCCTTGACGGCCATTTCCGTAGAGAGAATCGAAGTATCCGATGCCGAATCATCCGTCTCTGGAGGGTTCTCCGTGGCATAATATGGCAACACTTCATATTCACCGGTATCCCAAATGATCATGCTCCCAGTATTACTAGATGCCGTCTCAATCAGGTGGTTCTAGATGCACTGTGAGTTTGTATCCCATTATGGGAGATCCCATGCTTACCCATAAGCAATGTACCCTTGTCTCCGTCGCATTGCGGTTCACTCTATGGCTGTTCGGATCTCCAGGTAACCCATACATGATCGCCCAACTGAGTGAACTGGATTCGGAAAATTGAAGTCTGAGATCATAATGTGGCCCTGCAACCGGATGGTCGTGTTGGTGAATTACGAAATGGCAGCCATTTTCGTGTCGGTTCCTTGAATATAGGTCGATCCAATCCTTGACAGGTAGCCTAGGCTCTTCTAAAGATGGCGACAGTGGCCGTGCCACAGCAGCAAGTCTTGCAGAGAACAGCTCCACGGGGTCTTCAGCTTTCACCTCTCCAGCTTCGACGGCAGCGAGACTCAAGGAGTTGGTACTGTGATTGCCAAGTGTGTTCGATGAGTATCTACCCACCTTTGGCGTCAGTTTTTTCAGTCGCGGTGGAGATACCGAGGCAGTCAAGCTTGACAATGTCGGAGTGCGAGCACGAGCCTGGCTGATAATTCCAATCCTCTTGACTGGATGACTCCCCGAACGACTGCGTTTCATCTTCGCCACTCGAGCTTATCATTTGAAGGTATACGATAATACGCATTTTCTAGGTCTCATTGCTGGAAGTAAATGAAGGAAAAGATAAAGATATCATGCATCTGCCTTTCATGTTTCCAGGAAGGATTTGAGTTGAAGTTGTTTCTGGTATGACGACACTCCTTAGGCGGTGGCAGAATAGACCTTGTATTAAGGAATGAGTCCTCTCACATCCAAATTGCTCCGAAACGCAATCTCTAGAAGAGTTCAGAAATATAGCCTCATCATCCAGTGATTACTTCTTCAGTACGTGAACTGTATTCTTGACACCGATATTCCATATGGAGTGAATCCGAGACCGTCCAGGGCCCTGCAAGCGTGGGAGGAGCTTCACGAAGTCCTCTGCTACTTCAAAAGTAAAATTTGACTTTTATTGAAGATATGTATTAGGCCCAGTAAAGTAGCAAGTGACTTGTTATCCATTGTCTGAAACGCAGTAACTTGATGATGATTATGATGATGTAAAAAACTAGAATATGCAGATGCTTGGGCGTAAGTTAATCTGTGATCCTCGACAGGAAACTCACAACCCCAGGCTTGAATAGAAGGGACAATGCACCGTTTTCAATGCTCCATGTTTTTGTCGTCACTCTATGACAAGTGGAGGTATACTCCGGCTTCGACTTTTGATACTCCGATTTAGGAGTCACTCATATCTCATTCAGCCTTGACGGCAAACTTGGACCAGGACCTGATCCTCTGTCCATACAAGTAGAACACAATAGGCACCGGAATCATAGCTACACCCAAAAAAGCCAATAGACTCGTAGCCCACGCATACCCCAATCGATTATACATCGCGGTGGTGAACAACGGGAAACCGGCTCCAAACAGACTGCGCGACAGACTGTTGATAGCAATAGCACTGTTTGCAATGGGCAAATAGACATCTATCAGATATGTAAAGCACTGAATCCATATCAAGAACATGCCCACGCCTGTCGGAATACCTGCTACAACCATTGCCGGCCATGGCACGTTAGGGTCAGAAGTCCAAGCAAACCAAAATAAACCTGCTGGGAACAAGAACCCTCCCACTATCATCAATGGTAGGCGTTGCTCTGGAACGAGGCCGCCTCCTGTATGTTTCAGTTGGCGTGCTAGAATCCTTTTTGTATAGACCACATTGATGGCGCTTCCAATTGAGACACCAATTAACATTGCGCACAAAGGTAGTTGGGCCAGCTGAGGATCCCAGTGTCGAATCTGTTTGAATTCTATCGGGATCGATGTAAAGAATAGATATACGATGCCGTAAATAAACGACTGGTATATTGTGACAAACACTAGGATGGGTTCGGTAGCGAAAAGTTCTAAGCGAAGTAGAAAAGAGAAGTTAGTCAGACGTATTTTGATGAATAATCTGACAACTTACTCCAAGGTCGCACCAGATAGACAGAAACTATGCGATGTATATCAATTCCAGCTTCCTCCAATTCTGTTTTCAATTTATAGTTTCCGGTTTCTTTGCGGATACGCTTTGCCTTTTTGACTAGGGCTCGAGGTATGTATGATTCCTCCAGAAACAAAGCACAGATCAGCGCCATTGCAAAACCGGCGATAATCATCAACCACAAGTTCCATCGCCAATTCAGATTCTCGGCAACAAAGCCCCCGATTATAGGACCCATCATGGGACCGCTGAACACCGCGCCGATTACCACACCGAGCGAAATGCCGCGATCGATGGCATTCCAATTGTCGGTTGCTGCACCGCCGACGATGGATATTGGCGCATTACCGAAGAGTCCCGACAAAAAGCGCCCTAGAAAAATGGTTGCCAGATTCTGGCCCAGGGACACCATAAGAGTGAACAGAGACGCGATTGTAACTCCAATCACCATCGGCCATTTTCGCCCATATAGTTCCGATATGGGAGCCCAGAAAGGAGGCCCCACGGCAAAACCCTATTGGTACGATCAGTATATATTTCTAGACTCTTCATTTGTAACTTAGGAAAAAAAAAATTGCAAACTCACCAACAAGAAAAGAGTTGTTCCTAGGATGCCGACCTCATTGCCTACACCAAACTCTTTGTCAAATTCGGTGGTACCGGTACCGAATATGCTGCTCTGAATAGTGATCACCAATGTTAAAAGGGTCAATAAAATGACTACAGAGAGTTTCCTCCATAATGCCCAATTATGTGGGTGTTCTGGGTCGTCTGGGCCATCCCAGACGACACGGTTTCCAGGATATCGACATTCTGATTCAGGGGGCTTATCCATGGTTGATATCGACTCAATTTTGAACAAAAGATAGTCTCTGGTTCCTGAAATGATTTTGGCGAGTCTCTTTTCACATTTGTACGCATTTTGGATATTCAACTGTGACTACCATACGCTGAACAGAAAGTGAAAACCCGACTTAGGTTCTATTTCCTCAATATCGACAAATGGGTACGTAAGGCGACGATCACATACAATGCCTAGGTTCGAGGGATCGAGGATTACAAATCAACATCGTGAAGAGCGTGCCGAACATTAAGGGGGCAAATTGCATGGATCTGATAGTAACAAAGAAAATGAAAAATCGGTATGGACAGGTCATACACATCACCCTGCTTTGGCACTAACTAAAGATAGTCTTGCCGGTCATCCCATGTAAACAGTCGCAAAATGAGTGATATCATCGGATGTCAGACGATCGCTCATCTCTCATAATATGGGAAGGGAAGACTTGCTGTAATACTATCTCAGCCTCGTATTTTTCTCTAAAGGGAAATTGATCTAAGGCCTATATGTCCGCGTTCCGAGGGTGGTTAAATGAGATTTACTTTGCCCTCCGATTCTCGCTCTTCTACCTGGTTGGCCGCTAGAAACTAGGGTGATAGCTATGTGGATGAATTGAAGGAGTTAACGGGGGTAGATTATTGTTTCACGATCGACCTAAGCTCTTAGAACAGGTGGCTATTGACCTTAGGCTAAAGGGAATGCATAACATCCATCGGATCCGACAGCCATCGGAACCGCTATATTTACGCGCCGTGGTGAAGGTTTGATGTAGCCTGCATTCTATATCCAAAACTGACGAAAGTGGCGGTCTCAACCCATGCATATCGTTGTAAATACTACGCTCTGCGCAGCGTGCGTGCAATAAATTAATACGAGCGAGTTGTTGCATACTTAGCAAGGCCCTTGGAGACATGGGGTAAAATAGCTTCAATGAAGCCACCACCATAGGTACACTTCTCGCTTATCAGAATGGATCGACGCTGTAGAGTTGCTGCAGACAAACACATGTGGAATAGTCTCCGTTGGTTTTGCCGAGGGATTTAGCAGCAGGTCTGTTTCGTCGGCGAGGGCGCATCTCGAAAACGAAGGTACATCATCAGGAAACCTGTTATGGTGATAGGAATCCCTACATACGCAGGTCACATCTCATGGCAACACCAGTCAGTAGTCAGGGTCTTTCCCGAGTCTAGAAATGCTAAGCGACTCGTGCCAGCGATCTCTGAAGGATTGCGTGTTATTTACAGGGATACTCGGCACTCAATATATAATTTGACTAATCAGCTCACTCGGTGGGCGATCGCCGGGCTACTCTCTCGAGACGATCCTGAACATTTTCTCCGCGCATTTGCGCCGGGCAGCATGTTGATGTTCTGGATTTTGGATTTAATTCTTGGAAGGTACATGTATTCATGACAATACACACATTTAATAAAATTTTCTTTGTGACTAGCGGAAGATTATATTGGCGTGAGCGCCGGGAGGAGAACGCTGTCGCCTGCTATTTGCTCAGTCTCAAGTTTATATAAAAAGACTAAAGGTCTTTGACGATGGGATTCTGTCCATTGCAATCAATTTGCACTTTGGTAGAAATGCATGTGTGTATGAAATAGACTGTATGGAGTTCGTTTTATCCATTTTTTACACCTAAGAATAGTGCACCCGTGGAGCGTACATCAACTAGTTCTGTTGTCATTTGTAATAACCACTACTTTATTAACATATGCAGAATAAAGCATCTAGCCCGCCTAAACAAACCATCTGTTTTACCCGCTAGTCGGGATCTGCATCTCGGAAAATTAATCCGCTCACATGAGATAGCTCTTGCATACATTGCCCAAAGACACCCCTGGGGTTTTACTTTGGCTGAATCATGCAGACCAGCGATAATCTTTTGTGCCATTCATTCCCATCAAGTTGACACTCTTCAATGCCTGCAGTTTCGGATCATTCTGAACACCGGCCGCTGCCTCTTGGGCTTCCAATTTGGAAACACTGTTGGGATCTAGATATGGTGTTTCACCAATTGTGATGACACGGTAGCCCAGTCTCTTGCCCTGTTGGTCGCGGGTAGGAATATGTAGGACACTTCGGTTGTCCCAAATTGCTGTAGAAAGTTAGATACAATATCAGAATGTAGCATAATCGGTGATCAAAGAGAAAAGTGCATGGTTAGTAGAGAAGCTCGCCTACCGATATCATTGGCATGCTCCCACCGATATCTGACCTGAATATCATGATTCTTGGTGATCAAACGATCGACGATATTCAGCAAATCAGCGTTCTCTTCCGAGGTAACGTTGTTGATAAATGCACAGTGGCCGCCACCAACCCAAAGAGCCTTCCATCCTGTGACAGGATTGGTACGAACACAAGGGTGTATGGCCTCGAACTCGAAGTCTGCATTACGTGGAGATCCCCGAGGTCCCTTGTACGAGCGCTCATCGTGTTCATATGGGCGATAGCCCGGCATAGCCCATGTGGCGGTTAAGCCTTCGAATAGTTTTTGAAATGGAGGGCTCAATCTGCAGTATAATACTTAGCCCATTGCTGGAAAGAGTACAGAGTATTATCAAACCCACCGATCATATGCATCATATAGTGACACCCACATAGTATCTGACGTCAGTTGACCAAGTTAGAGATAACCAACCAAATGGGTAGGGAAGAACACGCATATACTAACCTCCCCCTGCTGGAGGTACGTCCGCCAGTCTTAACGAGGAGAAAGCCGGGGGGTCTTTCTCAAAGGCCATGTCCGTATGCCATTCCTTGGCGTGATTTTGTCGCTTGTAGTTGACTTCATTGAAACCATATCGCGAGGCCACACGTTCAGGGATGAGGGTAATCATTTCCGGATCATCATTGTACAGAGGATGAAGCACATGTTTCAGTAAACCATTCTGCTCTGGACGACCGGACAATTTTCCCAAACGGTCAATTAGCTGTTTGTGTTTCTCTCCGTCCAAACGAGTTTGGTTGCGAAACATAACCACCCCTCGCTCCGCGACTATGAAATCCAAAGTATCAGCACTATGTCAAGCTTGAGATGTAAAGAATCACGTTGCAAAGGGAGGAAAGAGATATAGGCATGAAGTATCAAGACAAAAACAAGGTCTGAATAACAAACTTGTGATAGCAAGGTCACGTAGCAACTCGTCTGAATTAGTTGCTTCCATGATGTCCACTAAATCGGCGTCCAAAAACTCAGTTCCAATCGCTGGGACTGTGATCTTTTGTTTGAGCCCATCAAGCAGCCCGGCCGCCTTCAAAGGCTCAGAGTTAGTGGGCAGGCTTGAATTTGAGGTTGAAGTTTTCGCGATCATGGCGTTTTTTGTTGTATAGTTAGTTTAAATTGTAAATATGATGTTACTGACGTTCTTCTGTGTCTCTAATACCTGACCGCGTGCGGATAATGAGGGCAGACAATTACGGGGTATATATACATTTATATCTAGTCCAAAGACAGAGTACCACTGAGCTCAATTTACAACTACGCATGCCACCATCATACCCAGGCGCAAGATGGATAAGCATAGCTCAAGAATACAACTTCAGAAAGGAGGGGTTGGCTTGCGATCTCTCATGATAGTATTTAGGTATGATGTCAATACGTAATTACAATGCAGCCGTTCTTCCTCGGTCCAAGGCAGAAAGTGCTGCTCAATTTGAAAGGATAGAATAGATCCCGATGGATGAGGAGCGTACCCTTGGGAAACATCCTCGTCCATCTTTTAACAAGTGACGATCACCGGGCACGTTGTGAGACTGCAGAACGCCTAGATTGACGCCATGCGTAAAAAAATTAAATATCTTCCGCTTCAATCTCGATTTCCGTCATCGGAGGTACATGCCGTTCTTTAAAGAGGTCGAACTCTCCGGCGTTCACTACCAAGCATTAAACCGCTCAAGTTCGAAGAGCAAGAAGCGATAACAAATCGTCAGGAAAATGTCTTTGCCGCCCGCAAATACGAGCCAGGCCTACGTAGCCGTGGCGGCGATCCTAGCTGGTCGTATTACAGCTCCGAAATGGTCATTTATCGATACCAAGGATATGGCGGAAACACTCTCGTTTCCGTGTCTGGCCTTTCTCATCACACGAAAAAAAGGCGCCTGCATGACTACAGCCTCACACGTAGCGGTTGCGAGAGAAAGCCCGGAGCATATACTCTTTGATCTTGGCCTCCGTGAAGAAAGGCGTAACTATACCGATGATCAACAAGCCCACATCAAAAACAGAGAACCGGTGGCTTTTGGGCCAAGTGTTGCTACTACACTGCAGAAAAATGGCATGGCTAGCACGGAAATTGATTGGGTAATTTACAGCCACGTTCACTGGGATCATACCGGGGAACCTTCAGACTTCCCCAATGCAAGTTTCATCATTGGCCATGGCTCTAGTGCACTCCTGAAAAGAGGGTTTGATGCAGCTGCAGGCTCTCATGCAGCCTTTGATAAGAATCTCCTTGACCATAGAGAGGTCTTTGAATTGTTGCCAAATGTGAATGGTGGCAATGCTGATGACGCTTCTCTTGATACAGCCAACGCCTCGTTTCACAGTCCATGGATCCCATTGGGTCCATTTCCTGCAGCTATGGATATACTTGGCGATGGTTCGGTCTATGTAATTCCCTCACCTGGACATCTACAGGGCCATATCAATCTTCTTTGCCGAGTAGAGGAAAAGCGATGGATTTACTTAGGCGGAGACACTTTCCATCACCGGAGTCTCCTGACAGGTGAAGCAGAGATAGCAACCTGGAGGGATACCGAGGGCCGAGAGCTATGTGTCCACACCGATAGAGCTGCAGCTCAGGAGATGTTTGCATTGCTGAGGAAACTTCAAGACCAGGCTACTGCTGATGGGGTGGAGGTGGAAATTATCACTTCACACGATCAGGA
Organism: Talaromyces sp. F31; assembly: GCA_037356135.1. NCBI lineage: Eukaryota > Fungi > Ascomycota > Eurotiomycetes > Eurotiales > Trichocomaceae > Talaromyces > Talaromyces sp. F31. Next base: position 97,066 of record JAYXSF010000032.1, on the reverse strand, counting down.
TTGGTATAACGCAAACCAAGACCGTCTCTTTCCGGAAAAATTGTGAGGGTGCTAATCAGGTTTACACCTCCATCTATATCCATTAATTGATGTCTTAGTTTATTGTAAAGTGTGCTTGTCATCAAACAACTCGCAATTGCTAATGTACGGTTCTCAAGACAAAATCAGGACTAGCACTGTTTTTTTATTTTAAAAACGGACTCAAATTTATGAAACGGATCGTATCCTGTATAGGTAGCTTTGGTATCATACATAGAGAAAACTTAGTAAAGTGCGTTTCTCGAACGTAATGTTCGATTGCGTGTAAGAACATTGTAAGTGTTTTCGTACCTACATCATTGAAAAGATTAGTAGAGAAGCGCCACAATGCTTGATGTTCAGACTTACACGGGGAACATGATTGCAGAAGCCACAGATAATCTTCCTAAGCGATGCCATATGCCGGACCAGAAAACTACTAGCCCTTCCTGTTGTAGGAGAATTTTAACACAGCGTAATGTGGAGCCATAAACCTGACTGGCATGTATTGATTGCATTCTGCATGTGCCCGGAATTAGAACAAAAATTGAGATATTAAAGCGCCCTAATTAAGAGCCAAAGAGGACGGGATCCTACCTTGTCTTGACGACATCAAGAGGCTGCGTTGTGAACGCCGACACGAAACCCGTCGCAGATCCTATCGCAGACGAGACTAGCGTAGAAAGCCCTTTGCCCTCCTGGTCATACCGTTTCCTAGCAATTTCAGTCAATTTGTGATATGTCGAGAATTTAATAGATGCATTGATCGACTGTCGGAGAGTCGTTGGTACCACTGCCGTGAAGAATCCCCTCGGCCCTCGATCACGTAGTATACTGAGTACGGCGCCGGATACAGTACTCATTCTTGTATCCTGAACTTTTCGGGCGTGGATACTTCGAAGATTGGTTAGCTACCGTTTCAAAATCAGAATGTAGGGATTAAAACGAAAACAAGCTCACATTTTGGTTTTGACACACTCGAATGGCGTCACAGCCACCACGGCTTCAGTCACTCCAGCGGCGAAACCACAGGCCATACTTTGTGTGCTAGAGAGCTTGCCATCTGGACCAGAGAGTGCCGATGCAAAAGCATGATATGACGAAAATTCTGATTAAAGGCTAAATATCAGCTGAAAAAATCGCAATAATTCTGAATGGAATAGAAACATACGGACTGCTGTTTTCACCATTGATCCAGATACCGCAGCAGTATAGCCATCGTACAGACCAGTCCAGATTTTGGCATATGAACGAGAGCTCCCAGCGACTTGCCTGCCCAGTTGGGATCGAGTCTTAGCGGCTGGATTTCAAATGACGATCATAAGTACCAAGTCTTCATCAAAACATGGTGAATGTCTATTTGAGGTAGCAGTGCTCACATTCAAAAGGGTAGGTGACTGTAATCTCAGTGGCACCAGCGCAGGCTCCCGCTATTATTGCAGGAATACCCTTCATCTGGCCGGAATTGTCAATAACTACTTCTCGGATATAGTTGAAAAGATGACGAACCTTTTGTTTCGAGGTTTTCGTGGTATTTTCCATCTTGATAGCCATACATACTCACCAGGAATATGAAGCTCAAGGAGATGAACTTCGTCAAAACTGTTCAGAACGAGATTGTCATATCAAATTTAGACTCATAGAAGTGCATAACTACAGGTGGCACTGACGTCAAGTGTAAAGGGCGTATTAATTGAGTGTATGGCAATCAGATTGTTAGTTGATCCCTGTTAGGAAGGAAGATCCCTTGTGTAAAACTGATTAGTGCTATATTAACCCCTGTCTGCCCACCCTGTAGCCATATCAATTGATGCATGCGTAGGTGGATGCAACATAAGAATATATTGCACATTAGTCGAATCGGCAAAGTTATCTTCCTAAAAAACCGTATCTCTAGCTAACCAAAGACATCAATGACTCGTTATTGAATAACACAATATGCACTTCTGGGGTCCCAGTCATCTGTGTTTTAAATGGCCGAAAGTCGGATCTTGAGTTGATTTGATCCAGTAGACGACTTTTTAGGATTTACATATGAACTCTTTTACATGGATCTGTACCTGCCGTTTTGGGAAATATTAATCGAGCGTGATCAAATTGTGTTTATCATTTCTAAGATCGAGTTGCAAGATAATGTATATTTAGAATAAATGTTTCATACCGAGGCTCAGCCAAGATGAAATAATGGTCTTTCCATAATAGGCAATTGTGTGTAGGAAGACTGAAATGAGCACTTGGTGGGACCATTTGACAAACTTGAGACTGTTATCTGCCGAGATCGCTGGTCGCTAGGAACTAGTTGACATGGCATTATTTATTCTCCTGTGATTAATCTACCTTCACTTCATTTTCGTTCAAAGAGCATACTTTATGCTTACACACGGGCTGAGCGGCAAAACTCAAATTTTCAGCAACACAAAGAAAGGAAGAGAGAAATGCCTTCAACTATTGATACTGAACTCCACGACGGAGCTGGAGTCACAACCAAATTGTGTTCCTGGATTTCTAATCTCAAGATTGAAGATATCCCCCCCACGGTCATAGAGAGAGCCAAGTATCTCCTTTTAGACGGCATAGCATGTGCTTTGGTTGGAGCACATGTTCCATGGTCAGAGAAGTATGCTGAAGTCACGATGGGATTTGAACCTGCAGGCTATTGCACGGTCATGGGATATGACAAAGTATGTCTCTCAAGACAATATTGTTCTACGAGCTAACCGATTCTGATTTTACCTTGCAGAAATTAGGACCTGTGGCGGCGTCGATGATGAATGCTGCGTTCATTCAGGCAACCGAACTAGACGACTATCATAGCGAGGCACCATTGCATGCCGCAAGCATTGCAATTCCATCAATTACCGCAATAGCTGATTTTCTGAAGCATGCAGACGGCAGCAGCAGTTCCTCTAACGCCGTGTCTGGAAGACAAGCCATTCTGGCAGCGATTGCCTGCTTTGAATCTGGCCCTCGAATTGGGAAAGCGGTTCATGGAGCCGATCTTTTAGTAAATGGGTGGCATTGTGGTGCTGTATATGGAACTCCAGCCGGAGCTCTGGCGGCTGGTAAAGCACTGGGATTATCTGTCGACCAATTAGAGGATGCAGTGGGTATAGCATGCACGCAGGCTTGCGGATTGATGTCTGCACAGTATGGTGGAATGATAAAGCGAGTACAACATGGTTTCGCTGCTCGCTCTGGTATTCTTGGCGCTCTACTCGCACATGGTGGGTATGAGGGAATCAAACAAGTTCTCGAGAGACCGTATGGCGGATTTCTCACCATGTTCACAAAGGGAAACAACAAGGAAGAACAATTCCGTGAACGAGAGGTGATTTCCAAACTTGGCTCGTTCTGGCATACTTATGCTTTGCGTATCAAGATGTACGCATGTTGTGGTTTGACACATGGAGCTATAGAGGCAATTGAAAACTTACAAGCATCGCATTCAACGCTTTTCGAAAACGGCAACTTAAAAAATATCAGCAAGATACGCGTCGAACTGTCGCACTCGTCATTTGCTCATTGCGGATGGCACCCTGAACGATCGACAATCACTCCAACTGGTGCACAGATGAGCGCACCATTCATCCTAGCGACGCAATTCGTGCATCGTAAATGTCTCTTGGCTCAATTCTCTGATAGCAATCATAATCTTGAGAGGGATGACATATGGGATCTTGTGAATAAGGTAGAATGTTCACACAACCCAGAATTTGATCAGCTGAACAAAACAAGTGGAGGGCATATCTGGGTTGAGTTTGAAGATGGGACATCTGTGAATGAAAAGGTTTCGATGCCAAGGGGTGTAAAAGAGCCTATTGCCAATGAATTGATTTTGGAGAAGTATCGGACACTGACTGCTGGCGTCATGTCGGAAGACAGAGTCAAGGAGATTGAGAAGATCGTCTTGGGATTGGAGAACATTAATGATATCAGCCCATTGATAGACTTACTTGGACAGTCGGTCAACTCTGTATTTACCTAGATAGCAGCAATGGCTGTAGTAATATGAAGTCGTGCAACTGCTTAGCTTCGTACTTGATTTTCCCTGACACCCTGCAGCTTTCCTGTTCCATTTTAGAGCTCACCACAACGCCGCTTTTACTCTCCAAGTAGAACTAAACACACTTCTGACCACTATGATCAGATTAAAACGCTTTATGTAAACTTACAATTCCAAATTCGCTGGCCACATCATTAGGTAGGGGAGACATGCACTTTTTTGGCATTCATTATTACAACTGCTAACTATAAATACTCAAATCCCTCTAATCAGCCTTACAGCACTGGTGAGTCACTAGGAGCAGAAAGAAAAGGCATGATATCTGGAATAATTTGCATTTTAACATTGAATACTCGCTCTGCTTCAAATTTTACGAGCTCGCCACGGTGGCTCGATTCCAAGGTGGTGAAAGCGCCTGGCTTCATAAGCCTTCGTGGCCGCCCAATTTTGCGCCAGGGCACACAGCATGACAACTATAAGTCCAAAGATCGCGCCGAGGGGTGCGATAATGCTGAATACAACGAAACCATAACTGGCGTGTTCAAAAGCATCGTCTTGCTGCAGTCTGTCCGTTGCCAGGCCAGTCTGCATTGCCGTTAACACGATCACCACGTAGCCCAAGACCGTAATTAGCGCCGCAAAGTTACTACGGAAAAACTCATTATACGACGTGGGAGCCCCAATGCTGGAGTAGCCACGCAAGATAGAACCCTTACGAAGTGCATACACCATATTCAGTCGACTTAGTCGCAACTCGCCATACCAATATCGCGGGTTGACAGCGCTGTATCTGTGACTCTCCAGGACCTGGGAGCAGAGCTTCTTCCACCCAGTCCAGCTCACGCTCGATGGGAGCAGTCCATTCTGGCAGGCAATGACGAAGTCGGACTCATGAGCGATGAGCGCCGTGTAAGAGAAGAGAAAACCACGTGCACAACCGATAATATCTTGATATGTTTCCACACTCATAGGCTGCTCTACATGGTATTCCTTCGAATTGACTTCACTCCTGTGACTGCTCGTGTCTGCGAATAAATGGGCGGTCCAGAAATCGGGATCAAGCAGGTATGCCGGCAAAGGCTTGATGAAGATACGGTTCTGCAACCAAACCATGTGCATGTCCATCTCCTCAGTCACCACAATACTGCGCGACATCACCAGCTGCCGGTGTAGGGCTCGTGGGGGCATAGGCCGTCCGCATACCCAAAGCCAGGGCTGGATGGCATTCAGCCGCTTGACGAGCAACTCGCTCGACAGAAAGCTGTTCAGGTTGTGAGCACATGGTGTCTCCAAATCGTCCGTCGCAGTCCGATAAGTTGCTGGGAGGAGATCTGTCAACTCCATCCTATATTCCGTCTCTTCATAGTCATACTGTTTCCGGAGTATATGGGTAGTGAAGGGAAGATGAGAATTTTTGATCATATTAGCAATCTCATTTGATGATTTTATGGTTTCGATGTGTGAGTGATTCTTTTGATAACAGACGGTGCTTTCGATGGGTTTGAAAAACTTCTCTGCCTTTGCGTATGGTGGTCGATGCGGGATACTGAAATAGTGCACCTTAATTTGAGCATTAATTATTCGGACTTGGCGTGGCTATGGACTCATCTATCGATTCTCGACGCATTCCAAGAAGCGCTAGGTAAGACAAAGTTCTGCTTTAATGATCGCGATTTCTTATTTGCCAAATCGCACAGTCTCCAACGGTTACTTTTTAGTCATTATAGGTAATCTAAGACTATTCTCCCACTAGGTGAAATCTACAAGCCAATGAATAACCTTTAAATTTAGTCAGGATCGGGGTATGGATCAAATCCTTTGCTTTCTTTGTTTTTTTTTTATTGAAAAAATAAAGAATCAACAGGTATGTCTTTTAGCCTTTTAGGTTCTAGTCTCTACGCATATGCTGTTTGATTGGCCCCCAACATCACGGCTGATTGAGAAAGGCTTCATTTCAGGGGCCTGAGGGCAAGCCTTGAGCTGGTGGCGGGTCCCGGGTCTGCTCAGCTGAAATTTTAGCGTGGTCTAGTGGCCCCTAGCTACAGGTGACGTGACAAGGAAGGGATAGTTAGTAATTTTGGCTTGTTCGTCTTACGCGGCTTGCATATTACTCAGGTGTCAAATGAGCCTCATTCAGCTTGCGAGGCTGGTTGTATATGAACAGCTGAGAGGACTACCTAGACGGGGTTGTTGACAAAAAGTTGTCCACATACGCATAGTGCATATTCAAGTTGGTTGAAGTCAACATCGCAGCTACGATCGAGTTTTTTCTTTCTTGAATAATGCTATCTTGAAATTGAAAAAAAATTGTTTCATTCATTCATTGCGTGGTCTCATACTTACACGAAGAAAATCGTGCTGGTCATGGCGACTGAGCCTTCAAATCAGCCGACGCTACAGCGATCGAAAAAGCATTCCAAACTCAATAAGCAGGTAAAATTCATACAGAGTCTTCATATGTGTTTCTCTAGCGATTGATCATTCTGACGAGTTTCGAGAAACAAAGGAAACCGTACAAGGTCTCAACCAACTCTATGCGGCCCCAGACTTCGAAACAGACCCAAAATGTGTAGAGTAAGTGATCTTGATTTATTCAAACAACTGCACACCCGTATTGATACCTAAATTTCAAAGCATCATTGCCGTCCCAGGTCTTGGGTCGGATTTGACTCGCACGTGGATGTGGCAAGGCAAAGTACACTGGCTGCGAGATGATACTATGCTTCGAAGCGTGATTCCCAAATCCAGAATCTCTGTTTATGGGTATCGATCACAGTGGTTTGGACCGGATGCAGTCGAAATTCGACTGTCGGCAATTGCGCGAGATTTGCTTGAAGCTATCAAGGTTACTAGAAGAGAATCCGTAAGCATTCAGATCCCCCTGAGAGAAAGAAAGACGAGCAAAGCATAGGAGATATAGAAGGAGATGCAAAACAAAGGAAAATAACGAATACTACTGACGATATATATGCAGAAAAACAAGAAGATACCCATTATTTTCGTCGGTCATAGTCTCGGAGGTTTGGTGGTGACAAAAGTGTGCAGTCTTGATCCGAAGAGCGGTTGAACGACGACCATGCTTACTACTTTTCCAGGCTGTAACCACGGCAAAAAGAGAAGCGGAGGACTTCAAAGGCATTATTGACTGCATCACGGGCTGTGTCTTCCTAGGAACCCCGTTCCGTGGATCTGAGGCTCAGCCCTGGGCAAAACTAATTGGCCTGGCTGGAAGTGTGCTTGGGCAAGCCAAATATTCCAGTCTAATACGAACTCTCAAGTCTGGCTCAACAGAGCTCGATGATCTCGCTGATGACTTTTTACATGATGTCGCAAAGACGCAGATTGATGTAGAGTGTTATTGTGAGCTGGAAAAGACCAACGGTGTAAGTATTTTCCGACAATGTCTCTGACTTACTATTCTCTGTCTTTCCATCGTTCCTCTCCGATAAGTAATATTCAACCAGACCTAGAAAATATGCTGACCTTAGTAGATGGTTATCGCCGACATGAAGTCCTCGACATTTGAAGGAAAACCACGACATGCGTGGTCTCGAACACATTCAGAGATGAACAAATTTGAGGGTCCAAAAGATAATGACTATAGACAACTGTCAGGCGTGCTAAAAGACATGGCCAATCAGTCTTTCAAGAAGATCAAGCTGCGTGAGGATGGTGCGTGCCCTTCTTCTAACTCGACTTGCTATTTCCGTGTCTTATTGATGAATTATCAGCCCTTAGACAGGAAATCTTGAATGACTCTCGAGCGGATAAGATACTAGAGACTTTGGAAGTGAATAACCCGAAGAAAGACCTAGATACAGTCCGTCGGATTAACGGCATCAGCAAAGGAAAGGGAACCACCCCATCATCGTGGATTCAGAAGGATGAAAAGTACCTGGTTTGGAAACAAGGCTCCTCATCTCAAAACTTCTGGGTCTGTGGTGGCCCGGGAAAGGGCAAGACCATGGCCGCCATTGCCATCGTGGACGAGTTGTCGAAGTTAGCAGAACAGGACACCGGCTCAGCCGTTCTTGGACATTTCTTCTGTGACGAACGGGACAAAGACAAGAGTAAAGCAATTAATGTCTTGAAGTCACTGTCGTGGCAACTACTCCGGGCTAAAAAACACCTTGTGCGCCACTTTTTCGGAGAAGATAACACATCAAGGATCTCGCAGAAAGGTGAAAATCCGTCAGCAAGCACAGATGTGGAAGACGAATTCGACTCGCTACCAAACCTATGGAAGTGTTTGAAAGCTGCATTGAACGATCCATCTGCCGGGACGGTATACTTTGTGGTGAATAATCTAGATCAGATCCAATCGGATTCGCGGAAGCAGCTCCTTGATTTCATATCTTCTTTCCAGCCAGTTGTTCCAGACGACGAAAGTGACGCCAATGGACCCTTTGTGAAGTGGTTATTCCTTAGCGTCCATAGGGACGATATCCAGGAGAGTCTGCAAAAGGCGAAGATTCTCAATCTTGACGATGGCAGTAATTCGGTAAGACAAGATGATGATCTTCGTGCCTACGTGCGCCAGAAGGTGAGCGCAATAAGCTCATCTTACAGCCGAGCGCTCGAGTATTTCATCAAAAGCTACATCTGCATGAAAGCGCGAGGAAAGTCGAATTACGACTGGGTGAACTTGGTGTGTTTGGAGCTGGATAATGGTGAGCTGCAGGAAACTGCTGTGAGACAACGCTTGGAAAGTCTACCAATAGATCTTTACCCGATGTATGACCAAGTTTCTCATAGAGTAAGTCTTGTCTATCGAAAATCCCTATTTTTTTCACATACATCCAACAACACGTTACTCATGTAAATCTCGGTCTAGGTTCTCGGCGGTTCCGAAATTCAAGTCGAATACTCCAAGGAAATTCTACGATGCTTGCTACTTGTCCACTATCCCCCAACTCTTCAGGAACTTGCTGTCGTTGCAGGTCTCCCCGAAGAAGACAGAGAGAATCGTAAAGCCTTGAGAACTTACGTCCAAAGATGCGGTGCACTTACGACTATGTTTAAAGACGGACAAGATATCAAGGTCCAGCTGAGCCATACTTCTGTCAGGGAGTTTCTCAAGGCTAAATACAACGAATGGCTGTCGATGGGATCTGAGCAGATACAGCATGGCGTAATTGCTTTGCGTTGTTTCGAATTCGTCCTCTCCACCGTCAAGGCTGTTGAGACGTCTGAAGACAACGAGCATGAAAATGATGGAGACGTCGAGGATCAAGAACATGCAACAATTGCCAGTGAGCAAGACGCGTGCGAAAGTTACGAGCCGGGCCAAACTGATTATATTGAGGAGGAAGATGCTGTCAAAACATCTGAAGCGGGGCATATCGACAATTCAGACGACGATTTCTCAGATTTTGATAGCGGTGAAGAGTGGGAGGAAGGGAGTGAGCCTGACACCAACCATCAGCTTAATGAGAAAAGCGTCTTCAAATACCCAGTCACTCAGTGGATTGAGCACGCCTTGGAAGCAACCGCAGACATTGTGGAGAATTTGGGTATCGAGGACGTATTCTGGGTGCTCGGATCGAAGGAGCGAGCTGAGTGGTCTAGACATTACTCCCAGCATAATCCTGACTTGGATTCAGCTGGTCTGGGGTTTGATGCCGACTTTACTGCGTTGCACGTTGCTGCATACTTTGGTTACGTGCCTCTTGCGGATCTGCTTATGAAATCCGATCAACATGCGGAAGAAATCCACACAACAGATAGTAGCGGATTCCAGCCGTTATTCTGGGCATGTCGAAGAGGGCACATGAGCATGGTCCAGAACTTATGTGAAGCTGGTGCAGACATCAATTTTCAAAAGATACCCGAGGAACATCCCTTGACTGCATTGCATGGTGCTGTTATATCCGGGAGCACTGAGATTACTACCTACTTGCTTAATCACCATGCGGAAATCAATGCCGTCAGCGGGGATCACGGCACTCCGCTCTATATTGCAGCTGAGAATGGGGATTATGCCATTGTAGAGCAATTGCTTTCAAAGAATGCTGACCCAAATCTACAAGGAGGGGTAGAGGGTACAGCCTTGAATGCTGCTGTGTGGAGTGGCTCTCTGGAGATTGTGAAGCTGCTAGTGGACAATGGCGCTTTTTTGAACCCCAAAATTCAGTATTATGGTGGTAACGCTCTTGGAGCTGCCTGCGCTTACGGAAATCGAGAAATTGCCGAGTTCCTACTTCAGAAAGGTTGTAGCGTCACCGAAAGAGATTCTGAAGGTAGTTCGCCTCTCGAAATTGCTGCAGCAGGAGGACATGCGGAGATTGTTGAGCTTCTTCTTCACCATGATACAGACCCAGGCTCTTGTGAGAAAGCTTTAATCAAAGCCTCAGAGAATGACGAGACAGGGGTCGTATTTGTGCTGCTTCGAGAATATCCCACAATCAGGCGAAGTGACGCATTCTACTCTGCTGCTTGCCGGGGCTATACGGAAGTTGTTAAAGCTCTGACAAGCGCCGGTGTCGAGACCCATATACTAGAAAAGTCTTTGTATGAGGCCGTGGATTACCAATATGAGGAAACAGTTAGAGTATTGCTGGACATGGGGATTAATCCCAATGCCGAGGGCGCAGAGTAAGTTTCATCATCAGAAGACAGGAGTGTTTCAGATGCATGTGTAGTTCTTTGCTAACTGGCTGATAATTTTAGGTATGGAAATGCTCTGCAGGCGTCCGCCTACGATGGTACGACGCAAATTCTGGAAATGCTTCTGGAAAAGGGAGCAAATCCGGACAGAGTGTACCCGCAGTCCGAGTTTGGAACAGCACTTCAAGCAGCCTGCTATGAAGGAACCCTTCAAAACGTTCAAATATTGATTGCTCACGGAGCGAACGTTAACCCTCAAATTTCTGGCACTTACGGTACACCCCTCCAAGCGGCTTGTGTTCAAGGCAATACCCAGATAGTTCAACTTCTCCTTGAACATGGGGCGGATCCCAACACAGAAGGGGGCATGCATGGTTACGCGCTCATTGCTGCAACGGATGCCGGTCAGGAAGAAATCGTTGAGTTGCTTGTCAATCATGGAGCTAAAGTCAATATCAACGGCCCAGACGGATCTACTCCGCTAACAAATGCGGGCATGGAGCTTCCCAAGTCAAGTCTTGAGTTTTTGATCGGCCACGGAGCATATATACATGCCAGGGATGGAGACGGTGATACGGCTTTAACAAATGCCGCTGCTGCTGGAGACGAAGACTCCGTACGGTACCTCCTCGAACAAGGACTAGATGTCCAAGCGATCGGCAAATGGGGTGGCGCTTTGTATCGTGCTACTGAAAACAGGTCATCCGCTTGCATGAATGTGCTCCTGGAGTATAATATCGACGTCAACCAGGAAGGAGGCAGCTTGCATACTCCACTTCAAGTAGCAGCCTCTTTGGGGGATGTTGAACTTGTTGACCTGTTGTTGGAGTATGGTGCCAATCCAAGTGTCGTCGGTGGCAAGTATCACAATGCTCTTCAGGCTGCTGTTGCTATAAACAACCTTGAAATCGTTCAGCGCTTGTTGGAGCATGGCGTGGACGTTAACGAGAATGGTGGCGAGTACGGAACCCCTTTACATGCTGCAATGTATGCTGAAGATCCCATCCCATTCATCGACCTCCTGCTGTACTACGAAGCCGACATCAACGCCGTGCATGAAAGAGGCACTCCACTCCAGCTCGCGGCTGCAGTTTCGATATCTGAAATTGTTCTTCATCTGTTAGACAAAAATGCCGATCCCAATATTGTCATTGGGAAATATGGTACTGCTTTGCAAGCAGCGTGTCTATTGACTGAGTATGAAACGGTGGATGTACTTATCGAAAGAGGATCTGATCCTTTTTTACGAGGAGGATTCTATGGAAATGCATTCGTCGCAGCAGCGGCGAACAACATGGTAAAATACGTGCAGGATTGGCTGGCAAGAGATCCACCATCTGATTACCTTGTCGAAGCTTTACATTTCGCCGTTCACTTCCGAGCGAAAGACGCTGTTAAGGTGCTCCTAGATCATGGTGTGAATGTTAATGTCAAAAGCAGTCGGTTTGACTCCGCTATGATGGCGCTAGAGGCAGAGGTTACGCCAACAGAGAGAAATATAATGGACGGGGATCTGGACTTCTGGTATCCTGAAGAAGATGACGAAGAGGAAGAAGAAGACGATGACAACGACGACATCGATAATGACGGCGACGAAGATGAAGATGAAGATGAAGATGAAGATGATGCCGATGCCGATGCCGATGCCGATGCTGAAGTCATCGAAGAAATCAGAAAAATGCTACAGGAGTTGCTTGGTAATGCACATGAAGGAGTAGAGGACGAAGAGAGGGAGGAGGACGAAGAGAGGGAGGAGGACGAGAAAGAGGAGGATGACGAAGTAAAAGAGGAGGGCGACGAGAGGGAGGACGACGAGAAAGAGGAGGAGGATGAAGTAAAAGAGGAGGAGGACGAGAAAGAGGAGGGCGACGAAGAAGAGGACGACGAAGAAGAGAACGACGAAGAAGAGAACGACGAAGAAGAGGAGGACGACGAAGAAGAGGAGGACGACGAGAAAGGGGAGGAGGCTGGGGCCGACCAATACGCATATGCTGTCAACGACATCCAAGACCCCAGGACTGGCCAACGAGACTTTACCGTACCCCAAATTACTCGTAAACCTGTTCCGGTCAAAGTGGAACCAATTGAGGAACTTCAGGACGGACCAAGACAAAGTGCATCGTACTGGCAAGGCGAAACGCAAGGCTATTATCCCCCGAGTAGCTTAGTACCTGGTCATTATCGTCCATACAGACCTAGTGACAGCAATGATGACAGTCATTACGCGCAGTATGGAGGTTATGTCAGTCGCGATAGCCCTAGTATCGACTCGACTTCTACCGGAAGTTTCAATACGGATGAAACTGGTACTAATTCCAAACAGGGATTCAGGAAGAGATGGACAAAATTTTTGAATTGAGAGTGATTGAAGTCATGTTAATATGACAGCTTGATATGAAATCACTGAAAACTGTACCATCATCAGAATCAACCACAGTCGTATTTATTGTTTGCTTAACAATCCGAGCAATGGTCTGAAAGCTGGAAAGATCTAGTTATGTATGGAACTACAGAGATTGAATGAAGCTGACTAGGTATGAACTGTAAATATTGTATAAAGGCAACTCAGTTGCTTGACACGGCCTACCTAGGTCGTAAATTGTTGATGCTGTGCTCTCTGTCTATGCTGTGGCAAGGCTAACATAGTAGGTAGAGTCTGATCTGTATCTTCCAGTCTAAATGTTATGTCCCCTTTTAATGCTATAGAATGAAATTGGTACCTAGCTGCCGCCTTTATAATCTTCAGTATCAGATCTTTAATTCGACTAACCCTGCTAACCATAGTCCAGTGATTGGAAAAAGAAGAGATGTCTGTTTTTGCTCTACAGCGGAAATTGGCCAATCAGTGGCCGTGATCGTATAAACTTCCGTTTTGAGGTAAGCGGCTCTTTTAGGGTCATCATATCCATGTCTCAGCTTCTTCAAGTGCCAGATTGCTGCGGTCTACACTAACAGTGTCACCTTTGTGTGTGAAAGAATTTTCGTTCTGCTAGAAATGTGTTTTGCATTTGTATTTCCACTGGCATTTGTGCAGCCAAGGAAAACAAATCTGGATGTAGTATGGCAAATGCTGCTAAGACTTATAGAATAAAGAACAACTTATTTCGCAATTTCATAATTCCCATTGATATAATATCATATCGAGATTCTTTGTAATAAGAATAATCCTTATTGGAACCATAGTAGAGCGATCATATAAGACAATTTACTACTTGGTGAGATAAATTGACTAGCAAGAGCGTTAAAAATGCTTAGATGAAATATCAAGGCTAGTATTAAATGAACAATGAGTAGATGATCATGCATGGTGAGCGAAAATACAAACATAAATTTGGCCACAGAATAACACTGAGCTGCTCAGAGAGCATGAGCACAGACTAAAGTCTACTCAGTAAACAGGACTGTGAGCACTCTCACAAAAGCGGCAGCTGCTGAAAAGGGTAAGCATCACCGGGCAGGTAAGATCAAATTCGTGTGGTAACATAGGTTTCAATGACTCCAGGATGAGCAGTCCATTCACTAGGCTAATTAGCATATAGACGAAAGATTTGTGTGCGCTTAGCGCGAAGATGGAAACTATGGAAAGAGGCGGGTGAGGCTTTGGCATTGTATAGCTTATGCTGGGAGTGAAAGATTGAAGAAGTATAAGGCCCACCGAGCAAGGCAGCATCTAAGGCGTAATTCTAGACGTTGTAGAAGCTTCTCCAAGGTTTAAAAAAGCCGCGGACAAACCCATCATGGAATTCATGAGCATTTACTAGAAAATAACCGGGCAATAGAGATATATCCCAAGGCGTAGCATTTAGACTTGTCCACTATAGTTTAGATCTAAATCAGGCCAACTAGAGGTCATCCCGAAATGCGCAATTGAATATCAAATTTGTAAGAATGGGAAAAGCTCAGTCCAACATTTTGATAGTTGAGACACATTTCCATCCACCAAATTTTGCACGACTGGACCCAAGAGAAGGCAAAAGTTGTGTATCATTGAGCCCCGTGATTCTTGTAATAGCGATATGATCCGCTCGAAAACATGATCTGGAACTTGAAGATTCCTGCTCTACGTTAGCCATGATCAACTTGAGCGAACAATCTCTGGACAAACAGCAGATGAGCCAATTCATTTCCACGCATCACCGCCTCAGAATCATGCATCAGCCCAAGGATTCCAATGCCAAAATGTTGAACCAAAGTGCTCAATCTTTTCCCCACCCTACGCAGCTGCTTGACTTCGTTGAATGTGTCGGAGGATTTGTCTGGCTCTGTTCCTGGAAAGATTGACCGCATCATCTGTAGCGTAATTTCAGTATCTTGTCGATGAAGAGGGTTCCCAAGTTTCTTCGCTCCTTGATCGAACTGTATTATATTCGTATAGGGAACGGAATCGTTGCCCCCACATTGTTGGTAAAGTTGGAGAATATGATTGTGCCGTACTGTTTGCAGATAGCTGATCTTTTGACCCAATGTCTGTATGAAAGTATACCTCTCAAATGCAGACACATTGGTATTGAGTGGATGAGAGTCGATATTATCTGCGTGCAGCACATAATCAACTTGGTTTCTCAGCATGGCTAGTGTGCTAGGACTTGCAATATTTCGGAAAAGAGTTTGCAAGTGCAGGCCTGACGATGATTCAAGACTAGCTAAACGTGTTTGTGTGTCTTGTTCGGGCATTTCCTGAGGGCATGAAATCGTATTAACCTGATTAGAGATAGTCTCCTCCACAGAAACAGGCATATCTGAGATAGCTCCATATTGTGGCGCTGGATTGTGTACTGTCAAAGGCTTGATGGCTTCTTTCGAGGGAGAGAACCAATTGAGATTCTCTAGCACTGAAAGAGTCGTCTTGTTACAGTCTG
The DNA here is from genome assembly GCA_037356135.1 of Talaromyces sp. F31. Taxonomy (NCBI): domain Eukaryota; kingdom Fungi; phylum Ascomycota; class Eurotiomycetes; order Eurotiales; family Trichocomaceae; genus Talaromyces; species Talaromyces sp. F31. The sequence goes on along the minus strand of JAYXSF010000032.1, from coordinate 81,580 downwards.
AGTCCACATATACTGCCCCTATTAAGGCGTTTATGGCTTTGTTCAGGGTTTGGGTGGAATGAGGATCAGATCGGGGGCTCAAAGTCATGAATTGTAAAATGCCTAATGCCTGTGCAATCTCGGCACAACGTTTGTTGCCTGATAAAATAGTCTTCATTATTGTATTGTTGGCTAAATTACTATCAGCATGCATCATAAATGGGAAGACTGTACTTACCAGGGTTTGTGCGCACAGTAAATCCAAATCTCGTAGATGCTAGATCAACGAAGGCTTTTCCAATTTGTGCAAGTGTTCTATTGCCATCATGAATATCTTCCCTCGCACCAGCTGCAGTTAATGCTTGGTTTAGAAGGCTCTCATCATGAAACGCATATCCAATCCGTAGCGCAATTATGGCTTGGTCGACAGGGGCGGACATTTTCATCGATAAGAAATCACACTGTTTGTGAAAAGATTGAAAGTGAAATTGCTAGGCGTACAGAAAGGCTGTTGGAAATTCTGCTATTTGTATCTCAAGCCGCATGGTTTATCGAAACTCATTTGGGAGTTTTCGAGCTCGGTTTCTCGCAACCTCCAATTCTGGTATAGTGTATTGTTGAGCACCACTAGGATTTCCTTCTAAGCAAGGGATCCAGGCATGTCGCTAATCAAATGTATAAATAACAAGGTGTGCCCTCTCTGAAGGGGGAAAAGTATGTGTCAGTGTTACACAAGAGCACTAAACGAGGCTGGGCAAGCGCAGAATGTCAAAAATTCGGCATTACAGATAGCCCTCTCATGCATGATGTGACTCATTGGATAGACTGACGGGAAGTTTTATGTGAGACGTTAACGTCAGACTCCCGCCTCAAGACTCTTGCATCAAGTATACGTACCTAATCGACAGATGTAGCCTACAGTTAGGCGTGACCACGGCAGTTCCTAAGTCCATTGATCCATTGCCAATCAACGAACATGGCTCGGGTACGATTTGAGACCTTTACGCAGTGGTGGCTGTCCTGTTTACGCCTGCAGCAACAAATCAATGTGTCCTGGCATCGGGATCGAATAAGAGGCGAGCTTCTAGAGCGTCGACAAGCTGGGAATGCCTTATCAAAACTCAGTGAGACTTGTGATGTACTATTTTCCTTTTCCCGCGCTCGATATGACGGTTGTGAAATTCGTTGCTGGCCCCGTGCGGATGAGTATCGCTACATACCACCGTACATCTACATGTTGCTCAAATACACGTCGCGTTATGCATTCTACAGGACTGTGGGAGTCCTTAGCAGAAGTACTTGTGCCGTGCGGGAGGTTGTGAACCCTGCAAGAGATCATAACCTTGATGAAGTTGCCGAGCGGTACGGGATCGACAGAAACCGATTCAGAGCTATCAGCTGCAGCTTATACCACATCTGGCCGCTTCTTCCTTGACAGTTCTGCTGTATCACGGACTGGGCCAATGGTGCCGACTTTCCTGAGGCAAGCATATAGCTTGCAACGGCACTTAAAGTTTGTTTCCTGACATGAGCAATAGCAAACTTCACAATTCTTCTTACAATTACTTCCAGAAATTGAACTTCGAGTTTGATCATTTTTGTCGAGCAAAATTCGCTTTTACAAATGCCTTCTATCCACCACTCTGCGAGCTGTCCCAGCGTAGAATCGCTCCCGCCGTCTTCAATGCGTCCCATCATTATTGGCCTCTATGGCATCTCCGGTTGCGGAAAGACATTCCTGCTAAATCAACTGAGGACGAAATTTCGGGACGATGAGACACCTATTACGTTCTTTGACGGCTCACAGGTCATCGACTCTGTTGTTCCTGGAGGTATGAAGACATTCCTTGCAGCAGAAGACCCAGAGCAGCAACAGTGGCGCCGATGTGCAATCGAATCCATCAAGGAGAAGGTTCGGCTATCAAGAGGTATGGCTGTTGTTGCCGGCCATTTCTTATTCTGGGATCCACGAACGCAGACGGGGAATGCTGTCTACACAGAAAATGACTTGGGGATCTACACACACATATTGTACTTGAATGTGTCTCCCGATGTCATTTATCAGCGGCGACGCGATGATAACGGAAAAGCTCGTCCTTTATGGTCAAGAGAAGATCTTGAACGCTGGCAAGAAGCCGAAAAAGCCGAGCTCCGCCGAGTATGCCCCCGCCACGATATTCTTTACATGCAATTGGGCGATAACGTTATGGTCGATCGAGTGCATGAGATCATCATGGACTTAGTAAGACATAACGAGCACTACAGCATAAGTCAGGCTGTGCTGAGAATAGATGCGATTATGAGAGCCAAACACGAAGACTGCGAGACAGTTATAGTCTTAGATGCAGACAGGACATTGACTGCGCGAGATACAGGATTGATGTTCTGGGAGGACGCGAATCGTTGTCAGACTGATACAATGACCGGGGCGAGCCCATTGAAAAAGTTATTTGGAGGCCCAATGGGCTACTCACACTCCGCGTTTCTTCAAGCATCCCTAATGTACGAAGAGGCATTTGATGTCAATATCTTTGAGATTATATGTCAAGATGTGGCCAAGAAAACATTCTTGTACCCGGAAATGCGATGTCTACTCCATTTTATTGCATATTATTCCAATGTCCAGTTAATGATCGTGACTTGTGGAGTGGGCCGGATCTGGGACCATATTCTTCAAAGGGAAGGGCTATCCAAGCACATCACAGTTATTGGGGGAGGTAGACTTCACGACGGCTTGATAGTAACGCCTGAACTCAAAGCGGGTCTAGTTTGTCATTTGCAAGCATCTTATGGCGTCTTTGTATGGGCGTTCGGCGACAGCCCTTTAGATCTGCCCATGTTAAAAAAAGCCAATCGAGCTGTGGTGGTTGTGGGCAATGCAGAGACGAGAAGCCAAACTATGGAGAACGCTTTGGCTGGTGCGATCGAAAATGAGGGTCTTCGTGCTCATCAAGCAATTCTTGCCCCTGGTGCAGCGCAACTTCTCAGCTTTGAGAAATTGCCTCAGGCACGAATCACGCAGCGTGAGTTTGTTGCACAAATCCTGGCTCGGGGTAGATATTTGCCCCAGTTAACGGTAATTGATGCAACGGAAAAAGCTGCAACGAAACTACTCATGACCAACATGCGTGACTCATGGTATAGTGGACCATTGCTTCGAAGAGTGCATCGAAATGTCGGGACATATATCGCCACTGAATATCTGACCAACCTCATTGGTCTTGAGATATATGCTATCCGACATGTGCAAGGTCATGATACAGAGGGACATCGGCTGTCCTATGAGCATCGCACATTGATTGTAGCTCTCATGCGTGGAGGCGAGCCAATGGCATCGGGGGTCAACGATGTCTTTCCAGCAGCGTCGTTTCTCCATGCTCGTCAGCCTGCAGATATTGGCCGACAACATCTCGAGGGATTAGTAACAGTGATTCTGGTCGACTCCGTCATTAATAGCGGTGAGACCGTTGCAAATTTCTTCCAACATATTCGAAACCTACATGCAACAATTCGCGTTGTGGTGGTCGCGGGCGTGTTGCAAGAAAAGGCTGTCTCCCCCGCCGGCTCTCTTGGTCAGCTTTCACGAGAAATGCCGATGGAGGTGGTAGCCCTTCGTATTTCTAAAAACCAGTTCACAGGCCGGGGTTCTACAGATACCGGTAATAGGCTTTTCAACACAACTTATTTAAAATGATGAATATTTACGATACTCAGTTCCAACACGTACTATACATTATCTTTGAAGGATTCCAAAACCTGCTTTCGCCATACGTCCTTGAGCGATTAAGAATAAGTTGTATTTAATAGCAATTAGTGGTTTAACGAACTGCAAGTCGTTGCATTCAATACACCTGTCATTCCAATCTGAAGTAGATGCATATGGGCAAGTTTTGATCATGATAAACCGCATTTCAAATTGCATGGCTGGTTCCTTGGCTTATTCATAAAATTTTGCATACCTATCATCTTCGGATTGACTAAAATTACAGATAGACTAATGTGTTTTCTTCATGGGGTGACTTTGTGAAAAACTTAAATAGTAACAGAAAAATGACCAGTCGACTAAAAACGAGGCCCCGTTGGAGGGGAGGTTTCACAACGGTAAACGTATGTCATTTTCTGGTTTGTTACTTTATTTCTCGGCCATGTGCATAATCTGCGGGCTAAAGAGTCGCGTACAAGTATTCTACGTCAGACTTGAAGGTGTAGTGATGCTAGAAATAAAAAGCTCTTAATACATGCCACAGCCTAACACGGGCTGGCCATTCCACTCGTCTAGGGCAAAATGAAGGTCATGCCAAGAGCAGATCAGTTCCCAACCTTTGCTGATACAAAGTCATGGCTGGAAGAAGAAGCTTGCCAATGCATTTGGTATCTCCCCGATAAAAAGAGATGCTGTAAGCTCGGCATCACCGAAGGGTACAACAAGGCCGCCCTTGACCTGGTCAAGACCATTTCCGAAACTAGCCTTTCAATTCAAGAAGTTATTCCAATACTGGCTGAAATAGCCGAGAAATGTTGTTGCGGTCATTATCATCGCAATAAGATTGGGGGTTCTCAAATGAATATTCAATTAGCGAGCCGGTGGCAGAATGAAATCTCACTAGAAAAATATCCACATTCTGCAACATTGAGGAAGTTCAGTGAGAACCTCGAGATTGCTAAACCCGAACACAAGAAGGGCCTTATGAGCCTATCACTATTGGAATATCCAGCCTTGAGCCACACTGGTGCGGTTATTCCTACTGTGAAAGCATCTATTTTTGCAAGGCATGAGGCTTGGAAGGATGAGACCTTGCTTTCGAAATTGATGGAACCTATCGATTCCCATTCTACGAAAAATGGGTCTGTCTATTTGTACACGCACACAGAAAAGAAATTTTCTGGTTTCATCAAGGTGGGATACACTGGCCGGGCAACAGTTTATGATCGGCTATATGAGTGGGCTGACTGTGGCCATGGAGAACCGGTCCTTTTACAGTCCTACAACAATGTTAGATATCCCGAGAAAATTGAGCAACTCGTCCATTTCGAACTCGCAAGTTTTCGGTACGAAATCAAATGGTGCAAGTTCCATGAACGGTCACACATTGAATGGTTTCAGATACCTTTTGAAGTTGCAAGCTCAACTGTTCACCATTGGTCACAATGGATGGAACGCGCCAATCCTTACGATAGGCGTGGTACTCTCAAATCTTTCTGGACAGAAACCATCCTCTTTCTGACCAATCACGATATACCAATTACAGCTGATTTGATGATCCAGATCCAGGAAATCGAAGAAGGATCATCCGATCTCCCGGAATTCATCAATGATGATAAATTCTGGAGGCGGACAAGATCGATTGTTAAGCAAGAACTTTGACACTTAGCATACAAGTACTCGTGAGATAGGACTGAAACGAAATTGAGTATGATTTTTAAACCTTCAGAACATTCTTCATTATAAAAAGTCGATCTAACCGTCGCTTGCAAACTAAATCACTCGGCTTCTATGACCGTACCATTCACTATCACACCTCGTCCCCCAGCAGTACAGTGGCCAGCCTTGCAACCTTCGCATAAGTCACTGTAATGCGGTCCGGTCTTTTTGGTGGAGTAAACGGGTGGAACTACCTGTATTCCATTCCACTTTTTGAGCCGGTATGCAACCCTTTCTGCATACGTCTTGTTCAAAAGAGGACGGCTTAGGCCATCGCACCTTTCACAGCGTTGGTGATAAACTCTCGCATTGTATTTTGGCCCAGGGTACGTTCGGATTGTGATTGCAACAACCTTGCTCGACCATCCATCAGTTTCACATGAAGTATTGGAGCATTTGAAACGGCCCGTGATGTTTGTATCGTAGCTTCTTGTGCAATCATTTCCCCCGTCGACGGTGTTGAATTCATAGAAAAGACGGTGAGCACTAAGCAGACATAACACATCACCGTGGAGTTCTGGATACATAGACCATGTTCGAACTTCGGCATCGTTCACTGGGAGGACTACTGCCATCAGAAATAATTTTTCATTAAAGATGAAAACCTACCAGACATTGTGGTATAAATTTTTTGTAACAGGATGCTCCAGATATTTGAGACGTGTAAAAATACAGCCAAACTTCAGCTGAGGTGATAGTTTCTCCTCAGTGGACAGACAATTGGTCCTGAAAAATACTTATGATATATAATGAAAATTATCTAGGGGCTCATGGTTAATCTACGTAAGTCAATATGTTTACTAGTTCAGAGTAATAAAAGGGTGACTGCAGTGGATTGCATAACCTCATTACTACACACATTAATCACTACCATTCCTGAGTTAGCCAAGGTTCGAACATCATCTGCACAACTGCAAGTTTGCGAGGTTCGAAAGCTACAATTGGGAAAGTTTCTGTATTGTGCCTACGATCAAATATCTATCTCGCTGTCACTAAGAGCTGCCTTTGCCTAAAAAGCTAATGCTATCTGTAGACCGCTGCTTGATCCATGTCAATTCGTTCAAGGCATGAATGACTTGTAAAATGTCTGGTAGTTCCTCACATACGCTTGCAGTCCTTCAGACTTGGCATATTCCACTAAGCTCGATATGGGGTTTAAGAACTGATCCCTGTAAAACATCCTAATCGAGAACCCTACCCAAGATGAATTTTTGATTTAATTGGTTCATCATTCAGGGCTGCCTGGAGGGCTATCTCACGGAAGTTGATACTCTTCTCTGATAAGCTGATGCAGTGTTGGTTAGATAAGTGAGCAATGGTCGAAGACACGAATGATATTGGAGGGGCGTGCAAGAATTGAGATATGGACTGACACGCTCACAATGGGAACACTCAGAACCCTGTCAAAAACTTGATTTTTGCAATGCATTCTTGCAGGTCCCGTCGCTTATTTGCAGAAACATTTAGCATCTACATTATCGCTTGAGGCAAGGCTGACGAACAAGCTTGGAATGCAAGACAAGATACATGTACTCCTGCTTTTCCGAAGCTACAAAATGAATCCGCTGATTCAACAAATTTTATGAGCAGTATTTTTGGTATCCTAAACTTCACAGCTCTGAATGGCAAGATTTGGTTGAAGACCAATGGCCAATCGAAAACTCCGTCCTCGAGTTTGCACCGTTTCGTATGTAGCTTCGACAAGGCTGAGCCTCGTCGTGCGGAATGTGATTCATATAACGCGACTAGCAACAATCTATCAGAGATGCATGCGGCGCAGGAGCAAGGAACCAATAGAATAATTATTTCTTATCTCAAATAACAGTTTTGGCAAGATACAGATGCAGGTCTTTTACATCAGGGTTCTTTAGGCATCAACGGGGGACGAAAAATTGGCTGCAAGCGAATGGACGACGTTTCCTGAGATGTAAAAACCTGGAAGACTTACCAATATTACTTCCGACTACCTCATAACGGAATATCCAATGACTTTGTATATCCCTGGCCAAGTACACCCTCGGTTGGCGCGGTTGATAGATCCAGGGGATTGATGATTCATGGAACACGTTTGCCGCCTTCACGTCGGGCAAACTGTTATGCGCCAGCACAGCTACGGCAGGCCTTTGAGAAACTAACCTAAGACTGTAGAAGGACTTTGACCAAGCACGTCATACCCTGCTGCAAGGCTGATTGGGTTTAGTGATTCTCCAGAGAATTTATAAATAACAAGTCCTTTAAGTACGGTGCCTTTGTCAAGTTCATGTAGCTCCGTAGTGACAAAATACACAAACCCATTTTTAAAATCATGTCTACATCCTTGCAATATTCCAATTTGTCTTTCGGGGCTATGAAATATATGTTTCATCATGTGTTTCTCCCTCCTAAGCTTCCACAAGAGGGTGACTATGATCCTGAATACGAGCTTGCGCTCCTTGACAGCGTAATCCAAGCCCTGAAACTGTTTGAAACCTATGCGCCTGAGGAGCAAGATGGAATATTTGCATGTGTCATCGAGATGCTCTCTCGTTTGAAAAGCCAAGCTGGATTTCACGGAGACGTGAACGAAGGTAAATTGTTACAAAACCTGCAGAAATTGAGTCATGATGGTAAGCTACATTGATGAAATCTAACAAGTAATATTCTGATTCAGTTTCAAGGCGGGATTTTACCCATCTATGTTCACACTCAAAACGCCGCAGTTCTATTCACAGCGGGCAAGGGTGAGATCCAGATGGAGGCATTCGAATTGTCGCCTCATAATGAAGCCGTCTATAGCACTATAGGCCGGCTACAGCGTCAATTCCCCGGCCCAGCATTTGGCTTGGATCAGAGCACCTTTGAGGAATCAATCCTACAGCATACAATTGCGCAGACTCTCTCCAGAATGAGCTATCAGTCCGCTCCCGAGACCACGCCTAAGGTGAAAAAAGCTGGGCAATCACATGAGGAGGAGAGGGATACAACCAAGCCGACTATGGTAACTGAACTTTTCGCCACGTTTTTACGACCTCTTTGTCGTGCCTCAGAAAATATACAGATACAGAAGAATACTCGCGAAGAAGTGTTATGGTCTAAAACTAGAATGCCTTGGCGGCGATCTTCTTTTTGGCTTCTGATTCGAGTGGTTCTTCAACTAACCCTCCAAAGACGATGCGTGCAAAAGGAATGTACGACAAATCTGTACAAGCATTTCATGGTGTTCTTCATGGGTATACTTCTCAAACTTTTCAGTGAGAAGATAGATGCCGAAGAGAAATACATCATGACAGCTAAAATCGCTCGCCGACTGCGGAAGCTTGATCTGGCCATCGCTCCGAATTGGTTTCCCGTCGTGGAAGATGCGCTTGGGCATGCCAATAGCAGCATCCAACAGGTTTGGGATTCGGTTGTGTCACGAAGCAGTTTTAGTGCTGGGTTGAATCGCCTGCAAGATTTAAGATTCGGAGACGACATCTATTGTTTGCTGCCAGGTCTAAATGAATGGCTAGAAAGTATTCATCAACGTCAACGCATTTCAGCCTCCGCAGAGTTCCAGCCTCGGCCAAATCTGCGACATTATAAAGAGACGGAGCTCCCCTTTCATCTAGATTTCCGTGACCCAGAATATGAAATCTTTAACCTCGCTGCCGTAGAAAGCTGGGTCGAATTTAATCTCGAGAGCTGGCTTCGAATTCATTTAGCCCAAGAAAGAACCTGTCAGCAGCTCAGAAACCTGATCGACCGTTACCATAAGGCTGCACTGCCAGGATACTCCACTAATCCAGAGGCCGTTTCAACTATGCTTCTTACAATCTTGGAGCTGTGGATTGCTTGTGACAAGGCAGCAATTCATCACTATCCAATGCTCCAAGAATATGATTGTAGTATCCCGATAACTATGTTTTCATCACTCTTGTTACCCTATCAATCTCAGTTGATACGACTGGAACATGCAGAGGCATATATGAAGCAGCGACAATCACGGGTACTATATCGCGGGTCAGGCATTTTCAGAGATTTTGGTACATCCACTTGTTTCCCGGTACGGTATTTTGATACATCTGCAGAACATCAGAGCTTACTAGCAGAGATCGAAAAACGCGCTGCTGGTGAGAGAGAAGCGAAGCGGTCAGAGCTTGAATTCAAGCAAGGGAGATATCGAGATCTGTATGCTCTGGTCAATGAAATGGAGTGCACGTACGTCGACATAGTAGTCGATCATCGTTTTGATATTCATGAATCCCGTCATAGCTCATCTTGCAAACGTTGCGGATATGAAAAGCAGGCAAAGGCAATCAGCATCGAGATTCATGAATGGCCTTTGTCACCCAATCAGCTACACGCCAAATCAACTGTTTTCGAACTGATGAGACCACGACCATTCGCCTTGTGGCGTGAAGCTACGCTCTGTTTCCTCAGTATTCTACACGTTGACTACTCCGCCCATAATCGACCTCGAGCCGATTACAGGCCTCAATCATACCGTGGATTATCGTCATTTTATACGCATGTCGAAGATGCAGGGAGAATCCAACTTCTTTCACAGGTCAAACCCCATCTTGGCACGCACAGGAAGGAGAGGAAAATTATTCATGTGACTGATGAGGACGTGTGCCTTAACAATGGAATGCATCTCCAGTATTATGATGACTCCACTGGCTGTTTCGTGGCGGACTTGGACATCGAAAATGAGACAACTGCAACATTATGCACCTACCGCTTGCCGGAAAGAGTTTCTTCGCTACAAAAATTTCTATTTCGACCAGCAGGTAGCAGTGATGGACCGCCCCCTAATACCGTGATTTCCTCTCTTAATGCGTGCCCAGAGGATATGACGCTTGCAGAATACAAGGCGCTCTGTGCAATGCCCCTCGGTATGCACATACAGTGGCAGAACATCCTGCGGCAGTTGGCTATGCCAAGTGTCGTTTGGAAAAAGACTGAAACATGTATTTTTCTTTTACAGTTGATCAATCAGGCTGGCCCGGCCGGGAGCTCATTTTTGAGAATTGGACATGCGATTCTCGAAGATGATCGATTCGCAGTGGCACTGTTAACCGAGATCAGAAAGTTAGCAGAAAGAATTGAAGAAAATTGGGAGTCTGCTCAGGAGCTATTAGCGTTGATTCTGATCATCCAAAGAGTGCTCTCCCTTTCCAACTCTCCCGCAATACACGATCTCTGTTTTGATGGCCTATCATACACACGTAATGTTGCATTCCGTTGGGTTACCACTGTCAGGGACAAGGCAAATAGCACAGTTGAAGACAGCCATCGTACCGCATTAATGGCGCACAGTGCTCACATAGCCCTGATCTGTGCATGTACCTTTGGTACAGAAGGATCACATCTTTCTCGGATTGTGGAGAGCAAATCAGCAGTGACAATTCTCTTCCAATGCTGCATGATGATTCACGACAGGACAGGTATTCTCGACATGAATGCCAACGCGTTGCTTCCAATCCTAATGTTTCGATGGAAGTCTTTATCCTATCGTTACTATCGTCTCATAGCCGGAAACAGCGCCCTTCTTCGTAAACAATCCGCAGCTCTAGATGAAGCTATTTCGCGGACATGGGCCGCATACCGCAAGGGCTCTCCGTGGTCTGCTGTATCAAGAGAGAATGACTACTGGTTAGTCACTCGAATGACATCCGAACCCTCAAAAACGAGTGACTTGTGTGTACATTACAACATTTTGACTGGGGAGCTTCTCATTGATGGCCGCCCACTTGCTTCGCTGCCTTCTAGTTACGAACGGCATCAAACGTATCAGTCTTTATTTGGGCGGTCACTAGTCGAGGTGATGCCCAGTGACCTTCCCGGAATGCAGTTTTCTGGACAGCGGAGACACATGGGCTATACGATACATTTTGGAAAAAAAAAGATTTCTGGATCGAACGTCTCTGATCTCTGTGTTCGTGCAATAAATCAAAGCGAGACCTTGGAGTTCATTCCATCAAGACTATTCACCGGATGGTTCCCTGACGCCTTCGTGGAGGATTACATTCACTGGTATAACGTGGATCAAGGATATGTGGAGTTTCGACCCATCAAGCAACCATGGCAGACATCAAATGGCAACTGGAAACTTCAAAAGACTAATGCACAGCGTGGGTGGTGTCTCATGAAAGGTAGCAACATTTTGATTTGCTCGCAAAGTGAGGCGGCAAAGCAGATATCTGACATCCTCAGCCCGTTGGAAAAAGCCTCCAAAATGCAATGTATGCTTGTGAACTCCTCTACCGTGGAAGTTGAGATACCTCGTCTGAGAACTAGTTTCACTATTCAAGTGGGACACTCTGCCATGCGATCTCGCCAGTACCCTGGAATGGTGATTGCTGAGGACCAATCGCTGGGTACGCTTATTGGTCTTTGTAATAGGCTGATACTAAGGAGTGAAGTCACTGACGAACGCATCGTGCTTATCCCCGAGGGTCCTGTGACATGGAAACGTGTGGCAGGCCACATTGCAATCAATATCAAATGGCGACAGGTTACCTGTGTCCATTCATATTCAATAGATAGTCAACTGGGCCGTCTGGTCGACAACGGTAGTCTACAGAGCAAGCTTATGCTGTGCTATTTGCATGCTGTCAGTTCCTTTTGCATCCCAGACCCTCTCACTGGAAAGACGGGAACTGAAGAGTCATTATCCATTCTTCGATCCGCATCCCTACGTTCTTTTACACAATTGCAATTTGAAAATACCACGATTCTGGTAAAGCTAGCAGAACTCACTCCTCAAAGGCAGTACTATCCCGCCAATAAAAAAGATATGCAGACTATTGAGTGGCGGAAAAATCTGAATTGCTTGTCACACCATGAGGATTTTCATAAAGAGGTTGCGGATATATTCGACCAAGATCATCGGATGAGAATATTCTATCCAAACAATCCGCTAGATAAGCCTACATTACCAGACTCAGCCCCTCAGTTGCTGCAACGTTCTCGAATTCGTACATCGGCATTTAGGGTTTTAGGTTTTGGAGCTGAAGATTTCACAATCAAGTACGATCACTTCTATTCTAGTCGCGACAGATTTTACCAGTCAGATCGGTGCAGTCGCATCTATACTCTTTGTCACAATCTTAACTATGAATATGGTTTCCTAGAAAATATGGACTCTGGAACCATTGTCTCTCATCTTTGGAATCTTCTCACCAAGTACGACAGTATAAACGGCCCTGAAGCTTTGATGGATTCGGCGAATATCCGATACGATGCTAGCTACATATTGGATCCAAATAAAATGATTGCCACAAATTGGTGTGGTATCCATCGCGCATTCTACGACCATGCCTCTCGTCCGAACAAGTACCAAGTCATGATTTGGCTTTCAACCTTGGCACTTTCGAAAAAATCAGACATGGTGGCCCTGAGAGTTCTTGCAGCTATGTATACTCTTGCTGATATGGAGGCCTTGTGGCCGCCTCGCAGAACAAAATTTCTGCCAAAAAGAGGATATGAAATCAAGGAGCAAGAGCTGCGATCTTGTACCAGCGGCGCCATTCGGTTCACGACACCGGAATCCCAATTATCTCCTGAAAGATGGGAAAGTTACTCGACATTTCAGTCGCGAATAAAGCAACGTACCAAAGACAACAGGCGACAAGCATCGGATGAGTTTATACGTGACTTGCGTCAACAGTGGCCAATCTCTTCCCCAATCACTCCTCCAACCAAGGGCAATCCCAATTTTACTGACTACTTTGACGTCACTAAAGTGATGTACCAGGTGAATGAGAGATTTTCCATTTGGTTCGACAACTGGCAGCTGAGGCACTATCTCATGGACATAGTGACTGTCATTGTTGACCAACCAGTGCAATCTACAGACATGCCATTAGTTTCTTACCAACCCACTGTGAACCCTGCCTCTTCATGTCGGAGATCGATTTCGATTGACGATGTTCTCAGCGAGGACTTCGGTCCACTCCCTGCTGTCGAGATGGATCTGCCTTACTTAAATAACTTCTTGCACGTCTCTTCGAGTTCTTATCCGAAAGTGCCGAATTTGGTGTCAATACTCAGTGCTTTACAAAGCCAACCCAGATCCAAATATGAATCGCAATACCTTGAAAGGTTACAAGCAAGCCTCAAGTCTTTACAAATGAAAGAAAAATACAGAATAGGGTTATCAACGGATATCGATCTGAGAAGTGTTATTCGGTCTTACGGCAAACGATGTCAGGATCACTTAGAACGAACCTACAAAGCCATTCATTCACGACTGTCCATTTTAACCACAGCGGCAGGCACGACGAATGCATATACGAAAAATTCTCTCAGAGTATGGCAAACTTTGTCAAAGGGGTATACATGGCCGAGACTGTCCCCAAACCTTCTGCTCCAGCAATTAACGCGGGAAAGATGGCCACAGGTACCGGAGAAATGGAGACGCTGCTTTGTCGCTTACGGACTTGCTATCACAGCATTGCAGCGCGCAAAGCGTTTGGTGAGTTTAATAGATCGTCCTGAGGATCTAATTCAAGAATTCCAAAACCAGGGCCATTCCAACTGGGACCCATACGATCATCCAGAGTCACTGCTGCTGGAAATTGAGAATGGAATTTTAATTCGAGACGTGCAGGAAGAGATAGCGCGAAAGATGAGAACTTTAAAACCGGGCTCTAATGCAGTCATGCAGCTCAACATGGGCGAAGGCAAATCCTCGGTCATCGTGCCCATTGTTGCAGCTGCTCTAGCCGACGGATCTTGTTTAGTCCGCGTCCTCGTCGCTAAGCCACAGTCACGTCAGATGCTTCATATGCTGGTTTCAAAGCTTGGGGGTCTTCTGGGTCGACGAATCTATCAGCTGCCTGTGTCGCGGTCACTCCGAATAGGTATATCTGAGGCGGATGAGATCGAGCGCATGTGTCGGGATTGCATAAAAACCGGGGGGATTCTCCTAGTCCAACCGGAACACATACTATCTCTTAGACTTATGTGTCTTGAATCCTTCATTGTCGGCAAGACTGAGATTGGGAGATCTATTTTCCGAACGCTTCGATTATTCCGTAATTCATCGCGCGATGTAGTGGATGAGAGCGATGAGAATTTTAGTGTCAAATTTGAGCTTATCTACACAATGGGTGCTCAACAGCCCTTGGAATTTAGCCCAGAAAGATGGATTGTCGTCCAACAAATCTTGGAGCTGGTGAGGAAGTACGCTGTAGAGATGAAGGAGAAATTTGCTCGCTATATCGAAGTAGACCAACGCCAGCCAGGGAGATTTCCTCGAATACGATTACTGCATGATCGTGCGGCTCGAGAGCTTCTTCGACAGATCGCCCAACACATCTGTGAGAATGATATTGACTCCTTAGCAATCTCGCGGCAGACCGAGAACTCGAGAAAAGCCATTCTGAAGTATATTCTGAATCCTGACCTATCGGCACAAGAGATTGACGCTGTTGAAAATGAAGGCCCATCCAGCTTTTGGAATGACAGCACGAAAGATGCGCTTCTCCTCTTGAGGGGGCTTCTTGCTGGTGGTGTTCTCGCTTTCTGCCTTGGACAGAAGCGTTGGAGGGTCAACTACGGCTCTGATCGTATAAGACAACCAGCAAGCAGGCTGTCGGTTCCATATCGTGCGAAGGACAACCCCGCTCCAAGATCGGAATTTAGTCACCCGGAAGTTGTCATCGTCCTCACATGCCTGAATTATTACTACGGCGGTTTGGATGATGAAGAGGTACTCCTCGCGTTTGACCATCTGGTCAAATCAGATCAAAGGGAAATTGACTTCCAGGTCTGGTTAAATGATGCGCCAACACTCCCACAGGCATACCGCCAGCTAGGCGGTATCAACCTCCAGGATCGGTTTCACTGTGTGGCTCATGTTTTCCCTCATTTCAAGTTTTCGAAAGGCACCATCGATTACTTCCTCGGCCATACCGTGTTTTCTAAAGAAATCAAAGAGTTTCCGAATAAACTATCCGCGTCTGGGTGGGATATTGGCGAGCTCAAACCAAACCCAATGGTTGGTTTCAGTGGCACTAATGACTCCCGCGAGACCCTTCCTCTGAGTGTAACGCAACTCGACCTTCCAGAGCAAAATCACACAAACGCTTTAGTCCTGGAGTATTTACTACGACCTGAGAATTCGGTTGCATTTACACCCTCGCGAGCCAGCAAATCCAAGTCAGACGCACAAGTGCTGCTGGAAATGGTCGTGACCCTCGATCCGCCAATACAAGTTATTCTGGATGTGGGTGCCCAAATATTAGAACTTACCAACCTAGAAGTTGCACGTGCCTGGCTAGGCATAACATCGGATGACAAGGAAAAACAGGCCGTCGTTTTTGTCAACGAGCTCGACGTCATCTGCGTCGTGGACCGCTCTGGAATCATTGAACCACTTCAGGTATCACCATTTGCCAAGCAGCTTGAGGCATGTTATGTTTTTTTGGATGAAGCCCATACAAGGGGTATTGACTTGCGGTTACCATCATCTTATCGGGCAGCAGTGACCCTCGGAGCGGGTATGACAAAAGACAAGTTGGTACAGGGTAAGCAAAACGTTTATCCCCATTCGCGCACCACCCACTGATTAAGTCAAAAGCATGCATGAGGATGCGCAAGCTAGGCAAGGGACAATCCGTCGTTTTCTGTATTCCAGAAGAAATCAGGACCAAGATCTCTTTTCTGTCTGGAACATCGACTGGATCCATTGGAGTGCCAGACGTAATACACTGGGCCCTTACAGAAACATGGGTCGACACGTATCGCAGCATACCCCTTTGGGCGGTTCAAGGGAAACGATTTGATCGCCAGAACGCGTTGTGGAATTCATATCATGATCAAATAGAGATTCCATCTGAACAGGCAAAAGCCTTTCTCGAAGAAGAGTCTCAAACCCTTGAACAACGTTACCGGCCACGCCGCTCATCCGACTTCAAGCCTGAAGCCATACCTTCTCCGACGAGGAATTCGCACCTTATTGAAGAGAGATGCCGTCTTTTCAATGATCTAGATTTCAGTTCTGCACAGCTTCACGAGGAACAAGAGCGGGAACTTTCACCGGAGATCGAAAGAGAGCGGGAGGTTCAAAGGCCACCGCCAGCAATACCCAAGAAACACCACCTCGATGAGCATGTCATATCCTTTGTATCTACTGGGACTCTGGCGACAACTGCAGCCTTTCAACCTGCATTTGAGACTCTTCGGCATACATCGGCCGCCAATTACCTGGATCTCTCCGAATTTCCTCCTGGACTTCTCGCTACTCGCGACTTCGCCGATACCGTCTTCAGACCCAATGACCGCTCATGTATGGATGACTACCAACGTCCGGTTGAGTGGCTTCTGATCAGTCATGAACCCGACTCCTCATTTGTGAAACACATGCTGATTATCAGCCCTTTCGAGGCAAACAAACTATATTGTGAGGTTCGACGGTCCAATGTAGTCACGATGCATATTTACGCACCAAGGCAGAATCGAAGTCTTCATACTCTTGACGAACTGAATCTCTATTCCGTTTCGAAGACTATGACAGTGTTACACATACCAACAGTCTTCAGAATACAGCTCAACCTTTTCGCAGGTCAACTATATCTGTCATCGTATGACGAATATCGTCAACTGTGTGACTTCCTCGGCGTTTTATCCACAAAAACACCCAGTGGCTACGTTGTTTCTGCAGATGGCTTTATTATAGCGTCAAATAGCGCGTCAACGACAACATTCACCAAAAGTCCTCTGAAATGTCTTAGGACTCTCATATCTCAGATCAGAAAAGATGGCCAGGAAGTTGGAAAAACTGATGTTGGGAAAATTTTGGATGGAAAGCTATTACAGCCGAGCGATTTTGAGGATTGTGCTAAATCATCAATGACTATGACTTTGACTTTCCGGGGCACTGCTTCACAGATATTACAGTGACCAATGCCCAGTTATTATACAGTAAGCTAACTTAGCTTTTAGAACCTTCTCTGCGATTTCTTCCAAGTTTATATTAACAAATTAGTAATAAGTAAAATAATTGGTACTGTCATACATAGACGATAGTAAAGGCGGTCCAATTGCCCTGCGTAGTGAGCCTGCTTATAAGCATGAAATCTGTATGTATTGACTCCTGCATCATGCATGCACCCTCATAATTGGAAGCAAGCAAAATACTGTACCTAGGTATGCATATGCGACGATGCCCAACTTCACCCGACGCCACCTTCGCTATAATATTTGCAATTCTTCTGGAATTAACTCACTGTTTTTCTTATTCTGTCATTATGCTTTGAACATCGATCTTGCTACAAACAAGAACAACATTAGCACAACCGATAGCATGTACGACTTGAAAGATGTTCCAGGAAAAGGGAAAGGTCTTGTTGCAACCAGAAAGATTCCACAGGGCACGCGGATTCTTTGCGAAGAACCTGTCATCCAAATTCCGCATGGCTACGACCAAGGAGGCAGTAAACACCTACAGAGATACGTCCGCGAGCAAGTCAATGCGCTCACCGAACAGAAACGAGAGGCCTTCCTTGCTTTACACAACATCTACCCCTAAAAAAATACAGCCGAGCAATGTATTGGGATCATTCTCACAAACGGCCTGCAAACTGAGGACGGTGATACCGGTGGTGGAATCTTTCTCAAAGCAAGCCGTATCAACCATGCTTGTGATAACAACGCCCAGAAGAGTTCGAACAAGAAAATTAAGCGGCATACTACTCATGCGCTACGAGACATCAACGAAGGTGAAGAAATTACAGTGTATTATCTAGCGGTCCACAACAACCGAGAAGCCCGACAGAAGGCACTGCAAGCAAAATTCAACTTCTCATGCTACTGTCATCTCTGCTCCTTGTCAGCTAGCCAATCACGGAAGAATGATGAGATATTGGCGGAGATAGATCGTCTGGATCATCTTGTCGGTCAGCGTGGCCTTGAGGGGATTTTATCATCCCCTCTACGAACCCTGGGCTACTTTAACCGAGAGGTTCAGCTTTATGATAGCGCGGGTGCAGATGACTCGGGCTTGTCGAGGGTATACTGGGATGCTGCACAAGTTGCTATTATACATGGTGACTTGGCAAGGGGACGCATCTTTGCTGAAAGAGCGGTACGAAGTTGGTGGATTTCCGCCGGTAGTGATAGCCAACAGGTGATTCAGTATGGGGCACTGGCGCGGAAGCCCTCACAGATACCGGGATACGGAATGTCAATGCAATGGAAGACAGGAGTGGATGAGGTTCCAAACGCGCTTGAATCCACAGAGTTCGAAGACTGGCTATGGAAGAGAGAGCAATCTCCACGCTCGGGGGAACGTGTAGACCTCCGCAACCGCGCAATATTCCCTGCCTTCAGCAGCCTTCCACATGAAGGTGGTGTAGACCTGGACTTTTATAAGGATCCTGGCGAGCCATCTCAGCATTGGTGTTTTCTAGCAGAGATTGTGGATTTTGACTTTCTCACCCGTCTACACATGGAGATAAGTGATATCGACAGATTGAAGATTCCTCTATTTTTCTATACCGATAGCCGAGGAAGGGAGTTAGAGTATACAAGAATTCAAAGAGGCTACACTGTAGCAATCCTCTACGCACAACAGCACGCTTTCATGTTTGACAAACCAGGCATCCATCATGAAAACCCTGCGAAGGTGAAGGTACAAATCCCCAAGACCATTAAACTTGCGCCTAGACAGATGTTCATAAACATGCGTGATGCAGATAGTTCCAACGTCTTTACAAAACTTGCTTCGGTTGAGCGACCAAATCCAGCATGTCTCAGCACATTCTGATGGTTGTAGGAACTGTCACGGCTGCGGGACGAGCTCAGCAACTATGAAGAAGTGCTCCAAGTGCTCTTTTTCTGGTATTGCAAACTCCTCCAAGATCCCGATTTGAGAAATATATTTGTCCTGGACTGGGGCCGGTTTGAGAGTTATATTAGCTTTCCTCTCCCGGTAGAACCGCAGCAAGCACTGACAACATAGAAGAGGCAAGGCGGCCAATATTACAGTAGTTTGCACCTTTAGAATAACAACTGGCAGTCTCTTCCCTTTCTTTGTTTGCTTTGCTGTTACAAACAAACTTTCTACAGTACAGCCATGTGGGATGATTAGTCATTTCGGAAAAAGATGTAAATTATACTTAAAATAAGCCAACCCAGACAACCATACAAATATTTTGGCAACAGAAGGAAACCTTTTAGGTATCTATCTTATGTTAATTCTGGCTCCAGCTAAAGATGATTACACATGTTTGTACATAGCCGAAACATAATAACTGGATATAGCCGGCGAAGTAGAATATCTGAGCGAAATTTTCGAATAATAACATCTTTTAATAGTTGGCGATATGATTCTTCAGATATGTAACGAAGATCCTGGCGGACAGTGACTATGCCCCTTGATTCACACGTTTCAGCCATGTCAAGGTACTTTTTAATCTGTATCCTAGCAGAGACCTCGACAAGCTGTACAGGTGCGTCACCGAGAAATCCAAACAAACCTGAGCTTGCACCAGTTGTAAAGTCAGCATGTATTACAATAACACGCATGACAACCATCCACCGTGATAGTTGCATAAGACAGTCCATTAACTCGTTGGTGGACGCGCGGAAGCTTTTGAAATAGCCAAGAGACAGAGAGCCGCCCCTGCTTGACCTGGCGGCGTATTGTACAAGGCTCTGAAGTGGAGAGCCCTCATTTGGGAAGTCTGCATCATACTCAGGTGTCCAATTGAGATGAATAGAATGTGGTATTCTATCCAACCATGCCCTAGTGAGAGCTGTTTGGCTGAATCATAAACGCTTTGTTGGTCTGGAAAGAGGCAGGCGATTGTAATATTCTCCATTTTCTTGCGCTACTGTCCGCGATTCGTGACATACGCGAGTTATGACAGGCGGCCGAGAATTCGCCTTTGTCGTCGGATGGAGTAAGCAGGGTGACGGACTATCATAGTCTAAAAGATGAAATACGACTGAATCATGAGGAAGGTCTATCTCAAAAGCTCGTTGAGGTAAGCACAGACGCCAAACCTGGAGTCGCAACTCAGTCGGCAGCTTAGCAAATAAAATGAAAGTGTTGTTCGGCATAGTAGGGACGAGAGAATGCTTTGAGTAATCCATGACCTTGCGAGTTTTTTATCACTAACTTCCGATGGACTTTGTTTTTTTCTGGACTAGGTCCCCACTTAGTAACTTCTGCACTATGGAAAGGCGCGTGTGCGAGACACTCTGCCTCTATCGGATGGCCAATCCCTCGCAGGTTCTTAGGGCAGTCAAAATGTGTTAGTCCACACAACCTTGAGAAATTGAGTGAACTGGGCGAACACAAAGGCGGCGGAAACTCTAGTCCCGGTTCTTCAGGGTTTGGCGATAGGTATGCGCCTGCAATCACCACGAGCGTTTGATTAACTCATGGCATACTGTCCGGAACAGAATCTTGCACGTGTCTCTAGATGCCCTGGGTTATAACATGAAGTCATCCAGACTTTCGAATGTGGTTGAAATAAATTCAGAATATCCCACGAAACTGAACTCGAGTAATCACAGGGCGTGAATGACAGTTTGTTTTAAAGTGAAAATTAGCGCTGGGACTAGTGCCAGTACGGCTTAGGTGCTGTTAGTTGTTACTCGTTGGAAGTGAGAGCAACACTTGAAAGACCCGACGGCTCTTCAACGCGCCACATTCCTGTGCTGCTGGTCAATCGTCTTTTTGCAATGCACATCAGGTGTATTTGAATTGACACATGGTCCGGACTAGAGCAAAACATTCATTTTCGACTCAATATCAGCATATCTTGTGTATATAGACCATGCCGCCCAAAGCTTCCCCGCGCCGGCTCATCCCGAGCATGGCGTACTGGGCGTTGGCTGCGTTGACATTCACAATTATCTACCAAAACTTTTTGTCCAATCTTCTCTTTGTCGCATTGGGCATTGGCCGAAAGATACAGACAATCGACGAATTCCCATGGACATGCACCCAAATTCATCATCCTCTTTTAGAGGGCTGTGAAGAGATGTGGCTTGACCACCATGGTCGGAGACTATATGGCGCTTGTACGGCTCTAACATCTAGACAAGGGTGGAGTCCAAGTGGAAGTAAGTATAATATTTCAGCCAGGTCTCGCACCGATCATATTGCGGTGCTGGATATTGACCACCCCGGCTCTGATGGGTTGTACGCACTACGCACCTTGGGTCTTCGGGGTTTCGACGGAGAATTGGATTTGCAAGGCTTTGATGTGCAGAAAATTGGAAATACGCTCCGGTTCTGGTTGATTAATCACAGACCACCAACTGACTACCTTACCGGAACTTTCCTCGACCCTAGTGTGGTTGGGGCAAACTCCACTATCGAGGTATTCGATCTGGCGGAAAGCTCGGAAATACTCGAACATGTGAAAACAATACATAGTGATGCGATAATATCACCCAATAGCCTGGCTGTGGATAAGGATGGCACGGGCGTTGTCATTAGCAATGATCACAACGCCAAGGTCGGTGCTTTTCGTGATTTGGAGATGCTGTATCGATCAGGTACCCTCACGTATTGCCAGCTTGAGTCTGGAGAATGTCACATCGCATCTACCGAAGGACTTGCGTTTCCTAATGGGGTCGTCAGTGATCAAAACGGATTGTTCTATGTCGCGCATTCTTTGACAGGCACAGTGACAGTCTATCGTTTGGAAAATGGTCAATTGATCCAAATCGAGTCAATCCCGCTAGGCTATCCCATTGACAACATCTCGCTCGATGCAGATGACAATCTGATTGCCGCTGCGATCCCCGATCTGCTCGGATACATCAAGGCTTCAGAGGATCCATACAACGTTGTTCCACCAGCTACCGTGTTCTCAATTGAAAGCATTGTTGGCCATATAGCGAGCCATGCGAATGATTATAGGATTACAAAATTGGTTGAGGATAACAGTGGGAAAGTACTCCCTGGCATATCGACTGCGCTGCACGACGTGCAGTCGCAGCGTTTGTTCCTGGGAGGGGTTTTTTCCCCATTTGTAGGAATATGTGAGAAGAGAGCTACTTGAGCTCTGCTGTATCATGTTCAAAAATATGCCGAAATAATTGAAAACTCAGTTGTACATTTCCCAAGTCCTCCATGTAATTAAATTGTATGCAGATGAGAGTTGTTTCGTAGGGTTGTTGGAGAATTAGGGTAGGGTTAACGTCAAGGGCGACGACCCCCCTGAGGCGGTGAGAGCGATAAGATACGCCACATCTTATCGCAGCTCGAGCCAATAGGAACGCAAGCCGCCGCTGTTACTCCGCACGCCCAACTTGAAGAGGAGGCACTCTCTCGTCCGTTCTTCCTCTTCAACAATATAATCCTCGTCTTGCCTGGCCAATAACTGATATACACGTATGTGCCGGTGTTTGTAGCCTGGCGTGATCTGAAGAAACCGAAAGAGGCTGACTTCGCTCACAATGTCTGTAACGTCCGACAACCTCTCCGTCACCCATCCGTCGTCATCTGGTGGCCGAGTCTTGCAGGCCAAGTTTATTAGACCAGCTCAGATGTCTCTTTTTGCTCGGCTTACGTGCTATCCGCCTTTGGGAGAGGTGACATGCGTAAAGCGATCACTGCAACCGGGATCGGTAGCCGACGACAAGGTTGGCGCGGTTCCATTGGTAGGCCTAATCATAAAGCTAATGTCCGGTTTTCAATAGATTCAATTCACTGTGATTCTTTCGTCCAGTACCTCATTTCCGGAACGAGATTGGGAAGTGGAAATATGGCATAATATTCTACAAAGCCAGGATTGGACGTCGCTCCCGTTGACGAGATCGAAATCATGTAACCCGACGTTTATCGGAAACACGGACGATGTACAGAATTATCACCATTATTTATACTTCGCAGAGTTGAAGTTGCCGTCATGTGCAGGGGGAGGTACCTTTACAGTTCGCTATAGAACAGGGCCCGATACCGATTGGCAATGGGCAAATCAGAGGAGGTATGTCAAAGACGGAGAGGTAGTCTTTGGAGAGAAAAATCGGGCTATACTTTCCAATACAAATACTGCTTCGGAGTCTGGTGCTGGACACTCGCCGAGAGATGAAATAGGCGAATATATTCAAGGGCTGCCGACTCAACTGGAGGTCCACGCAAAGAAGAGTGAAACACCAAACGCACTGCTATGGAGTATCACAGGAACTGCGCCACCTGCTGAAGGCGAGACGTCGGGAAGAGCTGAGATATCTCTTGGCACGCCAAAGTCTTATCTACGTTACTTTACATTGGTACGGGTATGGAGTCCTTGGCTCGCTCCACGACATGGAGAAAAGACCTTTAGATTAACAGAAGACGCTATGCTTTGTTCATTCCTAAGATCAGATGGTCTTAACTTGGTTGTTCTTGCAGTATCAGGTGTCAACGACATTCTGACCTTATTTGGGTCCGGTATAGAAGGTGATATTGTAATTAAGGCCAGGAATGAAAACACAGAAGCAGCGCGATTTCAAATACTTGCATCTGTTGCAGAGACCTTCGAAGAGTGTATTTGCTCGCTGATTTATGAGGCTCGAAAAGTTGTTCGAGACTCAAGTACTACAGTTGAATTACCCGTTGTATCTGACTTGCCGCCACAGCCTAGCTCTCCCATTAACGACGACATTGTCATCGTAGGAGACGATGCTCGTACACAGTGGCTCGCTGACTGGTACGAGGGCCTTTCATACTGCACTTGGAATGCACTCGGTCAGAATTTGACCGAAGATAAAATACTCGAGGCTCTTGATGCTTTGAAGTCCCATGGAATCCAAGTCGTGAATTTGATTATTGACGATAATTGGCAATCTCTTGATAACGAAGGAAAAGAACAGTGGCATCGTGCTTGGAAGAGTTTTGAAGCCAACAAAAAAGGGTTTCCTTCAGGCCTACGGCATACAACTAGCGTCATACGGCAGCGACATCCAAATATTGGACACATTGCAGTCTGGCATGCCCTAATGGGCTACTGGGGTGGTATATCACCAGAAGGAGAACTGGCGCAAAAATATAAGCTCAAAGAGGTCGACAGGAAGGATACCGTTGCTGGAGGCAAAATGCTAGCGATTGATCCTGATGATATCAACCAATTCTACAATGACTTCTACTCATTTTTAACATCAGCTGGCATCGATGCCGTAAAAACCGACGCCCAATTCTATATCGATTTGCTGGTCAGTGCAGAGGACCGAAAACGATTCATCTCATCATATCAGGATGTATGTGGTGGCGCACGAAGCCTTGATACATGCTTCATATGGGAAAATGCTAACTTTTTCTAGGCGTGGACAATCGCTTCGCTTAGATATTTCAGCACTCGCGCCATTTCATGCATGTCAATGACACCGCAGCTCATATTCCACTCTCATTTACCGACTAACAAGCCCAGCATTCTTGTTCGTAACTCCGATGACTTTTTCCCAGATATTGCGGATTCTCATCCTTGGCACGTATTTTGTAATGCTCATGTTTCACTCTTCTCAGCTCACTTGAATATTATCCCTGATTGGGACATGTTCCAAACAAGTCATCCCTATGCTTCGTTTCATGCCGCTGCTAGGGCTGTTTCAGGTGGACCAATCTACATAACTGACAAGCCAGGTGAGCACGATATCGAGCTGATCAATCAAATAACCGCGCCGACGACCCGAGGTACCACGGTCATACTCCGTCCAAGTGTTGTAGGCCGCACGCTGGATGTTTACCACAACTACAACGAAGGAAATATACTCCGTATCGGGACATATAGTGGTTGGGCTCGCACCGGAAGCGGTATACTTGGGCTATTCAACATCAGCCCAGCGGATGTCTCGACTATAGTTCCACTCAACATATTTCCGGGTGTCAGTACAACCGGGGCGAATTCAAGCTCCTCCTTCCCCTCGAATGAGCGTAGTGCCGGCTCTTCTAGCTATATAATCCGATCACATTCTACCGGAGTGATTAGCGATATTATGACACCGACTGGCGCACATTCTTTGGTTTCTGTTTCTCTCACAGCCAGGGGCTGGGAGATTTTGACCGCATATCCTCTCCGCACATTCACACTCGAAGGCAGCCGTGGCTGTTCCTCAACATCCTCCTCAATGACTTCCTTGCTTACCCACGTTGCTGTTTTGGGTCTCATTGGCAAGATGACAGGTGTTGCTGCTGTGGTGACATCAGATATCGCAGTTGTCGATAGTGGACGGCTAAAGTTTGACGTGAACCTCAAGGCTCTAGGTGTACTTGGCATTTTCCATTCTAGTCTGGAAAGCAAAGATATTGATAAGCATATCATGGTCATGATTTCAGGACTCGCGGTACCAAGAGAGACCGTATGGAAAGATCGGGACAACGTCCTCGCAGTAGACGTTCTCCGGGCATGGAAGGCGTTGAAATTGGACGCTGGTTGGAGCAACGAGGTGCGGGTCCAGGTATTTATACAATAGAGAGACTCTACGTGTCAAAAGGTATTCGCATGTGCCTCTAAAAGTGATATGGGAGCCGGAGAGGTCCTTGCCCTCAAGTATTAATGTGACTATAAGACGTCATTCATTTGTCTCCACCCAGTCTAGCAGATAAGATCGATGCTATGCTCGAACTTATAATTCCACGCAGTCTTGTTACAGAGCAATAAGCTCGTATAGCCTAACGGGGGTACATCTCGTCGTTCAATTGAATTTCCATCCTTATGCCTGTTCATGTCAACTTGACCAACCAACCCAGAACCCGAGCATCCCTGTTGTCTCTACAGCAAATGATTCACACGTTCTGTTCCCCACATGTAAATTATCCTGAGAATTAGGGTCCGATGCTAAGATTTCATTCGTTCATCTTGACAGCGGAGAGACAGATAAGCACGCTTGGATTGCCCAAGCTATCCCCAAAATAGCTAGCGTTGGCGATAGTGGAGCAAAAGTATATAGCAGCGAATTGGGAGTGCTACATGGGCAAGGAGGTCCAGTACTCTTGTAAGTACTGTGAGAGTTTATTTAAAGAGGCTATCAGCATGCAGTCGTCTATATATTGCCTGGGGAAAATGCATCAATTTGATTTATTTTTCTCGCTCCTCTAAAACACTACGTGAAAGCACCTTTTCCAGCCTCGACTAGCAAAATGTCTTGCCCCGACTGCTTCAGAGGCTCTGAAAGGACAGACGCAACACCGACTGGCGAGGTGATCACTCTTCATGGCCTTCCTACATATGCCGCATATCCTTCTGCGGGAAAAGATCCGAAAGGAATTGTTGTCATAATTCCTGATGCCTTCGGCTGGGAATTCGTGAATAATCGACTCTTGGTCGATGAATACGCACGAAAGGGAGACTTCACGGTGCTTATGCCAGACTTCATGAATGGTAAGTCCTTCTGCGTTCTCTGATCTTTTATTTCTATTTCTGCACCATAGCCTAGTGAGGTGTGGCATCAATTCATGGCATGGTGTTCCATGCCTGGAATGCTTTCAGAGAAGTAGCTCCATGTCGCGAGATGATATACAATTTCGGCAACTAGTTAAATACCTGTTATCGCCACGAGTGCTGGCTTCTGTCTCTCATCAATCCCAGGAATGAGGAGCAGTCTACTAGCTAACAAATAACTCACAATAGGCAATGCTTGCCCACTCTGGGTGATAGAGCCACTGGATACAGCCATGAGAACCGAATCTTTTATGGGCTTTCTCAGAAACTGGTATGACATTCAAGATCGTATCTTCAACCTTTCTAGACCTCTGATAGATAACAGGTACGATGTTATCCGTGCGGTCTACGGCTTTGTACCCCATTTGATCAAGAACCGCATGAGCGTCACAATGCCACGTGTCATAGATTTCCTAACGAAACTCCGCCAGGCGGAGGCGGCGAATCTCCCAGTCGGCGTCGCAGGCTTCTGTTGGGGTGGTCTGCACACTATTCAACTGGCGGCTGAAGCACCCGGCAATAGCAAAGCTCTTGTCGATGTCTTTTTCACAGCACATCCATCCTCGGTGTCATTTCCCAAAGATATCGAAGGGATCAAGAAGCCCATCTCGATAGCGGTCGGTGACAAAGACCCTCTCATGACACCAAAGCAAGCTGAGGAGACGGAGGCGATACTGCGAAAGAACAAGGTGGAGCAAGAGATTGTGATTTTCGAGGGCGCCGGGCACGGATTTAGTGTGCGTATAGATCGTACAAATCCGAAGCAGACAGAACAAGCGATACAGGCTGAGGTGCAGGCAATTAGATGGTTTACCAAGCATTTCGAGATGGCACGCTCTGGAGGTGGAGGCACTGTGTAAGGACACAGAGTCCGGAGTGGCTCCTTGAAGCCACCAGCAAGATTTCAATGTTACCACTTTTTGTCGTCAACCACATACTTGCAGATTATTGACCGTATCTAGCCTACTGTATATTCTCAGACCAATATCTATCCACGATTGGGTGTTGTACAAGGTTGTGAACTGCATGGGTGCCAAAGCGTGTGCATAGCCAAAGTATTGGCAGGTCGGCCGCCCATTGACGATTCGTTACCGGCCATGTTCTAAGTAAATTAAGTTAGGTTGTTAATCTACTACCCAGAGTTATATTTACATACTAAGACGAATTGAGATGGGGTCGCCAAGTTTGAAGGTCGGTATCAAACATCTCGTACACTAATCTCGATTGGGAGTAATTATTTGGTTGGTTCAGTCTTTTTATTCAATTTACGAGGATGAGTGATCATGAAGAATGAAATGCACTCGACAGGCATGTTGAATCGCAATGCTGCTTATTTGACTAAACCCCCAGCTCCTTGATTCTTTATTTTTAGACTACCTATCAGGCCTCGCTCCGCTCAGCCACAGCTTG
This sequence comes from Talaromyces sp. F31, assembly GCA_037356135.1. NCBI lineage: Eukaryota > Fungi > Ascomycota > Eurotiomycetes > Eurotiales > Trichocomaceae > Talaromyces > Talaromyces sp. F31. Next base: position 53,422 of record JAYXSF010000032.1, on the reverse strand, counting down.
CTACGAACGATTGAATGTGATTGGCGGCATCTAGAGCTGCTTATGTAAAATCTGCGAAAAGTGCCTTGAGTTCCAATAAGTAGGGGAATGAACCATACTAGCCCGGTCACAGGCCTTCGATCCTAGGGACCTTGAGAAAATACTACCGAGTTCAACGACTCCCTACATTGGCCTATCTCATATGAACTACATGGCAGTATGTTTGTGGACAAAACTGACCGAACACTACCTCAGGTTGCTCGAACAGCTCGCGGATTTGATCGTTGCGAAAAATGCAAGTACGTATCTCGGATCGTCATAGATTCAAGTTCTATGCTCATACTTTACAGATCCCAGCACGTGAAGTGCGATGGGGTCCGACCTGTATGTAGACGATGCCAGGGAAAGGGACATGCTTGTATATATGTTCCGAAAAGGGCACCATGGACTGTCTATGCGTCTACAAGTAGCGCATCTGGATCAACAACCGAACGCAGCTTAAATTTATCGCTTGCTACCTATCCCAAGGCGTCACTGAGTCAGTCTGTTGCCAGTCTGCCGAGCGGGCAAGATTGGTCGGGCGTATTCGTCGACGTGCACGCATTATTGCAGTACTGTAAGACACACACTCCGGTAGAAAAAGCGCGAAGGCTCATTTACATGTCTAGTTCTACCTATTGATGCGGGCTACGTGCCCAGCGGCTATCTCAAAGAAATAACCACATCAAAAGACTTGGTCGTCAGTTATGCTTCTTTACCGGCGTTGTATCAGTCAATACTTAAAAGAAAATTCGAGACCGACCCGGCTGTTCTCTCCATCCGCGGAAGCGTTCTGGAATACATCAACAAAACACTGCGAAAGGGTAGCCAAATTGACGATTCAACGATAATTAGCATCAAACACCAACTATACTACGATTGCTTTATCTCCTCGAAACCGATCATACTCGCACACCTAGATGGGCTATACCAAATCGTTCGTATGCGAGGTGGCCTACATACGCTTGGACTTGATGGAGATCTGGCTCACATGCTGAAAGTGTAGGCTATCTGGGTATCGAGATCTTATCTTAGATTACTGACAGCTGCAATAGACATGTACTCATGGCTTATGTTATTACAGAACGTCTGCCGCCCGTGGAGTATCTCCAGTATAGGACTCACTGCAGTAATCCCGTGGAAACGATAATTCCTGTGAATCTTGCGTACTGCCCTCTAATGATATCGCCCGGTGGTCGCAGGTCAGCCATAACCACAACTGACGATCCACAAAGAATGCTTGAACAATTAATATATCTTCTGCAACAACTGACTGAGGACTTCCTCCATCATAATCCCTTATCTAGCACTCGGCAGGAAACACTCTACCTACAGATTCTCAAAAGTCCTCTCCCATGGCTCGGCGCATCAATTTCTCCAATGACGTGGATTTATGAGTCGTGTCGCCTAGCCGGGATAATTTTTGCGGCAGCAATCAGATATGGTGTCCCAATTTCGAGGGCGGCTCCTTTAGCAGCTCAGGACCTTAATGAGGAGCTCTTGCTAGAGAAACTCTGTCAAGCTATATATCGCTCACCATACTCTAGCCAACCATTCTGGGGAGAATTGGGAGGATGTTTTCTGTGGGTTTCGCTCGTATCCGCGTCTCTCAGTCAGTGTGGTATTGACGTAGATTCCCCCCAAGACGACCTTTACTGGAGCGCGAAATCAAGGCGTGTCTCCCTGATTGTTCCCTTTTCCTTTGCGACCAAATTATTCCATGCAAAAATATCTTCGGCTCATGCCTTTCAAATTACAGAAACTATGATCCTTGTCCAGGAGAAACTTGCCATAGGTGCTGAACATGGAGAACGACGTTGAGAAACTTGTCGTAATACCTTGTTTCAATGCCATCTGATGCCAGAAAAAAAATGATCCTGCATGAGGAAGCTCTTAATCGTTTCAATTTGTGATTTATGTCACATGTTATTACCAGTCCCTGTGATTAATGAACTGTATCATCGAGGCGATATTCTTCCTATCAGTGAGACCCCAAGTTACCCTAGATACTTATACTGTAGCAAGTGTTCTTTAACTCTTTTATAGAGGCCGATGGCCATCTACAGCGTCCGGCGAATATCAGGCATGTTCTTCAAGACACGCACAATTCGTGTCCTCCGCAGCTCAGCCGCATGTGATCCGAAATACCTCTCGGTCCGAAAACTTTTCTCTTGCTGATCAGCTATGGCTTTCCCAATGATTAATAAACCAGAAGAATACAAAACACGTGCCTCCAATTCAAGTTTGCTTTTATAATGGCTTTCACACTGGCGATGTACCTCTGAATATCAGCATCGACCCGCTCACCCCAAGACGGCAGCTCTGCAAGAGCCAGAAACCACTGTTTATACAGTGCATTCAATTTATCACCGACAATGTTAAATGCATCCTGCGCATGACATGCTTGGCGGCTGATTGATTGTATTTGATAGCGAGCTACCGCAACGAGGTTGTGCGGGACCTGTTCTGCCTATAGTTTCATAAGCATTGAGCACGGCCAGGGTTCTGGAATATGGCTGGAGAGAATATGGCTGGAGAGACTGACCTCTTCTTTGCAATATGACAGAATGTCGTTGTGCCTGGTAGCCATCAGCCAAATTTCTTTCTGAGCAGTACGAGAATCCGTCGTACATTACGACAAAATCAACTCCAATGCGCTGAATCTTTCTAATACTCTCATTCTCGAACACCCCATCGGGTAAATTCAATTTGAGTGCATACCTCAGCTAAGATTAGCTTAGATTCAAATCACAATTGGGTTCTTACTCTGCCAGAGCAAACAAAGGTGAGACACCAGATGAGCTCCGTCTCATATCAAGCGTCTCCTGGAAAGTTGGATGTTGATTTCGAGCTCTGTAGTGCACCTGCTTCAAAGTTCCCTCAAAATAGCTGCGCATAGAACAAGCGAATCGATTTTGAACGCCTACAGAAGAGCCCTGTACTATCCTTCTCCAAACAGAATTGTACACATCAAACAGTGCCTTTAATCGTGTAGAAAATTGATCGCAATCAGTTGTACCACTCGTCCCAGTCAAAAAAGCCCACTGATGCCCATTTCTGATAGAAGGATGTCAATAACTTTACGGACTTTGACTGGGTCATCCTTGAGTCCTCCGTTGTCAAATACTGAGCATTCTATTGTCAGTCTGGAATTCTTTCTCCTTGACACTCCAATCTACGACTTACAATCGTCGAAGGGGAAAACCTAGAAATTCAACCATGATTAGCACCTGTCATCGAATTTCTATCTTACTCGTGAATATTTGACACGTACCCAATTTCCCCAATCACAGAGTGTCCTTAATTCAACAATTCCAGCGTCTGGAACTGCCACAGCACAAAAATACGAGAAGTCTGTTTTATCCAGAATGCGTGTGATACGGCCATCAAACTTGCATTTCCTAGATGACCACGTTTGGATTAAAATTAGCCCACAAAGCCAGAGACGTAACTATGGGACCATGCCGATGTACGGAAACAAGTCAAGGTACTTACTCTACGATCCATGCCTCAGACTCCTGTTTGACCAACTCATAATAAGGATTGACTCGGGGTGAAATTGATAGAAAAAGTCTGAACAGGTCGGGAAGCACCACTTCAACTGTACTGTCGTCAAGCTGTGGAGCTGAGGTCAAATAATCTTGTGCCTGGTCATTCATATCGGGCTCCGGTGCATGATTTCTTTGCTTGAGACAAATCTTCATACTGACCATTACTGGTAACTGAATGTAACATGTAAACAAACTTGGAGGTGGACAAGATAGCATAACTTAAGGCTAATAGCCTTTTGGTTGGATTATGCGACCACATGAGATGACAATTCATAACTGACTTTTCAAAAGGATTAAAAAGTTGCATTGATTACGCAGAGACAAAGCAATTCAAGTCTATAGACTTTTTTCTCGGGATTTATTCTTTGTTAACGTAATGAAGATCGTCCAGTTAGGGCTTGAATTGTACCAATAAAGTTTATCCCTGACTCGAATAATAAGGCTTCTAGCGCGCTGCGCTTATTTACAAGACGGATATCTTTGTCAAGTCTTCATTGTTCTTTTATTTTAGTTTTGTCACGATAATATCATTCCTAGAGGTCAAACAAAGAGAGTTGATCACATGAAGGCCGCTCCGTGTAAGCGAGGTACCCATGACATGTAGTTTATCTCACAACATTGAACCTCAGTGATGTACTACTGTTTTGTTTCATATCATTTGACATAATCACTAAGTACCTGCCCGATTTATTGTGATTTATTGTCTCCCGGCCGTAGCCTACTACAGTTGATTGCAAAATGTCACGGATCTGGATCCACCTTAGTTAAACAGCGTTGTGTCGAGGTACGTTAGGCTTGGTTGAACCACATAAAGGTTCCTAGTCAATAGTTAATAGAGGGATTTAAGTAAATAAAGTAATAATAATTAAACTAAATAATAGAAATCTTAATAATTATAATTAGAATAAAAAAGATCCTCTATATAGTTTAATATTTATATAAGTATAAATATCTTACTAATTTTTACTATTATATTTGAATAACTTATATTAAAGAATTATAAAAAATTAAATATATAATAATAAAAAAGTATTTTTATATATCTAATTTTTCTTATTTTATATATTTTATATTATATACTTTAAAAATAATAAGTATAAAATATATAATATTTTTCTAATAATATTATATTATTTAGTATATTTATTATCTTATTAGATAATAATATATTATTTTTATTTTTATATAATTTAGTATATATTCTATATAATTATAATCTAATTTTATTTATTATTAATAATTAGTTCTTAATTAATCTAATATAAATATATATTAAAATAAGTCTTTTCTTTTTTATAATAATTTCTTTTAATATTATATAGATTAGTTTATAATATTATCTTTTCTTTCTAAAAGCTTTTATCTTTAAAGATTTAAATAAAAAAATATATTTTTATTTTTAATATAACTTTATTTTCTTTATTAGTAAATATTTTTATTATATTATTATTATATTTTATCTAAAATTAATTTTAAAAACTAATCTTAAATACTTTAAAATAGATTAATTTAAAAATTATATTCTTTAATTGTTATATATTTAAAAGAATAATTTTATTATTAAATTTTCTTATAAATATTACTATTTTAATAATTATTCTTATATAATAGATAATAAAAATTTAAAATATATTATTTATATTTATTATAACCATTCCTACAAATATTAATTTTATAATAAAAGAAATAGAATAAATTAAAAAAATTTAAATAAAAATTTTTTTATAAACTTTTCTAAAACTTTATCTTAATAAGTTAAATTTTTTATAAAAATTATTTAATTATTTTACTAGTAAAAATTTCTTAAAAAATATAATATAAATATAAAATTATATAATTAAAAAATATTAGAGATTTTAAATTTTAAAAATTCTTTTTTTAATATAGAAATTACTATTATTAATATTAAAATTATATAAAAGTAATTAAAATAATATATTCTTATTATTTTAACTAAAAATTTTAATAAATTATTTATTAATTTTATATAATTTTTTTCTAGTATATTAAAAATTTTTAATAATATTTTTCTAAAACTTTTTCTATTTTAATAAAATTCTTAATAAATTCTTATATATTTTTTAATCTATTATATTTTTTTTATTTAATTAAATATAATATTTTTTTATTTATTTATTTTTTTATTATAATTTTTTTTATTTTATATATTTTATTTTTAAATATAATTTCTTCTTATATTTTTATATTTTATAATATTAGTTTTAATAATAAAATATAAAATATTAAATATATTTTTATAATTTTTAATAATTTTAATTAAAAATTAATTTTATTAATTTTTTCTTAATCTTAAATAATTTAATTTATAAATAGTTAAATTTTTTTACTAATTATATAGTTTAAATATTTTTTATTAAAAAATAGATTTTTAATTTTTTTTAAAATCTAGTCTCTTTAAATATTTTTTATTAAAATAATTTATTATTAATTTATTCTAATTAATTATTTTTATTTTTAGAAAAAAATATAATATATTTATTTTTTATATCTTCTATTCTACTATTAGATTAATTAATTATTTAAATTTTAATTATTCTAATAGTCTTATTTCTTATTTATAATTTATAAAATATAGTATTATTTCTATAATTAAGTACTTTAATATATTATATATTATTTATATTATTAATAATAGATTTACTTAATTATCTTAATTATAATTTATATAATATTATAGATATTATTTTAATATTTAATTTATTTATTTAGTCTATCTATTTATTTATAGATAATAAATTATTAATAATTATTATTATCCTTCTATTAAATCTATTATTAATTTCTATAATTTTAATATAAATATAACTTTTTTATCTAATATTATAATCTTAAATATATTATAGTATTTAAATATATTTTTTATTAATTTTTATATTAATTTTTCTATATCTATTTTTTCTATAATAATTATAAAATATATATATTTTATAAGTCTATCTATTATTATTAAAATTATATTATAATCTTTTAATTCTAGTAGTTTAGTAATATAATTTATTATAATTTATTATTATAAATATTCTAATGCTTTAATTTTTTATAATAATTTATATAATTTATATCTCTTAATTTTATTTTTTTAATATATATTATATTCTTTAATATATTTTTTAATATCTTTTATTATTTATAGTTAATAATAGTTTTTTAAAATTTATTTTAATATATTAACTTATTCTAGATAATTATTAGTTAAAATATTATAATTAAATTAAATAATTTTATTTTTTAGTAATTTTAGTATATAGATTAAATTATATTAAAATATTAATTTAATTTTTATAATTATAACTTAATTATTTTTATTTTTAATTATAAATTAAATTTATTTATTTTTAAATATTTCTTTTATAAATTTATTTTATAGTTTTAAATTTATTATAATTTCTATTATTACTATTAGAATAGTAATTTAAAAATTATATTTTAAATCTTTATTTTTATTTATATATAATAATACTAATTCTAGTTTCTTAATTTTTTTTTTATAATTTAGTTATTTATTAAAAATATTTATTTTTTTATTTTCTTTTCTTTTATAATATTTAATTATAAAATTATAATTTTTAAATAATTTTAATTATTTTATTTATCTTCTTATTAATATTTTAATTATTATAAAGTAGATAAAGTTTTTATAATTTATAATAATTTATATTAAATATTTAATTTTTTTTAAATATATTTTTTAATATCTTAGTATTATTACTATAGCTAATAATTTTTTATTATATATTTTATAGTTAAGTTCTATATCTATTAATTTTTTTAAATAGTATATAACTAGTCTAAATTTTCTATTTTTATCTAGTTATATAATAGCTATTTTAATTATAAAGTCTAATATATTTATTTTTATAATTATTAATTTCTCTAGATTATATTATATTAATATTAATATTATTATAATTTAATATTTAATTTTTTTAAATATATTTTCTTATTCTTTTTTTTATTTATATAGTTAATTTTTTTTTAAAAATCTAAATATTAATTTTATAATTTTTATATAATTCTAAATATATTATTAATAATAATTAATAAATTTAATAAATAATTATAATTTTTTAATATTTTTTAATTTAGATTAATTTTAAATTATTTTAATTTTTTTCTTTTTAATCTTAATCTTTATTTATATAATTCTATATTCTAAAAAATCTATTTTTTATATATAAAATTTATATTTTTTTAATTTAATTTATAATTTTATATTTTATAGATTATTAAGTAAAATACTGGACGGCAAGCGGAGTCTTCCCGTCGCCGTCCATCAATCAGCGGCTGGAATGGTCCCATGATGGCTGGATTGGGCTTAGAGTCTCCCGCGCTCCACCACTTCTCTCGTGACGGCTATATAAACGGCAGGTACATCGCTATAATGACTAGCTCTATCTTCTTCTCTATTTTTCTTTTTTTTTTCTTCAACTGTTTTATCTCTTTCCTGTCTGGTCCTCTGTCAATTATTAGTGTTATTAGTATATATAGCAGCTGCCTAGATTACCAATTGCTATGTAAGCTAGTAATCCTAGCATCAACATCTATTTTTAGCATGATGTGGCTTTTATGATTTTTATGCGGCTCTGATATAGTTGGTATGCTAGTATGTTAGTACTTATTATACATAGTGATAGAGCTTATATATAGCTTGTAATATTTTACTTAATGCTATTTGTATTCTTCTACTAGTCATGATAAATATACATATTATATATTCTAGATAGGTGCGATGAGTTTCTCTATTAATAGCTTTAATAATAGTATTAATAGAAAAATTTCTTAAAGACTATATTATAATAATCTCTATTTTAGTAAATGTATTTCTCTCTCTAGTATATTATCTGACAGTTACAACACCGCAGCAACTTATAGTAGCATACTATTAATTAATTTTTTAGGTATTCTCCTGCAGCTAGCAATACGCAATAGCTGGATGTATTTTATGTCTAATGGTAAAATTGCTTTAAAGCTAGATTTAGCGTTTTTAAATCTAAGGTTGCTAGAAGGCTGAGGCTAAATCTATAATAATATTATACTAATTTCCTTTAGGAAGCTAATAAGACGGGTAAATCTATCTATTAAAATCTATTAATTATATATAACTAGCTGCATCATCTTAATTTAGAAATTATAACTATTTTATTTAGATTTACTTTATAGTTATTCACCACTCTAGGCCTAAGATATATTATAATTAATTGAATAGCATCTATTAAAGCCTAGGAAAAGAAAATAAACTAGTAGCTATACTCCCTTAAAAAAGAAGTCTTAAAAGCTAATATATAATCTAAAAAAGTCTAACTCTTATATATAAGAGTATATATAATAGTTAATTAAATATTTAATATTTTATACAATCCTTGCACTACCTAGATTATTATTTCAAGTTTCCTATAGATAATAAGGTGAAAGGAGCAGCAAGCACAACACTTCAAAAAAATAAAAAACTAAAAGATTAATCTAGATAAGAATAGATATATAAGCTAGTCAATAATATTATAAATTATTTTTATTAAATATAAATCTTTTCTATTTTCCTACTCTACTACTATATCTATTATTTTAAATAATATTAGATTCTATTTCTCTTTTTCACTTCCTATATACCTATCTAAAAGTATATACCCTACTATATATTATACTACAGGTTCTTATTTCTTAAATATAGCTAAATTAACCTTTACTTTATTACTAACTATTTCTTTTTACTCTCTAGTATAAGATTTTATATATTATTCTTTCTCTCCCTATCTACAGACTTTAACTATTCCTAGCCCTAATTCCCCATCCGCAATTCAGTATACTTATATAACTAACTATAACTCTACATCCTTAAATGATTTTGATCACGTTTTTTAAGATCCTCTATTCACTATAAGTAAAAATTATAAGGAAGTAAACTTGTTAATAGTTATACCTATAAAAGATAAATTTATTTTTTTTATTAATAGTTAATTTCTTACTTATAGAGACTAGTCTATAATAATAATTATAATATTAATAATTCTTTATCTAGTCTTAATATTCTAATTTTATTACTAGATAATCTTTAAATATTTATTTTAAATATTTAAAGGCCCTCGTCACTATTAACAAATGTATATATAGGTACTGTATAAAATATTAAATAAGATTAGTTAAAGCTAGTAAATTTATTTAATAATATCTTATCTATTATTTTAAAGCCTTTAACAGCCTCTTACATCTTTAATATACTATTAGCAGCTTCTATCAGTTATATAATTAATTTGGTATCTATTATTATAGAGTCTTCAGTATTAAGTTTCTCTGCATTTAATAGAGATAGATAATATATAGATCAGATATTTTATACCTATAGAATAATTTAAGATCACATATCTAAACCTAGCAAGAATCCATTGCCAATTAAGAGTACTAAGTTTAAAAAGGCATTAAGAGTTTCTAAATCTTTCCTTTCAAGTATAATATTAAGATCTATAGATAAAATACTCACCCTATTAAAAAAAGCTATAGATTTATAGACTTCTATTTCTATTCCTATATTTATTATTTATTTTCTATCTCTATCTTATTCTTTAAATCTATCTCTTAACCAAGACCAGATCTTTAAGAAGCTTAATTAGGACTCTAAGCTATCTAATAATAAGAATAATACAGATTATATATTTAATAACTTAGAAATAGAGTAAAAAGATACAAATCTATATTCTTCTAAGTGATAGAAGCTAAATCAAATATCAAAGAATATTTTATTAAATTATAAAAACCTACTATTCTCTAAATTATATGCTTTATTATAGAAAGAGACAATTCTTACACTAGAATATATTCTTATTTATAGGTTCCTTACGTTACGCTCCTATAGGTCCGAGATAATATATTATATAGAAATTTCCTAGACCGCTTTCTTACTAGTTTCTCACCCATCTTCAGGGACAGGTAACTGTAGAAAGAGATCTATATATATACTAGCTGAGAATACATTAATCATTAAACTAAAAAAAAAAAACCTTTTATGGGCTGAAATTAAGAAGCGATTCGCCCAACAATTTCTGTATCGGAAAAGTGCAACCTTGCAGGTGCATTACCATACAAAACTGAAGTCGTAGCATACTAGAATAGCAAACGTATTAAGCGAGATGCATTAATTTTTATTTAACGACTCACGAGGTAAGGTCTCTTGTAATTAGATCTACATTAGTAGCCTACTATAGACAGATAGTTAATTGATTATTATATAAATAATAGCTAAAAGTATAGTACGAAGAGAGAATAGATATATTTAATCTACTTTTATAACCACAATTTTAGACAGCAGAAACACACAATTATTGCCTCTATTCTCATTCAACTTGTAGCGATATGACCAATTTATAGTTATCTTATATATCCACTTCCAGCCCTCTCTTATCTACTATAAGTGCTTTAATTACACCCTTATTAATCATTATCCACTATGTCATACCTCCCTTATACAGAACATAGAGCATATAATCATATTAAATATCATACCTCATCTTGCTTGGATTGTTAATGCTGATTATATTGCTTAGAGAAAGTGTCTAAATCTTAAAAATAGCCTTATTAAGAAAGAGATATTCTAGTCAAAAGTCTTTTCTTCTAGGAAATAACTTTTAGAAAGAAAGCTATGACTTATCTATCCTAATTATAACTTTAGATATATTAATTATAAGACTAGACTTAAATTCAATTTCTTATCTTTTCTTATAGTACTCATAATCATCCTAAAAAGAGGCAAAAAGTCTTATTTTATAATATCTTATATCCCTTAAATAATTATTACTTAATAAGATAAAATACTAGTTCTTTTTAATTATATCTATCTAGCTAAGATTATTTCCTATAAAAAGAGGAATATAAAAAGAGTAATAACCATCTATATTAGTTATATTAATATAATTAGTAAGCTTAAGCTACTTATAATCCTTAAAGATGCATATCCATAACAATGAAGATCTAGAGTTGAAATTTGCAACATCACTAAGTGTAGAAAACATATTGCTAAGCAGTATTAATAATAGCCAGGAAAGCCAAAGCTCTCTTGAAGCTTTTAAGGCACCTTTGCTTGTTATGGTTGTAATTTCCATGATATTCGCTTAGCAAGATATTATAGATAAGCAGTTATCTGCCTATACATCGTATCTTCATACACTAGACTGCGTCCCCGTGTTTACACGGTATATTTAGGAAAGCTCAAAAATACTTGGAATAAATAAAGATCTCAAGACGGTGGAATCACAGTGCATGATCATAGTAGAAGCTGGGACTATCGCCGGCCTCGTTCGTTCGAACGTCGTCCTGCCAACCGCCAAGAATCGGGCTGATGATAATCTGGGAAACCAATTATCCAGTAAATCCTAATTAGATAACTTACTTCAACTAGCTTTATATATAATAGACAATTTCACCCTCCCTTTGAAGATTATTAGTATTATCTATAGACTTTCTAGATTATATCTCTAATAGAGATGTCTTGGCGTAAATTAATTACTTATAAAAAAGCTAGAGATAATAACTATTATAATATATTAATTAAACTTAGATATCTATTTTAAAAAGCTAAGTTTTTTTCTTTTATAAGTTCTTAAAGTAATCTTATTAAAAGTCAAGTATTCTACTATCTTCAAGTATCTCTTAATAGGTGCTATATAATTAAGAATTATAAATATTAAATAAAAAGATTCTTTAATCTTTATATATTAGTAAAAATTAATAGCTTTAAATATATCATTATTCAGCTCCCTTTTTTATACCATGTGGGAGGCAAAGGAAACAGAGATAAGAAAGTTTAATATAAAGCAGGCGCATACGCATAAATATAGCAAAACTATTTAATGGTACCAATCTTATAATTATATAATTTCACTTTAGCCTCTAGCCACTATATAAGAGATATAATTAGAATTATTTAAATCTTAGACTTACTCTTCTTTAGTTTACTGCTGTATATTATTTATTATTATATCATTGCCTGCCATATCTTATCAAATATTAGTTTTGGAAGGCTCTAAGACAATCAATCCCAACCTAGTATATCAGAGATGACTATCAAACAGATAATCTCAAAGCATATCTAATCATTGATTTTATTAAAGATAGAGAACCACTACCTTAGACTAGCCTCAACTCACGCCCCAACTTATGTATAAATCTTTTTCATAATCTAGCAAAAGTGATGCTAACTATTAGCTAGATCAACTTATCTAAAATTAGATCATTCCTTATTAATAATAATAAATATCTTTATCTAGTAAACAGGCCTCTTATGCTTATACTTTATAATTTAGAAAACTAAGAAATTGCTGTTAATATACTATAAACTCAGACTTTTATCAGTGTTAACTCTTATATTAACAAGCTTATTACTTGCTACAATAATCACCTACGTTTGCGACCTAACGCAGTGAAAAGTATATCTAATTACATCTCCCAGATAACTGCTCTGACGCTAATAAGAACTATACAGCCTTATTTCTTTAATTTATAGCTCAACAAAGGACCGTTTATCTTTTATTTAACTAATTTATATCTAGAGAATATCTTAGTAGATAGAGATTAGTATATTAAGTATATCATCAACCTAGAGTGGGCCTGTTCTCTATCAATCGAATTTAATTGTTCTCCAATCTGGCTTACACGTGAAGCGATTAACATGATCACTATTCAGGATTATAACAGGCTACGACAACAGTTCATGAATATATACGAAGAAGAAAAGGCTATATATAAATATAATAGTATATATAGATTACATATTTTAAGCACTACTTAGAATTCGCACACTTTTTAGTTTTATAATATATTAAGAAGCCTAACTGGACTATATACCATTTTTTATAATCATATATAACTATTATATTCAGAGAAATATATTAATAACCCTAATTTCATCATCGCTGTATGCAAATACTAGGGACGTAAAACATTAATATTTATCAAATTGAGACTCAAGTCGAAAGCAGATTATAATAAGAAACTAAAGTATATACTCTAAAACTCTTAATATAATTAACAATAAGTCTCTTAGCAATAAGACTATATACATACCTATTTAATATTTAGTATAACTTATTTCTTCTTTATTTTATCTTCTAGTATAGAAAACTTATTTATTATCATCTACTTAAATACTTTCACAGCCTTAATAGTACAAGTCTATTTAATAGTATCTACTAAAAAAAACAGTTATCTCTCTATTCTAAGATTTATTATTTTAAAACTTCTTTTTATAGCTATTTAGATGTCTTTAATTATAACCCCTTTATAATTATCAAAGAAGATGGAAGATTAATCTATTATAATATATAAGAGTCTATTTTCTTAATTAGTTATTTTTTTAAGACTATAAAGCTAGTCTCTTTACTAATAGTTATAAGATCTTTATATATAAAATATTACATAACTCTATATATAACTAAATTAAAAATTTACTAAATATACTTCAGATTTGCTATCTAATATAGATATATTTATATAGTATGTATACTATCAAGTGATTGATTTTAGTATAATACCTAGTAAAGCTGCAATACAGTTACAATTAATACATAAAATCTAGAGTTTGCAGCCTGATTAGTGAAAGAATAGATAAGTTAGTAAAGCCCTCATTTCATGCATATCATGCATAGATACCCGATAACGATTTCCATGGTTTTGGCGACGTTAGTAAAAGTGACAGGATTTGAGCAAAGCATACTTTGCAAACAATAGCGGAGAATTTCAGTAAGTGATTATTGTTCGGTTCCTACCAGAATTTTCAAATCAACTGCCCACCTTGGGTTTGCAAATTATTTTCACTGCCCCACTTACTACGGCGTGATGGAATGTCACGAGGACGGGGCACTCAACGTTCAGTTCGACTGGAGGATATCGTTCTATTTTCAAATTGACACTTCTGAAATCCGCTGCTAGCTATGTATCCGATATGAGAGGTTGCCCCTGCTTTCAGCTGATAAGTCCCTCTACCTAATCATCTAATTTCTCTTCGTCATCGTAGCTTCGGCAAGTGAGGGGCATCATTTGCCCCACTAGTCGGGTATGTGTTTCTTCAACCAATATTAAAGGATACGTTTTCTTCTTGAATTTACTCTCACGAAATTTTCACGATAAGCACACTGCGATCAGACTGGCCAAGCTAGCCGTCGCGATGGATCAAGAGGAGTCTGGAATTGTGATCGAGGATATTCCGGACGACGAGGTTGAAGCGAAAGAGAAACTGAAGAACATCCCGGAACTAGTAAGAATGAGGGTATGACATTTGACTATGAAATGCTAACAATTGTGATAGTCTGGGCAAGATATATCGATAACACCTTGGGAACCTTCATCGGGAGTTGCCACTGTCGATTCAGCCGTTATCGCAATACTTGTCAAGGCTCAAGGTGGAGAAGGTGTTGGAGAAGGTGTTGTAAAGATAATTGGAAAGCGAAATAGAACTATGAGAGCAGAAACGAAATACAAACTCGCGATATTACAACCCGGGGAAAAGTTTCTTCTTTTGGGCGCCCTTTCAACTCGGCATATTCGCAGCAACTCCTTGAAGGCCTAAGAAGTTGACGAAATCAATGGCGTATACCCAATCGAAGCGGCATATGAGATTTTGAGCGTGTGGAACCACGATTTCGAATGACGGAACACCATGTGATGGAAATTTCAGGATGAGATTTGGACAATTCGACTCATATGATTCCAAAAAATCGATCATTTGTAATGGGTCTGAGATTCCTTGGTAGTTTCGAAGGAATGCAATGAGCATACTCATTGTGAAGGTGACGGTCCAGTATTCGTGGATGGCAAATGCCCGGAGTACGACGGCCTCATTGTGGAAGAGGGCTATGGTGAACTCAGTTTTATGAACTGTATTGTATTTAGTACATGGTCTTAGTGAACTAGTTGCAAGACGAACCTGTTTCAATATAATCAAGTCCCGTTTCTTCGTATAATTTCTGTACAAAAATTTTCAGATTGCTCGGATATGGAACGCCTCGCCACCAATCCTGCAGTTTGGATATATCGAACTGGGAGGCTAGGACTTCCTCTGATATTACAGTGCAGAGGACAAGAAGTGCAGAACTAAAGCTTGCGATTCTTTCAAGATTCTGCTTCAAAAGGACTTTTCTGCTAATTGTTGAGGTGGTGGAGAACTCCAAAGTGCCTTTGAGAAGTTGGATTCTGTTCTTGAAACGACGAACCTGCGCAAAACTAAACACATCGCCCTCTGTTTCGAATAATTTTCTCTTCGTCTCCAATTTTTGCGTATCCATCGTAAGATCTTTAGAAAATAATACTTATAAATAAAGTGGAAAGCCAGGAAAACCGAGAAACCAGGAAAACCGAGAAACCAGGAGAACTCCTAAGTACTACCCTGGCATAGTAAAACTTAACATCCAAGCCTTTTCTTAATTTGGCAATTGTAAACAGCAAATCAAATGGAACGCCTATTTAAAGTTCTTTGATTCAAACAAAACCAATCAAATGAAGACCTTAGCCGCTAAGAAAACCTTTAGCATTATACTATACCATCCAATTGGTCAAGGTGAGCTGGCGTCACCAGGAAAACCGAGACACCAGGAAAACCGAGACACCAGGAAAACCGAGACACCAGGAAAACCGAGACACCAGGAAAACCGAGACACCAGGAAAACCGAGACACCAGGAAAACCGAGACACCAGGAAAACCGAGACACCAGGAAAACCGAGACACCAGGAAAATCGAGACACCAGGAAAACCGAGACACCAGGAAAACCGAGACACCAGGAAAACCGGGAAAAAAACAAAATTGCTACGATCAGTAAGCCAATCATAGCTAGTGACGGTCCATCCTTACCCTAATTCATTGCAAAATGAATAGATACAATATTCATGCCTGTAGATAGCTATAAAATGCCAGCCTTGTCTCCGACTCACCGCATTTCGACACAGTCAGGTCGTCCACCGGTTTACAAGGCTAGTTTTTGCCCAGGTCAATAGGCAGAGAAGCATACGACACTACTAGTGTCAAGAAGCCTGGCCAACCAAAGCCCCTAAAACGTAGATCATGAATCTATTTTAATATAGACTGGCTAGAAGACGCCTTTAATAGTATATATTATATAGCCGCATTATCCTCCATCTAGAGAGATATTTAGGGAATTATCACAGTATATTAGAGCATTAATGCTTTAAGCGCAACCAAATTACCTAGACCTAAACAGCTATATATAATATTATCTCCTAAATAGACCACTTCTTATTATATATCTAATTCAAAGAGCAGTTAAACGGGAATAAAATTATAATACTATAACTAGTCTACCTTCAACCCTACAAGCATATCAAATCAAGACTACTAATTAATTTTAAAATACTAATCTCAGCTTTATCACATTCATTACCAGTTTTACCAATAAAAAAGACCTCCCTGTAAAAGATTAACTCTCAATCTCAATTTTAAAAACAGATAAAAATATTGCTCTATTCTACTATAACAACTAACCGAGAACCAGGATATCCACGTTCTCAGTATCAAGTGTAATGAAGAAGAGTTAAAAATTAGTTTTCTCAATTATATTATAGAAACAATTAAGTCTCATCCTTAAAAAGAATTTAAATCTTTACCTAGTACTTATAAAGCTATTATATAAGTCTTTTATTATACTAGTCTTACTTCCTTCTCTATAACACGATCAAGAACAGGTACTTTAAGATACATACTATCACAGAAAAGAGTTAGCCTTAATTAGTTCATCTTTATTAGAGTCCTCAGACTTGCCAGAGTCATCATAGTCAAAAAGATGGTTAGGGTGATTAGCGTGGTTTAGTACCTAAGTTCAGCCTGCCTATTAATCTGTCACACATCTTAGCTATGTTTTATATATAAATTATTGTCTATATTCTTATATATATCAGCCTACTTCTCCTCTAATGCTTGGAGTTGCTGGTTAATCTCTTCATAGAGTAATTTATTCTTCTTATTTAATTCTTTATTTTTATCTCTAAGTTCATTAATCTCCTTCTTTAGGTTGGAAAATATCTTTTTATTAATAATTTAATGCTCTTGAAGAGTCTTTTTTGCTTTAGTGGTGATATGTTCTATAGACTTATCTCCCCTTCGAGGACTCATACTACGAGCGTTAGTCTCAGAAACGTAACTATTATGGAGCTTAATATTAGGATTATTCTACGGAAGTAATATAACCTCTTAAGGGATTTTGCGCAGGGTCTCAGTATTTATAGGATTTATATTTAATATAAATAGCTAGATTTATTGAGACCTTTCATAGAGATATCAAGGACATTCCGCTGTCTAATTCTAGATAGGAATCGGCATGAGTATATATCTAACTACATATAACTATATATAATGAGACTGAACAGATAAATAATGGCTGGATATAAGTATGATAACACTATGCATCAAAGTGTATCTATTTATGACTATAGATCTACAAAGAAATAGACTACTTGCTTAGCTAGAGTAAAATTATATAAAGAAACTAAACAAGAAAATATAATACAATATAATTAAGCTATAGTCACTAGACTATTCTTAATTCAATACTAGCATTGCTTCTAGTCACAGTCTTATAAATTCATACAACCTTAGTCATAACACCAAGTCCAACTTGTATACATAGACTAGGCTGTTCCATCTTGCTTTCAAAGATTATACATAAGTACTAGTATACCACTCAAAGATCTAATCAACCTAGAGCTAGCTTTAGCATAGTATTACTAAATAACTATACCTACCACTCATCCAATAGATACTATCTACTAGTTTTTAAAAAGATAGTAGTTCAGCCTATCCTAGTATTTAGATGCGATGTTAGTAGAGAGATAGTAACAGTTAAAAATTAGAATAAAATAAGACTACTTAATCTTCTAAAGAAAATAATATTTGTGCTTACTCTTATAGTTTAGTTGAATATTGATAGAAAGATAGTAATAGTTAAATAGATTAAGATAAGACCACTTAACCCTCTAAAGAAGATAGTATTTAAGCTTACTCTTCTAGTTTAGTTGGATGTTAGTAAAGAGATAGTAATAATTATAAAGATTAAAGTAAGACCACTTTATATACTAAACTAGAAAATTCTAGTGGGCCACTACTTCTCCTTCTAGGATTTAAATAGATGATACTATAAGAATAAATAATTTTCTCCCTATACCTTATCTAATATAAAACTTCTATATCTTTCTATAGAATATTTAATTCTCTAGCAATTAGTGTCCAGGTTTCTTTTTTTAAACTATAATTATAAGCTCTATTATTTAAGATTAAGATATTATTTTAATATATTATTTATAAATTTTAGTAAAATTTTCCTCCTTACCTTAATAGCTCTAGGCATAATAGTAACAATTTTAATAACTAGAAATACTTCATCTAAAATACTTAGAGATGTCTTCCTATTCCTTTTATTATTAATAACAAAGCTTAAACAGTACCTTTTTCTTATCATTAGACCATATTTCCCAAAGCATTATTGATCTTATTAATGTTACTTTCACCACCATTAAGTTAATTTTAGTTCAAATTCAGCGAGACCTCCGAAAAATGATAGATTAAATAGTATAACAGTAAGCAATCAGCTATAATTAAAGCTAAAAAACAGCCTAACTTATAAACCAATAATAACACTTTAGTCTTTTAAAGACCAGCCGCATAAACCCTAAGAAAAGATACATACTAATAAACATACTAATAAGCCACTAAGCAAGTTCATACCTTTTCCTAAATTAATTATTATTAATAATTATTTTGATTTAGAAACTAATATAAGATATACTTAAATAGTATAAAATTAATCTAATAATAAAATTCCTAATTAGCAAATTTTGTTCTAAATTAGCTTGCTAATCTTAACCACTTCTAAACCCAGTTAGAGCAATAATTTCGAAATCAATCCATAGCAAGTATAAAATTTAAAATAACAGAACCTCTAATCAGAATTAGTATGAACAGTAGAGTTTAATATAAGAATATTCATTAACATAATCAAATTCAACCTAAGTAGAACGCGAATAAAAAATAAATAAGTTATATTTTTCTATAATCTACTCTACTCTAGGTAGTCTATTCATCATATATAACAGCTATTTTAATACTATATCATAGGATCTAGCTCCAGTATTTTCTAATAATCAGTTCGTCAATGATGGGACTTATTATAATCTACTTAGTATATAGTATAGACTTCTACTCTTATAAAAGATTATATTATCTAATAATAGAATAGTAGAGCCTTAAATAGCGCATATAAATCTCTCCTATCCCACTAAATCATTAACTGGGCTAAATTAGATTACATATATAGATCTCTTCTATCTTACTAAATTATTAACTAAGTCTTTAATTTTATATATACTCTTCAACCTCTATCATACCGAACCTTTAGATCAGCAGTATTAATCATCATAAAATATTCCTATAGTTTTTATAAACTATCTACTGGATGCTTCTCTTGATAATGAAATTATACACACTTTTAAATCCAGCACAGAGAGCCCATTTCATTATAGTATATATTAAAGACCCTATAATCACAAAGAAAATCTTAAAATCTATTAAGTAATACATAGCAAAGATAGGCCTTTTCAATATAATCTATACTAAAAAATTTTTATTTATAGATACAAGCTCAAATATTATTATAAGAGATTTAACAGTAATTATATTTAGAGAGATTATTCTTAGACTTTACATATATATATCTTTAACTCTGTCTATACCAAACCTTTAGATCAGCAGTATCAATTATTACAAGTTATTCCTATAATTCCTAAAGACTATTAATTAGACACTTCTTTTGATGACAAAATTACATATACTGTTGAAACTAAACAAGAGAGGCGATTTTAATGTGATATATACCCACATATTTCTAAAATCAAACAACATTTCAAAAATCATCAAACAGGATATCGTATAAAAAGGCCTCATATATATGATCTATATAAAAAAATATGCATATCTTAATAGGATTTAGTACATTATCAGCGAGCAAAGCACCCAGGGCAATCTAAAATTCAAGTTAAGGAGAAAGACGCTTTCATTAAGACTCTTTATATACAGAAGTATATGTAGATAGATATTAAATATTAATTCAAAAAGAAATTCAGCTAGAAATATAGTATAAAAGCTCTTCAAATACGCTTCTTAAGGTGTGCTAGAAAAATAGAAAAAGCTAAAAGAATATAGATAGCAGTAATATAATAAAAAATTAGAAACTATAAATTAGAAATTAATATATAATTAATAGAAACAAATAAGTATAGTAACTTAGAATATTAATTATAAATATAATAGCACTACAAGCCAACAATTATATCTAATGTAAAAAGTAATAGTAGGGAACTATAACTAGATATCAAACTCTAATTATAGCCAAGCATTCAAGCCATTATAATAATAAATATATAAAAAGCTCTGAGCAAAAATAATTCGTTATTACTATATGCTTATAGATAATAGCTTTATGGAGTACCGTACATTACATAATATAAGTTAAATTAAAGCCAAGAGGCTATAATATAAACTAATAGATTCAGACGCTTAATTTCTAAACATAGATAAAATTTTCTAATTAAAAGCTTGCATAATGGCCTCTACCATATTATATTAGAATCTTCCATTCTTAGAGCTATTTATATTTCATTACCTCTGTTTTATTACTTATATCATTTCTTTTAGTTGCTATTATACTGATCCAATCCTAGCTCAGCCATCTTACCTTCCTCACAATATAATTATGATTATACCCACAGTTGAGCCAGAGAATAAGAATTTTAGGGAATATCTAGTATCAATTTGGAAGAATAGACCATATAAAATATTTATTATTATTATTAGAAAGTAAATAAAGAAAAGAACTAAGTCGATTATTAACCAGCTTTCACTCAGATGCACTAAATGTATTAGAAAATCCAAATGCATCAAACAGACCAAACGCAATAAGCGACAAAAATGGAATAAACATAGCAATAATACCAATTGCGTTAAATATGTCAAGATCACAGTGCTTCTAATTAGTGAAGCCAACAAATGTCATCAGATTATTTGCGGTTTATAACGTATGCAGAGTAAGATTGTTGCTCTAACTGATAATCACATCTTCTAAAGTTCTCCCAACTTTCTACCAACGGTTCTAGCTCCCTTTAAAGATAATAAAGTTAGCGGAGTGTATACCAGCAAACGTGTACGTCAAGATCATCAACTTTCATAAATCCAGTCCATCTAGAACATGCTCAGTGCTCTATACCTAGAATAACACAACTTTAAGCTCAGGGCAACCTATACTATAGATGGGGGGGTCTTTATGGCATCTAATCATATAGCCCTATATTAGAGTAAGATCCTAGAGAGCTTAGAGTTTATAGACAGTTTTATTACTAAATACTTACTTGGATTCTCTAAGCCAGTAAATATCAAGTATATAAGCTCTGTTAAGCGATCCTAGTACTAGTTGCTCACATAATATAGGATAGTTAGTATTAGTGATAATAATTATATTATGTGATATCTAGTAAGAAAAGGGTAGAAGATCATTTTCTAAGATTATAATAATATATGAATTAAGACAACTCTTAATACCTTCCCAAAATTCATTTTATAATACGTTTAGTGGTCCCATACTATATAGAATAGCAATATAGCTAGTATCTTCACTAATGGGATAGTATAGAGATGCTAGCTATAGTATATATATACTATCTATTTTACTAGTCTTATCAACTTTACTTTATTCTATAATTTAGCCCTCATTTATATCTTCTCGATGTCAATATAGAGCCATTAATAGGGGTTATTATCTATATTCATCTAGATATTTCTATCTAAATTAATCAAAGTGATCCTATACTTCTAGAAATATCTATAAGATTTAATATTTCTTCTAATTTATTTTCTATTTAGATATTTGTATATAGATATTAAGTATTTTACTCTTATTATGATCTAGGACACTTCTTAGTGTAGAAGAGAACTAAAAAAATAAAAATAAATAAATAAATAAACTCTTCTTATCTATTAAGTATATTCTTTTTATTCTCTATCTCCTATATTTCTTATTTTTACTTATACTTTCTTTATACTCTCACTACAGTTGCTATTATGAATTACTTAGAATATAGTAAGTTTTATTTTAGTAACTAATTAATTAGCTATTTCTAAACTAACTTTTAGATTTTAGTATTAGTAGCCTTATATCTCTTACTACTTCTAGTATATAAAATAGAATAATAAAGAGAGAAGGATTTATAGATATAATAATACTATAACTCATTATATAGCAGCCAGTTTTTATCTATCTCTAGAAGCTCAGTCTGGACTAAAACAGGTAAAAAAAAATCTATTTCAGCCAATAGGTTTTTAGGTAATTATATGTTTAGATCCCTAGTATTTTAGAATCTATAGAATTAGACTAATATAATAGTAGAGTAAAGTTTGCTTTAAAAAATAGATTAAATTAGTATAGCATAATATAATATACTGATTTTATTCGCTAAGCTAGAGCTATAAACAAAACAGTAATTATGCATAGTCTAATTCGTGGTATAAGTCTAACTAGTTATACAAATATTTAACCAACATATTCTAGATAACTCCTAAATTTAAGCTTCTCTTTATTTTTTCACATCTTTTCCTCTTTAAGACACTAGTTGCCCTCACTATAGAATAGATTAAATCAAAACCAGTTATTATATTAACTAGGTGGCGGTATAATAATTATAGACTATATTTAACTAAAGACTTCTTAACTCTCTAATAATAGCTAAGCTAATTTTACCATTTCACCCAGCGCTCTATGCAGTTAATTAGTCAGATATAAGTCTAAATAAATAGTGAGTTATTTTATTAGTTATTCTTAAGAAGAGTAATATTACTAATTTTATCCTACTCCTATACTAATTAACTACTTTCTTATACTAACAAAGCCTCAACCCAGTGATTATAATACAAGATCTAATACCTCTAAGGATCAATATGAATCCCATCAGTAAGAGGTTTTAGTTGAAGAAGGAAATTAAAGATAATATTTATAATATTCATTAAAGTATGAACTATATATTATATTTCAAAATCCTAAAAATATGTTAATAATACTAAAGGCATCAATATTTATACTAGAGAACTAGTTATAATTAAGTTCTAAAGAGATAGACCTAGTCTCTATTATAAAGCAATGATATTCTATAATCTAAGAGGTAGTATTAGGATTCCCTTTATATATTATTTCAACAGCAAGACCCTAGTCACTGATCGCTTGGGGAGTAATTTAGGGATTCTATCTAAGAACCATAACTATCTGTCCTATTTAGAGACTATAATACTCTTTATAGACCAACTTATCACCCTTATATAATATATCTACAATTACAGGATTATCCACTATAGTATCAGGCCAGACTGCTTCGCTATAGAATTTAGATTATGTAAGAATCAGATTCATATCATTAAATTTAATCTAGCTAAGTTGTATCGCAACCTTCAGTCCTAGTTATACAAAGCGTATAGCGAAAATGAATTCTGTCTATACAATATTCCTTATATAAGTATACGCGCGCATAAAGTTAGAGATATTAAGCTATCCTATTATAATAATTTAGAATCTCTAGACTACTTCTTTATTTATTTATTGCTTAGTTCTCTTCCCTGGGACAATAAGAAAGATGATAAAACAAAATAAATAAAATAATCTATTAAGAAACTATATTTAAATAATATACTAGTAGAATTCTTTACCTTCTTTAAGTATATTTATTCCCTTAAGTTTAATAAAGAGCCAGATTACTCTTATCTATATAATATCTTTTAACAGTTATCTAAATATAAATTCTATTATTATCTCTTTAACTAGATTAAAGCACCTCTCCTTGCAGAAGTATTAGATAATATTAAATTATTATTATTATTATAAATAAATATTCTTACTAATCTATAAATAGTTTCAGGCATAATACTGTGGAGATTGATTATCAATAATGTAATTTTTCTTCTAAATATATATTACATACTCCTTCATTAGAATCATCCTATAGCAAGTGATGAGGTATCTAAACAGCGCTCAAATATACTATCAATGTATAGCCTCATAGAAAAGCTCTTAGACCTGATATAAAAAAATCAAAATTCTTTAATTTACTATATACAGGGCTTCGCGCGCATAGCATACAGGTATCTAATGGTTGCTTCAGACTACACCCCATAATTTCAAGCAATATGGTATAAGTGCTTAGAGAACATGTTAATATATAATATAATAGTTAAAGATAACTACGCTTCTATTACTAGCTACTAGTACTAGAAAGCTTTTAATCTCAACCTAAAGAATAAACACCTTTAATGCCACCTTAGTATCTCTTATTAACTAGATATGCTATAACAGCTATTCTTTTATTTCAACTCTCTAACCAACGCTCCAATTAATAAGACATATAAGCATCTTATACTACTTTTTAAATCTCTTCCTGAAGTGAAAATAAATTATCCTAGTAACTACTGGGCTTTAATCATCTTTGCTAAAGCCTATAGATTATTATTTAAGAGATAAGAAGACTTTCTATTTAAAAAATAAAAAGACTTTCTCTTTATATAATATACTTCTAGATTTCTTGACTAGCTTAATAGATTTGTTTTTACCTCTAGGAAAGCTTTCTGTGAGTAAGGTATCTATATAATAGTCTCTAACTATACTACTATTATACTATATTATTATAATAAAGAGGCTCTTCTAAAATTTATATTTAATACTCTTAGCATTATTCTTACTATAAAAGACTTATAAGTAGTACTTTTAAATATTTATGTCTCTCTAGCCTTCTTATTGTGTCTCGTGACGACAGCCACACAAACTATAGATTAAATTTAGACCTATGTACCTTAGAAATAACTTGCAGGATATTTAAATATATTAATATAATATATATCTATATCTAATATTAAGAATGCTGAGTTTCCTCAAAATTTTAGGTCAGCGGGTTAATTAGTAGAAGATATTTTAATATATAGTTCTTTTTAGTGTTAATTATACTATCCTTAAGGCTTTTTTAACCACCTAGGAGAAGATCTTAAACCCTAAATAGATCTTCTACTCATGAATTACTCGCAGATGATACGATATCTATATGCTAGAATAATGCTTATTAGAGTATATATTTTATTATCCCTTTTTATCTAGATTCTAACATCTTATTTATAGTATAAATGTGGGCTGAGATATAATCCCAAGGAATATAAATTCAACACAACTTTATTTATAAGTACGCTTTAAGATGAAAATAGCCGTCCTACTAATGATAATATATCTTTTAATAACAGTAGATCATCAGCCTCTCTAATATCTTTGAATTAGGAGCTTGCTGATTGCTAAATTAGTATTAATGATGATATATCTTCAGTCTCTTTTATACATATATATATGACTCCAGAGAGTGTTGCTGATAATAAGTATTAATGCTGTAATAACCTTCATCATTATCGCCCTAAGGAATGTGGACCAATCAAAGTCCCATATTCCACACAACTAAGCCTAAAAGATGTAGAAGATATGATACTTAAAAGGACTTAAAAATAGAAGTTTAATATAAAGATATTCTCATAATCTATTTTTATAGTATAACTAAAGAAATCTGCTCAGCTTTTACTTACTTTTTCATATATATAGCCTTCAATCTCATTTATTTAATTATATTATACAACCACAACCAGACTAGCTATATACAGTATAGCTTATGCTATATATAGCGTTCCTAGTATATAATCAAATTCCTAGTAATATGGATCGATAGAATATAGCAATCTTAAAACATTTCTAGTATATTCCTATTAATTAATATCTCGCTGCCTTCAACTCCTTTCAGGTATATTTAAGATATAGATATATAATAGGTTTTATTAACCTACCTTCATCGTACTCACACAGTACCAACACATTTTATAGATATGAGATGTACGCTTCTATCTTAAATATATCTATAGTACATAGGACCTACCGCAGCTTAGATCTAAGTATAAAGCTAATTAAGCACTAAGCAGTCTTTCCTTCTAAGTCTTTTTAGATATTTTCTATTAAATCTCTGTATAGTAGCTGCTAAAAATCTTAGTTATTTATCTTATTAAAATGGATTAACTAGTATATTCTATTATTATAATTCTAGTGCTTTAAGTCAGCTATATATATATTATTTTATCTACAGCGGTCTAAGCAGGCTTATAAGTGGTAGATTAATAAAATTATCTTTATAGTATGCCTAGATTATTACTAATTAAGATAATAATGCTTTAACTTTTTTTTATAACTCTTATAATTGATAATAGCCTTAGATCATAATTTCTAGTAAGGATAATGTCTCTCACTAGGCCTTGATAGCGCTATAGCACTGACTGGATGGTTATTGCTCATATAATATAAGTATACAGCCACTTAATATAGTAGAATTATATAAATTTATATAAAATTTAAATCTGTCTTACATATATGTGCTTTAGGCTAGATATTATATATTTAATTATAAACAGATTTTCTATTAAAATTATTTTGCTTATTACTTGTTTTCTGTCTTCTTATGAAGTGAATTAATAATCTTAAACCAATAAATTAATAAGGATCATATGTGAACCTTTAATCTTTTGATTAATCTAAGTAGAGTTCTCTTATAAAAGCCTGTAAAGGCTTAAGACGTTCGCGAATTCAGAACTATATTGTCACGTCCAGTCCCTGACATACGTTATTCTGGAATTATTGAAAAAAGATGTATTACTTCTAATGGTAGATCTCTCTTGTTACTAATATTAGTTCAGAAATCACCACATTCACGCACTTTACGTCTTCGATTCTCACACCTATAGAATATGTGAAGTAGTCCCAGCTTTTCCTTAATTACAACCAGCTACGGAACCCACCATTTATAGCACTATTCGATAATCTATAGATGAAATGCCAGGAACAGCACTCAATCATAGAAAGCAGCATAGATCAAGATATACTAAGAAGAGGGTTTTAATCCTTCTCAAATCTAAGACAATTTATAGTTTAATTTTATTTAATTTTAGAATAGGATAATTGTCTTGAGTACTTTATAGGAATAGATATAACAATGATCAGCAAGTTATATATACATCATTTCTAGACTATCACAGTGGCCCTTCCTTAAATGATATTAAGCCGGCTGGATGTGCTGCATCTATTAGATTTATAGATTCCAGAACGTTATTTTATAGTCTCTAATACTAAAGATCTCTTACGCTATCTATATAAGTCTTTATAGTATATCTAGAATCTAAAACTAACCTATGTAGAATCAATAATTTAGCTGCTTTAGTATTATAACTTAAAAATAGCTTACCTTAATATATATAGAATAATAATTAATTATATAACCTTTTGCTATTTTCTAACCCACAGTCTTCTATACTTAGTGGGATTTTATAACGTTCTTATCTCAAAGTCGCCGCCTTTATTGCAAGATATCCTATATTTTTGTAGTATATTACTGTTAGAGATGATAGTGGGTGTAATAAAGAATATCCATAGCTATAAAAATATCTATTATTGCTTTTTATATGGCTATAGGGTTTTGCTAGAAGCTATTAAAAATTAAAATATAAGCTATATAAGATATCCTTCCTTATCCTAAAAAGTTTAGACTTCTTTCTAGAAGAGTCTTCTGAAATTTTATTATATTAGAAACTAGTAGTGAGCAGATAATATTAATAAAAGATTATATTAAAAAGAATAGATATAGAAACTTTATAGACTAACTTAGATATATATATTATATAAATAACTAATATTAAGATAATTTTTATTCTATTTATATATATAATTCGATAATAAGAGGCACACAAAATAAATTATAAATAAAAAGTTATAGTTCAACCCCAGCCCAGTTATTTAGCAAGCAGTAAAGCAAGATTAGTTTCTTACTAAAGCTAAAGCTCTAAGTCATCTACTTTATACTCTAAATTTTCAGCATAAATATATAATTCACGCAGCATGAAACCTACTTCAGATAGTAACAGGATGGTGTGGAAATACTAATATTATTATTTAAATATCTCCTTCTATGTATCTTTATTATTATAGGTATAGAATTTCTTAAACTTCTTATAGTTTAGATATTAAAGCTTTTCTTTAATCTAATTCAAGTATTATATTATTTATAGGACTATTTTCTTTAATAAAATCTTAAGACGCGCTAGGTCAGTATTCTTCTAAATAAAACTAGTTAAAAGAGCTTCTTAATCCTTAAATAAACTAGCTTCTTATAGCAGTATAGGGGCTTAAGACTATTATATAAACTATCAAGACAGAGGCTATAATAGCCATAGGACTTAAGACTACTACCTAGACAAAGACTGTATCCTTAGGGCTTAGAACTATAGAAAACCATTCTAGGCCTAAGATTACAACACCTAGCTCTACTAAGAGGGGGGGTTATATAGTACTTATATTAATTACTATAATATAAAAGGTAATAGAGAGTTATAATTCATCATTAGCCTAGAGTATATTAGTCTTAAGATATATTTTTTTTATCACTAGATTAGATATAGATAACACTCAATCTCTAGATTTTATATTAGATTAGTGATAATATCTTTATCTTTATTACTCCTAATATTATTACTAACTACATATTCTACTGATTTTATGCCCACAATCTTTCTAAGGGTCAATTACGATACGTAATATTCACCAGCACCTAGAATAGAAAGACCAATAATCGCAAATAGTATCTATAGATTATTATTTTTTATTATCTGCTATAGATTAAAGGCTAATAGCGTAATATAGATATATTCCAACCCACCCACTTGGCTAATTATTCTTTTCACGCTATCAGCGTCTATTAATATAAATAGGATGCCTGCATTTTTGATAAGTTCTAGAACCAATTTCCCCCCCGCACATTCAAAATCCATAATGTAATAAAATCCATCCATCTATACTATAAAACATGCACTATTAAGGCTTACTTATTATATACAAATAATTTCTTCTCCATTAACTATATAACCCAGTTTAAATATTTATTAAATCTAATATATTAGAATATTTAATATTACCTTCCTATTAGTAAGAACTTTAATTTAAATTAATATATTTTATTTAAACATAATAATTAAGTTACTACTACTATTAAATATTTTTTTAAACTTATTCTACCCTATCTCTAACTACTCCAGCGACCAGCTTAGGGGAATCTCTTATTTTATAAGAATTATATATAATTTAGAGTCTATCTCTTAGACACTATAATTATTTCCTAAGAAATAGAAATATTTTAGTCTATAATAGACTAGTAGAATTTTATTAAATACTACTAAATATAATCTTTCTAATAGATTATAGCTTTTATTTTCTTCTAATAGTCTTCTATAATAATCTTCATCTAGTCATAAGATCTCATAGGCGACATCACTCATATACAACATATTAAATATCTTAAGTTTTAGGTCCACGGGATTTATGCATATAAAGTCTAATCCACAAAGATTATTATAGAACTTTAATAAGAATTATATAAATTAGTCAATAATATTGCTCTTTTAACAGCAATAACTATAATCATAGTTTTCTTAAGATAATTAGTATCTCTATTTAAAGAGATAATAATAACTCTTATATTTTTAATAAAATAAGATAAGATTATTTATATTTCTAGCTAACTATTAGATATTAATTAATATTTTAATCTTTATAATATTATAGATCTACTTATTTCTAACTTAATTATTTCTCCATCGAATCGCGGTATTAATATTTTTAAGAAATATATATACTATTTTTATTATATTACTAAGTCTATTTAATATCTTATATTATTAATTAACTTCTTTGCTTCTCTAAAATGCTTTATATAATTTCTTTAAGTATAGTATAGCTATTTTATAGACTTCTTTATAATAAGACTTTAAGATTTTAATTTTTATTATATCTATCTTTTTTATATCTTTATAGACTTTAGGGTTTTAATTTTTTAAATAATATTAGAGGTTTATCATTATTAGGGAGTCATATCCATATATTAATCAATTAACTCACTAGTAAATACTGTCTGAGCTACAACTTTATCTCCCGGCTTACGAAATTGGTCCGAGTGGACAGCGGCTAATAACTTTCTGGGACTTAATTTCACGCTAGCTGGTAAGGTCCGATGTAATAGATTTTCCACCCCTATTTTTTGCGCAGACGGGGCCGCCAGGGCTTAAATAAACTATAAAGCTTCAATATAATATAAAGTAGTTTTATCTTCCTCTATTAAACTCTTAGAATTCTTCTCAGACATTTTAATATTATTATCTTTATCATCACCACCCCAATGGTTGATATTACAGAAGAACTTAATATTTTTAATAATTTTTAATCTTTTCATTTCTTCGTCAAGTGGGAGAATAGTGGTTAGGAAAATAGTATTTAAGAGAATAATATTTAAGGGAATAGTATTTGAAATAGTATTTAGAGGGATAGTATTTAGAAGAATAGTATTAAGAATAATATTTAAAAAGATAATATTTAGAAGAATAATATTTAAAGAAATAATATTTAAAAGAATAATATTTAAAAAAATAATATTTAGAATAATATTTAAAGAGATAATATTTAGAAGAATAATATTTAGAAAAATAATATTTAAAGAAATAATATTTAAAAAGAAAAGAATAATATTTAAAGGAATAATATTTAAGAGAATAGAAAATTAAGTAATAATAATACCTAGAACATTATCTAGAGAATTAATACTTTTAGATAGTAATAAATCACTAATAGCTCCACTAGTGATAGCATTTATTAATTCTTTATTTATAATATCTATTCTATTAATATAAGTAACTAGATTTATTTTTAAGAAAATATATTTATAAAGAAATATATTACAGGTATAATATTACTACTAAAAGGTTATATACATCTGTGGTCTTTATACTATTATAATAATCCATAGTTTCATAGTAACTTAAAAGCGTGGACTCAGCCATACTATTAGAATCAAACTTATACTTTAAAATATAAGCTATTTATAGCTTATAACATTATTTTAATATAAATACATTTAATTTATAAATATAGAATATATATCACCCTTAGATAGATCTTTAGGGACTTATACTTTCAGAGAGTATTAATTATTACTCTAATAGTCCATCTAGACCTACTAGACATATTCTATTTAAATTATACAGAAAAAAAGACTTAGCAATACCTATTTGAGATCCAATATAATCAATTATTTATACTTTAAAGATAACAGATATCGAGACAAATACGCGAAAAGCTAAGAAGGCGATACCGATGAACCTACTAACATGAATAACGCTATATGAGAGTTTAATATCATAAAGCAGCCTATGCTTCTAGACAGAATGGATGCAACAGGCTAAATAGATAGTATAGGTATTAAAGACATAGTAGATATCTTTAAGAACATAACAGTCTCTATTATATAAGAAGTAATAATAGCAACAAAAAACATTATAGAGCTTAATATTATAACATTTAAAATAAAATTATCTATCTTATTCTTAGAATTAATAGCAAAGACTATACCTGTATAGCAGTACAAGAACAATTTTTTCTAATAATAGAAGAATTATTATAGCTCCAAGCTATCCACTATAATAGCTAAGATTAGGTTGTTCTTATTAATAGGGTTATATTGATTAAAGCCTGAGTCAAACTTCCTAGATGGCACACATGGCTTTTCTAGGGTTGATCTAGTCAAAGTATAATTAAGCACGTAAAAGTAAAAGATAATGATGTCTTTAATATTAATATTTAACTAGTTTAGATTAAAAGTAAGTCTACCCTCTTCTTTAATAGCCATATAGAAAGTAATAATATTCATATATTTTTCTATATATTTTTTTACGCTATACACTTCAATCTCAGAATTACTTTTCTTGTTAGATATATCGCCTAGCTTAGCTAGATGACATACCTATCAGCAAGGCCCAGCCCTACCTAAATCTACCAAAGGAACAGGTATAGAATTATAGAGAATTTCATTGTGTTTACGTTCATATATGGGGAGCTCTTAGTGCAGAGATCTTCTTTTATCCAAATATACTACTACTTATATTAATTAGAACTATAGTTTTTTCTAAAAACCTAGGTCATAGCATGGAGAATGATCTAATAAAGAAAGGCAAAATCATAGTAGATAACTATAACAAAACTAATTATATCTTAGTAATGTAGAGTGATTACGCGAGTTAGTGATTAGTATACAATTTATAACCCATAGAAATGCCAACATAATATTGACTAAGTTTCAAATTTTGAACTAGGATTTGTGACTAGGGCACCCAGCTGATTCTAAACCCAACTCTACTACTTTTAGTGTTGATTGGCTATAGGTTTTAACAGCACTAAAATAGTTGCCTATGTACGTCGCTTAAATAGGAAGTAGGGTTATTATTATTATTATTATAATTAATTAACTAGGGACTATGTTTAATCCTAAATTACTCTATTAAAGGACTCCGCATTCAGTTCTTAATTAGATTATACTGCATTGTATATATCGTACTAGAAATCATGAAAAGTTATATCCTAATCTAGAGATTGAATATCAACTGTGAAGACGCTAATGCTGGTAGTACTCTTCTAAGATTTTCTAGTGCCTCTATGACTTCTTATAACTATGGTTCAAGCTTAGAAATAAAGTCTTTTAAGCATTTTAGTTTATTAAGGAAGTTTTAATTGATATCTCTAGCTAGAATATTAGCGCGGACAAACCTCTATGTCTTAAGAACTCTTAATATAGTTAGTACTTTATAAAGTCTATATCTAAGAGTATAGAGATTTATTTATTTTCTAATTCTTTAATCTTCTTGAGCGCCTTTTTGAATAGCGGTCCGTGGTCTTCCAAGACTACAGATGACGGTGGTATAAGTTCTAGATTCTACCTAACAAGATGCAAAAGACTATCCTCCTCTAAAATAGGAAAATTCGGGTCAAGTAGATCCATTATACCCCAGGTCAGATCAAAGTTTAAGCCGTAAAACTCTTGAGCTAAAAGGATGTCGTTTATGTCTTAAAGTATCTACTTCAGTTCAGCTTCAGTGCATAGTCCAGCCATAATAAATAGAAAAATCTAATATTTCAAATTTATTGTAAAGCTGGGATAGCTTTTATAATTCTAAGTTCTATAGTTTATACATCAATATATAGCATATCCAAGCCAAAACACATATAATCCTTACTACAAGTTATAGTATAGCCGCATAGCGAATCCTCATTCTCAATTATAATATATCCACTAGACATACCCAACTGCCTTCCAATCGCATAAACTGACACGGAGTATAGACTATTTCAGGAACCAAAATATTATTACATAGAGAAATCACTTAATCAGCATCTCAGTATAAAGGCCTAAGTTCTTATCAGGCCCTAGGCACTTATAACTAAGATATTTAATAAGACTTATAGGTTACTTTTTACTATAAAACCAAGCTCAACTTCTACCTGGACAAATCTCACATATCAGCGTGGGTCGATTAGCGGGGAGTAGGATAAAGAACAACAATAATAGTATAAATCTATATAGATAAACTAGTCCCCTCAATCAAAAACGAACTAGCTACACATAGATTCCTACTTTAGAATGAAATCTACTCTAAAGCCCTAGCTCCTATATTTATCAATAAAGATGTGCTTATTAGATTTTAGATAATAGACACAACTAGAAAAAGGAAATATCTGGTATATTATTTAATTAATAGAAACTTTAAGTACACATATCTTAAAGGTAAAATATTTGTTCTTATTCAATAGATTAATTTTAATCCTTTCGATGTGTTTAGTGATTGGATAGGGGATAATATAAAAGACAATAAATGTATAGACCCTAAGAAAGTAAGAGTATAGGTTTAAGCCATATAGATGAGCTAGAAATATACAAATAATTAGTTCATAACTATAAAGAAAGCTGAATTAATATAAAAAGATCTTTATAGCTTTAGAATATAGTCATTTTAACTATATTATAGTAGGCCAAATAATATTAATTATTAAGTATATTAGCCTACAAGCTTAGTCAAATTTTAATAGATAATATATTTACTATAGTAAAAATAAGAAGTATAATCTAGATATATATTCATCTTAATATCTATTAAGCCTTGCTGAGGATTGTTAACTTTATTAAAAATTATATATATTAAAGGAACTCCTTCTTCATTATTTAGTATTAATAGGTAGATGGATGATTTTATTTATTCTAAGCCCCTTGCTACACTAGTGATATATATTATTATATTATAGTTTATATATTCAGAATAACACCTTTTTCTTTTAAAATAAACTAAAACTTATCTAGTCTACATCGGAATAACCCTAGCTTGTATAATGTTTCAAAAAATATGCACGTTTGAGTATATAATATCTCCATAAATTATATATATTACTGCCTGAATTTAGATCCTTAGCTCTTAGAGCTCTATACTATAAACTAGTACATATTTTAATTAATTTCTTAACTCTATAGCTAAGAGGCGCTAAACTGTGCTTAAGGATTATTCTAGAATCATAAGATCACATATATCTATATTATTATATATAAACACTGCTTCCACTGTCTATACATGGTTTATCTGCCATCTTATAATAAATATAAATTTTCTAATATATTGTACTTCTCTAAATAAAATTCCTAAACCTAAATTTATAGTTTTTGCCAGCAATCTTTGAAGAGGGTCTATCTATAACTTTAGTACCCACTCGTTTAATCTAGAGATATAGCATACTTGAATATGTTAGCGCGACTACCAAACAAGTTTATTATATATGTTGCAGAGAGTTTGGATATAGATATAGATATTGCTTATTTTACTTAAACATCCAGATTATTATATAATGTGGTTATAGATCTCCTATACAAAAATAGCAAGAAAGTTAGCAAAGGATGGATCCTTATATAGACTAGTTCTAAAGACAAGGAAAAGACTATAGAAATAATAATCTAATATTTAAGTACTATTAACATTAGTCTTAAGCAAACTATATATGAGCAAGCTCTTAATAAAGTAAGCAAAGCTAGCTATTTCAACTTAATAATAATAATCCTTTGAAGTGTAAAAAAGCTACTTATTAAGTAGTATCCCTATGACTTTAATTACTAGATTAATACAGCCTTCCAGAACACTACATAGTGTGGTTATTAAAATATTGTCTAACACTTATTAGATAAAGGCGCTAATATTAATATATATAAGAATAGCACTCCTCTTATATGCACTACTGCTGTTGGATATAGAGATGTGATAGGGTATTTGCTTAAGAATAGAATAGATATTAATAATATAGATAAAGATAGATAGACTATACTATATAAAGCTACTATTAGTAGATTTATCAATATAGTTATAGTCCTACTTGAGCACGGAGCTGATATAGAATTAGAGGATATAAACAGTCTTATAGCCCTCTCACTTACTAAAATCTATAAGTAGCAGAATGTGGTTAAAGTCCTACTAAATAATGAAGTAAAAAATAATTATATAAGTAATATAGAATAAATTTAATTAAGCTTAGTACTTTTTAGATAATAGAGAAGAGAGTATTACTTATTACTTTAGAGATATAAAATACTATATAATGAATATAAAAAATGCTTATTTAATTTTAATCTATTAATGCTCGCTTTGACTATTAGAAGTAATAAAGTAATAAACTTTTAAATATTTATTTTTAATAGAAATATTATTAATACTAATTAATATTTCTTTCTTCTAATCTAATTCTAATTTATCCTCCTACACTACTCTGTACCGGCTCGGACCTCTGAATTGGACAATAAGTAAAAATATATATTAAAATCTTATTTAAATATAAAGTTAAATATAATTAAAAAGTCTAATATTTTTATATTTAGGGTTATTC
Organism: Talaromyces sp. F31; assembly: GCA_037356135.1. Classification (NCBI taxonomy): domain Eukaryota; kingdom Fungi; phylum Ascomycota; class Eurotiomycetes; order Eurotiales; family Trichocomaceae; genus Talaromyces; species Talaromyces sp. F31. Next base: position 16,958 of record JAYXSF010000032.1, on the reverse strand, counting down.
TTTATTCTTAGTATCTTGAGATAGCACTATAAAATCCTTAAATATCTTATACTTGGGTCTTAAGTAATATAAATCTTATATTATTAATTTTATTTAGATTAATATAATATTAGTACTTATAAGATGTATATAATAAATAGACTATATGCCTATTTAATTAGTATAAAATATCTTGACATAGCCAGTGTCATAAAATCTAATCCTAACAAAGATATTGGCTTTGCTATTAAAATAGCTTATTTTAAACACTTTTTTCAGTAGTATCTAGCTATAATGGAGTCTCTACTCTCTTTTATTTCTCTTCTGTTTTTTAATGGATCCTATCTTATTATTTATATAAGGCGACATAGCTTTTACTCTTTTAATATTATGCTTTATAGAATCTCTTATTAATAAATACGCTCTATTTAAAGTTGTTATATACTATAATTTTATATAATTAATTATATGGTCTATAGTTCATATAATTAGTAAGTTATAGAGCTAGTGCTTTAATTATAATACCTACTATCTTTATAGGGCCACTATGATATAGCAGTTCTGAACTACTATTGCTCTCACTCTTCTTCTAAATCTTGTAGAAATTTCTGCAAAAGGCAGTTATACATAGATTAAAGATTAATTGATACTTAAGCCTACTATCGAGTTAGATTATTTTATATGCCCTTAGAGGATAACTTACTTATTAAATAACTCTCTAATCAGCTTTAATAGGTTATAATTTATTAATAGCCATATAAAATACTTTAAGATGCTAAATAAGCTATTACTTAACTAAGTCTTAATATCACTGCCAAGCTTCCCCCAATTTATATGCATTTTTAAGGATCGTGATCTAATAGTGAATAACTAATTAAGTATATCTATATTCTCTCTACGTGAGTAGATCAGCAATAACCTTCTTAAAAACCCCTAAGAATATGAAAAACATGACTAAAGCGTCTTCTTCAGCAGACCATTCTAGATCTCCTATATTGTTGACTTAGCGATAGAAAAATATAGGCAATTATTCTCATTTTATGGCTCTGGATTTATTATATGCTAATATTCTGATAGAGGGGTACTTAATACGCTACATTATTATATCATTTAATTACTATGTATCATTGCGACGCTTTCACCCTAGAGGGCTGAAATAAACAAAGAAATAGACAAGGACTAACTAGTTCAATAGAACAAAAGTGGATATTACTAGTAGTACTTCTCTAGACTGGGCTTATAGTGTATATAAAGTTTGTACTAATATTATCACCATAACCAAACGCGCCTGCGCCGCATAGTGCGTAGTCGATATTAGTCACGTATCTAGTCAAGGTCTAGCCAAGAGTGCTATAAACTAATAAAAAAACCCCACTTTTTCTAAAGCTAGCAAAAAATAAGTGATTAAATCATAACTCTCATATATAATATATCAAGTTTTAATACTATCAAACAACTAATTATGACTTGATTCTGGATAATTCGGACGGCAATGGCCGATAGTAATCATCTGAACCCTAGAATTTTAACAAGATACCATCCAATCGTTATTATCTTAATATATATCTAGATTCTTAGGCTGCAAAATTATATAAGGGCCAGCAATACCATGCTAACTACAAAAATTGCTCATCTATCAGCAACACCATCAATCATTCCAAGCAGGATTTCAGCAAGGTATTTTTAACACTAATTAATATATCCTATATACTAGCCATAGATTGTGGCGGCTACATAGTGAGTCTCAGGAATAATAAGAAATAACACTGATTAGAACTTCTTATCATTATGATATTTATAATAGATATATTTAGACGCAGAGATTTATCTTTCTCAATCATAAAAACATAGTTCAGTTAAATAACTCTTTAATTTATTACTAGAATTACGCTATCAGCTATATCAGCTAACCGACAAGTACAGAATAGACAGGTAAGTAGTCATCAAAATAATATTATTAAGCTCACTAATAATATATAGATGGTTATGAATATAATAGCCACTAATACAGAGCGTACCCACGGACTTTATAACCTATTATCGGGTAGAATTGAAAAGAATTGTCGACTTATTCAATTTTCCATTAGTGAATTGCTAAAAGATCTGCGGAGGGTAAGCAGAGTGAAGGCCAATATAATAGCAGAGATATACTAGTAGAGAGTGTAGATTAATAAGATCTCTACTATAAATATCACTTATTGCTAATTGCTTGATGTTGAGTATAGAGCGCACATCCAAACATATGTAAAACTAGATAAGACCATTACTAGACTTAATAAGTAATATAATTAATTAATAATTAAATAGGCTATATGCTAAATAGCTAAGGACTTCTTATAATTAACACAAGACAATTATCGCCAACTATTGGATGAGTTGGATTGTATATAGCGTAAGTTCCAGTTTATTAATAGCCTAGTCGATATAGCCTTGCTTAAAAAAGATAATAAGTTCTAGATTGACAATCAATCCTGCTAGATCACTGAAGTAATTCTAGACTTAGAAAATAAGATGGAGCGAAAATATTAGAAATAGTTAAGAATATAGGACAACAAAATTCAACAGCTAGAGGCTACTATAGTATATATATATAAAGTAAAGTAATTTATTTACTATTAATTACTTTTAATATATTAAATTTTTAATCCTATTATATTTCTAAGATTTCTATAATAGATAGTTTATATTAATTCTTATTCATCCTCTTATATATTATTAGATTTCCTCTTTCTCTTTATTAATAATCTATTATCCCGAGAGGTCTTTCCTAGGTAAACCCATCCTATAGAAATTTATATCCTTTATTATGCTCTCGAAGTACAGCTTTTTTTAAAAGGTATATTTAATTACATCTAAAAACAGCAAATAGAGTCGATTCCGTTCCTAGGCAGTAAGGCTATACAGATTAGCTATAATTATAAACTCATAATTAGGTTCAAAGAGTACCACTCTATTAGCATTACCTCAAAATCTTACAAATTCCTCCATAGACTCTATACAATATAGAATATTATCCAAAACATTATAAAGGTAATATATTCTAACTTATTATATAATTAACTTAGCAAAATACGCTACAAATTCTTCCTGGTTAAGATTCACATCACAGATACAATAACCAGAATTCTAGGTTCTAATATTAATAAGTAAATCAAGTTTCATCATAAGATTCTCCAATAAAGAGGCTAAAACAAGTATAAAATTTATATCCTTAATTAGAACTTCTAGTTCCCTAACTAATTATAAAACTAATGCCTAGAACAAAGGTTCAGCTATACTAAATTAAAGTATCTTATTTTATAGGATAGTCCCTGGTTCGTCCATCTATATACTACTTTATTATCCTAGAATTAGTGTAGTATTATACATATCACGATCCTTTATGACTAAGAACTCCATACCAAAAAAGTAAAGAAATATATTTCTTTTAATAGCAAATAATATTAAATACAGACCCATATTGTAGTATTTTTTATAAATATTTAACAGGTATAGATATTTTTAGTCTATGAAGAATATCTTAATATTAGTTACCCCGCAGCGAACTATAATCTAGAATTTGCTCCGAGAGTCTATAGCTAAGGAAGGAGTTAATACTATAATAGATTTCTCTTATATTATATTAAGAACATTACAGGTGCGGGTACTAATACTAACCAGAATAGAATCTTTATAATCGAATAAATCAAAAAAATAGAGACTTCTAAGTAGTAAGTAAATAGTTAAGTACTTATAGGCTCACTTATCGGTGTTTTTTCAATAGAGACAGTAAGGAGTACTAAAGCCTAATCTTTCAAATAGCTAAGTAAATTGCTTTTATAGCTTATAAATATTAAGTTACTTATATAAATTATAATACTTTTATACTCCACACAATAGATAGTTAGACATTCTAAAAAAATTTCTTATAAGAAAAAGGCATAGCTGCTAATAAACTAATTAGAAGCTATATCCTAGCCTTTAATTATTTCATTCCTTGTATCCGTTAGCAGAATGTTGGATCAGAAAGGTTTAGTTAGAAGGCTCAATATAATAACAGTGTAAAGAGTCCCAGATCGATCCCTGAAACCTACATAGATAAAAAGCTGCCCAGAGTAGCTATATAATTAGTTTGAGGTACTTAATGTCCTCCAGAAAGAGCTTTAGGGATAGAATTATATATAGATATTCCAAGATCTACTTTCGCAATTCAGCCCTCATACCAGGATCTTAGACGAGCAGAAAGAGCTAATAAAAAATCGATTCTATATAAAGATGATTAGTAAGCAAGATTACAGGATACCGCCCTTCTATCATTGTTATCATGTCAGAGTCAAGGATTTTTAAAGTATAATTAGTTAGTTCCAACAAAGCTTGAGATATATAGATTAGATAGTCAGTGAGCTCCTATATCAGAATTCAATAGTAGCTTAAACTACATAATAAGAGGATACTCACGTCAGGATATTGCCAGCTAAGCAGATAATAGCCCATCTATCATGACCTCCACACTCCAGAATACTCGAGCAATGAGTCCATTCGTAATTAGAATGTTTAATGGAAATCTTTCCGCTTAAGATAGTAAAGCTAGTTAAAATCGTCACACTTAGTTAATAACCATTTTACTAGCCACTTTTTCGCTCCCTAGAAGTCTCCACGCTATTCACACAGCCAAATATTTTAATAAATCTCCCCATCACAGAATTCTTAAAGGACGAATTCACCCTCTCAAAGTCGCTAACATCCCTCAGCGGTAAGGACACTCAAGTCATAGATATCCAACACCCACCAAGCATCTTCACAATTAAGAAATTAGAAGACGGCCACTACGCAATACTGACCTTAGAAACACAGTAGTCAAATATCTTCAAATAAGATCACCTCAAGCAGAGAATTCTGACTCAGACTAGCAATTACAGCCTCACTAGAGATCAAGCAACCCAGCTACTACCATAACAGCTCACAAGATATCCATATTACTAGATCAAGCCAACAGCAACCTTCATTTTCGAAACAGTGGAGAAGGCGCTTGACATTACAGTTATCAAGACTCCATACACCAAGAACTTCTAGTCCTTCAAAATAGAGACATTCAAATTGACAGATCTTCAAGATAGCAAGCCGCGCCTAGGCAATATTACTAGCAATTATAGAGTCCAAGCTCATTCTGTACTCCAATAATATCTATTATCTATTAGAATCCACTACCATAGGAATCGGAGGCCCACAAATAATAAAGCCCTTAAGAACAGTCAAGCCATGGTCTAACATGGTCATTAAACTGTAGTATGTCGTTTAGCGTTATTAGGTGCCGTCCACGGTTCAAGGGCAATGGGGAAAACCATACTTCGAGGGAGCGCGCTATATAAGCGCTGGATAAATATAACCAAAATTTCCTAAAATTAACAAACGCAACCACACCAAGTAAATACATCAATCATAAAATACAAACACACTGCCTGGGTTAAACTTATTAATAAAAACCCAAAACCTACTCTCTACTACAGAAATCGCCTAGCAGAAGTGATGGGAGAACTACACCACCCATTAGAGCAGTCTCCCCACACAATCCTCTTAATAGGGCGTAATCTCAAGAGAGAGGCGCTAAAACATCTATACCCTAATACAAAAGGCTCCACCAGCTAGGCCACTATCACACTATAGATAGACAGACGTACGATTCATACAAAACACCCTCGATTGTTCGCCAATTACAACCCAACAAACCAAAAGCTAAAACCAGCCCTAGAGGCTATACCTGCCTACCATACCTAGCAGAACATCTCCATCGATTAGCCATCAAAAGAAAGTCCCCATAATTTAATCCTCTCCTATCTCTTATTTCTGTTCGTAGACGTCATCTGCATCTTTACGGACGATATTAGCGGCCTAGACGTCGTAGAAGACCTACTTTTAATATAAGCCCATATTAACTCATCATCCACTCTTTATCATCAGACGCGCCCACAGATTATAATTATTGTAGGTGATAGAACAGTAAACATAACATAAAGTCTTATTAACGAATAGGATTTTCTATTTTATCTGATACAGCCTGAGATGCCACAGCTATTCAACATATTCACAGACATATAGACTTTTCGCCTACTTCCAAGCAATAATCGCTTCAACCAGCTAGAGAAAGATATTTCCTCACAGCTATAATTCATACAGCTATAGCACAAATAAAAGAAGGTTAATTTCAGCGCTATTCATTTTAAAAAATTCTTTCAAGATGCCTTACAACATATAAGCGACAAGATGTTGCTGCCTTTCAACTTTATATAAAAGGCTCATAGCTAAACTCCTCTAAATAAAGATTTCTCTTCCCACCTAAAGACATTTCTCAGCCTTAAGCGCCGCATGAGCCTTCTATATAAAGGTATAATATCACATATTGTATTAGTAATACTCATGGATGCTTACCCTCCAGACATGCATAGTAATAAACATTTCTATTCTAATTATTTACATATTACTAACCTATGCCTGCTCTAGCATTCACTCCCGAGCTAGTTTTTTGGGTGCTATACCAGGAGCCCTGCAAGCACGCCATACAGGGAATTTTTAGCACTAAGGAATTTACCTTATATTTGCTCTGCGGGATATAGTCAGAGTTCGGCGCTTTTTTCTGATCTATACAAGCCAATAAACTCGAATCAAGTAAGATCCATCAGCACACCCTCAGAATGCATTATAAATACTAGATACAGGTATAGAGCAACAATACCTATCTTATCTATCTATATAAAGCTCTAAAGTATATATATCCATATAGATACTTAGTCTATAATATATACATCTAAGTATTTAGTGAACTACTAGCTAAAGAGGTAAAAAGTCTATATTTAACTCACTACTTATTATATAAGAATAAAGCCAACATTATAATAAAGATTAAATCTATAATAATATTGATTTAGGTTCTTTATATTAATAGTAGTAGCACTCGAGATATCATACCACTTAAGATCCTTATAATTCTTTAGGAATTAGTTAAAGATAATATACCGCTCTATAATATCTTTAATCTTAATATAAGTACTAGTTCTAGAGACTTTATTATTATTAAGCATCTACTTTTCCATCATAATCCAAAGATTTGTAAGATAATCTTTAAGAGTCTTAGTTCCCAGTTATTCATAGATAAATGTCAGGGACTGGCTAGGAAGATTAAAAAACTATAAATATAAGATAGTCTATACAGTACTAAAAAATATAAACATATACTATAGGAACACTACCAGCCTAGTCTAAAACTATTTGGTCCCCCTCCAACAGGGAGATCTAGAGATAAAGTCGCCGTGATAATAGCCTTATCAAAAGACAGCACTACCTTTATCTACATTAACTATAATAAAACCGCACCTCAAGGCTCTAATCTCAGTTACAGTCGTCTATAACCTATAATCGAATATGAGCCCTTTCTATAGAAAGTATATATCGTACTCTTACTCCAAAGATATATACTGCAAGAGACTGACCATTCTATAAAGAACAAGGAACGTCGGCGGCTCCTAAGTAAGTCAACTATACTATTATAGACCCATTTGACTGATAGACATAGGCTATTCCCCATAGTCAATATCTCCGGTGTTGGGTCTTTCCATAATAAGAGCATAAAACGCCACAACAACCCTATCAACATCACGGTATCAGAGGCGCGACACCTATCCTATAAAAGTATAGAACTAGATATTATTTTATTACTAAGAACAAGCTCCTCACTAATAAACCACTCTCTAACCATCTCCTTTTTTAGAAATCCCTAGAAAGACAGATTTCTATCATATATCTATAACTCTTTTATATCTTCCTTTAACAGGGAGTAGATATAAAAAGAACTATAAGATGTCTTTAATAGTCACTTACAAAAGTCCTTCATCCACATCAATCCATTGTTTCTTAGCAACCAGCCGGCTATAAATAATCCTAGAAGTATGGCAGATCTATCTAAATAAGTCCACATTCAAGCCTCATATTCCAAGAAGATTAAATCCATAGTAATTACACTTCTAACTTTCTTTTTTTATTTCAAGCTAGACTATCTGTCTATATACCGCCTAGGGCTCTATGTCTGTAAAGGGACGATACAATACCACAGCCCAGCATATTCCATAATACAAGCCTTAGGCGGATTACAGCCGGGACTATAGGAATTCTATAAAAACAAAGTCAACCTTAGAGTTGCATTATCTGAAAACGACATCTGTGCCAGTTATCATCGATATACTAGGGCCATCCAGTTCTGTATCCAGGATCTCTCTAATGAGATCAATCTACTGCTACGATTTCATAGACATTTCAAGAATATCAGTTCATTTTCAACTACTATAGAAAGTATTAGGAAAAGGCAAGGCACCTATAACATATTTAGTAGACAGAATTATGGATGTAAGCACTATTTTAACTACGATATGTGTAGAATAAAAGCTATAAGAGAAAATAAATAGAAGTAATAATTTATTTATATAATATTATAGGCTTTTTATATTTTAATTTTTAGCTATAAAGCGTCTTCAGCACTCTAGAGGAGCCAATCCACACTATATATTAGAACAGTCTAAGATAAAATAAGAAATATAATTTTTTAGACTATTCTTTCCTTAGAACCTATAATATTAGATAATTTATATCTTGTTTATCAGAGATATGGTGGCTTGCTTACTCTAATCATTATATATTCTTTCTAATGTACGGTCCTTGTAGTAGATGAATTTTTACAATCAAAAGTATGCGTATTTTAGGAGTCATAAGCACAAAAACCTAAATACCTATAATTCACATTCTATCCTCTCAAAAAGGGTGACTATCTAAAAGCATAGATCATTAACTTAGAACTATAGTTATATTAATATATATATATGCTAGGTTGGACGTCAAATGCAATTACAAGCATACATCAGTACTAGCACTGATTCTACCTTAAAATTTTAGTCAAGATGGAAAGTCGAGTTAACAGTACAAGTCTAATTTAAAGTAATAAGCTTAATTTCATATAATACTAAGCCATTGACTAATATTGACCAATTACTTATATATAAGTTAAACTTCCTCCTAATATAACTACCAATTACTCAGCTATGCCAGAAACAGATTCTTAGTCTAACCTACCCAGAAAAAAATTATCAAATATATACCTAGAGTGGCCTATTGCAGTTTCTAAGCCACATATTAAGCGCTTTTCTAGTCCCTTCTAAATCAGATGCTAAGATGAAATAAGATTTACATAAAGACTTTATACACAGTGATTTTATTATAGTAAGTAAGTAGTTATATAACAAGAATAAAATATACTTAATTATAAAACTCCTTAAGATAAACTTTAGCAACATAACTTTAAACTATATTTTATAGATTTAAATCACATGACTTTTCAAACCCTAAAGCTGTGAAAACCATGGCTAGCAGAAACTATAGAGTAATATCTAAATAAAAGCTCACCCCTCGCATCAGAACCCCAGCTCTAAAAGTTACAAATAATTCTCTATTAAATACCAGTAATCGCAGCTCGAAAGTTATTCAAGATAAGGAACAATACTAATTATAATCCTCATTATAATATAATATTGCTCCAGCAAGATAATATTTCCTAATTTACTAATTTATCAGCTAGCATTTTCTTATAACTTCTACTTATCACATTTTTTACATTTCTAAGATCCTATCTGTCATCAAGCTACCTTAATATTCTATCAAAGGAGCTTAACTCATCTCGCAGCTTGGGTTTTATCATTATCACAGTAGTCTATCTCAATACAAGCTCCATCAGTCTTAGCTACCTATAGTAGCGCTACCACAGAAACTACATATAGCTATACAATAAGATTTTCAGATAGAATAGTTCTTACAGAGGGGACTCATTAATTGCTAACTATCTATTAGACCATCACTAATCAACTCCACCACCAGTCTCGCAAATATGCTCCTAATCATCTATACTACGAGAGGCAATATTTCTATCAAATCGCAGTAGATTAAAATCATTATAAAAGCCTCCTATACTAAGATCACATTAGCTACATATTCATTCTATAACGGGCTGCTACTCTTGATTGAACAGGATAAGCAGATGCAATATAGTAATTAAAAAAATATAATATCAAAATCTAAAAAGCACATAGGCGTATTCTTATTAATAGAGTTAAATATCCTTAAATAACATCTCGCGCGCTACACAAATATATAGAATAAGACATTTTGCTCCTAGTAAAAGCTTTAAAAAGTCATGTTAAGATATTTATCAGCTTCATAAAGACTATTATACCAATAGCCAAAGAAAATAATAATATTACCTATAGCAGCTCAGTAGCCAACTTAATCTTTATTACTTTTTAAAAGACAATCAAATCAGAGTTCCAGTCTTCTTATAAATCTTCACACTACTTCAGATAGGAGCCAGGTTCTAAATATATCAATATAAGCTTTCCAACCCCTCAAATGTCGTCTAATACACTCTTTTAGCCAGTCTCCCAAAGCATACTACTTCTAATATTTGCTAGAGTATTTTAGCAATATAATAATATAAGATACTAGCTTCTAAAAACTCACCAAGTTTTATCACCCTTATTATAGAGAGAAGTATATTATCTATACTCACATTTCTATACACTAACTAAAAGCTACTATAAAGATAGTTAAGCGCATGCATAACTTCCACACAGAATATTATAACTTTATATAGCTTCAATCGCCTGAGAGGTATCACAAAGATATATATAAATAAAATATCTATAACCTTATAGATAAAGAAAATATATCTATTATTATATAAAACTTCCTATAATTACATAATATTCTTATAAGAGTAGTCTTTAATAGCAGCAAGCTTCTCCTTTTTATTAATAGCATAAGACTTAATCATAAATTCCTCAAAAGAATTATTATTTATATAAACCAGTATTCCCGGCCCTACCTAATCAAATTCAAAGATTCTATTATATCTTTTCCACGGATCCTCGACTGCTTTTTTAAACTGACCGCGTACGGGTACCAGTCAACGAAGCTTTACACTAAATTTATCATGGAATGCAATTTCAATAACAATTTCAGTAAGAGCTCTCTTAGATACATTACAAGTGACTACAGATTTACTACATAGGAAAAGAGTTTCTCACCACTAAAAATCTGCTATTTGCCAAAAGTTTATTCATTAATATTTACTATATTTCAAAAAGCTAGCATACACACACTTATATAGCGTATTAACCATGATTTTCAGCATAGGGATTTAAACCATGGTAAGCAATAGACAACCCACAATAAACAATAATTTAATAAATAGACTTAAAGATATTTTAACGTCGTTGCCTCTAAAGTAAAAGACACTTATTATACCACATATTCTTTTCCATTCCTGCGAATCATCCTAGTCAACTGAATTGAATAAAAAAACGGACATAAGCCAGTTTAGTCCTATACTATTAATTCACCAGGACTAAGATTATAGGTCTTACCAAGCGCCCTAGTACCCTAGAATAAGATCTACCTCAAATAGCCCTATCTTTTCCTAAATCTAATAAAATAAATAATTTAAATCATAACTCTCAAGAATAATGCACTAATTTTAGTACTACCTAACAACCAATCTCAATAGATTTTCACCCATTAGGACACTACTAGATGATCCTATTTATCTAGGGTGTCTCCATGTTTGCTCAATCTTCTAGAGTTCCAGCAATCGAGTCGTTACCTTATTAGGAGAATGTCCAGATGTCTGAGTACTGAAATCATATCATCGCCTTGCTATTAGCTTTAGACTGGCGGTACCATACTAAATGCTACGAAGGATGCTAAATCATTAGTCATCCACCGGCGGTACTATTATCAATCTTAAACATAATTTCAACCCACATATAGCATTTTCGCCACTAGCTACTATATCTATATATGGATTAAAATCATCTTGCCGACATTATAGCGGCTATATAGTGAGTTTAAGAGATGATAAGAGCTAACACTAATCAGAAGTTCCCAACTTCATACTCTATAAATATATAAGACAAAAGAGTTTCTCTTTTCCTATTATTCTACCTCTCAACACTATTACCATAATATCAATCATAAAACAAAATCCTACACAGAAAGTCTAAAGACATTATTATACCTTTATCTTTATAGGAAGTACAACTACAATATCGAATAAAAAAATATATACGGCTAATAAGACATAACTAGATAGAAGAAAAACTAGATCTCCTTACACATCTCCAACACCTACATCACTAAAGCTACAAGCAGATTCAAGAGTCATATTTTCTATCATTGACCTTAAAAGCTATTATGAATGCTTATTTTCGCCTCTCCACTAAGGAACGCATATACCAGTCATTAATTAGTGACTTTACAATAGAAGACACTATAAAAGATTATTATAGCACTATAAATACTCACTTAGCCAATTTAAGCCCAGAGCAGAGAATCTATTATCTATATCTCTCTATTTATATTACTCTTTCAACTTCCCAGTCTAAAAGTATCACTAAGATCTCTTCTACATTTTCATCAAACTCAGAGGAGTCAGTGCCTAACTAGAAGAAAAGCCATTATAATCTCTAATCTAATAGACCAACAATCTTCTCATAAAAGGCGCCATAATATTCAATTAATTAGTAACATTTCTCTTATTTCTTTAAATTATATATACACAGTTTAAATCAGGAATAGTTACCTAATAGAAACTATAGTTCTCCCTCTTATATATCCACACTAGGTCCATCAGATCGCAGTCCATCTATCATTTTAACTTAACTCAGTTTAGTATCTAGCTTAAAGCTATTTAGCCTAGAGCTACAGACTCCTAGCCTTTCTAATCAAGAATCCTCAATTAATCAGCGCAGCAACACCTTAAGCTTAGACTATTTTAATACTAAAGAATAACTCTCTCATCATAACTAACACAATAAAGTTTAAACAGAGCAGCTTAACTTCAATAATAGAGATAAAAATAAGATATAATAGCAGCACTAAAGTTTAACTATATTAAAACGCGTAAGCGCTTCCTACCTTTGTAATTAGCCAAAAGTCTACTACCTTTCCTAACAAGCAACTATTAAGCAGGAGTATTAAATTTCCTGGTCTAAAATAATGATAGAAATATAGAGCTCAATATATAATATATAAAAGTTCTTATACCTAACTAATAATAATAATAATATTATTACCTTCATTCACAACCTCCTTCAACAGTGGTAAGCAATAGTACAATAAGTAGATTATAGTAATACCTATATCCAGCAAGAAGCCTACAGAGGCCAGCAATCCATAAGCACTAAAAAAACTATAGCAACCTATAGGATTTATTACCCCCTACGCGGTGGAAGCCCACAAGGGCCAGTAACCCGCGAGCGCTAAAAAAACCATAGTAATCTATAAGACTTACCACCCCCTACGCGGTAGAAGCCCACAAGGGCTATCATGATTTAGCTATTTCATAGGGGCTTAAAGCCCACAGGGGCCAGCATCCCGCGAGCGTTGAAAAAACCATAGCAACCTATAAGATTTACCACCCCCTGCGCGATAGAAGCCCACAGGGGCCAGTAACCCGCGAGCGCTGAAAAAATCATAATAACCCATAGGATTTACCACCCCCTGCGCAGTAGAAGCCCACAAGGGCTGCTATGATTTAGCCATTTCATAGGGGCTTAAAGCCCGCGGGGGCCAGCATCCCGTGAGCACTGAAAAAACTATAGCAACCTATAGGACTTACCACCCCCTGTATAATAGAAGCCTATAAAGACTACCATAGTTTAGTCACTTCATAGGGCCTTAAAGCCCGCAGGGGACAATAGCGATAATAAATATTAAATATAGAATATCTTAGTAGATGTGTTATTCTGATAAGGAAGTAGGTCCATGCATATATATATATATAACTAGTCTGTCAGCCCCTCAAGATTAAAACAATAATAAACTACTATAAACCTCAACTTAAGAACTATACAGCCCACACAGGCTGTTATTCTGTAGGGGAATATCAGCCGCTACTACTAAGAATATAAAGCAATGCGTGCTTGGTAAGCCAAGGAAAAGTATTAGATAGCAATATCACTATGCGTGAAGATCCTGGTGCGCAAGACATAGCTAATCGTTCCACATATGGTAATCAAGCTAAAAACCATAAAAAACCCTACCAAAGCATAAATTATCTTACTAGTTAGAGTATATAATAAACACTATACTTAAACTGAGTTTGATCTCTTCATACAAAAATGTCACGCATAATCGGCCCTTACAAACTTTTAGAGTCCATCAAAGATAACGCATATCAAGGTACTTTACTTCCTATCTAAAAGATCAGACTATCGAACTAATTAAGATCATCAGAGAAACATCTAACAACATAAACACCCATTTTTGCTATAATTCAAGAGATAAACACTGTATCCCTCTTCACAACAAATCTTTAGCAAGGCTTCACAGGGGTTATTAATATTCCCACTATCCGCTGGATTAGACATGACTTGGAGAAGCTAGTTTTGGTATCAAATCCACTTAGGCCCACTCTAGAAGAGTTATACAGCTCGCATTACAGACATAAGCTGCCACCAATCAATCTACTTGCCATCTAGTTAATTAGCCACATTCAGATAATGCACAAATATTCACTAACTCACAGGTCACTTTAACTAAATTCATTTTACTTAGAATACTATAGATAGTAAAACTTATAGATTCTTTTCTATAACTTCCATTTTACCCCATTCAAGGCCTTTATTAATAATCTTAGATAAATTAGTGCAATATTAGCATACTTATATAGTAATATTAAGAATTAGTCCAAGTTCGTAGCTTTACTAGTTCTAGAAAGATTCAAAACTATACTAATCTAAGTTCAGAAGTATATAGATTATATAAACATACCCTCTTTAATTAACTATATATCCCTTCAAGGTCTTTTTTTACCTAAGTAAGGAATCTCTCTATCTATTTCCATAATTTATATAGACTGTTTATATCTATATAATAAGTTATATTCTTATCTTTAACAAGTCGGTCATATGGTAAAATATCCTATTGTTATATAGGGTAATTCCAGTAGAATGGCCCTGCTTAAAAGTTAGTTAAAAATACTATCTATTTACTTGATATTATTAGCTCATAAAAGCAAACCCCACTTATACTAGGCATATAATCTTAAGTACTAATTCTAGTAAGATATTTAATAGCTACTAAAGCTGGCTAAGTATAGACCTAAGACCTTTAAGACCAAGATTATTAATTAAGTCTATAAATTCTTAATAATAATAATTGAGATTATACCAAATAATTAATAGTTCTAGCTTAAAAAGCTTTTATACCTAGCAGAGTAGCAAATCCTAATCACTACTTTATTTAAGGATTAACGAAAAGCTGCTATCTATTAGCGTAATAAACTTATCCACTTAAGAGGTAAAAATGCTCTTTTTTAAAATATAAACCTTATAAAATTCTTATTTTCTCAACTCTAATATATATTATACTATTTCTATTTCTTCACACTAAGCTCTTCAAGTTCCTACAATAAATATTTCAATTTTTTCTTAAATATTTTTCAAACATATTTAAGCTAAAATAATAAATATATTAAATTAAAATATCTACCTCTATTTACTAACTATTTATAATAAACTAGGGCCTCTAGTCTCTCTCTTTTATTTTAAAAAACTTACTCTACTTCTAGACAATTCTAAGAGTTCCTCTAATAGTATACACTATTCCTTATACAGTTTAAGCTACTTAGGCATCCGAAGTTATATCTTATTATAAGATAGACATACCAGGTACTCAATCTTCCTAGCTTATATATAGTAAATCTAAATTAGATTTTTAAGAAAAAGTTTCACCAATAAACTAGACTACTCGATCACGGTTTTATACATTATATTAAGCAATATTTGAGATCGATAAGCATCTTTCCATACCTCCATAATAGTAATATCTAGGGTTCCTTAGTTAATCAACCGGGGCGCGCTACGCTGTGTGATATCACGCGCATTCTAGGCATTCCCGCTGGATTCGCAGGAGCTGGATAAAAAATCATAATCAAGCAATAATGAATTGTAAAAACTTTCAAAAGCTTCATCAAACCTGTTTTAATTTTCAGATAATAAGAAATCTTCTAGAATCCTTTAGCTACAATATTTAATCTTTAAAAAATCAAGTTCTAAAGTACTATTAGGTTTTAATAGTAGCTCATTGTCAAGTTTCTAGGCTTCATCAATCCAGCTTTTATCGGAAAAGGTTACGTCTAAAACTGGTATAAGACTATAATCTTGGAAGCTATCCTCTAAATTTATATCGAGCCTGATAGGAATGTAGCCAACCTATAAAGATTAGCCAGATTTTTATTCATCAGTTTTGTTTATATTGCAAGGTAGTAATAGAATAAAGTCCCTTACCATCATATCAGACAATTCATTCAGAGAAATATAGTTATTAGACATAAATACAAAAGTAGACTATATAAGGCCTTACATATTAAAAAGTCCAAAGAGGAGTCTATTTAATAATTTTAAATAATCTTAAACACTAGACTGGAATAGCTTTTTATATGTTATTAAAAACTACAGCTAAAGACTTCTATAGCACTATCAGCGATCACAAGGTTAAGGTGGCCACTAGTTAGGCAATATACAGCCTATCAATCGATTACATGGTCTGCCATGCAAAACCTCAGTCTAGGAGCATGAAATACAGCCACTTTCTGCCTCACTATAGCCATGAGTTGGGCAAAGCACAGCCTGTCAATTGATTATATGGTCTGCTATGCAAGACCTCAGTCTAGGAGCATGAAATACAGCTATTTTCTGCCTTACTAGGGCTACGAGCTGGGCAACGCACAGCCTATCAATTGATTATAGAGTCTGCCATGCAAGACCTCAGACTTAGAGCATGAAATACAGCCACTTTCTACCTCACTATAGCTACAAGTTGGGCAATCTATAGCCTATCAACCAATTCCATGGTCTTCGATGGTTAGCTTTAGTAAGACAGTATCTATTTTTTCTTATAACCAGAAA